>CM062520.1:74827286-76125619 GCA_031439585.1 Pterocarpus macrocarpus | reverse complement strand
CAGTATGATCAATGCTTTTGCCATGCACGGGGATGCTGATAGTGCCATAAATCTTTTCCATAGGATGAAAGAAGAAAATATTAAGCCCAACGGGGTTACATTTATTGGTGTCCTTTGTGCCTGCGGTCATGCAGGTCTGGTTGAGGAGGGCCAGAAATTCTTCTCATCCATGATTAATGAGCATGGCATCTCTTCCAAGCTTGAGCACTACGGTTGCATGGTTGACCTGTATTGTAGAGCCAATCTCTTGAGGAAAGCAATTGAGCTTATTGAGACAATGCCTTTCGTGCCAAATGTTATCATTTGGGGATCCCTTATGTCTGCTTGTCGAGTACACGGTGAGGTTGAATTAGGAGAATTCGCTGCCAAACGACTTCTTGAGTTAGAGCCTGATCATGATGGAGCCCTTGTAGTCTTGTCAAACATTTATGCCAAAGAAAGAAGGTGGGATGATGTTGGACTGATTAGGAAATTAATGAGACATAAAGGTATCTCTAAGGAGAGGGCATGCAGTAGGATTGAAATGAATAATGAGTTGCATGTGTTTATGATGGCAGATAGATATCATAAACAATCAGGTGAAATATATGAGAAGTTGGATGAGGTAGTCAGTCAATTAAAGCTGGTTGGCTACACACCGAGTACCTCAAGCATTTTGGTTGATATAGAAGAGGAAGAGAAAAAAGAACTAGTTCTCTGGCATAGTGAAAAATTAGCACTTTGCTATGGGCTAATAAGTGGGAAGAAAGAGTCATGCATTCGCATAGTTAAAAATCTTAGAATATGTGAGGATTGCCATACCTTTATGAAGTTGGTTTCGAAGGTGTATCAAATAGAGATTGTTGTGAGAGATAGGACTAGGTTTCACCGTTGTAGCGGTGGTATCTGTTCTTGTAGAGACTATTGGTAACTTATTTGATTATTTTCTATTTGTAAATTGAATTATACTATCACATCCTCATTTTTGGCCTGCCCTGTAGATGCAGCCACATGTACCGGTACTTGGTGAAAGTTCACTACATTAAATTAACCTATGAAAACTACCTAAGTTGACTTCGCTGTTAGATAGTCTTACACATTGGAAATTTGTCGGCGTTATTTTGTAGATGCCATGCGCATGTAGGAATATGGTGTTCTTATTAAGAGTTCTTGAAGTTTTAGTGAATTCGAAGTTTAGGATCTCATTGAGAGAAACAGCATTCGCAAAAATCCCAATGTGCGAATCAAAAGAGCATTAAAATATAAAATTGCAGAACTTCATCATTGGTCAATGCAAAGTTCTTGGGTGGGATTCCGTCTCGTAATTCTTCATGTCTGTTAATATCAATGAGGTATTGCTGAGACTTGCGGCCATACCTAACTTCGTAGTGAGCTAAGCTCCCCTCTCCTGAACCTTTTCATCTCCAAAAAAACTGAGCCAATCAACAGCCAAATGAATGAAGTGCATGGGGTGGAAAACAATAATATTATTTGAACATCACAATAGCACACTAAATATAATACCATTCTTACCTAAATATATAATATATCTATTCCATCTCGAAACATATATATGCTAATATTCATGTATTCTCATTTTGATACACGACATCTATACTTCATGAGTTTAAAACAATATTTCGCGATGGAAAAATCTCTCCCTGTATTACTTAGGAGCTACCATTTTTCCTAGAGAGATATGCTCAGTTGGTTATGGTTTGACCTTAGTCCATAGGAGGAAAACGATGTGCTTGATGGTTATGGCTTGACGTTAGTCCTGTATCCTTTCCCTTAACTTTCCTCAAGCCCACGGCGTTTGATATGCAACTTACAAAATATTGCATTATTTATCGTTTTCCTTTTCTTAAAAAAATGTAATAATTAACAGAGAAGAAAAATTGCCGATCCTGATTAATAATTACATAAAGTTGAGAGAGAAGTGCATGTTGAAATAGTTTCCACTGAGTAGCAGTATCATTAATGTTTCGTTATAAAGAATTTCTTTATAGGAGGGGTATTAGTTGAAACTTTCATTAGCACTTCAAGAATCGCATTTCCTAGTGGTGGACTGGTAGCTACTGGCATTCAGCACGACACCTTCTAAATGTCAGCAGAGGTTAATTATGATTTTATAATTCAAACAAATGTCAATTTAGCTGTACCTCTGCTTCAAGAAACCGATCATCAGCCACATAACTAGCAGGATAGAAATAGAAAATTGGAAACCATCATTATCGAAGGCAAGTTGTGATGAAGATGTTTTTCATAATAGGGTAGAGATAAAATTCACATATTTTGTGTCTGAAAATTGAGTGTTATGGCATAAACTAACTGGTTATTATGATGCCGGAAGTTGACTGAAGGTGCTACTTTATTAATAATTTGATGGATTCATCCAATGCTCGGGTTTGTTTGCTGATTTTATTGGGTATTACAAGCCCGTGGAGACTAATCCATGTCACCTATGACGCAATAGGAGGTCTAGAGTCTCGACCATCCATGTCACCTATGACGCAATAGGAGGTCTAGAGTCTCGACCATACAGTGCTCTAAAACTGCACCTTAAACCAAATAATTAAATTCCTTTTAGTGCATCAAATGCCACTTGACTTACGAAGTACGTTAGCTTCTTCTAGATCTTACGAAGAGGAAAAATTTGATGCATAATTTCTTGTTTCGTGTAAGACATTTTAAGGTCACTAATGTAGAAGATGCCCTTTCTTTGAAGGGTTACAACAGATGGAAATAAAAATGGAAGAATATTCCTTCACTCAAAAGCATTAAAACTCTTATTATTGTTGTTACTATTATTATTGTTATTATTTTATGCACAAAAGGTTTTGGTGTGTAAATTACTCAAAATTTTGGAGGAGAGTGATTCCATTGATCTATCTCATGCAGAATAAAGTTGGGATTAATTTATTTCTGTCGAAAGCTACTTCCATGTTGCTACAGAAAGGGAAACTAAGAGAAAGGATGGGGATACCAAACTAGGGAACAGTTGGAGATGAGAAGAGACCCTTCAGTTGAAATAGCACTCCTGTACAAGGCAAAATGAAAAGCTTAGCTACAAAGAAGCTAGCTATAAATTTTATTCCAAGTTCCAACCAAACAAGAGTGCTATATGCCCTGTTCCCACCTTCCAAACTCCTCTGTTCTCATCAGTGCAATGGGAAACTTGACGAATCACCCACTTGAGAAGTGCTGGTTGACCTTGTGTTATACTTGTTTGATGAAGCTGGTGATGAAGACAAATCAGTTGACCTTCTCCTTAGCATCTGCCTCATGCCATCAGCGACCCGAACCGCGGGATTGGATTTGATCTTGCCACAGAATGACATGTGAGCTTTCACTGCTTCTTCCATGGCGGATGGCTTTTTCCCCCTGCTAACTTCATCTCTGACTGCTTCTGAGCACAACCCACATAGCCATTTGCCATCAAACTTGGCCTTCACTTCATTAATATAATATTGGGTGCAATCCTCTTTCAAGCCACAACACTCACACTTGGCTGATTCAATCTCCATATCCTCGTAGTGTGTAATTAACTCTTATTCCCTTTTGTAGCTTCCCGGGAAGCTTTATGCTTTATAAGGATGAGAATCTTTGTTATCCTAAAAACATGTAAAATTAAGGTTGAGCCAGCGGGACAGGGTAGTGTAAGGAAGGGATGATTTTTCTTTTGGTTGGATTCGAGGGCAATGATGATGGAGCTGGTCTTATTCACTAACTTTATCTTGGCATGTTGCTGTGTTTTCTCACTTGGGATTGATGGTATTGTTGCTTCGAGAACTAGTAAGTGTGTGTTGTTCAACGAGGGTTTTTATGGTGTTTGAGATGTGTGAGAGAGAGAGAAAGAGAGAGAGAGAGAGAGAGACAGTGCAAGGTTAAGTAGGGAAGACTGCCATAATTTCGCCCACGTTGTTAAGGGACATGGGGCAGTGGAAAATAAGACCACAGTGGTTGGAGGGGCCTCTACTGAGCTTCCTTGGCATTTAATGCTTAATACGCAATCCTTTAACTAAACTTCACTTTCACCTATGAGCATACGATATGTATAATGATGCAATAATGTTTAAACTTTCAACAGCAAAATGTCGTCTAGATTTAAAAAAAAAAAAAAACAACAACAACAACAACAATAAAATGTGTTGAAGTAAAGCAGCAAGTTCTCCAGGATCCATGGCGCTGCTCAAAAGAGCTTGCCATACCACTTCACCGATCATCTTCAAAGATGACATCTCTAAATCCAAGCTCTAATACCAAATTTAGTGGCTCTCTCAATGCATAAGCTACTATATATATCAGGAAGAAAATGCATAATAAGACAAGGCTTTTGAAGTCGCTGCATAAAATCCACAACTATAACCTCTACCCTCATGTGAAAATATTCTTCCTTAGGATACGGATAGTCATGAATAACCCATCTCATAACCAAATTAAAGGTTGTTTGGATAACTTTATTAAAAAAAAAAAATACTTTTTCTAAAGATTTTTCAAAAAGTTAAATCCAATTAATTGTTGGATGTAATGTTAAAGATCATCATCTTTTATCCCTAAATAACGTTTTGTTATAAAAAAGATTTCTTCAAAAAGATCATATATATTTATAACCTCTAAAAAAATATCTCTATATTACACATATAAAATACTTTATTAAAAAAGTTATTGTAAATATAGAATATTTTATATTATTAACTAATTAAATATTATTATATATATAATTTTTAAAGTAATTATTATTTGAGTCGAATACTTTTAATGATCTGATAATATATAATTAAATAAATGTATTAAAATCTTTTACACTTATTACAATATAATTGAGATTTAATAACATTTAAAAAATGTTATTAAATCATATAAACAGTTTTGGTAAAATTTTTTAGCAATATAGCCTATATACTGAACTTGTAAACATATTGCTAGAGAGTTTTAATAACATTTTTTATATTTTTGACAACACTTTTTAAATGTTATTAAAAGGCAGCAACACTTTTTATTAATAAATGTTGCTAAAAGTTAAATATGGCGTAATGAATTTAGGGTATCAAAATTAAATCCTTATTTTATTACAAAATCTTTTTTTCCCTGAAAATGGTGTATCTAAAGGAGTTGCAGGTCTAGTAAGAAAGATTTCTTGTCTTCAAAGAGACACCACGAAAATATCTTAAATCTTAATCTTCTCAACTAATACAATCCTCCGTAATTTCTTCCACGTCAAACTCAACCCGTCCTCTGAAGCTGATATGTGGAATTCATTGAATATAATCAGCGACTCTATATGTATGCAGGTACGAATAATCCCCTGGCCTTCATAAATAAAACTAAGCAAAGTCCGAAACCTAAAATGGTGGGGCAAGGGAGTAGGGCCGTTAATGGCATGCTATTTATTGGTTGTCACTTTTGGTAGTTTGTCCAGTGCTTCATCTATGTTCCACAAATCTCATTTACACAAATCTAGACATATCAGTTTAAGATTCCGCATCTTTTACCATTGAAAATTTTACTTTATTAAACTAAGACAGAAGCACTCGTGTGTGATGGTGCATAATTATAAATAGAACTCCTTTCCTTGACCTATATATGCTTTTGGTTAAAATGTTACGCTTTATATCAGGCCTCTCTTAGCCTGGCTAAGATCGTCTAATCCTTCTTGCTTTTCTCTCCTCCATTGTTAAAGAAGTAAAGGAGAGAAAACTCTCAGAAACTCATAGCACAAGGTAATATAGGCACAAGGTAACATAGGCTAGGCTTGTCCATTTGGTTAGCCTATTCCACGAATGTTGAGTGTACTTGACAAATAATTTCCTTTCCCCATAATGGCCATATGATGGTTCACGCGCATTAGCTTTTGCTTAGCGAGGTAAGACAATCACAATCATGACTACGAAAAAGTTTCAAGCGCTTTACATGGCCGGGTCCCCCCTCAAGCTGGACTGTATCAATTCCACTTGATCAAGTAGATGTGAATTATCACACGTTTTTTTGCAGTGTCCTTATCTCAGTTTAATTTATTACATTGAATGTTTTGTATAAATTTTCGTTAGCAAGCTATAGAGAATGTGCTAGTCGACTTAGCTGATAAGCGGGTTTCTATATATCTCAGATCAAAATTTCATCTTTATGAAGGAAAGGAGTAAGTTTTAGGAGAAAATCCACAAGAAGATAATTAATATTAATATGAATCTGGAAATAACACTGCTCTTAAAGTTTCTCCACCGATTGATAACTTCACCACATATATTTTTAAAATCCCTCACCAAAAGTATAGCAAGACAACAAAGGGATGGAAAGTAGCGATATATGTCTTAATCTGAATACTAAAGTTTGTTTTATACAAAAACTTTAGTTAATTATTCACTAAGCCACTTTAAAATTAATTGACAGATGAATGTGACACAACAATAAATTGACGACTTGACTACACAATGCCGGAGGTATCTATGGTGTTGGAAGTTGCAATAGTAACTTTTCTGGCTTTATGTTTTTTGGCTAAAGCCTAGAACGACTGTGTCTTTTCTTCACTTTTCCAATGGACAACGAAGAAGTTATCTTCATGTGATTCTAGTAAACAACTTATATGCAGTGCTGCTAAGACAAATATATAGCGTTGCTTGTTTGTCTTGGCCAATCAAGTTTGCATTTCTAGCATGCAAGAATCTTAGCAACCGCGACTTGGTTATCGACTTGTAAAATTGATCTACATGGACGAATGGGTCATAATTCAAACCCCACTTCACACTGTTGCACCTTCTTCTCCAATTAATAATTAGGCCACTTTCATGTATCTAACTTTACATGACGCCACGCTGACAATATGCTAAAATCATTGAAAAGAAAGTGAGCAATTATTAGCGGATTGCACAGTTAGAATTTCCCGGATTTTAAATCTTTCTTTTTCGTGTTGCTTAGGGCACCTTGCTATCCTTCCCCCATGTTGCTTTCACCTACGATATTGTATCTAATAATGTTGACTCAATTTCACGAGCTAATAGATATGGGTCTTCTCGAATTCAGAGGCGTGGAACATCACAATTGGTCTGTCATTGCCAATGAACTCAAACCTTGAATTGTCTTTACGACAAAAAGAAAGCAAATCATAGCCAGAGTCGGTGTATAATGAAGGAGGAAAGCCCATAGGAAAGGAAACATGGCACTTGCGAGTTCTGTTGAAAGCTTGAAACGACCAATCTATCCTTCAGGGGTGTTAGATATATCGTATTAGGCATGATAGGATAAGGTAATACAATTTATTATGATCTTATTCGTTATTTGGTATAGCTAATGTATTGTATAAGTTTATCCATTAAACATTCCTTATATGTTATAATGATGGATAACTTAATACGGCCTACAGAGGCCGTATTAGGCTGGATTAGCTTTTAATGTATAAGGGTTCTTTTATTTTTTAATATATTTTATTAAAAATAATTAATTATTAAATAAAAATAATATTATTTAATAATAAATAAATATTTTTTAAAAAATAATTATAAAATAACTATTTAAATTAAAATAAAAATATAGGAATAAAAATTTATTATTAAAATATATAAATAATAATATTTAATATAAATTTAATTATATATAATAAAAAAAATCAAATATAGAAATGTGATATCAAACCTGCTTAGATTTTGATATATAAAAGTTTAATCTCTATTTAACTCTCTCTCTCTCTCATATTTTTATATTTATAAAAAAATATTAAAAATAAATAAATAAATGATTTTTAATATAAAATTATTTTTATATATAATAAAAAAATAGCTAAAATAATTATAATAATTATTTAAAAATTATATTTATTATAATATCTTTTTCTGGTTATATTTTATATAATATAATATTTTATACAGTAACATACCAAACACTGCATAGTATTAAATTTTTATCAGGCTTTATATAATTAGATATTATACTATCAGTCATTATCCTCTCAAACCTTATACTATCAAGTATACCAAACGAGCCTTAAGATTTTTGGCAAGTTAGGATTATATGGACATATTAACATTTATTTATTTCTTGGTCTTATTTTCAAAATCTCCGATGATTTCCAGTACTCTATGCTTATCTCAAACAATCTACAATGCTAGCTTTCAGTCTTTCAACTCATCTAGAATGCCCAGATCGTTATTAAAAGACACAAAATTGAGGTTAGCTGGGTTCATAGCATACGAATAATCACAATTGAGTGGGCTAACTTTACAACAAAAATTCCAGATAAAAGGAAGATATTTTAGGATCCTTTTGCATGGTGACCAAAGCCTAACTTGGAATCAAACTAATCTCTTACATACGAGGGTCCACATTATATAAAAAGGCACTGTTGAAATCTCGTGCTTGTTATCTTCGTTATGGCTCAAATCCTTAATTAATGTACGAGTATATAACTCACAAGACTTAACAGTGAAATCTATATTCTTCTCGAACTAAGAATTTTGCTTTTGTTGGAGAAATCGAATGGGGAGGAGAAACAAAACAGCGATATAAATTAGTACTGTATTCAAAACATATATCACTTCTAAATTCATTATCAATTTAATACCTCCCATTTTCTTTCGCTCTTGACGAACAATCGATCATTACACATCATGATAGCTTGGAAACATCAAATAAAGTTGGCCAAAATTTGAATTGAGGTCCACTTCTAACCAATATCACAAGGATATTAGTGCCCCAAAGACTATTGAAACCCAAGCAATTAAGACAAATCTCTGAGCTCTTGTCGCTACCATCACACCAGTATCTGTTTCACTGTGAAAATAAGAGCATACATGGATTATACAATAAGAACAAAACACTTTGAGTATGCTAGCGACCCTTGCGATGAGAGATTTTGGTTTTCTTTGCTTTGGAACATCAAGTTGAAGCAAGCATTGTCGTTCCTAATGAAAAGCCATAGCACATCATTTCAATATTCATTCCAAAGATGGGAGAGCATGTCTGGTAGGTGTCCGGCAATTCCAGTGGCCTGTCCTAGTTATGTTTGGTAGTCACAAGCGAGTTCAGATTAGAGCTAGTATACGTTTATGATATGACAGGAACATAACATTTCTGCTTTTGAGCAAATGGATATGTTTTAGGGAATCGGTGTACATCTCCATTTTTTTTGTATAGGTGACTGATCAATATGGTAAATTTAAAGTTCAATACTTGTTTGTTAGTGCTATTAATTGCTTGTTTGTTGTCGTATATATGCAAACGCGAACCCAATCCTACATGCAAAAAGTAATAATAATAATAATAACAATAATAACAATAATAACACATGAAGTCTTTTAACGGACACTTCTTTGGCTTTATACTGATATTTTAACATGGAGATTCTGTGTTTACATAAATCTTGGAGAAATAAACTATCCTATTGTGGAGTTTAAAATCCACAAGAACAAAAATTCTCAATTAAAATTGTTCCCTCTGCGAAGAAAGTGAAATAAAAAAGCCATGCTGTTAAATTTTGAGTTAGTAATCACATGATGGCATCACCTTGTTTCATCTTGAATAGAATTTAAATTTACCCAGATATATAGATTACTTTTACCAGGCTTTCTTCTGCATAATTTTCCTGAGGTGTGCTATAGCTCTAAATCCATTTTTCAGATTGATCACATGCGGTCTTGTTTGGAATGAGAAGTGTGTTTTAACATTTGTTGGGAGGTAGCTTCATTTACAAAAGAGAAATTGTTATGTGCTTTGAGAATAAGAAAAAAAAAAATTATGCTTTGTACTACGCATATCTTAACATATTAATTTCATGAATAATTATTATTTTTTATTTTTTTACTTTCACTATATTTTTTATATAATAATTAATTTGTTACAATATAAATAATGCTCAACACAACTTTTTTCTTACTCTTATAGTATATGAGAACTTCTCTTTCAAAAATAAAATTCCTTTTACATGACCGACATGCATTATGTTGCACTTACCCTCCACATGTGGAATCTTTATTCTCTTTCTGCTGAGTGCTGATCAACCACTCCTCAATTCGATTTTGCGACCAACCATTTAGTACATGTTATTCTACAGAGAAATTCTTATGTATGTACAATGTATCACGCACCATTCAACATTAATCATTTCATCTTAGAATTATCCTTAAAAAATATTTTAGTCCGTTACACATGTGCATAAAATAAAATATTTGTATTAGACAGTAGTGCAATTTCCTCCATCCCTAGCTTTTAGTCTTAATTGTTGAAAATATGGTACGCACACACACAAGGGAAGAAGAAAAATATAAGAAGAAACCACAAACTTTGTATTTATGTTTATCATGCTTTTTGTCTTACATTTTATAACTTAAATACATGAGAATTTATACTACTCAAATAAATTCTAAATTTAATACATCCAAATAATGAATGGTTTTAAAAAATAATTAAACTTAGATGACCCATACAAACTGTGGTTACAAACCATTCTTTAATTCCAACCATTAATTAAGTTTACGTTTCAACACTCCCCTTAAATTTAATATCTTTCCAATGCCAATCATCACTCTTAACTTCTGAAAAGTATCATCTTTGAGAGGATTTGTGAAAATGTTAACAATTTGATGAAGTGACTTCACATACTCAACCTCCACATGCATGTTCTCAATACATTGTCGAATAAAACGATACTTTATCTCACTATGTTTGCTTCTGTCATGAAACATGAGGTTCTTTGTTAGAGCGATGGTTGACTCTTTGTCCATCATAATCTTGGTGCTTCAATTTGCTCAAAGTGAAGTTCTTTCAACAATATCTTTAACCAAATTGTATGGCATGCACAAGCATTGGCAGCAACGTACTCAACTTCACAAGTTGAAAGAGTGACTATGGGTTGTTCCTTTGAACACCAAGAGATTGCATTATTTCCCAAAAAGAAAACAAATCCAGTAGTACTTTTCCTATTGTCAATATCTCGTGCGTAATCACTATCGCAATAGCCTATCAACTTGAACTCATCTGAAGTTGAATAAAACATACCATATTCAAGAGTACCTTTAAGATAATGAAGAATTCTCTTGGTTGCCTTCATATGTGTTTCCAATGGATTCTCCATATAGCAACTAATTAGTGCAACTGAGAATAAAATATTAGGTCTAGTACAAATCAAATGCCTTAAACTTCCTACAAGACTTCTGAATTATGTTTGATCAACTTTCTGTACATCATTCTCATCTTTTGAAAGCTTAACTCCACACTCCATAGGAGTATTGACAGGATTGCAGTCCAACATATTGAGCTTCTTTAGTAATTCTATTGCATAAGCTTCTTGTGAGATGAAAATCCCATCATCCATTTGTTTTACTTCAATTCCAAAATAATAAGACATGAGTCTTATATCACTTATCTCAAATTCTTGAGCCATCGCCTTCTTAAATTCTTCAAACATGATTTGATTATTTCCTGTGAATATAAGACTATCCACATATACACAAACAAATAACAGATCTTCATTTTCCTTTTTTCACATAAAGTGTATATTCATGAATGCATCTAGTGAAATCATTCTCTTGAAAATAATCATCAAGACGATTATTCCAAGCTCTTGGAGCTTGCTTCAAGCCATATAAGGCCTTTTTAAGCTTTAACACCAATCTTCATAACCTTCAACAACAAAACCTAAAGATTGTTCAATATAACCTTCTTCCACAAGATTACCATTCAAAAAGGCAGACTTCACATCTATTTGATAGATCTTCTAATGATTTTGTGCTGCAAGTGATAACAATAGCCTTATTGTCTCCAAGCGAGCAACAAGAGCAAAAACTTTATCATAATCAACTCCTTGTTTTTGCTTATAACCCTTTGCAACAAGTCTTGCCTTGTACCTCTCTATATCACCCTTAGATTTCTTCTTAGCTTTATACACCCATTTAACTCCAATAGCTTGATAACCACATGGAAGTGATGCAAGTTCCCAGTTGTTTCCTTTTTAATTGCTTGAATTTCTTCCTCCATGGCTTATGTCCATTTCTCATCTTTCATAGCTTCTTTAAAACTCAAAGGCTCATCATTAGAGAATAGACACAATAAATCCTATTCCTTTAATATTTCGATTTGTTCATAAAAATCAATGAGACTTCGATACCTGTGAGCGCCTTTGCTAAAGCTAGAAGATGGAGATGATGATGATGATGCTATTGGGGATGATTATGCTATTGTTGGGGTTTCAATTTCACGTTGCACTCCTTGCATTGGAGCTTCTTCTTCCTCAAAGTATAGGGTAGAAAATCATAAGCAACTTCACCTTGTGTACTCAAATACCAAGTTGCATTTTCTTCAAATTTAGGATCTCTCCTAATTATTACTTTATTGTTGCTAGGATTGAAGAACTTGTAGCCTTTTGAGTTCCCCTCATAGCCAATAAACATAACCTTCTGGCTCCTATCATCAAGCTTTGATCTTTTTTGCTCAGGAACTTGAACATATGCAATAGATCCAAAAACCCTTAAGTGTGACACATTAGGCTTCAAGTCACTCCATGCTTCTTGAGATGTTACATCTTTCAAACTTTTGGTAGGTGAACGGTTTGAGAGATAAACTGCACATGCAACTATTTCTCCCTGTAACTCTTTTGGCAATGACTTGCTTTTCAACATTGTTCTTGCCATATTCAAAATTATCATATTCTTTCTTTTAGTAACTCCATTTTGTTAAGATGATCTAGGAACAGTCACACCTCTATCAGTTATTAGAGATTTGATCTCATAGCCGCTTTCTTATTCTACGCGAGCTTTGAACCTTTTGAATGCTTCAAATGCTTTACTCTTTTACTTCAAGAAATAAACCCATGTTTTCCGTGAATAATCATCAATGAAAAGCAAAATATAAGCACTTTTACCGAGTGACAAGGGCTTAATTAGTCCACAGACATTTGTGTAGATCAACTGAAGTGGCTTGGTGGCTCTTGATTTGCATTGCTTTGGAAAACTCTTTCTTGAATGTTTTCCAAGTAAGCAAGCTACACAGAACTGGTGAAGATGATCAATTGTTCGAATACTTTTACCATCTTTTTTGTTCCCAATTCTAAGCCCTCCAAAATTTAGATGTCTATATCTCATGTGCCAAATCTATGATGGATCTTCAATATAGGATTTCAAGCACATAGCTCCACTAGTTTTCATATATAAAAAGAACATATGATTTCTTGTCATAGAAATCTTAGCAATAAGGTTCCCTTCTTTATCTCTGACCCAAAAATAGCAATCTTCCATGACTATTTTGCATCCATTCTCCATAAGTTACCCAATACTCAAGATATTATGCTTCATCTTTGGGATATAATAAATATTAGGAATAATCTTATTGCTTCCATTCTTCAGCTTAAATAGAATCATGCCTTTACCTTTGATCTCCACTTTTAATTCATCTTCAAAATGTACATGACCTATCACTTTGGTGTCAAGTTTTACAAATTTACTTTTTTACCTGTCATATGGTTACTAGCCCCATTGTCAAGATACCATATACTATCTTCAAATTTTTTATAAGCGTAAGGAATAATGTTGGTTCTTCAACATCTTCACTGTGCAAAACAAGTTTATTTTCTTCTTCTTTCGGTGTCTGACATCCCCAAGAGTAATGGCCATATTTTCCACATTAATAGCATTCAATGTGTCTTTTATCAACCATTCTTTCTCTTCCACAACCTTGAGAAAAATTTTGATTTCTTCTCTCTTGAGAATAGTTTTTCTCATCTCTTCCTCTTCCACGATTACGTCCTTGTCCATGGCCTCGACCTCGTCCTCATCTTCCACTTTCACTATTTTATTCTTTAGCATTCAATGAAAGTTTTGCTTGCAAGACATGCTCCACATGTTCTTGCTTTCCTTTGTCCAATATTTCTTCATAGGCCCGTAAAGAGCCATTTAACTGATCAATATACATTGTCTCAAAATCTTTAGATTCTTCAATGGTTACCACCACATGGTTGAATTTTGCATTGGGAGAACGAAGAATTTTCTCAATAACAAGAACATCTTCTAACTTTTCTCTAAGCCTTTTCATTTGGTGCACTACTGCCAAAACTCTGGTGAAATAATCTAAAATGGATTCTATCTTTTTCATCATTAGATCCTCAAACTCAGCCCTTAGAATTTGAAGACGTACCCTCTTCACCTTTTCCACTCCTATGACATAATTTTGAAAAGTTTCCCAAGCTTGCTTGGAGTTGGTTTTATTAGCAATCTTCTCAAACATATCATCATCTAAGCCTTGATGAATGATGGTAAGTGCACATTGATCTTTCTTTCTTTTATACTCTAATTCCCCCTTCTGAGCTTCTTCTAGCTTCTCCACATTTTTTGGTTCTACGTAGCCTTTCTCAACAATCTCCACACTTCCTAAGCACCAAGAATAGCTTTCATTCAAATTGCCCAATTGTCATAATTGAGTCCGGTTAGTTGTGGATACGGAAAGAAAAGAGTGGTTCCTTTTGAAGACATTTTTGTAACCAACTCTAATGCCACTTTGTTGGAAGTATGGTGCACACACACATAAAGAAGGGAAGAAGAAAAATATAAGGAAAAACCACAAACTCTGTATTTATGTTTATCATGCTTTTTGTCTTACATTCTATAACTCAAATACATGGTATTTATACTTCTCAAATAAATTCTAAATTTAATACATCCAAATAATGAATGATTTTAAAAAACAACTAAACTTAGATGACCCATACAAATTGTGGTTACAAAACATTCTTTAATTCCAACCATTAATTAGGTTTACGTTTCAACATTAATGACCTATCATTTTCTTATAACGCATTCTGTTTGAAGGTCATGAATGGATAAGCTTTCACATACATACATACAGTTCAACCACTAAACTCCAACTCAATCATCATTTCTGCTTTTAATATTTTTCTCCACCATCATTAGCATTCTTATTGTCTCTTCAAAATTAAAAAGGCAGCAACCACCACCAACATAATCTGAGTTTCAAAAAGAAATTCGAAAATGAAACTTTTAATGTTTAAAAAAGAATGTTTGTTGCATAATTTTGTATAACAAATATCCGATCCCTAACATTCTGAGAAAAAATTAAGTGAAAAATGGCTATTGCTTTCAACTGACAAATGGATTATTTGAACCAACAGACTCGTGGACAGAAAAAATATCTCTTAGATATTATTTGTGCATGTGTATCTTCGCTATATTTTATTTTGAGGGGCATCATAGATAGTCAACAATGTCGGGGAAATCACAGTAACCGGATAAGTAGGATCCTGTATTGGTGATGAAACTGCGGTGTCAGAACATTTGCCTTTTCTTAATTTTGTGATTGTGGGACATATGTCTTTATACCTACAAATAGTTTATTAGGACGTTAGTGAGCTTTTGGTATGGTATTATGTCAGTTTCAATCATCTAGACTAAAACGGCTGGGTCTCAATTCAAGCTTTAAACTGGATCTTATGAAACTTTTTCATATGTTTGTAGCCGTTCTGAGTCTTCCGACATATCACAATTTGGCAAGCCCCATGGGATTCATCTGGCTGCTAAGGTTTCTAGAACTGGCATATACCGCATAACGGATCAACCAGGATCCTGAATGTGCAGCAGTTAAGGTTATCCAGTTCGGTATTTTTGAGTCATCTACGAATAGTTATATAAACATATACGTACCATGGTGGTATATATTATTTACATTTTATATTGTTTAACGATGAAAATGGCAATACTTAGTATATTGTGTATCAAGGGGTTGAGGTACCTCTACATGCATCAAAACCAAAACTCAATTAATTCCCTTGACCGTAGTGAAAGGGTGATAGCAACTGCAACTTAGCGGAAGTATATGCTTGTTTATAAATATGTTGATATATGATTTGGGCTAAGTGAATGAAGCCCTTGTGTGTTTCTTTTTATGTCAATGAACAATGATGCTCATGTGTGCAATGCTTCAAGCAAGAAGAATAAATGGGCCAGGCAAGCACGAGGTCAGTGCCTTTGCTGGGGAACACTGTCTTCAGGTCTGATTAGTACTTTTGGAAGGGCTCAATTCACTTATCACTTATCAGTGACATATACTTGAGTAATTCTTTGCCCTGGCTTGGACCAGGCCGTGGGGGCTCCAAAGGTTTGAGTATGTTCCCACTTGTCAGCTGACTGCTGTTTAGTCTGTGACGTAGAAACAGTTGACAATGACCCAGCATTGGGTGACCCGCCATGTGCACACTGACCTTAGTATCCACCACCCGCACGGTAGAAGCCGCCATATCCGAAGCCACGTAGGGTTAGTTTCCCCTTCTTGGTTGTGAATTGGGACTATCTTGTTGATATTTGAGATATCATCAAGCTTTATTTTTCTGTTATTTTCGTTCATGCAAAAACATGGTTCGGACGTAAGGAAACCCCCTCTTTTTTCACTCATTCTGCTTTATGTTCGCGGTAAATTCCAATTTTGTTCCTTAAAAGAAAACTAGCTCACTAGATTAATCCTTTAAAAATATTGAAGTTGGGCCTTCGGTATTGAGGTTAAAATAATTCAAAAACCACTTTTAATGAGATCTAATTAAAAGATTAATTTGAATGTGTTACTATTCATGAGATTTTTAAGATAATAAATATAAAAATCAAAACATTTTTATTGATATAATAATACATAATTAAATATTTATATAAAATATTTTTGTACTGATACTGCATCAAAATTATCATTTGATAATTAGTTTGATATCACTAATTTTTCAGAGACTACATTAATATTTCAAAAATCTTTCTAAAGCCAAATTTAGTCGTCACTCATTATCAATCTTTGAAATAACCGAAAAAAAAAAAATTACCAATCTTTGAAGATATCAGTATATAGGCTAGTGGACTTGCTCTCCCAAAATAGCAACGAAGGAAAGAAATTCGCACTTGCTAATGGTAAGGTAAATCCTCATGACAATGGCTGCTTCTGAAAACATAAGGGGGGAGGGCCTAAGCCGCAGACCGTTGCCAAATGATGATTCTCTGCTAATATATATAAAGCCAAGTCCTTACAATCAAGTAAAAGGCTAAAGGAATATACAAAAAGGAGAAACTAGACTACAGAGGAACCTCACGCATGGGAGTTTTAAGGGAACTGGGGCATTGGGCGTAGACGGCCAGCACTGCTTTGATTCACTGTCACCCTGGGGCATATGGTATTGACATTCTTTACTTCATACGCCACAATTTATTTTACTTCTAACTGGACTTTGATCTCGCGGCATTAATATCGTTACAAAGTTTCAAAACAAGTAGCACCTTCTTCAGTATCGTATTATTCACAGAATTCTCTTTCTCTCTATCTAACCTGTGAGTGCGTTAAGTGATGTCTATTTAATATGTGAGCATTTACGGAGCAAAACAGTACAGCCTTGCAAAGACAGGCAAGGCAACCAACCCCAACGATGGCCATTGGGAAACAACAAGAATCAGTTAGACTTCATCTCAATATCAGAGTTGTTCTTCAGATTTGTATCAGGATTGTCCACAGGTAAAAGGCCAAGAAGAGGTAGAGGCAATAATGAGCTAAGATTGCAAAGGATTATCAAAGATGCCAGGTTATCAAATCTATCCTTGGTAATACCAAATAGTTGAGTCAGCCCAGCACCTATCAAACCCCCAACAACACTCCCTCCATTAGACACAGACATAAAGAGTTGCAAAAAGTGTTGCCTCCACTCCCTCAGGGCACAGTCTTGCTGCTAGCACAAGAACAGGCATGAAAGAAGCCTGAAATACACAAGTAATCAGATGCAAGACAAATTTTGCACAAGCAAGTAAAATAGTTGAATGGAAGAATCAGAGTACAAGAGGTATATTCATGTGGTGCATACTGATACTGACTATTTCATGGCATGCACAGACATTTATCATAGTTGGAATCAGATAAAGGGCCAACATAACATAAACTGAAATCAAAACTGCAGTCATCATTCCTCCTTCATTCTTAGAACTTTTCCATATGAAAGGTGCGAATTCGCAGAATCTAATTCTTAGAATTTTTTCACAGAAAGGAGGTAAAAAGAACGATATTTCTGCACAAGTTCATGAAAAATCCAAGGGTACTATAAATCCCTACTGATAATCAGCCTACACAGAAAGGTCCGGACTAGTTGGAAACTGCTTTCTATAAGTGGTTTCTAAAACCAATGCTCAATCAAAGTGTTATACAAACACATAAAATTTAATTGTGGTCTATTCCTCAAAAGCTTGCAACCAAAAAAAAATTTTCCTCAGAAGCAATATTTTAGAAACTAAGATGAATAAATACAAGAGATCTAGTATACAACAACTAAAGCAGAGAGGTGTTAGAACAATGAATGACTGAAAGATGATGATCACCCGACTCAGAACAGTGAGAATTAATGAATCCCCAATTGCAAACCACTCATCACTTATGCCAAATTTCCAGTTTAGTCCAGTAACCAGGAAAACCTGACAATAGAAGGAAAAGATAACAGAAATATATTTAGAATAGTCAGTCCAAAGTAAAGATATATATACTTAATTGAAACATAGAACCAACCTGCGTCATTCCAAGAGCTGAACCTACAAGGGTAGTTGCAAGAAATATTTTCCGCAAAGAAATATTCTTCAGAAATCCATTATAAAGTCCAACACCAACCAAAGAAGCAACCGAGGTAACAAGCTTGACATGTCCTAGAAACTCTGGGGTAAAACCAAGAGCATTTGTGCTGAAAATGGATAAAAAAGAGATTATGTAAGATTAAAGTCCATGCCATGTGCTGTTAAGAGAATACCAAGCAGACATGAAACTTGTCAGACAGTAAAGGACAATTATCATTTGAACAGACTGGACATAAGTAAAGAAGAACATAGCAGACTCAGAATGTGGAGTTGCTTGCCACAAGAAAATAAACAATGTGGGAAGAAAAATACTGCGCTGTCGCACAGCACCCCACGGCTGAACAATGCTCTGTTTTGACCTCTCCAAAAAATCAACACTGGTAAAAGCATGATTTTGTCCCCTTGCTCGTTGTTCTTTTACAAGAACAGCAACTGCAGATGTTATCAGCGGAAGCAATGCCGTGACGCCAAAAACAAACCTGGCACAGTAAGTTCTTATTAGGAAAATCGTATAACATGAAAAGAAAAAAGAAGTGCAGCTATTAATAATCAGAAATATCAGGCTTCACAAACTTCTATCAGTACCTTACTCCATAAGCATCCACCAGAGACCCACTGAAGTAGGAGCTCACAATTGCTCCAAAAGATTGAGAACCCCAACATAAGGACTGAAGAGACCCTGAGGTGCTTTGTGACTCACCACGTGCCCTCTCCACAACCATTGAATCTACAACCTAAAACATGCTTCAGTGTCTGACATACTTTTCTTAACAATTTCAATCAATAAAAGATGATAAAAGCACTAATGCCATAGTATTGGAGACAGATTGTAATGCTTCCAATACCAAGATGGAAGAGATCAAAAAGTTCTGGGTCTGCGATGTGATTTTTTCTTTGTTCCTAAAACACAGTAATGGAGTAGTACACCTACTATATAATTAAATGATCCCAGAAACAGTTAATCAGAATAAGACACTCACAACATCTGAGAAGGCAACAGAAAAAGATCCAAGAAGTAGGCAAAAAGCAGCACTATATTTGCTGTCAACAAAGGTTGCCATCAAACTCCATGAGAGTGCATCGAGGAGCCCAGATAGAATTAGGTATGACATTCTATGATAACCAAAAAGTGGGACAGAATCACTGCATACCATTTTAAGAACTGAGATGATAGAACTTTCCATTGGAGGGATAAAAGCTGAAGAAATAATAAACCTCCCAGTTATGGAAGAGAGAAAAAAGATAGAGTTCAGATTCCAACCTAATAAACCCATATAGGGGTTTGATAAGCCACGGCAATGCATAAAACCCAGAAATCAGAGCTGTCTGGTCAATATATGTAACTAGTCAGTCCTTCAAATATTAGTGTATAATTAATGTATGCCAAATAAAATAGAGAAAAAAGCTTCAACTTCAAGGAAATTCTATCATTTTTTTTTTTGGTTTCAACAGTCAGCCCAAGCAAAGGCTTACCCATAACTGAAGACCCTAACAAGTTAATACATTTAAATGAAAAGAACCAAACAATGTGCTTGTCTCAGAGCAGTCTAAATCCAAGATGAACATGAGTGTGAAGAAGGGATACCTCAGCAGGATCCAGATGCAAGTCATCTTTCAAATAAAAGCCGACAGCCAGCCTTGCAAGTCCTAGAACACCTTGAACAAAATACACCATCGCAACAGCAATAATATCTGGGGATAAATCTACACCAAACAATGTGATGCTGCTCATACGGTATCTACTTTTGGGAGCAGCTGTTGTGCTAGTGGAGGACTCTTCTGCCTCTGTTTCAGATGTTGCCAAATCCCCTTTTCCTAGCTCAATCATGCACAAAATCCATCAATGCTAAAACTAATTTTCTTTAAAAAAATAATAAATAATGCATTATATTAAATGTGTTATGTTACTTTGGGAACAAAAGCAAGCGGCCGCTGCATAGAATAAATAGAACAGGGGCGTTCAAATTGGAAAACAAACATTATGTCAGCTGAATGATCATTAAAAAAACTAAAGACTATTAACATATTATGTATGCATTTGTGAATTTAGAAGCTTTATTCTAAATAGCATTATACTAGTTCCATGAAGCATTGCATTCAATTTTCATGTACAAAGAATCCAAACGTGTTCTACAGTACGTTCCTTCGTAGACTCGCAATGGCAGCTAATAGGAACTTAGGTATCATTATCAATCACCTCTCAACAACACTTTAAGCAACAAAATTTGCAAGCAATATCAATTTAAATATCAAGAAATAAAGAAAAAACAGAAAAAAAAAAAAAGGATGCGAAACATGCCAATCATCATAAACATCATTGAAAAGGAGCTTACCAGTAGAGGAACCCAAAAGTGGCTGGCGGTCATCCTTAAGCCGAAGAAAGGACCCCGACCCCGACCCCGGAACGGTGACGGACATTTCCGTTTTCCAGCGGAATAATGCAATCCAAGTCCGGCGAATCTTTGAGATGGAGATACTTTTATATCCGAGACAATATTTTTAGTACTTTATGTTCTTTAATTTTCTTTTAAATGAAATTCTGTTTGGTCTGCTTCTCAAATGACACTTTCGTAAAAAGCAAAATGTTTGAGAGAGAGTTGTTGTTATTCGTACCATTTCAGAGTGAGACATTCGCAAGTTAAAAAAAAATATGAAAAAAAATAAAAAAATGAAAAAAACAAATAGGGAAAAGAGAGAAATAAGAAGAGAATGTCAATTATATAAAAAAAAAAAGTAGATGTACAAAAAATCTTTACCCTTATATCTATATATAAAAAAAGGAAATTAAAAGGCAGATTATGTGATGTGTGTACATGTCAAGGATTTGATTTCCCGCACTCAAATCATTTTAACATTTTCCTTTTTTTAACACTCTGATGTATATATATCTATATTATTTCATGCCTTTTCAGTTTCCTGACAAATCAGATTTAATCACTGTCCATCAATGGCAATGGCATTCATTCTTGCTATTTCTAACACTCCAGGTTGCATTCATTCATTCTGGCAACCATAAGGAAGAGGATGAAATAGTAGTAGAGTTTTGCGATTCCCAATAAATTTTCTTTCTTGATGGTGCTTACCACTTATTTCAACCAATTATAATTCATTTTAGCTTTTACTCTCGGCACTTTTTCGATAGCTATCTAGAAAAATGAAAAGAATGCTTCCGAATGAAGTCTTTCTAAATCTTACATAAGAAGATTTAAGGATCAAAATTGTTTTGTCTTTTCCTTTGCTTTCTCTATGCTTTCTTGCCCTTTTAAATGCTAGACGGTTCTTCTTCTTTACTCTCTCTCTTTCTCTCTTTTCTTTCCTATTTGCTCTGCCCCCTGCTCTCTTCTATTTCTTCTTCAATGCTTCTTACTATGATTTTATTCCATGAGTTTTTTTTTTCTATCTATTCTCTTCTCCTTCCCATTTTATCAATTCCCATTAAGATTTCAATAACCCCATTTTGATCTTCTTATATATTTCCCATTGTTCACTGCTACCATGGTTGTGACTATGGCATTGAGGCGTGGCTATGGGCTCACGGCAGCATGGCAACTGGTACGAGGTTCGTGGCCATGAATCTGTGGTAGAGATGGCGGTTGGTGTGACGATGCTGTGTGGTTGGTCATGGTTGGGTCAGGGCAAGGCGAAGCGGTGGAGACAGCAGTGCGCAGTAGAAGCGGTGCTCCACTCACATCGGAGAAAATGAACCCCAGTAATGTTTGATCATGATGTCGATCATTAGGCAATCCATGGTGTCTCTGCGCTCTTCGCTTTAGGTTGCCTTTGAAGATGTGATGTTCTTTCCTTACAGTTATAGGTTCATTATTTTGTCTTATTTCCTTTTTTTTCCCCCTTTTCTCCTCGATTCTTTTGTTTTCTATTTGTATTTAAACTCCAGTTTGTTTCTATTATGCATTTTCGTGCAGTGTCGTTGAAGCAATTGTTTCAAAGCTCTCCAGGCAATTTTTGTATTAATTCAAGGTAACATCTTTATTTGAGTTTTGCATTTTTGGTTTTGACATTTATTAATTTTCCACTGTCAAATGTAAAAGGTATTGATATTGTTGTTGAGGTGAGAATGCCTACTGGGTTTTGCAGCATTCTAAGTATTCAACTTTCACATGGTGCTGTTTCTCATATGGGAATTATAACTATTTCAACAAGTCTGGATACTGTTGGCATGAATGATTCAATTATTTATTATGGTTTGATTTAATGGTTTGGCTTTGAAAACGCTTTTGTTATATAATTATTGCAACAATGGTGAAAAGTTTATGGCTTCTGTTATTTGTTCTACTGCAAAGCCCTTTTTTTTTTTTTTACTCCCACACTAACTAAGGGACATTTCCATGCTTATTTCTTACCTGAAATTGTTGTTTTTTGATTTTTTTTCCTAAGTTGGTTTTATCTACTTCATTGATTGATTCCCTTTGGTCATGTTTATATATTTCATTTCACCTATCTATGCGTGCTTCATTATCTCTTCATGCTCCCTGAATATGGTTATAGTTTAATGAAGTTCTTATGCCATTCATTATTTGCAATTTTTTTATTAAATTTATTTTTTTGGGGGGATTTTTTTTTACATGATTTTATTTCATCTATGCATGCTTATTTGTTTCCTAATGCTCTTTGAATTGTTATCATAGTTTAACGGGGTTCATGCTATTGGTTTTTGAATGTTTTTTATTATAATTTGTGCTTATATTTTATTCTCTTGGAAAAAATTTTCCCCCTTGAAACATATATGATATTCCCATGCTTATTTACATGTCGACATTTGTTTCTAAAATCATTTCCATTATGAGTTAGTTTTCTATACTTTGATTGGTTACCTCTGACTAAATAGCCATGTATCTTAGTTTTTCAAATTTTGCTTTGAATATTTATGATTATATTTTATTCTCTGTTTTTCATTTATGAAATGGTTTTCTTTGTTTTTTTATATATTCCAAATTTTAATATCTGTATGGTTCTTTTGATAAACCTTTTACATATATCTTTTTCTTGGTTTTACACAAGATGCCATTCAATTGACTACTATTATTTTATTATCTATGATCCAGAAAAAAGTGCCAAGGAGTCTTGGCTTGAAATCATTCATCGAAATTTAACGTCAAACCATGTATTGTTTGACCATGAAATGATTGCCAAATATCAAATTTTGGTGTGGCTAGGACATTTTCTAAGAAACAGAGTGCACCAGGAACAAAAAAAATTTGGAAATGTAGGAAGCTAACTTTCTCTCATTTCTATATTTCTATTATTTTTTGCCATAAAGGATATCGTTTGGATTATATATATATATATATATATTTTTAATGAACTGATCCACAAACCCATATGATGCTTATGATGTACAATATAATGAATATTCGAAAGTATGCAAATATTTAATATAATGGTGTAGATAAAAAGAGAAGCTCATGGACGGTATCTGCAATTCTATGTTTTTACACTTCCATCCAGACTCTACCTATTTCTTCATATTATTTCTTTGTGGTTCAATTCAATTTAAACCCTATAATTTTGTACCTACTTAGTGACTTCTTAATTAGATTATTGTATTTTATTGACATTCATTTGGAACCTCTAGCTGAATATGGTCATGGTTCTTTGAACTAAATTTTACTGCTGAGTTGATTTTATTTCAAGTTATTATGTGATCATGGTTCTGAACTTGGTACATGATCTGAATTTGGAATGCATGTTATATACAATCCTACTGATCCTTTCTTGATACTGCTGATATCATTTGTATTGTGAATTTGTTAGTGGATAGAGAATTATTTTATCTTCATTGATATTATGTGTTCATGGTTCTTTGAACTTTAATTTACTGCTTAGTTGACTTGCTTTCACCTTATTGTCTAATCATGGTTTTGAAGTGAGAATCTGCTGCAGGAAGAAAAATAAAAGACGCTAAAGAGGATAATAGTGTTTGCAATGAATGAGGTGTGGAAAAATGGTGTTTCTTCAGTGTTTGTCAATTGATTTTTGATGCTGTTAGAAGTTTTAAATTGTGTCCGTGCAAGAAGTTTTTTGATGCTTCAAGAGTTTTTATACTAAATGGGACAGGATAATGAAGTATTATGTTAATTGAGGGGTATTGATGTTCTGTTCTAAAGAATTAAAGTTGATTGCTGGATTGTTGACTATTTCTGCAAGTAATATGGTTTGATGATGTGTGAGGTGGTGGTGATCACATATAAAAGTAAGTGGGTTTTAAAGGCTGCAAAAATCTAAGCATATGCAAAAGATGTATGTTAACTGAAAACTGCTAGGAATGTGTAAAGCAGATAGCCAGAGATAGAGGGTGTCTACTATGTAGCTAGGATCATTGATTACCCGAGTCGTTCTCTTATGCAAAATGCCGCACAGTTTTTAGAGCATTTGCTATTTTGTTTTGTTCTATCAAGACCTTTTGTTGTACAATGGTTTGGTGCTAAAATGTTGCTTCCAATGGCATTTTATTTTGCAAGGCTTTTTGTTGTTACTTTTTCTAGCATTCCTATTCCTATCTTTGAATAAGAAAATTCAAATTTAGTATTCCAAGACCATGACATTTCAATATTGATACAGTAAAATTTTCAATGTTAATTGATTGTTTTAATTCTGTTTAAATTAATGTTTATGGAATAATTTTTTATATCAAATTATGTAAGTTAAAATTTAATTATTTAGGTTATTATGATTTTTAGTTGTGTTTTATTCACTTTCAAACAAATGATGATTGGATATTGGCTTATTTTGTACCCGCCATCCCAAAACTTAATTCTTATATCTATGTTTTATTCATATACATTTAGTAAAATAATTTTCATATGCATGTAACATTCTAAGACTTTTTCTTTCAACATTTAAAATTGTAATCAAAATCATAATAAGAAGTATTAATTAAATCCTTCATCTTTCTATTTGACGCAAGCAATTAATCAGTTTTTATATTGGTCTTAGTTTCATTTTTTTAAAAATATTGTCTGAGCTTGATTCTTATACAAGTGAATCTATCTATTATATTTTACTAAAATACAGTTCATGACAAGTGGAATGATATAGGTGAAATCATTCTATATATCAAATTTCCCTCCAAAATTTTCATCACCAATATCAACCAATCAAAATTATTTGTTTTTTCTCCCTTTTTTCAATGCAAATTATAGATGAAAGAAGATGCTTCCTTAAGAAACTTTGCCTTTTTACTTTTTATACCTTTCCAAATATCTTTCATGGTTTTTAAAATTTTGTAGATGCAATTATAATTTCCATTTTATTGTGAACATGGAATTATTTTAAAAAAATTCTTGCACTTGCTATTATTACTTTAAATTATCATTAATTACCTTTTAATCTCTCAACATTCAATAGTATAGATATAATTTACACTTTCACAAACAATGAGATTACAAATGTTAATACCTTAAACGAGTAATAAATCCAAACTTAAAATTAAATATTTAATCTTTAAAGCTAATAGAATTTAGTAAAATTATATTAATTCAATTTTTTAATTAGTGATTTAAATTACTATTAAGTAATTTATTTTAATCTTACAACACTCAAATTATAAATTTATATCATGTATTTATATTTATAATCCATAAGACTAGACATTTGAAGTTTTAATATGCAATATTATTTTTTTATTAATAAAAATGTCATAGCTTTAATAGTTTGAAAAATAAAAGATTAGGTATTTTATAAGCTCTTTAAAACTTACTCATAAATT
Organism: Pterocarpus macrocarpus; assembly: GCA_031439585.1. Taxonomy (NCBI): domain Eukaryota; kingdom Viridiplantae; phylum Streptophyta; class Magnoliopsida; order Fabales; family Fabaceae; genus Pterocarpus; species Pterocarpus macrocarpus. The sequence continues at coordinate 76,099,342 of CM062520.1, read as the reverse complement.
GAAATTTTATAAGATTCTTAAATAACCTAACAAATTTTAATGGCATAAAAAAAAAGCTATAGATTGATTTTCTAACTAATATTGATATCTCAAATAAGTGATGCTAAACATATGTTGCTCTAGTGATGCAAAAATTATACTTTAAAATGATACTAAACATGTAATACATGGTGATGCAAATATATAAATTACATGTGTAGATAATTATTAATATACAGTGTAATTATTAACAATTAAAATCAATATAAAATTAAATATTTGAATTTTAAAACTTATAGTACATTCTAAAGTTATATCAATTCAATTTTTTAATTAATAATTTAAATTATTGTTAATTAACTTTTCTAATCTACTCATGATATGAACTAAAATTTCTTAACAAATTTATTGTTTTGACTTATTAGAGATTTGGCTCATTAATTGCGTCTCAATGAAACTACTTTTATAATAAAATAGTTTATTCGTTAAAGTTTCCATTGAATACAATATCTTTTATAAGCTAATGCTAGCAAGTTTAATGTTAAGAATTTTATAAGTTGTTTTAATGGCTTGAAAGGCGAAGGATGAATAAATTTATAAGTTGTTTAACACTTACTTGCATAGATTGGAATTTTATAATTTCCTTAGATAAATTATAGAATTTTAATGACAAAAATAAAATTAGACACAAATTAGTTTTTTAACTAATATTTATACATCATATAATTGAGACTTAAAATATATTGCATAGGTAATGTAAATATAAAAATTTGACTTTGACGTGATATATATATATATATATATATATATATATATATATATATATATATATATATATATATATATATACATGAGTTGCAAACATTGAAATTGCATCGATAATAATTAATATATATTATAATTTTTAGAAATTAAAACCACATCTAAAATTGAATATTTGAACTTTAAAGTTTATAATATACTCTAGAGTTATATCAATTCTATTTTTTTAATTAGCGACTTACAATATGATTAAATTAATTTTTTATTTTACAATACTCAAATTGTAGATTTATATGATGTATTTATATTTATAATATATAAGATATAAGGCTAGATATTTGAAGTTTTAATATGAAATATTATTGATTTTTTTATTCATAAAAATACCATACATGTAATTGTTTAGAATATAGAGGATGAAGAATTGTATTAGTTTTTTAAAACTTACTCAGATTGGAATTTCATAATATCCTTAAATAACCTAAAGAATTTTAATGATATAAAAAATGATCCATAGATTGATTTTTTAACTAATATTGATATTTTAAATAACCAATAATAAATATTTATTGCACGAATAATGCAAATATAAAAATTTCACTTTAAAGTGATAATTATAAACATTTATTATATGAGTGATATAAATATATAAATCGCATGAATGATGATTAATATTATAGTTATTAACAATTAAAATTAAATATTTAAACTTTAAATCTTATAGCACACTCTAAAGTTATATTAGTTTATTTTTTTTATTTAGTGATTTGAATTATTGTAAATTAATTTTTTTAATATATTCATGATATGAACTAAGTTTTCTTAATAGAGTTTTAATAAAGTTATTTTTAATAAGATAGTTTCTTCATTTACATTTCCATTGAACATAATATCTTTCATTAGCTAATGTTATAAAATTTGATTTTAAGATTCATATAACTTTAATAATTTATGAAAAAATATTATTGATCAAATTTATCTACTATATATGATTATAATTACAATAATTTTATTATTTTAAACATATATAATTTTATTCAAAACTTGAATTATATAAAACAAGTATAAATAATAGTTATATATTTAAATTGATACAATATTTTAACCATATAAACCTTTTTACATCCAAATTATGTGACTTTCCCATGCATTGCACGAGTAACTACATTAGTATTTATATTAAGGGAAAGATATTTTGTTTGGATTTACTTATTGTAATGATTGGACGTACTTATTGACTCTAAGATAATTAGCAACTAATATCATTTTATTTAATCCCATGACAATCATAATTTTTATTAAAAACAAAAAACAAAAAAATCAAAAGTGTCTTCCACAGTTCCACCCACGGCCTGGACTGTGTATTCACAAAACTGAAAGCCCAGTTTAGAGGCCTTTCGGCCTGATCTGGTAAAAGCGTCTCCTTCTAATAGAGAGATAATTAAAAAAAAAAAAAAATGGGTCTCCTACATTTCGGTTGTACTAAGTATGAGATATAAAAATGGCGGCAAAAATTTTTATGGAATTAATCTATAATATATAATTTTACTTATAAATATAGGATTTAATTTGAATATATTGTTAGTATAAAATTTTTTTATATAAATATTTAATTATATATTGCCATATTAATAACACTTTTTAACATAATCATCCACTATTTGAATGATTATGCAAATAGAAGGTTTTAATTGGATGACCGTATAAAAAAATTTTACATTGTCAATGCACCTAAATTAAACTAAAAAATATATTTAATAAGAATTTTATTCGCATTTTACCTTATATCAAATATACCATTATTATTAATTTTTTTCAAAAGCAAAGGATGAAGTATTTGTATGAAGTTAAAAGTAATATTATGATTTTTGAGCATGAATAAAATATGATATGCCTAAATAAATTGAATTGGTATCATATATTAATTTTCAAGTGAGATTTAAACGTATATCATTGAATAAAGATGTTTTCCTTTGATAATATAACCTCATTTATAACAGCTTGTACTTAACGAAATTTTACTTTGTTGATTCGAACTCATTATCGTCCAGACATAATAATAACGAAAATTACAAATTACAAATAATGAAAATGGAAAGTGTTTTATTTTTTTTTAAAACACGGTATGAAGGTATTTATTTAAAAATTAGTTACTCAATTTGCAAATTTCCCTATTGTTGTGTTATTTGAATAAACATTATTATTCAATGGTTAAATTTGTAAGGTAGCTGTACTGATTTTTCTAAATAATGAATTTATTTTTGAACTCCTTAGATACAATTCTCCGATAACCTTGTTTTACTTCTTGTGCAATTATGATGATGATGGCCAAGGCTGTGGTGTCCCTTGTAAGTTAGGGACCAATTTAGACCAAATTAATATCATACCAAAAAGAATAAATAAATTACTTTTTATCTTTATTAACTATCCTAAATTTATTTATTTATTTTTGCTCTTATCTCAACTTTTGTCCTCTGTCCACCACTCCACCTTTCATTACTTCTTACTTTCTTAATTCTTAATTTTTATTTTTAAGAATCTTATTTATATAAATTAATTCTTTATATAGTAGTATAATTTATACATCAATTTTATTAAAATCATTTTAATTTTTTTAATGAAAATTTAAAGATTGCTACATAATAATATGTCTAAATTTGAAATATAACCTACTCCCACAATCCTATTACTACGCCAATACTAAAATATAATTCTATATTTTTTTTTTTTTGGCTTTTATCATTTACATTAACTGTACATATGTATTAAAATATAATTCTATATTTTTTTTTTTTGGCTTTTCTCATTTACATTAACTGTATATATGTAATTTCATTTTTGAGTAAATATTTTTTATAATCTTTGATATCAATTTAGTTTTAAAGAGTCAGGTTAAAATATTATAAAAATAAAAGGATAGAATGGATAATTTATAATTTATTAAATATTAAAATATAAATATAAATTATTAAACAATTATTTTTTAATAATAAAAGATTTCGATCTCAACCATTAAATATAATTACAATGGTTATAATTTGGAGACCAAATTAGTCTCTAACTTACAAGGGACCACCACAGCCTTGGTCCGACGATGATATGTTAAGTTAATTGATAGCAAGAATAAGGACAAAGGGTGCTTCACTTTAGAAACATCAACCAACCAAATAAGGCTAACTACGTTAGTTGTTAATTATCTTCTTCTTTTTGTGAAATTACCACACTTTGGCCCTCCTCTATTTCTCCCTTTTGAAAATGGCGTAGAATCATACCTCAGACCAACCAATCAAACATGAACAGAAGCGAATCTAGTTGAGATTTGGTGATTGGTCCTACGTGCGTAATTATAATAGGTGAGTTTTATGGTACCTTTGCAAAAATGTGTATTTTGTGCATTTTTTGTGATGAACAGTGAGGATCGTGCCATAGATTGTGAGGTGCATCAATGTATCAATCATCTATGATTCACTATAAAAATATCTAATTTTAAGAAAATTTAAAAATATAATTAAATATATTTTAAAAATTAATTATCATACACTGACAGTATAAAATTATATTGACAGTATAAAATAATTTTACACTATCATTATAATCAAAAAATTTTATCAGTGTAATTTTAATTATCATACATTGACAGTGTAAAATTATACTGGCAATATAAAATAATTTTATACTGTCAATGTAATCAAAAAATTTTGTCAGTATAATTTTACTTATCATACAATCGACAGTAAAATTATCTTGGCGATCTTGTAAAATTATACTGATAAAATTTTTTGATTACACTGACAGTGTAAAATTATTTTATACTACTGACAGTGTAAAATTATACTGGCAGTACTGTAAAATTATACTGATAAAATTTTTTGATTACACTGACAGTGTAAAATTATTTTATACTATCAGTATAATTTTACACTGTCAATATATGATAATTAAAATTACACTGATAAAATTTTTTTATTATATTGACAGTGTAAAATTATTTTATATTGCCAGTGTAATTTTATACTGTCAGTGTATGATAATTAAAATTATACTGATAAAATTTTTTTATTATACTAATAATATAAAATTATTTTATACTGTCAATATAATTTTATACTGTCATGATAATTAATTTTTAAAATATATTTAATTATATTTTTAAATTTTCTTAAAATTAGATATTATTATAATGCATCATAGGTGATTGATGCATTGATGCACCTCACAATCTCACCACAAGATATATCACAATCTAACCGTTCATCACAAAATGCACAAAATGTACCCAGAGCATGCACCTAATATTATTACTGTGGAGTACTTTGTAAACAGCCAACAAAGATAATTTAAAGTCATACATCATCTTTGTCATTGCCACCTTTGAATTGAGAGACAAAAACTGTTGACAAAACCAACAGCATTCTCCTAATTCATCATTTCAACAAAAATCACCCGTAGCTTAGCCTTTCATTTTCAATCTTTTTCTACATTGTGCAGAACTGTCACCGAGAAAGAAAGAAGCAGAAAGAACAAAACCAGGTACAATGATCCAGGATATTCAAGGACCATTTTATGCCCCAGAAATTAACCAAGACAACTAATAAAATTGAAAGTGTTATTCTAAGCTCTTTGAAATTGGCGTGGGGGAGTAAAGATAGCCACCAGAAAAGGAACTCAACTACGTCTCATCAACATCCTCTGCTTCCAATTTGCTCATCCCCTCCTCCAACAGCATCCCCTGGTAACGGCATTCACGGCTGCAAAATGCCCTCTCACCCCTGACATACATTCAGCCCACATAACTAGATTCAATAGCTGTTTTGGATTAATTAGGGAACAAAATTTCACTTAACTTGACTCATAATCAGTCTTGTCCAGCAACAAATTCATCAACTTACAATACTAAACTCAAAATTTGCCAATATTATTTTATCAGTTTATAAGTGATGGATGGTCTCTACTCTCTTTTATGAAATGATATATGTAACTTTGTGTTTCTGGGAGGGGTGGATTGGTGATTGATCATTGAGAGATAGGCCAGAGGTGCAGGGATGATGACAAAGTGATACGAATGACATATCTATTATATTATGTGATATCAAATTTAACTCTGCCATGTGAGTGGAGCCAAGCCAAGGCCAAACAGGAGGGAGGCAATGTAAGACTTTGTGTCAATTTTTTTATCAGAGAGATCAAGTGATCACTGATCAACCAGACAGTACAACTATGATACCAAATTAAATCTTCAGCAGAAACCTATCACCCTTTGGTCGATCAGAGATTAAAGATTGTACTACATAAATGGGCAAAATTTACCGTTAATCCATATTCAAATTCTACATAACAATAATCATATTCGTACTCCCAAGTTTTCAGAACATGACATATATTAGTACCTGGAATATTACCATACTAATAAATTAAGATCAATCGTGTTTATGGGGATAAAGAATAAGCAATTACCTGTACATATAGATATCTGTACCCTGTCCAAGATTCTTGTTGCAGTAAAAACAGGAGCTCATGAAGCTGTCAGAGGGATAGCCGATTTGATTTTGATCAGGAACAAAAACATTTTCCATGGCAGAAGCAGGGCATCCAGCATCAAAGCAGCTACTCTCAACGATGCAGTTATCAAATATGTGAGTGGTTCTCGGGTTAGGCCCGTGGGAAATCACGCGTGTGTAGTCCTCGGAGAGCTCCATTTCACTAACAGTGAGGCACCTAGTTAAAACTCTAGGAGAATTGCAGGTCTCAAGGGCAGAATTGGCAGACCCGAATGCAGATTTCCCCAACTGAGAATTTCCAAGCTGGGATCCAAACAGAACTAGTCGGCTTTGTGAGAACTCTGATGATGTTTCAGCATGTGTGTCATCAACAAGAGCATCAACAAGGCCTTTCGAATCCAATTTGTCCCAAAAACGCTTGTGCTCTCCAACCGTGGCTGTGGGGCTGTTTGCTTCTGACCAGAAAGGGTTCTTGAAGGCAGAGAAAGGCTTGCTGTCGAGTATGGAGGTTGGACTCATCACAGCCTCGGTTTCATGCAAGACTTTCGATGTGAAACTCGTGAAAAGCCTTGGAGAATTGAAGAAGGATGACATAGGTTTCTTGTATTTATCAGCTAGAGATGTTGAGGAACCAGAATCTGCCGCCATAAGAATCAGAGCTTGTCACTTGTCACTTGTCACTTGTCACTAGCCGTTTCTCTGGATCTCTTCACTTCACAGCGAAACGAAGACACAGAATATCCCAAAAAATTAGAACAATCTTGCTTATACAAGTGTATGTGAGGGAGAGAGATTGTGAGAATTACCTGAAAGGACACTGCCATGAATTTGAGGAGGCAAAATCAAATCAAAAACCAACGCTAAGATTGTCTGCAGTCAAATCCACCATTATGTGCAGAGTCAGAACCCATAAACCGGCAACAAGTTCCCATGAAATCTTCATCTTTATCTGTTTCTCTCTCTGGTAACCTCCATTCGAAGGAATAGTGACCTTTTCCCCCGCCTTTGTTGCCCTCCCTTCTGAGAATAGAATCAGGCTGGGGCTCAAAAACGACATGCAAAGAGAGGCTCAGTGGTCATGATCAAAGGGCCAGACAGACCTGCATGCATCACACAGCGCAAACAAAGGAGATTTTTTATTTTTGTTCCTTCTTTTGGCCTCCCCTTTACCTCTCCATTTCAGTCTCTTGCGTTTGTGTCCGGGAGCGCTATTTCAGCAAATATTATTATTACTTCTCCTGCCTAACAAATACAAGGTCAAGACCCACAACACCAAAACCCAAACTGGTCCCTAAATTCCTATTTCCTTTCACCGCGAATAAAGAAAGAAAAGGCCAAATAATAATTAATAATAAGAAACAAGAAGGAAAAAAGAAGTAAAGGTTACAAATGATAAAGCTCCTCTCTCTTTTTTCTCTCTCTATCTGTTGTCCCTTTTTATGACTAGTGCAGTGGGGTTATCTTTCCACTGTACTCTTCCTCGCCCTTTATATCTGCCTACTACTTCAGTCGTCCATCATGAACCCCTGAAATTTTGGCATGAAGTTGCACATACATAGCAGCAGAGAGAGATCAACAGAAAGAGAAAGCGGTTTGTGGTTTTGGAGGAAGGGAGGGGGTTGGTGGGTTATTATAATGACGCGTGTGCATGAGAGTCAGTTGTTTTGATGAAAACACACAGATTCTGCTCTCAGCAATAACCTTACTGCATTAATATATACACTATATTTGGCTTGGCTTTGGTGTGTGTGTGTGTCATAAAATTAAAAGCAAAGGTAAGTAATAAGGTGGCGTTATATGAGTGGAATCTTGGATCGGCTTCCTCTGTCTCTGGCTCTCAGCGTCGCCGGGCGTCAATAGATCAGAGGCACAGAGACAGAATATAATGGGATGCTCGCATTTCACATCCATGCAGTTCCTTCAAGGTTCCGAAAACTCAAGCACTCATTGAATTCACGGGTTAAGATTTTAATAATCATAATTGAATCATAGTTTAATTAAACAGTTACACAATATTCTCGGCTACCATTACTTATAGAACTTTGGTAATTGAAATTTGAAACATAGGTTAGCAAGTAGCAAAGTAGGAACTAGCAACTAGGAACTAGGAAGTAAAGAATGAAGGAGGGATGAGGATTGGTGTTAAATAGATGTTGGGCCCACATTTGAAGTAGCCATTAGCCAACATGTTGGTGTAGTGGAGAGTTCACGGACCAGTCTGTAGACCAGTACCATCAGATTCAGATCACATCATATACCTAGTGTGCCCTACGTCAACCTAGAATTGAAGAAGGGTCCCACTTAACTTCAGTTTACTACTTTTCTTGACATGAAAAAAATTTCTCTCTTGCCTCATCAAGAAGAGATTCTATTCTACATAGGTGTATAGCATTACTTTTATACAGTAGAACATTTCTTCAAGCAATTGGAATTTATTATATCATCTATCTAATGCAATTACTAAAATGCCTGGCGTAGACGAAATACACAATGTCTTTTATTTTCACTTTTTTTTTTTTTTTGTTATGGTCAACATCTGCAAATTTGCACATCATGGATTGTCAAAAGCATACATGACGAAATCACAATTGGGTTGTCTGAAATAATCGATGGGGACCCGTTTCGGAATGATTGCTGGCCCTACCAGCACAGGCTCAATTATGTTCCACAGAGCCTTTGGGCTGGAATGGATCGTGTACAATGTCACCATTGAATAAGTCGAGGACAAAAGGAGACAAGGGGGGCCTGACCAAAAAAACAAAAGGAGAGAAGTGGGGCGTGTTAGTTTGGTTGGCATTAATCCTCAAGACCCGCGCCAAACTGCCACTGACGAGCTAGTTAAACCTCGTAATAAGCAGCAGAGGCGTAGCACATTTGGCACACACGGTGGCCTCAGTTAGTCTGCACCCGGAGCTGTACAGGGTCGCGTGTTCGACTCCAGGGGTTCAGAGACCCCAAGCTCCTCCCCTCGCCTCCCCGGAAGTAACCAAAAAAAAAAAAAAAAAACCTCGTAGTAATGTCATTGCCCATTTCATCATACATGCCTATGGTGTCCTCCTAGTTAAAAATACTCAAATAAGTTGTTTGGAATAAAAAAATTAAGATAGAATTTAATTTAATTTTATAAGTAATTGAATTCAATTGTATTATGATTTAAATTTTTATATTTAAAATAAACTAGATTTAATTACACTATTTGGAATATATATAAAAATAAATTATATTCTTTATCTTGATTATTTTACCTTTCATTAGATATTAGAGAGAAGGGAAAAAGAAAATATATTAGATATGATTAAGGATTTTTTGGTATATCAATTTTTAACATTAAATCCACCTGGTCAAGAATTGTAAATTAGACTTATTTTAATCTGATTTACTTTTGGATATTTTATGGAATTAAATTTTTTTAAAATTTCAATTTCATATCATTAATTGCTTTTAAATTAGGGAATTGAATTCAATTTCTTGAATAAATTTAATTTCAAAGTTTTCCAAACAACCCAAAAGTACCTATCCACCTAAGTAGCATTACCTACTTGGTAAAGAGTCTAGCCTAATTATTCATAAAAGTTCATACTATATAATCCCATGTATACTCACTATATTTATGTTTTGTTATACTATATTTGTTTTTATTTAGAACCCGTTTGGCTTGCATTTTACAAGCCCATGAAATACATTAAGAAAAATGAAAATTAGATTATACAATATTCAACGTGTTTGGTTTGTCTTTCCAGCAATTAAAAGTATTCTTGAAAGAAATATTCTTGAAGTTATTTTTTATTTTAGAAAAATTACTTTTAAAATAAAATTTTATTATTATTCTTACATTAACAAATATAAATAATTTTACTTTATCTTATTTAAACAAAAATCATTCTTTCAAATTTAGTTTTGATATATTCAAACCAAACATAAATTAATTCTTTTAAAAATAATTTTTTTAATTTAATTCTTTCAAATATAATTCTTTTGACATGCCCTTAATTGTTTCCTCTAATCATCAATTTGTAGGACTTAATTATAGAAGGAAAAAATCAAACTATGATCTAACTCAAGTAGAATTATCTTGTTCGCTTGCAAGTAGTTACGTAGAAATAGTTGGTCGCAACAAAAGCGGCTATAATTTTGGATGAAATTTAACTGTAAAGTCAAAGGTTTACACAGTTCTTTAGTTCTTTTTAGGGAAAAAAAAAAAGAGAGCAGAATAGACTTTAATATTTTTCTTACTCATCCTAAGGTAATAAGCAAATCTTTCGGGGAGAAAAAGAAAACTTACAAGGATGATAAGAGGAAAACAAATTGAAGTAAGGAGTGAATTGCAAGAGAAAGCTTAGGACAATATCTATTTGTAGAGTTTAAGAATGCTCACGTTAAAATGTGAGCATTTGATATTCATGCAATTCACCCCCACATTACTCGGTGTAGGCTATTTTAATATTTTGAATTAATTGAACTATGTTGATTGAAAAGACTGTTTATTCCCATAATGACTGCTTATAATAGAAACATTTTACATGCACATGAGCTACTCCCAAACAAATCGACCATAAACTTTGAGGCATTTTCTTTCATCTTCGATCCTTTGCATATGCCAACCCACCAAGGACCTCATCATCAACCCAATAAACAAAACTTGGCTTCGCTTCTTCCTACCCAAAATTCTCTCTGCTTGTTTAAGTAAATCACGAAGGGGGATGTGTGGGTGATGAGATGCTGCAAGAAATGTGTGGGTTGGAAAGTGTTGGTGACCTATGTAGAGATCTGGAAAATTTAATATAGCATTACGCGAGTGTTGTACAATTGTGTAATATTAAAACTAGTTTACAAGACTTTTGAACTAATCTGATCAGATTTGATACAATTGAATTTTGTTGTTTGGCTTGATTCTTGGAAGGATTGAATAGTCCAATAGCCCAATGATAGTGGCATGGAGGCAAGGCGATTGGTGGCTGAGCTTCAGTGAAATAGGTGCAATGGCTCGAATGAGAAAGATGGTGGTCATTCTACCAACAACTTAATGGAGCACAATTACTTCAATCTAGTATGTTCACACCACAACCAAACCCAAACATACCTGACCGTCAGATTTTCATGTTTTTCTTATTCATGATTTAAAATATGGGTGAACATTGAATTTTCACTTTCTTTAAGTGAGCATTCTAAAACTCTTTTATTTAGATATCCATTCAAAAAGTTAAAGTACTATCGAACTGAGTCACCCAAAACAACATCAATGATGCAATGGTGTAACCCTAAAAGAATTGAAATCTATCACTATTCATTCATTTAAAAAAATAATACTAATCAATATTGAATTTAGTCCTTTTTTTTTTTTGGTTATGCACGCATCCATCCACCCACACATACTCACACACCCAGAGGGGGGAGGGGGCTCTACCCGCGGGAATCGAAACTGCTTCCCCTCGTAAGCAAAATCTTTTCCCTAAGTATTTACACCGTTGAGCCACAGGCTCGTCTGCAAATTTAGTACTTCTAAGTCGCAATGCTTATGAATTTCACGTTGGATAACTGAAATTGACAAAAGAGAACCTATCTATTAATTACTTTGACATGTGTCGATGGTTGTGCTTAATGTATTGATGAATATGTTGATTTGGAGATTACATCCAACATACATAAATTGGTCGACCAACAAAAGGCGGCGGCCACGTAGACTTTGCACTTCTGCCACGTCAGCATTGATGAACATCAATTTTTTTTTCCCCCTCCAACACATCAAAGTCTTGGACTTTGCGCTTGCTTTAACAAGTACACGTTTTGCACGTATGATATCAGATATGATACTAAGGTAATTTTTGTGAAATTGCTGTCAATTTGTTGTGCCCATTACCCAAAAATTTGGGCCCAAAAAGTCTAATATTCAGTTCTGCCACAGGGGTAATCGATAAGCTCAGTCCACGTTAAAAGTATGGTGAATTCTATGCTATTTTTGTAAAAATGTGTATTTTATGTATTTTTTATGATGAATGGTGAGGATCGTATCATAAATTATGAGGTGTATTAATGTATCAATCATCTATGATGTATTATAAAAATATCTAATTTTAAGAAAATTTAAAAATATAATTAAATATATTTTAAAAATTAATTATCATATATTGATAATATAAAATTATATTGACAGTATAAAATAATTTTACACTATCAGTATAATCAAAAAATTTTATCAGTGTAATTTTAATTATCATATATTGACAGTGTAAAATTATATTGGCAGTATAAAATAATTTTATACTATCAATGTAATCAAAAAATTTTATCAGTATAATTTTAATTATCATACACTGATAGTATAAAATTATACTGGCAGTACTATAAAATTACACTGATAAATTTTTTTTATACTGTCAGTGTATGATAATTAAAACTACACTGATAAAACTTTTTGATTACACTGACAGTATAAAATTATTTTATACTACAAGTATAATTTTACACTGTCAATGTATGATAATTAAAATTATACTGATAAAATTTTTTGATTATACTGACAGTATAAAATTATTTTATATTATCAATATAATTTTATATTGTCAGTATATGATAATTAATTTTTAAAATATATTTAATTATATTTTTAAATTTTTTTAAAATTAAATATTATTATAATATATCATAGATAATTGGTGCATTGATATACCTCATAATTTATACCACGATCCTCACCATTCATCACAAAAATATATAAAATATTTATTTTTACAAAGGTACCATAGTATGCACCTAAAAGTATACCCACATTAAAAATTTACTCGATTCTCCACAGTGTCCAGAAAGAAAAGCACATTAAAAATATGGACACTAATTTTTGCATTTCAAACAAAACTTTTTGACCTTGACCAGCCAAAAACCAGACTTTTTGACGGGTTAAAAAAAAAAAACTGAACTTTCAGATTTTCCTTCTGGTGAAGGATAATTTGCTCCAACCCATGTTGTGGAACTTCTAATGTTCCTGTAAAATTGACCGTCGGATTGAGTTCAAGTAAGATCGGATGGCTGATATTGTGCTCGTGTATTTGCATCATTCATTTTAAAAGGATAGCATAGAAGTTTTATATTTGCATAGTAGTCCCTATCCATTTTGGCTTTGGCAACACCGGGGGAGGAGGAGGCAAGGGGTAGCAAATGTGAGAAGGAGACGCGACGAAAGCCAGTCCGGGGAGGTCCATTTTGTCCCATTAGTCGGGCGTTCGTCAGCAATTAAGGGACGAGGAAAGGAACTCATCGGAGGGGCCGTTGGGCTTGGCGACGGTGGTGGAGAAGGCACCGTCGATGAGGAGGGGTTGGTGGAGCTTCCGACACGGATGAGAGGAAGTCACCAGAGGGGTTGATGGAATCGTTGACAGAGTGGAACTCCAGGACCCGAAGATCTGCCATCTGAATATGAAGTTAATAAAAAGCCCTACTTTTTGGTTTTAATATGATCTGGTAGTCAGATCTATCTTCGTTGTTTCCTTCGTCATATATCTGTCTTCGAAGGTTCGTTCTTCATTTTCCATCCTTCATCATGTTCTTTGTTAGAATCAAAATTGTAATCATAGAGGCTTCTTGCAATCCACTTTCAATTCTTAATAGTTTTTGTGTAGTAGCGGTTGATACTTGAAAGTGAGAATATGGTTCTTTTTTCATATATCTTTCCCATATATATGTCGAGTTTTTGTTTGTTCAATATAGTAGAATCTGATAGTTGATAATATGTGCTATGTACTTGAAAGTCTCATAATATGAAGAAGGAAAGCATAATGGTTGCTTATTGTTTTGGATCTAAATAATATTTTCGTCCTATTTATATTGATGTAGATGATGGGAGAACCAAGGTGATGTCTCCCCACTTTATTGTAATATTTGAACTTTGTTCATCAACATTATCATAACACCTAACAAGATACTCATCCGTGCAGGTCAAAAAGGAAGGATTGCTGCCGAGTTATGTTGTTGTTCTCTATGCCAATCGATTTATTATTCTTTATTCCTTCTTGAAGAGACATCTGCCAAAAAAAAATGATGATCTTTTTCTCTTCCTGCAACTCTGTCAAATTCCATGTAGACATTCTTAATCTCATCCATTTGAATTGCTGAAGTATTCATGGAAAACAAAAGTAGCAGACTTGCAGAACTACCTTTTTTGACTTTTGCAAATTAGAAAACAGGTTCTTGCTCTGTACTGATGTTGCTACTCCTGGACTTGACTAACTTGTCGTGGTATATTCATTTTTGTTACCAACTTACTTCAATATTTCTGAATGGAAAAAATATAATTAACTTGTATGAGACTTTTCTGGTTTCCCCCAACCATTAATATTTTGCCACCTTTTTGTGTTGTAGGAATGGATTGTGCATTATGATCCACCACATGTTTCTATTCTTTTATTGACTGATCAATGTCCTTTGTTCATTTGTTTCATAGCATTCTTGTATGCTAATGTACAATATAACATACGTTGTATACCGCTACTAGAAGTATATCCGTAGGGTTGGTATAACAGCTAATGGAGAAGGTGGAAAAGGAAATGCTTTGCTTTTCCTAATTCCTGAAGAATTACAATTCGAGACAAGAGAACGGACAAGGGTTCAGATCCCAAAATATGATAATGATATTGATTGATCCTCTTAACTTGAAAGAGAAAATTTTATGTTATGAATAACCTTTCTTTGTTTCCCTTAATAATTAACATACATACAAGGGGAAGAGGTAGTGCAGTCTTGATTCAATTATTTCATGATATTTATAATAGGAAGTCATTGTGTGCAGCACTCATGTCAGATGCTAAGTTTGATGGTGCCGATAGGTAAGAGGTTGTAATGTCAAAGGCTTATGGTGTTGGTGCTAGCTTCAAAGGTGACATATTTTACCTGTGCAAAATCAGCCAAATGTTAGCTTGACAATTTGTTACCCTTCATAGATGACCAACTACAAGTTTTTATGTGAGCTTATATTTCACAATATTTGGAATGGCATGACCCCTATATTATTCATCTTACATAAAACCCGACTACCTACTTGATGAAGAGATGTTCTGCTAATAATCACGAATCTCAGGTCAGCACCTGGAATGATGAGCTTGTGTATTATTTTTAGATTTCAGAAACTATAGGTCAACAGGCAAGTTGTGATTCATAATCATGCTATTTGTCATATGTAGTCTTTTACAGGTGTGGACTTCTCAAATGTAGCGTTGGCTTGTGTTTACTTTGAGAAAGCAAATCTTCAAGGAGTTATGTTTGGGAACACAGTATTGTCAGGCTCCACATGTGATGATTCTAAGCTGGAAGATGCAATTTTTGCAGACACTATCATAGGTTATGTGCAAATAAGACCATAGGTGATGAAGGGAGGGCTAAGATTGATGTCAATGATGAGCAAAAATCTTCATCAGTTGTCTTGTATTTGTTATTAGCTTGTATTTGCCATGACAAATATTTTAGTGAGGCTAGTATGAGTATGTAGTCGATGAATGCTTCACCCAAAAGCAAATTGATTTGTTTGATTTTCTTGTATAATGTTGTATTGTCCCGTTTTATTTTAATTGAGAAATTGAAGACATTGGAATAAATAATTTGCTTATATTTGCTATTCTATTGTCTACATAATTCTTTGAGCATTGCCGATTTATCAATCATGATTGCGGAATAGGAAATATGTAGACAGTAATAGTTTGCACAAATACTAGCAAATATAAGAAAATGTAGAAAAAATGGTTATGACAAATAGAGTTTGGTTCATTCGGTGTGAAATAGGGGCTCGAGCAATAAAGTTGAAGAAGAATTGGAGAAATATAAGGGAAAAGGTGAAATAGTGAGGGTAGATCGTAAAATGTAAAAGAAGAAGATGGTAATGTATACTTGTCGTGTTCAACGAGGGCAGAGGAGGCAGGAGCGAAGGCTAGAGATGTGAGGAGAGTGAGGGACTAATTGTGACGGCACCGTTAGAGAATAACTCACTGTGCCTCTAAACCACAAGCCGTTCAAAACCTTACCAGAGCAGAATAAGAACAAATATTATAACAGGTACTCAATAGCAATTTTAAATTCTTCAATACGGTGTCATTTTTGTAAATAAAGTGGCAGACTACCAGAAACTCCAAGACATATGTGGGACTACCATAACACGCACCTTTCCTTCTCACATAAGCTACCTCTTTTTTTTTGGGGGGGAGGGGGGGGGAATAAATTAAAATAAATAAAACAGAGCCTTTAAGAAATAATTCCTAGTGAAGTGAAATCATTAAACATGTAAAGCCAGTATTTATTTCTTGTAGAAGACTAGAAGTCATTGACGGTAAATTGTCTCACATTAGTCTTATATATTTTTGGTATAAATACAATCATTATTATAAATAAATCAATATATCACCACTTACCTACTACGATCACGATCTTACAATCACACGGGCTAAAACAGCTGCCTCTGGCCACGGATTACTGATGATGAATCACGTTAGCTTATCTGTGGCCAAGAAGCTGTAGATAAGGAAGTCCCTTACCTGGCCTTTACAAAATGCATGCTTCCTCAGCAACCCTTCTTTGACAAACCCTACTTTCTGTAGCAGCTTTTGAGACCCCTTATTCTCCAGCTCCACCAAAGCCTCAAGTCTCAGCACCTGTGGAAACTGTTTGAAGACAGCAGGTATTGCCATCCTCAAAGCCTCCGTGGCTATCCCTTGCCCCCAATGCTCCGCAGCCACCGCGTAGCTAACGTGCGCCTTGCACCGGTAATCACCGGATTCTGGCTTGACGGAAACGTATCCGATGGAGCTGTCATCGAGGCATATAGATTGACGCCATGGATGGGGCATAGCAACCTTCTCTATGTACGCCAAGGCTTCTTCTTTGGTTGTGATGGAGTTCCATCTCAGGTACCGTGTCACCCTATCGTCGCTAGCCCATGTAAGGAAGTCATCAGCATCGGATGGCTTATGGACGGAGAGAAATTCGTGAGTATTCCATAGGAATTCAATTCAAATATTTAATATAACTAAGCACACAAATAACTGAGACCAGAACAGGATAGAGTGAGTCACACACACACACACACACACACACACACATGCATACATATGCTGATGATACACTATGAATGTTTGCACCTGCAGCTAGCTAGAATTCATTGTATGAAGCCCTGTTCGATTCGGTCAACAAAGGCGGGCGCGGGTCAATTACTCCTAATCACAATCATCAGTGCAGTAACGAGCCCAACGGATCAGATGCCATGAGGAGGACCCCATATGCGAAGCTGATTCATTTAGGATTAACTTGGGAGAAAAAACAAATAAATGGATTTAACTTTGATGTTTGAATTTCGTGTGTTTCTCAATTCTTAGCCGCAAAATACATGGTTGAAGAAAAACACTATTGAAAGGAAAATTAGTAAACACAACAGATTGAGTAAAGTTTGGCAACAATGTCACATGGGCTTAATTTATCTCTTGATCACTACTTACATTAGACCATTCGATTAGTGAAATTTAATATTTATTATAATTATTTAATTGCCTAAGTATTGAGAGTTTAATTTTGGTATATATAAAAGAGTTTTATATTATTATTTAATTACATATTTATATTTGTAAAAATTTTTAAATAATAGATAATTAAATTAAATATTTTAATTAATATAATATTATATAATCAAATATCTATATAAATTTTTTTATATTAATAATATAATAAAATTAAATTTAAGTATTAATGTACCTCTCTGTAGTAAATAAACCATAAGTCTTAATAAGTGTTTTTTTCATCTCTACTCCTGTATATAAAGCTGTTGTACAACCGTAATTGCCCTTTGGTCGCAATTGGTTTTGCCCAGCGGGGAAAGTATATTTGTATTACCAAAATTTGTTGAGAATGATAAAAAAAGAATTTCAAATGAACAAACCTACCATTGAATGGTGGATGTGAGAGATGAATTGAGAAGTGTGTTGGTCTTTTTAAGTCCACATAACACTGCTCTAACCAATCGTACCCCTCCCACGATAGTTTCTCATTCAACCGTCATCAATCCAAACCCAGGTATTCATCTTCGACTCTTTTTTTTTTAATAACTGAAACACAAGGATAAAATTGAAAACAAACATTTTTTTAAACCCCATGTTCTGAGACAGTTTTGCTTCAACTCCTCCTACAATTTACAGAATTAAAAATATAGAATGAAAGAATTACCTACAAAACATAAAAATATAGATGTATAAATATATTAAGTTATATCAATACCCAAAAAATAAGAAAGATGGCTTAACTGACAATTAATGCTTGTTAAGCCGCTGGTATATATAAAAAGAATACACAAAATGAGACATTTTAAACAGAAATTCTTGTATGCTCTTCAGGTAAGAGATCTCTCTTTTTCTGTTCTATCCATTAATTTTCACATAACTAATTATGAAGAAAAAATAAAGAGTTGCAAGTGATTAAGAATGCAAAGATGACTACAAAGCTCATGTGAGTGAATAGATGGAAATCTCTTATTCTAAGAGCATATAAAAATTTCTCTACCTCAAGAGACTTAAAGATTTTTGAAGATCCCACACTATTGAATTGAGCCTCACACCATTAAATCTCATACAACCTTTGAGAATATGTATTCCTTTGATGTCCTAAAAATATATATAGATAAATAATGAAACTCTTATAATATTAACAACTACAATTTTATCAAGCAAATGATTTCTCATATAATTCTATATAATTGACTGGAAATGACGATTCAATTCATGTTGCAATATTTGATTGTCAAATGACACTATCATTTTCTTTTTTTGGGAACAAATGATACTATCATTTTTATTAAAAAAAATCAATTTTAATGCATACTACTAATATAAATTTTACATTGTAAAAGTCAAATATTTTACAATGTATAATCTAATGACCACTATATAAAAAATCTGATACTGACAATGCATAAATCCGAATGTAGTAATTGCTATTGACAGACACATATTTATGCTATCTTATTTAGAATAATTTAAAGGGATTCGTTAGAAACAGCTTGATGATTCTAACCACTACATGCAGGCATTTTAAAATTTAACGAAAAATAACTCAGCAAGATTTTTTGTTTATGCGAGATTCAATTGGTACAACTAATTAAATTATGATTAAGTGAAAAAAGCTAAACCAAAGACATAGCTGATTTATGTTCCAACTGATTTAATCAAATAATTTTGCTTGACTTTTAAAGCATTAACTGAGACAATAAAAATTGTGAAAAAGATTGCAAAGAGCATAATAAAATCTTAATCTAAAAGATTCACTTAATTGTATTGAATAAATTTAATTTATTATTAATATATATATATATATATATATATATATATATATATATATATATATATATATTAGAAATCAAAAGAAAAACAAACAACACCTAAACATGCACATGGGCAGTGCCCATATAATCATTCCACAGCAAATGCTTGAGCTAGGTGCGTGGTTCAACTAACAAAATCAGCCTACCATTGTCCGTAGACCCCTTCTTGGCAAGATAATCGGCACAGAAATTTGCTTCTCTCAAGACGTGATTGACCAAAATGATCTAGTCTTGATTCAACCAAAACTTGATCTCAGCAATTATCGCCTGAAAGTGGTGGCCATTCGGAAGAGGAGAAAGAACCAAACGAACTGTTTCAACAGAATCACTCCCACATTTGACCTTGCAAAAACCATGCTGCCAAACAATTCGCAACCCATGACACATTGCTAAGAGTTCAGGTAAGAGGTTTCCAGCATAACCAATGTAGCCATGATAATCAACCAATGATCCATTTGAGTTATTAAAACATAATTTGAGAACAGTAAATGAAAAAATAAAGAAAAAAATAACCAGAATAGATTTTTCAAGTAAATAGTTCTTGCCTTCCTAAAAGTTGAAATTTGTGACTTAAAGGTTGTGACTCTAGACAAATTTTACCTGCTATATCATAGTTTAAATCTTGACATGGTCAATTTAAAAGTGGTTTACTTAACTATCACCTTTGATCTGAAATTAAATAAACATGTCTGAAGAAAAGAAATTGAAATTCCAAGATTATATATTATATGGACGGATATTAGTTTAATTAAAGCTTCGACAAAGAGAACCTTTTCTTTTAATGCCTAAGCTTTGGATGTATATCATATTTTATATATCTCCATTGATCATGCATATCACATATGCCTGTAGGTTGTAGCTTTAGGGCTTTCTTGGTGGAGACAGAAAATCATATGCAGTTACAAAATCATAAAATTCACCTAGTGAAACCCTAAATGTCGCACCATTACTTGCCTAGTTCTTGATAACCGGTGTGATCTACAGCCGCCAACATGAATATTATGACTCACTGTAATACCAGCCTGTATGTGCCAATAAAGTAGTAAAAGTCCCTTCCAAGTAGATACTTAAATGATCTATATATAGCATATATCTTTAACAGCAAAAATCACTATAAGTTGTTTACTTACTTTATGTACAGATAGGTAAACTCCAGAAGAAAGGCAAAAATCTGAGAAACGGTTAGGGGGGAAAGAAGACGAAATTGAGCCAGTAAAGTTTACATATATATGATCAGAAAGAAGAAGCACCTTCGGAACTCCGTTCGGGTGTTCTGTTCTACTCCAAACTCCACGAAAGAGACAAGTAACTAATAGAGCATCAAAACTCAATATATCATTATCACCAGCCCGGAGAAGCTACATTAGAGTTGCATAATATAAAAACCATATTAATTAGTTACTCAAAAGAACAATAGTATGTAAGTTATAGAAAGAAACAAGGCATAGAATCAGTGAACGGAAATAGAACGATCGTGATGGCATATGAAAATACTAAAGAGGGAAAAAGATAGGCTGGAGACAAGATAAGCAGGTTAGAGGAATTGGAGGAAAAAGACAAATCTGCTCTTCCATGTTTCATTTTAGCTCTGTATGATCAATATGCTCCTTGCTCTCTGCAGCTACTCTTCATTCACTCGGAGAGGCTCAGACAAAGAAAAATAAGTGAGGGAACGACAACAACAACAACAGCAACAAAAAGAATGGATATTAATTAGGAAAGTAAATGCACTGAGAAGTGAGAACTACAAATATAGTATGTAACAAAACAGGGAACAGGGCTAGATCCTGAAGAATCGTTGATGACAGATACAAAGAGAAAAGAATGCTGTCTGAATTATTCACCCTACAGCTAAAATGGGAGGTTGACAGAAAGAGGAGAGAGCACGCACTGCAAAAGCATGTCCTCATACAAATGCCAGCATGTGCTCCCTCTCTTCTGTCAATCTCTCTCGTGTGTTTGTGTGATTGTTGTTTATCTGAGAACAAGTGGATATATTTTCTGTTCTGCCAAAGGACTTGTGTCTTCCCTGCGTTTTTCCTCACATCTTTCTCCATTATGTCGTATCGTATGAGAGATAAGAAGGAGGAAGTGTGGCTTGGATTGGCGTAAATTAAATGGGGTGCTTTTTTGACATGATAGATGAGAGAGGCTCGGGAAGGAAGAAGGAGAAGAAGAAAGGAAACCCAACAGCAACGGCACCAGAGATAAAGAGGTGAAAACAGTGAGCATCAGAGAAAGGACAGAAAGGAAGATAAGGTGTCGAGTGGGTATTGGACAGTGTGAAGCACCAAGGGATTGAAATGCTCAGCTACAGTCCCTTCTCAACTGTAAACCCTACACGGTACGGGACAGGTAAGTGATTTGTGTTGGTATTTATTATTTACTATTGTCCTAGGTAATAATAATTAAGTTACACGTTATAATATTTTTAAAAGTTACAATATGAAATAAAAATATTATTTTCAGTTTATATACAAAGAGTTTAATTGGTATGTACTGATAGTGTAAAATAGTTTTACACTATCAACCAATAGAAATAGGGAAAAATGAGAAATTATGATGGGTTCCTCATTATAATAGGTAGTTATTTATGTGAATTGACATTTTTTATTATTTTTATTGGCTGACAGTGTAAAACTCAGTGTATTTAAATTAAATCTATCTAAAAATTCTAAATGTCATAATTTTTTTTTTTAAATTTAGACAAACAACATATACTACCTTCAAAACAAGTTATATGAAAATAGACGCCATATTTTTTGTAATTATATTATAAATGCTTCTTTAAAAAACAAAAAATTCATACACGTTATGTCATACGAAAATTCAATAGGTAACACGGAGGATGAATAAGAGAACTCCGCAACAGTGTTGCTAATTACACTTTTTTAATCCCTTGCATCTCTTATATGTAAGAGTATGCGGTAGAACTAGCCAGAATGTCAAAAATAAATTAAATAGAATTAATGATAATTATGTAATAAAATATATCCTTATATGCAGTAATTGATAAGAAATCATTAGGAATAATCTAATGATGAAGAATTTGGATAATTTATATAAAATATTATGTTCAAATCTTATTGCCTACCAAAAAAAGTAATTGATAAGAAAAATGGTTTAGTGGTTTCATGGAGTTTGATATTTGTCGTGTTTTGCATAATTGAATATGTAACACTTTATTTTAATCCAAGTTGAGAAATGGTTAATATTTTTGTTAAAGATTAATTATAATTTTTAAAAACATTAAATGCTTTCAATTTTAATATAACTACTAGTATTTTATTATTTATTTTTTTTCTTTAATTAATAGTATATGTTAATACTATCTATTGACAAAGTTCCTTCTACTATATAAGCAAGGGATACACATTAGGATAAAGAACTTTTTTTTTTTTTTTTTAACGAGAGTTAAAGAACTTCAATAATACTTGAAAAAGTTAACGAAGACAATGTGGTTATATTTATGAGGCGACTTGTTACGGAATATTTGTCCCGAGGTAACTGCTTTCGTTAACCAAAAATGAAATTTAAAACCATTTGACAAGCATTGCTTTGTTTTGTGTATATTGATGGGCTTTGCCGTCATTAGGGATGATAATATACATCCTATTTGAGGGTATCTAGCCTACTCGATTTGTGTGGGACTGATTTAAAACCCTACCTGTGGAGTGTGGAGCGTGGAGAGGCGAAGCAGAACAAGTAGAAAAAGCAGATGGGCGAGTTTAGGATATACCTGCCCCCTGTCATGCCCACACTCTACTTGCACTTCAAATATACAATTTATATTATTTTTCTCCTGTCGCATGATATGTTTGATCTTAAGATATGTTTTTCAATGTTTAGATGTTTTATGTTTATTTTTCTTTAAGTTGCTTTACTTGATTGTAATATTATGCATTATATTATAATATTAGTGACATTGTATTGTATAAAACTGATCACTCAATTGTATTATAACAGTTAATTTTAGTATTTTATGTAATTGTGAACTTACATCTAATTATTTTAAATAGTTTGTAATTTTATTTAGGAAAAATTGCTAATAGAGGCGGGTAGAGTATGGTTCTAAAATTGCGGTTAGGAGTGTGGGGTGTGATATTTTAAAACCTGTATAATGTGTTAAGGGTGAGTTATTGTGAGAGTTGTACTAAGTGTAGGGCAGGTTCTAATAAATAGTCCAAAACTCTACCTTACCCTACCTATTATTATCCCTAATCCGATTGATTGTAATTTGTTCACCTTTGTGAAAGTGATGGCATGACAGATATCATCATAGATGGTTAATTATCTACTCTCATAATTTCATCTTCAATGAGGAAACTATTTTGAAATTATTTTAAAATAATAAATATTTTTAAGATACTTGATAAAGATTTCAAAGATAAAAATTTATATCAATTTTTTAATTTTATTAATATAATAAATATTTTCTAAACAGAACTTTTTATATAAGACTTTTTTTTTACCCCTTAATATATTTTGAAAATAACGATCTTTTAAAATATTAGTGCAACTCCATTTTTTTTTTTTTGGGTCTAAGTTACTGATATCTGAAATTGATTGAACCTTAATTAATATGGCCCAAACTATGTCGGGCCACTATAGGGTCATATATTAGTTTTCTCTATTTTTATTAGTTTGAATGTGGTATTTCTTGTAAAGAAAAAAAATGTGGTATATGACTATTCATTACGAAATGCTATATGAAAGTTTTATTTTGAGATGTGGAATGAAATTAAATGCGCGGATACTATTTTTCGAAACCGTAGTGTCATTGGTGGAAAAAAGAAAACCGCATGGTTTGTGATTCAATTCTGCCTTCCCGAATTGGTGAAAAAGTTTCGTGTGACATAGTATTATTAGTAAAAGAAAGATGAAATGCGTGAACCACGTCATTTGTCCGCGAATTCATGAAAATTTATTCGCATAAAATAACACAGATTGATTGTATATAATATGAGAGTTGTTTACACATTGTTTAATGAGAGTAATGACAATTGACAAAGGAAAATGTTATTTAGTACAAAACATTTGTCATACTTTTTTAACGAATAGTAATAGAGGGAGTGAATTTTATCCTTTAATTTTCTCTCTTATCCATAACGCTCCTTAATTTCTGTCAAGATCTTCATTTTATTGGTTGAAATAGTTTTCGTATGTTTTCGTTCTGTGCCTATTCGTACTGAATAGCAATCCTTATTGACAAATTATGGTGCCCTTAACTTGTAAAATTTTCTCAAGTCCCCCTGTATATATAGATCTGAAGTTGCCATTACCTAAAATCAGAAAAACAAGAAGCAAAACGATATAATCATGATGGCCCCTCATTTCTCAAAAACAAAACACCCTTACCTAGTTCAACCATTATGGCTTTCCTTTGTTGTCATCCTCATCAACCTTAATTAGTCCCTCAGACCAATCACCTCTCCCCCAGTTCAATCCTAGACTCCTGCAAGCTCATACAGCCCTTCAAGTATGGAAACATTCTATCACCTCTGACCCCAACAAAATTACCTCCACGTGGTCTGGCCCCAGTGTGTGTAACTAACTACACTGGCATCTACTCTGCACCGGCCCGACTTGACCCTCATATGTTTACAGTGGCTGGAATAGACCTAAACAATGCCAACATAGCTGGTTCATTGCCAGATGAACTTGGCCTCTTTAACCGATCGACCTAGCCTTTAGCTTCAGCGGTTCCCTCCCTAATAGCTTTAGCAAAATTCACCTTCTTTATGAGCTTGATATCAGTGTTAATCAATTCTCAGGACCATTTCCTAAAGTTGTTCTTGGCATTCCTTCACTAAAATACTTGGATATCAGATTCGACGATTTCACAGGCGACATTCCTTCGAGCCTTTTTGACCTTAAACTCGATGCTTTATTCATCAGCAACAACAGGTTCCAGTTCTCCTTGCCTGAAAACCTGGGAACACTCCCGTTTCTGTGAGGGTGTTAGCAAATAATGACATCAAGGGTGGCCTTCCGTCAAGTTTGGCCGAAGTGAAGGATACCCTTAATGATGAGATTATCATCTCGGATACTGGGCTAACGGGTTCATTGCTCCCTGAAATAGGGTACATGGACAAAATCACAGTGTTTGATGTGAGCTTCAACAAATTGGTTGGACAACTGCCAGAAACCATGGAAGGAATGAAGAGCTTGGAGCATTTAGATGTAGCGCATAACAATTTGTCAGGCGTGGTTCCCGCGAGTATATGCACATTGCCGAAGTTGAAGCACTTCAATTACTCATTCAATTACTTCAATGGTCAATTGCCAAAGTGTCCAATGTTGAAACGAAAAGATGATCGGAAGAATTGTATTCTTGATAGTCCATTGCAAAGGTCACCCCAACAATGTGGTGCCATTGGTGGCTCCTACAGAAAGTACACCATCTACTTCCCGATCACTTTATTACAACCAACATCCATGAACGGTGGGATTAGTTATTTTGACAACGGTTGATGGAGCCTTGTTTTGCAACATTTAATGTTATGGCATATATTAAAATAAGGACAAGATCTATGAAGTTCTATATATCTATTTTATTTAATTCTAAAATCAAATAATGGCATAATTTTTTTTGTCTTGAAACAAATAACTTAAAGTTAAAAATATATAAATAAAATAAATATAAGAAATTTCATCTAATTTTTTTCCCTTAAAATAATACTTGTCAAAAGGTAAATATTACATTATTTGTCAAAGAAGTCGAATTTCAAATCATATTCCTCATTGTTAATATTTGTTCTTCATTGCTCACCAAAAAAAAAAAAAAAAGTTCTTCATTGCCAAATATCAAGCCGAGAAAGGAAGAATTAGTGAAAGCGAATTGGGGAAGAATATTTGAGATTATGAAACTGAACTAGTGTTGGTTTGTTTTACATTTTCATCGTCTCAAACGATCTTTTTGTAGCAGGAGAATGAATATCAGCGATGTTTGTCATGTTTGACTCTTTCTATATTCTTGATAACCCATTGTAACATAATTAAAGTCATAAAAATAAGAAAAGATAACAATAAATCTTAAAAATAAAGAAACATACAAAAATTTTAAATTAGATATACCTAAAATCTATATTAATACTATGCACCCTTTTTGTTTATTAATAAAGAATGTTTGTGTATTTTTGTTTACAACATTATTTTAAAATAAAAAGTGAGAAGTTGAATAATGATTATGCTAATAAAAAAAATTAAATTTGATTAATTATATCTATACCTTTCAATATTTTATTAATACATTCCACGAATATACCTTGCATATAGACATATAAAACAAGTATTTCCCTGAAAAAAGAAGACACATAAATTAGGTGCATCGCTTTTTATATATTTTTGGACAAAACAATTTATTTTATTTTTTATTAAATAAAAGAGATGTTAAGAACACTTAAAAAATTATATATATATATATATAGAGAGAGAGAGAGAGAGAGAGAGAGAGAGAGAGAGAGAGAGAGTAGTATTATATTATATAACATTATATAATATAATGTGGGCAGTTTTTATCTTTTTTGGTTGTTGTTTTTGGTCAGTATTATTATTATTATTGTATTTTTGGGTCGACTTTGGGAGTCAATAGTTAGAGAGCACGCTTGAGCTGTTTTGGGCCAGGCTTGAGTTGCACAGTAATGTAATTGTAATCAGGAGGCCTACGAGGTCAAGAGTGGGCCTGAGCCCATGGTGGGAAGCCCGGGGAGAGGACAAGGAACATACCCCATATATAACAGGGAGGCGAGCCAACACTGTCAACACCGAGCTAGGGTTTGCTGTGAAGGCCGTCAGCAACTGCAAAAGAAGGGAGGAGGAAGCAGCAGCAGCAGCAGCAGCAGCAGCAGCTCGTGTTGAGTATTGAAGAATGGCTGTCGGAAAGAATAAGAGGATCTCGAAGGGAAAGAAGGGTGGCAAGAAGAAGGCGTATGTACCCATTCCCATTCCCATTCCCATTCCGTTTTGCTTTTTCTTTTGTTGAAGGATTCTCACTCTCCTTTTATTTGTTTCTATGAATTTGCAGCGCCGATCCCTTTGCCAAGAAGGACTGGTACGATATCAAAGCCCCTTCCGTCTTCCAGGTGAAGAATGTTGGCAAAACCCTCGTCACTCGTACTCAGGGTACCAAGGTAATCAATCATCTCTATCGTTTATTTATTTCATTTTTTTTTAATCTCAATTCATAACCCACTTTATCTTTATGTATATATCAAAAGTTATAGCTTGCACACGCTTCAATTTGTCTGATGTGGGTATATGGTTGTTGAATGATTGTTCAGTTGGATCTACTGCATATATGTACAAATATATGGTAGCATTCTAAGTGTCCGTTTCTGAAGCCTTAGAATACAGTGGAGTGTGCTCTGGCTTCTTCTCCGATGTTTTTTATTTTAGGGTTTAGGGTTTGTGCTTAGAATCAGTTTATTACTACAAGTGATTTGGTGTTCTTACAGTTTAAGTTAATGAGGCTTGTGCATGTTCGTATAGATGATGACATGATGGCTACTTTAAATGACAGATTGCTTCAGAAGGACTCAAACATAGAGTGTTTGAGATCTCCCTGGCTGACCTTCAAGGGGATGAGGACCATGCCTTCAGGAAGATTCGGTTGAGAGCCGAAGATGTTCAAGGGAGGAATGTTCTGACAAATTTCTGGGTATGTGAAGTGGCTTAACTTCTTTTTATCACATTATTGTCTTGTATGCTTATAATCTGATTGAAACTTTATCTTTAATGTGTAGGGAATGGATTTTACAACTGACAAGTTGAGGTCATTGGTGAGGAAATGGCAAACTTTAATTGAAGCTCATGTGGATGTAAAGACCACTGATAATTACACTTTGAGGATGTTCTGCATTGGCTTTACTAAGAGGCGTTTTAACCAGATGAAAAGAACATGTTATGCTCAATCAAGCCAGATTCGACAGGTATATTAACTGCGATGTTGTTGCCTGTTACTTGCAAAGATTGGTTTGATTGCAATATGTTTCTTTTAAATATACAATTACAAGCATATGTTCAAAATTTGTTATGTTACATGGAACATTTTTATATTTGTTTTTTAAATGAATTATCCAATATATGAAAAAGAAATTTAAAGGGTTTGTGACAAGCCATTTTCATTTCGTTGCTTGTTATTTTTTTAGTCTGGTTATTTGCATTCTCGCTATTTTGCCTCAAATTGCCCACCAATTTACTGGATATGGTTTCTGAATGTGATAATTTGGAAATGGGTTTGGCCGTCTTTTATGGTGGAGGAGGAGTATCCTTTCTTATTGCTATAGTGTTGCATATCTACTGATATAAAATATTCCTTTATCCTTTCAGATTCGTAGGAAGATGAGGGAGATCATGACCAACCAGGCAACATCCTGTGATCTGAAGGAATTGGTCCGGAAGTTCATCCCTGAGATGATTGGAAAAGAGATTGAGAAGGCGACCTCTAGCATTTACCCCCTACAGAATGTGTTCATTCGTAAAGTAAAGATTCTCAAAGCTCCCAAATTTGATCTTGGGAAACTGATGGAGGTATGCCCTTTATTTTATTGAAGATTTATTTTTTTACTCCCTGCACGATCCCATATCTAATTGCAGACTTTCAAATGAGTTCATGGTGCTTTTATCTTAATAAAACTGTTAATTTGTCGATCATACTGTTTCTAGATTTAATTTGGTTTGCTGCTCATCTTTGCAAAAGCTATTCTTTAGTGTTTTCAACCACAATATATACCACATTATTTGGAAAGTAATTTTTTAAATCTTTTTTATTTCACTGTTTTCCCTCTTTTTTTTTTTTTTATTTCACTTTTTTCCCCGCTTTGTTTTGTTCAACTTTCTTTCTTTCTTGTTCTGTTGATTAATCGATTGCTGTTAACAACTCCTTCCTTTGTAATGGAAATAATTCCCGTAGAAGTTTCATGAAAGAAAAGGGTTAACTGCATTTT
Source organism: Pterocarpus macrocarpus (assembly GCA_031439585.1). Lineage (NCBI taxonomy): Eukaryota > Viridiplantae > Streptophyta > Magnoliopsida > Fabales > Fabaceae > Pterocarpus > Pterocarpus macrocarpus. The sequence goes on along the minus strand of CM062520.1, from coordinate 76,069,817 downwards.
ATTGTTGCCTTTATCTTGGTTCTTGTAGGTTCATGGTGATTACTCAGAAGATGTTGGTACAAAGGTTGACAGGCCTGCGGATGAAACATTGGCCGAGGCAGCCACTGAAGTTGTTGGAGCTTGATTGAGTTTTTAGTTTATTTTAGGATTCCTGCTGCTTTCACTATTATTTATTTACCAGTTTTGTTTTGACAGTGAGAAACATTTTTGTTTCCAATCTAAATTTGGATTTTTGGTCTGGTAAATTTCAATTAGTTGTACGCTCTAGGAAGTTTGTGCAATCTTTTTAGTTGATTGAACGATTTTTCCCAACCAGTAATTCTATTATCACGCTCGCAACCAGTTTGCAGCACTTACTGCTCTAGTTCTCTCGGGTTTTTTACTTGCCGATCACCATAGCTGTTCTTGAACGAGGCTAATAGCATATATGTAGAACGAAGTGTTTGCAGTCAAAAGCTGAATTGTTCATCGAAAAGAAGAGCTGAATATTACTATATATGATGGCCCAAAACATGGGGCAGATGGATATACAAGGTTGCCAAGTTGTTGGCATTACCGTAGCTGTTCTTGAACGAGCCTAACAGCATATATTCACGGAGCCGAGTGTTTGCAAGAAGAAGCTGAATTGCTCACCAAAAAGAGGAGCTGAATATTATTATATATATGATGCCCCAAAACAGGGGGGAGATGGATATGCAAGGTTGCCTCGTTATTAGCATTATTGTAGTTCATATGTCAGTGTAAAACATGTCTAAATTATAATTCAGAGTTTCACAGAAGCAAATTCAGTCTGTAGATCAGCTGGAAGTAGGCTACAAAATACCACATCCCTGCTGTTGCTTTATGTGCATATATTTTCTCAGAACACCCTCCTTTTGGAAGCCAGCCTTCTCCAGAACCCTCTGAGAGGCCACATTTTCATGGTAAGTGAGAGCTTCAAGCCCCTCTAATTCGGGATACATGCTAAGTATAATCGTACCCACTTGCTTCAGAACGTGCAACAATCCCTTTGCCCCAGTACTCTGCAGCCAAAATATAGCCAACTTCAGCTGTTTTTGCTCTGCATTTATCATCGCTTGAATACAAGCGCACCGAAATAGATCCGATTGCGCGATTGTCAATGCAAATAGCTCTGTAACACGAGAAAATGTTGGGTATCTCGTTGATGAAGTTTATGCCAACCTCTTCGCTGGTGTAAGGTTCCCAAATGCAGTACTTGGTCACCTTTTCATCGCTTGACCACACCATGAGATCATCCACATCAGAAAGATCGATTTCTCGAAGAGTGATCCTAGTTAGATCAATACGATCTTCCTTAGAATCTAATTTGGAAGAATCGGCTGCACTCATCATATATTAAATAAACTTGTTGGTTTGAATGAATCTGTTAGTGCTGATATATATATATATATAGAAAAAGAGAGAGCATGTCACTTGGCAAGAAACTTTATGTGGCTATAGTGCCAAGCTATCAATAAGAAATTTTGTGTGAATGATGCTAGTGAAGTATGGACAAAGAAGTAAGCAGCCGCCTTAGTTGAATATGAATAAAGATGCAATTGATTTGAAGTTGCAAATTAATTCCACCACAGGATGCTTTGACACTATCCTTTTGATCCTGTCACGTTTCTAGCTATGGCACCATACAACTTGTGCAAATGGTAAGGCTACTAAATGTAAGGACGAGAACATTTGAGGTCCACCATAAGATAAGGAGGAGAAAGAAAAACCAGGCATCATCATGTTTACTGACAGTATCAAAATAGACAAATCAAACTTGTGGATCAAGATCAGTTAATAGAACACTGAACATGACCATATCCCTGCTTTTTCCCTTCATGAACAGATATTTCCTTAGAACTCCCTCCTTCTGAAAACCAGCCTTCTCCAGCACCCTCTGAGACCCAACATTTTGCACATCAACTAGAGCTTCAAGCCTCTCCAGGTGTGGAAACTCGATGAATGAAGCCTTGATCACTTGTTTCACAACATGAGTCACAATCCCTTTGCCCCAGTATTTGGAGCCAAGAACATATCCAAGTTCTGCGGATTTGTCCCTGGCTTTATCATGGGCAGAATAAGATGACAGAGAAATACACCCGATAGCACGACCACTAAGGCATATTGCTCTGCACCATAGAAACTTGCTTGCTTTATTTTCAATAAAGTCAATGCCCTGGTCTTTGCTCTTGTTAGGTTCCCAGGAGCAAAACTTGGCCACTTTTTCATCAGTGGTCCATACCATGAGATCATCAACATCAGAGAGCTGAAGGGGTCGAAGAGAGATTTGGGTCAAATCAACACTCTCTTCTTTGGCATCTGGTTGGGAAGACATAGCGGTTCCCTTCATCATAGGTACTCCTTGGTTTGGACTTTGGATGCAATTGCATGCCAGTGTTGATGAAATTGTGAGTTTTGGCCTATTTATTAAGTGATGGGAAAACTTGTGAGTCTTTATGAAGCTGTGAGTCTTGGAGTGGGCATCAAGCAATGAAGGGTAGTAGAGGGAGCAATACTAAATTATAAGAATATAACAAGGCTGCTAGTTGCCATGTTTGACCGAGGGTCGACAGGGTTCCACACTTGCAACCGATGTGTAATATATGATTGGTTGATCAAAATTAAATCCTTATTAATTCTTCATAGGCCTCCAAACATGACAATTGAAAAAATTTCTAATTTATTTTATTCATTCTTAATCATAATCTAACGAGATTTTCTCTTGACAGATATAATTTTATGAATATATATATATATATATATATATTCCAATGTATTACTTATAATTACTCTTAGAGTGTGTTTGGAATGAGAAAAAATAGGAATTTATTTGATTTGTTAATCTTATTTTATGTTTGGATGTTTTAAAAATGAGAAATGATTTCATTTGTCAAATTTCATGGATTTAGTTATTTTGTATTTAAAATCTTATCAAAATTGAAAGGATTTGATAAGAATTGATTTGATTTTAAATTTTAGGTATAAATCAAATCAAATTAAATCAAATTAATTTCATTTTTATTTATTCCAAACACTATCTTTTGTATTTTAAACATAAAAATAAATTTCTAAATCATTTCAAATCTTATTTTATATAATTATTCCAAACATAAGATTTAACTTATAAATAAAATTAATTCAAATTATTTCAAATCAAATGTTATTTTAAACCATTCCAAACACTACATTATTTATGTTATCTAGTATTAATATCTATTATATTTAATGAAATCATTTTTAAAATTTTGAAATATATTTAATTATTATTTGCTACTTAAATTATTGAGACTTGTGCATGTTTATAATTTTGTATAGATAATGAGACGATGGCTATTTTAAATGACAGATTGCCTAAGAAGGACTCAAACATCGAGTGTTTGAGATCTCCCCTGCTGATCTTCAAGGGGATGAGGACTCAAACATAGGTATGTTCTTTTTATTCAAGATTTATTTGTTTATTTTTTCTGCCTGTAGGTTCTCATGTATAACGGAAGACTTTTAAATGAGTTCATGATGCAGTTATCTTTATAAAACTTTTAATTTGTCGATCATACGCCTACTGGATTTCATTTAGTTTGCTGCCCATTTTCGCAAAAAGCTATTATTTGTGGCGTTTTCTAACCACACTATATACTACATTATGCCATGAAATGGAAGTGTTACTTTGTCAGCAATTTTTTTTAATCTTTTCTATCACACTGTTTCTTCCAAGTATGTTTCTTTCTCGATCTGCTGATTCATTGATCATTGTTAATGACTCCTTTGTGACGGAAATAATTCCCGAAGAAGTTTCTTATTGTGTAGCTGACTGGAAACCTGATCAGTAAACTGATGAGTGATGGCCCTTGTTCTTGGTTCTTGTAGGTTCATGGTGATTACTCAGAAGTTGTTGTTGGTACAAAGGTGGACAGGCCTGCAGATGAAACAATGGCCGAGGCAGCCACTGAAGTTGTTGGTGCTTGATTGAGTGATAATGGGTTTTTAGCTCGTTTTAGGATTCCTGCTGCTGTTACTGTTATTTATTTACCAGTTTTGTTTTGACAGTGAGAAACATATTTTTGCTTCCAATCTGAATTTGGATTTTTGGTCCGGCAAATTTCAATTAGTGGTACTCTCTACAAAGTTCGTGCAATCTTTGTCACATGTTCGAACAAGTTTTCCCACAGCTGTTCTTGAACGAGCTGGACTACATATAATCCGAGATTAGATTGCACGAACAAAAAGAAGATAGGGCAGATGCATACACAATGTTGCCCATTTATTTTGCTTAATGTATTTCGTACATAAATATACAACATTGCCAAAATTAAAGCTTCACAGAAGCAAATTCAGCCGGTAGGAAAGTTGGAAGAAGGCTATAAATTACCTTTTCCCTTTAACATACATATAGCCATAATATAGCCAATCTCAGCTGTTTTTGCTATGCATTTATCATCTCCTGAATACAAGCACAGAGAGACAGACCCAATTGTCAAGGCGATTGAATTCCATCACAGGATGCTTGACACTCGTTAATCACCTTTTGGATCCTAGCATAATTCTAGCTATGGCACCATACAACTTGTGCAAAGGATAGCTACTAACTGTAAGGGTGAGAACATTTGAGGTCCACCATAAGATGAGGAAAAGAAAGAAAAACCAGGCAAATTTATCAATATGAAAACAGACAAATCAAACTTGAGGACCAAGATCATTCAACAGAAAACTGAAGATGGCCATATCCCAGCTTTTTCCCTTGATGAAATAATACTTCCTGAGAATTCCCTCCCTTTGAAAACCAGCCTTCTCCAGCACCCTCCGAGACCCAACATTTTGCACATGAACTAGTGCTTCAAGCCTCTCCAAGTGTGGAAACTCGCTGAATGCAGCTTTGATCACTTGTTTTACAACATGAGTCACAATCCCTTTGCCCCAGTAATTGGAGCCAAGAGCATATCCAAGTTCTGCAGATTTGTCCCTGGCTTTGTCATTGGCAGAACACGAAGACAAAGAAATACACCCGATAGCACGATCATTAAGGCATATTGCTCTGCACCATAGAGCCTTGCTTGCATTATTTTCAATGAAGTCAATGCCCTGGTCTTTGCTAGTGTAAGTTTCCCAGGAGCAAAACTTGGCCACTTTTTCATCAGTGTTCCACACCATGAGATAGATCATCAACATCAGAAAGCTGAAGGGGTCGAAGAGAGATTTGGGTCAAGTCAACACTCTCCTCTTTGGCATCTGGTTTGGAAGACTCAGCAGTTCCCTTCATCAGAGTAACTCCTTGGCTTGGACTTCGGATACAATTGTCGATGAAGTTGTGAGTCTTGGCCTATTTATTTATTAAAGTGATTGTAAGAGAAAAACTATCCATAAAGGAATTTGCATGGAAGAAGGGTATACTTGGAGTAGGCATCGAGCAATCTAGGGAAGTAAGAGAGAAACACTACTAAATTATAAGTTTATAACAAAGCTGCCGGCCACTTTGTTTGACTATGGATCCACAGGGTTCTAAACTTGTGCTGGTCTCAAGCGGCAGATCAGATCAATTGCAGATTATTAATTCTAGATAGGCTTCCAAATATGACTACTGAATAAAATATTAATTTTATTTTATTCTTTCTTAATCATAATCTAATGAGATTTTCTCTTGACAGATATAATTTTATGAATTTTATTATTATTATTATTCTAATGCATCACTTATAATAACTCTTATCTAACTTCATGTTATCTAATCTAATATCTATTATATATAATGGAATTATTTTTAAAATTTTGAAATATATATTTAATTATTATTGGTTACTTAAATTCAAAGTTCTTCAAAAATTGTTATTCATTCATTTATACCTAATATAATACAATATTTTTCCTAACTCGTGTTGCCGGACTTATCTAATATAATCATATATATGTTACTTCTTCCCTAATAATAGCGTGTTTGTTTTGGCATTTGAAACACCAAACCTGTGTTCTATGTTTGGATATTTTCCCGTTCATCCTCTTCCAACGCGCTTTAACTCTCCAACCTTGGTTCGAGTTGAATCAGGTTTTTGTAACTTTCAGATTCAGTTTTGAGAGTTAATAACTGTGGATAAAATTTGTGATCATAATTGCCCTTCGCCTTTTGTCAACTAAACGAAATCTCCCGCCAAAAGCAACCGCATTTAAGTAGATCAAACAAAAATAGGAAGAAAATAAAAGTGAGATAATAATATTCATAATATTTTATATATAGTATTGAGTTTAATTGGTATGCACTGATACGTCAACCAATAAAAATGGAGGAAAGTGATAAATCATGGTGAATCTCTTATTATAATGAATAATTATTTATGTGAGTTATGGTGGATCTTTTATTATAATGAATAATTATTTATGTGAGTTGGTACTTTTCATTATTTCTATTAATTGACAGTGTAAAACTATTTTATACTGTCAGTGCATTTAAATTAAATTCTATAGTATTTACATAATATATTAAAATAACATTAATATAAATATATTTTATATATGATACTATTCATATAATTTTATTGATAATATTTTTTATATTTATCTAATATCTTAAAAATAATATTTATATAATTTTATTTATAATAATATTAATGTAGTTTATTCTAATATTTTAAAAATAAAAAAGAATAAAAAGAAAATAAAGGATAATATTATAAGTATAATATTATACTCATATCCTTTTTAATAATCATACATCTAAAAATAATTTTAATTAACATCATCCAAATAATATTCATTTTATCATAATCACTTTTGAAATAGAAGTATCCAAAATATAAATCTCGTTAACATAGCCTCACTTTTATTTAAAATCATTACAAAATCAAGTTAGTACAAACCGTAGTTTACAAACATTAATTCAAACACACACTAAATTCTTGGCTTGGATAGTCATTTTAGATTTTTTTTTTTTTTCAGACACATGGCATAAGTCACTGAAACTCAAAACAACAGGGAAAAAAAAATCCCAGCACACGTTCGGAAAAGAATGAAACCAAGAGTGTTACAGTGCAAATCTTTAACTATATAAACGACACTCAGTACTATTCTTTCGGAAGCTAAAACATGCAGACATGAAAGAAGTTGTTTATGATCAGATAACCCGTCTTGACAATCTCTCATTTCTTATGATGAAGCTCCCATTTTTGTAGCTAAGTTTAAGAGGCGTCGATTGCGATGCTCTTCGCAGTCAAAGGTGCATTATGCACCTTGTGACTGTAACATATCCAATGGATTAAATTTGTGAGGTGTATCGATATATCAATCACCTATGATACATTGTAGTAATATATTAATTTTAAAAAAATTAAAAAATATAATTAAATATATTTTAGAAATTAATTTTTATACATTAATAGTATAAAATTATACTAATAATATAAAATAATTTTATATTATCAATGTAATATTATACTGATAGAAGTGTAAAATTATATTAATAGAATAAAATTATACTGATAAAATTTTTATAATTTTTAGAAATTAATTTTTATACATTAATAGTATAAAATTATATTAATAATATAAAATAATTTTATACTATCAGTGTAAAATTACACTGACAGAGTAAAATTTTATTGATAAAATTTTTTAATTACATTAATAGAGTAAAATTATTTTATACTGTCAATATAATTTTATACTATCAGTGTATGATAATTAATTTTTAAAATATATTTAATTATATTTTTAAATTTTCTTAAAATTAGATATTATTACAGTACATCATAAGTGATTGATGCATCGATACACCTCACAATCTCACCATCAGATTGCAAGGAGCTCCATGCTCCTTGACCAGCGAAGAGCACTGTAGATGCCGCCAAGTTTAAGAATCAATATGCTAGTTGTAGAAACATCCCAAATGAAGAAAAATACTTACAACATACTATCTCTAAAATTTTCTGTATTTAGTCCTCATTACTTGAAGGCCTACCACAAAGACACACTTTTTTGCGCCTTCTGCTATTTTTCTTGCCAGTGTGAATAAAGTCCCTCAGCAAGACACCTGTTGGTCGAGAGAATCTGTGTTTCCCTTTGGTTTTGTTGTTCTCATCAGCCAATTTCAGCAGAAGATATTGTATGTTCTGCACCTCAAACTGCAACCTTCCTATTTGTTCAGAACTTCTCCGTGCCTGTTCTGTTGCTCTTCTTCTTTGGATACGTCCACCGTTTTCCAACTGCACTGAAGCCTCCCTTTCTGAAGATGAGTTGCTCTCTTCAATATCCTTTGTCAGTTGATCATTAATATTTACTTGTTGCATGACAACTTCCTCAACTTCTTCTATATGCCTTTTGACTGTTTCATATTCCATTTCATTTAGCTTCTTGCTCTTCTTCTTTGTCACCGGCCTCTTCTTCAAATCTTGCACACTCATCCTGAGAATGGCCAATTTCTGAGCATCTGAGGCAAGCCTCTCCAAGATCTTTCTCTTGCCATCTTGAGTTGTCTCTCTTCTAGTTTTCAACAGCTTGAGATTGTCAATACTCAGTTCCTTTTCCATCTCCAATTCTGATGAATTTTGACATCTTTCTGAGTTGTCTGACTGATGGCATGTAATAACATCATCTGTTGGAGCAGAACTCCTTCTATTTGCTTCACTAACTAATGAAGTATCATAGCAGTCCAGCTGAGCAGTTTCAAGCAAGTCAAGGATCTGATCATCAGTCCCACTAAGTTCTCTCTTGCAATACTTAGAGTCTAGATCATCTGAGTTGTGATCAAGTGGAATGTCTTTCATCAATAACCCATTTTCAAATTTTGCTCTCCATGCGCTGAGGTCACGTGTGCCCTTGTCCCTACGCTTCGTCACCACTTTTCTGTTGCCATTTTCTGGATATGTAGCAACTTCCAAATTTGCATCTCTAGTCACTTGTGTCAGAGCTCCTGCTTCAGTGTTTGCAGTTAGATTTTCCTCCTTGACGCGTCTTACAATTTCTTCCTTCATTGCCTTTTCAACCGCTCTAATCCTTATTTGCATGCTCAGCAAATCTGAAACCCCAACTGGTATCAACGCACTTTTATTTTCTTGGGGACAAGTCTCAATTACTACATCCTGGACAAATCGTTCATGATGGGATTGGATAAGTAGAAAATATATGTTTATGCATAAACTCTTCTGACAAGACAGAAGGAAGTGAAAAATAGAATTACACAATAGCTAGTCAAAACAGAATACTACCTTTTGTTCGCCATTGCTTACAACAGAAGCTTTATTGGTCCAAAGAAGGGAAATGTGCTCTAGAGATGCAAAATCATCTTTCAAAGAACTAATGACTGGAGTAAATGCAGATAACTGCCTCTTCAGTCCTCCAAGTTGACTTTCTAGAAAACTGATTCTTTCTGTCATCCGTTCAATAAACAAGCTTTTTGCAGCACTTTCATCACCAAGTCTCTTGCAAACTCCACTCAGCTCATTAACCTTACTTTTCAACAGTGCTTCACAAATGGATGAAAACTGAAGATCAAAATAGAACGTGGTAGCCTCAGCCTCCCATAGTTCAAATTGATTTGTTTTATCCAGAAGCTCTGAATTCAGTGTTTCTTCCCTAACCCTGTGTTGTTCAACTTCATCACGTAATAATCTCATCTCAGACTGAAAGCTTTGGTTTGCTTCGTTAAGGTGTTCAATTTCTTTTTTGTGATTCATGCAATTTTCTGATAGTTCAAGAATCTGCCTGTCTAGATTTTCTTTGATCATTCTTGATTCTTGTTGTTCCATCCTCAGCTCCTCCATAGTTCTGCAAAACTCTGCATTCAATGTCTCTGCAGCCTTCAGCCTTTTTCCCGTTTCTAACAGCTCTGCTTCTTTCTTCTTAAGGAGATTCTCTGAGTTTTCAACTTGATGGCTTAAATGGCAATCTGTGTCCTTGGCTTTCTGCAGCTCTTTGTCCATCCTCTCAACTGACTCATTCAGATAAACATTCTCGGCTTCTGTCACCTCAAACTTCTTCCTCAGCATGCCAAGTTCCTGCTTGAGGTCACTTTTCATACGGCTAACATTACTGAGACGTTCATGAAGTTCCTTTTGTTCAATGACTTTCTCAGTGACAGAGCTCTCATAAACCAAATTAAGGTTGCTTAGAGCTAGTACCTCATGAAGGATTACATTGTTCTCATCTTCAGCAGCAGACATTGCATCTTTGAGGTCCGAAACACTCTCAAGCAATGAATTTTTCTCTTCAAGCAACTTACTATTTTCTTCCTGAAGCACTTGATTTGTTCTCCGCAAATCTATCAACTCCACATGCAGAGCCGCCAATTCAGTCCTCAATGTATTCTCTTTTTCTTCTCCATTGGCCACTTCAGACCTCAGTTGCTTGTTCATCTCCTGAAGTTCAACCTTATCTTTCTGCAGCATTGTATTCTGCTCTCTCAGGTTCTCCAACTCTTGCTCCAGGATCTTTTTGTCTGACACCAGATTTTCTCCCTCAGATCGATGTTGACAAAGTGAAATTATGAGGACAGAATTCTCTACAAGCAGCTGCTGCTTCTCCTCTTGGCTTCTCACAAGAGAACTTTTCAAGCCGTCAATGTTGTCCAAGATATGCGATATTGGTATTTCCCCTTGCTTGATCCCTTTGTCATGCCCACAATCTGGATCAATCTGAAGAGCCCCGCATACTTGATGAATACACATTTTAAACTTTCTAATCTCATGTAACAAGAACTCTACTTCCATCAGTTGCATAAGATTTTCATTCTCCAACTCAGAGATAACTTTATCGGAAAATTTTGAAGCCTCAATATGCTTTTCACATTCAATTAATAAGGCCAAGTTATTCTGCTCCAAATCTTCAATACAATTTTGCAAGATGAACATCTCGACCTGAGCATTCACAGCTTTGTCAAGTTCTTCTTCAAATTCTATCTTCCCCAGCCGCCGCTCTTCCTCTAGTACATTAACAAGATTCTCCAATTTTGCCAGTCGGGCTTCACTTGATTGTTTATGAATAGTATGGTTTTCTTTTTGCGTCAAAATTGAAGCCCGGAGTTCTTCTACTTGATTGTCAGTGCTTTCTCTGTCCTTCTCCACATCAAAATATTTTTCTTCCAAATTGGAAAACCTCTCTTCCAGGTCACCTAGTCCCGCTTCAATACTCTCCAACTGAGATACTAAGGTGCTTCTTTCGTTTAGAAGATTGTTCTTCTCATCATTTAGCAACTTGCACAATTCTTCAAAGCTACTTGATTTAGCCTTTATACCTTCAAGTTCGATCTTTGCATCAGAAAGCGACTTCTCCAACAAGGTATTCATCTCCAGTAGCTTCTTCATACTTTCCTGGATAATTTGCAGCTGTGAAAGCAGAGTTGATTTCTCAGAAACAAGAATGGATTTCTCTTCCTGGAGAACTTGGCTGGACTCTTGAAATTTCTTCACTGTTTCTCTTAATCCATCTAACTCATCATTCAATCTATACATGGAAAATTCCATAAAGGCATTCTCTATCAAAACTTCATCCATAACCTTTGACTTTTCACGAAGAGCTTCTTTCTCATTGCGTTCCATTTTGCAGACCTCCTTTAGATTTGAGTTCTCATTTTGTAAATCCTTCACAGATGCTGCAAAACATTTAGGATTCAAACCTAAAGTTTGTAGTTGTTCCAGCATAGCCTGATATTTATTATTCAGGTCCAGAATATCATCCTTTATTTGATGAGTTTCCCAGTGGAGGGCATTGCTTTCTTCAGCGTTTACAGCAAACTCTAGTTCAAGTTTCTCGTTGATTGCCTTCAATTTAGAGATTTCCATTTGCTGTTCTTTTATTGAACTATTGGAAGAAAAGTTAAGTTCATGCAGAGTTCTGTTTACTTCCAAAATGCCTTCCATTTCTTCCTTATAATCTTGTTTGGAAACCTCCAAGTCCTTCAACAGCTGAAGCCCATATTTAAGCTCCAAAGCAAGATTTCTTTGCTCCTGTTGTGATTGACAGTACAACTTTTGCAGACTCTGTAGAATGGATTCAATTTGAAGAAAGTGAGAATGCTCTTCGTGCATCAGAGTCTGCAGCCTCTCTATCTCAGCATGCTTCTCTAAAAGCTCTTGATCTTTCACAGCTATCTTCTGAACTAGGTTTTCAGCCTCTGACTGAAGAGATTGATTTGATTTCTCCAGCATATCACAATGTTTTTCAGCATTCTTAAGCTTTTCAGCCCCTTTCTCAATTTCTCTATTTAGTCGTTCAGAATTTTCATGGGCATGCAACATTTCACTCTCCAGTTTAGATATTTTCTCCAAGCACTGCTGGTAATGGACAGCTACAGATTCTTTCTCTTCCATCAGTTCAGCAAGACTTTTCCTCAGTGATTTAACTTCCAGTTCTGCTCTTTCAAGTTGCTTATTTATCATCCTGGAATTCTCTTCAGCAAGGGTTATCTTTGCCTCCAAATCCGATATCTTTTCAAGACACTGCTTATATTGAAGAAAACCAGCATCCTTCTCAGCTTCCAATCTGCTAAGTTCATGCTTGAGACTTTCAGCTTCACTTTCTGCCTTGACAGCTCTCTCATCAAGTCCCTTCGCGTCCAGCTGGGCCAGCGATAACATAGTCTCCAGGCTAGCTATACTTTTTAGACACTGGTTGTACTGAACTAGACCAGCATCCTTGTCAGCTTCTAGATCTGCCAGGGCTTCCTTCAATATTTTGATTTCAATTTCAGCTTTACTTGCTCGTTCGTCAAGGTCTCCGGCATCCTTTTGTGCCTTAATAAGATCTCTTTCCATTTCGGATAACTTCTCCAGACTCTTCTGATACTGAAGAAAGACAGCATCCTTGTCAGACTGTATTTTAGCCAGGGCGTTCCTTAAGGTTTGAACTTCAGTTTCTGCACTCCCTGCATGATTATTTTTGGACATATTGTGGATTGAAGAAAGTCCATATGCTTCTTTCTGCAGATCATCTGCTTTGTGCAGTTCAGCATCAGGGCCTGAAGAATCATCAGTCAGCATGTAATGTGCTTGGTCGGGAAATGCTTCTGCCATGGTTTTATGGGCGTGGCGTAGCTCTACTGTTGCATGATCGTACCTCTCTGCCAATGCACGGTATGCACGGTAGAACTCCTCAACTAATTTCATGATTTCTGGGCGCTTCTTATAGTACATTTCTGCCCTCCTTGCAAATGTATCTGCATCCACTTCAAGGAGCTTGATCATTGCTTTGACTTTGGCATCCATGTCTGTATAAACAATCACACAGAAACTAAGATGTTAAGGACCATATTCGTAATTAACAGATTCGTACCAATTCTAAGTTTGAATATCCATTCCATCATAGTTTATCATAATGAATTCCAATTTTGTGACTGCATTTGCATGAAAGCAACAACATGCCAAAAGAGAGAAAAAAAAAAAAAAAAAATCTGCAGTGTAGTTGACAGTTCACAATTTTAGAAGACCGATGATTTCAAAGACATTATGACACAATGAAAATGGGATTTCGATTTCAGATTAAAAAGGCATTACTAAGAACAGATTGGAAAGGTTGGGCCATCAGATGCTGTAGTGAAATTTCGTCATGCTAAGTTTGTGAGACAAAAAGACAATCTTGTGAGATAAATTTACAAAATTATTAGATTAGGCAATATGTAGATTTTATACCATTGTCAACACAGAGCGTTACTCCTCAATATCTCAGACCACGAGGCAACATATATTTAGTCTTTTCAAATCCACTAAATAAGTAACAGGCAGAAGCGGACACCATAAACAATCTGTTGTAGTGAAAAAGACTATAGCGAACTTCAGAACTCTGGTAGTCTGGTGCATTTCAAAAGCCCAAACAAACAACTTATTTTGAATCTAACAGATGAACTGCAAGTCAGCAACATATATGTTTTGCCATAGAAGCTGTTAGAACAACTTTCTCCCTGAGCAGCTTAAGTCTCTAAAATATTCCCACAAGTCCTAAACAACCCCACAGAGGACATGACCTTCTGATTTAGACAGTGCTACAGACTCCTGTCTTGTTACTCCTAAGTAATTTTTTATTATGAACTTCATTACAATGAATCATACTACTATTTTGATGAAATTTGGCTTAATGTGGAGAGTTAATTTCGACTGAAATGCAGCAGTGTTTCTGTCAGTCTAGTATCGTGGTTTTGGCAGCAAATTTAACGCAAAGTTGCAAACCAGATAATGTGTAACAACTTTTAAGTCTTTAAGCAATATAGTCAAAATTCCACTAGCACAATATTTAACATTCAATATATAGAGGAAAAAGACACACCTGTAAGGTTTTCCTGAAGCCATTTTGAATTCCTTGGGCTAATGTGGCTATCCCACAACCAAGAATATAAGCGCCTCGACTCAGAATGTTTCAAGGTTGCCATAACTCCAGTGAAGAACAACAACACAGCTGGTTTTGATTTGGGAAAAGGCTGGTATTGGATCCACGCCACAGACTAAGTTTATAGATTTTCACCACCGGTGTAGTTCTAATTTGAGACGCTTTAGGTCTGTTTCTTCATTTATTGTACCTATCATCAGATAAATGAAATCATAGTATAATTAATAAGAATAGCTTCAAATTCATGAGAAGACAGAAACTATCAACATTGATGTTGTATTACCTGCCAAATTGGGAGCAGCTCCAGTTTATCAGTATAGGTAACTTCTTGTTTGTCTCAGCTGCTCCCACAATTTGATACAAGGGGCAACTGTCAGAAGGAAAAGAGCAAGAACGAGTTGAAAAAAATTATGTCGGCAAACTATGGGGCAAGATTACAGCACGAAATATCAAATACGTAATAGAAGGTTCCATACTCCATAATGATGAATTTTCTCAGATGAAGAACTCCAAATGCAAAACAAGGTTCCAAAATCTATGGACAACCAGAACATATATATTTTTTCTCTATCTCCATTAGATTTTGTATGGACAGAATTAACTTAATGGAAGCAATTGTTAGAGTAGAGGAAATGGAATATCTATGAAACGAAAAAAGAGTAGAGGAATATCTACCAATGTCGGTAAGTATCCTATGCAAAATGATTGTTGATGATGAAGGGTTGAAGAAGCATAGAGAAGTATACAAAAAGGATATAGGAATGGAAAAGCAAGGGCATATCAAAAGGCGAAAAAAGGCAGTGATCATGAACAGATGAGCTCAGCAAAATCTGTGAGATCAAGTACTTACCAAGTGAATGAACGAACTTGCTGTTTAACGCTGGTGAACAACCAGTCAAAAGAGCACAATTATCATCAAACTAAGCAAAGGGGTATCAAGGAAACCACAAAAAGCATCATCCTTTGAACTTGTCAGGATCAACCACCAAAGCCCAGAATTATGGAATCTGAAAATGGGATCCTCCTCAGCAGCTGCAAAATCTTCCATTTTACCCCATTTTCTGTGTGCCTCAGACAAAAACTGGCAATGGTATCTCACTGTCTGAGAATTGAGTTATTGGAAATATATTCTTGCGTGTGTCGGCTATGACACTTTGTGACTCACGAGCTGTAAAAGGGACAACAGAGGTAGACTGAAGACAGGAAAAAAAAAGACGTATGATGAGTTGTTGTGGTTTTTGATAATGTCTCTTGTTTATTACTATAATTGCGTTACAGTAACCTCTAAGGAAGGGCATGCGTGTGAATGCATTGTAGCCCCGAGTCTCCATCCCAACCGTCATTAATGGGATCCAAAGTTATGATTATGTCTTAATTGCCTTCATTAATTTGGTGGTAATTAATAATTTTAGAACAACGGTCGTGTTCTGCAGGCTTTTGTGGTCTTTCATTTCATCGTCCATCGTTAGTTTGAAAGTCTGAAGTGTTACTTATTTGGGGAACGAAAGGGGAACAGCAACATTATTTAGCAAATCCTTTTGTCATTCGTGTTGCTCGCTTCTTCATCCATGGACACCAAAGTTTTTATAATTTTAAATGAAAAACATTATCTTCATCTTAAATATATCTATTCGTATATATTTATTCTAATGAGATGCAAACATGACATTTTGGATTTAAACTGATTATATCTATGTTCATAAAAAGTACTTACAGGAAAAAGTTTACAACATAGAGTGAATACAAGTACGATAATAATTAATAACATTTTATAAACACTGTACAATGCATATTCGATTAGATATTGACTTATTGTTAAGTTTATACCAAAAATCTTTGTTTTTCTCGGGTTCAACGTTGAAATAATTATTGGTTGGTTTCGTGTCCTTCTTACTTTTTTGACATTTTGACAGAACCGCAGTTTAATCACAGTCACGGAGGGGGTGGGGCAAGGTATTGGAGGACAGGAGGATACCATATCCAATATCAAGTTTGTCACTGTTTTATGAAATTCTCTGTTTTATATTATTATAATTATTATGACATTATAAAAATGGCATACAAATAGAATGCCACTTTTATAATGGTGCATATAGTATGGATATACCAATTTGATGGTGTTTCTGTGTGTTGGACAAAAGTGGGGCACCAATACACATTAGATATCGGTACGATTCATGTCTAACATACAATCCTACATGTCTTATTTAAAAATTATTATTTTTTGACTCAAATACGCATTAGATATGGCTAGACACGCGTTGGACATTGTTCAGATATAATCAGAACATGGCCTAGTATTTTTTTTATCAATTATTTGATGGATTAAAAAAAATTCAAAAATCCAAAAATTCAAATTTATTTGAAATTGTTTTTGAAATATCAATAAAAATAGTATCCCATTTTTTTGAAAGGACATAGAAATAGAAAGTATATATAATATATATTATGAGTGCTCCATATTTTTTGAGAGAGATTTTAGAAAATAATAAAGATTGGTAGTTTGATATGTGTCCTATAATTGCATAAATTTAGTATATCTCTATGTTCATATTATGTTAAGTGTCTATTGTATCAGTGTCTGTGCTTCCTAGATAATGGCAATAATTGGGATAGGCGAGATGCTAAAGCCAAAAGCAGTGGTTGATGATGGGAATAGCTTGTCTTTTGTAAAGTACAAGGCATTAAACAAAATGTAAATCCTAATATTTGTCTTAAAACATGCATTATAAATAATTCTGACTTTGCATTGTTTGAGGTTCTACATTTCTTCTTGCCATGATTAGCGTTAGATTCTCGACTATAGTAGCAATATGGATCGGGCATAACGATAGTCAAATGTGTTTGGTTAGAAGTAGAAGGTGTCCCACCGTATAATAAATGATTCACTATGGGAAACCAAAAGGAAATAGTTATGGTGACCGGTCACTTGGGCGGTGATGATGCCAAACTTGCCATTACCGAATACTGAGATTAGGCGGAAGTGAAAACCACAAAAATAAAATACAGAAATAAAATAGGTTTAAATACGAGTTAAGATTATCTTTAGTAAAGTGAATTTTCATCTTTAGAAAACATATTAGATCTATGTTAGCACCAAACTAGGTTAAGAAAGTTTAAAAAAAAAAAAAAGCATCAGTTAAGATTAATAGAATCATGTACTGCAAACAATTTCCTAAGTAAATTATAAATGAAAATTTAACAGTTTTGTCGGGTCAATACTTTTCCTTTTTCAATATTACTTTCGGTTTCTTAATTTCCTATCTAGCTTCACTTTTATTCACTATTAATTACTTATGCTACATATTAAAAATTACAAAATAGGAGCACTAAATACGAGTAGATATAGATAAAATGAAACTGTGCTTTTCAGAGGGGAAATATTTTTTTCTTTTAAATGTTAAAAATGGGATATATGAAGATTAAATTCAGAATATTAAATAGACACAGTGGTAGAAAATTACATAAAAATTCTTGAGAATTAAAATTAGAGAAACTCAGGCATGATGGGTATGCAATATTATTGCCAGCTTATTCGCTCGTTGACGCTGTTGACTTTTTGTCACAACCCCTGTGATTCTTTGCCAATTGTCAATACTTTTGAATAATATAATGCAAGAAAATTATCGTGTCGTATACTTTATCAAAAAAAAAAAAAAAGGAAAATTATCGTATACATACCTACTATTAGTCTATTACTTCAGAACTTCTCTGTCAACATTTATTTAAATTTAAAAAATATAATAAATCTCTTATGATAATGTAGGATTGTTGGGGTGTTATGTTCTTGAGAAATTATGATGTTAAACTCTAATAAATTAAATCAATAAATATGTGCTTTCAAATCATTAAATATAAATTATTTTCCAATCGGTTGAATTCAACTGAGAAATCGAATTTTACTCATATATACTAATACTAATACATCGAACTATTTTCCGATCATTTGAACTTAGTTAAATTATATTTAAAATTGAAGAAAATATTGTTATAAATTCTAAGATTTTGAAACAGAAAAAATTTGAATATTAATATTGTTAAATCTCAAACCAGTTGAGAATATTATGAAAATACTTTTGATAACAAATTGGACAATCCTTTTTCAAAAAACTAGCTTGAAGAAAAAGAATTGTCTAAATTATTATGAAAAGTACTTTCGAGATATGCTTGTCCATCACTTAACACATTGTCTTCCCACCCAAAAGAAAATATATGGAGTGCTAAATTTGTAGGATTATTTGCAATTGCATTTAGCGTAATGTTAAGTATAGGGTATACTCTAATGTTACACTGTAACTGAGATTAGTTCCATATAGCTGGGGAGATGTCCAAAGAATCCTTAATATTAACTTAGGCAATCCTTCTTCTCCAATAAATATAATTCAATTTCCAAAGCGAATAAATAGTATAGTCAACCAAATGACTAGATGTGTCTAGCAAGACAAAAATAGATATCATTGTTCACCATTAAATGGCTTGAATACAAAGAAGATGGTGAACTAAATTTATTCATCTCTGAAAGAATGATCTTAGTCTTAGAGGTAAATATGTTATTGCTAGCGAGGTATCATTGAGTACTGAAGCTGGCATTGGGAAATTTGGATGAGTAAAATACTTTGAAATAGAACCACCTTGCTAAGCAGGATCACATCGCTTCATCGACAACAATGGAATCACATCCTTTACAAGGCAAAGACAACTTTAAGCACACTGCTGTAATCTTCCTTCCTTCTTTTGCAGGTACTATTTGATGTTACTCCCTAACTAAGCTGAGATGCTTTTAAGACACCGTACTTGCAGGGTTTGCAAATCACCGGCCCACATGATGTGATCTTACTCCATATTTTGGTCCATCTCCCCTAGATTATTGGTTGTGGAAAAAGATGAATGCGACATATATTCGTACCCACGTATGTATGTTGGTTCTATTGTGAGAAGCTTAAGAAGTAATCAGATATATATCTACCACTCTTAATTCGCACTTCCTTCCTTCCTTCCTTCCTTCCTATGGACCAGCACAACCCTCACCAACCACAACCACAAGGCCAACTACGTGTCTTTGAAATCTAGGAAGGCATGGTGGACAAGGCACTCTATATACGGTCCCATCTCCATATCAAAAAAGATAATGAATCAGATTGTGTTTTCCCTTTTCTTTAGTAGCTTTTCAAGCTGAGGCACAGTGGCATGCAATCTCCCCCTCAAAATTCTGGAAAGTTAGTAGAAGCCCAAAACTGTTTGGTCAATTTTGCAGGGTTTTGTGCTAAAAGTTCAAGGACAGGGAAGACAGAACAGAAGAGAGAGGTTGGTATTGGGGAGCATAATGCCAAAAGTTTTGGTAATGTAATTATAAACTGCTATGCTGTAAAGAGAGGAAGTAAGTAAGCAACAAAATAAGGGAGACATTATTTCCTATTTTCTTTCACCACCACCCCACATGCAGCAACATACAATTTCTCATAATAATGTAACAAGGATATTAAAGCTAAACCAAGTTATCATATTAGTTGAATCAACTAATATCTCGATTGAATATAAATATTTCTGCATGGATCTAACTCAATTATTTTTAAAAAAAAATGAAAAGCTGGTTTGGATTAATTATCCGAAAGCAAACTTAGAGTGTGATGTCTTTATTTAGAGTGTATTAGTATAAAACTTTTTGATAGAGTTTTTCTTAATATTTCCCTCGGTTCATAATATCTGTCACTTTGACTATTTGCATGAGTATTAAGGAATCCAAAATTAAGAATTGATTGTAAAAATATTTACTAAAATAATCTTATTTAATAGTTAATTTATTATATAAATATTTTATCATTTATTATACTTAAAATTATGTGGAGTTGGGTATAACTGAAAATTTTATAATAAATTTTTTATAAAAATGTGAGAATGATAAATAAATTAAATCAAAAAATTTTACCCAAAATAACAGATATTATAAATTGAAGGGAGTTACCCTTATTCATACAACTTATTTGGCTTCTATGTTTCAATTCCGCTTGTGTATTCTATAATTCAATTCTACAACTAATTTGTTGGAGTTTCTCTTGTGCATTTCCTCTTTTCTCCCATTTACACAGGTCTGTTCATCAATTCTTGGGAGATCATAAATTCGGACATAGAATTCCGCAAAAGCCTAGATCTATCGATCAAGTTTAAAGAACAGCTTTTTCTCGTATTTTAATGCTAATTACTGAGTGCATTTCTTTAAGGAATCCAACTGTGTAGTAAATGTTGTTTTTTAGCGACAATTTCCTGTTCACCACTCATTCTGTTGGTAATGAAAGAATGAGAACATGGAATACATGCATCTCCCAAGATTCCGTTGTTCCGTAGAGTCAAGCTCTCATTTTTGTCATATCTCTTGTGGTCGAATGGCTAAGCGCATCCATCATTAAGGCTATTGCACAGTTGTTCACTGGTCTAGGTAAATGACTAAAGTTGGATGGACCAAATCTGTTGGGTACCATTCACACCATATTATATTAAAATGACGTGAAATCTTTAACTTTTTAAAAATCTTTAACAAAATCTTAATAAAACCCTTTAAGAATATAATGGTTGTAAACAAATCTTGTAAGTTCAATTAGTTTAATTTATTACTACCTCCATTTTGAAATAATTATCCACTTTTAAAATTTTATTTATTCACAAATAACTGTTCTCTTAAAAAAGATAAATAATATTAATTACTTATTTTTTTTAGTTATATCTCTATTAAATATAGAAGAGAGATAATTAAAAAAAAAGAAAGGATTAAATAAGGATAATTTTATAAAATATAAATAAATTTCTCTAATATTGACATTTTTTCAATTATTTTCTTAATTCATATGTATATTTAAATTTGGATAATTATTTCTAGATAAAGATTGTATAGAGCAATTTACTCCAATATTTTTATTGCAGCTATTTTCTTGAGAGAGAAAAGCTTGTGTATATCAACTACAGTACACTAAATGGGTTGTTTGGATAAGAAGAGAAAATAAGAGAAAAGAAAATGAAAAAAAAATAGAAAGATAAAAAAATGAAGAAAAAAGTATGTTTTCTCTTTATGTGTTTAGATAAAGAGAAAATAAAGAGAAAGAAAATCATAATTGTATTAAAATGATATATATATCCTTATTATAATAAAAAAATAACTATGTTATTTTAGTTTAATTTTTAAATATTTTTATAAAATAAATAAATAAATAATTTTATAATGTTATTAATAAGTAATTTGATTTATTAATATTTAAATTATAAAATTTATTTTAAAATTAATTATTTAAGAAAAAGTAAATTTAATGTAAATATTGAAACTTTGTTATTGTTATGATATTTTAATCTATAATTGGGGTTATAAATGTCAATTGATGTGTTATACCATTTTCCATTCCGTTTTTTGCGCAAAAAGAAGAGAAAAATTTTGGAGATAGGCCCCACGCCCCTTTTCTCTTCTCCTTTCATTTTCTCTACAAACCAAACAGGTGAAAACTTTGTTTTCTATCCATTTTCTTTCCTTCACACTTCTCTTCATTCATTTTCTCTTAAAACAAACAAGTTATAAAGAAGTGAAATCTCACCTCTCTAAGGACCTTATCACAACCAAGTACTGCAAATAAACTATTTTTCTAGAACCTATATGTTATTTGGATGAGAAATGTTATTTGTACTAAAATTTTGACGGCCTTTGTATCGATTCACTGTCATCTACCATTGGATGGGGTGTGAATCTCACTTAGTCTAGATCTTACATTTCATCCAATGGTGGATCAAAGTGAATCAACACAGAAGCTAAAAAAATTTTAGTACAAATAACATAACTCTAATTGGATTAATACACGTAGAATTCACAATCAAGAAAAAGATATAAAAAATTATAATTTAGAGGGGAATAGAGGGTAGCACTTCACTTCAACAGATCCAAATTAAATGAATTTCCATGGGCCAAAAGAGAATGATCACAAAAGGACCACATTACCAGAATGGTTTCCCACTTTCCCTGCTCATACCAAATTAGGACCAACCAATCACTAACGCCTTGAGGACTAGAAATTTTTGTTTAACATTTTTTCAAAAAAGGATTTCACACCAAACATCTGATCTGCAGTTACGTATTTCTATTTATCAGAAGACAAGCAAAATAAAAGTAAATAGATGAGAGTATATTGAGAAATTTTCTCTGCATTCATCATGAATACTGTACACAATATATATAGCACAACACTGCTACATTCAGCAGCTCAGCAAATCCTAGCTAAATCTTCCAAAATGGAAAAGATTCCTGCAGCTAACAATTTGCAATATTGCAACAACCTTCCTACTAGCTCTATAAGAAATGACTCAGCATAACAAACCGATCCTTCTAGAACTCTAGAACTAATGGATAAGAAAAGATAAAATAGAGCAGAATAGTAGAGCAGCAGAATATACAATGCACTAGAGTATGGGCTTGTTCTGATTGTCAATTGATTTTGTTTTGGGCTTCAAACCAACACTTTCTTCTTGTTGATGGGCCTAAATATTTGTGTTGGACCCATGTTCTGATACGCCCCTACAAGCTGGAAGTTGAAAGATGTCAATTAATCCCAACTTGGAAAAATTTGCTTCAAAAAGTCTTAGTGGAAGGGCCTTAGTAAATATGTCAGCCAATTGGTTTTGAGATGAGACAGGCAGCAACTTCATCAGGCCTTCTTGAGCTTTCTCTCTTAGCAAATGACAATCAATGTCAAGGTGCTTCGTTCGTCATGAAAAACTGGGTTTGCAGCTATGTGTAAAACACTTTGACTATCACAATATAGCACAGCAGGTCGTGTGCAAGTGACCCTCAAATCCCTTAGCAAATATGTAAGCCATGGTAGCTCACATGTGGAAAAAGCAAGAGCTCTATATTCAACTTTAGAAGATGACCGAGATATAGTGCTTTGCTTCTTTGTTTTCCAGGAAACAAGAGACTGACCAATAAAGAAGCAGTAACCGGTTATTGACCTCCTGGTATCAACACAACACCCCCAATCAGCATCACTGAAACCAACGAGTTGAATGGGAGAGTCTCTATGAAATAGCAATCATTTACCGGGACTACTCTTCAAATACTTCAGCACCCTTTTTGCTGCCTAGAAATGAATATGGGTTGGATTTGCCATAAACTGACTTAACTGTTGTGTTGCAAAAGCAATGTCCGGACGAGTGGTTTTAAGATACAGCAACTTGCCAACCAATCTTCGGTAAGAAAACACATCAAAAATTGCTTGACCAGAATCTTGATGAAGTCTTATAGTACTATCCATAGGTGTGGAGCATAGTTTGGAACCTAGCAGACCTGAATCTTGCAACAAATCAAGACAATATTTTCGTTGACATAGAGAGATCCCTTTCTCGGAATAAGCCACTCCTAAACCTAAGAAATATTTAAGTGTACCCAGATCTTTAATTTGAAAAGTATCATCAAGAATTTTCTTAAGGCTATCCATCTCATCAACAGAGTTTCCAATGAGAACTATGTCATCAACATAAACAATTAAAGCAGTGAAATTATTGCCAGATGATTTAACAAACAAACTGTGATCAACTTGAGCCTGCTGATACCCACAAGATAAAAGGAGAAGAGATAGCTTCTCATACCATTTTCGACTGGCCTATTTAAGTCCACAAAGAGACTTCATCAGTTTACAACACTAGTTAGGCCGAGAACTAGACAAGCCAAGAGGGAGCTTCATATAAACATCCTCAACAAGGTCTCCGAGCAGAAAAGCATTGTTAACATCAAGTTGCTGAACATGCCATCGCATGATTGAAGCTAATGCGAGCCCAACTCAGATCGTGGTCATTTTCACAACAAGAGAGAATGTCTCAAAATAATCCAATCCTTCGGTCTAAGCATATCCTTTTGGCAACAAGACGCGCTTTATAGCACTCCATTGATCCATCAAGACGCTGCTTAATCTTGTATACCCATTTACAACCAATGGGTTTGACATTGGGGGGGAGGTCAACCATCTTCCAAGTCTTGTTCAACTCAAGAGCTTCAACCTCTACCTTCATGGCCTATTGTCAACAAGGGATGTTGCTGGCTTCTTCAAAGCTTCGTGGTTCAGACTTAATGGACAGGGACATTGTAAAGTGACGATGGGGATAAGAAAGATTGGAATAATTGAGAACAGAGGAAAGAGGGTACAAGCACCTTGTATTCGATTGGTTTGGCGAGTTGAAGGATAGGCCGCAGTGATAGTCTGCAAGACGTTGAGGCAGTCGGATGAGGCGACTTGAATGGCGTGGAGGTGCTAGTTGTCGCAGTGAAGCATGTGATGCCAAGGAGACAGAGCTAGGTGATGAGGATAAAAGGATAAGGGCCGTGTCAAATGATGCTGATTGTTGTGTTGACCCAAGCGAGTAGTCTTCACTCGAATCTCTAGACTGGACATAAGTGGGCTGAGGTTGAGGGCTTTCTTCATGTGTAGATCTGCTTGGGGAACATAGTGGGCCTATTGGACGAGAAAGAGATATGGGCTGAGGTTGTTTTTGTTTCAGAAAAGGAAATTGCAACTCATCGAATAGAACATCTCTAGAAACAAAAATTTTCTGTCATCTATATCTAGAATGATGTATCCTTTCATTCCTGCTCGAAACCCGAAACTTGTTTCTATTTGCCATACGTGTTGATGCATAACACAAACATCCGAAAACTTTAAGCATTTGGAAATCTGGAATTTTATTGTGCAGAAGCTCAAAAGGAGTTTTATTTTTAATTATGGGAGATAGGACCCGATTGATTAGGTAGACATCATGATTAATAGCATAAGACCAAAAATTACTTGGTATGTGTAACTGAAACATGAGTGCCCTTGCTACATTAAGAATATGTTGATGTTTTCTTTCTACTCTCTCATTTTGTTGGGGGAGTTTCTACACAACTCTTTTGATGTAAAATTCCTTTGGATGCATAAAATTCCTTTAGGAAGAATTCTGGACCATTGTCAGAACGCACATTCTTAATCTTTGTCAAATTGTGTCTCCAGATAATTAACAAAGTTTTGAATGCTTACTTGTACCTTTGATTTGGATTGTAACAAAATAACCCAAGTGAAACAACTAAAGTCATCAACAATAGTCAGAAAATATTTATGACCACATTTTAGAAAAAAGGCCCTAAATGTCCAAGTGAATTAATTCAAAAATTTTAGAAGCTCTATTCATGCTTGTGGAATATGATAATTTCTTTTGTTTAGCCACATGACAAATATCACAAGTCTCAACAGTATGTCTAGAGATGAAAGGAAACGATTCATTCAAGATATCTAAACGTTTTCTAGAGAGATGTCCTAGTCTAAAGTGCCAAAGATCGGACTTGGTAACAAGTGTGGGGACATGGAAAAGGTAAAAGAACTGGTATGGCGTGAATGCCTTTCTTCCTTGTTGATTATCAAATGATAAAGCCCTTCCTTCAACTTAGCCAAACCGATCATCCTCAAGGAGTTCGTATCCTGAATTGTGCAAAAATTTGTAGAAAAAATACGAGTGCAATGGAAGGTGGAAATTAATCAAGAAATAGAAATTAAATTGAATGAGAACTCATGAACATATAAAACATTTTGAAGAATAAGAGGATCTGACAACTTGACTATACCTGAATATTGTGCAGTAACCAAAGAACCATTGGGAAGATTGACTTTTATGGATCAATTCTTGAATAATAATGGAACCATTGTAGAGAGGAAGTGATGTGATTAGTGGCCTCAAAGTCTATAATCTAGGGACCACCATGTATGGAAGTGGTGGGTGCAGAATGTTGGGCTATGCAAGAAAAGTGATAAAAAAAAAACCTAAATTTGGGCCACTAGGAGAGGGAGTAAATGGCCCAACCTGTGAGACACTAGGCTGACTGGGCTTCGAGTTGTCCATTGGGCCAAAACTAGTAACCGGTTGAAAAAGGGCTAGAATGCTTTGGTATTGCTCTTGGGTTAGCTTCGACTCGATTTCTGGAATGTCTCGTCGGGCATCCTTTTCTTGAGCGGCTCCCGAATTGGTCACTGTGACAGCAGTTGCATTTCGATCATGAAAGCGTGGTTGCCTTGGATAACGATGATGACCCGGAGGGTAGCCATGTTTGGCGTAGCAAATCTCCACTGTGTGACCGATTCGGCCACAATAAGTGCACACCTTATTGGAAGTGCCACGTTCCCCACTGCCAGAAAATGTACCTCTGCCTCTTCCATCGGTTGGACGATGAGCATCAACAGAGCTGGACATGATCTTGTGGTCTTCAAGAAAACCGGTTGAGTGAAGTAGCTATCTCTCATGTTGAATCACCATGGAAAACACACGATTAACAGACGGAAGAGGTTCCATGAGGAGAACCTGTGAGCGAACAACAACAAACCTCTCATCAAGCCCCTTCAAAAATTGAATGATAAAATCTTGTTGATGGTAGGTTTTAGCGAAATTGGTGCAAGGAGCCATGGGACGATAATTGTCAAGTTCTTCCCATAAAGACTTCAATCCAGTGAAATAATCAATAACTAATTGGGATCCTTGCTTGAGGGCATAGACTTCTTACTAGACTTCTGCAATGTGTAGCAAATCACTCTAAGAGAAGCGCTCTTTGAGGTCACTCCAGATGTTGGCGGCATGGTCAAGATAGATGACACTCTGTGCAATAGACTAAGACAAGGAATTCAAAAGCCAAGACATGATGAGGGTGTTGCATCTTTCCCAGGATAAGTAAAATGGATCAGTGGCAGCAAGTATGGGGATAGAACCAGTGAGAAAACCCATTTTGTTTTTGGACACAAGAGCCATTTTGAAGGAACGGGACCAAGAATGGTAATTGTTGCTGGTAAGAACTGGACTGACAATGACAGTAGATGGGCTTTCACTGGGGTGTATATAGAAAGGACTGGAAGGGTTTTGGCTGGGGTCTTGACTAGAAGCATCTGAGGCATTAGAGGTACCAGAAGAAGCCTCAAGCCTAGGAGTAAAGGATGATTGAGAGGTATGTTTAGGCTTGGTAGGTATCAACAGAGCTCCAGTAGAGGCTCTGATACCATCAGAAGACAAGCAAAAGAGAAGTAAATAGACGAGAGTATATTGAGAAATTTTCTCTACATTCATCATGAATACTGTACACAATATATATATAGCAGTAACACTGCTACATAGGGCAGCTCAACAAATCCTAGCTAAATCTTCCAAAACGGAAAAGATTACTGCAGCTAACAATTTGCAATATTGCAACAACCTTCCTACCAGCTCTATACGAAATGACTCAGCATAACAAATCAATCCTTCTAGAACTCTAGAACTAACAGATAAGAAAAGGAAAAATAGAGTAGAATAGTAGAGCAACAGAATATACAATGCACTAGAGTATTTTGATTGTCAATGGATTTTGTTTTGGGCTTCAAACCAACACTTTCTTCTTGTTGATGGGCCTGAATATTTGTGTTGGACCCATGTTCTGATAGTTCATAAACCATGATGGGTTTGCAGCAATAGGCAACACTGAAGGTGGTTGTACCGTCATTTTGATTAGAACTGATTGGATTTTCTCCCAATATCATTCTCTGCTAGCATTTGTAAGCCCTCTTTTTTGGGACATATCAACAGGCTTAAATGTGGAAAATTTCTAAGTGGCTCATTAGGAACTTAGTCATAACAATACGTCCAAAATCACATGACCCAAAAAAAGAGTTCAAAATCATAACAGAAAACTGTAAAGATTATTCACTGGAATGATTATAAAGTTTATAACCATTACCCAAATAGTAAATAGTTGAAGGAACCCAACATAACAGATTATTGCCAAAATAAAACGAAACTCAATATACATAAACCTAAGCATAGCTCCTATAGCAACAAACTAAAAACATAATTAAAGAGGGAGAAGGGGTGAGGGGCTAACTACCAACTAAGAAATATATCCATTCTAATGATGAGGTGTGAGAGAAGGAAATTGAGGGATGGATTGTAATATCAACTTTCTGCCACCTCTGCGACTAGGAGATGGTCCCAAGTCACAGTTGGGAGAGGAGATCCTCTTGCCATTTGGAGAAGAAGTTTTGATGCATGTGATTGGAGAGCTATCACCTCGGAGAACTTCCGGCATTTCATCACCTGGAACAGTTTGAATATGCTTAGGCTGAGGCCAAAGAGAATTGGGTTTCCCAAGCTTTTGGCTGGTAAACAAACCAGAACCAGAGATGGTTGTAACAAAAGATCTTGGTGGCTTCCCTATTGATGAAAAGGCCAACGGAAGCAATGGCCTGTCGCATAAAAATGAATCAAGTCAATAACGACATCGATTTTGTCATCTCAGCTGACAAAAAGTCAGCATATCAAACCTGGAAAACCGTAATGGTGTCGAGACAGGAACGCAATCTGGATGATCTTCGATATTCTGAATTTCAGTTTTCTGTGAAGCCTTTTCCACCACAGCTTTTTCACATGCTTCTGTCTCTTCTTCTGGCTCAGCTTCTATTCCTATAGAAGTAGAACCTGAACAAAAAGACAAGGAATTGACAACAGAGCCATTAACCAAAAGAATATTATTACCACACAAAACAGACAAATAAAGGACAGATATAGAGGTCAAATTGAAATTTGATGGTCCTGATTGGATGTCTTGCTGCAATAATGTGCAATATAAGGGAAAACTTACCATCCTTTCTACCATATGCATTCTTGCACCCTTCACATCTACAACTTATGGAGCAACCGACACCACCCTTCGAAAAAAAACAAAAAAAAGCACTGCCGTTTGTAATTCATATTCATATTACAACTGAAACCGGAGGCATGCATGATATAGCAAGGGTGAAAACCTGATAGCATTCACAATATTTCTTTAGGCAGCTTGATTTCTTGCAGTTGCATCCTCTTTTGTGTCGTGCTGAAGCTGGAGTTTTATTTGGGTCATCCTGGAAGAAGAAAATAATCAGTATATGTTAAAATGCGATTAAAATTTCAATGGTGAAAAACAGTTAAAATTTAGTTTCTAACCCCAATTTCAGGTACAGAATCAGAACTTCTGATGACTTTAGGAGCAAATGCAAGTGGGTTACGAGACTCAATCTGTTTGCGAGTTTGAAGAACTGTGTCTTCATGAATAGGTTTGTTGAAGCAATCCTGACAGGAGCAGTTATCTATGCAGTAGACGCCAGCAGCAAAGCACTCACAATAACTGATATAAAAAAAGACAAGTGAAAAAAACTAATTTAATTTCAAAGCCACTGTTAAGTGCATTGCAATTTAACAAACCTAGCACGTTAGAACTTACAGCTAATTAATTATTTTTTAAAAAAAAATGAGGAAGGTTATGCCACAACATATGCATGTAGTAACCTAATGTCATTGCTACTACCAAAATGAAGTTACCAAAAACAAACAACATTCATTTCAACTTACAGCTTCAAACACTTTGATTTCTTGCAATTACAACGCTTGCAGCCCTCGGTTTCGCCAGCTGGCTCCAACTTACGCCTGCAAATCCAAGTTGGTATCAAGCTAATGGGAAGGTGAAAATCAAAATAAAGGGATGGAGATTATCAAACATAAATGGGTAATCAGCAACAGCACTTGCCTTTTCTTTTTGGGGCTATTCTGATTGAAATCTTCACCAGCTATGGAACCTGATGCCTGGGAACAATCCTCAGCAGGATGAACCCCATTCTCTGCCGGATCCAACTCTCTTTCAGATGATACAGGTAACACTGACAGTTGATGATTTTCATGGCTTGTAGGCAGTTGCAAGGAAGAAGTGGAGCTGGGAAGACTGAGTTGTCTTCCAGAAGACAAGTTTTCATTTCTTATGTCTTTGTAAGTTTTTAAGGATGCAAGTGCATTCAAGTGTAAACCAATTCCAGGCAAAATGCATCTCTGTGAATTGCTATTGCGTTTTGCAGGAAGCAGTTGCTTTTCGTTAGCAATACTCCTCTCATCAGACTGTGATGTACTGGAACCAGTGTTTGAATTATCATCTGAGTTCTTCCTTCGCACATTAGCCATCTCAAAGTCTAGACACCGCCTCCGTGTACCACGGTGCAATGCAGAAACAAGCTTCAAACAAAAGAAAATAGTGCTTCTAGTGTGATTGGTTTGTTCAACACATTCACAGAAAAAGTAGGAAAAAAAATTCAGGTATCCAATCCGGTATAAACCACAAAAGAATACCAACTGCCATATAACATGCTACCTTACTACATCATATGCTAGGGAATGCAAAATGCAGCAAAGAAGTGATTCATTTTTGCCATGATGTACTTGCAAAGAAGTGATTGGCAAAAAACCACGTTGATAAATGATTTTGCTAGAATTAGAAATGCAATCTGCACAAAAACTATAATACCACACAATTCACCACAACACTAACATACTTCACTTTCTTACCTCATTATCCGGTTTCTCCTTCGTATTGCCAGTCATCAAAGCAACATTGGTATTGTCCTGTCTATGGTCTGTGTCTGTGGCTGCTATCAGCTCAGGATGATAATCTTCAATTTCATGTTCGGAACCAGAAGCAACTGAATCAACTCTCAGAGCGTTATTGATTGTAGATTGTGGTACCAGAGACATAAAATTGCTAAGTCTTACAGAATAGTCCAATGGTTTCTGCATAAGACCCTTCAAAACTTCTGCTTCATTTGGGGAATTAAAAATCAACAGATCAGTGGCATCAGGAATTGAACTATTCCAATCACATTCTGGCCCTTCAATCTTTGGATTGATTGGACATATTCGGTGGAGAAGCACTTCACTCTGAATTGAATCTATTTTACAGCCTTCCTGAACATAGGCAACATCTGATGTTGCCTCACCAGGCATTTCCAAAAGAGAGTTAGCCTCATCACCACAGAGTAGAGAATCATAGCCAGGGTTACCACAATTATATTTTGAGAGTTGTGGTATCTCAGCTGAGAACTGTGTGTGCTCGCCAGCTAGATCAACTGAAGCATCTCCTATGGAAACTCCTTGATGAGCATTTTCCTGTGATTCACTCAAGTTATGATGTGCATTTGAATCTGCAAGAGCTTCTTCACTTAAGTGACTTTTATTTACATCTTCAGATGAGACGTTAGGCTTTGATGTCTCCAGAGGGTTATGTCTAGAGATGAATAATAGGTGACCATCAGAAATGGCTCATTGAAGAATCTATACAGATAATTGTAACTCAAAATGATCAAACAACAACAAAGAGGGGGAAAAATCTTTCAACATTACCTCCTGAGGAATCTAGATTCCTTGAGACAGCTGGCATGGGGTGATGTGAAAACACGCGGAGGGGATGGAAAGCTAAGTGAGCTAAAAGTCTGACTAATGCAAGCAGACTTAACGGGCTTTATAGGAGATAAACTACTGATAAAATTGAATACAGGTGAATCCTGCAGATAGCAAAGAAAAAATATAATTAAAGCAGATGAGTTAAAGGATTATATCACATACACACAGAAAATTAACTGCAACTTGTGTTGAGTTAAGAAAAACCATCGAGATACCCATTCCAAAGGCTGCCAACAACTACAGCAAATCAGAAAATAATTTTACAAATAGACCAGATCAGAGAGGGATTGCTGATTGAACATCATAAATATACACATTATAGGTACAATATAGTAGAAACTATGGGAGAATTACCATTGACCTCAAAATAGAATAGAACATCGTAGAAACTTAAAAATTGAGACCAGCATGACCCTTCTTAACGAGTTCGGGGAAAAATATTAACTTTAGAGCCAGCCTTTGTAAAATTAACTGGCTCTGATATTTAACATCAGAATTTAAAAAAAAAAATGAGTGAGAAAGAGAGAGTAGGCAAAAGGGGGGGAAAATTAGAGTTCTCTAAATTTGATTTTCTCAATTTGATTGCAAATGCAAAAAATTGGATAGAAAGCTATAATATTCGATTTAAAATATCAATTGCAATTCGCAAAGTTTTGACTTCTATAAACACTGTGTATCCAAAAAAAAATAAACTTAAATAGACACCAAAGCAAAATTAAGAAGTACAGAACACAGTAAACCAGAAACCCAAAGGAAAACAAACTATTTACAGGATTTGCAAATTGAACATGGTGAGAGATCTACATCACTGAAGTAATTCGCACGATGAATTACAAAAATTGTTCCAAAAGGGGGAGGGGGGCAAAAAAAAAAAAGAATCACACCCACAGAATGAACCATCACTAACACTTCAACGGGATTAGCCAAAAAAAAAAAAAAAAAAAGGCATTTACCATAAAAGGTAAAGAATAAAACACGGAACTGAAAGAAAAAAGTCTCTCCAAAATTTTAGTTTAAAAAAAGAAAACGTATAACGAAACACATGCAAAGACGCAGAGCTAGAACCCCAGAAACGAAGCGGGCTCAAATGGCCATGAAAACCGCAAAAGCGACAAAATTGAAGAGGATAAAACGGCGGAAAAATGGAGAATTGGGAAGAGGGAGGGTGAAGTAAACCTCGAATTTGGAGAGGGGAGTGTTGATCTGGTTCCTCTCCGGTGTGTCCATCTCCAGAGAGGCAGCACCGCTGCATCACTCTCTCTCTCGCTCTCTCTCTCTCTCTGTCTCTCTCTCTTTCTTTTTTTTCCTTGCGTGAGTCACTCTCTCTCTCTCTCTCTCTCTCTCTCTCTCTCTGTGTATAAAATGCGGGGTGTTTGTTGTTTTTGGATGATGACGATATGATATGAGAAGAGTGAGATGAGGATTCAAGAAGCGGGAAGGCGGGAGAAGAAGATTTGTTGTTGTGGGGACAGCCACACAGCGACTACGCTACCCTACCACTACCACTACCACCATCGTTCCACAGCTGTCCGTCTAATGTTTGTGTTTTGTTTTTCTTTCCTATGTTATGTTGTTTGTCGCTCACTCTCACTCCCTTTCCCTCTCTTCGTTTTTTTCGAAAAATGTAACGTATAACAGTCAAGAATCAGGATCCTCTCTCCTTACTCTTTCGGGATTTTCTCGTTGTGCAGTTTCTTTTCCCTTTTTCCTTTGGGTCCTTTTTTCATCCCCTTCTATTTTCTCAATTTCTCTCAATGCAATGAAATAAATCACTTTTCCTTTGGTAAAATCACGTATTTATGACCTTTTATTTCGTTTTTGCTTTTACGGACTGCTGAGTTTATTCTTCCGGGTGAAGTACGTCGTATGATTATCATCAAATTACATTTACCACTCGACATTTCTGGCTGCATTAAATCATAGTAATCTGTTACCAAATGAAAACTATCTGCAGTTACTTCTATTGCAACCTTCTTATTTTAATTGCTTCCAAGATTTGATGTGCTTTGAACATTTGATTATGATAGAAAAGTAACTAATAAATGAGTGGGAGAACAGGAATTTTGGATGCCTTATAAATTTGAAATTGTATATTCACGTAATACATGAAAAAGAAAAAAAAAATTGTTGTTTTAGAGTGTCCTGTAAGTAAACTAATTCATATTTTGTTTCTGGCCAGTGACCAAGCGCACTATAATTTTCTACCAAACTTTTATTGAAAATTAAACGAATACGATATATTGTGAGCAGAGACATAAAGGTAGGTATTTCAATCATGATCATATTCCAACCACAATGAATCGGGTATTTATATTTCTAATGTATTTGGAAGCTGGCGATTTAATTAGCTCTGAATTTTCGTCCTTCTATTTACATAAAGCAGTTAGGAAAAATTTATTCTCTCCTCAAGTTTTTAATGCGCACGAGAAGGGCTAGAAACCCAATATTAAATTTCAATCGATGCTAAAAAACCTTTTGGAAACATTTTCACCTCATGAAAATCATGATGAATTATTAGATTTGATTAATTGCGGTGACAAATATTGTACAACTATCCAATAAAATTATAATTTAATTTAAATGCACTGACAGTGTAAAACAATTTTACATTATCAGCCAATAGAAATAGTGGAAAGTACCAACTCATACAAATAATCACCTATTATAATAAGAGACCCGCCATGATTTCTCACTTTCCCCTATTTCTATTGGTTGACAGTGTAAAACTATTTTACACTGTCAGTGCATACCAATTAAATTCATAAAATTTCTCCCCTTATTTTTAAGTATATATGTCAATTTAAGATTTATATTAAGAGGAGTAATAAATTACATTCATTGCATTAATGAGCATAATTATTTTAAGGATAAAAATAGAAAATTATTACTCCGTTTGGTTTATTTTATCCGACACTTCAATCTTTTAAATAATATTTATCATTCCCACACATGTCAATGAAGTATTTATCGTTAATATTCTAATTTTACCCCTCACACTAGTTCAAACATATGAATCATTAAGAAATGTAGTGTAATATTAATAGGATAAATTAATTATATATATATATATATATAATTAGAATAAATTAATTAGATATTTAAAAATTGACTAAGAATATTTTGATAAAAATATTTCATAATCAAACCTTGATGTTGAGTTTGTAATAGATAAAATAAATTGAAAGAGTAATAACCTATGGATTTTTAAGGATACTGGTTAGAAAAGCTCCTAACTTATTGATATTTAAAATGAGTAAATTAGAAAAAAAAAAGATTTA
Organism: Pterocarpus macrocarpus; assembly: GCA_031439585.1. Taxonomy (NCBI): domain Eukaryota; kingdom Viridiplantae; phylum Streptophyta; class Magnoliopsida; order Fabales; family Fabaceae; genus Pterocarpus; species Pterocarpus macrocarpus. The sequence continues at coordinate 76,034,982 of CM062520.1, read as the reverse complement.
ATTTATATGTATTATTAGTGTACAAAAATTTTACACGAACATTTAATTAGATATTGTTATATCAGTAAAATTATTTTATTAAATTATTTATTATATTAAAAATCTTACAAATATAAATATATAAATAAATGACAATATAAAACTCAGTACATACTAATTAAACTAAAAAATAATTGTGACAACAAAATTATTATTTGCTTTTGATTAAAAAAATGAATTAAAAAAAGAAGGGAAAAAGAACAATTCCTAAGGCCGCGCGGCCGGAGCCGTTAAGATTTATAGGATAAGACGATGGCAGTGCCACATAAGCCTTTGCGTTTTGGCGCGCGGAGTATTTGAAAAGGGTTTAGTCTGGTGTTACCGCGGCACAGGGAGAGTTGTGAACACTCGCATAGATGGTGCGCGAATCATGCATACCTGAATCAGACACAAAATGAAGGGCAAGAGGCTCCACTCTCAAGCGAAGAGCGCAATCCCATAACACGCACTTCAACACACCCAATCTACTATTCCATTACACACCTTTGAGTTGGGCGACAACCAACGTAAGTCGTTAATGTGCGTTGGTGTGCGTTTGTTGGGCCGTTCCCATCAATCTTTTTTTACAACTAATAATTCTAATTTTCACCTCCTTGTGGGTCCCAACTCCCCTAACGACTGGCATGCATCAAAAAGTAAAAAGGTCTAAGTTTCATTGGATAGAGATATGCTAAAAGCAACATTATTGGTAAGACTCAAATTAGATACTAAAATTTAATTTAGTGTGTGACTTTACACATCATTTTAAAATTTCTTTGTGATAGCATATTTCAAAACACGACGACCACACAAAATAGTACCATCATTTTATTACTATTATCTTGTATATCTTTCAAAAAATAATAACTTATACTATTTAGCTGTATTTTTTAATAAAAAAGGTTGTTGAGAGATAATTTTTCAAAAAACATTGTACTAAAATACAATGTGCAAGGAAATATACCACCTATCGATCATAATTCTCTCTAAAAAAAGTTTTATCTGTTATATTTAATAATTATTGATACATTATTCAATGATGGTTTACTAATACATAGAATGTTCAGTATTTTTTCTATTTGAAATAGTTGCATATAATGTCTAAATTTTGTACTTATAAGGTGAAAATATGTTGAAAGAAAATTACCGATATTTGACTAAACAAATACCTATACACAAAAATAGTCTCATATATTTTGTGGTTACTAGTTTACTTTTACAGCTATATAAATAAATTAATTTGTGAATCATAAATATTTAAGAAATTAATTTTTATATGCTGATAATATAAAATAATTTTTAATTATTAGTCAATAAAATTTTAAAGAATTATTATATCATGTGAATATCTATCTATCCACTATTGTAATCACCAAACTAGTATAATTTGACAATTTTTTAAAATTTTATTAATTAACAATATAAAATTATTTTATCCTATAAATATATAAAAATTGATCTCATAAAATATAACAATAAAGTTAATTAGTTTTAAAAATTAATGAGTCCGAACTATTCAACACGTGTATGGCCTGATCATGCTCTCATGATCATTATAAAATCCGCATTTATGTGAGGTAGAGGCGCAAAATTAAGATGTTCATGATGTGTGCCTCTACCTTATCCTTCTGTACCCAAATTCCACCGTTCACTCTTTTCCAAAGATTGAGTATCAGACCAAGACCAAGAGGTCCCCTTTAATAGGGCAGGTGGTCCCTGAGTCTGTAAGTCATAAAGATTGTGTTGGTCACGTGATTTATCCCACAAACATCAATACAAGAAACCAAAGAACAAAGAAATTATTATATAATTTTTAAAAGCTGGAAATAATGATGACAGAGTGGAGGGTCAAGGGTGTGAATGTCTCTTAATCTGGTCTCTTTCCCATGCTACACCCCACATTCCCTGGGAGGTGAAGTTCATGCGAATGCGAATCATAGTGTTGACTATTGGAGTAACATGCGTACTTTGTCTGTCCCGTGCCATACGGCTGGCAGTGGCAGCTCATTTACTAACTTTATACTGTACACATTCCCACATTAACAATAGTCTTGGTCTTTTAAGATAAATTAGTTAACAAATGAAGCAGATTCAACTTAACCTCGTAGTTTCCTTCTATATTGTAACAGTAAGATATGGTTTTTTGGATGTTTCTGTTATGAAATATTGAACTTCAATAACTTGTATGTGATCTTCGATTTGGAGAAGAATATATAAACCAAGCAGATTGGAGAGCGCTTTTGAGCATTTATGAGGGAAAGAGAGTGTCAGAGACTATAGATTAAAAAACCAAATATTATAAATAAGGTTGGTTGCTTCATTAATTCTTAAATTCAGGATGCTGTTTGCTACATTCATATGACCAAAATATAGGACAAAAGTTTTTAAGAATTATGTATACATGGAAAAAGGATCAAAGGTTTAGCGTATGTTCACCACGTTTCAATTGTTAGTTTGCGACAGACAGCACACTGCACACTGATAATCTATTCGTGGGGACGGGGGGCGGAATATAATATCAGAAATTCCGATGCGAGTTCAAGAGGATTCGCCTCTAAATCGGGTGCTGATGAAGCAATCAAGTTTAAATGATTTTGTCTCGTTTGATTATTTTTGTCTGGCTTCATGCATGAACGTTTATGGATGAAGCTTCTTACATGAGCATGGACATTGCAAAGACAGGGCATGCAAATTTCGTCCATCAATTTAGCACGTCGTTTTCTTGAAATCTTACTGTTTTCATTTTGGGATTTTTTTATTTTTTAATTTTTAAACCAATATAATTTGTTAGATATCACTGGATATCATAACTAATAATATAGGCAACGGTATCAACGAGCGTATAAATCAGCTGATAAGAGGTGTTTTAGCTTAATTAAAGATCTGAAGTTCAAATCCTAAATACGTAATCATGTTAAAACTTGGAAATGAGAGCTTTGCTATCAAAGTAATCCTAATTGGTTAGAGTAAGACTGACCCAGTAAAAGAATATTTATAATTCTGACAAAAAATAATATAAGCAACTGTATATAGGTATATACTGTTGTGAGATTCAATATTTTTCTTATTCTTATCTCTTTCTTCAAAGGTATCATTTTAATGTAATAATTTGATATTCAAAATAAATAAACCTCAATTTCCATGATCACAAACAATGGTAGTGCATAGATGCTCACAAACAGTCACCGATGACAAGAGGAAATTTCGGTTTTATTGTTTTTATATCAAAGAATAGGAAATGAAAATTTAATCCTCATTGAATAATTGCTTTGAAAGTTTCAATGCTCCTTTCCCGTAACATTTTTCAATTGAGCCACGATTGAATTATTTTTTATTTTGTTTATCTAAGCATTTTTGCTATTGTCACTCCATCAATCTCTATTATTTTGTTATTGGCATATATGCAACTTATCTTTTCAAGCTCAAATGTTATTTGAATGTGTTTCATGATTATTAATAAAATAATCACTTAGTATTGAATATGCTAAATTATTAAAGCTGTGTTTGTTTTCGCATTTGACATGCCAAACATCCACTCATTTTCCTTGTGGATATTTTCTGGTTGAACAATTTAAGGAGATTTCTATAGCACTTCTCGGTTGAAATGGAAGTGACAATTTTTTTTTGCTTATCCGTCATACTACAATCATGTTAGTAATTTGTTGACACTTTTTTTATCCTCTCATCTACAAATTATTCAACAGGTTTGGCTCACTATTTTCACAATTTTTTTGCACTTTTTGTTGTTTCTATTTTGCATCTTTTCAATTTTGTTTTATTTTCTAGATACTTATTTTTTGTTTAATATATTATATTATCTTTATTTTCTTTGCTAATTTTTTAAACGTTTAATTTAAAATATTTTTGTAACTTACTATTTTTATATTTTATTTTATTTTATAATTTATTTTGAGCTTATAGAATAATATTTGAAAAAAGTATAGAATAAAATTTATATAATTTATTTTAAAATAATAAATTATATTGACTTCCCCTGAGGTTCAGTGTAATTATATTCGACACCTCTCTATTTAATTACATTACACTGACCTCCCTTATTTCTAACAGGAGACCAAGTTTCGAGTTAAATTTATCTTTTAATATGATAATTAACTTACAAGTTTCGAGTTTTGAAATCATTATGCCTACATAGACGTGAATTATCACGGAATGATCTCGGAATTGAATTATCACGTTAAAAAACAGATTTAGCTCGAAACTTAATAACTTGAAATTCGAAACTCGGTCTCTTGTCAAAAATAAGAGAGGTCAGTGTAATATAATTAAATAGAGGAGTGTTGGGTGTAATTACATTAAATCTTAGGGGAGGTCAGTGTAATTCACCAATTTTAAAAAATAATTGAATGGAAAAAGAAACAATATCAATATTGTAATATATACCCTTTTTAGTCATTTCACAAGTAAAAGTTATTTTGATCAATATTATTCAAATAATATTTAGTCTATCAAACTTACTTTTAAGATAAAGGTTTTCAAATATAAATCATATTATACTAAATTTATTTTTGATCAAAATCAAATTTATAAAATTACATTGATTGAAAATCAATTTTACAAACTCTAATCCAAAACACATACTAAACGCATGTTTGGTTTAGCATTTGCATGCCTAAAATCAAGTTGAAAATGTGCTAAACGTAATTACGGGGGAAAGAAAGATATTTGGATGTTTTCAATTAAAATTGATTTAGGCTGCAAACCGTAGTAGAGCTCTGCGTTAGATTTTTTTTTGTTGGTGTGTTGAAAGTAAAAGTTGTTTTTCCATCTGCCATTTTTGACCTCATGAGATGTTATTTGAAATGTTTGGAGAATGTGAGATGAGAACAGTTCAAAGGTAAAGAAGAGCTCTAATATGGTTTCACTTTTCATCTCCATTCTCCACTTTTGGCTTTTTTTTTTGTAATATATTATTCTTCTTTTCAGTTTTTATTTTTTAATTTTTTGGCACTTACGTCAAACTTGCTCTATTTTTTTTGGGTGATTAATATAGTCTATTTAAATATCTTAAAAATAAAAATAAAAATGAAACAAAAAAGATTATATTTAGATTATAATATAAAATTCATTTCATTTTTAGTAATTATTCATCCAAAAGTAATTTTATCTAATATCATCCAAATAAAATATTCATTCTATCATAATCACTTTTAATACAAAAATTTCTAAACATAAATTACATTATTACTAACTCACTTTTAATTAAAATAAATTTTGTAAAATTAAATTAGTACAAATCTCCATTTGCAAACTCCAATCCAAACATACACAGATGTCTTCAATGCACCACCATGGTTCTACCACCGAACGTCCCATTTTCAATCCCAAATTCAACAATGCCAACCACACCGCATCATGCCTGGCACTGTCTGGATTGCCAACCTTCATCATCGTTGTTGTCCATGGCTTCACTACAGAGTTCAACTTACCCAAAATCCCAAAAAGCATATAGTATAAAAGAAAGAAGAGGAAGAACGAAAAAAAAAAAGAAGGGGGTGGGGGAGTACTGCTGCTATTGTTATTTTGATAAGGTGAGTTCTATGGTATCTTTGTAAAAATGTGTATTTTGTGCATTTTTTGTGATGAACGGTGAGGATCGTGCCATAAATTGTGAGGTGCATCAATGCACCAATCACCTATAATGCACTATAAAAATATCTAATTTTAAGAAAATTTAAAAATATTATTAAATATATTTTAAAAATTAATTATCATACACTGACAGTATAAAATTATATTGACAGTATAAAATAATTTTACACTGTCAGTATAATCAAAAAAATTTATCAGTGTAATTTTAATTATCATACATTGATAGTGTAAAATTATACTGACAGTATAAAATAATTTTATCTTTGTCGTGTAATCAAAAATTTTATCAGTATAATTTTAATTATCATACCGACAGTGTAAAATTATCTTGGCGATCTTGTAAAATTATACTTGATAAAATTTTTTGATTACACGATGTAAAATTATTTTATCTTGCCAAGATAATTTTACATCACAATATGATAATTAAAATTACACTGATAAAATTTTTCTATTATATTGTCAATGTAAAATTATTTTATATTGCCGATAATTTTATATCTTTGTCGATGTATGATAATTAAAATTATCTTGATAAAATTTTTTATTATCTTGATAGTTTAAAATTATTTTTATACTATCAATATAATTTTCTGTTTCATGATAATTAATTTTTAAAATATATTTAATTATATTTTTAAATTTTCTTAAAATTAGATATTATTATAAATGATCATGATAATTAGTGCGTTGATGTATGCATAATCTCACCACAAAAGATATCACAATCTGACCGTTCATCACAAAATGTACAAAATGTACATTTTGTGCAATGTACCATAGCATGCACCATTTTGATAATACTCGTTGGTACGAAAAAGTAAAATGACGAATTGTACAGAGGTGAGTTCTATGGTACCTTTGCAAAAATGTGCATTTTGTGCATTTTTTGTGATGAATCTATGAGGATCGCAAACATAGATTGTGAGGTGCATCAATGCACCTATCACCTATAATGCACTATAAAAATATCTAATTTTAAGAAAATTTAAAAATATAATTAAATATATTTTAAAAATTAATTATCATATACTGACAGTATAAAATTATATTGACAAAGATAAAATAATTTTACATCACAAGATAATCAAAAATTTTATCAGTGTAATTTTAATTATCATACATCGACAAAGTAAAATTATATTGACAGTATAAAATAATTTTATACTGTCAGTGTAATCAAAAATTTTTATCAATATAATTTTAATTATCATACACTGACAGTGTAAAATTATACTGGCAGTACTGTAAAATTATACTGATAAATTCTTTTGATTACACTAACAGTGTAAAATTATTTTATACTACCAGTATAATTTTACACTGTCAATGTATGATAATTAAAATTACACTGATAAAATTTTTTTATTATATTGACAATGTAAAATTATTTTATATTACCAGTATAATTTTATACTGTCAGTGTATGATAATTAAAATTATACTGATAAAATTTTTTTATTATATTAATAGTGTAAAATTATTTTATACTATCAATATAATTTTATACTATCATAATAATTAATTTTTAAAATATATTTAATTATATTTTTAAATTTTCTTAAAATTAGATATTAATATAGTGCATCATAGATGATTGATGCATTGATATACCTCATAATCTCACCACAAAATATATCACAATCTGACCATTCATCACAAAATATACAAAATATACATTTTGTGCAATGTACCAGAGCATGCACCTTGTACAAATAGTGTTATACGGGGACAGATGTTTTAATTTTACTTTTGTTTACTTTTTCTATCCCGTGATTTCCGCCCTTTAGCCAATTGTGATTGGATCTAAAACTTTCATGCCGAGTTTCTTAACTTTTTATTGGAGCCATTGAGCAATGCTCTTGCTATTTAGTAAGAGAATCTTCGTATTGTATACCCACCAGCTGTTAGTTATTATATTTTTCGTTTGAATTAATAATTTTTAATAAAGTTTACCACGTTTCACTTAAATCTAGCTAATTTTAATTAAATTTGCCTCACGGATCCTGTTTAGTCCACTTATCCAATCTGAAGGTCGATGAAAAAGCATAATAATCACAATTGCAAATGCCGTGGTGGCTTTATTTCAGAATTTATTTAGTATATACAACACGGAAAAGTGTGATAGATGAAGAGAACGAAAGCCGCATGCTTGTTCCACTCTCAGTCTCAATTTTATCTGAAGAGTGCAAGCGGGCTAATATCAAACATTATCTTATTTACAAGCTCATCATCGAAAAACCCAAACGAAAAAACAAATGATATATATCCCCAAACTCAACACCCTCTCATCTTGCATTTTCAGATGCTGAAAGTTGGATATGGAAGCGATGCATCAACATATATACGACTCAATCGGCCACCACTTTTGATCAAGGTAAAAATCATAGCCAAATCAACGCCTGCCGGGCTCAATGCCCACGGTCTTCAATGTCTCAGCGGTTCGAGGACTGCATCAACGCCTTCATTAGTCTTAAATCATAAACAACAATTATTATTCATGCAATTCTAATAATGGTAAACTTCTATGATAATAATTTCATGTTTCGATTTTCATTTATACAACTCCAAGCTATGGTTTAGTAAATGTTAATCTCTTATAACTTTCACCGAAACCATGGTTTGCGAGACGCAAAAGATCCAAACATATACCAAATTGCGCACCTCAGCATAATAAGCCTCGCACATAACGTGTAATCATAAATCTATGTGAAAAAAAAAGAAAAAAAGAAAGGGAAGGAACTGACGTGGTGAATGGATTAGGGCGGACAGGATCATGGAGGGTGGCCTTGTTATCTTGAATGTGAGACACTTTCCTGAGGAAAGAGCCGTTGATGAATTTGTCGGCCGAGTTGATGGTGCGATCAGGATCATCCACTTCCGGCACTGATTCCCTGCCTTTCTTGTTGACATGAACAGCTGGAGAGCGCGCCAGTTGTTGATAAGCAGTGTGTGATCCAACTGTCAAAGCCACACACACCATTCCGCACACAATGTACACCGGTGCTAACTCTGCCTTAAGGGTGCTCATCCTACAATCACAATTCACAAATTACATGTCAAAGTGAAAACACAGGCCTTGTTGATCATTATTTCCTATGAATACGTTCTCCTCTTTTTTAGGGGGGAAAAAATAAAGTTATATATGGTAAACCAATGGTGAGAAACTACTGTTTTGAGTCAATATCTTCTAGTTTTGCCAGATTGATACACACCTAGAAGTGGAATGAGCATCTTGGGCAGCATGATCTATGGCTTGGGTCGCGGGCTTCAGTTTTGGAATGGTGGAGGTAGCAAACAATCGCCTTCCTCCTTCCAGTTGAGTCAACATCAATTGCCAGTTTTTCTGCATGTACCAAAAGTTACCTGATCAGCATACATGGTGTTTCTGATTGCAATCAATTGAAAACGAAAATCTAGACACAATGATGTTAGAATATAAATCATTTCCACAAATTATTTGTTTAATTTTGACAGAAAAAAGTTTAGTATAAAACCGAACCATTACTAGATTTTTTTTTTCTCTATAATATTAAGGTTACTAATTAATATGTAAAACTCAAAAAAAATGTTACATGTACGTAACATTTCTTGAACAGGGTGGGATGTGCAAGAAATGTTTATATATATATATATATACTCACACTCCTAACGTAAACCTAACATAACTCTAACTTAAAATGATATTAAAAAAGTATGAAAATCATAATCAAGACCAAAAGAAGGAAGAAAAAAAGCATTAATTTACCACTGCCCTGAAAGCCATTTCGTGTTGTGGATCAAATCAAACAATACAAAGACGCAAATGATATGTTGTAGATGATCACCTGCTCCATGGGGATCAACTTATATAGAGTAGAGGAGGGCCCATCAGAACCAACCACGTGGCTGCCGCTTTATGTGATTGCGAAGTCTGAGGACACGTGGTGGGTTAGAATAGGGGCAATATTTGTGACCACAGAAGAGAACCTTCGGAAACCCACACCTTCCATCTACGCAGCTGACAAAGTTAGAATTGCAAACTCTGATGAAGGGTGTGGATAATCAAAACGCTATAGCTGCGGCATAACCGTTAAACACTACGGTAAATATGTTAGTGAAAGCGATCAAATCGAATCCCTCAATGCGTGCTAGTTTGGTAGATGTTGTGTGACTTTGAATCCTTCAAACCCTATTATGATGACTGCAATTTGCAAATCCCACATACCACGTAAGTCGGAAACAAAAAGTAATATTTAAAGGTTAATATGTAAGTCCATAATTTTTTTGAAAAAATTTAAGTAGATTCTTATACTTTAAAAGTGTGTAATTGGATACATGAATTTATAAAGTATTTGTAATTGAGTTCTTGAATAAAGAAGTATCTGTAAAAACTTTGTCAATGAAAATGAATTATTCTAAAATATCATCTTATCTATTATATACATGTTGAGTTAGATTTTAAGAATGTTTTGTTTTCTTTAACAAATTTTTAATGAACATTTATGTTTAAGGACCTAATTACAAATATTTTATAAATTTAAGGATTCAATTACAAATTTTTAAAGTATAGGAATTTATTTAATTTTTTCAAAAAAGTTTAGAAACTTACAGATTAATTTGGCCTATTTTAAATGGAAAAAAAAAAGTCATAACTAGTTACAATTTTTATTACAAGGTAATTGCAGATATCTTATGACTTGACCCTAAATGTTACAAAATTATTTTCTACTTACTGATCACTAAAAAAAAAATTGCATATGATCTTAACTGGAAGTCTGCAATTATCAATTTCCATCGGAAATTATGTAAATAGGATGTTACATCCAAGAAGATACTTGATTGCATGTTTTGTTTAGTTTTCATAACCCAAAATCATGATTTGGGCAAAAACTTGAAAGAGTTAAAATTAAAAAACTTGTTTAACATGCAAAAGTTTTCTATTACATACCCTAAGAACTTCTGAATAGAAATTGAAGAATTATATGCCTGAAGGATATGGCAGGTAGGATTGGCTGCAATATTTATGAAATCTTAAACATTATATAAGGCCAACGCCCTCGAGCTCTCTGGAATAGCACCCATTATATTAATAATAAAGGTAGAGAAAGAGAGACAATAAGCTTTAATGAAAATCTGTACATGTGGATAATTTTTTTAACACATGTTAATAATTAAAAGGAGTGCTTAAATACTAATGTTAGGAAATGTCTATACAAAGATTTTTCATATCAAACTATAGAAATTCTTAGATGATTCCTGAATAGGAAAAAAGTAATACTTTGTATAATTTATAGCTTAACACTTTTGATCTAATTTGTGAATTATTGCTGCCTTTTATTTTTATTATATTTTTAATACAATAAGTAAGCATCAGATTTTGAATGATACAAAATAAAATCTCTTTCTTGTTCTGAAAATATTTAAAAATTTATCGAGAGTACAATGTTCTTAAAACTTACAAATGGCCAAGAGCAAAAGTCAATATTGCAGTACAGAGGCAAATGTCAGAACTAAAGAACCGAGCATACAATGTGGTTTCAGTGAAAAAGTTCTCTATGGACTATGGTTTGTGTGAACCCCATATGTTATTTGAGCATTTTCCTTAATTTTCTACATGTCACGTTGCCAATGAACATTCCCAGATAATCTGTCTCCTTCTATATTGCATTTGCTTTTATTCGTTATAGAATCCAACAGAGTTAAAGAAATATCTTACAAAGTCCGAAGCCTGAGTATTTTAATGTGTCCATTCTTTGTTTACAAAACGATGCATTTTATGCCTTCCATTGAACTCCTGTTCGGCTATATACATGCTTTATATTTTAATAATAAAAGAAATGCTATCTATGACAACGAGACTTGGCCTCAGGTTTTGGATGTATATATACAGTGTCATTTGGACGTCATAACAGGATACTAAATACAACACTATTTTCAATAATCACGTATAAGAGATTCATCTCAACATGATATACGTGTATTTCAATAATCACGTATTATCAGATTAATATATTAACAAAAAAAAATCAGATTAATATAGGATATCTATGTGATATATATATATATATATATATATATATATTTTGGTCGAAGTGATATCTATAGTTTTTAATTTTTTTTTGGTCAGTAGTGACATCTATAGTTTAAAAAACATTTCCATACATATGGGCAGGACAAGTCTTGGGCCTTCCTATAAGTATCAGCCATTGTAGTGTGCTATTTGATCGATGAAGCTTCCGTTTGTGATAATGGGCCAAGAAGAGAATTGAAGAGAGCAATAAGTGGCTGTCCTGTGCTAAGTTTAACGGACCGTAGCGTTACAACCCCTGGGAAAAAGGGGAGAAAAAAAAAGTTGCCTCTTCCATCCACCCCAAAAAATAAATACATAAATAACAACAACAAGAAGAAGGTTAATAAAGCAAAATTTCGAGTCGTTCTGCAATGCACCTTGGGTGCATCACGCACCAGATGCATAAAGGTAGGGTCTATGTGTGCCCCTCCCTCATTTTCTCTTTCCTCTCCCCCATTTTCACTTTCTTCCCTCTAACCAAGTACTACGTCGCCACCAGCACACCGCAACCACCACCTCCGACACATTCCACCATCTTCGCCAAGCACTTGCCTGCACTACTTTATTCTGCTACCGCCATTGCTTCCATCGCCACTTTTGCTGCGATCTCTTCCTCTCAAATATTGCACCGCCAGTGCATCGACGGCCTAGCGGCACGCTTCTTGGACTTTGATTTCGAAATCCTTGAGCCTTCGGACAACAGCGGAAATGTTCTTCATTAGGTGCGCGGCGACAGCGTGGGTGTGGGAGGCACAGACGAGGGCAGACCCTCTGGTTGAGTTCCACTGTAGCAATTGAATCAGGTAGGGGGCGCGAGACGCACAACAACAGATCTAATCGTGAGGGAATAGCGGCGGCATCATATGGTGGTTGCGAAATGATGGTGGCCCAGTATTGACAGTGGCTATGCGGAAGTGGTGGTGGCGGTGATTGCTTTTTGGTGGTAGATCTCTAAGGTCGGCGAGCACAAAGGTGGAGCTGCCAAGATAGAACGATGGAGGGAGATGAAGGAGATAAGGAGCTCAATTAGCCATATTTTTTTAATTTCATTTAGTCGTATTTTAAATCTGATTTAATTATATTCTAATATTCATTTAGCTGTATTTTTATTTAACTATATTCTAATATTTATTTAACTGTATTTTTTTAATATAGCTAAAAACAAGAGCACACTACACATCATACATCTTGGATTATAAGATGGATTTAAGACAGACTCCAAAATTTCACCGTAAAACTTAAACTAATTTAAGCAAATACAAGAAATTAAAAAAAAATGCTAGGCAAACATATTTATTAAACAAAAAGAATAACAGAAAAGAGAATCTTTTATTCATTGTCGTATTGATAGAATACTTACCCCAAGAGTGATTGCTTGCAGTAGAAATGACTTGTGATTCAGACAAACTTTTCCTATACTGTTAGATTCAAATACTAAAGTTGTTCTTTTAAAAAGGATTTTACTTAACTACTAACTCTAGTTCGAGATCGTACAAGCAATTCTTAATTGGGAAAAAAAAAAGCATTGATAGTATATATAGTCATTTCATGCTGCAGAATATTATCGGCTGTCACGTTCCCTAGCTAGCGAACTCTGAAATCGACTTGCCTATCGGGTTATTGTCCTTTAAATTTTTCCTGGTGTCGTAACATAGTGTTTCCCTCGGTCAATACCTTTCTCAACGGTTCAAAAATAAAAATAACATGCAACTTATACTGCCAGTGAAGATAGTAATACATCCTCGGAAGTAAAAATTTACATGGCTTGATTATACATAGATTTTTATTTTTAATTAAACTTTTTTATGAGCTCAAACTTGACCCTATCTTTTTTATTAATAATACAAATATATACATAATTAGTTCATATAAAATTTTTCATGCTAGAAGATCTAATCCCGTTTTCTATATACAGCTCCTGGAGACAAGTCGTATCATAAGGTCTCGTGGTCAAAACTCAAATGATTCACACCAACATGCAACAGCCTCTTCCACTTTTACCATAGATACCAATATTTTTTTCAAGTGGCTGATGAGGAGCTGTCATTGTGAGCTTTCCTTTATCAATATGAAATAGCTTTACTAGCACTAACTGACGCAATCTGCTGCACGTCCTCTTCAGAATAATTAAAGCGCAGACAAATTTAACTATAACACAATTTGCTTATTCAACTATAAATAAGCAGCAAATTGTGTTTTCACGATCGTACTAGCTCAACTCTCGGATTATTCAGAGTTATTGGTGTAAGACAGTAATTAGTATTCAGTAATGACACAGTATTTGTTATACAAGAATAAAAAACAAGCACAAATTATTGTTACGGTAGAATTAGAAGAAAAGAAAAAACAAGAAAAAGGCGCTTGTCAAACAATATGACTAGGGTTGTCAAACGAGCAGGTTGGCCAATTTAGGTCTGACTTATTTAAGCTCATTAAATAAATGGATTAAATAGGTCAGCCGATTTAGATTGTAAATTATATTTTATTAGCTCGATCCATTTAAAATTAATCCATAAACTTAAACAAGTCAGTCAATTTAACTTTTGTTTTTTTTACTTTTAAGATTTTTAAAAATTAAATATTATATAAAAAAATAAAAATTCTTATTTTTTATTAAAAAATAAAAATATCTTAAATTTAATTATTAAATTATATTTTTATGTCATAAATTTATATTTTTTTCTTTAAAAAAATAATAAAAAAAGAAATGCTTGTAAATGAATTGATTCATTTAACCTATTCGTTAAACCAATCGGATTAAAAATAAATTAATTTAAATAAATTATTATTTTTTAAATTCAATTTACTTATTTTTTTGTGGATAAATAGATTTGATCTGACAGAATTAACTATTTTAAGTTTGACAACCCTAAATGCGACAGAGCTATCCCAGAAAAAATAATGAAAGAAACAAAGAGTAATGATCGACGCGCATGCATCCACGAAAGTCATAGTTAACTCACATTTCTTTGAGATCATCGATAGAGCAAATGAAATGAGATTGCCGTTGACAAAATCAAATATAAACTATAATAATATCCCATAGATTATGCAATGCGGACGCCGGGATTGCCATCACTCTTGATTCTTGACATTTTGTTATTATCTTAACCTCCAAAAATATTTCGTCATATGCCGTTGTAATTTATATCTTAATTAAGGAGAATGCTATAATTGAGAGGTGCATCACACACCTTGTATGATTGATGGTCAGATGTGAGGGTGCACCAATACACTTTACATGCCAATTAATTTATAAGATGTATTGGTGCACCTTCACATCTGACCATCAATCATATAAGATATGTGATGCATCTCACTTCATAGACAAACCCCTTAATTAATAGTATATATCCTATATGATGGGCCACATTTTTCAAACCATATACGTTGACTTCTAAAATAGATGCATCAAAGCATGCGAACCGCCACGCTCGTGCAAACTAACCTTAAAAATTTCGTCACTGTCGAGTTTGACTTTGTAATTGAAATGAATGATTTAAAGTATGGAGCACTTGAAGAGTTCAAATTACGGGAAAATACTTGAAAGAAGGAGGAGCGACAAACAAAGTACTTAGTGTAGAACTTTTTAAGATAGATATATTTATAAAAATATTTGTATGTTTGATTGGGAGATGATCACTTTGCTTTTTTTCTTTTAAAAAAAAAATCTGATTACTTCATTGGTTTATACAGCTAAGTCATACATAAAGGATGACGATATTGGACAGTGGACGGGAAGAAGAATAATGCATGAAATGAAATGAAAGAGACCAGAGGCTGGAACAGAGGCTCAAAGAACAAACCCCAAAGCATAAGCAGCTAACTCAAGTGTCCGGGGAGGTATTCAGTGATCTGGATGTTGAAGTGTTTGGCATTCTGTTTCTGTAGATTATGTGATTACGATGCTTAGTGATTTAAATTTTGTTAGGCATCTTATTCTCTTTTTCTATACAACTGGCTAAAAAATAGTTTGACAGTGTATAAAAACCAATATTAGAAGTCTCATGAACTTATATTCACTGTCATGTATACTTGTAATATGATGCAAAATCCTTCATATTATGTTGCTTATTATCTAATGATGTATAATATTTATTGGTTATAATATTAGACTTAGTTAATGTTTTATTAGGTTCTGCTATATCTGTGTATCTGCTGTAAATAGCCTATTGCCTGTGATTATTGATCAATAAAAGTCTATTGACAGAAAAAAAAGTAAAAGGGCAAACTCTGGGTGACAAAGAGGAAGCATTGAATTGACAAACATGAAAAGAAAGCGTTGTTTAAGAATGCGAATGAGACCTTGGCGCGATGGCAAATGGGTTGCCTAACCAGAGTTCGATCACCCTTTCCGTCTTCCAATGACCCGAAGAAAAAAATTAAGAATGTATTTGAAAGAAAAGGAAAATAATTACTATTATGCATTTTATGTAACCATTTTTTTTTTTTTTTGAGAATGTTTAAAAGTAAGATATTCTTCACAAAAAAGTATGAAATTCGTTTCGGAATCATATATTTAACTCTACCTAAAAGCTAATACAAGGAGAAAGAAACTGTCCAAACTACTATAAAAGTTAAAGTGTTGATATTATTTTTAATAATCAATCTAAAAAATCTCCTAATTTAAATTCTCACTCACAACAATATAAAGTGAAATTTATACAATATTCAACAATTATTTAATATATATGAGTAAAATTTTGAATTTGAAGAATTTTTTGGCACACCACTTAGGAGGATATATTATTTCTGGAAAGATTATATTGGTTGCATACCTAATTTTTGTGGGAGCAATAATTTTTTATTCATTTTAATAATTTTTTCATAACTCGTGTGGGAAGCAATTTTTGGGGCTTAGGATCTGTCTATGTACTAAGGAATCTTATGTTTTTTGTTGGCATGTTTGCTTGGTTTTACTAGTGTTTTTATTGCTAAAGGTATCCTCACACTGTTTGTGAAATCGATTTCTCATAATTTTTTTAAATCATTTATTTGTTATTGAAAAGGGAAAAAAAATTTGTTATAAACTATGATTTGCTTTCTTTTCTAACATATAAAAAAAAGATTCACCATCTCATTTTCATTGATTATTAAAATCATTTTTTTTAATTTTAATGTATCTTTTGCAATAAAAAAATAAGAGTTTAATTTGGGTACATTGATAATATAAAATTTTTTTACATTGTCATTCAATCAAAATTTTTCATTTACATAACCATTCAAGTAGTAGGTAGTTATATCAAAAAATTTTATTAATGTGATAATATATGATTAAATATCTATATAAAATTTTTTTATACTGACAATATATTCAAATTAAATCTAAAAAAAATTTAATAATACTTATTTATTTATTTATTTACGAGAGATAATATTTAAAATTTGCTCATAAGGGAAGACTGTTTTTATTGTAACGGAGTAGAATCTATTTTACACTACTTCGTTTATATGGTTTATTTTCTTTCTATGTGTACATTGTATTCCATTTATTGTAATTAACATTTTCCAGAAATAAGGAAAACGACAGAGATTATGTGTGCCCGGCATCTATGATTGTTAAAAAACCAATGTGCTATTATATATTTGTCCTTGTTTTGCTGTTTCGGTGCAAGTGCCACCTCTGATGCCACAAAATTCAAGAGAAAAACCACAACTACAACAGGATTAGGAAATAGGAATCACAATTCGGGTCCTTTTTTTTTTATATGTTATTTGATAATAATTTATATATCAATATGAAATTTTGAGATAAATTATGAAAATATGGAAGTTTAAAAAAAACTGTCAATGTCACTTTTTAAAAATCTAAAAAATTACCTCAATTCCATGTCCATATATTTTGATTGATAAATATATATTTTTGTATATATTACATCCATCTATCATATTAAAAATAAAAATTCTCACAATTCACATGGAAGAAAGCACATGCCCTTTCTGACCGCAAATTAAGAAAAACAGAAAAGACTTGTCGTCTCGTCAACAAACGAACCGTAAACTTACCGGTACCAGAGATCTTAGGATATATAAAATAATTAAATCCATAAATATATTCATTGGTTTTAAAGAGAACGGAGAACATGGTATCAAGGATGTTTGCGTTATGCTAGATACACGCCCTCAACCTCAAGTTTGCATTGTTCCACCTATTTTGAAACAGTTTTCTCACTCCTACACCTCATTTTAAGGAAGACCAGCGCTTCTCTCTGTGACCCTCACCGCTGGTTTTTTTCGATTTTTGGGGTGGTTTGCATGCTGGTTTCGTATCGGTTTTGCCCTTCAAAATCGCTCCTTTACCAAACTTCGATAACAAAAGAAACCGACACCGATACCCTCTGAGAACCCAGTTTCATATGAGCAATGTACCGCTCGGATCCGGTTCCTTTTGGCATCTCAGAGTTGGCGATGGCAACCTCTGCAACGTTCACCATGTCTCTTGTAACAAAAGCTTTGGCCTTTGATTCTTAGAAAAGCCAAAAGGTATCCATCTATCCACCTTTAACGCACCGACCCTTTTTTTTTTTTGGTTGGCCTTAAAAAAGGTCAATTTTTTCGTCTATAGGTTATGTTGTTCTCTCTTATTTAGCGTAATTCTTAATCTGTTTTTGCTTTGTGTGGGGGTCCTTGCGGGTTTTCCTTCGCTTGCTTGATGCTTATGCTGGCCATTTTCGTGGTTCCTGATTTCAAGGTTTGTGCCTTGGTAGATACCTCTATTTTATTTTTTTGGTAGGCTGGAAAAAAAAAATTGATTTTTCTGGGTCACTGGTCTTGGTCATAGAATAGTGCGAATTGGGTCGTTTTCTGATAGCTATGCTTTTCTTATTCTGCTACTATTTCTTCAAATTAAGATAGTCAACAAAACAGATGGTTGGCGAGGAACAAATTCTGGGTTTGAATCATGAGGAGTCAATTTTCTAGGCAGGAAAGGAGGATATATAGGAAGGGAGGTTCTGTTGGTGGTGCTCATATCAGTTTTTATATATACATATATTTCAAACTTTGTTTTTTTGGAAAACAAAAAAAAACCAATTCTGCTGTTGAAAAATTTTCTTTCTTCCTTTTTTTTTTTTTTGATAATTTAGTTTATCGCCATCCGGGTTGTCTGAATTAGCTTTTGAGTTTGCAGTTCTCAAATTGGGGTGTTCGAGATGGATTTGGAAGGTGAGGGTGCTAAGACACCAAAGATGGAATTTGAAGCAGTAGGAGCTCTGAATTCAAAGATGAAGGGTGCTGGAAACCAGAGCACTAAAGATATGATTTTCAGAGCTGATAAAATTGATCTCAAGAGTTTGGATGCCCAGCTGGAAAAGCACTTGAGCAGGGTTTGGTCGAGAACGATGAGCATGGAGACAAAAAGGCCTAAAGAAGAGTGGGAGATTGATTTGGCCAAATTGGATTTACGATATGTTGTAGCTAATGGGGCCTATGGTACTGTTTACAGGGGCACATATGATAGCCAAGATGTTGCAGGTATTTGCAATTCATACACTTATTTATTTTTACATGTTGCGCATTTTTTGTTTTATCCGGTTGTCTTTGTTGATGAAAAAGAGAGTGAAAAGAAATTGTAAAGTGCTATTCAATATCTTTCCACCAGAGTTGCTAGGTTCATTCACAGAGTCTGTGAGTTTGGAGCCTTTTTTTTTGGGTGATTTAATGGGTTATATAGGGTCTGCTCTAATTTTAAGTATTCGGCTAATGATATTTTCAGTGAGAGTGCATGGCCTCAATGTAGTGTTGGAAGTAACTTATGACCTGTGATGTGTGTTCTGGCAGGTTTTTCTTTTTTAAAATAATTTAACTGAAACTTTATCAGAGATAGAAAAGGCCATGTTTTGCCAAATTGCGTTCTCCAAGTCATTATCTTTTTGTCTAATGACACATCTACTTTTTTAATAATGAAGTGAGACAGTGAGATCATCTGTTCTTAAAGTCAAGTGCTGGCTGGCTGCAGATATCCTGATATTTTAGAATAAGTGGATTTCTCTTGATTTTTATTTTAAAAAAAAAAGGTAATTAATTCTGATATTCACTTTATATCAACTTGTATTTTCATGGATGCTTATAATAAATTAATAAGAAAAATAAGTGACATTTGTCTTGTTTTGCTGAGAAAAGGCAAAAGTTTATGAATGATATGGTGAATATATCAGTATACTAATTCTATTATCTTTTTGGGTCTGCAAGAGTAATGCAAAATGAAGAGAAAATTGTTATAACTATTGTGTTGCCATCTTGAATTTTTTAGTGAAAGTTTTGGACTGGGGTGAGGATGGTGTAGCCACTGCTGCTGAAACCGCTGCTTTACGGGCATCTTTTAAGCAGGAAGTTGCTGTCTGGCACAAACTTGACCATCCAAATGTCACCAAAGTAAAAGCTCGTAGTCTTCAATCTCATTTATTTTATCAATGATTGCTATTTGATACTTGAAAAAGTCGATGAAAGGTGTGGCTGCTGCAGATAGCATTCTACTGTTTCATAGAAATATTCATATTTTTGTTATCCACATGCTTAGTTTTCTGTTCTTCCTTTCTTTTTCGGAGGGGGTATGAACTAATTTCATGATTCTATATCAGAATTTTGTAAGAAAAAGCTTTTCGGTTTGGTAATTATTTTGTATTCATTTCTGGAACAGTTTGTTGGAGCTTCAATGGGCACTTCAAATCTTAAGATTCCCTCAAAAAACCCTTCAAATGGTGGTCAAGAGTCTCTTCCTTCTAGGGCATGTTGTGTTATTGTTGAGTTTCTCCCTGGTGGAACACTAAAACAATACTTGATAAAAAATAGGCGGAAGAAACTTGCTTATAAGATTGTGATTCAGCTGGCTTTAGACCTTTCTCGGGGGTGAGTGCCATTTTCTTTATCTCTACAATTGGAAATTTTAAATCTTTTAACGAAGTATAATATCTGTTCCCCTAATTTGCAGTCTTAGCTATCTACACTCGAAAAGGATTGTTCATCGTGATGTTAAAACAGAGAATATGTTACTAGATTCTAACCGGGATCTGAAAATAGCCGATTTTGGAGTTGCTCGGGTTGAAGCTATGAATCCAAGTGACATGACTGGTGAAACTGGAACACTTGGATATATGGCACCTGAGGTATTGATGCTGTTTTAAAAAATAACAAAATCACATGGTTAGATTGTGTCAGCAAGATTACTATTTGCTTGCATACACATATGTGATTTGGAGATACGCAACAATAGTTAGCTTTAATCTTGCCATTATACATGTGTAGGTTCTGGATGGTAAGCCTTACAACAGGAGATGTGATGTTTATAGCTTTGGCATTTGCTTGTGGGAAATTTATTGCTGTGATATGCCTTATCCAGACCTAAGCTTTGCTGATGTATCATCGGCAGTTGTTCGTCAGGTTAGTTCATAGAATGAACTATTTAGCTTACAATTCACCGCAGCACTTTTGCCTAATTTAATTTTTCCCATGGCTATGATAAATGGATTTCATATTGCTTGTATTTTTGCACAGAATTTACGACCTGAAATTCCAAGGTGTTGTCCAAGTGCCTTAGCAAATATCATGAGGAAATGCTGGGATGCGAATCCAAACAAGCGCCCTGAAATGGACGAGGTGGTGAGAATGCTAGAAGCAATTGACACAAGCAAAGGTGGTGGAATGATACCTGAAGATCAGACTCCTACTTGCTTTTGTTTTGCCCCAACCCGTGGTCCTTAACTCTTGAGTCCTTGATTTTATTTCATGTGTTCAAGAGATGGGGTGAAGCACTGCAACTGGCAATTGATATTTTATGGTTTTGCCAGTTTACAGCTCAACATCCTTTCCTGATGGAGGAGACAATGATTCTCAAAAGAAAGGAAGGGAAATATTTTTCTTTTTGAATTTTTGGCTGAAGGGGCGAATTTATTGCTTCTTAGATATTGTATTTAGTACTGAAAACTGGTTTCATTTGTGCATGAAAAAGGGCTATAATCTCTAAATCAAAATTTCCCCTACTAACGCCGCCTTGTTACTTAAAGATTCTTACATAGATTTTGTTCACCCGAGATGTATGACACTGTTTTTGTGAAGAACTCAATCTGACAAGTTCTGGTTTGGTGAGGGAGTAGGCGAATTCTGTTTGGGATTAGTCATAACTTTGTGTCATAACATGCCCTTGACATGTGGCACAAATCAATAGGAGTTGGAATTATGTAACATTAAGTTCACGGAATTGTCATACTGGTATTGATCATTGTGAGAGTGAGAAGTAAAAAGGATTATGCTAGTTTGGTAATGGTATAAGATGAAGTTTTGGAAAGATAATGCTTGTTTATTAATGGTGTGACCGATAGAGAGACAGAGAGGGAGTGCTAGAGGTGGCGGTAATGGTTTTTGATTTTGTTCATAAAACATATTTTGTGTTGGAAACACAATGGAGTCCTTATTTTAATAAAATGTGGGATTGATTACTTAATGAATTTGTCATCCCAATTCATCTAGAATTTTATTGGAATGCATTGTCAGTGTAAAAAAATTTTACACAGATAACTAATCATAAATTGTCACATTGGCAAAATTATTTGATATAACCACCCACTACTTGAATGATTATACAAATGGAAGGTTTTGATTGGATAACAGTGTACCTAAATTAAAGTCTTTCATCTATATATCACATGATTTTGCTAGTCTCTTTATAACTAAATTAAGTCAATAACGTAGTACAGGGAGTATGAAGCCTAATATAAGACTACAATTTCAAACCAAACATTCTAGCTACTTTTTTTTTAATTCTTTTAATTAATTGCTAACAAAATTAGAAAGCTTAAACTGATAAATCAAAAAAAGTTGAGAATATGTACGAATTTACCATAAATTGTGCACGGCATTGTCTTTGAAAATCTCTACTCCATTGTATCTAAAACAATGCTTGATGCTGATATTACTTTCAGGGATAACCTCCACGTTAGATGTTGGTTCAACTTGGTTGCTTGGTTTATGAGCGTACTCACAATACTTGGATATGACATGGGAGTAGGCAAGAGCTCCAAGAAAACAATGGAAGTTAGTTTAAGTTAGCATAAAGGTGAGAAAAAAATATATGAAAAAAGAGTGTGCGAGAATTAAGCAATAAAGTTTTTCTAAGTAAATCTCGCCCATGAAGATGTCAAAATATTCTTGTCCGATAACTGATGATTGGTCTATTACCAATAAATAAGAAAAAAAAAAAAAAAAGAAGTTGGAATGACACCTACGATCCAACAATTCACAATTCTAAATTGGACACGAACAGAGGCCAGCTAACCACAAGATGGCTGATGCAATAGCCCCTTAAGATCGGAAAAATTTTATTAATGCCACTTATAGTTTTTGAACATCCTTAAAATGATAATCCCTCCGTTCAACAATAATTAATGACAATAACCCGTCAGTGATGCATTTCAGCTAAGTCAGGCGGAATTGCAGCAGCAGCAGCACCGCCATGGCCGCGACGGCGACGGCGACGGCCCTTCGTCCCTCTTCTATGCCTTCACCTTTTGTCGGTACTGCTTCATCTCCCACTAGTACTACCCCAAACGAACCCAAACCCATCACCACAAACCCACCGCCTAAGCACTGCAACACCCTGAATGAGCTCAAGCAATTACACTGCCACATGATCAAGAAAGGCCTTTCTCACAACGCTTCTGACGTTAACAAGCTTATTGCCGCTTGTGTCCAAGTGGGCACCCACGACAGCTTGAGCTACGCTCGAAATGCTTTCGATTTCTTCAAGGAACATGAGGAGGGAACAGCCTCGGGTTCCTTGTTGTTCATGTGCAACTGTCTGCTGAGAGGTTATGCTTCAGCTGGGCTAGGTGACCAAGCAATCTTGCTCTACGTTCAGATGGTGCTGATGGGCATCGTTCCTGACAAGTTCACGTTCCCATTTTTGCTGAGTGCATGTTCTAAGATTATGGCGCTTTCTGAGGGTGTTCAAGTTCATGGGGCGGTTGTGAAGATGGGTTTGGAGGAAGATATCTTTGTCAGGAACTCTTTGATACATTTCTATGCGGAATGTAGCAAGGTTGACTTGGGACGCAAGGTGTTTGACAGAATGCTTGAGAGAAATGTTGTGTCTTGGACTAGTTTGATCAATGGGTATGTCGGGAAGGACTCGGCGAAGGAGGCTCTTTCTCTGTTCTTTGAGATGGTCGAGGCTGGCGTTCAACCCAATCCAGTCACCATGGTTTGTGTTATATCTGCTTGTGCTAAGTTGAAGGATCTTGAGTTGGGGGAAAGGGTGTGTGCTTATATCAGTGAGTCGGGTGTGAAGCTTAATATGCCCATGGTGAATGCACTCGTTGATATGTACATGAAATGTGGAGATTTAGGTGCTGCAAGGAGGGTTTTTGATGAATGTTCTGATAAAAATTTGGTTATGTACAATACTATCATGTCGAATTATGTGCAACATGGGATGGCCACGGAAGTGCTAGTAGTTTTGGATGAAATGCTGCAACGGGGACTACGACCAGATAAGGTAACAATGTTATCTGCCATTGCAGCCTGCGCACAGTTAGGTGATCATTCTGTTGGGAAGTCATCCCATGCTTATGCTTTAAGGAATGGACTTGAAGGCTGGGATAACATCTCCAATGCCATCATCGACATGTACATGAAATGTGGCAAGAGAGAATCAGCTTGCAAAGTTTTTGAGCATATGTCAAACAAGACAGTGGTGACATGGAATTCGTTAATTGCAGGTTTGGTTAGGGATGGTGACGTGGAATTGGCTTGGAGAATCTTTGATGAGATGCCAGAGAGTGATCTTGTGTCTTGGAACACTATGATTGGTGCCTTGGTTCAAGCCAGTATGTTCGAGGAAGCAATTGAGCTATTCAGGGAGATGCAAAACCAGGGAATTAAAGGAGATAGAGTGACAATGGTGGGTGTTGCTTCTGCCTGTGGATATCTAGGAGCTCTTGATCTTGCTAAGTGGGTCTATACCTACACTCGGAGAAATGACATTCACATTGACACACAGCTTGGAACGGCTTTGGTTGATATGTTTTCTAGGTGTGGTGATCCCCAAAATGCTTTGCATGTTTTTGAAAAAATGGAAAAACGGGATGTATCTGCCTGGACTGCTGCCGTTGGAGTTATGGCAACGGAAGGAAATACAAAGGGGGCTATTGAGCTTTTTAATGATATGCTCAAACAAGAGGTGAAACCAGATGATGTTGTTTTTGTGGCATTATTGACGGCATGTAGCCATGGTGGCTGTGTGGACCAAGGGAGGCAACTTTTTAGGTCAATGGAAAAAACCTATGGAATCAGTCCTCGGATTGTTCACTATGGATGTATGGTTGATTTGCTTGGTCGAGCTGGGTTGTTGGAAGAAGCTCTTGATCTCGTACAAAGCATGCCAATGGAGCCTAATGATGTTATATGGGGCTCTCTTCTAGCTGCTTGTAGGAAACACAATAATGTTGAATTGGCACATTATGCAGCTGAAAAGATAACTCAGCTGGCCCCTGAAAGAGTTGGGATCCATGTGCTGTTATCCAATATATATGCATCAGCTGGCAAATGGAATGATGTTGCAAGAGTGAGGCTGCAATTGAAGGAGAAAGGGGTCCAGAAAGTGCCTGGATCAAGCTCCATAGAGGTTCATGGACTGATTCACGAGTTCACCTCGGGTGATGAATCACACGTGGAGAATAACCGAATTGGATTAATGCTTCAGGAAATAAACTGCAGACTAAGCGAGGCAGGATATGTCCCTGATACAACCAATGTCTTACTTGATGTCGATGAGCAGGAGAAAGAGCATTTGCTCAGCAGACATAGTGAGAAACTAGCCATGGCTTATGGATTAATCACGACTGGTCAAGGAGTACCCATACGGGTGGTCAAAAATCTTCGGATGTGTTCCGATTGTCACTCATTTGCAAAATTAGTGTCAAAACTATACAAAAGGGAAATCATTGTTAGAGATAATAACAGGTATCATTTTTTCACAGATGGATTCTGTTCATGTAGAGATTATTGGTAACGTGATTACAGAGGGATTTTTTACACCTGGTTGACAAATCAATTCACTCTTGGCCATTGAAGTTGAATATTCACTTACAACGGAAACAGAAATCCCAAAAGCAAATAACTAATTTGGGGTTAACTTGCGTAAAATCTACAATGGAGGATTGTGATTAATAACTTGTTCGGTTTTCTATTTGAAAACTTGCAAACCATAATTTGGACAAAAGCTTTTCTTTTGTAGTGTTTTGTCTAAATCATGATTTTAGAGTTCTAACAGAAATCCAAACATGCTATATAATACTGGAATATCATTTGCCACGTTCTGAGAGACAAATAATGAGATGCAGCCGTGTATAAAAAGGGGAAATAGTCAGAAACAGAAAGTAAGGATGAAAGGATCAAGAAAGTGGTTCAATTTTGCTTTACCAAAATATAACCGAGAAACATTTTGCAGGATACAGAACAAAGCCTCTAAACCGAATGGCTTCACAACTCAGGCTCTAACGTTGGGAAAATGGAATCAACAAAACTTTTGTACATTGGATCCGCCTTCCAGAGTTTAGCAATATGAAAATGTGATGAGGTCTGCCGATGGACTTCTTCAATGAGCCAGACGGTGGCTTCAGCTTTGCATGGATGTATCATGTTGTCTAAGGGCTTATATTCATTCTCGCAGCCAATTCTCAACTGATCCCACTGCTTAAGGAGAACATTTGTGAGGTAATGAAGAGGCTGACCATATAACTGCTTAATGGATCTGCCTAATCCCATCCATGAGGTAAATGGGATGACAGAGCCCCGATGACTTGGGATTGGGATCTGCTTCATGTAATCCCGATACATTTCTGCCCGTCTGATGAGTATATCTGCATTCAAGCATGAGCTTTGAAATAAGTGTATTCATAAGAACGCCAAGCATCCTTGGTTTAAACAATAAATTAAGAAAGCCATGTACAAGTTATCTGGAAACCAAAAGATAAAGGAATTCACAGTGCAGATTGGTGATAAGAACAAACTCAAAATTTTATTTTGAAAATTTAAACAGCAATGAGTTATGAGCCAAAAATCTCCAAAGAGAATGTAACAAGGATCTTCAATATTCAATGTGACTAGAAATGAAAATTTGTGTTCTCCGAGCTGATAAATTGATACTTGAAAGCAATCATCAAAATGTGACTGAAAATACCAAAAAATATAAATCACTCATTGAAGATTCAGCATGTGTTGTTGGCATTGAGAGCAACAGAAAAACATCATAAAGCAAAATTAACTTTGCACTAATAATAAGCATCAAATAAGAAAGTAATAGCATGCCATAAAACAGAACCATAAATTCCAGTTATAGTTTAACACTCTGAGTATTTACCCCTCTAACATGACAGTTAACACTTAGCAGCTTAGATGGCCACGATTTTTGGGATCTGTAGCTTTCAATAAAGCCTTGTGCAAGACTTTGACTACACTGGTCTGACCATGGAAGAAAGCAATAGCAAGCCATAAAATAAAAGAGAACTATATTTCCATATGGATAGATTTGTGTCAACAATCATTATATCTTGGATATTGTGCTTGTTTAAGCAGGGTAGAAAAAGGGAAAGAATAGAGTGGGGGTATAAATGTTTATGATTTTCACCCATTGTTGGATTGGGTTGGTGCAAGGTAGAAATTAACTTTGATAACCGTGAGTGGCCAAAATTGATGTGGGTGGAGGAGTGTAAATGAGTTGCACTTCTCATTCAACCGTCTTAATTTTTGTGGTAGCAGACAATTGGGAAGCGACTTTCATTGATTGTCCAAATTTCACCTACACAACATAAAATCTATATATCCATCCCTAGAGGGCACTCAGGGCATAAATAACAGTTGATTAATCATAATTCATAATCATAGGATTTATAACTAAGTGGAGTGAAATTCATAGGCATTAATAAATAATACCTTAATGGAAAAGTAAATTGAAAGGCATGCAAAGAAAGAGAAGGCGGCAAAGCAGATTCCAATCATTGAAATTTAAAAGGAAATGATACCTTGGGAGGTGATGTCAACGGTGGGAATGGGGAGAGGGATGTCATTAGTAGGAAGGGGAAGAAGGGGATTAGAGGAGTTGGAGGAAGAAGAGTCGTATGATAAGATCTCAACGGGCTCGTCCCATGGAAAAGACCTCTTCATCGCAAAAGAGAGGAACAAAACCCTCTTTTGCTTGCTCCTGCGAACCACACATAGACACAGACAGAGAGATGAGTGAGTAGGGGGGTAGGGGCGATTTGCATTGCATGGGATAACATAAAATGGAAAACCCTATCTATGTATGTGTGCATCTAAAAGTATAGTACCGAATTGGGAAATAGTAGAGTTACGGTTATGGATGGAGCAAGCAGAGCTGTGGCTGTGGCTCGGTGTTGATGTAGCAACAGCTGCTTGCTGAGAGTGCTGGCGGAAGCAGCGAGGGCAGTGAAGGTGAAGCTCACTCAGTCCGCTTCTACACTTTAAACGCATTCTTGCGGCGCTCTCTAATTTTCATTTTTCCTTTTCAAAAGACACATTTTAAAATTTTATGAGCCATTTTTTCGAGCCGCACATTTTAATTTTCTTTTTTTATTTTTTTTGGCTTGACAAATTTTAAAATTTTAAATCGTTATATAAGAAATATTAATTTTGTAATATTTTAGCATAAAGAGTTAGAACTCAAGTATTTTAATTTGTGCAATTGAAGCAATAGATTATTAATTATCTCATATATGTTTCATTAAATTTGAGATGTCTCATATTTGATACCTTTTTTTGCTTACCCTATTTTCGTTAAAACAAAAGTATTTTAATTTATTAAACATGGGCTAATTGTAAAAAAAAAAAAATGAAGGTGAAGTTCAATTTTTAAAGTGATTATTTTTAAAAATATTTTATTTAATTGACATTTGAGCAATTGGCAAAAATAAAAAAAATTTAAAATTAAACTTAAAATTATTTTAATTTAATCAGAAAATTAAGATTTAATTTATAATCAACTCAAAACATTGATTTATTGATATATAAATAAGTAACAGTTAAATGTTTCAATTTTAATTATATTAATTTTAAAATTATATCTTAAAATCACTATTTTGAAAAGAATTATAATTAATTATTATTATTATTAGTTTGAAGGATTTATTTTACAATATACAAATTAAATCCTTAAATTAAAAATAATATTTTCATTGTATCCTTTATTTCATTTGTCATTCAGCAAAGTTGGCATTGCCATTGGGTTTTTTTTACGTTTGACCAGAGAGAAAATGGTTCCATGTTGCAATTTGCGAACCCCAGCATTTATTTATTTATTATTATTAATATATATATATATATATATATATATATATATATATATATATATATATATATATATATATATATATATATTATTTTTTTTTAATTTTTTTTGGGTCATAAAGATATAAACCCCAGCTTCGGCCACACCACACAGTGAAATCTCTCACTTCCATCATATTCATTGAGGGTGGCCTCCAAAATGCTCTCCAAGTTCCGAATCCTGAACCACTTTACCCATCATCGTCTTTCAACACGAACCACCACTGCCAATGGGTGGCACCGCTTCATCTGCAGCAATACTCTTTGCACCATGGTGAAGCCGCAACTAACACCCGAGTCACCTGATCTCCCTGATTGGGTCAAGTTCTCCGACAAACCAACCCCTCCCAATGCTGACTCTGACGACGACTTCGTTATCCCTTCACTCGCTCCTTGGGTTGATGCCCACCTCCTTCATCCCACCCCCAAATTCGTCACCACCCAAACTACCACTTCCCAGCAAAACAACCATATTGGCGATGTTGAAGCGATCAGCGCAATTCTAAAGGAAAAGCACCCGTCTCCTGAGCAAGTTGCTCGAGCACTTGGTGAACGTGGTGGTTTCAAGGTTTCAAGCGGTTTGGTTGAGCAGATTCTGAAGAGATTCAGCAATGATTGGGTCCCAGCTTTCGGGTTTTTCCAATGGGCAAAAGCGCAAACGGGTTATGAGCACTCTCCTGAGCTCTACAACTTCATGCTCGACATCTTGGGAAAGTCCAAGAATTTCGATGTTATTTGGGAGTTGGTGGAGGAAATGGCGCAACTTGAAGAAGGGTATGTGACTTTGGACACAATGGTTAAGGTTATGAGGAGGCTTGCAAAGGCTCGTAAGCATCAAGATGCCATCGAAGCGTTTCGCAGAATGGGGGAGTTTGGTGTGAAAAAGGACACAGCGGCATTGAATGTGCTCATGGATGCTTTGGTGAAAGGGGACAGTGTTGAGCATGCCCACGATGTTCTTTTGGAATTTAAGGGTTCAGTTCCCTTGAATTCTCATTCTTTCAATGTTTTGATACATGGGTGGTGCAAAGTTAGGAACTTTGAAAAGGCCCAGAAAGTAATGGAGGATATGAAGGAACATGGGTTTCAGCCTGATGCTTTCTCGTACACTACTTTCATTGAAGCATATTGCCGTGAGAAAGATTTCCGCAAAGTGGATCAAGTTTTGGAGATGATGAGGCAAAATGGTTGCCCCCCTAATGCTGTGACATACACAATTGTGATGCTTGCTCTTGGGAAGGCAGGGCAGCTAAAAGAAGCTTTGGAATTGTATGAAAAGATGAAGAGCGGTGGGTGTGTGCCTGACACACCGTTTTATAGCTCATTAATATTCATTCTTGGCAAAGCTGGCAGGCTTAAAGATGCTTGCGATGTGTTTGAGGATATGCCTAAACAAGGGGTTGTGAGGGATGTGGTGACATACAATACTATGATTTCTGTTGCTTGTGCTCACTCACGGGAAGAGACTGCCCTGGGGTTGCTTAAGGAAATGGAAGAGAGCTCGTGCAAGCCTGAACTTGGGACTTACCATCCATTGCTCAAGATGTGCTGCAAGAAGAAGAGGATGAAGGTACTCAAGTTCTTGTTGGATCACATGTTCAAAAACGATTTAAGCCCTGAAGTGGGAACTTATTCGCTTTTGGTGCATGGTCTGTGTAAAAGCGGAAAACTTGAGCTGGCTTGCTCATTCTTTGAGGAGATGGTATTGCAGGGATTAACTCCAAAGTACGTCACACTGAGGCTATTGGCGGGAGAGCTCGAGTCCAAGAGCATGTTAAAAGAGAAAGAACATGTTGAGAATTTGATGGCACGCATCTCAGGGAAACAAAATAGTTAGTGGTTTTTCGGCATAGGATTTAGTTCAAAGTAAATTTTCTTTGTGATTGGTCCCGCATTTTCCCGTCATGGAAGAAAGTAACTTTTGTATTGTTATATTCAGGAATCTATGGTATACAACAGATTTTGTAGGTTAAGCGTTTTGTAAAACTCATGGTTGGCATAAAACGAGACAACTTTGACCTGAGTTATGGTACCTAATTTACAGCTCTCATCGCACTACGGAAGGAAATCACCCAAAGAAAAAAAAATCTGGGGATTGAAAAGCATTTTGGGTTGGCTCCAATCTTGGTTATAAATGAACAAAAGCAATTTAAGTAAAAAGAATAATATGAATCAATTATCATTTTCTTTCATCATTGAGATGAATCACTGTAAAATGAGTGTACATACATGTCAATTTAAATAATAATAATTAAAAAAACCGCCCAAGAGGTAGAAAAGAACCTAGAAATATACAACAGATTTGATCTTATTTTGTGAAGCTTGTACAATGATGAGAATACAAGTGTGGGGAGGGACTGTGTCGATGGCATGGGAAGGGAACTACTTATAAGTATTGCCTCATGTGTTGGGATAATAGAGAACTTGACATTTTACGCGAAGGCAACCTTCTAGCCATTGGCTTCTGCCACCCTAGTCTTTCTAGGAATTCCTCAATCAACCTAATAAAAGTTCAAATTGACAATATATCGTCATTCGTCAGGGATAAAATGCGAAAAAGCAATAAATCACATAGAGACCAGGCAAGACTCACATGCTGCAAATGGCCTTTTGGGATGAAGCCAGCTCGCGGTCTGGGAAAGATTCTTCCAATCGAAAACTCAACCAAACATAGAGATCCAGGACCTGCAGTTTAGGCACCAATTAAAAATTGTAAATAAATACAGAAGCTAATTGGTTCAACATCAATTAAAAGTTACATTTAATAACATTTTCCACCAAACAAAATGAAGGAAACTATTGCCGACTCTGTACAGTGCTCGTGATTGTTAAAAATGGTCACTGAAATCATGGAAATTCTACATGATGATGGCTATTGATTGACCCCACCAATCTTATGGGCACATCAAGGCTCACTCTCTTGCTAGGCCTTTCAAGTGAACCCAAAAGTTTAGAGCAAAGAGAGGGAAAAAGGAGGGGAGCCTTCACCTTGTGGATGGATTCAAGCTCCTTAAGAGCAGCTGGTGTCTTGGGCACAGTAAGTGTCCCTGGCATAAATATTTCTCGGAGCCGAACAAGGCCTTTCTTTGCATAATTCTCTGCAAACTGGTTCATCATAAGTTGCATCATTTTTATGCCCATTCAAATTCAATATCAACATATTTCATAAAAACTATTATGTTAATTACCTGTGTCAGGCCTTGAGATGAGATCTCATCATCCATGTCAGCTGGGCTGAAAATTGCAAGCAACAGTTAAAAGTAACTGAAAAAGTATGTTATACAAAGTTCGGGCACCCTAATTTGTTCATTCTGCTGGGTTTTCAGTTCATTTAATTATCCACTAAACTTGGCATTGCGTTCTAAAAATTTGCTATTTTCTGAAAAGATAAGAATGTACCTGATACAAAAGAGGTATTTCTCATGCAATGCAAGGGGAAACTCATCAATAACAGCAGCCACTTTCTAGTGCCAGCATGTACCCACATAAAAGAAAAGTCAGTAAACAATAATTAAATAATGGAGGTATTTAATAATTGATATTGCTAATGAATAACAAGATCACACTGTTACGAAATGTCCCAGATGGCTCTATTAAAAGACTTACCAATAATTGTTCACAATTAACAATGAAATAGTTTGCAGATAATTTGGCATTGTCAAGAAAATGCTCCTGCAATATACAAGAAAAATTAGTAATTATGTAGTTTTTGGAAATAATAAGATAATGCATTTGCATGTAAACACATCTAGTGACCTTCAACTTTGATAATTCAACAGATGATGGACAAAGAAGCTTGTCATCTTAGTAAGTAATTATCAATCAGAAAACTTCATACTTGCACTGGACAACAATTAGACTACTATACCACTGGATGGAAGAACAGAAGAGAGGGCTGACAGCAACAGGCAGATACAACTTACCAGTACTTGATAGAAACCATTTTCGGGGTGTAATCGTGAATACATATACATCAGATCAAAGGTAGGAAGTAATCCAGCACACTGCATCAGATTAAGTATTATACACAAATCATCAATAAAAGACTTAAAGTAATTCGAGTTCATACAAAGATTCATACTTAGTGCCAGCTTTCTCTTTTCCATTTCCACCCAGGTTACATGCATAAAGGGTGGTCATAAGTCAAGTTACCTCTAAAGTGGGTGATGGAGAGTTCAAAGATGAATGAAGCAAGGGTAGATCCTCTGCATCTATGCATGTTACTTCTCCTACAGGAAAATTTGACCCATATCTACCAGCTCTCCCTACAAGCATATGCATTCAAGGCAACCAGGAATAAAATAAGATCCAAATTGACAAGACAAGTTACTCCAAGCCTACTCATTTTTATAAAATATGAAAATTAAACCTGAGCTATATCTTACTTGCGTTAGAAGTAATGAACATGACTTTTAATCGACAAAAAGATTCAAAATACATAAAATATTAGAGTTATTATATGTCAGATACAATCCTTCAATCAAATTCTGGAAAAAGATCTATATGCTTAATTGAACTTCAATCTACCTGCAATCTGTTTTATTTCAGGTACAGTCAGCTCCCGAGTTTCAAAACCATCAAACTTCTTCAAGGTTGAAAAAATGATCCTAGAGATGTTTAGATTAAGACCCATTCCAATGGCATCACTGGCCACTAGAACATCAAACTCGCTAGTTGCATCATTGAACATGCTTGCCTGCAGTCCTAATGAAAATTTCAACTCAGAAGATCCTTGAGTGTTGGCATACAAATACAAACCAAAGGAAAAGGTGAACATTTATCAACATATGCCAATGAAATAACACTGAAACACATAAACTGGTTACAGTCAGCATGAAATTATTGTCAAGGAATGATAAACTAACACAAAGTTTTCCAAAGAATAAAACAAATAGCATAAATTTTTGTATGGAAAAATGTAAAAGTTAAAATTTAAAGATCAGATTCCCATGAAACAAGTGAGATTCAATAGTGCAATTTAAAACTTCTTAGAGAGAGGTAGGAGTCCGCACCTGCCTTGTTCGAGTCTCTGGTGGCAGTGAACCATATACTACTGAACAAAGATGCTTTCCTTGATGCTCAATTCTCTTCTGAATAATATGAATGTCAACTTTTACTAGTTAGTCTATCATGTAAAAACTCAAATCTCAAAACATGCAATTAAATTGGCAGAATTCACTATAAAATCAGCAGCCTGCCTTTCTGGAGATAAAAATATCACTATCAGACACATACTCTTCAGCTGCTAACCAAAAGTGGACCAAGAAAGTACATTTAACGAGTTAAAATCTGTTTAATTAATTAAATCCTAGTTAGTTCAAACAAACTCTGGGGATGTACCCATTGTATCCATTTTCCTTAACAAAAATAGGACAGGGTACTTGATTAAGAAAATAAACTCTAATGTTCAGTTAGAATGATAAAAATTGAAGTCAACTTAAGAAGTTAAGATCTGATTCTAGTTGTGAAATATATCATAGAGGAGATAACACAAGCATAATCCAGTTCTCACTTGTCATACTAAAAAATAGTGTGTAACTAAAGCTATAACCTTAGAAACAAACTCAATTTTTCAATTAAATTAGAAGGAAAAAAGTAAAAGAAAAACCATTGTTTCAGCAAACCTACTTATCTCCCAGTATCTAATACCAAAGCTAAAATCAGATTATCTATCTTTTTCCCATTTCCTTCCTTTGCTTTTATTCACTTGTGTTTATGTTGCAAACCTGAAAATTACTATAAAAAGAGTTCAAACACCATTTTAGGCACATCTGCTGCTTTCAACCACATACCACGCCTCAGTATTTTGCTTGATTCAACAAAGACTAATGGTCAATCTACATACAAATTTATCCAAGGAAACACAATCGACCTTTACCAAATAGAAAGGACTAATGAAAGAAATTACTGAAACTAGTTACATCCTTGGCTAAATTGTTGAGGTATATCTTTTCATTAAAATTCAAATAAACTTCGATGAACAAAAAAATGATGAAATCATCCACCAAAACTATTTAACATGACAAAAAGAAG
Organism: Pterocarpus macrocarpus; assembly: GCA_031439585.1. Lineage (NCBI taxonomy): Eukaryota > Viridiplantae > Streptophyta > Magnoliopsida > Fabales > Fabaceae > Pterocarpus > Pterocarpus macrocarpus. Next base: position 75,999,935 of record CM062520.1, on the reverse strand, counting down.
GGATCAATAGTGATAACAGTGATAATTAATAAGCACATTAGTATGGGTATAAAACAAAAATAAAATAAAATTATGCAAGTTAACTCCAAAAACCAAAATAAAAATAAAAATTGTAAGAGCTCACCTTTAATTTGTATATATCCCGACGTGAAAAGGTTACAATGCAATCACCCTTTCTTACATTAGAGAATGATCCAAGAGGAACCCTCAATGGGACTAAAGGTGACAGTCTCTCATAAAATTGAACCTGCAGCACGCATGAAGAAAAAAATCTTGTCAAAGAGATTTAAAGATTTTAATAGAAACACCATGAAGCAGAGGGCCTCATCAGTTCTTACCACAATAGAAAATCCGCAGAATGAAATTACTATAAAAATAAATTAGTAGTCAATCTATCTGCCCCCTTTCCCAGCCCCACCCCCAACAACAACAACAAAAAAAGAAAAAGAAAAAGAAAAAGAAAAAGGGATTCGTCTAGGTGATATTTTAGAGGCTCTATGAGTTTTGATACCTCAACTTCATCGCCGGTAACTTTTAATATCTCCTGAATAAGGGGAACGGCAGCTGGATCACCACAGAGGTGAAGTTCATCAGCGGCTATTCCTAATAAAGCACGTGTAAATGAATAGCCCCTTGTATTACACCCCAACATCTGGATGCAGAAAGATTAGTAGAGAAAAGAAGTCACAACAACTAGCATACCAGTGAAAAGCCTATAAGGTAGTATTTTCATAAAAATATGGAATAATGACTAAAAAAGCCCACAAAGTTATCTATGCCTCCTCACATGCAGATGCTTCAATGACATAGATTCTTTTAATTCTAACTTAATAAGAGAATTAAAAATGAATCACCGACATGACATGATTAAGATAAGACTGGAACCTATAGAAAAGAAAACTGAAGGCTCACCCTTTTTCTGATGTGAAATTCATAATCTTGGCTCATATGAAACAAATACATTCCTAAGAGCTATATGAAAAATGGAATTTCAAATGAAAAATTGACTTGCCTGAATTTCATCAATAACAGCACATTGATAATCAGATGATACATCAGCCATTTCAACTGTAACAGCTTTATGTTTGGCACCATCAGCCTCCTCTCTCTCCTGACCTGTGATGAGATCACAAGGAACTTTTGCCTTGTTCAACCGTTTTGCTATCTCCCACGCCAACAATCTTAAAGGACCACAATATAAGCCTGCAAAGCACAAAAATACTTCCCCTGTTTACAAAGCTTTCATCCTCCCTCATTATTGCTTACCTTCACCATTGTTTACAAATTGACTTACCAGAAGCACTTGACTCAAGTTGCTTCAAAGCATGATGTGTTTTACCACTATTTGTGGGACCAACATGCAGGATAACCCTGCGATGTTTCCTCCGGGCCTGTGGATACCAGGTATGAGGGCAACTAAAACAACCAAAAATTAAGCATGAGGGTTGAGGACCATTAACTGTAAACAACTAAAATGACATAATCATGACTATTGTCACAGCAGCTTTGAAGCAAGTCATAACACGAGAACCTAATTTTGGGGTGGGGGAGGAGTTTAAAAGCATAAAACAATATTATAGAAAAATCATACTTGGGAAATAAGGATCATGTTAATGGCTATAAAAAGGCATTTTCACAAAATACAGCATGTGTAGGTGAGAAGAGATTTGGAAATAAATATGACCATCTTAAATGGAAATGAAACTTATACAAAGATTCATAATTTTATCTAAGTTTATTTAACAGCTTTCGAGACCAAAAGCAAACAACTTTACTTCCAGAGTACAAGCTGTTATAATATAGCGCATTCAACAGCTGCAAGACATGCATACTTACGTCAAGTCGGTAAAATCATTTCTGATGGCACCATTATAGCTGCTATATGGATGTACCTTGTTCAAAGCACTAACTAAACATTCAAATTTGAATTGGAAGTATGGACGAGAGGGCTCCTTATTACCTGAATAAGCAGAATGGGTGACGAGATATCATCAACACCATACAAACAACAAAAAGTAGGTATATCCTGGAATTCGCACGAGAACAAAATCGCAAGCGACCAAGAATACTAATGGCAATATAAACTTTAAGCAACATGACATTAGCAAACACGGGCATACAGAAATGTAAGAAACAAGCAAATTGATCCAAATTCAAGAAAAAGAAAAAGGCAATCAAAGGATTGCTGGCATAAGAAATCAAATTAATTATTCCTTAAACCATTTATTAGTTAGCAGCGGAGTTGCACAGGTAGCTAATGCTTCTTCTCAAGAAATGAAAAGTAATGGAATGAAGAGCATGTCTTATTAAAACCAACTGGTGAAGTGTGAAAATTGTAATGATTGATTCATTAAGACATGTGTTATACTTAACAAGGACAAAGTCAGATAGATAAAGGAATAATGCAAAGCAAAACAATACATGGAAGAAGAAAGTAATGAGGGATTGGAGGAACGAACCGAGGAGAGCGCGAGAGAATATTTTGCGGCGAAGAAAGAAGGAAGCCATTGGTGTTGTTGGAAGAGAAGAGAAGAAAGTGAGTTGAAAAGGAAAGAAAAGAGAGGAAAGTCAAATAGAAGAAGAGGAATACGAGAAGAAAGGGAAGGGAAAGAATAACAGCAACATGCGATTGGATTGCGGTGGATCGAAAGAAAAGGGTGAGAGGGGGGTGTTTGGCCACACAAAGCTGCGAACCTCGCTCTCCGCCTCCTCAACTCTCAACACAACAATTAACGACACCGCCACTATTTTTTATTATTACATTCACACGCCACTGGCCACCCCACCATGCTTCTTCTGCTCCAGTTTAGGTCCCGTAGCAAAGGGATTCAATTCGAGTGGCGAATATGCTCTGCTTATTTTTTGGGGGATACCAAGCTGGATACACCATTAAAAACTAAAAAGAATCATATTTTTTGTTAAGTTTTTTTGGGAAAACAAATATTTCATAGATAAATTTTAGTTTAACTAGTGTGGTCACTCGTGTGATGCACGGAAGAAAAAAAAAAGGATGAATAAAATGAAATAATTTAAATGATAATTTATGTAATGATAATAATAATAAAATGTCATTGTATTAGATTCTAAAATCAATAAACTTGTCAGAATTTTCACAATGCTCAAAATAACTTGTGTTATAATTGATGATTTGTTTACACTATATCTTTGATGTTACGGTCTGAGGTTGACAACAAGCTTGTAACAAAAAAAGGTTAATGAAAAAAGTTTTACAATAAGGGCAGTTGATAATAAGAATATTTATAAATGAAAATTAAATAAACATGTAAATAGGTGACCTAGATTTTAAATCTTTTCAAACACTTCTTAGTAAATTACATTTTTTGTTATGTTTGATGGATTTTCATTTTCATTCAAAATCAATATTTTCAAACCATTCTTTGATTTCACTCTAAAATGAGCTTTGGCAAAAACAATCCAACATAGGAGAGTGATTAGTCTTGACTCTTATTAATCGTCATAGCAAAGCAAAGAGTAACTGGGAATTGCCTCCTTTGAAATTTTAGAGGTATTCCTGGATCGGATGGAATCAAATTCATTCAAGGGATGTAAACCTTTTATCCGATATAATTCCCTGTCACAATAACTACATCAATAACATTATTCCTTAAATTTTTGAATTATTAGTCTTGCTCCATTACACAACCCTGAAGATTGATCAATATTTCTAAGAAGCATAATTGGAACTCCTTTCTTTAATACTAATCTATGATTTGGAATTCCAAAACACTTGGTCTCATTCAAGAATTCGGCTGTTATCCAATCTGGTTCAGTGCCTACATCCTCATCTGCTTTGCAATAAGAGTCAGAGCTCAAATATTCTTTCTCTTCGCTTGGAATTTGAGAAAGAATATAATCATTGACCATTTCAACAACTTCAAAAGTTGGTGCAAGTGAAGCCCTATCCTCAAAATATTTGTAGTCACTTATGCTTTGCAATAAATTCGGATAGGTAAAGTCGACAATACTTTGAAGAGGTAAGCATGTATCCATTATTAGAAGTTCACTTGGAATTTCAACTTTAGCTACACCATCATTTTGACACCTGCTTTACCATCTCCAATTTTAATTATCCAATCAGCAAATTGTTTCAAGTTCTGATCATATGTCGATGAATCCATTGATTGCAATCTCATATTCTTTGTTAATGTAAGAACTTTGCAATAGTTCCATAAAGTTGATGAGTTGATAGTTGCAAAAACAATCTCTTATCTTGAAGCTCTTGGAATAATGGGTAGTATCTGATGGAAATCTCCTCCTAGAACAACAATTTTTCCACCAAATACATTATTTGTTGAATCTGGTGCAGAAAACCTCGTTATATCTCTTAATGTCCTGTCCAAAGCCTTAAAAGCAAATTTATTAACTATACATGCTTCATCGCATATGATCACACTTGCTTGTTGTAGAAACTTTGCTTTGCAACTTCCTTTCTTGATATTGCATGTGGATAACTCAATTAAATTAAGAGGAATTGAAAATGTAGAATGAGTTGTTCTACCTCCAGGTAAGAGAAGAGAAGCTATTCCACTTGATGCAACATTTTAAATGATTTTACCTTGAGATCGAATTGCTACAAATAGAGTCTTCCATATGCAAGTTTTCCCGGTTCCACCACATTCGTAGACAAAATAGAAGCCTCATTTATTACTTTGAACTGCATCCATTATCTCGTTGAACACTATCCTTTGGTCTTCATTTATAGAAGATAGGTAACTTCTTAAATCAGCTTGCATTTTCTCTTTATCATAGTTTAATTCATTCACCAAAAAGTTTTTCGAAATGCATTAATTGGACTATCATTAGGAAATGGCATGGAATTAAATTCTTTCAATGACCTTCCATTTGTTTGAAGGAGCTTCTCTATTTCTATCAAACAAAAGTTCTTCAAATTGAGAGTTGGAATTGTGAGACCTATTTACAATAACATAACCATAAATAATAATTTTATATTATGGAATGCATATATAATCAAAATTAATATAAAATAAAATTTTGTGAACTGGTCCCAATTTTTTTCTTTTTTTGGTATTTATCATCTCGTAATTTACACTGGATGATTTTCCAGAAAGTTTAGTATAGATTTTACTGATTAATATATTAGATGATATAATGTTGACTTGGCACTTTAATAACTTATTTTCTTTACGATATCATTTGCAATTTATAAACCTTGTCAATTCATTAACATGTCACCTAAAGTAGTTTAAAAGAAACGTTGTGGTCAAAGTATTTTTTTGCAGGCTGTTGTTAATGATTTTTTTATCCGCATTAATAAAAAATTTCTGTTAAATTCGGATTCTTGCTAACACCTTGATTGTGTTGAAGAAGGTATAAAGAAAAATCTAAAGTGATGTCTAACATGGAAAGTTAGAATTCATCCTACTGGCAACATGAGATATGCTTCAAAGAACAGGAAATGGACAAATGAAATAGCAAACAGATTCACCTGGGTCCATTTTATTATAATTATTATAGCAGGAAATTAGATAATTGATGCACCCATTCACCTAGGTGTAACATCTAAATTGTTCAGATTCAAACAACGACCATAACAAAACACTTCCAAAAACTAAAATCATAGTACCACCAACAGAAAGATTACATAAGATCCCAGGCAGCAAAATGAAAAAACTAAAACTGAAGCAGAAGGAAGATCATTCCTTCTCAACTTTGACACCCTTCATCTTTGTAGTGGAGAGATCGCCATCATTGACTCTTGCAAACTCATCAGAGGTTCGTTTTGCAGGAGTTGAGTTAGGAACTTCACTGTCACCCTAGGAAAATGGGAGGCAATCTCCTTCAGCAAATTCATTCATAAGATCCTATAAGCAAAACAATTGGAATTGGAATTAGAATATAAAATAGTAAATTTTTGTTAAGATCAATAGAATGTAAGTTATAAAAAAATTACAAATGATTTTACCTTAGCAATACTTGATGATTGCACATCTTGAAACTCAAGGCTCAATGGATTATCCCTAACTGACACTCCAGCAGTGAGGTCAGGCTACAATATTTAATTCAAACTATTAAAAATAAATCTTTAAAATTTAGGCATTCATTAATTTCAAAATAGTAGAAAATTCATAACTCAAAATTTGCATTGTGAGCCAACAAATCCTTGAATTTGGCTATGATTTCGGAATCTTAGCAGGCCTCAATTATGTTAAAAGCTAGTTCAATTTGTTTCATTGCAGGTTCCTTAATCTCAACTTTAAAAATGAATGACTTTTCAATAAGGATGTCATTGAATTCCCTTGATTGAACAACGAAACTTCCAGCCTACATATATAAGTTATAATTGAGTAGCTGTATAACAAATAACTGCAGAATAAAAATGTAGCTATTAAAGAAAGAAATTAACAAATCTTATTAAATGTCACTTACAATAGTCTCAAAGGTCTCCAACATGTAGGAGCATGATTTACCCAACAGTTGATGAGCAACTCGATCCAACATTACAAATGTTGCACTGTCATCAATTACTCTAAATTTGATTCAATACCTAAAAACAACAAAATAATTGGTGAAGGAAAAGAAAATTGGCAAGTAAACTGAAGTAAATACATTGAAAATAAAAAGTCAACTTAGGTATGACAATCAGAACATGACGATCACAGCAATTGCAAAAGTAATGACGATCGGCAACAGTGACTAGGTTGCCACACTTACAGGCAGCAAACCACCAATCTGGACCTTGGCTAATACTCTTGACAGTGGCAAACACCAAATAGAAGCCAACCTATGTAGCTAAGTTTGTGAATTTAACTGAACATGTAACATAAATTAAACAATGTAGCAATAAGCTCAGTTACTAAAAATACAAAATAAAAAATCTGAATACAAAGTTAACTTAAAAGGGGAAAAAAAGGAATTACTGACATCTTTTGTATCCTTCAACTGTTCAATAGTCTTTATAACTGAGCCTCTAAGAAACTCATCCTCAACAGACTCTAATTTTTCAGTTTCTCTCGTAACTGTGGCTCCAACAAAGTCATCTCCAGCGGAGTTTAATTTTTCAATAACCTCAACAACAGAGTTTTTTCATGGAACACATGTATCTCTAAACTTAGAAATAATATCCTCATCAGTGCACACCCTTAGAACCCTAAAAGAAGGTTCAAAGTAGGAATTTTGTCTTCCCCTAACCTCTATTTTAAAGATGAATGATTTGCGAACCAATAATTCATCAAATTCAGGAGGATAAAATTTCGTGAACCACCATTCTGTTCAATTAACAACAATAAGTCACATTGTAATAATATTCTAGAAGGAAATTTAAAAAAGAAGATATGTTTTTTTTTAAAAAAGAATCTAAATTATCTAATAGGATATTAAGTGAAACTGTTGCTTACATTCTGGTTGCTCCCAAGGAAATCAAAACAACTTTTGTTCAGAAGCATTTGACTATCTCAATCAAATATAACAAAAATAGAATTACCAGCGTCATCTTTCACTGAAACTTTTATCTTGTACCTACAGATATAATAAAGAACAATACTTGAGTTTTACTTGTTTTATTCTTGTCATTGTAAAGAATGAGCAATGAAACTAAATAACAAAACGTTAGGAACTACAAGTTATACATTTACCTTGGAGTAACATTAACAACATGCGAATAACATCGCTCACAATAATACATTCCAGAATCAGGGGTAACTGCTTTGTTACACTTGCAACCAGCATACCACCATTCTGAGGTATTATTAATTGCAGTAACTGTTCCATAAATAGCAAAGAAGCCAATCTGTATAAAGATAGAGATGAAAATAAAATTAGTCAAATCAATCTATTATATTTAAGTAGTTTTAAGTGTTAGAATCAGATTTATAAATTAAAGCTCTGCAGATTCACTAAGATCTTCAATCAACTTCTTGGGAGTAGCAGTGAGGAAGTCATGTTCAAAACTATAAGATGGACCTGATAAATTTAATAAATTATCATATGTGTGGACTACCATAAATCAGATCATAGTTTTTCAATTCTAAAACTCAGATTAATTGAATGCCAATCATTAGAGCATTTTATTTAGCCCAATTATGTGATTCATATTATTGTTGGGTTAAATAATATAAAGGATATAAAATAAGCCCTGTGTATTAGCCTTGCTATAATGGGTGGCTTGGCTCTATATTTTATTGACACAGGGAGAGGTCCCTCCTCCTACCCCTATATATAGGCGTCTGTGGCCCCATTGGAATAGAATGTTCAATTTTCGAATTTACTGGGAATAGGAGGATTCTCTCTCTCTGGTCTTTCTCTCCCTCTCTGTCGTTGCTTCTCTTCTTCCTTTCTCTGCTTCCACTCCTCAATCATCCATCTGCTTCTCTGCTTCTACAATTAAAGGAAGGAAGGAAATCAAAGTTGAATCATGGATCCCTCAAGTTCTTCAATCACTCCAGGTAATAGATTAAGTCTGGATATTGATCCTTGTTTGTTTGCATGCCTTAATCAGAGTTAATCAATGATACTGGGGTTTTAAAATTTTAACAATTGGTATCAGAGCTTAGTTTTGACTCTGATTATGGTTGTGAAATCAATTTTGGTGACAAACTGGATGGTTGGGAAGCTGAAACCGTACATGCCTTATGAGCCCCAAAACGGATTGATTTCGGATTTTATTTTTTGGATCGATCAATTCCAAATTTGTTAGAGGGCTCCTGTTATTCGTGCTGTTGTGAGTCTGTTAAGCTAATTATTGTGTGATTTGAGGTTGAATTAAGAGAAAAATTGCAGGAAGAACATCAAGAACCCTAACCTTTGTTCGAAAATCCAACATAGTTATTTAGACCGATTTGAGTTCGATTTCCATAGGGATTTTGTAGCTCTCATCATAACGAATCTAACGAGACCAAGAACACGAATTTTTGTTGAGATTTGAGGGAGAAAATAGCGAAAAATCGCATAAACCCATGCGGAACCTTCTTGAATCACTCCAGAAGTTACAGACCGTGATGCGTCGAGATATCATATGAGCTTTGTAGAGCTCCTTCTCACGAGTTCATAGCCACCGAGAACGTGTCGAATGGTGGCCAAATGAGGGAGAAACGGCCTTCGACTCGATTCAGCGGTTCGCAGGTCGCGCAACCCATTTTCTGACCCGCCTGATGAAGAAGATGATGAATAGTGGCGGCGAGTGATGCCCACTCGCGGGCTCGGCGGGTGGGGGCGCGTGGGACCCTTAAATGAGGTCCAAAATTTACCAAATTTTGTAGAATACAATATTTAATTAAAATAGAATTATTGGTGAATTTTATTTTATTTTTTGAGTAATAAAAATATTTATTTTAATTTATTTTGAATTTAAATTGCTCAAAATTATGTGTTACTCTCCGTATTTTGTCTTGAAAATTTTTGTGTACATCTGTGCTATTATTTAGAATATTGTGTTAAGCACATTTTCAGAATTGACTGACTTTGCTTGTTGGAATAATTTTGCATCTCTTATGTTTAAATGTAATTGCACATTTAAATTATGAAATATTATTATTGAACATTGTGCAATATTATTTTCAGAACTGTTGCTTGAAATATATTAATGATATTGTGAGACATTTTTCATGATTATAAGCTCGCCTTCACGGGACTAATTATGATGAAATGTCAATTTTGAAAATAATATTGTTACTAGTATTGCATTGAGAATTATGTTGATAATGAACTTACCCTTCGGTTTGTCTTTATTGACACCGTTCTTGATGAGTTGATAATTGTGTCCCTAAAGTTCTCAGTATCCTCTCGATACTAGCTTTAAGGATATAGTTCTATTGTTTATTAGGAGTTTACTCATGTAATGTAATTCGAGACCCTGCGGCAGGATTACAATTGCATGAGGGAACTATATTATTGATAATGGCTCAATTTATGTTGATATGCTCGACATTAAAATCTCCCACTAATGTATAAAATTACTCCAGCTTTGCTTGTAAATATGAGCACTTTGATAAAGCTCAATAGGACAAATTATGAAGATTGGCTTGAATCTGTGAAACTGCACCTTTCTATTTCGAATATTGATGCTGCTTTCACTGAAGATGAGCCACTAAAGCCCACCGATCAGTCTTCTGATGCTGACAGGGCGAAGTATGAAAAGTGGGCTCATTCTAACAAGGTCTGTTTAATGACCTTGAAGTACAGCATGGACAAAATAATCAAAATAATATCCCTGAGACAGACAATGCGAAGGAATTTCTTGAATATGTTGGCAAGAAATTCAAGAAGTTTGATAAGACCGAGAAAGAACATTATCTTGATTTGCTGACCAAGACCAAGTATGATGGCCTTTCTGGTGTTCGTGAGCATGCCATGAAGCTCACCAATTGGTATAACAAACTGAAATCCATGAAAGTGGAATTAGGAACTAATTTTCTGGTCTGGCAAATATTGGACTCTCTTCCATCCGAGTTTGATATGCTGAGGACTTCTTACAGTACGCAAAAGGAAGAATGGTCTGTTGATGAGTTGATCTCAATCTTTACACAAGAAGAATAGACTATAAAAAAAGGCAAGGCCCATGTTGTACAGTTGACTTCTCACAAGAACAATGATGATAAGAAGAAATTTTCTAAAGGGAAGAATGGTAAGTCTCGATTCAAAAAGAAAGGAAGGAATAAGGCTAGACCTTCTTCAGCTCAGGAAGCCGGTGAGAATGCTGGCATCAAGCCAAAGTTCAATGGCAAGTGTAGATTCTATGGTATAGTTGGACATAAATAGTCTGACTGTTATAAGTTTAAGAACTGGCTTGAGAGAAAGAAGAAAGGTAATCCTCTGACTCTAGTGTGTTTTGAGTCGAATTTAGTTGATGTTCCTTCTAATACTTGGTGGTTAGATACTGGGGCAAGTATTCATGTCACTAACTCTTTACAGGAGCTCCAAACCAGGAGAAAGCCAAATAAAGGAGAATTGACAATCACAATGGGAAATGGAATTAATGTCAAAGTGAAGCATATGGGAGTAGTTTGTTTAAGATTATGTAGTGGACATGAACTAATTTTGAAAGACATTGTTTATGTACCTTCGATGAGATGTAATTTGGTTTCTGTTTCTGCCTTGGATAGTTGTGGATATTCCTTTCGTTTTGGTGGTGGAAGAGCTTATGTATATTATGACTTTGTTTTGGTTGGTTATGGTATTTTGTCAAATGGTTTATATATGTTGAATGTTGATTACTCTTCTATTGACCAACAATAATCTAATGTTGATAATATTATCGGGAATAAACGTGGTAGAGCTGTTGAAAGCTCTTCTATGCTGTGGCATAAGAGGCTAGGACATATTTTCAGAGAAAGAATGGAGAGATTGATCAAGGAGAATATTCTTCATGATTTAGATTTCTCTGATTTTGAAACTTGTGTTGATTGCGTGAAAGGAAAACTTACTGCTGGAGCCAGAAAGAATAAGGCTAGTAGAAGTGAAGGAATACTGCAGTTAATTCATACTGATATTTGTGGGTCCATTACTCCTATTACATTGGGAGCTTTTAGATACTTTATTACCTTTATCGATGATTTCTCTAGATATGGATGGATTGAATTGTTGCGTGAGAAATATGAGTCTTTGGATGCCTTCAAAATATTCAAAGCTGCTATTGAATTGAAATTTAGCACACAGATCAAGGGTGTAAGATCTGATAGAGGTGGTGAATTTTATAGTAGATATGATGAAACTGGCATAAATCCTGGATCTTTTGCTAGATTTCTCCAGGAATGTGGTATTGAGGCACAATATACGATGTCTGGTACTCTGCAACAAAATGGAGTTGCTGAAAGGCGAAATCATACCATCATGAAAATGGTAAGATGTATGCTCAATCATTCTACTATTTCAGAGTTCTTATGGGGAGAAGCCTTGAGAACTGCAGCTTATATTTTGAACCATGTGCCAAGTAAATCTATTCCAAAGACTCCATACGAACTAATGATAGGGAAAAGGCCTACCTTAAAGCATTTTCATGTTTGGGGTTGCAAAGCAGACGTTAGACCTTATAATCCAGAAACAAAGAAACTTGATCCTAGAACCATTAGTGGTTTCTTTGTTGGATATTGTATTGGCTCGAGAGGTTCTAGATTTTACTGTCCCACACATACGACCAAAATCATAGAATCTGATCGTGCTGTTTATTTGGAAAGGGAATCAGATCAGGTTGCAACTCAAGAGCCACGTGTTGTTAGCTTCAGAGAAGAGCGCGTTGTTCTTCTAACGCCCATCACTTCTATTCCAGAGTCTATACCATTTATTTTAGATTCCACTAATCCCATTGTTGCTGCTGATGCTAATCAGCATGTTGGAGATGACATACAGAATCCAGATGTTGTTGTGTTTCCACCAAGAAGATCTGAGCGAGTTCCTGTATCTATTGAGTCGACTAGGTTCAGAGATTATGTCGTATATCTACAGGAACATGAGTTCACTTCTATTGAGGATTCTGATCCTGTCACATTCCGAAAGGCAATTTCTAGTCCTCATAGCTCCCAATAGTTGGCTGCTATGTAGGATAAGTTGACTTCTATGAGAAAGAATAATGTTTGAAATTTAGTGGAATTACCAGCTGGTTGTAAGACTGTTGACTGTAAATGGGTGTTCAAGACCAAATGTGATGCTAAAAGAGAAGTGGAAAGATATAAAGCCAAACTTGTTGCCAAAGGATACAATCAGCAGGAAGATATAGATTATAAAGAGACATTTTCCCCTGTCTCTACTAAAGATTCCTTTCGTGTTGTGATGGCTCTTGTTACTCATTTTGATTTGGAACTTCATCAGATAGACGTTAAAACTGCTTTTTTAAATGGTGATTTATATAAGGATGTTTATATGGATCAACCCGATGGGTTTATTGAAAATGGCATGGAACACATGGTCTGTAAGTTAAAAAGATCAATTTATGGCCTGAAACAAGCATCGAGACAGTGGTATTTAAAGTTTGATCGAATAGTCACATCTCTTGGTTTCAAGGAAAATGCAGTGGATCAATGCATTTATCTTAAGAATAGTGGGAGTAGGTTCATTATTCTTGTTCTATATGTTGATGATATTCTTTTGGCTAGCAATGATATTCATTTTCTAAATGAGACCAAACGGATGTTGACGACTCATTTCGATATGAAGGACCTCGGTGATGCATCTTTTGTTTTAGGAATTGAGATTCATCGTGATCGATCTCATGGTATTCTAGGTTTGTCTCAAAAGGGATATATTGAGAGAATCTTGAACAGATTCAACATGGGGTCTTGTAAGCCTTGTAAAGTGCCCATTCAAAAAGGTGAAAGGCTCTCTAATGACCAATGTCCTCATAATGATGATGAAATTGCAAGAATGGAGTCCCTTATGCTTCTACTGTTGGCAGCCTAATGTATGCTCAAGTTTGCACACGGCCTGACATTGCCTTTGTTGTTGGTGTACTTGGGAGATACTTGAGCAAATCTGGTGTGGCTCATTGGCAAGCTGTAAAACGAGTTATGAGATACCTGCAGGGTACCAAAGATTACATGCTCACTTACAAAAGAACAAACCATCTTGAGGTGACCGGTTACTCTGATTCTGATTATGGCGGTTGTCCAGATGATTATAAATCCACATCAGGTTATATTTTTATGTTGGCAAGAGGTGTTGTTTCCTGGAAAAGTGCCAAACAAACACTTATAGCTACTGCAACCATGGAAGCAGAGTATATTGCTTGTTATGAGGCTACACGTCAAGCAATATGGTTGAAAAACTTTATTGCAGAATTTGGTATTGTAGACAGGATTTCTAAGCCTCTAACGATATATTGTGATAACTCTGCTATGGTGTGCTTCTCTCATAACAATAAAAGCTCAAAGCAATCAAAACACTTTGACACAAAACTCATGTTTGTTAGAGAGAAGATTCAGGAGTTTCAAACACGTGTCGAGCATATTCCTACTGAGCTTATGATTGCTAATCCCCTAACCAAAGGATTGACTGTTCAAGTCTTTGTTGATCATGTAACCCGTATGGATGTAGTGAGGTCTTTTGATATTTTGGGTTAGTGGGAGTTTGTATTTAAAAGTTGTTATGACCTCATATATTTTGTAATGTCTTAAGACAACTTTAGTGACTATTATTGCCATTATTGTTGTTGCATCTGTTTATATATTTTGAGCAACTTGGTTGTTATAAATAATGGCATATTGTAGAGACATTTTGGACCCAGTCTCATTTTGTTAATGAGATATATATCTCATATCGCATTGGGGGCAGATGCTTGGGCCGTTTTAATTGGGAATTGCACTAGATCACATATTGGCATACCATTTCGTTGTGCTTTCCTAACAATTCATATCCTACTTTCGTTTAAGGTCACTAGGATATAAGAGTCTTGTGTGTATGATATCAATACTCCTTCGAGTGCGATTTTCTACATTGTTGAGATCTTATAATCCCATATTGGACCTATAGCTGACATATTGGCTCAACTTTGGCATTATATTGTAGCCACGTATTGTGAATTAATCTGGAGTACTGTTTTACTTAAAATTGTAGTATGATTTATGTTGTCCAAGTGGGAGAATGATAAATTTAATAAATTATTATATGTGTGGACTGCCATAAATTAAATCATAGGTTTTCAATTCTAAAACTTAAATTAATTGAATGCCAATCATTAGAGCATTTTATTTAGCCCAATTGTGTGATTCATATTATTGTTGGGTTAAATAATATAAAGGATATAAAATAAGCCCTGTGTATTAGCCTTGCTATAATGGGTGGCTTGGCTCTATATTTTATTGACACAGGGAGAGGTCCCTCCTCCTACCCCTATATATAGGCGTCTGTGGCCCCATTGGAACAAAATGTTCAATTTTCGAATTTACTGGGAATAGGAGGATTCTCTCTCTCTGGTCTTTCTCTCCCTCTCTGTCGTTGCTTCTCTTCTTCCTTTCTCTGCTTCCACTCCTCAATCATCCATCTGCTTCTCTGCTTCTACAATTAAAGGAAGGAAGGAAATCAAAGTTGAATCATGGATTCCTCAAGTTCTTCAATCACTCCAAGTAATAGATTAAGTCTGGATATTGATCCTTATTTGTTTGCATGCCTTAATCGGAGTTAATCAATGATACTGGGGCTTTAAAATTCTAACAGGACCATCATCAAGTGAACTCAATGACCGAGACATTTCATCATTAGCTGGAGGTAGGCTGCATTTTTTAGAAAAATAGAAAGAAGATTACATTAAAAAAAAAAAAAGTGCAAGCTAACTATAGATAATTAAGATATTTAATTAAACCAAAACAAAACAGAACTTTGAGGTATATGAGAAATGTTTGTGTACCTATTCTTCAGCCGAGCAACCTCAGGAATATCAGGGTCAAATAATAACGAGTCCCGAACATGACATTTTGTAGAACTATCTTGCCTACAATAAGAAAGGAGGGAAAGGTATCAAAAGCAAAAAAAGGACAGCATATATAACAATCATTAACACTTTAAAAACGTGAAAGCACATTTTTACACACACAACCTTTAAAAGTTTTAACTTTTGCAAACTGGATAACAATAATAGCTCGATTAACTTCAATGTTTGCAATAAAGTTATTAACTTCATCCACGTAGTCCCCAAAAAGAGAAACCTCTAGCTTATGGCTGAAAAGAAATAAATTAAAAATTTGTAAGGATAAGAAGAAATGAAAATTAAATTCGAAATAGCATATGATATTTAGTTTTCAAATAATTGGATCAAAGTACTTGTCTGCTTCAAGTTGAACCACAATCATCCTAGTTTTCTTTCCATCCCTGTCATACTCCTTTTCTGTGCCTATAGCTATCAACACACCGAGGCTATCTAACCACAAAAAAAGAAAAATGGAAAAACATTACTGCAATATTATTAAGTTACTATAATTATTATTATTATTATAACTATATAAGCTATATAAACATTACCTACTAAATAAGGATATTGATTATCAAACTGCAATATTTCATCAAACCCAACAAACTTGAAACCATGATTTCACTCTCATAAGGGCGAACTATTGTTCTCAGTTGGAAGTTCAACCTATATTCATGCTTGGTGGTACGGAAAAACCCAGTATTACAACCAACACCAAAGTAGTAAAAATGTAAACCTGTCTTTCAGTCAACTGCGATTTGAACTTGTATGCCAATGTCTTTCTGACAGTGGCATGCATAGTAATACCCAATAATAATAACAATAAATAGCATTAGAAACTATTTATACAACCTTGAAGCAAGGGACTAATGTAAAAATCTGATGGAACAGTTAAAGAATGTTCAAAAGTTCAAAGAATGATCAGATATAGTAGAAGTAAACATAATAAGTGTGTACACACAATTAAAATGACAGGACAATTCGAAAATAGAACTGGCAGTAGACAATACCAAATTTAGCTACAAATAGTACAACACACACATGGGAACCAATCTATTTCATTTATGAAAAGAGAAAGAAGAACTAACATCAAACATCAAACACACATACACTGTCTCAACTAATTTCAGAGTGTAAAAAACCAAAATAGGAGCACCCAGAAAATCTTAGATGAAACAGAGGAAGGCAAAAAGTAAAGACATACAAAAACAATATTTAGTAAAGAAAAAAAGTATTGCAAATAATATGACAGCTATTATATGTGGAGTGTAATATTTAGTAAATAAAAAAATAGTTTCTGTAATATAAAATCATAAATACAACATAGAAATATTTTGTATTGCAAATAATGTTAAAGAGATTTCGTTTACTCTAATAATAATTTATTATATGTATTACTATCTTTTTAGAAATAATAGTGTTGTTAATATGTTGTATGCACAATGTGATGATACATCTGGTTACGTAGTATTGAAATTTGACTACTGATATTAATTAATTCAACAAAAATTATATGTGCCATAATAATCTTTTAGATATGAAAAAATAAATGAAATTTACAAATTGAATGCAATGATATAAACTGGTTTGAAAAAAAATAATTCTTTTGTGAAATTATAGTTATAGATAATAGATAATGATAAAATATTTATTAGGAAAAAAATATACTTGAGTGTTAAAAAACATTTTTTTGAAAAATATTTGAGTGTTTAAAAAATATTTAAGGGTTAAAAAAAAGAGAAAAAAGGGGATAATATCGTAATTTACAATTTGACCATTATTTCAGCATAGGTGGACAACACATTAGTTGGGCTCAATGGGCCACAACCACCGAAGCTTATCCAGGAAGCTTTGAATGTGCACAAAATGATAAAAAACCAAAGAGACAATACCGTAATAATGGGAGAATGGTATCAATAATGGATAATCAAATTAAAAAATTACCTTTTTTAGCAAATTTTTAATAATGGTCTAGAGAGAAAACTCATTGGAAGTTGCCAAATGGCAGCACTTTTCAGTTTATAGATCTCAAATATTATATTAACTAGCATGGTTATTCGTGCTATGTATAGGATAAAAAAAAAAAAAATGTATAAACACATTAGTTGGGCTCAATGGGCCACAACCACGGAAGCTTATCCAGGAAGCTTTGAATGTGTACAAAACGATAAAAAAACAAAGGGACAATACTGTAATGATGGGAGAATGGTATCAATAATGGATAATCAAATTAAAAAATTACCTTTTTTAGCAAATTTTTAATAATGGTCTAGAGAGAAAACTCATTGAAAGTTGCCAAATGGCAGCACTTTTCAGTTTATAGTTCTCAAATATTATATTAACTAGCATGGTAATCCGTGCTATGTATAGGATGAAAAAAAAAGATGTATAAAATCTAAATCTAAATATATAAAATATTAAATTTTAAAATGGATGATATTATAAAATATATGATATTTAATATTAAAGTGAGAAAAACATGATTGAAATTACATCATGAAAGCAGACTAATACATTTAACAAGGGAGAAAAATAAAAACCGTCAAAAGTTGTTTGAACCTAAGCGCATGACAATTTCCTTTTGGATCATCAAACAACAAAACACTATCAAGTTCAATATAATACTACTTTATAATTATCAAATACTACCTAAGTTCAAGTATGATCAAATAATTATCAAATGTGAAACAAAACTAAACCAAAAAAATAAAATAAATGATGAATCTTGGTTAACAAAATTTCACTGTGTACATAAAGAAGAGCCGAAGCGATGCACTAAGATGAAAAGGGCAATTATTGAACATCAAGCACAATCCACTATTTACTTTAAAAAATACAAAAATATAAAAGGATCATCAAGGGAATCATTAAGGATCAAAAGGGTTCTGATTTGAAATAAGGGATAATGAAATATTTAGGAAGATAAAAACAAAAGAAAACTTCCAATATTCAACGACCCCTAATGGTCAAAATCAATAAAGGTTGAAGTTCCAGAACCATGAATAATTGTACGCTTTATCATATATCTACACAATTTTTTTAAAGAATTAAATTAGAAACCATTTCAATAACAAAAAATTAACAGTATATAATGTAAATCAGAAACCATTTCAATAACGATATGGAAGAACCACCTCTCACAACCATGGAAGATATGACCAAAAGAAAACAAAGGCACAAAATGTTGCAACAGCAAACAAAGGGAAACATGTCATCGAGAGAAAGGGTTAAACAGACATGCAAGCAGATAAAGAAAATCAACAAACGGAGAAATATTGCATGAAGAAATAAGCAATTTATATATTACAAATGCGAAAGGATAATATACATATCTAAATAGAGAGGGAGTAACACTCATAAGTCATCCATGAACAGGGTATGAAAATAGAAAGCTCATCCCTTTTATTCAATTTTAAGGAAGCTTAAATAACAGCTTCAAAAGAAGCAATAAAACAATTTCCATTTAAAGGAAGCTTCATTAACAAAGGCAACAGAAGCAATAAAACAATACTCATTAGAAAACCCGAAATACATTGGAATAGCCTCAAGCCAGCACAAAACAAATGGAAGACTATAATATCTCTGGACAATTAATAGAAGGTATGAGTAAAAAATGGTCAACAACATAGTAAATGAATAATGGATTGAAATAGCAATAGAAACAGGAATAGATAATACTGACAGAAATTAAAGTTAGATAAATCATACACTAAAATAGGAACATATAAAATAGGAGTAGTAGCATTAATAAACATGATTAGGAACACAAAGTTGATCAATAAAATAGGAATAGTAGCATCAATAAGTTGATCAGGAACACATTTAATAAAACCAATATTAAGGAAAGAAGAAACTTAGCAATCAAATCAACCAGTATACGGAATCCAATATATCAAATTTTTTACGGAAGATTTAAGAATTAGTTAAAGAGTAAAATAAATTAAAAACACTACCTACAAACTTGTCCATAAAACACCATTTCCATGGAATTAATGACATCATAATTGTTAAAGCTTGGCAAATGCCACAGCCAAACAACTCGAACCTTAACCCTCCAACATTCACAAATAGGAGAAATTTTTTTTAATGGGTCACATCGATTAGCCATTTGATAAATAGAGAATGATAATAATAAAGAAGAATATGGAAAAAGGAATGAAAAAAGCAACAGTATGAGTAAAGAAGAAGACACAAGAAGGATCGAAGGAAGAAATGAAGGAAAAATATTGTAAACATAACATTTAAGTATTTATAGAGTTTTCAAAACATATGAGAGAGCTAGGGCTTAGTATTTGTTACCGTATAAGAAGGGGCTGTTGTAATCATCAAGCCCTAACAAACCTCATTAAAGGACCATTAGCCAAATCCAAGCGACAACCAATAACCATGAACAGTGCATGAAGGATAGCTCAGGCATGGTGAAGGGATGCGCATGCTCTGGCGAATCAGTAGCGTAATTCAGCAGAGTGAGATAGAATGCTAGAAGGAGAGAGAGTGCTCATTAGGGTTTGAAAATGTAAATAAGAATAGGAGCTCTTTGTATTATTCGGGAGAGAAGGGCTTCATGGGTTTATTGGGCTGAACGTAAGAAGCTGACAAGCGGCAAAACTTTTCACTTAATGCTTCTGAATTATTATAGTCTTTGATTATAGTCTTTGATATTAATATTAATATTAATAATAGATAGATATGTAGAAAGAGTTTTGTATTAATATTAATTAATAATATAAATTTAATTTATTAATGCATAGTTAGGCTAAGTAAATTAATATTTATTTTTTTAAGTAAGATCTTAAATTGGAGTTTTATGAATAGGAAAAAATCAATATTGGGAGATAACTCAACTAAAATCAAATTAGTTGAAATCAAGTAGATATTGGATACTAGTGATTGAGATTAAAAAAAGATTTAATTTTAATACATTATCGATATAAATTAGCTTTTGTTAATCTAAACACATATTAAGCTCATGATATTGTACTACTAAAACCAATAATTTGAATGCGAGTGAAGTATAGTTTAAGCATCTTAATTTTTTTTTATGATGGATTTAATTTTTATATTTGAACAAATTTAGAATTTAATTTTTTTTTATTTTTCATAGATATCCTTGTATTAGAGATAATCATGTTTGAATATTACAGGGCATTTAAATAAGAGCAACTCTTATAGTTGAAATTAGAATTGTGGTTCACCACATTGAAGTGGATTAATCATCTTATCACTAGACCAAATCTCAATTAATTTTAATTTTTAATTTTTAATTTTTAATTAAAGACCTTAAGTCATTTTCGATCACGGGCAAAATCGTACATGACAAATTAGAATTACGTGTCTTGTCATGTCATCAAAATAAGATTATTGGGGTCATTATTTTGTTACTAAAATTAAACTTTTTCCTCTAAATTAAACTGCTTCTACAAATTTTATTTTATTTTTAGTTTTGTAGCTATTTTTGATAAAAATATTAATTAGTTGATAATCCATTGTGTTTTAGTATCTTCCTGGCGTATGTAGAGGGAGCAACCAGTTAAGTACTTATAACTTTGTCTAGGCTAAAATTTTTTTAGTATATGATGTACATTTTTCATTTGTGGACTAGTATTGTTGAGAGTATTTATTAATTTTTAAAGTAAATACAAAAAAGATTTTTTATTCTTCAGTTATGTAAATTTCACTAATTATTCTACTTGTATTTATAATTTTATATTTAGTGAGGTTTTTCTATTTCTTTTTATCAATATATATGAAAAATAAAATATAAAAAGTAGTTAGCATTTTTTTATTAAATCATTGGAAACAATATATATTATATTTTTATTTTGAGTTAACTTAAAATAAAGTATTAATAAAAATAGTTCATTGTTTTTTAATGCCTAGTTGACCTTTTCTAATGATGTTTAGGTGGCGTTTTCTGATATCAATTAGATACCAAAAATTAGGTTTGTTTCATTAAAGTTCTTAATTAGATACTATGGTTTTCTCATTTGAATGCAGGTACGTTGTTGATGTTTAATGTTGGGTCGAAATTGAAGGGTGAAAATATGAATATGAATATGGGAAAGGACGAATCTAGACGAATTAATGGACTGGTACAATGACTTTAATCAAAGATGAAAAATCACAGGAGCAAAACTAGTAATGAAAATGACTTTTGGTTTCGGCGTGAAAGAGTTGCGAAGAAAGACGAAAGCCCAACCAGTTCGAAGGTCCTAATACTAAAACACTAAATTGTGATTGTCAATCCATTAATGGGCTACGATCGTTGTCCTGCTCCTTTCTGGGTCCTGGGTGGACGGTGCTGTCGTCATAGGCATATTATTTAGTCGTATTAACTACGAGTAATTTGGAACCATAACCATAACCATAACCATAACCATAGCCCACGGGCTCATCAAGTGAAAGGGAGAGGAAAGGTAAAGGGGGTCAAAGCTGATATTAAATTATTAATTAATAGGTTGTTGGCGATGCGAACGCAATGGCACTCGTCACCCACACCGACCCACCCTATGCACATGTCTCTTGACCATTCCGTCCTTCTTCTTTCTTCCATAAATACCCATTTCATTTCAATTTCAACTTCAAGCTCACTTTCATTTGGAACTTGCATCTGCCTCACGTATTCTTCACGAACAAGTACTGTCTGTCTACGCAATTGAATCAACCGCACCACACTAATGGCTGCTCTCGATTCCGCTATTCCTCTTCTTACTCCTTACAAGATGGGCAACTTCAATTTATCCCACAGGTAACCCAACTCAACTCAACTTCACTCATTTCATTTCTTCCTCACATCTTTTTCACTGCAAACTCGCTTTACCTTGATTCACTCTACTCTATAATAATCTAATTTCAGGGTTGTTTTGGCGCCACTCACCAGACAGAGGTCCTACAACAATGTCCCTCAACCCCATGCTATCTTGTATTACTCTCAGAGAACCTCCAAGGGAGGCCTTCTTATTGCCGAAGCTACTGGTGTCTCTGACACTGCTCAGGGGTACTACTTTCCATTTCCATTTCTAAGCTACTCTTTCACAATTCTTCTTGTTTCCTCAACTTCATTTGCTTCATCAATAAATATCTGATGGGATGGGATGGGATGGGATGGGATGTGCAGGTACCCGCATACACCAGGCATATGGACAAAGGAGCAAGTGGAAGCGTGGAAGCCCATTGTGGGCGCTGTTCATGCCAAAGGTGGCATTTTCTTTTGTCAGATCTGGCACGTTGGAAGAGTTTCAGATACAGGTATTCTCCCGCTCGCTTTATTTCTTATCAAATGACAATAAGTATTCTATAACCCACCAAGAGTTAGTCCATGAGAGACTTCAAATCGCAAATAAGCAACTCTTGTTAGAATACCATACAATTTTTATGTGGTCACTGCATTACTCTTATGCTTTCACACCACAAGAATACCTGATGATATTGCACACCAAAAAAACTATTAGCCGAGTTTTCTTTACATGTAGGCCTAGTTTAATTTTGACATGTTTCAATAAGAGAAAACATTCATGGGGAATTCTGTTGAACTGAACCCATTCCCCTGCCACTGTTGAAACTCCACATCCTGCCTTACTTGTTACTTTCTTTACTACCTTTTGTCAAATTGCAAATGTGGAAGGAATTACCGAAAGAAATTGCTTATCAAAATATGTGTTGGATATAAAGACATCCATGGTCCTACACCTACTTGTACTGGGGTTTTGAAGGCTGGAATTTGTCACAGCCAACATAAAGACCAAGGTATTACTATTCATTTAAAATTAAGGGGAGTGAATCAGAGCATATAGAACAAGAGTTCCAAATTTCAGGAAACTCTACAGTGTGGACTACTGATAGGGGAGAGGCCATAGAGGATGGTCCTGCTTTGCTGTCAACCTGTTTTTAACATATTTTTTGACATCAATCTATGGTCTAACATCACCAACAGTAGAGTGAAGATGGTTGAAGGTTGTTGTTATTGAGTATTGTCAGGGCGTAACTGTGCATTCTGATTTTTTAAATACATTATGATGTACGTGCTTACTGTATGCCCATTTTCCATATTATTTGAACAGTTTATCAGCCAAATGGGCAAGCCCCAATATCTTCTACAGACAAGCCACTAGCACCACAAGTTCGAGCTAATGGCATTGATGAAGTAAAGTTTGCAACACCTAGGCAGCTAAGGACAGATGAAATTCCTCATATTGTCAATGACTTCAGACTTGCTGCAAGGAATGCTATAGAAGCTGGTAACTTCATTGGCCTTTTCGTGCACATTACAAGTGTTTCCAAAACTCAAATTTCTTCATTCATAATATAATCCAGTTTCAGAAACTAGATTGCTTGTTGCTTCAAGGGGTACTAAGACATTTTACAAATCATGTAACATACCCATGGTGGTACAAATTGTAGGTTTTGATGGGGTTGAGATCCATGGGGCTCATGGCTACCTACTTGAGCAATTTATGAAAGATAAAGTGAATGACCGAACAGATAAATATGGTGGATCCCTTGAGAACCGTTGTCGATTTGCTTTGGAAGTTGTTGAAGCTGTTGTAAATGAGATAGGGGCTGAAAAAGTTGGAATTAGATTATCACCTTATGCAGAATATGCAGAATGTGGGGACTTCAACCCCGAAGCATTAGGGCTTTATATGGTTAATTCTCTCAATAAATATGGTATTTTGTACTGTCATATGGTGGAACCAAGAATGAAAGCTGTTGGAGAAAAAGTTGAATGCCCTCACAGCCTAGTGCCAATGAGAAAGGCCTTCAATGGCACCTTTATTGTTGCAGGAGGTTATGATCGAGAAGATGGGATCGAGGCCATAGCTGAAAACAGGGCAGATCTTGTTGCATATGGTTGATTGTTCTTGGCTAATCCAGATTTGCCAAAGAGATTTGCGCTTGATGCCCCTCTCAACAAGTACAACCGCCAGACATTCTACATTTCTGATCCAGTTATTGGTTATACTGACTACCCATTTCTTGAATAGAGAAACTAGCGATTTAGAATCTAGGAGTAGAACCTCCTAATTTTATAGGCTTGTTTTTCCCTTTCACGTTCCTATTTGCAATTTCATCTATTAGTGTAATAAGAATGATAAGTTTCACACATTCTTTGTCACTATCTTGAATCTAGTTGATTTTTTGAGAGGTTCAGTGTTGTGCACATAGCATGTAAAACCTTTATTGTGTGTGTAGTAATGGCAGTATACGCCAACAATAAATGTTGGGAAAAATACTTTGAAGGTTAACAGATTTTTCGCATAATTTTATAATATGCATATATTTGTATTTTAAAATTATATCTTAAATGGTAAATATATTGTCACATATAAAGTTTATCATGAATTTGAATCCAAATAAATGCTTATATTTTTAATTTTCGTAGTCAACATCTACATTTTTCTCTTGAACCAGCTAACCTGGCCAAACCAAAACTTTATACGAGCATTGAATTGGACTAAATATTTACGGTTTTAATTAATATTGTCCTCTCTTCAATTAGTCCTTGGCCCAAAATATTTGTGGACTCTTTTTTATTTTTTTAACTAAAGTGCATCCTGGGTTAGAGCCTGATAGTGGATATTGAACCCTTCCCGCCTCCCCACCCCCATCCCCCGACCATAAAAAAAAGTGTAACACAAATTGTTTTTTTCCTTTTGTGAGGGATGGGGGGATATTTGGGGGATGGAAGAGAAATATGGGAATTTAACTCGTTTTACGCCAACGTTGCTCTACTGTCATTGAGCTCTAGCCTCATCCATAGTGCAACACGAACTTTTTTTTTTTGGGTAGGGCTAGGGGGGATTGTTAGGGGGCTACGGGGCTCTGCCCCTTGCGAGTCAAACTTGTGCCCCTTTTGAAAACGCACCTGCTTCTTAAGGCCAAATACATAGTCGGTTGAACCACGGCCTCGGGTGTAGTGCAACACGAACTTAAGTAGTGTTAAAATGGATTGAACTTAAAAGACTGACCAAATTAAGCCCAACAAATATGTGGGCTACTCTAAAACAACGCGAATCCCTTATACGCCCAACAGAGAAGTAACAGGGCCAACTACTATTAAATTTTCCTCATGTTGTGATGTCATGTTGCTTTGACCCCAAAAAGAGTGTCATATGTTGCAATATGCAGTCTACCACTCGAAGGTCAACGTATATACTCTGACCTGGGAAAATAAAAAAACCGTATATACATTTTGGAGAAATATGGCCCCTGTCATCAATTATTGACATGCCACGACTACCCCAGTAACAAAGGAGGCAACAGATTATACTTTTTTAAAAAATAATGCACGCTATTTGTTCCCATTTCCCAAACATCCTATGTACGTTAACTTTCAAATGACAACTTTGAATATTATGAATGAGAAGTGATAAAGCATAAGAGTGAAATTTCCAGTGATTGTCCTCAAAATGAGGTGCATCTAAAATCTCCAAGGCTCATTTAGGCGAGTGAAATGACCTTGGATATTATTGAATGTTAATCAATTCAATGGTGGTATTAATTCCACCTGATTCTGGAAACAAAGCCTCACAAGCGAGTATGCTAACTATGCTTTCTATGAACATGGGTCTATTTTATTTAAACTAAAATAAATCAATTATATGTTCAACCATCAAGCATTTGCCACATTATAGTCATTAATCATATTAAAAAAAGATGATTATATATATATATATATATATATATATATATATATATATATGTATAATTTTAGTCCTTACATGAAAAAAGTTTTTAAATAAGTTCTTATACATATAATTTGTTTGTAAATAAGTTCTTATAGTCAATTGGAGTTATAATTCTATGAACTCTACATAGTTAGTAGAGTATGATCTGGTTTCATATATGTTCAATTATCAAGCATTTGGAGATATCTAGCTAGATACACCATTAAAAAGAATCTTATTGTTAAGTTTTTTTGGGAAAGCAAATATTTCAAAGATAAATTTTAGTTTACTATGTAGGAGTTTGGTATTTATATTAATTAATAATATAAATTTAATTTACTAATACTTAGTTAGGTCAAGTAATTCAATATTTATTTTTTAAAGTAATATCTTAAATTCGAGTTTTATAAATAAAAAAAAATAATATTGGGAGATCTTTACCTGCACAGTGGGATCAATTCAACTCGAGTTAAATTAATTAAAATTAAGTAAATTTTGAATACTAGTGATTTAAATAAAAAAAAAGATTTAATTTCAATACACTATCAGTATGAATTAGCTTTTGTTAATGTAAACATATATTAAGCTCATGAAATTGTACTAACAAAACCAATAATTTGAATGTGAGTAAAGTATAGTTTAAGCATCTTAATTTTTTTTAATGATGGAGTTAATTTTTATATTTGAACTAATTTAGGATTGAATTTTTAATTTTTTGATATTTCATAGATATCATTCTATTTGAAGTAATTTTGTTCGAGTATGGTGGAGCATTTAAATGACGGTGACTCTCCTAGTTGAGATCAGAATCGTGGTTCACTACATTGTAGTGAACTAATCCACTTATTATTAGATCAAACCTCAATTAACTTTTAATTAAAGACCTTAAGTCATTTTCGATCATTGAAAAATCGTACGTGCCTCGTAACTCTTTGGCAAGTGCACCAAATCGTTAAAATAATAACCACGGTAAGTGGGTATCGTCCCACAAGGATTGAAGTATCAAGCAATACTTCACTAACAAAATTTCTATTTAGATTAAATCAAAGTAATTTGGATTGAAGACAGCTCTCAACAAAGAAAAGAGATAATAGAAATAGACTATGAACGAGCAAATAATATAAACTAATGTAACAATTTAAATAGAGAAAATTTCAAAGTTCTAAAACGCTAGAGGATTGAGGTGGTCTGATTTTTTTTTAAGTTTTTATGAACTCTTATATCACTTGAGTTGGAGATTATTAGACTAATGAAGGGATTTTAAGTAGTTGATGCTAATTCCTTAATTAATCAACTCCCCTCTTCCTATTAAACATGATAATTCCTTAACTATGCTCAACAAGAGAAAGGGATTAGGCATAAAATTCAGTCCACAATTCATATAAGATTCAAGATAAATTCTTAAACCTTGAATATTATGAGGTTCATCTCTTAAGCTAGCTCAAACACAATTTTCCCAAATTATACAAGAACCCTAAATCAATCCATGAACAATACTTCATAAAATTGTATAAGAAAACAAAAGATAAACCATTAGTTCAACAATTCCAACATCAAGAATTCAAGAATTCAAAACAATTACAACTATCTCAGACCAAACCCCTAACCCCTAGCTATGGAGTTTAGCAACTCATAACAAAATAGAAAATAATAGAGAAGATAAGAAGATAAGAAGAGAATCCATGTCAAGAGCCCAAGAATTGGAGTGAAAGAGTCTTCAATCTCCCCTCCTCTTGTTGTCTTTCACTTTTTCTCTAGAGCTACCTGTTTTTCTGTATTTTTCGCCGTCAAAAGGATCCCCAAAAGTTCTGTTTCGTTCTGATTAAAAACACATTTACGGATGCAGATTTTCCGCCACCGCTTAGGCGGTGGAACTCCAGTAAGCACACATTTTTTTACTTCCAGCGCCTGGGGCAGTGGACTTTGAGCGCCCAGGCGCTCTCTGCAAGGCCAAAATATAAAATTTTAATTAATCTAAACTACCTAAAAACATGTAAACATAATTAAAACTCTAAGATTAAAATGAACTCAAAGAAAATTATTAAATATACAAAACTCAAAATAAAACAAAATCCTAATAAACAAAACATCATCAAAGGTTCATACTATGCTGATTTTTGACAACTTTTCATATGCAAAATTGCACACATATATGACCCATCAGTGCCAAATTAGAATTACATATCCCTATCATGCCACCAAAATAAGATTATTGGGATCAATATTTTGTTGCTAAAATTAAACTTTTTTTTTTTCTCTAAACTAAACTGCTCCTACAAATTTTATTTTATTTTTTTGTTTGTAGCTATTTTTGATAAAAATATTAATCAGTTAATAATCCATTGCGTTTTAGTATCTTCCTAACGTATGTAGAGGGAGCAACCATTTAAGTACTCATAACTTTGTTTAGGCTACAATTTTTTTAGTATATTATGTACATTTTTTATTTGTGGACTAGTAGTGTTGAGAGTATTCATTAATTTTTAAAGTAAATACCAAAAAGATTTTTTATGCTTCAGTTATGTAAATTTCACTAATTATTCTACTTGTATTTATAATTTTATATTCAGTAAGGTTTTTCTTTTTTTTATCAATATATGAAAAATAAAATATAAAAAATAGTTAACATTTTTTTATAAAATCATTGGAAACAATATATGTTATATTTTTATTTCGAGTTAACTTAAAATAAAGTATAAAAAATAGTTCATTGTTTTTTAATGCCTAGTTGACCTTTTCTAATGTTTAGGTGGCGTATTCTGGTATCAATTAGCTACCAAAAATTAAGTTTGTTTCACCAAAGTTCTTAATTAGAACAATAAAAAGTTATTAAGTTCCTAAAGGTCAGATCCTTCTACTATGGTTTTCTCATTTGAATGCAGGTACGTTGATATGTAAATGTTTGGTCGAAATTGAAGGGTCAAAATATGAATATGGGAAAGGACGAATCTAGACGATTTAATGGAGTGGTACAATAGCCATAACCATAACCCAATGACTTCATCAATGATCAAGTGAAAGGGAGGGCGCATTCTCTGTGGAAGCGGGCGTTGACCGCTTCACGGTGAAGTACTAATTTCTCTTTTATATAATTTTTAGCGACAACTGTGCGCGCGCTGCAGCAAACTTGGTTGTTTACGTCTTTGGCGAGTCCGTGGTCGGGCGTTCGACTCTCACTTGCCTATCTTCAATTTTTTTTTTCCTGTTGATGATTTTTTAACACAAATTTTATCTTTTAAATTTTATATGATAATTATTAACATAAAACAAAACACACACACACATACAGCACCGAAAAAAAAATACATACATATATATATAAAAGTTAAAAAATATTATAATAATATACACATTTAATTCTTTTAATTAAATTTGACATCTTATTCTTATTCGATTTTAATTATTAATGACCAGTTATCATAATGTATGTATAACTAATTACATATTAATTTTAAAGATTAGTATATAAATTTTCTTTCATTTGATTTAATAAATTGTTAGTATTATATCAATCCATTTCTATGATCATTTTTTAAATAATTTCAAATGGTAGTTCACAATCATTAAGCAGAAATATTTAATGTTACAAAAGATTTATACAGTAAAAAGTAATGCATAATACTTTTAATAATGAATTGCGATATGAAATGCATTTATATAAATTTTTTCAGTAGTTATTTTATTTTCTACAATAATGATCTCACAATTATATTTTTTATTTTTATAATTATTTCATCTTAATTTAGTCATGCTAAATATTATGTAATATTTTTTAAGTATGTGTATTATATTAATTTTATTTATCAATATAACAATTAAAAGCTCAAAATTCAATTATTTAATTAATTATATATACATTCTAACGATTGTTCATTAATTGTTAAAATAAGATAAGTATAGGATATTAAATTGAGTTTAATTTTAATATATTGATAATACCAAAAAAAAATTACACTGTTATTCAATTGAATTCTTCAATTTCTATAACTATTTAGTTGTGGGTGTAAAAGTTAATTTTATTTATTGATATAGTAATATATAATTAAATAATAATATAAAAATATTTTATATTATTAATGTATCAAAATTAAATTATATTAAAATAATATATATAGGTAACAATTATCAAATAACTTGTCAAAAAAAATTATCAAATAAAATTTAAAAAAATATTGCAAATAACGAAAGGGTGGGATGTTAGCACTTGAACGGGACCTCGGATTTTTTGTGAAACTTTGGACAAGCGAACTAACCAAATGTACTAATTTGCGCAAATGAACGGGGAGCGCATTTAAAGTATATAAAAATTAGGGTTTAATTTGAATATATTATAATATAAATTTTTTTTATATAAATATTTAATTATATATTATTATACTAATAAAAATTTTTAATATAATTATTTATTATTTAAATAATAATATAAATAAAAAATTCTAATTAAATGATAATATTATCAATATATTCAATTAAACTCTAAAAATTAATATTGTACTTCATGATGAAACTTTGACCAACCGCTTCACCTGAGAATCCACGGAAAGGGAGAGGAAAAGTAGAAGGAGTCAAAGCTGATATTAAATTATTAATTAATAGATAGATTGTTGGCGATGCGAACGCAATGGCACCCGTCACCCAACAGACCCTGTGCCCATGTCTCTTGGCCATTCCTTGGCTTCTATAAATAACCATTTCACTTCAATTTCGAACTCACTTTCATTTGGAACTTGCATCTGCCTTACGTATTCTTCACTACCTACTACTGTCCGTGTACGCAATTGAATCAACCGCACTACACTAATGGCTGCTCTCGATTCCGCTATTCCTCTACTTACTCCTTACAAGATGGGCAACTTCAATTTATCCCACAGGTAACCCAACTCACCTCTACTCGACTTCATTCATTTCATTTCATCCCTCACTCATCTTTTTCTCTGCAACTCGCTTTACCTTGATTCATTCTACTCTATAATAATCTAATTTCAGAGTTGTTTTGGCGCCACTCACCAGACAGAGGTCTTACAACAATGTCCCTCAACCCCATGCTATCTTGTATTACTCTCAGAGAACCTCCAAGGGAGGCCTTCTCATTGCCGAAGCTACTGGTGTCTCTGACACTGCTCAGGGGTACTACTTTCCATTTCCATTTCTAAGCTACTCTTTCACTATTCTTCTTGTTTCCTCAACTTCATTTGCTTCATCAATAAATATCTGATGGGATGGGATGGGATGGGATGGGATGTGCAGGTACCCGCATACACCAGGCATATGGACAAAGGAGCAAGTGGAAGCGTGGAAGCCCATTGTGGACGCTGTTCATGCCAAAGGTGGCATTTTCTTTTGTCAGATCTGGCACGTTGGAAGAGTTTCAGATATAGGTATTCTCTCGCTCCCTTTATTTCTTATCAAATGACAATAAGTATTCTATTACCCACTAGGAGTTTGTCCACGAGGGACTTAAAATCACAAATAAGCAACTCTTGTTAGAATACCACACAATTTTAATGTGGACACTGCATTACTCTTATGCTTTCACACCACAAGAATACCTGATGATATTGCACACCAAAAAAACTATTAGCCGAGTTTTCTTTACATGTAGGCCTAGTCTAGTTTTGACATGTTTCAATATGAGAAAACATTCATAGGGAATTCTGTTGAATTGAACCCATTCCCCTGCCACTGTTGAAACTTCACATCCTGCCTTACTTGTTACTTTCTTCACTACCTTTTGTCAAATTGCAAATGTGGAAGGAATTATCGAAAGATATTGCTTGTCAAAATATGTGTTGGATATAAAGACATCCATGGTCCTACACCTAGTTGTACTGGGTTTTTGAAGGCTGGAATTTGTCACAGCCAACATATTCACTGAAAATTAAGGTGAGTGAATCAGAGCATATAGAACAAGAGTTCCAAATTTCTGGAAACTGTACAGTGTGGACTAGTGATAGGGGAGAGGCCATAGGGGATGGTCCTGCTTTGCTGTCAACCTGTTCTTAACATATTTTTTGACATCAATCTATGATCTAACATCACCAACGGTAGAGTGAAGATGGTTGAAGGTTGTTGTTATTGAGTATTGTCAGGGCGTAATTGTGCATTCTGGTTTTTTAAATACATTATGATGTATGTGCTTAATGTATGCCCATTTTCCATATTATTTGAACAGTTTATCAGCCCAATGGGCAAGCCCCAATATCTTCTACAGACAAGCTACTCGCACCACAATTTCGAGTTAATGGCATTGATGAAGTAAAGTTTGCAACACCTAGGCGGCTAAGGACAGATGAAATTCCTCATATTGTCAATGACTTCAGACTTGCTGCAAGGAATGCTATAGAAGCTGGTAACTTCATTGGCCTTTTAGCGTATAGTATAATTCAGTTTCAGAAACTAGATTGCTTGTTGCTTTAAAGGGTACTAAGACATTTAACAAATCATGTAACATACCCATGGTGGTGCAAATTGTAGGTTTTGATGGGGTTGAGATCCATGGTGCTCATGGCTACCTACTTGAGCAATTTATTAAAGATAAAGTGAATGACCGAACAGATGAATATGGCGGATCCCTTAAGAACCGTTGTCGATTTGCTTTGGAAGTTGTTGAAGCTGTTGTCGATGAAATAGGGGCCGAAAGAGTTGGAATGAGATTATCACCTTATGCTGAATATGCAGAATGTGGGGACTCCAATCCCGAAGCATTAGGGCTTCATATGGTTAATGCCCTCAATAAATATGGTATTCTGTACTGTCATATGGTGGAACCAAGAATGAAAATTATTGGAGAAAAAATTGAATGCCTTCACAGCTTAGTGCCAATGAGAAAGGCCTTCAATGGCACCTTTATTATTGCAGGAGGTTATGACCGAGAAGATGGGATCAAAGCCACAGCTAAAAGTAGGGCAGATCTTGTTGCATATGGTCGATTGTTCTTGGCTAATCCAAATTTGCCAAGAAGATTTGTGCTTGATGCCCCTCTCAACAAGTACAACCGCAAGACATTCGACATTTCTGATCCAGTTATTGGTTATACTGACTACCCATTTCTTAAATAAAGAAACCAATGGTTTAGAATCCAGGAGTGGAACCACCTAATTTTATAGGCTTGTCTTTCCCTTGCACGTTCCTATTTGCGATTTCGTTTATTAGTGTAATAAGAATGATAAGTTTCACATATTCTTTGTCACTACCTTGAATCTAGTTAATTTTCTAAAATGCTCAATGTTGTGCACATAGCGAATAAAACTTTTATTTTGTGTGTAGTAATGTCAGTATACACCAGCGATAAGTGTTCGAAAAATTACTTTGAAGGTTAACAGATTTTTCGCTTAATTTTATAATATGCATATATTTATATTTTAAAATTATATCTTAAATGGTAAATATATTGTCACACGTAAACTTTATCATGAATTTGAATCCAAATAAAAGCTCATATTTTTTAATTTTCTTAGTCAACATCTACATTTTTCTCTTTTTTTTTTTGGTCAGTGAGGGGGATTTTTTTTGGGGGGGGGGGGGAGGAGGGCAATGGGGCTCTGCCCCTGCAACTTGAAGTCGTGCCCTCTGGGTGCACCCTTCTCTGGAGGCTGAACAAATGAACATTTGTGCGGCCCTCCAAGTAGAGATGGAAATAGGCCAGGCCACGCTCTAAACAGGTCAGACCTGTATCATAATTATTGGGCTTGAGTCTAGTCTGTTACCTGTTAAAAGCTTTGTTTTTTGCATTGCCTAGACTGTTTGGGTGGCCTGGCTTGACTTGAAGCTTGTTAATAAAGTCTAATGTAAAAAAACCTCTCTTAATAGGTTATTAGGCCTAGGCCAGCATATAGGCTCAAATAGGTTCAAGCCTTTGAATACACTATAAACAGGCCTTCACAATGACTATAAAAAAATTTGCTAAAACAAAAAAATTAAATAATAAAAATGATATATCAATTACCTATACTATGCCACCAACGCATCACAAAACCTTTAAACTATTTATCAAGACAAATTCTATAGCTTATGAATATATTATCACCGCAAGTCTAATGTGCTAATGTTTCATAAATTCACAATAATAGAAATTTAATATCAACAATCCACAAATCTAGAGCAATACAATAATACAACAATGATAAGAAATAAGTGCACCAATTCAAACAAAATTCAACAATCAACAGCAACAATTGCATAACTACAAATAATCAATCCAACAAAGCAAGTGATTTTGGCATAAGAGATAAAATTGAAACTTGAAAGGCCATTGGTGTCTGCAAACGGGATTAAATTACTCATGCGTTAAATACATGCTATTTTTTCATTTTTTGTTTTTTTGTAAATTACCAAAACATATATAGAGAAAAACATAAACGGTTACCAACTTCCCATTCAATAAAGCAAGTGATTGAAACTACAAAACCAACCAAATTAGTGCTCATTAAAATGAAAGTGGCTTTGGCATAAGGGATAAAATGAATCAACAAAGCATCAAATGCACACTAAAAATCACTTTCCAGCAAATACACTTGGCAAAATCACTTATTATGTTACTCCACTTCACTATGCAGTTCAAGTTGGTACCAAGCAAACTGTGAAATTCGTGATTAATAGCAGAACAGTTTCAGTCAAAAGTACAACCAAATATATAGCGAATTTGGAAATGCACACCTCATTAATATCTATGGTGGGTAGCAGTTTTGCACCTTTCACTAAATAGATATTGTGGCTGTGAGATCTAAACTTCCCTGTAATAAAAATGAATGAAAGAAAAAGCTCACCAAAAATTAAAAACTTTTAGTTCTCCCCTTTAAAAAACCAAATGGAAACAGAAACGAATACAACATTCTTGCCTCAAAGGGCATCCTACTTCCATTCTATTCATTCATAATATTTTTATCAATAAACTACCAGCTCAGTCGCTCAGACTGACTACGTTCTATTTGCAAATAATGAAAGGTTGGAACCCATTGCACATTGCCATTCAAAAACATTCGCAAAAATCACTTCAAGTCATTCACAAACAACCCGATCTGAACGAAGGTCGAGGTCATGAAGCGCTAGGGGAGGCCGGAGGAGGCGGCGGAGCTAGACGCGGCAGTGGAGGTAGATGTGGCGTCGCAGAGCTGGACGCAGCAGCAGCGAACAACGGGGTTGGTTCAAGAATCAGAGGAAGGAAGGGAGTGGGGATGACGGCCATCTGATCTAAGGAAGAAAGTTGGGGTCTTAGGGACGGCAGCTTTGGTTCAAGGTCGGTGGGTTTCAATCTTTGTCTCTGGACTCCAGTAGCAGCGGGAGGGCAGCTTTATTTCGAGGCTTTCTATACTCGTAGCAAGAAAAAAATAATAATAATCAATAAATATATTGAATATGCAATAATAATAAATATAACAACTAAGCTTGCCTCAGTGATAGAAGCAGCTGATGGCTAGTGCTCAAGGATGCAGGTTCAAATACTGGTAAAGCCTTATACATAAGGCTGGTCTATTTAAGTAATTAGACATTCAAAGTTTGACTTGTTTGTTAAAGAGGCTAAGCTAGCCTGGCCGAACCAAAACTTTTATACAAGCATTGAATTGGGCTAAAACTTTACGATTTCAATTAATATTGTCCTCTCTTCAATTAGTCCCTAGCCCAAAATAATTTATAAATCAACGTGGGCCAGTCCATTTGAGGGGCTTAAAGTTGACGTTGATAATGACGTAAATACTGCATTAATCTATGTCTTATAGCACAGCGGCATAGTTGGATGTAGAAGATGAATGCTTGTTGATGTTAGGAACTTGATGGAGGACATCACCTTGGAACAGTGAGATACCGCTCAATTTTGAGAATGCAACAGGAATGGATGGAAGAATAAATGGACGATTACCACTACCACTACCGCTACCACTCCCACGAACATGCGCTAAGCGTTTTGCCAATGGTTCAGTCAGGAGGAGGCACGGTTGCAGAAATTCGACTGCAAAGATGTGCTCCCATAATTCCCCTCCTCAAAACGACATCGTTGTGCATCCTCTCTTTCTCTCATCGATTTCGATAATTTGATTCCATTGGAAGCATTATTACTATTTATTATTATTAATATTATTGGCAGTGAAATTGGAGGGTTTTAAATTTAATTTGATAAATGCAACAATTGCAGGTTGGGTGGGGAGCGGTGTCGGTGGATTTCTTGGCTACCGTTGCTGCTTATCCTAAACCTAATGACCATTATGTTAAAATAAGCATTTTTGAATGTTCTTATAAGGCATGTTTTCTAAAAGTTCCTTTCAATAATATGCAGCTAACGTTGTTCATTATGTGTTCATCATCGTGTTTGTGCTTTTATTTTGGGGAAAAAAACAATTCTGTTTATGCATATATGTG
This sequence comes from Pterocarpus macrocarpus, assembly GCA_031439585.1. Lineage (NCBI taxonomy): Eukaryota > Viridiplantae > Streptophyta > Magnoliopsida > Fabales > Fabaceae > Pterocarpus > Pterocarpus macrocarpus. The sequence continues at coordinate 75,963,545 of CM062520.1, read as the reverse complement.
AAATGGTTTAGCTGTATAGTCATCTGTATCTATATATTGAAAATGCCATGGTTTAGCTTCATGTCAGAAGCTGGTATATGACCAATTTACTCCCTTATTACGAACTTAGCATCGTTATCTCAAACTATAAAGGTGCTTTTTTAACAAGTCGTATTATTTTGCATTGTCTCTTCATTTAGTTACGTTACTTGAATATTTGCAGGTTACATAGCATACATTTTTGCTACAGGTGCTTATTCATATTGGGGCCCCCCAAAGCTGGTTATAGTATATATCACATGGTCAGACTTTGTTACTTCTAATGACCACATGCTTATGCATGTGATTTTATTTAGATAGTTGCTCCTTCTTTCTTCTACGCGTTGTTACTTGCATAAAATAATATAAATGTCGGGGTAATTTTTAGATAATTTACAGGGTAAAGTAGATATTATTATATTAAGGATATTTTACCTTGGCAGACTAATGCAGATATGATATATGGTTTATGAGGAATTTGTTATAGAAGATTATTTGACATGATTTCTTATGTTTTTTACAGTTGATGTTATTTTGAAGATTATTTGACATGGTTCCTGACAAATTTCTTGCTGGTGATATGTCTACTTTAGATATTGCTAATTCAATGGCTATGTTCAGGTCCCAGTGAATTGGAATGGTTCAGACATAGTAGATGGCTTTGCTATTTTAGTATGTTGATTATCATTAATGAGTGTACAAATTATGCATGAAATGCCATGTATTTGGTTGGATCACGTAATAATTACGGTCCATTTCTAAACTAAATAAAATCCAAGCAGTTTTGAAGTCGAAGAACATTGATGATGGGGTACCCTGCATTGATTGATGGGAAAAAGGAGGGGGTTGTTCATTCGTTTTTCAATAAAAAAATTGAAGGCAGGTGGTTGGAACTTACTTGCAAGTAAATAGGCTGGATATACAGTTAGGCAAGGATGCAATTAGAACTTAAAGTTTGGAGGAATCCGGTTGTCCTAAAGTGGTTAGTTCTGTTTATTATATCATTTTTTTCCTGATTTATTACTCTCATTGCTACTGATTTATCCATTATTAATTTGTCTTTGTGCATTTACCTTCATATATAACTCATGCTTATGTTTGATGTTGAGTTTTTGGATTGATAATGTGTTAGAACTAGAATAAAAAACTAGTGTTTATTCAAGAACTATAAGATAGAGAGGATATTCGAGAGACTTCTCAACTCTCCCAAAATTCACTAACAAATGATCAAAGACCGTTAATTAATCCCCTCTTCCTTTTATTTATAGCCAACTAACTCTCCTAACTAACTCCTAACTAACAGATTCCTTACATAATGGTTATAGATTTTTAACTTAATCATCTCTTTCTTGCAAATTTATTGACATCTCTGCAATCCATTCTAAAACTTTTACTACTTCATTGATATACTTATGCAGTGTATTATCTCTAAGTATACATCTTATTTTATGTTTTGGATTGTCATACTTATATGAATACCTTCTAATTTTGGCTGCTGCTACATGTTGGAATGAGCCTAATTTTATGGTTGTAGCTAGTTCACATCCTGATTTATTGATAAGAATACTTTGTCCATCGCCAAACTGAAGTGAAAAGGATTGAAGAGTTTAGTTTTAATAGCTTTTATTTTATTTGGTGCTTCAGAATGGGTTATGGACATGACACTTCTTTTGTGTAATTTCTTTGGATTGTTTTGTACCTGATTCTCTCTCTCTCTCTCTCTTTTATCTTCGACTGAATTCTCTAGGCCTTTTTGGCATGGTGTTCGTTTGGTGATATGTTACTATGAACGATTTAACATTAGGTTAATATGTGACAAGGATGTTTTGAAACCATACAACTAATTTAATTCCTGATCTATTAGGGAAAAAAAAAGATAGTACCAATTACCTCTTCTTGGGCTTTAACTGCGACATGTCACAATCATGTTACTAATTGAGAATTTTTTTTCTATAACCGTTATGCATGATTTATAATTTGGAATTTGGAATTTGTAGAAGAAGAATTTAATTTTAAATTTTGTGTTCATTTTCATTTTTTTTAAATAAAAAGAAGCAACATTCTTTTATCAAAACTGGTTATGTGGTTTTGGAAAACATGAGTTAGAGTCCCAGAGGAATATATGTGCTCTGCATAGAATTGGCTCTTTGTAGTTCCTTTCTTCTCATTGATTTATATATCGGATTTTTATAATTGAAAGAAGAGTACACCTCTTTAGCCTATTGCATGTCAGAATCTTCGCTTGATTGAATTCCTATTTGAATTTCCTGTATTTATGTCTTTTGAAGTAATTAGTATTCTTGGTTATGCTCTTTTTGGATGATGTTCGTGAATTAAATTATCTATTGTGAATTCTTTTCAAAATGTTATTTGTGATTTTTAGCACGTAGCAGGGTTGTATTAAGTTGTATTTGAAATTGTTAATTTGGTATTCTTGGAACCAAGTTCATAGTGATTATAAAATGCAAGTGGAGCTCTTTTTAGAAGCTTAATTAAAAAATGAATTCAGCAAATGGCCTTGATTAAATTAGGCTCTTATGGTTATGAAGCTTTTGTGTATCATAGGATTAACACAGTAATTGATCTATTTTGAATATATTCAGTTTTGAGTTTTAGGAATTTTCATTAATGTGTGATTTTGTTATACATGTGATTTAGTTGACGCTTTCAAATTTTATGTGATAGTTGATAATTGTTTAGCTCATGAGTTCCCTCTCTTGACACATTATATTTTAGATCTCTTACCCCTTTTTTATTAAAAAATTCTGATTAAGTAATTGATCGATTTGAGGAGATTCAGTTTGAGTTTTGCATTATTGTGAGAAGCTGGTCTTTCAAGTTTCTAGTTTCTATGATTTTCATGATTTTGTGTGATTTGTAATGCCTGCCATTTAGCTAGTATTTTCAAATGTTCTATGATTACTGATATTGAATTTAGCACATGAGAACCCTCTTTTGAAATATTATATTTTAGGTGTCTTACTTTTTCTTTTCTTTTTTTCCTAATTAGATATTTATTTGTTTAAAGATATTCAGTTTGAGTTCTGTATTATTGTGATAAGTCGATCTTTCATGTCTTCAATTTTTGGAATTTTCATGATTTTTGGTGATTTGTTATACCTGTGATTTAGCTGGTGTTATACCTGTTACAGTTTGGGTCAACTCCCTTTTTTTTTTTTTAATATTCTGATTAAGCAATTTATCTCTTTTGGGAAGGTGTAGTTTGAGTTTTGCATTATTAAACGAAGTTTTACTAACCCTTTACCTGTTGCTGTTTTGGTTTTTGGGAAAATTGTGAAACATATTCTGTTAGTAAGTTAGTGTAAACCTACCTAATTTAGTTCTTACTTTTTATTCATTCTTGGTTGCAAAAATTGTGCAGATTTTTTTGTTTTGAAGTTTGGATTTACTAACGCATGCTTCAATCAAAGTTCCACCAGTGACCATGTGTCCAATTTATTTTTACTATTGGATCTTACTATCTGATTACAAATAATTTGCATTGCATTACCATTAATTCTTCTAATGGTGTTGTGTCGACCGACTAAGTGGATTTACATGTAGATGTCACCAAAATTTTGTAGACGGGACCCTTTCTTCTTTTGATGTTACTGCACCTTCACCTTGGAGAATCTTTGGTTGGGTAAATGGTAAAAAGGTTCGTTTCAGTGGCTGTCATTTGAGCTGCTAATTAGCTTTAAATTGCATTAATGGGCTACTAAATAATTGCCCTTATTTCTTTTAATGGCGTTGTGTTTACAAACTAAGTGGAGGTACCTGTAGATGTCGCCCAAATTCTGTAGGCTGGACTCTTTCTTTCTTCTACTCATGTTATTGCCCCTTCATCTTGGACCATATTTGGCTGCCAAAATAATAAAAAAGTTCATGAATAATTCATGCCATTTGAATTGTTGATAAGCTATTAGTTTTTTTTTTTTTTTTGTTTTCCTTTTTGACATGGTTGATTAGCTATTAATTGCATCTATAGGAGATACTAAATAATTAGTTTTTTTCTTTAAAATAATACTAACGGAAATTGGAATGCTAATGATTGATATTTGAGCATTAATTACCTTCCAGAAACCCCTTTCAATTCCACAGTAGGGATGTAGAAGGAACCATGCTGGATTTTTACTCGGTTGTTGGGAACATAGATTGTTATTGTGGTTATAGATTGATATTCACATTATTCTTTGCTATAGATCTATTGTTTGTGGCCTAAACATTGTGTCTATATCGTGGACAAGCCATGAAAAAGTTGTTTAATTGCTATATTGATTCGGGAGTTAGTGTGAGTCAATTTACTGGGAGTACTCTATTTGTTTTTTTTTTTTTTAAAATGGTTTGCTTATACTCTGTTTAGTCTTATTTCGTGGAACATTTGCTGGAATAAAGTTTTTAAATGTCTCGAAGTTTGTCCTTAATGTTTTGAGCTTATATATTTATAATGAAAGTACTTCATTCTTATGCAGCAATCAGTTAGGCTTTGTACGTTTATATTAGCTATTGAACTGCCATTATTTTTTAATTTAAAGATTACTGTGATCTACATCTATTACAAGTTGTGGCATTGGTTGTTTCATCACCGAATACTTCATGCTGTATGGCGAAAGAAGATCTTTATAGTGGTTCTTGACTATAAAGTTGGGATTGGCTGAAAAAGTGTGATTCTCTATCTCAAGATTGTAGTTAAATCTTTAACTTGAAATTTCATATTTTTATCTACGTCTGTCAAGTTCCCATCTCCCATGTAGGACAAATTAGTTTTGAACAAAATAATGGCAAAAACTTGGAGGATGAGTTCGTCTAATGGTGTTAGGTGCCTCACCTCTCGTGGAAAATGTATTGGTTTACTATCATTGACGTCAAGTATTTCTCCATGCCTTGTGATTGTAGTTTTTTATTTCAAATAATTATCGTTCATCAAGTTTTCAGGGGGTTTCTTTTTTATTTTAAATGCATATTGAGTTTATATTTTTATAAATCTGAACTTTTCAGCGACAAGTTTCATTATATTTTTATTAAGACGCAATGCTTATTCTTAATAGCAACCCTTGCCAATCAAATGAAGAATTCTGAATAACAATAACTGCCAAAAATTTTTTCTGTTATATATTTTTAAATAATACATATTTTTAAATAATATTACAGTATAAAAGTATAAAAAATAGTTTGTGTTAAAAAAATGTGAATTAAAGATTGAATTTAACATCTAAACTAATTTTGTTGTCATGATAATAAATATAAGTCTCATTCAAATTATTTTATTTATTTATAGTTATAGGATTCAGTGTAATATATTTTATAAGAAATTATGAAGTTGAAAAATTTTGTTAATTTTATTAAGAAATCATGGAAGGGTAATTTAGAGAAATTAACAAATAGGATTGTTGAGTAAGAGTTGCAATAGGCAAAAAAGAGTGGACAATAGTCACTCCCTTTATTCGTATAATGAGGGGTATTTTTCTTAATTGTGAAACATAATGAAAGGTATTTTTGAGAAATTGATATATAGATTTGTTGTGTAGGATTGGCAATAAACAAAATAGAGTGATAATAGCCACTCTCCTAAAAGCCTTAAGAAACTGAAGGGAGAGAGAAATAGACTATAATTATAAGAATTGAAATATTTAAAATTTATTTGATTATATTTATATTAAACATTATTTATTATTGTTTAGATTTTTAATATCGAATTATTATTTATTTATATATATAGTCTATATTATTGTGAATATTTATTTTATTTATTATTACTATTATTTAGTTATCTAATAATCAAAATTTCTCAAAAATATAAAAAAATCATAAAATAGAAGAGTTGTCAAAGTTTCTTTCAAATCCTCTTAATTGAAGAAGAATGGCAAATGCTTTTTCAATATTTTGTCTAAACAAAAATGGAATTGTTAGATTTTCTTTCTAATTTATACCTTTTTAGATTTGAAAAATATATAAACGACATAAATGACAATGATAGAAGTTTTATAATTTGGTTTAGGCACATCTGCCAATTTATTGTCATTTTTTTTTTAAATTGTAATTTGTTGCTTATACTTTTAATCAATGTCTTATTTAAGCCATTCTTTTTAAATCATAATTAATTTCTATTCTTTGGAAAATACACACAATATTATGAAGACCAAGGAAATACTTGGTTTCAAGAAGACCAATAATTTTAAAATAAAATATATAAAAATACAATATATACAATATAATTGATGAAAATTCTTTCAATAATTCTTATGATAACATATAAGCTAACCGTTAGAATCGTATAAACGCGGACCGTGCAACTTTTTACCATCATTTTATTGAGAAATTGTAATTTCTTTTTCTGTTTTTAATCAGTGTCTTATTTAAACCATTTTTTTTAATAACAAATAGTTTCTTCAATTCTACTTTTCATGGCTTAATTATATTCTTTGAAATTATTGTTAAACTTAAGGCATAAATATCAAACATATCCAATATAATGATAATGATTTTTTTTTCTATATCTTAAAAAAAGACCGATTATTTTGAAATAAAACATATAAAGCCAAAATATGTAAAATATAATTGATGAAAATTCTTTCATATATTGTAATGACGATGTGTAACGAAATCACCAGATCCATACAAACGTGGACTGTGCAATACATAGAGACATCTACTAGTGTGAATTAATTGTGCATCTTGTCACAATCTCAAACCATATTTCTTCTCAGCTTCGATGATTCTGTGGGGAATTTTTTGAACGGATTTTTGAATTGATTTTATTGTCCACCTAATTAAAGTTGTGAATGTTAGATTAACCAATCACAACATTTCTGCTTACACCTGTAAAATATCTAATTTTTAGGTAGTTGCATACATCAAGGAGCCAATAGCCTAAGCGAGAAGACGGTGTAGGTCAATTATTGTATTTTTGTAATACTTGTACCTAGATTTTCATCCTGTGGTCCAATAATGCATTTAAGATTTTACCCACGAATAATAAATTTTTACCTCATTTTGGAAGAGACAAGAAGCACTTTCCACACCAGCAGAGATTCATAATATTCATCATCACTGCGTTGAATTACACTAATGGGAATCAAGCCGACATAACGGAGAGGTACAATAATGACTAATGAGAAATCTCGAAAGCCAAACTAGTATAAATGAAAATGACTTTTGGTTTTGACATGAAAGAGTTGCGGAGAAGGACGAAAGCCGAGTCTGAAGATACTAACTCGTGTTTGTCATGGCCTGCGATCGTTGTCGTGCTTTCTTTCTGGGTCAATGGGTGAACATGCCCATGTCTCTTTGGTCATTAATTCCTTCCCCTCAACCGCGCCGCACTTGATTCCCTTCTTCTTCCTTCTATAAATACCTACTTCATTTCATCTGGACCTTGCCTTTTCCTCCTCACTTATTCTTCACTACCCACTACTCACTACTGTTACTGTTACTGTTACTGTCTGTCCACGCTACGCTATTATTTCAATCAAACGCACCAACTACTCGCATCACACAAAATAATGGCTGCTATAGATCCCGCTATTCCTCTTCTTACTCCTTACAAGATGGGCAACTACAATTTATCCCATAGGTAAGGTAAGGTAAGGTAAGGTAAGGTAAGGTAATTGATCAAGTTCATTCATTCATCTCTTCCTCAGTATTATTCTCTATATCCATTCCCAATTTGCTTTAAGTTGTTGGGATTTGTAATTTCAGGGTTGTTTTGGCACCACTCACCAGACAGAGGTCTAACAAGAACAATTCCTCAACCCCATGCTATCTTGTATTATTCCCAGAGAACCTCCAAGGGAGGCCTTCTCATTGCTGAAGCTACTTGTGTCTCTGACACTGCTCGCGGGTACTTTCCTTTTCATTCCATATCTCCGCTAATATTTCACCATTCTTCATGTTTCTTCAACTTCATTTGCTGATGTGCAGGTATCCAGACACACCAGGCATATGGACAAAGGAGCAAGTGGAGGCGTGGAAGCCCATTGCTGATGCTGTCCATGCCAAAGGTGGCATTTTCTTTTGTCAGATTTGGCATGTTGGAAGGGTGTCAGATACAGGTACTCTCGCTCATTTTTTTTCCTATCGAATCAAAATAACTATTACCCACTAACTAAGAGTTAGTTGAGGCAGTTAAAGAGAGTTCAAATAAACTCTTATTAGAATAGCACATGATCCTTGTGTAGATAATGCATAACTCTTGTGCTTTCACATTATAGGAATACCTCGTGATATCGCCCAGAAAAATGAAAACAAAATAGAATAGCTATTAGCTGAGTTTACATGTAGTGTACGCCAAGTTTAATTTTGACATGTTTCGATATGCAAAAACATACATGGGTTATTCTGTTCAAGTGAACCCATTCCCCTTCCACTGTTTGAACTCCACATCCTGCCCTATCTTCTTACTTTCTCCACTACCTTGTCAAATTGTAAATGTGGAAGGAATTTCTGAAAGAAATTGCTTAGCAAAATATGTGTTGGATATAAAGACATCCATGGTCCTCCACCTAGTTGTACTAGGGTTTTGAAGGCTGGAATTTGTCACAGCCAACATACAGACCAGGGTGTTCACTGAAAATTAAGGTAAGTGGATCAGAGCATAGCATGCAGAACAAGAGTTCCAAATTTTCGCGAACTCTATAGCGGACTAGTGATAGCGGAGAGTGAAGAAGATGGCTGGAGATTATTGTTATTGAGTATTGTCAGGGTGTAGCTATACATACTAATTTTTAACTACATTACGATGTATATGCTTAATGTCTGCCCAATTTCCATATTATTTGAACAGTTTATCAGCCAAATGGGCAAGCCCCAATATCTTCTACAGACAAGCCACTCACACCACAAGTTCGAGCTAATGGCATTGATGAAGTAAAGTTTGCAACACCTAGGCGGCTAAGGACGGATGAAATTCCTCATGTTGTCAATGACTTCAGACTTGCTGCAAGGAATGCTATAGAAGCTGGTAACTTAACTGACATTTTTAGTGTACAAGTGTTTCCAAAGTTCAAATTGCTTCAATCATAATACAATCCAGTTTTAGAAACTAGATCACTTGCTGCTTTCAGGAGTACTAAGACATTTTATAAATCATGTAAGGCATATACATGGTGGTGCAAATTTTAGGTTTTGATGGGGTTGAAATCCATGGGGCTCATGGCTACCTACTTGAGCAATTTATGAAAGATAAAGTGAACGACTGAGTAGATGAATATGGCGGATCTCTTGAGAACCGCTATCGATTTGCCTTGGAAGTTGTTAAGGCTGTTGTGAATGAGATAGAGGCTGAAAGAGTTGGAATTAGATTATCATCTTATGTAGAATATTTAGAATGCGGAGACTCCAATCTTGAAGCATTGGAGCTTTATATGGTTAATGCCCTCAATAAATATGGTATTCTATATTGTCACATGGCGAAAAAGAATAAAAATTGTTGGAGAAAAAGTTGAATGCCCTCACAGCCTGGCGCCAATGAGAAAGGCCTTCAGCGGCACTTTTATTGTTGCAGGGGGATATGACTGAGAAGATGGGATCAAAGCCATAGCCGAAGACAGGGCAGATCTTGTTGCATATGGTCATTGGTTCTTCGCTAATCTAGATTTGCCAAAGCGATTTGCACTTGATACTCCTCTCAACAAGTACAACTAGGAAACATTCTACACTTCTGATCGGGTAATTGGTTATATTGACTACTCATTTCTTGAATAAAGAAATCAGTGAATTAAAATCTAGGAGTAGAACCTCCTAATTTTATAGGCTTGTCTTTTCCCTTGCACATTCCTATGTGCAATTTCGTTTATTATTGTAATAAGAATGATGACGCCTCACATATTTTTCATCCCTGCTTTGAATCTAGTTGATTTTCTGCAAGGTTCAAGATTGTGCACATAGCATGTAAAAATATAATTTTGTTTGTAATAATGTCGGTATACTCCAACAATAAGTGTTGGGATAAATCTATGTACCCATTTGATGTGATGTTTTAATTATAATCTAATTTTTTTTGTCAACATAATTTCATTGATTAAAAACAAAGGCAAAGCCTATTACATCAAAGTGTCTAATATATTAGAACATGATAAAACATAAACTAAGTTTAAGATTATAACCAATGAACACTAGACAGCATTAGATACTAAGCATCATAACAAACGATGATTTTGCATTACTCTACAAATATGCATGATAGTAAATATGAGTTCACTAAATCTCTGATCTTGGTTTTGAAGCCACTTTCAAACCAAATTTTAATCAGTTATATGGAAAGAGCAAGCCGTGTATAGAGCAATACTAAAACCATTAACTAAAACATCTCAAACACATAATCTAGACAATTAAAGTGCTAAACACGTGGGCACCTAGATTACTGAACATGAGAGCATTTAAGTCGACACCATGATACATATTAGCACATAGTAACCTTTTTCTGTGGTACTAATCAACACATTAGTAACCTTAAAGTATAATTGGAAACTAAAAAAAGAGGCCATCTACCTCTAGACACCATAAAACAAAATAAACAAATTCCAACTAACATCAATCAATAGATGCTATTGATTATCACCTACCACAAGCATAGTCTTTTGATTCACGCTAATGTATTAGCAACTGTGAGATCTTAAGAATACTAACTTCACACCCTTTCGCATAATTCTAATACCATTACCATCACGAAAAAGCTTGGTAGAAGAGAAATTATTCTGACAATCATGTAAAGAAAAAGGTGGAAAGAAAAAGACAAAAACATATATCTACAAAAGGGTTGCCGGAACCACAGCTCCCTTACAAGCAAAAGAGAATAAGGTGGAAAAGGGTGGAGTGTGACTAGTTAATATTTGGGAAGGGGGAATGTGGAGGAGTCGCAGCAGTGCTGCACTCCTAGGGTGAATATACTCAAACTGAAAAAAAAAAAAAAAAAAAAGGTTCTGAATATGATTTGTTATAGTAATTTTTGAGATACCTAACTAGTGACTAGGGATGTCAAAAAAATCCCTCATAGATACTATGGGTAATACCGGCAATAAGGCGGATATGGGGGAAAGATTTTGCCCCCGCAAGTAATAGGGATGAAGATTTTAAATACCTACATGTTAAACAAGATGGGGGCGGGAATCACTATCCCCATATCCACGGGTATCTGATATAAAATTATTATTTTACCCTTAAGTTATTAACTTAATTAAGTTAATATTGTTATTATTTAAATTGCTTGGACTAATGTTTGAATTTAGAAGTTAGATTTATTTGTACTTATTATATGTTAAACTAATAGTTAGATTACTATTATGTGCTTATTTTTATTTTAATTTATTGGAATTTAGATCGAGAAATTAGATTATTATACTTATTTTGTATTTATTTTATATGTTTATTTTTATTTTAAGTATATTAAATTATTAAAATTCGAATTGTAGAATTAGATTAATATTTTAAGTATTTTATAATATTAGAATTTTTATATTTAATTTAAATTTTTTGAATTTTTTACATTTTAACAGATATTTATAAACATTCATCAATATCTATAAATCCACAAAAAATTCAAATACGAGAACTTATATGGATATGGGGTGGGGGACGGGGGCGAAAATTTAGGCTATCGCCCGCCCTCGCCCCCGCTTACCCGATTTACATCCCTACTAGTGACTAGATGAAAAGACCCAAATTATCGCGGGTTTTGCTACAAGTAGGATTTGGAGAATTAAATTGGCTAGTCATTAGTCAACAAATCGGTCAAGGGACCGATTTAAAGTTTAAATAGTTTAAATCGTGATCAAACTGCTCCAATCGGATTGAAATTAAATATATATCCTAAAAATAAACTACTGACATCCTCAAATCCATTGGACATTGGCTGGACCAGGACACATGTACATGGAGCGTTGCCTATTGCCTACATACCAATAACACACCAAATTTTATCATATCATCATAATATATCTATATCTGAAAGAGGGTTATGAGAGAGTAGTATTGGTGATGTGTCATGTTATGAGGGATTTGGTTCCCTCCAAAAAAATTCATCCATTCCTATTAGCTAATTAGAATTCATTTGTTTTTCAGTTTTTTTAGCTTTCGTTTCTTAAATGATGATAAGTTTTGGTATTTTCCAATGTGCTACCATGCTTCCATGAGAAATTTTCTAAAAATAAAAGATAAAAAAAAGTTTAATAAATTCAGGCAATCAATGTCAATAACTTCCTACTATCTATTTTCATTATTCATTCACCTCTTCAATAAACTAATAAGATACCCTCTAATATCTTCTAAATCAATTAGATAATTTCCTTGTCTTCATATTTTTTACTCTCTCTCTCTCTTCCATCTTTTTTTTCTTATTCTCATCCCATTTCTACTTTTTTAATTCTATTTGGTATCTATTATTCTTTTCATTTTCTTCATGACATTTATTCATTTTTTCTCTTTAAGTTCTACTTTTGTCTTCGTATTCTCTACTATTGCTTCTTCTTCTTCTTCTTTCTATTTTTGCATTCATTTTCTTCCTTTATATGTTCATCTTTTTGTCTTATTCTTTTTTTTTTCTTCTCTCCTTAATTATTATGATTTTTTTTCTTTTTTTTTAACTCCAAGTTGTTTCTATTGTGCTTCTTGGTGCAGTTTCCTCAAAGCAATTTTTTTAATATTTTTGGAAGCAATTTTTGTATCAATTTAAGGTAATACATTTTTATTGGAATTTTGCATTTTTTATTTTGATATTTATCAATTTTGGGTCTTTGATTTTATTCCAATTTTTTCGAAGCAATTTTCTTAGCAATTCAATGTAATGAATTTTTCTTAGACTACTGCATTTTTTGTTTTAATTGTTATCATTTTCATGGCTTTTATATTCTTAATTATTTATTCTTTTTTATTTTCTCTTTCTTTAGGCATATTGGATTTTGGATTTTTACTGCCATCATTTTAGATATGTCATGTCATTCATGAATAAAACTTCTATTTCTTAACAATTTCATGTATAGAAAAAATGTTGAGGATGATTTTTTGAATAAATATTTTGTTCCGGTTTGGGAATAAATATTTTGTTTCTTACCAATTTCATGATATATTAAAAATGTTCATGAATAAAACTTCTATTTCTTAGCAAGTTTGATAACATTTTTTATTATTATTATTATTCCAGTGTTTTGAAGCTATTTCCTTCAAAGTAATGAATTTTATTTTGGAATTCTACATTTTCAGTTTTGATTTTGATCGTGTTTATGCCTTTGATGTTCTTAATAGCTATTGTGTTTTATATTTCCTTTTCTTTATGTATATTGGGTTTTGGGTTTTTGGTCATTTAATTTGAATATATATGTAGTTGATGAATGAAACTTCTGTTTTTAGAAATTTCCCTCTCCATATATATATCAAACAGGTTTGAGTAAATCCTTAAGGTACTTCATTCCTGAAATCTAATTAAACATATTGCATCTTTTTTTAAGTTATTTCAAATGTTGGTTTGCTTTCATTTTAACTGTTAGTACTAATACAATTTAATGTCATGATATTGTGGTGAACTTATGGAATGGGACCCTATTGAAATCAACTTCTACACTACTTTCTAAATAGTTGTACGTATGACTTCTCACAATATCTAATTTAAATTTCTGTTCTTATTTTAGCAGCTTGATGTAATAAGATTGTAGTTTAATGCCAAAACTTTTAACATGCATAATTTTTTTCAGCCTGCTATCATTTGTTAGTACTTTCCTTTGTTGTTGTTTAATTTACTTTAACAATGCCAAACTCATGATTATCAAATTTTTTGATATATTATCTTGGATATAAATGCAAAGGTTGCTGACGAAAAGTAATTGATTGTTTCAACTTATTGCAAATTAGATTCATTAATTGTGTCTCAATAAAGCTACTTTTATAATAAAATAGTTTCTTCATTAAAATTTCCATTGAATACAATATCTTTTATTAGCTAATGCTAGAAAGTTTAATGCTAAGGTTCATATAACTTTGTAATTTATGGGGGAAAAAAGAATATTATTTATCAAATTTACCTACTTTATATGATCATAATTACAATAATCTTAATATTTGAGGCATATATAATTTTATTCAAAACATAAATTATATAAAGCAAGTATAAATGATGGAATAATGGTTCTATGTTTAAATTGATCCACATAGATCCAATATTTTTGTTATATAAATCTTCTTCCTTTCAAATCTTCTACCATGTATTTATATTTATAATTTATAAGATTAGAATTTGAATTTTTAATATGTAATATTATTTGCTTTCTTATTAATAAAAATATCATAGATTTAATAGTTTAGAAAGCAGAGGATGAAAAATTTTATAAGTTCTTTAGAACTTACTCATAGATTGAAATTTTATAAAATTCTTAAATAATCTAAGAATTTTAATGATACAAAAAACATCCATAGATTAGGTTTCTAAATAATATTGATATTTTAAATAGTTGATACTAAACATATATTGCATAGGTGATGAAATATAAAAATTCCACTTTAAAGTGATAATAAACATATATTATACGAGTGATACCAACATATAAATTACATGGATAATGCTTGATATACATTATAATTATTCATAATTAAAAATAAATATTAAATTAAATATTTGAACTCTGAAACTTACAGCATATTCTAAATTATGTCAATTCAATTTTTTTAATTAGTGATTTAAATTACTATTAGTTAATTTTTCTAATCTTACAACACTCAAATTGTATTTCTATATCATATAATATATATTTAAAGCTTTAATATGCAATATTATTAACTTTTTCTATTAATAAAAATGTCATAGATTAATAGCTTGAGAGGCAATGGATGAAGAATTTTATAAGTTGTTTAACACTTACTTGCATAGATTGGAATTTTATAATATCCTTAGAAAATTTATGAAATTTTAATGACAAAAATAAAATTAGACATAGATTAATTTTCTAACTAATATTTATACATCAATAATTGATACTAAACATATATTGTACGGGTAATATAAATATAAAAATTTTACTTTGAGGTGATATTAAATATATATTGCACAGGTTGCAGATATTGAAATTGTGTGGACAATAATTAATATACATTACACTTTTTAGAAATTAAAACCACATCTAAAATTGAACATTTGAATTTTAAAGCTTATAGTACACTTTAAAGTCATATCAGTTATTTTTTTAAAATTAGTGACTTACATTATTATTAAATAATTTTTCTAATCTTACAACATTCAAATTGTAGATTTATATCATATATTTATATTTATAATCTATAAGACTAACTATTTGAAGTTTTAATATGAAATATTATTTTTTTATTAATAAAAAATGCCATAGATTTAATAGTCTGGAATATAGAGGATAAAGAATTGTATTAGTTCTTTAAAATTTGCTTCTAAATTGAAAAATTATAATATCTTTAAATAATCTAAAAAATTTTAATGACCCAAAAAATGACCTATAGATTGGTTTTCTAATTAATATTGATAACTGAAATAGGTGATACTAAACATATATTACATAGGTAATATAAACATGTCAATCACATAGATAATGATTAATATATATTATAATTATTAATATCTAAAAATTAAATTTAAAATTAAATAGTTGAACTCCAAAATTTATAGCACACTCTAAAGTTATATCAATTCAATTTTTTATTTAGTAATTTGAATTATTGTTAATTAGTTTTTTTAATCTATTTATGATGTGAATTAAGTTTTCTTAATAGAGTTTCAATAACGCTACTTTTATAATAAAATAATTTCTTCATTTAAGTTTCTATTGAACATAATGTCTTTCATTAGCTAATGCTATAAAGTTTGATTTTAAGATTTATATAACTTTAATAATTTATGAAAAAATACTATTTATTAAATTTATCTACTGTATATCATCATAATTACAATAATTTCATTATTTTAGATATATATTATTTTATTCAAAACTTTAATTATATAAAAACAAGTATAAATAATGGTTATATGTTTAAATTGGTCCAATATTTTTAGTCTATAAATCTTTTTATATTCAAATTGTGTAACTTTCCCATGTATCACGTGGATAACTATACTAGTAAGAAACTAAAAGCGTGTAACATTAGCTATTTTTTTTATAGAGCATTGTAATATTTTTAAAATATATTAAGTCTTAAAAATCAATAATCACTCACATAGTTTTGAGTTAGGGATGATAGTTAAATAAATTTTTTTTTTAAAAAATAGTGATTCTAGCATTCAAATTCTTAATATTATAGATAAACTAAAGTTTATTTGGAATTATGATATACTTCTACGCTGATCAACTACTTTTTATTATATTTTAAGATAAACAAATTATATTTTCACGTAAAAAAGTTACGATATTAAGAATATACAATTACCACACGTATTTCATGCTATCATGCGATTTACAACCTATTTCATAATAAATATTGAATAAGTTATAACATTTTTATTTCAAGATATAATTTTTTATATAGTATATAATATTTAACAAATATTATAAAGTATTAGCTAAAAAATAGTATCAAAATAGGCACTTAAATTTAATTATTTTGTGAAAATAATGCCTTAATAGATGTCTTAAAACTTAATTCATTAGCCAAACTAGAGATGGCAAATTGGGCTCAACTCGCCAGGTTGATCCGCCAAAAATAATGGGTTTGATTGATATATTTGACCTGTCAAAACTTTTTCAGCCCGCCCCACCTAACCCACAGGCTTTGGCGGGTTGGGGCATGTTGGCTCGCCGGGTCAAGGGTGGCTCTTTTTTTTTTTAAGGTGCAAGAGTATTTTTTTAAAAAAAATTAGATTTTTATTATAGATTATGTTATTATTATACTTTCTTAATTTGTAAACTTTATACATAGACATTATGTTATAAATTTATAGTTAATTGTTATTTATAAACTTATTTATATATCCTAATTAATTTATTATATTTATTTTTGAGTTAAATTTGGATATAAATTATGTAGTTTAATTATTTTATTCTATTTTATTTAAGTAGATTTTTTATTTAATATATTTTTTTAATTTAAATTTTTTTTAAAAATAATTTAACTAATAAAAAATATTAAAATAAATTTATTTTTTTTATTTTTTTGGTACCTACCCTTAAATAGGGCGGGATAGAATGCTGAACCCGCCTTCCCAATTCAGCCCGCCTCACTTTGCCTACACTAGGCCAAAGCATGCAATTTATTGAATAATAATGATCTAAATCAGATGTAAGGATTAATGGTGCATATAACATAGTTAAAGTTGTTATTATCTTTTTCTTCTTCTTTATATATATATATATATATATATTGTACATTGGTATATATATTGTACATCAGTGGCATGAGTTTTAAACCTCTCATTTCTAGGCTACTTCTACTGATTTTGTTATACTTAATGATTTAATATCCCAATTTTATGGATTATCATCATTTTTTATTGTAATTATCCATTCCACAATAATATGAAATAATACGAAAGACTTACAAAGAGATGATTTTTTTGGTAAACACTTACAAAGAGATAATGAGAAAGAGAGTAAAATAATTGTAATTAATGATCAATATAAAATATTAATACTTTGTTAAATTATACAAAAATGATATACAATAAAAATTCTTAAAATAAAGAGAATATATTCTTAATAGAGTTTAATTAGTATGTATTGATAGTGTAAAATAATTTTACATTGTCAACTAATAGAAATATGGGAGAATGAGAAATTATGGTGGATCCCTTATTATAATGAGTGGTTATTTGTATGAGTTGATACTTTCTACTATTTTTATCGGCTGACAGTGTAAAACTATTTTACACTATCAATGTATTTAAATTAAATTCTTCTTAATATAGTTTCTTGATTAACATATTCTTAATATAGTGGTTGAAATATCAACCACTATATTTAAAAATGAAACATAAATTTTAGAGTAAACTCTTAAAGTGGTCTGTATCAATTTTTATATCAAAAAAATTAATTTCTAACAAAAATAAATTGCCAAATTCGTTCTTAACTTTTAAAATATCAGATAAATTAGTCCTCAACAAAAATAAACATATAAATTAGTTTCTAATCTTTTTAAAATCAAATAATTTAGTCACGTTAAAAAAATTTGATAGAAGAATTAAATTATCTAATTTTAAAAAAATTAAGAATCAATTTATCTATTTATTTTTATTAAAAATTAATTTATTCGATATTTTAAAATATTATAGATCAATTTATCAATTTATTTTTATTAAAAATTAATTTACCCAGTGTAAAAATCGATAGCAGCCAGTTTAGGTATTACCCTAAATTTTATTTTGTTGTTTTGAGAGCAGCTCAGAGTCGGAGCATTCCCTGGGCTGCGGTGGTTGTTCTGCCTTGTTGGATTGGATCATGGGAAGACGGTGGTGGGGTCGTCGTCGCAGGCATACCTGATCATTAATTTGGAACCGCATCCATAATCAACGCAAAGGAAAGGAAATGTAACAACGGAGCGAAAGCATTTGGAAATGCTAACGGCTAACGCAATGGCACACGTCATCATAGTAGTTTTCACAAAAATTAGATATTTTTAATGAAGTTTAATTGAAGTGTATTTACAATATAAAATTTTTTTATATTAGTATCTAATCAAAATATTTTATTTATATGACTATTTAAGTAGTGGATAATTATGTTAAAAATTTTTATTAATATGGTAATATATAATTGAATATCTGTGTAAAAGTTTTTTATACTGATAGTATATTTAAATTAAATCCATATATGAGTTTAATTGATATACACTGATAGTGTAAAATAGTTTTACACTATCAACCAATAGAAATAATAAAAAATACTAACTCACATAAATAATTACCCATTATAATGAGGGATCCACCATGATTTCTCGTTTTTCCTTATTTTTATTGATGGACAGTGTAAAACAGTTTTATACTATCAATATATTTAAATTAAATTCTATATAAATTTAATTGATATATATTGATAGTATAAAATTATTTTATACTATCAATTAATAAAAATAAAAAAAATAAAAAATTATAATAAATCTCTCATTATAATAAATAATTATTTATATAAATTAATATTTTTTATTATTTTTATTAGATGACAGTCAATAAATTTAAATTAACGCAACCATAATCAACGCAAAGGAAAGGAAATGTAATAACGTAGCGAAAGCATTTGGAAATGCTAACGGCTAACGCAATGGCACACGTCATCATAGTAGTTTTCACAAAAATTAGATATTTTTAATGATGTAATAAATTATATATAATTTTTTTAAATTAACAATCTGTTCAATTTAAAATAACTATCACTTTAAATAAAATTTGTTTATTCATGTTATTTATATTTTTATATTTTAATAAAATATTTATTATAAATTTTTCTATTTTATTCTCTATATAATGCTAAGTACAATATATAATTAAATATTAATGCCATAAATTAGTTATTGAATAAAGGTATATTAGTAAATATTTTTATACTAATTTCTTTTAGGTTTCTTAATATCCATGTAAATGGTCAAAGTGACAATTATTTTAAACCGGAGAGAGTATTACATCAAAATTAAATCCATTAAATTTTATCATACATAAAATTGAGGGTAACTATGAAAGATTTAATTTAAAAAAAATATGAGCATGTTATATAATATCATATGTGTAATAATTTGATTGAGAAGTGAGGAAAAGGTAGGCGTATTCAAATCAAATCCAATCAAATCAAAATCGTTAAGTCAATCCAATCGAGATAAAAAATCGATTAAAACTGTAAAAGTTTGGATTAGATTTAATCTTATTTTTTACAAATCGTATTGATTAAATTGGATTTTGGATTTAATTTTCAATACCGATTTAATCCAATCCAAACCATATAATATTATATAATATAATTTTTTATTATTAAGTTTATGTTTTTACTTATAATAATTTAAATTTATAAAACAATTTTTTTTATTTTTGTATCATTTTCACTTAAAAATATTTTATAAATATTAAATAAGTTGTTTTTTCATTTTTATTTATTTAATTTATATTACTTTTATTTTATAATATTCTAAATTTAAAATTTTATTTTTTAAAAAAATTAATTAAATCAATCTAATTTAAATCAATAAAAATTGGGTTAAATTAAATTAAATTTAAAATTTAACTTAAATCAATTAAATCTAAATCTTAATAAATTATATTATTTAAATTAAATTAATTTTTTACTCAAAACTGTTTCAACGTAGACAGCCGGGGAAATGAACGCAGAATTTGATTTCTATTCTCCATCCGAGTATTACTGCGGCATGTGTCAAAAAGAACTCATTGGTCAATCCTTGAGCTCGGATTCAATTCTTCTATGTACGCCGCCCCACAACCCCTTCTATAAATACCCATTTGAACCTCCCTTGTATGTTGTCACGCTTATTGTTCAATATTGCCTAGGCTATTCAATCAATCAACCGCGAAACTTGCATCACACAAAATAATGGCTGCTATTAATACTACAGATCCCGTTATTCCCCTTCTTACTCCTTACAAGATGGGCAATTTCAATTTATCCCATAGGTAAGGAAACTCAACTTCATTCATGTGAATCATTTCTTGCTCATCTTTTTCTCTGCATCCATTCTGAACTTGCTTTGCCTTGTTTCACTCTATAATATTTCAGGGTTGTTCTGGCACCACTCGGCAGACACAGGTCTTACAACCATGTTCCTCAGCCCCATGCTATCTTGTATTACTCTCAGAGAGCTTCTAAGGGAGGCCTTCTCATTGCTGAAGCTACTGCTGTCTCTGACATTGCTAAGGGGTACTTTCATTTCATTTCATTTCTACGCTACACTCTCACCATTCTTCATGTTTCTTCAACTTCATTTGCTTCATACATAAACTTTTTTTATTACATATATAATATATGTGACGTGTGATATGATGTGCAGGTATCCGAACACAGCAGGCATATGGACAAAGGAGCAAGTTGAAGCATGGAAGCCCGTTGTGGATGCTGTTCATGCCAAAGGTGGCATATTCTTTTGTCAGATTTGGCATTGCGGAAGGGCTTCAGCTTCAGGTATTTTCTAATCAAATAAAAGCACCTATTCGTGCAGAAGAGTATGATGAGAGAGGATGGCACTGCTTTAATTGCTATCAACTTGTTATTCACATATTGTTTTTTTTGACATCAATCAAATTAATTGGTCTAACATCGCTAGATTGTTGTTGTTATTGAGTATCGTCACATTCTGATTTTTAACTACATGATGATGTACATGCTTAATGTATGCCCATTTTCCATGTTATTTGAACAGATTATCAGCCAAATGGGCAAGCCCCAATATCTTCTACCGATAAGCCACTCACCTCACAAATTCGAGCTAATGGCGTTGATGTAGCACAGTTCAAACCACCGAGGCGCCTAAAGACAGATGAAATTCCTCATGTTGTCAAGGACTTCAAACTAGCTGCAAGGAATGCTATAGAAGCTGGTAACTTCACTGGCTCTTTTAGTGTACAAGCGTTTCCTATATTCAAATTGTTTCAATTATAATACAATCCAATACTCAAATTCTCGTGGTGGTGCAAATTGTAGGTTTTGATGGGGTTGAGATCCATGCGGCTCATGGTTACCTACTTGAGCAATTTATGAAAGATAAGGTGAATGATCGAACAGATGAATATGGCGGATCTCTCGAGAATCGTTGTCGATTTGCCTTGGAAGTTGTTGAGGCTATTGTGAATGAGATAGGGGCTGAAAGAGTTGGAATTAGATTATCACCTTATGCAGAATATTTAGAATGTGGAGACTCCAATCCTGAAGTATTAGGGTTTCATATGGTTAATGCTCTTAATAAATATGGTATTTTGTACTGTCATATGGTGGAACCAAGAATGAAAACTGTTGAAGAGAAATTCGAATGCTCTCAGAGCCTGGTGCCAATGAGAAAGGCCTTCAATGGCACTTTTATTGTTGCAGGGGGATATGACCGAGAAGACGGGATCAAAGCTATAGCTGAAGACAGGGCAGATCTTGTTGCATATGGTCGTTGGTTCTTGGCTAATCCAGATTTGCCAAAGAGATTTGCACTTGATGCTCCTCTCAACAAGTACAATCGGGAAACATTCTACACTTCTGATCCGGTTGTTGGTTACACTGACTACCCATTTCTCGAATAAAGAAATCATTGATTTGGTAATCCAAGAGTACAGCCTCCTAATTTTATAAGCTTGTCCTTGCACGTTCCTATTTGCACTTTGGTTTATTGGGGGCACATAGCATGTAAAATTATTAGAAAAATATTATTTGAATATATTATGTATCGATATAATACAGATATAAGAGAAAAATATGAGTGTAGGTAAGCATTAAGATGTACTTGTATCAAAATAGAAGTGTTATGTATATTTATATGAAAGAAATATTGTATTTGGTGTTGATTGTTGAAGAGGAATATAATTTAGAAATACAATAACAAAATTCAAACTATTATTTTGTGTGTAAAAATTTCTTATTTATTAAATGTTGGGCAAAAGCCATGCACCTGATTTAGCAATGCCATATGAGCTTTGTGCTAATATTATACCTGCTTGATGTGTGACTTTTTAATTATAATCTATAATCTATTAGTATTATACTACATACAAAATCATAAATTATAATCTACATTTATTTATACTGTATATTAAAAATATAAATTATGTTCTTTTCTTAACGTAAAACTTTATTTTATAACTTTACTGGTGGTAGATTTAATTTTAATTTTATTTTTTATTGCTCGCTATTCTTTTGGGTCCTAGGCTTCTTATGTTGCATCCGTCAAAGTTCTCTTCGTTGACATTTTCAACATGGAAATGAGGATTTATTTATGGGCAACCATGGATCCTTAGTCAACATTTAATATTCGAAGTCAACATTTATATTTTTCTTTTGGGTCAGCGAACCCGGCCTAACCAAAACTTTTATACGAGCATTGGATTGGGCCAAATATTAACCATTTCAATTAAAATTGGCCTCTCTTCAACTAGTCCCAGGCCGAAAATAATTAGTAAATCAAAGCGGAACCGGCCCATTTGAGAGACTTGAAGTTAACGTTGACAATGACGAAAATAGCAACCGCGGCCGTGGAACGACTGGCAAAGCAATTGGCCTTAACGAAGGCAGGTGCATGACTCTCTCTAGGGGGCGCGACTTCGAGTCGCAGGGGAAGAGCCCCGTGCCTCCCCCCCCCCCCCTCCCCCCTCCCCGACCAAAAAAACAAAGAAAAAGAAACAATGACGTAAATACTGCATTTATTTATGTCTATTTATGTCTTGTAGCACAACCGCATAGGTGGTCGTAGAAGATGAATGCTTGTTGATGTTGGGAACTTGATGGAGGATACCATCTTGGAACGGTGAGATACCGCTCAATTTTGAGAACGCAATAGGAATGTGAACTAATTGTGCATCTTGTCGCAAACTCAATTCATCTTTCTCTTCAGCTTTCAATATTTTGTAGGGAACGGATTTTTGAATTGATTATTTTTTCCACTGATTTAAAGTTGTGAATGTTAAGATTAACCAATCACAGCATGTGTCCTTACACCTGTAAAATATCTAAATTTTCGGTAGCTGCATGCAGCGTGGAGCCCTCCAATAGCTTAGGCGAGAAGACAGTGTAGGTCAATTGTTGTATTTTTGTACTTGTACCTAGATTTTCATCCTGTGGCCCAATAATGCATTTAGGATTTTACCCACGAACAATAAATCTTCGCCTCATTTGGGAAGAGAAGCACTTTCCACACTAGCAGAGATAAATGAACAAAGATATGGAGCCGGGATACATATATTTGAGCTCATGAGGGGACATGAAACTTGAAGACAGAAAAACAGGTCAAGCAGAATCATTATATAATCATGATGAATGACCTATTAGCAATGGGACAATGGAAAATGCGGTTGAACAACCCTAATAAAATGGTCACCAAAATACGACACCAATTGGTCCAACCATGTTTTCCAAATTATTACAACCTTTTCACCTTATATATTGAAAAATTCTATGGCAGCTAGGAACCATATATGCTGAATACTTTCATCACACTAGCGCTTTTACTTTTGTGATTATAATAACTCGTGCTTTTCTACAGTGAGCTATCTATAATTTCTTTTTTTTTTTTTTAACTATGCCCACAAATTTTAAAAAGAAAGCGAAAGGGTGAAAATTTTGTGAGAGGTAGATAGTTATTTTTTAACCTTGGAAAAACCATGAATATGTCAAATGTGTTTATACATTTAAAAGAGAGGTCTACATCAGAGTTATACTCTTGTACAATTTGCTTGCAAGTATATCCATCTTTAATGCAAAAGATAGTGATGGATGAGGAAATCTTTGTCATATTTTTGAAACTAGAGTGCCCCAAGCACAAACTTCATTCCATGGTACAGACAAAAGCTTCAGGCTCGGAAAGAAGAAAAGGAGACACAATGAGGTCTCTCTCAAAGCAGGAAAAGTAAGAAAGAATCAAACTGGAAGGCAAAAGAGAGAGAAAGAGAAGAAAAATCAAATGCTGCTCCCTTTGACTGCCTCGGTAATTTTTCCCCAGAATTTACAATGTGGGTGATTTAGGAAGACAAAAAGCAAAAGCAAGAAGCAGATCTTCTTTCAGTTCTTTTTGGGTTTTTTATGCCCTTTTGTATCTGCATATGTATACTATATATATCAATTAATTATGGGATAATCTAATTAAAGATTTGTTTGACTAGCAACAACTTGTTACTGGATAATCTGGTTATGAATTTGGTGTAGTTTGTGGCAAGCACACTATTATGGATTCTGCAATGCCTATCCAATATCCTGTGGGGGAAACGGCTTGGTTCCCCCTCTCTCCAAGAGCTTTCTGGTTAATCTTTAATTCTCTTCTTTTACTGAATGACACTAAGCTAAGAGTCACAGAGAAATATTACCATTATAATTATAAAATAACAACTTTGTGTTAGTCCGTTATGATGAATACCTACCTGAGAGTACAACAAATTGAATACATATGGTCCCAAGTTCCCAAGTTCCAACCAATATTCAATGTTGTCCATTTGTTTGCTAAATTGTGGCCAATGCCTTCCGAGCATAAACACTCAATCCTTTTCATCGTCAAGATATCTGATAACAGTTACACTCCCATTTTCTTATCCCTTTCTTTCTTCTTGTTGAATAATGATTATCGTTTAGTTTCAAGTTCAACTACAACTTTAAGAAAGGGCTGCTGCAAGATACCATGCGGTTGATTCAATCTTTACGTCAATAATATTAAAGAGATTCATAATATTCATCATCACCCCGTTGAATACACTAAGACAGTGTTCCCCTTGATACCACTTGATGATGACAGTGAGAATTGTATTGCTGTGTGGAAAAAAGAAAATGGGACACAGAGTTCCTTTAAAGGTATAGGTCATACTCTCTTGGACGTATTCATATAAAACAATTTCTTATTCCTTAAAATATTGTGATTATTTGGTATATTAAGAGCTACTATTATATATGATTTGAACACATAAATCGTTTTAAAATACATCAATCTTGACTTTTGTCAAAATTTTTTAACCCTAACCTAACTAAGATATTCAATGGTTTGAGTATTAAATACTTTAACACCATAATTTTTTTTTATTTGAATATGCCAAAATACAAAAAGGTAAAAAACCAAACTCAAATCAAATTGATAGAAAAAAGAAAAGTGTTGGAGAGTCAAAAATATTTCATAGAATTGAATTAACAAAATAATATAATATATATTAACTCTTAAATGAATGAGTGAACTTTATTATTTAATTTCATCTGATGATTCTTGTGATTTCTCTCAAGCATTATGACAAGAATTCTTTGATCGATTAGCATTTCTTATCGCAACCTTTGCCTCTGTTCCTTAGAAGGACACATCCAAGAAAATGCGCATCCGGATATCCTTTTCATCATATCCTTATTGAATCCGGAAACGTTGGTTCGGTTTAGATACCACTGATGAAGATGCTGCATCTTGTAGATTGTCAATACTCAAAGATGGAAGGCAATTAGATGAAGACTCTGCGCTTCCGAATTTGTGGGACCAATTCTCTTCATATTAGATATATGCAATTTACGGCGCCATCTACAGTGCTCTTCGCTGGTCAAGGAGCATGGTGCTCCTTGCAATCTGATGGTGAGATTATGAGGTGTATCGATGCACCAATCACCTATGATGCACTGTAATAATATCTAATTTTAAGAAAATTTAAAAAAATAATTAAATATATTTTAAAAATTAATTATCATACCCTGACAGTATAAAATTATACTGACAGTATAAAATAATTTTACCCTATTAATGTAATTAAAAAATTTTATCAATAAAATTTTACTCTGTCAGTATAATTTTACACTGATAGTATAAAATTATTTTATACTATTAATATAATTTTATACTATTAATGTATAAAAATTAATTTCTAAAAATTATAAAAATTTTATCAGTATAATTTTATTCTATTAATATAATTTTACACTTCTATCAGTATAATATTATATTGATAATATAAAATTATTTTATATTATCAGTATAATTTTATACTATCAATGTATAAAAATTAATTTCTAAAATATATTTAATTATATTTTTTAATTTTTTTAAAATTAATATATTACTACAGTGCATCATAGATGATTGGTATATCGATACACCTCACAAATTTAATCCATTGGATATGTTACAGTCACAAGGTGCATAATGCACCTTTGACTGCGAAGAGCATCGCAGTCGACGCCGCAATTTACATCTATATATGGCTCAATACTATTTGCTCTTTGCTAAAATTCTGCCCTTTAGGAGCTTATTTGGACAATTCAGTGCCTACTTTTTCCTTGCTTATTGCCTCAAATCATTCCAAAGACCCCACATTTGACGACGCATATACGTAAACATGTTCTTAAATTCCTACAAAAAGGAAAAGTAGACCACATCATCACCCACACTATTCTGTGAAGGAAAGAATACTGTCATGTTATAGACACTGTTCATACAAATTTACAATATATTCTATATAATTTAATTTTTTGTGATTATATTAATGTTTCTATATATGTATATGTATTGTTATGTAACATTTTCCTATCAGAAAATCTTGTTATGCTGATTAGATAACCTTGATTTGATCACTATGGAAGTCCACTCGTTACTCGTGTCCTTGGGAAATTCACGGGGGAAAAGGGGGTTATCCCAATTTGTTCTTCAATCCTAGTTGCTTCAACAATGTAGCCTTTGCACTCTATTGCATGCTGCACGATTTCATTTTCAGGATTTAATTAGACCCATTTTTGTTTGTCTTTTCCTCACCACACTATCACTGTTCTCGCACCAGTTTCTGAAATTCTGAAATTCAAATTCAATGGTAGTTAGACTCGTTAAACATTTGACCCATATTAAGGTTGTCTTATTGTTGCAGGCTGCAGCTAGTGTATTTTTTGGCATATTTATTCAGACACAAGGTGTCAGAAAAGCCCCAATATTCTCTATTTGGTTTGTGACCTGCCTGGCAATCATGGCAGTTAATACGCTTAGACACTGCTTAATAGAGACTTATGAACTGTTAAGTATTCCTTTTGGAGGGTGGAATTGGAATGCCCTTCTTTTTCTTTGTTAATTTTAATTAGTAATATGCTTCGAATTGCAGTATTGCGCCGTCAGCTAAATATATTTAGTCATCCAATCGCATTAAAATATTTTTGATAATCAAAGACTTGAGGCCCAATAATCATGAGGACAAGACAAATCCAAGTTTAATTAACAGAAAAACAATATTTGTGGTAATTAAGTTTAGGCAGGGTCATTAATTTGGTCATAGGGGGAGTTCAAACTTGGAGCCAAAAGCCAAGAGTTCGTTTTGTTTTGGTCTAGTTCATTATTGGAGATGCATGGATTGTTGAATGCTCGAGGAAATTCAAAGGCAGCGGCGCATGCAGACTCTGAATTTAAAACTCAAACAAAGAAAATGAAAATAACTTTTTAAGTGATGGAATGGAGCCTCTCTCCTAATGCATAGCATTAACTCTAAATACTAACCCCATACAAGTTTAGCAGACAAAAAAATTAGGACTAACCCCATAAATATACACTAAAGCGCATTCAGCAACTCCACAAGGTTGGCGGTGGCTCCTAAGAGTTAAAAGCAGCGAACGCAATTGGCGAAGCCCCAACACCAAAAAATTGGGACAGGTGCCCTTGTTTCCAAAGACAATGAGAATAGGTAACTAGGGGAGTGCCAAAAAGGCCTTGAAGTTGATTGGCTAAACACCTAACATTCCGTGGCATGCACCCCGCCTATCACCAATCTATGGAAGCACATCACATTGCTCCGTAAAATGTAAATCATAAGATGGCAAATATATGAAAGACAAAAATCAGTTTTTGGAGGGATTCATTCACATATCCAAAATGGGACACTGCAATTATATTTTATTCGTTTTAGAGCTGTATAAAGTAGGGATCGTCACTCGTCATAAGCCATAACCATACAACACTAGTATACTTCTGTTACAAACATTCCTTTGTCCAACACAAGAAGAAACAAAATAAATGTACACATAGATATGTAGTACAAGAACGATTTATGTACAGGAAACCCCCCTTTACCTTTTTCCTCGTTCAACCGCTTTTGCTTTGGTTGGAAGGCCAAAACGGGAAGGAGGATGCTGATCTGATCTCAATCACTTTGCTGACTAGGGGCAGGCTTTGTTCATCTGACCGGGTCGTTTTATGTTCAGAAACGTTAAAGCTAAACAACCTGCCCGTTACCCCCCCCCCCCCCCCCTTGATGTTTGCCTTGTCTTCAACTTAGGTTACCATTGGAAAATAAAATAAAAATAAAATAATTATTATTTAGTGAGTTAATATATCAATAAAGCTCATCTGTACAATCTCTCTCTCTCTCTCTCTCTCTCTCTCTCTCTCTCATTTAACTGCGCTTTATTCTGTTCAAAATCGACGCCTTGCTGTTGCTGCAGAGGACGAGGCCCTATGTTTCCAAGAGAGAGAGCAACACAACTTGAACCTCTCTCTCTCTCTCTCTCTTTCTTTACTTGTCGCATTGTCTTGTTCCACTTCAGAATCTCATCTCACTTCCACGCATTAAAGTATTACCTCTCTCTCTTCTTTCTCTCGCTCTCTCTCTCTCATTCATATTTACGGGGGAGTTAGCTCACTTGTTCTCTCTCACTTTTAAGAGCTTAGTTGGCATCACAAGACGGGAACAAAGCAAAAACGTCTTCTCCATTTTGCTGTCTCCTTTGCTAAATTTGATTTTTATTTTCTTTTAATTTCATTGTCGTGGGGGAGCTCTGAAGTTGAGAAGCAGAGCACCAGATGAGCTTGTTCTTGTTTCTCTGTACTGAAAGGAAGACAGAAAGGGTGGAGGTGGGTGGGGAAGAAGGTGTTTCCCAAGCTTAGAATTTTGTCCATTGAAACTGCTCAAAAAATCTTGGGTAGCTCTAAGTGACACCCAGAAACAGTATTTTAGGAGCTGTATGAAGTAGAAGATTAACAATGAGAGATGGAAATTCCAAGAAAAGCAAGGTTTTTCCACTCTCCTCTGCTGGATACATGAATCTCTTCTATTTTTCTTCCATAAGCATCTTTCAATATTTGGCTAGTTTGTTAACCTTTTCTTTTTTTCTTGTTGGTCTACTTGACGATTGATGAAGCTCTCGTGGTCCAAGAGAATGGTCAGAAAGTTCTTCAATATCAAAACCAAAACTGAGGAATCTCACCAAGCAAACGGTGTTTGTTATGGAGGTGGGCATCTTTGTTTTCTTCAAAATTCACTTTCCACGGGTGATCGTTTTCATCAAAAATAGGGGCTTCGATCCCATAACAAATAACATCATTTAGGAACAAACAGAATTGAAGCCTAGTGTTATTCATCAAATTTTGGCTGTTTTTGTTGTTTTTATCCAGTATCAAAATAGCTTTACTATGCGGGGAAAATTGCCTTTGTCTGAATTTCTGTGATCATCGATTCTGTTTCTTACTGCACCAAACAAAGTGCAGGCATATTCTAAACACTGATGACGATGTATATGTTTCCTTCTGCAGGAGGTGACGTGGAATGCAGAAGCAGGAGCAGCTTCTCTGAGAGAGAGCCATGCTCGATCAAGAAGAGCAAAACTGGTACAGACAAAATTACCCAAATGCCATTCTTTGAATCATGCTGGCATTTATACAAAACCATCGTAACCCCTCATTGCAATGTACAGAGAAATTTAGCAGGAGCTCAGAGCAGGGCAGGAGAGGAAGAATGAATCTTGACCATCCTCGAATTATAGATGTTCAAAACTATAGGTGTGCTCCTTCACAGATTTTATTTTCTTGCCAATAAAAATAATAATAATAAGATATTCTATTTGGTTGTGTTTAATTTCTCATGAGTGCTTTCCTTTTTTTCTTTTTTCCTGTGAGCAGCATTTTTGTTGCAACATGGAATGTGGCTGGAAGATCCCCAACAAGTAATTTGAGTATAGATGACTGGCTTCATGCCTCACCACCTGCAGATATTTATGTTCTCGGGTATGAACTGGTACTTGTTTTAACATATTTTCTACGAAACTTAGTACTAATTGTTACCAATCACACATTTCTACTTATGTATTGCAGATTTCAGGAGATAGTTCCCTTGAATGCTGGTAATATCTTAGGGGCTGAGGACAATGGCCCTGCCAAAAAATGGCTGGCTCTCATTGGAAAGACTTTGAACAATCTTCCTGGTACTAGTGGAGGTAATGGATATTATGCACCATCTCCCATTCCTCAGCCAGTTGTAGAATTGGATGCAGATTTTGAGGGATCAGCTAGGCAGAAGAATTCGTCTTTCTTTCACCGGCGGTCATTCCAGACAACTTCTAGCAGCTGGAGAATGGACAATGACCCTTCAACCGTGCAACCGCGGCTAGATAGAAGGTTCAGTGTCTGTGATCGTGTGATTTTTGGTCACAGGCCAAGTGACTTTGATCCCAGTTTTAGATGGGGTTATAGACCCAGTGACTATTCCAGGGCAAGTGACTACTCCAGACCAAGTGACTACTCAAGATGGGGTTCATCTGATGATGACAATGCCCTTGGAGATTCGCCAAGCACAGTCTTATTTTCACCAATGTCTTATGCTGCACCTGCCTCTAATGAAGATGGATATGGCATGCCAGGGCATTCGAGGTACTGCCTTGTTGCAAGCAAGCAAATGGTTGGAATATTTCTTACCATATGGGTGAGAAGTGAATTGAAGGATCATGTTCGAAACATGAAAGTATCATGTGTTGGCAGAGGATTGATGGGCTATCTTGGAAATAAGGTAAATTTTAAGTCAGTCATGTTATTCCAAATTTTTGTGGCTTTTTTTCCCCTTTAGATAGACATATTCATGGCAAAATAGAGTTATATTCTGCTTGTATTTGCAGGGATCCATCTCAATTAGCATGTCTCTCCATGAAACAAGCTTTTGCTTCGTTTGTAGCCACTTAACTTCTGGACAGAAAGAGGGCGATGAACTAAGGAGGAATTCTGATGTGATGGAGATTCTTAAAAAGACAAGGTTTCCACGTGTTCATGGTGCTGACAATGAGAAGTCTCCCGAGACAATCCTCGAGCATGAGTAAGAATTTGCTCGTGTATATTAGTATAACTATTTTTATTATGTGTATGTAATTGGAGACCCACCTTGCCTAGATTTCTTATGCAGAATGAACATAATAAGACAATAACATTTCTGTGTCCCTTTCTCAAACCAATTATGACTTTGTTCTCTTTTCATTTGACAACAATTTTGCATTAACTGTTCTAATTTGAATTTCATTTATTTAGTCGAATTATATGGCTTGGGGATTTGAATTATCGGATTGCACTCTCCTACCGTTCAGCAAAGGCACTTGTCGAGATGCAAAACTGGAGAGCATTATTGGAGAATGACCAGGTATTCCTATATACAACCTATCAAATACTTCCATTTTCATTTTTCCTCTTTTACCTTCAACTGTGTTGTTATGTTATTTAACAAATACAATCAGTCGTAACGTCTATTGACACTCGTGGCAGTTGCGAATAGAGCAGAAAAAAGGTCGTGCGTTTGTGGGATGGAATGAAGGGAAGATTTATTTCCCTCCAACATACAAATATTCAACCAATTCAGATAGATATGCAGGAGATGATATGCACCCAAAGGAGAAAAGGCGAACACCTGCTTGGTAAGATCATCAAACCAAAGTAATAGGAATTCAGCAGAAAAAAGTGGCAATTGAGATATAATTTTTTTAAGTTGTTGCAAGATGCAACTTATGCCAACATAGATTTTTTTCTTTGTATAGGTGTGACCGTATTTTGTGGTATGGAGAAGGTCTCCATCAATTATCTTATGTCCGTGGGGAATCAAGGTTCTCAGACCACAGACCTGTTTATGGCATATTTTGGGCTGAGGTTGAGTCAAGTCATGGGAGAATGAAGAAAAGTATGAGCTGTTCTCGATCCAGAATTGAGGTGGAGGAACTTTTGCCATATTCCCGCGGATATACTGAACTAAGCTTTTTCTGAAGGAAGGAGGGCTAGACATAAGATGCTTCCATCAGTATTCAAGTACTCCCTCTACCTCTATTGCATATGCTCACATTTACAAAAATACAAGATTCTTGCTTGTAAGATACAGAAACTTAGGTACCTGAAATGATATACATACATTTTGGTTTTAAGTTCATGCACATAGACACAAGAGTACAAGGCTCAGAAGCCGTGACTTTAGTCGTGTGGGGCTGAGAATAGATCCTGCAATCTAAGCTAAGCCTAAATAATATATGTTCTTTACCATTAGCTGTTTCTTGCTTTTCTATTATACAAATTTGATATTATGAATCGTTTAGCCAATATAATCAGAATATGTATGTGCACAGCATAAGTCTGAATAGTCTCTATCTATATCTCTGCTTTGAAGTCCTTTTTGTCTTTTTCCTTATTGTAACTACAATTAATTTCCCCCCCCCCCTGAATTATAAATCTTACAGGTACCTGTTACTGTTCAGAAACTGGTCAACAACAACAAGCGGGACTCACTTTGAAGAAATTCATACATGGAGGTTGATAGAGACAACCCATTTCCCATATACCGAAAAAGGTAAGTTTTTTTAATCTTTCATGCTTTTCTTGGTTCTGCTTTTGGTCTCAACCTCTTTGTCTAATTTGAGCTTTACTTTTTCATTGTCAGGTGCTAATGTGTAATTTTGCCCAACAGCCATGCCTTGCCTAACGCATGATCGGTACAGTACAGTCATCATCATCATCTTCTTGTTACCTACTCACGCCAGCTTGAGTACTGTTCCATAGTTTGATAGCCAATTAACAAACACTCACTTTCCAATGTCTCATAGATCCGTACGACAAATTACAGTGCTGCACAATCATTAGGTACTACATTATTCTTTTGTTTTTGATGCAAGTTCCTGTTTATATTATAAGTTACTAGTGATTTGCACGCTGCACGCATAATCATGATCAAAGCATTTTTGTTGTGCAGGAAATGGAAGAAGACAATTTTTTTATTCATGATTCTTTAATTGTTTTTCGGAGAATATTCATGATGACTGAATGAAGGTGAAAGATCGTCAAAATAATCATTTGGGCACTAACATTTTTTGGTCTCTAATGCCAAAGAAAATGAGAGTTATGATGTATACTGATTGCTACAGTGATGAAAAAGAAATTGTACAAAGATTAAAAAAAAAAAAAAAGATCTTGTTAATTGATGATAGAATTCCAGAGCCCCCACTGCTCACTGTCTGTCTCTTTCTGCACGACTAATTATATTGCTAGTAAAGGTACTCTGATATCAAATAGTCTTCCGTGCCTGCTGCGTGCTCGTCTTTTTACTGTTGAGTATTTAACAAACTAGAAAGGCTCGCAGGTTTACAAGTTTCGAATGCACATTGGAGGTTCTGATGCGGCTGCCTGTCAATTGCTGTTTGCTTTTGCTTATTGAATTTTAGTCACTGTAGTTTATTTCTTTTTCGTTCCTTTTTTTTTTAAAAAATTTTCTGTGTATTAAAGATTGCCAAGAAAAAATGGAACAGTTACCATGCCAGCCATGGATCGCCATGAAATCCATGCTAATATATTATCTACAGTGTTGTGTTTTATGAGAGATTTTTGTATGAATATAATTTAACACCTTATATTTATACATCCTCCCAATAAAAGTAAATCTTATTAATACATTCACTTTTTTTATGAGTTTTACCAATTTTATTATAATCATGTCTAAATATAAATTGTTAAATTTGTCCCTATACAATAATTTTTCTTGTTTTATAGCTCAGATGCTTAAAGCACGATTTCCTATGAATTTTTATCAAAAGCTTTGCCTGGGTTTCTTTCTTTTCAGCCTGTTGCTGTTGAGAGGAATCTCAATCAATCAGACTGCTAAACAGTTCAATTTTTTTCTTTTCAATGTGGCTGTTATATATCATGTGATTAAACCTGGATGAGGATATGCCGTGGAAAATTTTGGCATTCTAACTTCATGTGGATATAAATCCGAGTGATCTAATGCACAAGATTCACATTTGATGAAATCTAGAGAGGGTAGATATTA
Source organism: Pterocarpus macrocarpus (assembly GCA_031439585.1). Classification (NCBI taxonomy): domain Eukaryota; kingdom Viridiplantae; phylum Streptophyta; class Magnoliopsida; order Fabales; family Fabaceae; genus Pterocarpus; species Pterocarpus macrocarpus. The sequence goes on along the minus strand of CM062520.1, from coordinate 75,928,918 downwards.
CTCCTAAAAGCAAAATGATTGTTTTCAAGATTTAAACTCCGGGCCTTAAAGTTATAAACAACTTTACAGTTGTGGCAAGACCCACCCACTAACTTTATATAAACATGTGTGATGGAAAATTTTGGTGAAAATTTTGGTATAACCAATACAAGTTGCAAATGACAAGGGCCAACTAATTGGTCCAAAACTAATTAAATATCACTGAATCAGTAGTTCTGAGAAAGAAAAGTGTCAAAGCATGTAAAGAGGTTATACAGATTTTTTTTTTTTTTTTGCCAAATGGCTTATATAGAAGATTGTGAAAATATGTAAAGAATATGTTTGAGCATGCATCATAACTCTTAGACATGCGTAATGAATAGCTTATCTAGTGTTATAAAAAATCAATAGCTTATCTAGTCATACCATTTGTAGGAATTATTTGACTTGCAAGTAACAAACGACAGCTGTCAAGAAATTCTTCTTGAAAAAATAACTAAGAAATTTATTAGCATTAAATTTAATAGGAAAAGTAAGTAGCCCTTAACGAGAAAGATAAATTCAATGGAGCTTCTAGTTATACTGTTCCACTTTCGCCTTTTCGTCAAATATGTTGCTGCTGATAAAGCAAACAGCATAACAAGAGGAGCTTGCATGTGTTTATGACGTTGTTCCATGTGTTGTGCTGTCTTGTTTGTAACTGGTCCCTGGATTTTGTTGTTGCGAATGGGGAACTACTTCAAAGAAAGTCATCTTTGGAGTTATGACAGAGACGTCGCATGGTGCATGGACTGGAAAAGGTTAGCGTCTTGTATGACTTTTCGTAGTGCTACTGTAATTCTTCAGCCAGCGCCATTTTTATTTTTTGTTAGACTTGTGCCCTCTATGTTTGATCCAGTCCTTATGTCCTGTCTCTTTTCATATATCATATCATTACTTGTTGAGGACCATACCTTCTCTAAACTTTTTCCCCGGGCTGCAGTTTATAGCATAATTAAGCAAGCTTGTGTGGCCGCAGTTACAGTCCTCAATAGTGATTGGGATTCATTCCACTGAATTGTGAGTTCGTGATGCAACTATTTCTAGACGGAATTTGTCGACAGGAGGAACTCTATCAACAGGTTTTTCGCTGTTTTCCCAAATGAATTATTTGAAGCTTGTTACTGATAAATTAACAGCAAGGACGAAGGATTCAACCGAGGATTTTCTTTCGTTAGTGATATCACTGAAAAACTATATAATTTAACTAGAATGTACGAGTTCGAGATGAAAAACTTATAAAAAAAAGCCAAATGATGCTAGCTCTCGTTTACTCAACCAGCAACTCAATATCTCAGCAAGTCTGGGGCAATAAATTTGAACAAGGACTCCTTGCTTTTTGTTTCAAAACTTGATTGATCGAAAGAATTATCTTTGACAGAATCACAGTGAAAAATAAATGCACTAAAAGTTTTTAAATACTTTCAAAATCAGAGAAAAAAAAATCTGGCCGAAATGTCACATAAAACCGGGTAGAATTCTAATCAGGGAAGAAATAATGTTGTTTACTTCGCCGTATACGTGTTGCCATTTGACGCTATGAAAATAGCTTTCAACTGCCCGAAAAAGAAATGGCACTGAGCAGTTAGCACCGATGTAATTAGCGTATGAACCTGCACTGAACTAATCAGCTGGTCACAACACAACATTGGATTCTCTCAAAGCCTAAATCACTACATTGGATCATCTTTCCTTAACATGTTCCGCTCACTTGTCAGCCTAACCTGATTTTGAATACGTTTGTCAACAAACATATCTAATTTAATCAGATTTTCTCGGCATTCAGGTGAGCAAAATGCACCAAGATAGCTGCATCATTAAAACTTAAATGTATCAGTGGACACGTATACATGACTAATTTAAGGTAAATAGGACAAAAAGGTACACCTCATTCCCCAGAAGATCAACTTGCTGGCCGATTTCTGGTTTCATTTTACACATTAAACTTGGGCCCTTTAAACTTCACAAAATTAAGTTCTAGAGTCTAGACTAACTCCTATGATCAGGCCTGTTCCCCCAATGATAATGTTATATCATTTTGTTGGATCCCACTAAATAGGATCATTCACTAACTGAGATATGATATGAAGAGTTGCACCCTAAAACTCAGTTGCTTATGTAAATTCTCATAGAAAGAAGGACTTCGATGGGCTTAAACAGTGTTCCATTAGAAATAGCTGTTGAAACAGAGTGTTTGAGAGAAATCGTGTTTAACAGAAGCACTAATATATATATATCTTGCTATTTTTTGTTTCATTACAATCAATCAATGGTATAATTAAGGAATAGATAAGGAGCCGATAACTAGTTAAAAGCTCACAGCCTAATCATTAATCAACAACATCAGCAATCATTGTAATTTCAAGTGGTAAGCGATTTGTAAGTTTCATATGAGGACACGAGAACAGGTGCAAAAGAGAGAGACAAGAGGAAGCAATTGTTACTTACCCATACATGTATGCATGTGAATTGTCACCAATCTTCTTCCTGCACCAGCGACAAGCTTGTAGGAATTCCCCAAACCCCGTTAGTGTCGTCGAGCTCCTTTTAGCTGGACCCGAGGTTGGCGAACCAAACCATATAAGAGGTTGTTTTTCCTGTTGCACCCTCATGTCTGGTGCCATTGCCAAATTCGGATTTTGAGGCCATCTCTGAGGACCCACGGTGGGTTTCTTTGTTTCCCGCATGGCTCCTGGAAACACCGGCGGCAGGGCTGATTCTGGCCGAGTGGGTGACAAAGCACTGCGACTGCGCTTGGAACCCATTGATGCAGAGAAGGGGGATGCCGGGATGCAGATTAGAGTTTAGGTTTGGGATTGGAGGGAGAGAGAAACTGGGATTTGGGTCCAAGTTTTAGGGTTGCAGAATGTAATTGTAGGTTGAAATTGAATAGAGTAGTTGCTGGAGTAGAAGTAGAAGGCAACGCGAGTTTGCAGAGGATGGAACGGCGCGTTTTCTTGTTGGCGCCTAAAATCCGTTTTGATTCGTATTCCTTTTGCGTTGGCAACAACGTATATTTTATAGGTTTAATTGGCATGTACTGATAGTATAAAATTATTTTATAATATCAATTAATAGAAATAGAAAAAAGTAAAAAATTATGATAGATTATTTATTATAATAAGTAATTATTTGTATGAGTTGATATTTTTTATTATTTTTATTAACTGATAGTATAAAATTATTTTATATTGTATATTTAAATTAAATTTATATTTTATTTATTATTTAAATTATTTAATTATAGGTACCTAATGAATTGACCTCTGTGGAAAAATGCATAAAATAACAGAATCCCTAGTTTTGCGACAAAATTAGTTTTTTTAAACCCTATTCTCTTCTATGCATTCGATATAATCCTTTTTTCTTTTCTTTTCTTTTCTTTTCTTTTCTTTTTCATATGATACATTGGATACAATCCTTTCATCTACTTCATCCTAAAAAAATGTTCTTGTTTATGTACTATTTTTTCATTTCGTATTTAACTCATAAAAAAAAACTTGGGATGAAATTATTGCATATATATTATTTTATGAAATAATCAATTAAACTCAGATTTTTAAGGTAGAATACCATGCCTAGATCTTAAAAATCTCAGTTTTGAGTAGAATTTATGAAAGAGAATGAGCTCTACGTTTTTCTTTTGGTCGGTACCAACATTTTAGTTTTAGTAGACGAGTTCATGGGTCCAGTACGCCCATTATCCTAGTTGGTCCCATGTTAATGGGCTTTAGCAGACCCACCTTTCGGCTTGATGGGTTAAAGATGAAGCCCAAGTACGCCACTTCTTCGCTACTCAGTAATGACTGCATGCGCGGCTGAGAGAATTGACAGAGAAGGCTCGATCCTCCTAATTAAGGGTATGTTTAACTTAACCTTTACACCTTGTTTTGAATAATAAAATTGGATGGAATTGAATTGAATTCTAATAGTAATTGAATTTAATTGTGTTATGATTTAAATTCTTATGTTTGGAATAAATTAGTAAATTATAAAATTGAATTTATTTACATCATCTGGAATGTATATAAAAATAAATTAAATTTTTTATCTTAATTATTTTACCATTTATTAATATCATCCTTTGAGGAGAAAAAGAGAAATATTATTAAAATTGAGGATATTTTTGACATATTATCTTTTAATATCAAATACACTAGGTTAAGAATTATAAATCAGATATATTTTTATCTAATTTATTTTTGGGTATTTTTAAATAATTGATTTCTATTCAGATTTTAATTTTATAATATTAGTTGATTCCAAATTAGGGAATTGAATTCAATTTATTGAATGAATTCGATTCCATGGCTTTTCAAATAGGTTGTTAGGAAAATTACTTTCGAAAAAAAGTTTTTTAAAGGAATTATTTTTAAAAGAATTGATTTGTATTTGATTTGAGAATGTCAAAAGTATATTTGAAAGAATGATTTTTGTTTGGATATGATAAAATGAGTTTACTTTTAGTTATTGATATGAGAGTAACAATAAGATTTCCTCTCAAAAGGTCTTTCTTTAGAATCAAAAGTAATTTTAAGGATATTTCTCCTAAAAAGCCTCTAGAGTGTCAAAGGTAAATTTGTAAAGATAACTTTACATACCCAAACACACTAGTTAGTTATTGTGTATTTTCATTCTCATATCAATAAAAGGTCTTTTACCCCTTACAAAAATATATCCAAATAAGCTTTAAGTTGGCATTGATCTGCAAACCGCATTTCTATTTTCTAGTTAGTTTGGAGGCTTGGAGTGAAGATCAAACCACAAGCAAAAACATGCAGTAGACTGTAGTTGAGGCGTTGACTTGGTGGTGGATTTATCCACCTCTTGCTAACTGCACACGGGTTTGATACTAAACAGAGTCTAATTTGTGTTATATGAACTCCCCCCCCTCTTCATGAAGGTATGCGTGTGTTGACCAAAAAAACGTAAAACATGTAGCAGACCATCTAAATATCCAATTTGAGACTCAACTCGAAAACCAACTTGAAGAGTAGTGTTATTTGTATTTATTTTCACGATCTATTCTAATGAGCTCATTAAGGTGTTTCTTAATTATTAGTTGGGAGTGAGTAGTCCCACTTTTTTTTTTTTCTTCAACTAATGATTAAGGGGCACGTTAATGAGTCTCTTAAATTATATATATATATGGATGGTCAAGATTTAAAATTATTTAAAGGTCACATGATCACTTAAAAAAGTCATGTGATTTTATGTTTTAATCTTGACCATTCACATAAAATCCAATGGTTAAGATTTGGTCCTCTCACTCTCATAATAAATTACTCCTCTCATGTGATACACTCCATATATATATAATTTTATGAATTTGGTGTGCCTCTATATTTGTGTCATGTCAAGTATTCGTGTCCGTGTCTGTGCTTCTTAGGAGAAAAGTAGTTAAGAGAAAAGAAATTGAGTGGACTTTTTATTTTCACAAATATTTTTAGATGAAAGGATAATAAGAGGAAAGGAAATATAAGAAAAATTACTTTCTCTTATTTGTTTGTGTGAAAAAATAAAAGAAAAGAAAAATAATGAAATAACAATGTTATCCTTATGTTATTATAAAAAGGTATTTCAACTATAAATATAGATTCTGGTAAAAAAAATTAGTGGAAACATAAAAATTAATACAATTTTGTCATAAATTTATCTATTAAAATAATGTAAATACATATAATAAAAATTGACAATCTATATTTATATAAAAGCATTCACATCTATATTTTTAATTTATATTTAATAATTATATTAATTAATATCAAATAAAAAACTTAACTTAGGTCGAAGGCATATTTAAATGTCTTTATGATGATTTGTTTAGCAAGATAAAAAAAAAAAAAAAAGCTAATGCTCATTTTTAGAAATTAAGGCTATAGTCTGCATTGAATAAAGTCAGTCTGACACGAAATTAATCCGCATCGCTCAATTTTAATCAATTGATATCAACGACTTTGTCCCAACCTAGCGGGGCAACGGCGATAGGAAAGGAAGGCAGTGATGAGAGGATGCAGAGCAAGCAGTGGTGGGAGGATGCGGCGCAAACAGTGGCAATGAGTAGTGCTCTCCTTCTTCAGACGCGAATAGGGTGGAGGTAGGGCTTGATTCTTTTGTTTTTAGATGTGGACATTATTAAAAATTAGGCAAGTCACTCTCTTCTCTAGCATTTTTCCGTCCAAGTAGGGAGAAAAAGAATATTTGTGGGTCCCATATATTATTTATTCTTTTCTCACATACTACCTTCCACAACCAAGCAAGATAAAATAACATCTTTTCTTCCTATTTCTTTCCTTTTCCACTCCTTCCTTTCAAAATCTCCTTAACCAAAAAAAAGTCTTAAAGAGTATTTTAGATTTTCTGACATAGAGTTGCTTAAACTTTTCTTTGAATAGGATCATTAACATATACTTACATTCATAAATTTCCGGTTGCAATTAGTGAATAATTGCATTATATATATAAATTTCCGGTTGTTAACCTTTTATAAATAATTAAATATTGCGGAATGCATAGACCCTGACATACAAAGTATTGTTTTCATTTCCATTACCTTTACTTTTGCAGTTCCTCACACAAGAGAGCAAATCATTAAAAACCGTCAAAAGATCCGTGAGAGTTGGTCAAAGTTGGAATCTGTTCATGTAAAAGGAGATATGATGTCCTAGAGCTAGCTAGGTTTTATGATGAATCTACAAGTACACTTGTACAATTTTATTCTTGAAAAATCAGCAAAATATCAGAAAGAACACAGTTAACGCTCGAGTTGGTAAAAGCAGTTAGGCTGGAAGTAAAGAAAATCAAGCTAGCTATATACTACATCTTAGACTTGATCATTTGCATGTAACTTAGCCAAATTCAACCTAAGTAATTCCTGTACCGGAGTTCGTACATAAAATACTATATATACATTGTAGCACTCGAGTAAAACTACAACTCAAATTAAGCCTAGGCTTTAGAACAATCTATAATGAAATTTCGTAATATAACAAAGTGGTAAAGTGGGTCCCTAGCCTAGATCACATTCTGCATCGGATGGCTTTGGCTTTGGTCGGATTCAAGAGATACAGAAAAAGTATTGCTGGAGAAAGAGAGAATGAGATGGGTCATGAAATATATCTTTCACATATATACATTCAGTCACTCACAATATATGGACATGCCTTAGAGACTACTAGCGATGACGCAGATCGTAGATATGCTCATCTCTCTCTATTTGAAGCTGCGAAATCATGAAGATCTGGCATTAGCCTCACGCGGTGCTTTCCTTTTGGGTGGAAGAACCTAACGAAGTAGCTTCCGCACTTTTTGCAGACAACCCAACATGCTGTGGTCGTACACTTCCAACAGTACAACAACTCCTATCTGTTAAACACAGACACTCTCTTTGAGGGTGCCATGCATGTGGCTGTGCTTCTCCAGTGTTATTTGAAGCAGACATTCTCTCTTTCTCTCTCACTCTCTCAAGGTTATTATCAGTATCACTGTGATTGTCTCACTCTCTCAAGGTTATTATCACTGTGCTTGTCTCATTCGCTCAAGGTTATATATTACTACTGTGCTGGTCCTTTGTTCTTTCAATCAATTTCTTGTGAAACTAAAGAGTATTGGCAGCTCTCTCTCTCTGTGGCCATGTACGAATCACTAGAAGGACTTCTTTCATGTAATAACTAGAAATTCTCTGGACATTTGTCAACTTCAGATTCTCTCTGTTTATGTAAACCGCTGGAGGTCATACACTCTTTCACGGTTTGCTACATGAACACTCATAACATTTTATCCCGGTATGTATCTCACCTGGTATTTAATCTTCCTTAAGTATTCCATGGTATTTTTATATTTGCAAGCAACTTTGTTTTCTATTAGTCGTCTATTTTCATGAACAATAATCTTCAATAGTTGAAACCAAACAGAAAAGGTAGAAGAAAATCCCTGTAATTAGATCCATTTTGAAACTAAGTTCAAGCCTAAGATATTTTATTTTGACTTAAATCTAAAGTAAGGCAGATATGAGAGAGAGATTTTTTCCTTTCATATAAAAAGGGGTGACAATATATATATTTGAATACATTCTCGATTTGTCAGTTATTAACATGACTTTTGCCTTATTTTACACAACAGCAGCCGCATATGGACCTCCCCTTTGGTTGCTTTTCAGTGCGAAGAAATTGAATGAACTTGCAATATGGAAGCGATCCATGAATAATTAAGGTGATTAAATGATTATCTTCAGATTTCCTTTTTTCGGTTCCCTTACTTCTCTGTCGGGAATTCGTTTTCCTATTCTGAGTGCTTTGACTTTTTCTTTTTCCCCTAATTAAAAGTTACCAATTCCCAATGGTACAAATTTGTTTTTTCCTTATCACTTTTCTTTATTATATCACTCGAGTTGCTTCTAATAAAAATCTCTCGTTTTCTCTCTTAATTTGATCTACGTAATTTTATTTATTGATTTATTTATTTATTTATTTTGGTAACGGAGTGCCAAAACACTAACTGATCTGCGTAATATTGCAACCCTAGATTATACTGAAATCTTTGTCTGTCTTCTATGTAAGAATATATAGAAAGGCCAATATGCGTGTGAAAAAAAAAATAGAAGCAATAATGGTCAGAATCGGATCAAAACTTGCACCAAAAAAAAAAAAAGGGAAGTCATGCAATGTTTCTAAAATGGAAGTCCCAACTATGGGAAAAGCTCACATATAAAAAAAACCTATGGGAAAAGCAGTTAAGCACGATACGTGGCTCTTTCACAAATACCGTTTGATTTTGCTAAGAGAATCCCACAAAAGAGAAAAAGGCAACTAATTTATATGTCACTTTCTCTGTGATTTGAAGACCACAGGAAGTTTGACCAAAAAAAAAAAAAGAAGACCACAGGAAGGCTTATGAAATTAATGTATTAATTTGCATCAAGGCTTTGGCGATCAACTACTGGTGGGATGCGGTTTATCGCCTTCACCTCCTGTTTTTGCTTAACCAGCTAGAGCAAGATTCTTGACGCTGGAGCCTTAAGGAAAATCTTGCTGTCATAAATTTCAATGTCTCTGTCTTTGGTGCTGTTGCTTTTCACATGCCAACATGGCCTTCTCTGAAAAGAAGTGCTGTGTCATTTTATGTACTTAATTACTGGAATTTATAAATTCAGCAATACTTGACTTGTAGGTGGTTATGTCGCGGCTCGCGGTCTTGAAGGTCGATCTCATGTCTTATTGTCGCCCATCGGTTAGTCTATTGTTTCATATTTTAAAAGTAGAAATTACTTTAAGTTACATTTCTTGATTGTCTATTTTAGTCTCTATTTTATATAGATTGTCTATTTTGACTAACTCCTTTAATTTTTTTTTTAACATAACTCATGATATTAATTGCCAATTAAATCGCGGTAACATCTTTTCGCGCGATACATTTCAACTTGGCCAATCATTTATTTTTTTTGGTAAGCAAACAAGAAACAAAAACTAATCTAACCCCCCGGCTATTGCTGCTCCAGTGTAATCAACTTGGCCAATCTTTATATAGCTGAAATATATACATTTATGTTTTATGCGTAATATACAATTTGGGTCCAAAAATTATTATCTTATAATGATATTGATTTACATGTCTATATTATATTTAGTAAAATACTAATTTGGGGTTGGTCAAAGTGCGTGGCAGGCATTTTGATCCTATAACTAAATATTTTGGATTTGAATCTTGAAAATAAAAAAAATTTATATTAGGAGACTTAAAGCATCCTTTGAGACTTCTACAAGTCGAACTGGATTAACTGGGTTTCTAATAATAAAATATTGTGAACTAGTGAATTTCACCCAAAATTATATTCAGTAAAATTAGGCTATTTAAACTTGCCAATATGTTAACTCGACACATTATTAATCATTAGTTACCTAATTACTTTGTGAGCAACTGATATTATGAGTTAAACAAGATAGTATATGTTTATTTTTTCATGCAAAAACCAATCAAATTATCTTCTTTTTTACTCTAGTAATAAAAGGAAATAAATACATTATTATAATTCTTTTTTTTTTTCCTGTCAACACATTATTATAATAATTCTATATATTCGTACAAGTCATGGATGCTATAGCTTTCCCATGTCGCTGAAATAGGAATTGGGCACTGTTTTGCGGATGATGTGGGCTGGGTTAGGTGGAACGCTGGACGCAATTTCTGGTGCTTGCTTGTGGTGACTGCAATAGAAATCTCTATCACTAAAAGGTACTGATAGGAATAGGATAGGGCTTAGAAAATGTTTGAAGTAATTGGTGATCATTACGGCGGTGATAGCTGTCTTGCCTCCCCATCCTGGCCCAAGTGCCATCCCTACGCATGCCTCTATATGGCCATAAACTGAGAGTTTTCACGTAATTGTTTTCTTCATACATTCTTCGTGATTACATACTTTATAATTTTCAATTAAAATCATCTAGGCTTGAAATTCCACAGTTCTAAAACGTTTGTACGAATAATCTCCTCACAATCAAAGGAAGATGTAAGAAAATGCGATTTCAATTATCAACTCTTAATTTGAGATCTTCTCAGTTTCCCATTACATTATCCAAATTGATCAATTCCTTAAACATTAGCTCGTGTCTTTCGTTGATTCCTACTCCTTCAAAGTCAAAGCTGATATTTTGCTTCTGGAAGCACCATTTTAAGATCCTGGGTAGTCCTTTAAGCCGCCTTGCTGAAATCTCCACAACTTGCTATTCATGTTCGGTGTTTCAGAAAAAAAATAAAATGTTTAGCAAAATGGCTATCCAAATAGGAGCTCTCTTGCTAAGTCAGGGGTATCTTCTTTTAGACTCTGGTGTTTTCTACTTGGTTTGGTTTGTTTTTAGGTTGTTTAGTATTATGGGCTTCTTTTTTTTTTTTTTTTTTGTTTCTTTTGCTGATGTTCGTGAATCTTTTTGGCTCCCCTTCTTTGAAGGATGTTGAGCATGTCTTTAATTATCAAAAAAAAAAAAAAAATGAAAAAGTTCAGTGTTTTCAAATAAAATCTGCCCCTAGAATCAGCGACGAGAAGCTTGGTTTCAGATAACATCTTTTGTTTGTTTGTTTTTTTTTTTTTTTTCTTAAAGAAAATGTTTGTGAAGATATCCAGAATATTATATATGGTGAGAATCTAATGAGAAATTACTGTCAAAGTTCAGGTGAAGTTGGGTAACAATGTCCTAGCCAGTTCTAATATGTTTTTATACTAGTTCTAAAATCGTAGGTCTACTGTTTCACATATTTTCAATCATATAACTATATAGTAGGACTTCCCCATATGTAAAATCAAATAAATAATTATAAATTAATTCTTTATAGTCATATATATCTTATATACGCATTATGTAATCGCATAAGTTTACAATTTAGTTATTAATAATTAAGGAAAGTCCTATTTTCTTATATTTTACAACATGCTTGCATGTTAAAAAAAAAAACTTTTATAATATGTGAATGATATGATCGGTTAGTGCCTGAGGATTAAATTTTCTAAACCCATACAAATTAAATTACATCAAATTTTTTTATCATTATTTTAAGGAGTTTGAAGTTTTGTAGTCGAGAGGGGTCGAATATAATATGCATTCATTACCGTAGCAGTTTGACGACAGTTTCAATTAAGGTTCATAGGACGTATATATAATTAGGATGTGGTTAAGTCCTCGTGCTTCATACAAACCATTTTTCATTGATCTTTTATCCTCTTCTCCAAAACCGTCCTTAACACAGCTAGCCTTGGTCTTTGGTTGATAGAAACATTGGAATATATATATAGGTGTTTTCGCTTCGCAATGCATTGGATAGGGTTCACAAGCTAGACCCACCGACCTTGTTTCCCTTGTTTGGGTGGGTTATTCAATGATTGACTAAGTTGTGGAGTAGATTCGTATTCTGGGGGTTCTGCATATCTAATTCCAAACCCCACCGATTTGAAATAAATGAATAAGCAAATAATTAAAAAAATATTATATTTGCGTCACAACGTTAGAGATAGAATAAAATCAAGATATATACCAACCTAAATGTTTGGAGCAAACTAAAACCTACCCAAATTTTCGGCCACCAACACTGTGCTTTGTCCAATATATATTAATCAAATGTTAAACTAGTTGCCTAGCTACCTTTTTTTTTCCCTAGGTATATAAAATAAAATAAAACTACCTGTTTACGCCTGAAGTGGGATGGCTTCGTTAATTATTTTTCTGGGGTGGCTCCGGCGGGGTCCGGGATGAGCAGAGGATTGGGAAGGTACAACAGAGATTAAAAGTTAGTTGAAAGGGAGGACACAGTCAAAGTTTTATCAGCAGAGGACGAGTTGGTCTCTTCTTGGAAGGGAACTCATACTGTTAAAGGATTTGAAGCTTACGTCTGCTGTTAAAACCTTAATGTGATTCCACTAAAAAAAACAAAAAAAAAAAAAGGAACCCTTAATGTGATAGACATGATACACTCTCAGGTGCCACTACTCTTCCAGTATAAAAGATGTACTAGGATGAAGCATAACTTTTAAGTGTTCAGATCAAAATCATTTCACACACTTGATTTAATTCTAATGCTGGGCTTGCGTCTTTAAATTAAAACTGGGTGTGGGATAAATATTAAGCATAAATATATATATATATATATATATATATATATATATATATATATATATATATATATATATATATGATCGAATTGATGATTTATTTCAAATATTTTGCTTAATAGACATGCTTAACATTTATCCTAGAAATTTAGGGTTGTTTAGTGAAGTTTGGATTGGTAGGACAAAGTTTGTCCCAATAATGTTGTTCTATTACCTTAATAATGTTGCTTAATATTTATCCTAGAAATTTAGGGTGATAGAAGGACATTATTAGGACAAACTTTGCCCTATCAATGCATGCCTCACTAAACAACAACTATTACAGAATTGTAGTTTCGAAAAATGACTAATCAAACTCCCATAACAATTTAATTAATACAAGCGATTAACCAATTGTTAAACTAGTTAAACTCCTTGTAGCCCTGGGAGGCCAAATTGCAAATTGCCAAGACTACACAAAATACACAACACGAATCCCGGAAATGATCATTTATTTTAGGTCATTAACTAATGTTATGAGAAAAAATTTTGAGTGTTCTTAGACTAAAAAAGAGTTTTTGCTCATGTTTAACACTTTAGTTTTGTGTGTTATCGTTATCTCCTATTTTAATAATACTTTTTATATAATTGCTGAGCTGTTGGGCATTGAACAAAGCGAAAGCTTTTTTTTTTGTACTCTAACAAAATACCTAAAAATCTCTCAAATTCTGAATAATTGGCTCATTATATACGAGTGTTTATTAGTAAGATTATCCACACCCATCTAATCCAAAGTAAGATTATCCACTTCTCCTAGTCTAATTTGTTACTCTTTTCTTTTCTTTTATTTTGTTCTTCTTTTGTTTTTGTGTGCGCAAATCAGCTACATATAAGCCTTCACTGAGAATGTAGGATAACGATTTATGGAAAATGTTATATTAGAATCCTCTTATATTTATTTTGAATAAAATCAAGTCCTTTTCAAGAAGAGAGATATAAACATAAGTACTCAAATTAGTCCTTATAAATGTTAGAAAAATTCCACCCATTTAAAATATTTGTGTTTATTTCTTTTTTAATATGAGATAGTCATATTCAAAACAAATCTGAATGATCATAAATTCTTTTGAATAGTAAGCAAGCTTTAGATTCAGGTCAAAAGAATTGTTTTGTATGTTAAAATTGAATAACATCCTGGACAGGGCAAACTAAGAAGTAAGAACTTTAAGCCTGCTACTTTTGTCCTCGCAATTTTAATTTCCTAGCCAGTCTTGATCATCTTCAAGAGTTGGTTGTCGAACGTTTGTCATGGTTTATATGGGTGTTACCCTTGATATACTTTCATTTTCAATCCTTACTAATTTAATTAGGGTCTCCAGGATCATTCCAATGCCTCATACGAAGATCATGTTGTCCTCTAATTGTAAAATCCGAAATGGCGAGAAAACATGTCAAGAGGATTGAGATTTTATAAATTACAGTTTCACACTTGATAGACGACATATATATTTTCGTAGAAGATGCTGATGAAAGATTATCCCTTCGTCCTGGAAGAAACTCAAATCAAACACTGATATCCAAAATTCTGTTGTGATTGTTGGTGATTATGAATTACACATGCCTATTTTTTTTTCTCTTCAATACAATTATTATTTAGCTATAGGTCCAAGGAGACCCAGTCCAGTCAATCAATATTTCACCTTACAAATTGCTGCGTCAACCTCTGGACTGTGTAACCCCACATATTTCACAGTAGAACCCTAGGAATATAGTCCAGATTCAAAACATGAAAATGATAAAATTTATGTTAAAACGGTTGAACTGTATCAAGGATGTCAGATTTAAGAAAACTATATAAGTTTGTCAACTAGTACTCCATCAGACTACTCAACAACTGTTTGCAATAATATTAACCAGCAATGCTCAAACTAGAAGATCAATAATCTGCTGGTTGCATTTTTCATACTTAATATAATGAGGACATAAAAAAGGAAGATAAAAATAAAAACTGAACAGATAATAGCCTTGAACTGCAATAGTTTGTGTACATAGTAATTAGTATATTATTAACATTTGAAATCGCTCTAGAGGGATACATGATTATTTCCCAAACGAAGTCATTGTCAAGTCATGAGTACATGATTCCTATGTCCTAATCATCCATATTTTTCTTGTCCAAAAATGTAGGTGTATAGTTACCAATATACAGGCTATATATGGTAGTTTGTATATTCCATTAAAACAAGTATAACTGCCCCTTTGCTCTCACAGTAGGAAAACATCTTGGTGGTCCAATGGATGATACATAGTTATTTATCTAGGAACTCTGAAAAGAGAAGATGAATCTTCCCTTTGAGTAAACGAACTTGACAAGGAAATAATGTGGTAAAATCATTATAACCTAAACATGGATATTGATTCACAGCCTCAATCAAAAAAGTTTAAGATTAATGCTTGACAAGCTAAAATTGTTACGTATGAATAGAAAAATCTGTACGTGCATTCCATAAATCTATATTGGAGTTGAAGTTTTTCACTAATCAATATTCTTTCAGTCTGTCTCTATGCTTATAGAGAATATGCATGTCTCACCAATAATGAGAATATAGCCTATATATAATATATAATATTAACAAGTTTACTTGGTACTTGGTAGGGAAACTACAAGAATCAGAAGAAACTAATGCTACTGAAGAACAAAATCACAGTTTGAGTAATTAAAACACAACACATTGTGATATTCTTGTACGATTGATCCGGGAGTTTTTGTGAAATATATGGTTAACGGTATTATAGTCTTCCATGTTTGAGTTTAATGCATACCTAGCTAGTCTCTTTATACCAGTAACTTTGTAGTTTTTCTGAATGCCTTGTTTATTTTCGTAATTAATACGATAATTAGTAGAGCGGGAACAGCTCCTCAACATCTCCAGCTTTACTACAAACAAAAGCTGAAAGGTTGAGTGGCTGCAGTACTTCATAATAGTTCAATTATCACACTTTAACTATCGGTCAGAAATATTACACGCAGCAACCTTTATGCCAACTGTCATACACCATAGGCTGATTATCAGCAAGAATCAGTGAAAACATTGTAAAAGTAGGAATATAGGGCAGAAAAGTTACTGGTAGAGAACGCCAGAAAGATGTGCCATCATGAGTCCTTGTTCAAAGTACTTGAGAATTCATTCTGATCGGAACTTCTAGAACCGAGAACTAACATATTAGTGTCGACGCTGATTGGTGCACTCCTCCCAAGACTTTCCAAAGATTTGAAGCTCTACAAAGCAGGACTCCAATTTCTAAGCATCATTAAAAACTGCAAACTCACAATTTTTATTGAGAAGAACACTAATTACTATTTGTTCATGAAACATATACCTGTAGATAGATTCATGCTGGCTATGCCGCAAAAGCTGGAACGCCCACTAATGTCCTCGTTGGTATCCCAATTTGGAGGAGAATTGGGGCATGAGTGGTAGTCATTGTTGTTGAGACTAGTTTCCTTAGGGATCTCAAGATTCTGGCGATGAAAAGACATCAAAGAGGGCTTCAAATTACTTTTTAATGCAATAGATTCTTCAATAGCGTCAAAGCCATCTCTTGGTGCTTCACTACCCAGTACCAGCAGGTGATCAGTGTGAGGATGAACCAGCTTATTAGGCCATCTTGCGCAATCCTCATCCTGAGGCTGAATGGGAGGCATCAATTGGTGCAGGATTTGAGGATCAGCAGTTGCAGGGAACCTTTCCTCCATGTCTTTGCCACTCCTATGAATGCTGCTGCACATCTTGGAACTAGTCCTTTCTCTTGCTCTAGCTCTTGCCTTCTCCCTTGACTCCTTCTTTGCCTGAACACAAACATCTTCCTTCTCCACCCATTTCAACTTCCTCTCCTTGGCAGCAGCATCACCAGCAGTAACGGTAGCAGTAGCACCCGCCAACAATTTGTCATTTGAATCTACCCCTATTGCCCCTTGTAGCTCAGGAGAGGAGCAGAAGCACTTGTCATCCCCACTGCAACTGTGCTTACTCCTTGCAAGTTCTCTGATTGCATTCTCAGACTTTGTGAAGAGCCACTCAAGGGTGTTGCTGGGCTTGTCATACTCCAGCATGTCCTGAAGATCAAAGAACTTGCGGGCAATTTCACTGGACAACCTCACCCTCCGATCCCTCAAACCCTGAGATGTGAAAATCTTGCTGTGCCTATCTTTCTTGGCTGCAGGTTTCTTCGTGAGGAAGTTTGAAACGCCGCCATAATGAGCACCACCACCATCGCCATTAGTATCCCTTTGGAGCATGGCAGCATAATCAGCAACCGTCAAATTGGTTGCAGTTTCTGGGGTTGGAGCTTGAGTAGTGGGCATGAAGGGAACACCACCAAGTGGGTCATGAAGGATGGTGTCACTTGCAAAAGCATTTTGAGGATCAACATAAAAGGGAAGAGGAGGGCAAGAAGATGATGAGGGGAAGCTTTGAAAAGGGTTGGAGGTGTAGATGGAAGAGAACATCTGCAGATTTTGGAATCAATTTCAGCGGATGAGAAACCCTAGCTTTTGAGGGATGAGGGGTACAATAATACGCACACAGAAATAGTAGCTAGCTTCCTTAGCTCCAAGTAACTTAACGGTTCAAGTACAGTCCATCCAAGGTCCCTTACAGAAATCTATTTGTAGGATCCAAATCTCTAGCTTTCAAAGGTACTTCCATCACACTCATTGCAAAATTTAAGAAGTTAGCAAAAGGAGAAAGTGTGATTGAGGAAGGTGAGTGACAAAAGGGGGAATGTAGTTCAGCCCAAGTAGCTACTTCAAACATAGTTTCCATTAGTTGGGTTAGGGAGAGTGGGAGAGAGGGAGAGAAGTGGAGAACACAGTAAAAGAAACACGACAACAACGACATCAAAAGGACATAAATAATTTGTGGGTTTGCTAGCTCCACATTATGGAAATAGCGTAAGCAAAGCACGGGCTATAACAACATCACGTCAATCAACTTCAACCTAATATACTTACTCTACTCCCTACTGTATAAATTATCCCCATAAATTTTCATAAATGACGAAAAAAAGAAAAGAAAAAAATTTGAGCTATACTTACGAAATATTTTCATATACTATTTTTTTTAATTAAGGGTGGCGTTATGTAATAATTTTTATAAAAAAAATTCTTAAACTATTGTTTTTTAAATAATAGAATAAAACACACACACACTGTATATATCCTTTTATTATGGTCCACTATTCAATGTCAGTGAACATTGAATACTTTTTCACACTCTAATCTGGTATACCTAGACATGGGACTTGGATATCTTCATTGATTTTTCATTTTTTTTTTTTAATTTTTAAACCTTTTCGCAAGTACTCATTCGACTATATTATTTTATCCTGTCAATAACTTATAAATTGATAATGTTAATAAATATGTAATAAAAAACGAAAAATTATTATTAAATGCATTTCATCAGTAATGTACAAGAAAACTTCGTAAGTAATAATGTTTTAGTTATTTCTGTTCTCAAATAATTACACCATGCCTTTGTCTTATTATTTATTTGAAAAATCATAAATTACATTGTATAATATATTGCTACATAAAAAAAGAGACTGATTTATTAGTTATATCCGAAACTTAAAATGTTAAATTAAATAATTACAACTATTAAGTGCAACCAAATAAAAAAAAAAATTATAGTATACATAGCTCAAACATTATTTCATATGTAAATATCTGTAACTGGTCAATATCAAAATAAAAAAATCTGTAGATAGTCAAACATTTTAATACCAAATGCTTCTTAATCTTAATTTTCTGCCTGTGTTAGATTGGACAGACTACGACTAGCCTGGTGATGTTGGAGGGCAAGGTACTCTAATTCACGAGTCAATGAAAAAGAAAGAGTTAAGTGTTTAGTCACGTAAGAGAGCATACATGTCAACATGTGTTATGCTTAAGATTGTGCTAACGCTGGGAGGTGCAATGCCAACTGCTTATTGAAAGTCTGGGCCAGCCCTCCCTTGGGAGAGACAAGGCGATGCATAGAAATGTACTTCGACTACAACCACCAAAGCATCCTATAGAGGAGAGGGATGCTGATTCAGCAAAAGAGGCATGATTTTTTTTTTTTTTTTTTTCTGGATCGGGGAGGGGGGTAGTTTAGAGGGCATTTGGGGCTCTGCCTCTTTTTGGCGAGTTGAACTCGCGCCCTCGGGTGTGTGGCTACTCTTTTGAGGCAGCAGATATGCCACTGTGCCAAGGCCTCGGCCACGCGCGGCATGATGGTTTTTGGAATTTTGGTCAGTTGGGTCCCCATTTGGACTCTGGGCCCTAGCAGATAACAATTCGGCTCAATTATGGTTGTCCTGCACGGCCCAATTAATTTAACCGTTTAGTAAAAACTCTATAACAAGTGCGTCTAACGACCAAAATATACTGTTTTCATTTCTCCAATAGCCAGAAAGCCTTGCAAATTGGTAAGAGCAACTTTAATGTTATTGATACTGAAAAAAATTACCTGTGCAAGATTTGACATAAGTTACACATCACTAATCCATGTCAAGCATTTGCTTCTTGTAGTATATTTAGGTTCTTTATAAAAATGCTTTACCGTTGTTATAGTAAAAGAGTTGTTTGTTACTAATTTAAGCATACTATCAATGCATACTGTTCTAGTTCATGTGAGATATCATCTCCCCTTCATCCATCCGAGGATTTATAAATGGAAAAATAATTTTTACACAATTTTTTATTTTTATTTACACTTCTTTGAAAGAGTTTTAAAATGTATCACAATTTTAATTCTTCTATTTTATCATTTAAAAATAGTATAAGAACAATGATATAGAAGTAACATGTTTAATAAATGTAAATAGACATTTAGCATTAACATTTTACGATATCATCCATGTATTCTTGAAGTAAGTATGATCAGCATTAAGCAGCCATTACCAACTTATTAATTAGTTTATGATGATAACGACATGTACTGATTAATTGCCTTTGTTCTTTCTCTATATCGTTGTCTTTAGAAAAAAAGAAAGTGTTCTGATTTTTCTGACATTAGCTTTTTTTTTTTTTCACTTTGTCGAATTTGATTAATTACATATAAATTACTGTACCAGAAAATTACGTATAGATTTTTTGTTAATTTTTTTTTTTGTATTTTATAAATGATGTTATAATAGTAATTATTGTCAAATTCACTGTAAAATAAAATGTATGTAATTAATTATAAGCTTAAATACCGTTGACAACTTGTATACATCGTGATAATATATTATTGTTATATTAATCATATAGCACATCAATAATCAGAAATTTTTATAATTTATACAGCGTAACATTTTTTAAAAGAAAAAACTAACCATAACTGCTAAAAAATACACGAATAAGCCAAAAAAGGTACGAAACCTAGCCGGGACTGATTAAAAGACAAATTAAATTATAGTACCCTTCTCAAAATCTAGTTCATGTTCATACAAAGTATATCCGCCAGAACTCTTGAATTCACAGCTCCTCCCTGATAAGGCCAAGAATCAAGATCGTCGCGCCGCGTCCATCTGCGACCAAAATGGTCTGGACCCCAGTGGCATAAGAATGAATCAGACTAGCGAGGAGTAAAACTTCTAGGTGCGTTCTCAACTAATACTATTCATACAAATTCATAGCGAATCTTATAAGTGTATCAAATGGGAAGTTGACATATGGACTTATATAGAAAGTTGTTTTGTTTGTTTCTGGTGATATGGAAGGTTGTAAAGTTGGGTTAATTAAATTACAAATATAATTAGTAAATTCTAACAATCACCTTAATTTCAATCAAGTGATTTGTTTTTTCAAAAAAAAAAAAAATCCGAACGTGATATCAATGTTTATTCTCTCCTCCTTTAGTCAATGGCTGCAAAAAGATTTAACCAAGCATATGGGTCTCATGAAACAAGAAAACCCAGAAATAGAACCACTTCACCACCAGCATTTCATCAAGGTCTCAGGACTGGAAAAAAAAATTCAAAAGTAAAAAGAATAAAGTTTATTATCTTCAAATCATAAACCCAGATCCAGAACCACTTCACCCCCAACATACATCAAGATGTCAGAGAAAAACATAAAAAAATAACTTGGATCCAGATCTAGACTTTCACCACCAACATACATCAAAGTCTCAGAAAGGTTTTTGGAAAAATAAAAATAAAAAAATAAAAAACCCAAAAATAAAATGAAGAAGCTTTATCATCTTCATAGCATAAAAAAGCAACCTAGAGCCAAAACCAGATTTCACCACCAATGTTCCACCCTTCATCATCGCCGGAGAAGGAGCTGTGGTGGTGTTTTGTGGGGATAGTGTGTGGTGGTGAAAGTGGCACGGTGGAGGGCGGCACGACGACGAGCGTGATGGTGGCTTCTTGGGTTCTTTGGGCGATGACATTGAGGAAGAGTGGTGTGAGGCTAGGCGGAGCAATTTGCTGTCATGGTTGGTGTGTGTGGGGGGGGGGGGGGGGAGGGGGATGCGCCGGTGACTTTGGACTCCACAGTGATGGGTTGATGGTGGCCGCGGTAACTGAAGGAGGCAGGCACGGTCTTGGACCTGGATTGGTAGAAGTGTGGTTGGGTTGGGGAAGAATAGAGGCTGAGATGTTGAGGTTGGGGAAGGGCTTTGATCATAAAAACCAACATTTCACAATTTTTTTTTTATTACAATTAATGTTTAGGATAATCAATTTTATTAACTTTCTAAAACATTTTTATAACAATTTACTACTCATTTAATGTGGGCCCCAATAAGCCACTTGCTTTCTTTTTGTTTAACCACCTATAAGATTTACTATAAATTTGTATTAATGGAATTCACCTGAGAACAGACCAAATTTCTAGTCACACATATGTCAATTTACTCTAAATATAAGCTAATTATAATATGAGTTTTGATGTTTGTGCATGACATGAAATATAATAGCTCTCTAATGTAAATATATAATAATTTAATTTATATGTATTGATAATATAAAATTAATTTTTATTATTAATCAATAAAAAATTTAAAAAATTGATAAATTATAGTAATTAATAATTATTATAATAAATAATTATTTATCATAATTCAACAAATTCTTAAATTTTTATTGATTAATAGTTTAAAATTAACTCTCAATATATATAAATTAAATTTAATATATAAATATATAATATATATTCTCAGTGTATGCATACCTCAAAACTCACATGAGATTTTTTTTTTTTTTTTTGTATAGACAAAAAAAAAATAAGAAATCTTAAGGACATTTTAAAAAGAAATAAACACAAAAATAAGTGTGAGTGTTGAGAGAGAAAAGATAGAATTTTGCATTTATCTCTCTCTAAAATATCATTGAGATGTCTAATTTTTAGTAAATAAATAATATCTTCTCTTCTATATATCCTTTACATCATATTAAGATACAGTGTTTGATACGATATTTATAACAAGTTATATTTTCCTTATAATATTGTCTAGGTTCAGTGTGTGAAAGCTCTTTACAAATCACACATTGATCACTTCTTGGGGACATTAGGATTATATAACAATCTCTCCCTTCCATGAATTTGATCGTTTTCATATCTTAAATTTTTTTTCCTTATCCCATTATATTGGGCATATATATTCCTCGTTTTATAACACTTTTTCTGTTTTTCTAGTATTAAGGGCAGTTCAAATTAAGAAAATTAACTATCAAGAAGAGTACTAAAATTAGACAAACAGAGTCCTGAACAGACAATTAGACCCGTAGGTGTTGTGATACCCCAATGCTAACTTACTAAGATTAGTTAACCACCAACAATTACAGTTGTATTTATCACCGAGCACTGCATGTCACATGGACCTAGTTAACTTAACTATGTGCACCATATAAGTAATAATCTATTTATATATGGATAGATTATCATAAATATATTAATTCCAAGATCTAGAACTTCATGCATTTCACATAATTTAGATAAGGAAGCGTACCGTTCTCCATTGGACTTGAATGAAGAAGATAGTCTTTAGGCAAACACAATATGGAGGATAATGATTTCTCTCTCTTAACCTCTTTCTTAATGGCACAATAGTGATGGAGACAATGTGCTCTAATTGATGGATGAGAGAGGACCACATCCTTGGTTTATATAGACAATGAAAAGGTGCTTCCATCAGACACCTCCAATAGTCATGTTTTTATGTATTAAATAGTCATGTCTTTACATTGAATAGGTATGACCATTCATAAGGATGACTCTTCAATATAACTATTCATAAAGATGCCTCTTCAATAAGCCAATTAATGAATTTAACATTTATACAATAATTATCAAACTATTATATGGGACACAATTCTTACATTCTCCCACTTGTCCCATATAACAATACTTTATAGTTTAATAAGATACATAATGCGCAAATTAAGATAATGTTAAATCCTCATTATATTGGTTAGAACATAATATCATGACTAAGTAGAAAATTAATGCGAGTCATGGCGGTTGTATGTCACTATTTTTTCTCGACATAGTCCCTTCCACGTACTACAACACTAACCTTCTTACTTAACATGACCCATAATGAAGAGTATGGTCCAACTTTATGTCTTTATTAAAAGACCATTGTTCCTGTTGTCATTACTCTAATCCAGTAATGTATACTAATTAGAAACAGGAAATAAATATCAGAAACAAACTTTATTATTGAGCTCAGAATGTCAAACAAGTCAAAACAATCATAATACAATATCATCAATGACGTCCAATAATGCCCATTCTCTCAACATGCTCATAAAATGTCTTGGCGTGATCCTTTTGTTAATGGATCTGCAACCATAAGGTTTGTGCTAATATGTTCTATTGACACTCTTTGTTTCTGAACTTCTTCTTTAACGGCAAAGTATTTGATCTCCATATGCTTAGCACCCTTAGAATACTTGTCGTTTTTAGAGAAGAAGCTGTGAGTTGTCACAATAAATTTTCAGCGGCTTGGCTATACTATCGACAACCCCAAGTCCTGAAATAAAGTTCCGTAGCCATAATCCCTGAATAGTGGCCTCAAAGCATGCCACGAACTCAGCCTCCATGGTGGATGCAGCAATGACAGACTGCTTCGCACTTTTCCATGAAATTGCCCCTCCAGCAAAAAGGAACAAATAACCAAATGTGGATTTCCTTGAGTCAACACATCCGGCAAAATCTGAATCTGAATACCCAATTATCTCTAGATTATCAGACTTGCTATAAGTGAGCATATAGTCTTTTGTTCCTTGCAAATATCTGAGAACTTTCTTTGCAGCCTTCCAGTGATCTATTCCAGGATTACTTTGATACCTGCCTAGCATACTGACAGCAAAACTGATGTCTGGCCTGGTACAAGTTTGTGCATACATTAAGCTCCCAACAATAGATGCATAAGGAATATTTTTCATTTGTTCTCGTTCCAATTCATTCTTTGGACATTGCATAAGACTAAATTTATCCCCCTTCTGAATTGGAACTATTCCTGCTGAACATTTGTCCATCTTAAATCTTTCTAGAACTTTATTAATATAGGCTTTCTGAGACAACCCTAACAATCCTTGTGACCTGTCACGAAATATTTCTATTCCAATCACATAGGTTGCCTCTCCTAGATCTTTCATTTCAAAGTTTCTAGAGAGAAATTTCTTGGTTTCATGTAATAAACCAAGGTCATTAGTAGCAAGCAAAATATCGTCAACATATAAGACTAGAAAAATAAACTTGCTCCCACTACTCTTCATATATATACACCGATCAACGGCATTTTCCTTAAAACCAAAAGAGGTTATGGTATCATTGAACTTAAGATACCATTGACGGGAAGCTTGTTTAAGTCCATATATTGACCTTTTAAGTTTACACACCATGTGCTCCTTGCCTTTAACTGAAAAGCCTTCAGGCTGATCCATATAAACTTCTTCTTCTAAATTCCCATTAAGAAAGGCAGTTTTAACATCCATTTGATGTAACTCTAAATCATAATGAGCCACTAAAGCCATAATGATTCTAAGTGAGTCTTTTTTAGACACTGGTGAAAATGTCTCTCTATAATCAATGCCATCCTTCTGAGTGAAACCTTTTGCAACAAGTCTAGCTTTATATCTTTCGACATTGCCATTTGAGTCTCGTTTTGTTTTAAAGACCCATTTACACCCAACCTTTTTGCAATCTTTAGGCAATTCGACAAGATCCCAAACTTGGTTATCATCCATAGATTTCAACTCATCTTTCATTGCATTGATCCACTTATCAGAATCATCACATTCAACGGCTTGAGAAAATGAACCTGGATCATCATTTATTCCTAAATTAACTTCTGACTCTTGTAAATAAACCACATAATCATTAGGGATGGCTGATTTTCTTTCCCTTTGAGATCTTCTTAATTGTGGCTCATCTACTATAGGGTCATTATTGACATCTTCGTGATGGAGTATTTGATCATTAATATGTTGTTCTTGGCCATTATTATGTTGTGTAATTACTGCAGGAACAACAATTTTAGAAGTCATGGGCAAAGGAATCTCAACCTTGGCTTCTTGAATGCTAACATTACGCAATTCTTCACTCCCACTAGTTTCACCATTTTCAATGAATCTAGCATTTCCAGCTTCAATAACTCTTGTACTATGATTAGGACAATAAAATCTATACCCCTTGGACTTTTCCGGATATCCAATGAAAAAACCACTGGTTGTTCTAAAGTCCAATTTTGTTTCATGTGGATTGTGAATTCTTACTTCCGCTTGGCAACCCCAAACATGTAAGTGTTTTAAACTAGGTTTCCTTCCAGTCCATAATTCAAAAGGAGTTTTTGGAACTGCTTTACTAGGAACCCTATTTAACAAATACATAGCGGTTTTCAAAGCATACATCCACAAATAAATGGGTAAAGAAGAATGACTTAACATACTCCTAACCATTTCCATTAAAGTACGATTACGCCTTTCTGCCACACCATTTTGTTCTGGTGTACGTGGCATTGTGTATTGAGCACAAATGCCATGCTTTTCAAGGAATTTAGCAAATGGACCAGGATTTTATCCTGACTCATTATACTTTCCATAATATTCACCACCTCTATCCGACCTGATGATTTTCACCTTCTTTTCTAGTTGTCTCTCAACCTCATTAATGTATACCTCAAGGGCATTCACGGATTGAGATTTCTCATGTAATAAATAAACATGACCGAAACGTGAAAAATCATCAATGAAGGTGATAAAATATTTTTCTCCACCAAAAGATGGAACATCAAAAGGACCACATATATCAGTATGTATAATTTCAAGAAGCTGCGTACTTCTTGTGGCTCCTTTCTTAGTGTGTTTTGTTTGTTTTCCTTTAATACAATCAATGCACACCCCAAGATCAGTAAAATCCAAATTTGGAATGATCTCATTCTTTACTAATCTTTGCATCCTTTCTTTGGATATATGACCCAATCGTTTATGCCACAAATAAGCAGAATGTTCATTAACTAAACTACGTTTAGTGCCAATATTATGATGCAGGGTCATCAAGGTCTCAATAAAATAATCATCAAGTTTAAATTTGTAAAGACCATCACATAAGATCCAGAACCAATAATATTATTATTCTTCAATAAAGTAAAAGATCCAGAACCAAACTTAAAAGAGAATCCCGCTTTATCTAGCTTCGGTAAAGAAACTAAATTGCGAGAGAATGTGGGTACATAAAGGGTTTGAAATAGATCCAAATAATGTCCAGTATCTAATGACAAACGATAAGTGCCAATTCCTTCAACTGGAGCCTTGGTTCTGTCTCCCATGTACACAAATTTCTCACTTGGCTTTATGGTTTGGATCGAAAGGAATCCCTGCATTGTATTGGAAATATGAGTTGTGGAACCAGAATCAATCCACCAAGTATTATAAGGAACTTCAGTAAAGTTTGATTCGAAACATACAAAAGCACTAGGCTTACCTTTCTTTTCGAACCATGCTTTACGTTTTGGGCAATCTTTCTGATAGTGTCCTATTTTATGGCAAAAATGACACTTATCTTTCTTATATTCCTTCTTGTGGACTTGAGAAGATTCATTCAGGTTATGTAAACCTTTCTTCTTGCCTTTCCCTGGTTTCCTCTTAAAACTATTTCCAGCTTCTTGATGCCTTACAAGATGAACTGAATGAGACTGTTGACTCTTTAATCTTGTCTCTTCTTGAACAAGCATACTGGCCAATTCATTAACACTCCATTTGTCCTTAATAGTGTTATAATTCATTTGAAATGGCCCATATTGTTCTGGAGGCAAGGAATTGAGTATGAATTGCACCAAAAAGTACTCATCCACGGACATCCCTAATGACTTTAATTTTGCTGCTAAGTTTGTCATCTCAAGAACATGTGCATGCATGGTACGTGAACCATCAAATTTCATGGTGGTCAGTTGACTCATTAATGTACCAGCAAGCGACTTGTCAGCAGTTTGTGAACGTTCTTTCACAAATTTCATAAATTCCTTAGCACTCTCCGTTTTGGAAAGGGTAGACTTAATGTTGTCTGCAACTGTCATTCGCATGAACATTAGGCTTAATCTGTTCGACCTTTCCCATTTCTTATATAATGATTTTTGTTCAATACTGCTTTCATCTGTAATAGCAGCAGGTTTCTCTTCTTGAAGGGCTAAATCAAGATCCAAAACACCTAAGTGAAATTGGACTTGTTCCCACCAATCAGAAAAATTCATTCCATTGAACAAAGGAACAGATGAAGCATGCGAATGAAGTGAAGGAATAGGTACTGCAAATAAGAATCAATCATAACTTAATGCTTTGAGACATAAAGTTTATCACATAAAAATCAGATTCAAATAATGGAGACAATCATTAAACACATATCAAAGTTCACCTTTGGGTGATCCTAAGACATGCAAACATAACGATGCTAATATAATACATTAATCTAGTTATTGAGGTATGCTAATTGGAATTATTTGCTATCTTTGGATATGCAGAATAAAACTACTAGACATATCAATTACTAGCAATTATGTTCACTATTATAAGAACAAATAATCAACCTTTGGGTTATCACGGAATTGTCTCATAACAATAAACTTCAATTTACCCACACAACATATAATGTCATATATAAGCATCAAAATCTATGGGTAATTGAAAGTACTTTTACAATTTAAAATTTATTCTCTTTAAGATTTGGCCACTTTGGTGACTAACAAATCATTCATTATATAAATTTTAAATTATAAATAAACATTCAAAATGAACTAAAACCATAAATAAATCCTTATGAATTTAGAATTATTAACTAACATATAGATTTGACCACTTTGGTGATTAACAAATCTCACATACAATAATTCCAAAATTGAAATAGAATATACATTCATTTAAGAAAAGCACAGCACAATCATAATGTCTCAATTTCTCAACTAATATTCAAAAAATAAAAATAAAAAATTTAAGACTTGCCCTCAAATTTAGTGGACTTTCACAAGGTTTTATATCGCACCTTACGCAAAACCAATTTAAAAAAAAAAAAAAACGGTTATAAAACTATTTCAGTTTATTAACGTTTCAAAATAAACACATTA
This sequence comes from Pterocarpus macrocarpus, assembly GCA_031439585.1. Taxonomy (NCBI): domain Eukaryota; kingdom Viridiplantae; phylum Streptophyta; class Magnoliopsida; order Fabales; family Fabaceae; genus Pterocarpus; species Pterocarpus macrocarpus. The sequence goes on along the minus strand of CM062520.1, from coordinate 75,900,727 downwards.
TTTATCATTTCAATATACACATTAATTACTGCTATCTATTTTGCTTCTATCCATGGAGGCTTTATCAAGTCATTTAGATTTTGCATTCTGATCTATCCATGGCACTAACAATCCATTCATAAAATGATAAAAAAAAAAAAAAACTTTTATCCTTTGAAATTAAATTGCAAAACTATTTCAAATTATTGAATGTCACTCAGCACATGGAAAGCGCTTCACGGAAACCATGCATGCATCAATGGCGTTCTCCATACTTGGACGATAAACATGAGGAGTTAAAGTCACATTGAATTCAATATATAACCATATTCCGTCGGTTTATGCAGCAATAAAGGCGAGATAGAAGAAAATAACCATTCATCAATATTCAATAAAAGGAAAAACATGAGTTCTTAAACCTAACGCTCTGATACCACATGTAAGTAATAATCTATTTATATATGGATAGATTATCATGAATATATTAATTCCAAGATCTAGAACTTCATGCATTTCACATAATTTAGATAAGGAAGCGTACCGTTCTCCATTGGACTTGAATGAAGAAGATAGTCTTTAGGCAAACACAATATGGAGGATAATGATTTCTCTCTCTTAACCTCTTTCTTAATGGCACAATAGTGATGGAGACAATGTGCTCTAATTGATGGATGAGAGAGGACCACATCCTTGGTTTATATAGACAATGAAAAGGTGCTTCCATCAGACACCTCCAATAGTCATATTTTTATGTATTAAATAATCATGTCTTTACATTGAATAGGTATGACCATTCATAAGGATGACTCTTCAATATAACTATTCATAAAGATGCCTCTTCAATAAGCCAATTAATAAATTTAACATTTATACAATAATTATTAAACTATTATATGGGACACAATTCTTACACACCAGACATAGACAATTTCCGGCATTTTCCCACACAGCTCCAATTCCTCCAAGATTTGATCACTACACAACTTTCGAACCCATGTCACTCCGAGTGCAAACAGCACTGCAACGCCGACACAAAGCTACGAGAAGGACTTATGTCATTAGTTAATGTGTTGGTAAGTAATAATAGACGTTGGTTATATTTTATGATAAGTAGATTTACCTTTAACCTAACTAAAAATAACCATGCGTAAACTAAAACTTACTATTTATTTACACATGATTTTTCGTACGTGAATTTGGACATCTAAAGCATTATATATGTGCAAATAAGTGAATAACAGATCTGTCATATTAAATGCACCACCCGGCAGCGTGCATGAGCCTCCAGAGCCGTGTGTCCCTGCCCGTGCATGGACCACACCGGCCTATAAATAAGGGAGCTCACAGCCACAGCAATACTCAATCACTCATCCACCAAATTAAGTTCTCTCTCTATATATCTCTTTTCACTGTTTTGTTTTGTTTGGCAACCATGGCGATCAAAGCTAGAGTTCCTTTGTTGATCTTGTTGTTTTGCTCTGTTTTCCTGGCTTCGGTGTCTGTCTCACTCGCACTCTCACTGGGTTACCAGAGGAAGGAGCTCAACCTGTGCATGGGACGATGCAGTGATCAAGAGAGTAGCATATACGCATACTTTGTCTGCGAGAGAAGCTTCCAGCTCGGACACCGCAATCCGAGGGACCCTCTTGATAAGGAGAGGGAGCGAGAGAGAGCTCGTGAACAAAGGGAAAGGGAGGAACAAGAGCACGAGAGAGAACGAGAAGAGGAAGAAAGCGAGCACGGGAGACAACGAGAAGAGGAAGAAAGCGAGCACGAGAGAGAACGAGAAGAGGAAGAAAGAGAACACGAGAGAGAACAAGAAGAGGAAGAAAGCGAGCACGAGAGAGAACAAGAAGAAGAAGGAGGAGGAAAACGAAAGCACGAGGAACGAGGCCGTGAAAGGAGAGAGCATGAGCAGGAACGGCAGAGAGAAGCAGAGGAACGACGTCGTCAGAAGGAAATTAAGGGAGAAAGGACACAAAAGGGACCAAGGACGCTTACCTTCAATTCTTGACGTCGCTGCCTTCTGAAGGAAGCAGGACGTCGCACACTTACGCCACTTCCATGCCGCTTGTGTATAACGTTTATAGCTACAGTGTTCTTATTTAAGTAAATGACACAAGTGTACCAAAACAAAAAATAAATAACAGAAGTTTCTTTAGTTTTGTTCATCAATTCTGTGGCTCTTTGCCTTTCTTCCTCTCCAATCCTTCTTAATTACCTATTTCACGGACCAGAGGTGAATGCATATTTTATTCAGGTAGTATGTAATGGCTTTTTTCTATGTGTACTCCTTCAAGAAAGCATGCTGCAAGTTGACGAATTGCCATGGAAGCAATATATTGTTTTGAATATATATATATATATATATATATATATATATATATATATATATGTAGCAGCTTTTTCCTCCTTATTTAGCCCATTGTATTGGGCAAATACTAATTAGAGTTAATATTGGTTAATATGTTTAAAGTTAATATTTTGCTTTCCACTCATGTCATGGGTATTAACAATTTGGCAACCTAAAACTAAGATGACTTGTGTAAAATTGGTGAGAACTTCTTAGAGTTTCATTGCCTGTGATTGTGTGTTTATAAGAATATGACAGCAGCTATGGCTCAACACCATTTCTCTCATCTCTCCGATCGATCACTACCATTACCATTAATTACTATGCCTTCCCATTGTCACATCACCCATCCCAATACCTCTCTCTATCTCATCAACATCAAACTATTTCTTCTCGCACACACTAAGACTTTCCTTAACTAGAGGTGACCGGGTTGGATGCGGTGATGGAAAGACAACAACTTTGATGGAGACTTGCATGCAGGGTTGAAAGTGAGTTGAGCTTGAGTGTAAATAAGTCTAATTTTGAGACTCAAGTTTGACTCACTAAAAGCTCATTTGTTGGCTCTATTTATATATAAATTGAGTTTTTGGCTATAAATGCATATTGTATTTTCAACATAATCTCATAATATGATACAAAATTTCAAACGTAATTTATAATTATAAATATATAATAAATATATATATTTATCGAATCAACTCACAAGCTACTAAGTCAAATATGACAAAGTTCAATCTTGATTTATTTAATAAATGAGCTCAAATTCTTAGTTCAAACTTGGCTCATGAGCTCAGTATCGAGTTATTAACGACCTGAGTTAGATATAATTCATGAGCCAGCTTGACTTACTTCCAATCCTACTTATATGGTAATGATGGATTCAAGGTTTAGGGGGGTTGGATGAAGATCAAGCACTGCTGCTTATTCACAATTCTCTTGAAGGTTTTGATGGAGTAGTTGGTGGGTGTCAATGGTTGTTTTTTTTTATGATGTTTTGTTCGAACCAAATCCAAGGCTTTTTATGGTTGGATGTGGAGAAGGGAGAACTGATCAATGAAACTGCTTAGAGATATATATATTATGGGTAGTAATATTTAGGTGTTTTCTCTGATGCCCTGTGAAATCGGTGGGCTCTAGTGCCCTTCCTTTGTGGTGCCACTAAAAGCACGACAGCTGTAAAAATTGGTGCCACATTGGCAGACGGTGGTCAACCTTTCATTTTAGTCCCAATTGAAGCTTTTTGTTAAACTTGTGCCCCGAAACATATTTGCAAACAGATCCCTGCATACCTTAACACGTCTTTGTTAGTATCGAACACAAATCATGATACCATTGATGAAGAACCCAAATCCCAAAGCCAAAACCACCAAAATAGGAAGAACCCTAATTAAGCCTAGACTTCCAATCTCGATAGCGAAGATTGAGAATCGCCTACTCACATTGACCGTATCATATTCGAAGATCGAAGCAAAGAGAGTTTAGAGTCGTGTAATCAACACAATCTCCTACTGCGATTTGAGGCAGAGAAGTAATAGGTCATTACCTAATTCCTTCAATCAAACAAAGCCAGAGGTAAGGTAGTTGCATTTACAGTCCCATTAACCTGAACATGCAAAGGGTAACACATTGTTTGAAGATTTAGAAATCGCATTGTGAAGGTTTGCAGAGCTTACTACAAAAGATAAGGTACAGAGATGGATGCGGGAGATAGGGGCGCTCAGAGGCAAAGCTGGCAGGGACACAATGTTGAGAAGGTATTTAAGCTTAACAATTGTGATACATAGATGATCTGTATTGTTGTTTGATTTTTTGGAAAGTTATTTCAATAGAATTTGTTGAATTTGTGTATGTATCTATATATATGTAATTAGTGTGGTGCTGTTAATTACGACTAAAATACAGATGGAAACTTTTCACCAGGAATTTGTTATCGATTTGAAGGATGATAGTGGTGAGTGTGATGGTGAGGAAGAGCATTATGAATTGGGTGGACTGTCTAAAGGAGATTGTAGTGATGCAGAGAATAATAAAGTGGATGTTGGTTGTGATGGAGATACTAGTGATGAGGATAATGATGAGGATGGAGATATTAGCGACGGGGATAGCTCTAAGGATGGTGATGCTGATGCTGATGGTGGTGGTGGTGGGGATAATGCTGAGGATGGACATGGCTGTGGGGATTATCGTACGGATCGGGTTAAAACAAATGAAATCTTCAAAAGAATAATAGATTTGATGGTTGAAGAGATATATGGTTTGGAATTTGGTAATGAGTCAGAGGCTATTGAATTTTATGACAAGTATGCAATGTGCCATGGATTTGCCATGTGAAGAGATGATGTAGGTAGAGATTTGAAGGGTAATATTATTATGAGGCAATTAGTATGTAATAGAGCTGGTTTGAGAGATAAGAAGCACTTGATGAGAGTTGATAGGAAAAGGGAGCATAGACCAATCACCAAAACTAATTGCCTTGCAAAGTTTCGGGTACATTATGACCATAAGACAAGGAAGTGGAAGGTGGTATTGTTTGTTGAGTGTCACAACCATGAACTTACTCCAACCTAATTTGTTCACTTAATTCCAAAATATCGTGGGTTGTCTACAGTAGATAAATCACAGGTCGATAGCCTACATTCTTATGGAGTGAGAACATGCCACATAATGGGGTATATGTTAGGACAAAAGGGTGGATATGCTAATTTGGGATTTTGTAAAAAGGATTTATACAATCATCTTGATAGGAAGAGGAGGATTAGTGTACAAGACGGAGATGCATATGCTGCATTGAGTTATTTACTAGTTAAGGCAAATAGTGATCCATTATTTTTAGGGATATACTCAATGACAAATGATGACAAATTAAAAAATATATTCTGGTGTGATGTTGATAGCCGTGTTGACTTTGATTGTTTTGGAGATATTGTGGCATTTGATTCCACTTACAAAAGGAACAAGTACAATAAACCATTAGTAATTTTTTCAGGCACAAATCACCATGGAAAAACATGTATATTTGGTTATGCATTGCTAGAAGACGAGAAAGAGGAAACATATAAGTGGCTCCTAGAAGCATTTGCTGAGGCAATGTTTGGTAAACATCCTAAAGCTGTGGTTACTGATGGAGATGCAGCTATGAGAAAGGCTATAAAGGCAGTTTTTCCAAATGCAAATCATCGGCTTTGTGCATGGCACCTCCACAAAAATGCCTATGAAAAAGTTAAGAATTCACAGTTCTTAGAGGACTTCAAGACTACTACATATGCCAATTTCATTGAGCAGTAATTTGAGAGCTATTGGAGTAGACTGATTGATAAGTATTCACTATCTTTCAATGAGTGGGTAAGTAAGACTTATAGGAGAAAAAGATTGTGGGCAACTTCATATATGAAGGACAAATTTTTTGCTGGAATAAGAACAACATCTCAGTGTGAGGGCATTAATTCATTCATAAACAGGTTTGTTGGAAAAAAAAATAGCCTTGTTGAGTTTATGCACAATTTTGACCGTGCTTTGAAAGACTATAGACAGAATGAGGTGTTGGTTGATTTTTACTCCATGTACAGTGAGCCTGTTTTGAGTACTTCTCTAAAGAAATTAGAGTTGTGTGCATCAAAATTTTACATAAGACAAATTTTTAAAGAAGTTAAGAAGGAGATAGAAATTGTCGATGCATTGAATGTTGTTGAGTGTATTGTTAGGGATGATATGGTTAACTTTAGGATGAATAAGTTTTGTAATCCTGACAATGAACATAAGCTGAGTTATGATAAAAGTAATTCAAAATTTTCTTGCCAATGTATGTTGTTTGAATCCTATGGGCTTCCTTGTTCCCACATGTTTTGTGCCATGAAACATGAGCACATAGATTCCATTCCCGAGAGCCTACTATGCAAGCGGTGGTCGAAAGAGGCTAAGAAAGACTACATCCATTCTATTTGTGAAGATGTAAGCGACTCAGAAAGAGCAGTTGCATTGTGTGTTGGTGCATTTTCTGCTTTATCATATCCACTAATGATGTTGGCTGCAAAAAATGTTGATAACTTTACATGGACAACGGAACAGGTTTTGAAATTGTATGGAAATTTACAGAATTACAGCAACTGTAATAAAAACCCAATAACTGATGATAAGGTTGTTGGTGACCCTAGTTTGGTGAAGACTAAAAGAGCACTATCTAGTAAGAGATTTGGCAAGAAGAAGAAGAGAAAATGTTCATATTGTCACAGAACCGGTCATTACATATCTAGATGTCCTAATCTGAATGGTGTTCAACACGATGGCAGTGTCAATGATTACAACTCGTGTTCTGATTCTAAGTTTGACAGAAGTCAAAATTCTGATGAAGTAAGTTTAATGATTTTTGTTGTATATGGGTAACTTTTTTTAAATATTTGCATTAAACTTATGTAAGTATATTGTGCAGATGAAAATGACAACAAATGGGAGTAGTCAGAGGAAGTCGGAACAGCTGTCAAATTGCAATGTAAATGTGAGTGAAAAAAACCTCTTTTTGTTTTTTTGTAAGTGGTATTAGTGGTTATGATTTGTTATTTAAAAGTTCTTATTGTGCAGGGTATGAATCACACCATTTGAGGATCATCAAGATTCGAAAATATGAAAGCTGTGGCATGCTTGACACAAAGCTGCATGAAATACCCTGATCATGAGGGAAGTAATAGAAGAAAGCTAAAAATGTTGATGATAAGGTAATGGATAACATGATTTATGTTGAAAATTTTTTAGTTGAATATTTGAAAGTTAGCTAAAGAATACAATAGAAGAGTTTGAAGGATACCAATTAGAGTTCATCAAGAAGATAAGGGACAGAGGTAGCATGCTCAACACAGAAGTCCATGAAGCAACTGCAAGATAAGGTGGCTAACAAGAGCGAACCCAATGAAGTGTCTGATAAGGTAAAAGACAACAACAGTTACATATGTTATTGAATATTTTGAAATTAATACTGGTGATGAATTTGTTACAGGGTTTCAATTTTGGAGAAGCAGGAGCAGTTGGTCATACAATAACAGGTTGTGTGAATGCAACACCAACATTTGGAAGTATTCCTTTCGGTGAAGGAGTTGCCTTTTATCCTCACTATCGTGGATTACACATCTACCCTCCGTTCCCTCCAATGTATCCTCAGGTCCATCCTTTTCCATTCTATGAAGAATGTGGCAACTTATGGAACATGAAGCTACCATTGCCAAAAAGTACGAAGAGGAAAAATCATGAAATTTAAATAATTTAAAATTTTGCCCTTGGATGAGCAAATATGGTTTAGCCCTGTTAATTTTTTTTTTTCTCTATCCTATAGTTAATCTGTTAAGAATGTGGGTTGTGGTAATGGATTGATATTTGATATAATATAGTTTATGTTTAAGGATTGTGGAGAATGGGATCAAGGTATTCTGTGTTATTGTCTGTAAGTAAAATAGAAATATCTCTTCTAACCATATAATTGTTTGTAAGAGTGTGGTTTTATCCATGCTTGAGATGATTAAATAAAAAGAATGGGTTCGAACATTTTTTTTTGTGGTTCCGCCCAGGGGGGTTGTGGTTTCACATTTTGGTTACAAAAAAAGGAACCAGTTGTGAGTATTGTTTTCATTTTATTCTATTTTTTTTTTTTTTGGTTGGGTTGAATATTGCTTCAAGCTTGAGGACAATTGTTGCTATAACTATAATTGGGTTAAAGTAAAAGTCAAAAACCCATAAATATATCAAAATGCAGTCCAATTTCTGGGCTATACGAAGTAACGCCCAACTAAACCCAAGTATAGTATAATAAGCTTTATATAAAGAGAAAGCCCAAATAGTAGGCTTTAACTAGCCCAAAAAACAAGCTTGAATATTCGGTCCAACAGATAACATTATAATAAAAACCAATTTCAATAATAAATAAATATCCCCTGGGCCCTAGTAGGGGTTGATCAAAATAATAATACTAATAAATATTTAGTATTTATTTTTTGAGGTATGTTATTTGTACATACCAAAAACTCTAACACCCCAATACCTTCTCTCAGCTTTTTCTCTCTCCATCAATCATTTTATTCTTTTTACTTTATTTTACAATTTTTTTCTCTTTTCTATCTCTGGATGTCTAAAGTGTCTACCTACCTTAGTGGTACAAAAAATATTTCTCTTATTTTTTAGTGTTTAGATGGAGCAATTTACATTTTTTTATTTGTTTAAATAATGAAAAATCAATAAAAATATTTAAATTACATAAAAAGCTATTATTATATTTTTCAATAAAGCTAGAGTTTGGAGATATGTGTATGTGTCAGACGCAATGATATTAGAGTAAATATCCATTTTAGTCCCTAAAGAAAATATTAGAAGATAAATTAATCTTTCAAGATTTGAAAGTCTACAATTAGTCCCTCACCATTCAAAAAAGATGGCATATTAGTCCCTCAGTACAGAATCTGTACAGATCCGTACTGCCAAAAAATCTGTACAAATTATGTATGAAGGGACTAAAATGTCTCCCTTTTTTAATGGTGAGGGACTAATTATGGACTTTAAAATCTTGAGGGACTAATTTGTCCCCCGAAATTTTCTTCAAGGACCAAAATAGGTATTTACTCTTATATTATTATGGTTCATCAGCACATATGATTATAATCATAACTTTTTTAATTTCCTATTAATATATTCTTATTAATAAAATACTCTACAATTGTCAATGTTATTTTGTTGTATTTAATTATAATTTATTTATTTTTTAAAAATATTTAGATAAATTTTTAATATATTTTTATTAATAAGATACTTTAGTAATGCAAGTTGGCCCATCTACCATTATTAATAAACTTGGATCATATAAACTTATTCATCATATTTGCCTTATATGCCATCAAGATTATTGATAACATTCTATGTACATATATTTTCATATGTAATACAAAAAAAAATGAAATAAAATTTTTTTAAAGCAATAATATTTTTAAAAATTTTTTTAAATTGTAAAAAATTTTAAACATGTTTATTAATACTAATCTTACTTAGTAAGTATTTAAGTAATAATTTTTTTGTCTTATCTAATGCAATAGTGGTGGATTATGAACAATTTGCATAAATATTACATGCAGTATGAGGGTTGACATGGAGGATTAGGATTAGTGTTAGGGTAAGAATTTAGGTTATGATGGTTTAGGCTATGGGTTTATGGTTTGGATTTGGGTTTAGTGTTTAGGTTGATGGTCATGTGTGTGTGTGTGTGCTAACCTGCCAAAATTGTTAACTGTCATCGAATGAGAACAAAATTTAGCTGAGAATGGTTTTAATCTGCCCATACCACTAGTCGAGCCATGAGTTGGCATGGCCGAGGAAGAGAGTTGATGAGGATGTATCACAATCATTAACCAGATCGGTGTCTTTACAAGTACACCCCCACCATTGTGGATTTATGTTTGAAACATCCTTACACCAGATCGATGAAGCCTGGGATTCCAAATCTACTTCGGAGCTCAAATGAGGTAACTCACTTCCAAACAATTATATTCTTTGTTTTTTAATCAATACACCAATAATAGTAGATAAAAAGTCTCTACAAATTTATAGCATTTGTTTGATTAAAAAAAAAAAAAGATGCTTCATTCTATTCTTTGAACCCGAAAACATATTTTGGAAATGCATGAATTAATACAATAAAATTAAAATAAATAAATGTAGACAACAATATTATTTATCAGATTTTTTAAAATAGTAAAAAATTTGAAACAATTATATTAATACTAATTTTACTTAATAAGTATTTAAAACATAACTTATACGTATTTAAGTAATAATATTTTCTCTCTAATCTACTGCAGTAGTTGTGGATTACTGGATTATGAACTATTTGATTAATATTACATGCAATACGAGTGGCATGGGTTTAAGTTAAGCTTGTGGCTTAAGTTAAGGTTGTGGTTAGGGTTTGGGCTTGGGTTTAGGTTTAGTGTTTGGGCAGACCTCACCATATGTGGGTTGGTTGCAGCTTCACTATAAACACATTTAGTGCGTTTAATGGCATGCACAGATACCATAGGTCCTTGTGTTTGGGAATGCATTTAGTGGATGTGTAGAAAACAATGCTAAGCAAATATTGAAAATTAAAAAAAAAAAGGGTGAAACATGAATACTGTATGCAGGAAGCACGTGACATTTAGCAGCGTCAGGTTGGGCATGGGCCCATACAGTATGACTTAACATACAATATATGAGCCTGCGCGTACCTTATGTGGTGCGTTTGATGCCTGAGTATACATTTTTTTCATGTTATTTCTTATTTCATTTGCTTTTGTATTATTGTCATTATATTTATATTTTAAAGTAATTATTCTTGTCATTCGCTTGTTACTTTATTTCTTCTTCATGATATTTTATTTTAAAATTATAAAGTAATTAATTCTATTTAATTTCCTTTTTTAGATTTATTCATGTAATTTTTTATTATATTTTAACAAAAAGATAATTTATGTGTTGTAAGAAACAAAAGGTTAGTGTTTGATTCTTCTCACTTTAATAGTCTTTGTCATCATTCGATTAATTGATTCTCTTCATGTTAACTCTTTTTGTTTCAATTATTATGTATACTCTATCTGGATTTGCCCCAAATGTGAGTACTAACACTAGCTAAGCCATGAGTTGGCATGGCCATAATAGAGAGTTGGGAAGAATATATCACAGTTGATAGCCACTAGCCAAGTACAAGTTTAATCGACTAATTAACTAGGACAACAAACGATACAAAATGGTGGAACATGAAAGAGTCGAGAAAGAGTGTAAGACAAAAGTTTCTAAGTCTAATACTTAGGATGCAAATACAAAATAGGCAAAAAAAAATAGTTATAGAAGAAGTCTTAACTATAAATATAGTAAAACTTGGCCATTTCATCAAGACCATTTTTTATTTATGAAATTATATTAAAAATATATAAATAAATCAATAATTTATAATATAGAAATATATTTAAGTCAATATAAAAAAATTAAAACATATTTATATATAATAAAAAACAACTATATTAATATTTATATCTTAATTTAATAATTAATATAATTAAATTTTTATCATAATATTTTCTAATTGTCATATTTACATATAATGGGCTTTTTGGCTTGGACCCACATCTTATATTACCTTAAACGAGTGTGGACCTTCTAACTTTCATTTTCTTACTCCTCATGAAGGTGTCACCGTCCAAAGCTTGCACCGGGCTCACTTAATGGTTGAAAATTCAAACATCTAATGGTCTGAAAATTGTCCGTACACAAGAGCCTCATTGCCAATATACACCATAATAGAACCACAAAAAAAGAAAAAGAAAACATAATCCATCCATCCAACCTCCAACAAACCGTTTCATCTGCCCCATAATGATTGTGGCCTCCATCTCCAACCAATAGGGTCTACTTGTGCACGGAACGTGCATTTAACATTCGACGCATGCGAATATCCACATAATTATTGTGAAGGCTGCTGTATTGCCCAAGTAGAAGTAGATATAAGCCTCATTCCTTTCGTCCCTGAACTTGTTTCACTAAGCACAAGTCACATTTTCACCCCAAAAAAAATGGCAGGGTGACCAAGGTGACGTTGTGCTAAGAGGAGCCGATTCGAGATTACTGCATCGTCGAATATCATACATAGAGATGACGACCAAACAAATGGAAAAGCATTTGTACGTGAGGATCCGATCATCATATCCTCAAGGTGAGCACATATATAGTAGTTCTGCCAACTCTCTCTCTCTCTGTCTTTCTCTTTTTGTTTCCCACAATTTGTTTCCATCACACTAACGTGACCATTTATGTGACAGTCGAAATGAATCTATTAACCTATCACACCTTGTGGAGGATGTGGGTTTAGAAGACCACGAGCCGGACATGTTGATACGCTCGGAAGATAAAAATGATGATGTGAACAACGAAAAGGACATCATGAAAGCTGAAAACGACAAACATCCGGGCGAGTTTGCCAAAGAAGATAATGGAGTTGTCATTGCAAGGGTTGACAAGCTCGACAACTCACTTAAAGAGATCAAGGATGTCGTTGATGCACTTACAAGTATGATAACAAGTACCCAGGGTTGTCCATTTCTACCACCTAACTACCCATACATTTTAACTCCATTCACGACTACAGGCACAACATCGCCATCGATCATGCAGAAACTGTCATTGAAGACGATGATATCAACTCAAGGAAGTCCGTTTGCAAGATGTAATGTTAATGTCTCAAAAAAGCCCTGCAAGTGCTGCTAGGGCCAAGAATGCCAACACAACTCGCACTCCAAAACACGCTGGAAGAGGAAAGAAGCTTTTCAATGCCGCTGAACGAGTCCTTCCGGATATGAGCCCCAACGGTTCTTACTATATTGGACCGCCAGTGGGAATCAACATCCGAAGTATCCGGAAGGACTCGTTCAGCGGCATTAAAAAGCTTCTTTCCTCTTCCAGCGTGTTTTGGAGTGCGAGTTGTGTTGGCATTCTTGGCCCTAGCAGCACTTGCAGGGCTTTTTTGAGACATTAACATTACATCTTGCAATATAAGTGTATAAACAAAACAAAAAATCTTGTTTTTTGCAGTGGTTGCCAATGTTATTCAAGCCTTCACCATATATGAAGCTTAACGAAGTTGAGGCCTCAGTTGCTGCTTATATATTTGGATCTGACTTCACAGACGGGTTAGTGTCTCTTTCATGTACAACTAATGAAAAAAAAAATATCAGACTATATTGTACACTTCATATTCATTTTTTGTGCACGTGCAAGGCTGAGATTCTAGTCCACACGTCCATTTGTGTGGGTAAAAGAGATACACTAAGAACTTTAATTCCAAAAAGAATGGTGGATCATGATGTGAGTTTTTGCTTATTCATGGCTATATTTATTTTTCCTATTACTATATTTAATTTTTCCAATATAATTTATTTCTAATTAACATAAATATTTATCTTATTAGCCAGATTTTTATCTATTTAACGCAAACAGTTTTATTAGTAATATAATTACTTTTCCTTTTATTATGAATTATTCAATAATTAGTTTTCTTTTTAAAAAATAAATTATTCATTATTAATATCACTAGTTGTATTTTTTATATAGTTGAATTTTTACTTATTCTTATTACAATAAGTAGTTTTCTTACTAATATTAATTTTTTCATGTATAGGTACTGAACTTGGCGGCCATAATGCTTACATATGAAATGCGAAATTTGACTAGATATCCATCTGCTTGGGTTTTGCCAACTACATTTGCAGTAAGTACTAACTTAAAGACTTGGTAATTCTGTTAACATTAAATACAAATGACAAGGTTACCAATTTTATTTTATTTTTTTACAGCAATTTGGAGTAAGTTGGAATACATCACCAACTACTGTTATGCACTTTTATCAAGATGAATTCATGAGCAAGGTTGATTATGTGGGAAAGGTAATCAAATATGAATGTTCATATACCCTAATTTAATTTAATTTTAAACTCACAGAGTATTGCTGATATACATTTTATTTTGAAGGTATATGTGCCTGTGAACGATGACAATTTTCACTGGTACCTCATGGTTGTCGATATCATTAGCCACAAAATTCTTGTGCTTGACTCAAGCCTCTCTGAGAGCAGAGCGGATTATAGGAGGCTCTGCATCCGAAGCTTGGTAAATAAAATTCCTTATATAATTACTGCTCATAAATATACAAACAATTTACTAATTAACTCTTCTAACATTGCGCAGGCCATCTTTTTGGAGGAGATGATTAAACATCAATCTTTCTATGAGTGTAGTGGTTCTGAAAGCCCAAAGATAAGCGAATTCGAAATCTGTCACCCAGAGGGAATTCCATGGCAAAAGAATGGATCGTAAGTACCTTAAACTGTGGTTGTGAAAGCTCACTTTCATTCCATCTATCTAACTTATGCAATTTTTAAACAGGAATGATTGTGGGGTTTGGGTTGAAACCTGGATGATAGGCACAATTTTCGTTGAGGATTATAAGATTCATGTAACAAATCTCGTAAAAATTGCTACGCTGTTTCTGTGCATAACATTTCTATTTGTTTTTTAAACATGCGTGTCCAATATTTGGTCCCAATTAATTTTTAACAGGTCAATGATACACAAAGAATGAAGTTGGCTGTTGACTTGGTTTTGAAACCACACAATCCATATGCCAAGGATGTCACACAAAAGGCTGCTAAGTATATGAAGAAGTGGGAAGAGAAGAACAAACGTCTGGCAGGAACCACTGTCTAAATTAATGTTGATGTGTGTTATTTTTTTTGCTTTTTGTTCTTTGCTGCTGGGTTATCTTTGGTTTTAAATGGTTGAACTTGTGCTTGTTGCTGGTTATTATGGGTTAGTGGTATCTAATTTATTTTATGTGGACAGTTTGCTGATAACTGAGTGAAGGTTTAATTGTGAGCTCTTTTACTTGCTAACGTTCTTAATTTTTATTTTTTTTTTTCACATATCTTTGCGGAGTACGAAAAAGGCAAATAAACTCTACCATTGTCCAATCACTCAACAAGTAAATAAATTTTAATTCATTCATCGACTACCTAGGCCAACACTACAACGACCCAGCCAACTAAAATAATAAAGCATGTGACCCATTATAAATTCATCCTTACAGTAGAAGACCCCCAGAAAAGAAAAAAATCCTTAGCAACATTTCTTCATTCACATACTTTCATCTCGATACATAAACCATTTTACTCTGTTTTCATTGATAAATACACACTGCAAAAGAGGGCAGAAATTCAAAATTATAGGAATATTTGGTGATATAGTGAACTGGCTAAAACTGTATTTAAAACTGCACCATTGCTTCCAAAATCCAAGGACCTTATGCATATATCGTATTTTGGTTCAAACATTACAACAATCATCCTTACTCAATTACCAAACTATTACTCAATGCCTTCTGATGTAAAATTCCTTAATAAGTTGATGGTCACATTTATTTCAAAGATTTTTCTATCCTTCTTATTACCATAAAATATACTGCAATAAAATGAAAAGTATGAATTAATTACCAGCCTTGTAAAAGTTAAAATAGGAATAATTATAAGCACTACTTTTATAATAATTACCAGCCTTGTAAAAGAATAGGAAAAATTATAAGTACGAATTATTTCATACTAATTTTTTAATTTTGTATAAAAATAATTCTTCCCCAATATTTTACCATTTTCTATTACGAAATATATTTTATTCCTTTTTTTTTTTGTCAAATCCTTTTTTTTTTCCCATCAGATCATAATACATTTTCAATTAATAAATAACCAAATCAACTTCCCAACCCAGATTTTATCCCACGCTATTCTGTTAACCCAAAATCACCAATTCCATTATAATACAATTGGGCCGCTTCCAAGGCCCATTTTTTACAAAGTCCATGTCTCCGTTACAAAAGCCCTTCACTAAAAACATAAATTCCCTTCACTCTAGGAAACCACCCAGCCTCTACAACCGAGTAACATATCAAACTCCGCAGCAGCTAATTTAGTGTCTTTAATGGACTTCACTTCAAAACTATTTTAAATAGACGTACTACTTCTCAAGTCGTATTACTCACTCGCTACAAATGAAGTTACAAAATTCCTTTGCATCAAAGCTGGTTATCAACAACGTTCTTCTACATATTAGTAAGGTGAGTGATATGCTACATTTGAGTTTTTCTCTACCTCCATATTTTCAATTATCCCTTGCTCATCTATTTGTAGGACAAGCATCACATACGGCATCAAGTTTTAGTAATACCAGCCAGGCTGGAATCCGTCTTCAACCAAAGTCGTGCCTCTGTGGGAAAAAAGCAGAAATAAAGATTTCAAACACAACAATAAACCCATGCAGGTTGTTCTTTACATGCAAAGATGAAAAATGCAACTACTTTGCTTGGTGCGAACCTATCAATGTCCATCAAGAAGAAAGTCAAGCAACTGTGCAAACTATCATCAATGTCGAAAGCATTTGGAAGAATGAAATAGAAAAGGAACTGAACATTTGCAAGACCAAGATCACTGTTATCGAATCAAGTATATCATCATTTAAGTTTTTGCTTCTATTTTCTGTTTTCTTTATTGTGATTTTCTGCGCATCAGTTGTGGCACTTGTTCTACTAGCTTTCAAGTGACTAAATGTTCAAAGATCAAATCCACAATGAAACTTACGTTTATCTAGTTGCAGTCCAATTCTTTAGAATGAAAAGTAATGAGTATTCACTATTCCTTCAATCACTATTCCTTCAACAATCTAGTTAGAAATCCAATTCAGTTATGGTTTGTTTTAATACATGAAACATTATTGAGGCTAACAAAAATGAGTTCAAAACCTCACAAGTTAGTGGCTAACACAGCTAGGAAAACATCTAAAGAATAAAAAATAGCATGGAGGTAAAGAAAATAATCTCCCTGTGGCATGAAAAACTACATAGCAGCCTTACCTGCATAGGCAGCTATCTTAGAGAGATATAGAAAATTCTTTCTATTAGTTATTTTAAGTTTCAACTTCAAATACTCTTGTTCTTCTTCCTCTTCAGCAACTGAGGTACATTGCATATTTTGTGTTAGAGCCACTTCATGAAGTGTTTCTGAAGTACAAGAAAATTGATGAAGGAAGAAATCATGAAGCCAAAGAAGATCTGGATGCTCCTTCAGGAAAATGGATAGCTCCTGTGGAAATTCTTCCCCAAGCCATAAGAGCTCAGAGAATTGTCTGCTTTCATGAAGTTTCTTAAAGACATAATTACTAAATCCCCTATTACGTCCCAAGTTTTCATGCTGCAAACAAACCACAGAAACATTATTGAGGGGTTAAAAAACAAGGTACACATGAGGTTTTTAAATAATAACAATACTATCAAGACTAATCAAGAATGCCCTTCCTATAGAATAGGCAACACATAGTACATGCAGAAACTTCTAGTTAAGAAAATCTTCATTGTAAATGTCTACAAAGAAAACGGAATAAAAGCAATACAAGTAGAACACAAACAAGAAATCATACTCATACTACAATATTTCGCAGTAATTCTGAGTCGTGTACATCACAACATATCGTCGACATAACTTTGTAGCATCCATGTCGTTTAGCAATTGATAGCAGATGTGAACTAACCTTCATAAGGGCTTCTTTACTCTGGCTTGTAGCTCCAATTGAATCCTGCACAACTAACCAAGTGAACAATATATTTGTACTCCAAAGAAGAATTGCAAGTTAAGGTAAGCAAAAGGGTATAACAAGCTTATGGGTAGCATCAAATTCTTTGACTTGTTGATAAAGAGGTTGTTGAATAGTGATTACAAACCAAATTATTAACCAGATGGGTCAATATACAAAAATCGCCAACAATCTGCAACATAACTATAATATGACAATATCCAATATACATCAACATTCTACAATGCAAATAACCAGTCAATACCACACCAACTTCTTTTCAACACAACACCACAAGTACTATTTGTAAACAATTACTAACATATAGACACTGCAATATCCACTACTCATTGAAGACAATCCTACTATGCATTTCCACTATACTCTTTACTTGCTTAATTTCTGAAACTCAATTGCACGATTCTATATAGTAATTAACACTTTCTTAAGTTTCTGCCAGAAACAATTTAAACATTGCTTACTTTTTGGAACATAAAATTTTCTGTCACAAACATCAACTAAATATAGAATTCAACAAATATCTGCACTTTTGTGGATTATTAAATAGCTAATAGCAACCTTGTTCATCTAAAAGATGTGCACTATAACCCTGTAGATGTAAGCAGCTTACCTCTCGCTTTGTTCGACTAAAGGAATTCGGAAATGCCCCGTTACTTCTCTGCCTCAAATCGCGGTCGAAGATTGTGTATTTCGATTTTTGAATAAGATACGATCACTGAGAACCTCCCATTTCAGTTTTTTGGTGTTGATATTTGAAGTCTATGATTAGTTTAGGTTTCTTCATCTTTTGGTGTTTTCCATGATTACAACTAGGGTTCTTCACCATTGTTCTATTTTTTTTTTTTCCAAATCACACGATTTGATCTAACTAAAATAAAGAAAAATAATGAAGACGTGTTAAGGTATGCAGGGATCTATTTGTAAATATGTTTCATGTAACACCTTACCAGATAAAATACTATGCTTAAGTCATAGTATATTATCTGATAAGTGATTATGTGTAGCGAGCAGATTAAATTCCGGTTTTAGTTTCATTATTAATTATCCATATCGAGATGACTATTCACATAACAAATTTTCTGTTTGATGGCGGAATAAGTACTAGATAATAGTTGTACCAGAAGTATCGTACATAAATAAAATGCAAAATAGACAGAACTACTGCAAATTGCATCATAAATATAGACGTCTATTTTCTAAGTTGACAAACGATACATAAAACGGTACTGGGTAGAAAAATGAGGCCGCTAACAAAATAAATCGGCCTATTTTTTATGGACAATACCCTAACTAGTCCCCACGAGACATATCATGTATAATTCCTAACTCCTACTCATCTGCCCATGACCCAGACTGCCTAAAAAAGGCCACCCTATACATCTACTACAACCATGGCATGCACACTATCTAGTTGAATTCCTAGGGAAGGAATCCATTCGCCATGCCGGCATCCGTAGGAGTGTAGTCCGCACTCGGAGCAAAGGATGAGGAAGATGAACTCGCTGCCTCAGACGAATCCTCCTCCGATATCGAGATCGAGGACACCTACTGTGGTGGTGAGGCGAGCGAAGCCATGGGAGTTGCTGCTGCTGCCGGTGTTACTGCTAGTGGAGGTGGAAAGGGATGGGCCATGTGGAAAGGGATGGCGATATAAGGGACAGCAGGGTTGAAAAGCGGGTGCATGAGTGGTACATCAAAATCTCTCTGGAAGAAGAAATAAAGGCAAAACTGACATCTACCGGATATATATACAGAATCCAGGAATGGGTCGAGGTGGATATGGAGCTCAGGAAACTCAATGAACAGGACGCCGGTGGCCGCGTTCTCCATGATCTGAGAATGATGTGGAAACATATAGTAGGGTGAGAAATAAAGGTTTCTCAGTAGGGATCCTAAGTTCATATATATCTGTCATCGCTATCATTCTCAGTTATTTTGGGTTTTGGTTAATTAAAAGAAAATGTTGCAACCAACAGGATGTCCTACCTAAATAGTTATAGAAATCATAGCCCGAAACATAACTTTGTTTTACTTAAGGAAATAAAGGAAATTAAACAACCAAACATGTGTTTTCGATATAGTTAAGTGACAGCCATAAAGTGAACAATGATATATATATTTAACATCCAATGGCGTAATTAATTCAAATGCATGACAACAGAAATTGTGGATATGCAGAAGGAATAATGCACTTGACCTTAACTCATATTTTCCCATACTTGGTTTCCTGGGAGTCTATTGGCCATAAAACTCCTAGGTAATAGTCCGCTTTTCAGGATCGAGCTCGTTCCTATACAGGATCACCGGGTTTACTTTTCCTGACTTTCCTACTGATCTATTCCCCTTAACTTTGTTCAGGGGCTAGCCCAAGTCATATGAAAATCCTTCCTTATTCTTATAAGGGTAGCATTGCTTTTCTAATACTTTGACCAATGCATGCATAACTGATAGATTCACATTAATTGCAATCTTTGCTGAAATTTTGGCAGCATAACGGATCATGTCCGCTTCTCCATGAATAATGCCAGACAACCAGGAAATTTAATTAAACAGCAATCCCAATATAGAACATCATGTTCATACCAAGAATATAACAATATCAACAAGTGATATAGAGAAGGACTTTCTGCCTACTTTAATCAACTATGCTGCATTCCATAATATGATCATCATGTCATGTTCCTTCGGAATATGAACTCATTGTCATATCTTCATTAGTTGTCACATACAACAAAGTCTTATGAGCAAAGCTTAGGTAGTTAGGTGCAAGTTTAAAAATCTTAAGTCTTAATCTATCTTGCAAGCTTTTAACTTTTATTGATGTTCCCGAGTTTGAGCTTAGGACCGACTTCCGAGATTGAATCGAGTCCAAATTCCGAGATTATATAAGTTCCGATTGCCGGGGTTATGTATGTAAGGTTAATGTTTTGATTCCTGACTTCCGGGATTATGTTCAATCTCCGAGATTGATTCTGGACTGAGTTTCGAGGTTTTATGTTTAATGAGATACCGAGTTTTGGAATTACGTGTATAAGAGTTTTAAAGCATCCTAGTTCTCGACTTCCGAGATTAAGGTATACGGTTTCATATTCTGGTACCAACTTCCAAGTTTATGTTGAAGATCTTCGACTTCCGGGTTTAAGTATTTTAAGTTTCATATTCTTGTCCTTAACTTTTAGATTTCAAAGTATTATGTGTTGTGTGATTTCGATCTCTGATATTAATCCACAATTGGTCTTCCAAGACTTTCATAAATATGTTTCCTAAGTTCCAAGTTTCTGACATCAATTATACCCGATCTATTTTTTTTTTATTCACTAAGTTTCGAGTTTCGATATTAACTAAATTTAATCTAGTATTCATACATGTCAATATTAATGCACCATCACTTAGAACTATCACTAATTTTTACCGAAAATTACAATATCCACAAAACATTCATCTTAATTCATTTAGACCTGCATTTTGGATATGTTATAATTATAGTTTCCAATCCTTTTAGTCCCACTTCATTTTGATTTATATAACTCAAGTTATTTGTATTTTTTTCCAAACTACCCTGTTTCTAGCCAGAATTACACTCTTATAAGAGAAAATTCACCAAAAATAGAAATCTAGGTAAAATAATATGAAATTTATATCAATATAAAGCTAACAAAGCAAGCTTTCAAATGAAAGAGTTGCATGTGATTTGAATGATTATAATTTGATATATAAGCCCCGTAACTTATCCCTGCTGGACCACCTGGTTCCAACCTGGTTTAAACATAAGTTAACTTCATTGATGTGTTGGGAACAAATGGCAAGGAATTTGACCCTGAAATTTTCATGAGATGTTTCCTCATATGTTAGCTTTTAAACAACATTGGATTCACTAAATTTAAAATTGTGTAGGGTGAGTTACACCTTTCTCAACTCACACTGCCCGGATGAAAGTCCTAATTTCTAGGTCAAGTTTAAAAAATTCATAATTAACTCTATACTGATCCAATGACCTTATATTGTATATGTATGGAAAGCCCTGAATGTCTAGTTTCATATAAAAATAGAGTTATAAAATTTAAACGGTTGTAGGTGAAGCCGTACACTCCGCCGTACGGACTGCATAGGAAAACCCTAACAGCTTCTTGAGTTTTCTCTTTTCTTCAAGTTTTTTCATACCAATTTCAATTCTAATCATAACACACATGCAAATTCAATCATAAACCATTATCATAATTCCAAATCACGTTAATATCATGAAAAAGATAAGATCCCCACACAGCCCTAAATCAAGAAAAACAGGAGGAGAAGTTGGATTCTTATCTTGCCTAGTTGAAATCTTGTTGGATTTATGGTTTGAGTTGAAGAAATCTTGTTGTGGCTTGAAGGTTTGTGAGAGATGAAGATGATATGAGTTGAGATGAGATAAGATGAAGGAGAAAAGAATAGAGAGGGGTCAACATATAGGGGCCGAAATTACAAGGGCAGAAAAGGAAAAGAAAGAAAACTTCTAAAGCAAGTTGAATATGATTGGTGAATTTATGTTGGCCAATTCAACTTAGTTTTGTGGCTGCTTTCTTGGCTAAAAATGGCGCCACCTATGGGGGTGTTGTGGCTGAATCCTAGTCATTCATCCTAGGGCATTCACAGTATAAGTTCTATTGATCCGGTTCCAACAGTTTAAAATATCGAAATTTTACCGATTTCTCTTAAATCGGTAAACCAGTTTTAGAAGAATCTTATGAAGTTTCCTATGGTTCTAATCTAATTCCATTATACCTAATCATTCCATACCATATTAATTGGACTAAAGTGAATTACTAAATCAAATCCTAATTAATCACAATTTACTCGATAAAAATGGAACAACTCAATTAATAACGATAAGATTTTCTCTCGGACGTTACATTTCAGGGCACAAGTTTAACAAAAAGCTTCGATGGGGACTAAAAAGAAAGCTTGACCACCGTTTGTCAATGTGGCACCAATTTTTATAGCTGTTGCACTTTTAGTGGCACCACAAAGGAAGGGCACCAGAGCCCTCTAATTTCACGGGGTATCGGAGAAAACACCTAATATTTATACCTTTCCCTCCCAAACATTCTCGACACTTAGGGATAGTGAGGAGGAAAGAAAATTGAAAAAGAAAGTAAAAAAAAAAAAGTGAAAAAACACATGAGAAGAGTGAAAAAGCAAAGGAGGTGTCGAATATTTATTTATTTTTTTATGTACAAAAATCATTCTCATATATTATAGAAGTAAGTCTTAAAAGAATATCCAAATAAAAATTTTCATAATTTTGGGATATTAAATTGCAATATGTGGTATTGGTATTGATAAATAGAAGTAAATATTAAAAAGAATATTCAAATGAAAATTTCTTATACCATTTTAACTAATTTTTAAATTAAATAATAATATATAAATAATTTTTTTAAATGAGCGATTTAAAAGTGTACACTCATTTTTGTATATCATAGATTTGCTCCCACAAATAGTTTTGTACCTGATTATTTGTAGCAAAATTCCTAATTGATTCTTTACAATTTTCTTTTATAAATATTTCATTTGACAGTCATTTTCTTTTCTTTTGAATTTCCCATATTCACACTTAAAAAATGAGATCGAAGGCTTGAACCTAATATCTCATATTTGAATCTCAAACTTTTGATTAAGGAACTAAGACATGGTAAAATGTGGAACCTTGGTGTTTTTTTTCCTTGGCTGGAACCTTCTATTTATAATATGGTGATTAGTGAAGCTTGGTCCTGATGATCATAAGGATGCCTCTATCTTTTTGTTTTTGTCGAGTCTGAAAGGACACCTGTAGCTATTGGCGACCTCCCGCCCAGCGTTATGGGTGAGTCGTTGCTGATTACAAAGACCTCACTCCAACTTGGGTACCAATGCCACTTCTATTTTGCCGAATAGACCCTAACATAACAACCAACAATGTTATGGATCAAGATGGGCCACAATTTTGATCCTGGGGTCCAAAAATTTGGGTCTGCTTGAGTTGATTACGCACAATCTCCCAGAGGTCTGCTTGAGGCCCTCTCACATAGCCGTAGACTTGTGGTGCTTGTATAATCGTGTTTCTTGGGTGGTATTCCACGAAGACCTCAACAAAAAAATAAAAAATTTAATTGATATGTATTGATAATATAAAATAATTTTATATTATCAATTGAAATAAGAAAAAATAATAAATTATGGTAGATCTTTCATTATAATGGGTAATTATTTGTATGAGTTGGCAGTTTTTACTATTTTTATTGACTGATAATATAAAATTATTTTATATTATTAATATATTTATATTAAATTCAAAAATAAATATTCCATTTTTTGTTAAATTATATAATTCAATATTATTAAACTAGTTGGAGGGAATAATAAATTTGAAAAAAAAGATGATATCAAATTATAAAAATAAACTTAAAATATGTAGGTATATAAATACGCATAATATTATTGAATTAAAAGCGACGAGATGAAGGGAAGAGTATTATATAAGAATTTAATTTAAATATATTGACAATGTAGTTAATAAAAATAATAGAAAATATTAATTCATATAAATAATTATCTATTATAATAAAAAATTTATCATAATTTTTTATTTTTTTTTATTTTTATTAATTTTACACTACCAATACATACTAATTAAACTCGTTATATAAATAAACTTAGCATGGTAAGAGAGTAATAATATTATAATTCATCTACAGGTAAAGTTCAGTACGGTGGGTTAGGCCAATTATTTTGTCATACGTAAAGTAAGCAAGGCTATGGAGTTGAAGAGTGCGAGTCCGAGGAAGACTGAGATAATGATTAATGAGCTGAGCGAGCGCATCCGAAAAACCAGCGGACTATAGTGTGACTGTGAGTCTGTGAGTGAATAGTAGACCCTCAACAAAAAGAGGGGCTTGCTTTTGTGTTTCTACTCCGTGCTCCTTACTCCTCACTCCTCACTCTTTACCATTTCCATTTCCATTTCCATTTCCACCTTTCTTCTTCGGTAAGCATTCATCGCAAACCCTCCCTTTTTAAACAATTCTTACAATGCATTTGCCATAGAAACCACACACTGCACGATCAAGCTCCCCCGATGCACGAAACTCTCTGTTTCTTTTTCTTTTTCTTTTTTTTTTCTGAAATGATCTCATTCAGTTTGTTGTTTGCGATTTATGGCGTGTGCAGAAATATCGCTTACAAAGTAAAGCGATGATTTAATGATTCGATTATCTAGTTTCAATTTCTAGATTTCAATCGTCGAAGTTGCTGTTTGTTTCTGGCTGGTTGTCTCTTTTGCCTAATGCTCGTTTTTCTTCGTAAAAAAAATAAAAAAAGATTGTGTGTTTTCGTTTAGTTGGATATTGTCGATGAGGAGAATTAAAGCACAGAGATAAGAACGAAGCATTGAAGAGCAAAATGTAATGTTTTGATTACGATAAATGTGTTCATGAGTTTAATTCACAAAATAGGGAAACGAACGAACCCTTGCGGTTTTGTTGCTCCTCTTTCTCATCTATATTTTTGCCTTGGCTGAAATTCTTATGCTATATCTTTGGTAGAACTGAAAGTTGCAGGTGTTGTTCAGCTGTTTCCGATGAGTACCGTCGGATACAGGTCAGATGAGGAATGCTCTTACGTTGGAGGAAAGGGAGAGATTGGATTTCTAGATTTCGAGGAAGAGAAATCTGTTTGTAGTTATGCTGCTAACGATGGGGATCCGGTTATCATATCGGTCCCATTTGCATTTGTGGATGGGAAGCCTCAATCAGTGATTGTTGGAGATACTGCTGTGGATTTGATAACCATTACTAATACTACTAAAGAACCTGTGGACCTGTGGAGTGTTCATATTTTCGCCTCAAATCCTCAGGACACTTTCACTCTTTCTCTGATGGAACCTCCATCAGCAAATTCAAATGCAGATGCAGCGACAGTTGAGGGCTTTTTGGAATCGTTCTCGTTGGAGGATAGAATGCTTCAGCCTGGTGAGGTCTTAAAAGTATGGTTGTCTTGCAGGACAAAAGAAATGGGCATGTACTCGTCAATTGTGTATTTTGATGTTGGAGATGAAAGAATAGAAAGGGTGGTGTTTCTCTTAGTTGAAGACAAGATCTCCAAGTCTTTGGCTTCTAACAGGCCTTATTCTAGACAAAGAAGAAAAGACAAATTTGTAGTAGATAATTTTGTCTCAGGCTCACGTCCTGCAGGGAAGGCAAATCGAGCCTACGTAAATAGGCTTCCAAGATATGAAATTCCCAGGGACATTAGACACTTGCTTGAGAACGATCAAATCCCTCCAGCTGTTCAAGAAGGTCTTACAAGAAGGAGTTATGCTTCTTATTTCAAAACATTAGTAATAATGGAAGAAATACAACTGGAGGTAAGCTTACTTGTTTGTTTTTAAGAAAGAGCTAAAAGAAGAGTAGCTTATGATTAATCATAGACAAAGAGACTGATCTTTATTCCTTTTGTTTGCTTGCCGTTGACTTTTTCTTTCAGGAAGACATGAGGACTTATGACATGGAATGCATAACAATGAGGAAGAGGCCAAGTCAATTCTTGTCCATGGGGGTTCCTGGGCTTGCTGAGAGAAGGCCATCGCTAGTTCATGGGGATTATATCTTTGCCAAGCTAGCATCTGGACATGATAAAAATGCCACACCAGTTTATCAGGTTTGGCCCTTATCTGGCTGCATGTCACATTGTCATTTCATACTCCTAAGTCCTAACTTGGACACGTCATTTTTTTAGCAAGAAATTGTTACACCCAAATTTGGTCATTAGAACTAGTTCTCAGACGCTGAACTGTATTTATTTATTTTTATATTTCTGCTTTATCTATTGAGCTGATATTAATTTGTTTGGACTCTTTAACATTACTTGGACATCTACAGTATCCGTAATTTAGTTGCATATGATTGGCAATGGCAAGTATTGTTAAAATATGCATATGATTGTAATGAGATGTAATTGGTAAGTATAAATTGTTGAATCTAGAAAATATATGATTCATTATTATAAGATTTTTCAAGCTCGCAAGCTTGTGTATGTGAACTTTAAGGTAGCCGAAGCTGCTAAGTCCATGTGAAGTGCTTTCCGTTCATTGATTTGGGGTATCATTTATTGTTCATAAATGTGTTCTTATCAGATTTTCTTTCAACTAGTCTGAAAATGTATTTTATTCAATTAGAGTCAGTATTCTACCTATGTAAAATTGTATATGAATTTCTGCAGGGATTTATCCATCGTGTTGAAGCTGATGAGATCTATTTGAAGTTTGATAATGAATTTCACTTGTGCCATAGAGATGGAAATCTCTATGATGTTTACTTCACCTACAATAGGATCAATATGAGAAGGTTATATCAAGCGGTTGAGGCAGCAGAAAGCTTACGAATCGAGTTCCTTTTCCCATCCGCCTCAACCAGAAAGAGGTCCATTAAAACCACTGATCTGGTTCCCATATCTGGTACTTTTAATGAGGAGCAGATATGTTCAATCAAAATGATTCTTGGTTGCAAAGGGGCACCACCTTATGTGATTCATGGGCCTCCGGGTACAGGAAAGACTAGGACAATAGTAGAAGCAGTCCTCCAGCTCTACAAACATAATAAGGATGCCCGTATTCTTGTCTGTGCACCGTCAAATAGTGCAGCAGACTACATATTGGAGAAACTGCTTGCGCAACAGGCTGTTGAGTTTCGAGAAAATGAAATATTCAGGCTCAATGCGTCCACGAGGCCATACGAGGAGGTCAAACCCGAACTTATCCGCTTCTGCTTCTTTGATGAGTGGATATTTAAGTGCCCCCCAGTCAGTGCCCTCATGCATTATAGGATTATAATATCAACATATATGAGTGCCTCTCTTCTTTATGCAGAAGGTGTTGCACGGGGTCATTTCTCTCACATTTTCTTGGATGAGGCTGGCCAAGCTTCAGAACCTGAAACCATGATCCCTGTATCCCATCTCTGCAGAAGGGAGACTGTTGTTGTTCTAGCTGGAGACCCGATGCAGTTGGGTCCAGTCATTTATTCCAAGAAAGCAGATGAATACGGACTGGGGAGATCATACCTGGAACGAGTGTTTGAATGTGAGATGTATGCGAATGGAGATGAAAATTATGTTACGACATTGATTAGAAACTATCGATGTCACCCAGAGATTTTATATCTCCCTTCAAAGCTGTTTTATGAAGGGGAATTGATTGCATCTCGAGATAACGCGACTTTCATGGTGGTTCCAGGCTTCCTCCCTAATAAGGAGTTCCCTATTCTTTTCTTCGGCATCCAAGGATGTGATGAAAGAGAAGGGAATAACCCATCATGGTTCAACCGAATTGAAGTGAGCAAAGTTGTGGAGGTTGTCAAGAGGCTGACAGCTGGTGGGAATATAAGGGAGGAAGACATTGGCATAATAGCACCATATAGGCAACAAGTGCTCAAAATTAAACAGACACTTGAAAATCAAGAGATGCCTGCTATCAAAGTTGGTAGTGTTGAACAATTTCAAGGACAAGAGAAGGAAGTTATTATCATATCAACTGTTCGATCAACCATCAAACACAATGAGTTTGACCGAGTCCACTGTCTTGGCTTTTTGAGCAATCATAGAAGGTTTAATGTGGCTATAACCCGTGCGATATCGTTGTTAGTTATAATAGGGAATCCACACATTATCTGCAAGGTACTGCCTTTTCTCTAACTAGCCATTAGTTGAAGTTAAGTCAGTCATATATCTGATCAACTTTATGCTATGAATGGAATATTTCCATGTAACCTGTGATTGATTGCGTTACATGTAGGTCAAAGTGTTCTACTTTCGAGTCAGTACACTTCAGATTAGTACTACTAGTATGATTGTATTGGGAAATGGGAATGCCTACAGATATCGTATCATTATTTCATACATTAGTCAGTTGGTCTTTCAAGAGGATAATTATTGCTAGAAAATATACCAAAAAAGATGATGAATAATGAAAAGACTATGCTCAAACCCTGATTTTTAGCTAGGTCCTTGGTTCTGATAATTATACACGATTATTCACCACTTGTCATTTGGCAGGACCATTATTGGAACCAAATGTTGTGGCACTGCGTTGACAATTCATCTTATCAGGGTTGTACTCTTCCTGAAAGGCCAGAGCCTTATGATGAGGAAACGGAGGACACTGGGGAGCATTCTTGGTCAAGTGTTAATCAAGATAATAACACACTACCTTCAACAAATGTAGAATGGGATCAAGATTTATCCCAGGTGGAGATCCCTAAACCTGTTAAAGATGAAGCTGAATGGTCTGATGGCTGGAGAAGTAGTTAATGCAGCATCTTGGACTTGGACATGATATATACTTTCACTTTTTTACATATTTTTGCAAGTTTGGACTTGTACTTACTATGTCAGAATTCTTACTTGTGAATGAAGGTGGAAAATTGCTAACCAATGTTAATCTTTCTTTTGGCATAATGTTTGTTACGAGTCTATAAAGGATGGAGAAAAAAAAATTTAATGGGATTCACAAATTTTTTTTTTTTTTTTAAAAAAAAGTTACGGGAAATTTTATTTGTAAACCCGGGCCAAGCTGAGATATTGAATCTGGAGGAACTGATTATTACTAGTAGTTAATCGTATGTGACTATTCACCAGTTTTCTGGGTGTAAATCTTGAATTCGTGTAGAAAACGCAAGGTGTATGTAGGCTTTACCATGCAATTTGGATTTAGCAACACGATTTTTCCGGCGCCCCCACAGGGAAAAGACAATAATTTTGAAATGAAGAGTGGTTGAGGTGTAACAGTAATAGCAATATTTCCAGAAACTTGTGCATCAAATGCCAAGAATACTAGTAACGTATATACAATAGATCCTCGAAGCAGTGATAGTAACGAAAATCAGTAACTATGCTACAAGCAATGAGTTAGGGAGGGCACACTTGGAGCACTATACAGTGCTGAGGAGTGGAAGTGTAAGAAGGATGGGAAGCAGCGGAGAGAGTAGCAAAGTGTTGGTGTTGCAGAAGTGTGTCGAAGCCGCAACGGGTCCATTTGGCACGGGAAGGTAATACACCGTATTCCCCCGGCTGCTTCCGGGCGACCTCCCACCATATTTGGGTGCCATCCTCCCCGAAGATCGTCCTCCTCCACCCCGGGACCCTGTCAAACACATACATGTTTTGTTAATGTCATGCTCATGCTCATGTCATGTCACATGATCCTCATTCTTGTTCTTGAAATTCATAGTCATTCTTTCATCATTTGCTCTTTCTATGTTTATGGTATTACCGTAAATTGAAGAATGAATAAAGATAAGATTATGAAGGGAACAACATAAAATGACCTACCAGAGCCAAAACTAGAACCAGGTTTGGTAAACCCAAGAGTTGCTGCGCTGTTAAGAGGGGGCAGAGCCCGTGATGCTGCACACCAAGAACAATAACAAGAACAAGAACAAGAACGAATGCCTTTGATCAGACTTTGGTGACGATATATAAATCAAGAACTGAACTGGTGGAAGATTCAAGAAAAAAGAAAGAAGAACCTGAGCAGAGAAAGTTCAAGGAAAGAGGAGGAGAAGCGCAAATGGAAGAGAGGGAGAGGAGCCTTGCGGTGTTGAGAGGGAAGCCAAGGATGTTAGGGTACCGCACAAAGTAGCACAGGCAGAGGCCGCCCCCAGACTCCACGGCGGAGGAGAAGGCCTCGCAGCAGTTGGCGGAAGGGGTGTCAGTGAGGTTGTTGGGCGGAGACGACACGTATGAAAGACACGCTGAGAACGATAGCAGCTCGTCGGTGCAGCCCCCCGTCGTCGAAGGAGGAGGCTCCGCCGCCGCCGCCGCCGCATTCTCCGCAACCACACCCAGTAGGACGACGAAGGCTGCAATCACGCCGGTGGCCATGGTTGCCATTCACGGAGGGGAGAATTCAGATTACGTTTAGAAATCACTAGCTTTACAAATTAACGTGGTTTCTATGTATATAACTTCTTCTTTGAAGCGTTTCTTGACAAGAATCAGTTAATTAACCTGATTCGATTTAGTTTGATTTCGATTCAAAACTGAATCATGCTTCATTTATTTTTAAGATATTCTAAATATGAAACATGTCAATTTAAATCTTACTCTATATAATATAAATTAACTTAGATTAATTCGAATTAAGTTAATTTTAATTTAATTTGGTAATTACAAGTACAACGAGACCGTTAGTAGTCATGTTGGATTGGCGGGAGGGAACCCAACGGACCAAGCTGGATTATCAGAATTGCCCTTGGATTTGCATATTTACGTCAACGTCATGGTTTGGGCTGTATAGTGTAACCAAATTCCAGAGCGTTGTATAATTTATTTTTATTAGAGACTAATCATTTTCAAGGGTTTATTCTAACAAGAAGTAAGCTAATGGCCAAATATATGTCAATATCAAGTTTAGCTTTTATCCTTTTAACTAAGCTTGATCGAAACACAATATATTTCATTGAAATTACACTCCCCCCCTCCCCCCAAAAAAAAAAAAGAAATAAGTTGGTTAAGGTTCAGTGATAATCCAATGAATTTTAAGGAACGACTTTTAAGAAGAAGAATTGATATTGATAGTAACTACTTGAATTTTTCAAAGAAAATGGTGCAGCACAAAGGTTCAGTGACAATCCCTTGAATTTTAATCAAAGTAGTGCATCTTAATACATGACTCGACGGTTATTTACAAATCAAATCTATGTTTGATCTCTCAATTTAAATTAACAAATATTGATCCAACAAAGAGGAAATTTTAAGAAACTGTGATCTTAGAATGTGTTTGGATTAACTAAATTTTAGAATTGATTTGATTTATAAATTAAATTTTATGTTTGAAATAATTATATAAAAATAGGATTTGAATTGATTTAAAAATCAATTTTTATATTTATAATATATTAGATTGTATTTAGAATGATTAAAAATAGAATTGATTTGATTTGATTTACACTTAAATTAAGAATGGAGTGATAGAAGCGGTGCTATTATCCATTATAACATTAGTTGGTGGAAGTGGAACCTGCACTTCTTGTGGAGTAGAAGGCACAAGCATAACTGGTGGGGAAGACAACTGGGTCTGCTCCTTTGGGCTCTCTGGTGGAAGCAGCACAGGCACAGGAGCCACCTCTTCAGATATGAAGGAAAAACATGAATGCTACATATTTTTTGGGGGGTAGAAAAAGATACATTTTTTATTCAAAAACAAAAATAAGTAATATATATGAAATTTGACCATTTTGAGATGATATAAAAAATGGGGTGGTGAAGAACTGAAGAGAGACCATTATTACCTCGACAAAGACTGAGGGGAGGCACTGATATGTAGCAGTTTGACAATGGTAGCACGAGCGAGGAGCTAACAAGGCCAATAGGGGATGATGTTCTCAGTAGTGAGCACAAGCAGTAAAATCCAGCTTGAACAATTTGATTGAGGTATTTGCAACAGCTGCTTTGAGCCAAGCACTGCTGAATGTCTATAACCTGTACGGAACGACCCTCTATCTGGCTCTTAACAGTGGGAGGAAGGAAACAAATATATATATATATATTTCAATAACATAGTACACCTGCTGGAATTCATAGTCACGAAAACAATTGGAAAATGAGAGGCAATATTTGTCTTCATAATTGTTAAATGTATAAACAAAGTTCAAGGTGAAAGTACGAAATTTTGGGTATCAACGATGTATTCCAATATTGTCCTTATTAACTGATGCATGGATCCTCCATAAGGGGAAGTGGTAGATTTAGCATAGTTGCCAATTTTAATGAAAAAGAGCAGTCATTTGTGTTTCTGCTCTAAATTTATCCGGTGTTCTTCTCTGCAATTAACTTCGGCTCAAATGAGAAAATAAAAGGAAGGCATAGGCAGGCAACATGAATACGAGGTAAATTTAGGACTTCTAACTTCTCACACCTATTGTGAGAAGCAGCACTAGTGAGCCATAAATACAGCGTGAGTAAGATGAATGAGTTTTATCTCAAACAAATGACAAGATGAATGGTGCGAGAATCTGCGATTCGGTAGTTTAAAAGAAACAGTAAACAGATCATCAAATCTCATATGAGATGTGGCATATCTTTATAATCAACACGTGAGCCCTGCATGGACTTTGAGATTTTGTCAGTGTCTGATTAATTGATGTTTTCTGTTTTTGCATTAAGATATGTTTGATATCACCTTTCTCTAACTCTAAATTAGGACTCCTGATGAACCATCATAACCAATGGAAGTGTCGGTTGTCTTCTAAAATTCTTTAGACACTGATTAATGAAATAAAAATAACTAGATACATATCTACACTAAAAAATCAATAAGAATTTATTGTGCATACACTCACTCACATTCATTACAATACAAAATCCCTTTTGATTTGGTAAATAACCTCCCAATGCGGGTTCTGAAACAATTTGAGCAAAACCAATGCAGTAGCGACACCAAAAAGAATACATTGTAACCTATTAATTTTCATCCACAGAGGATGTCAAACACACTGCAACTTAGTAGTGTTTAACAACAGCATATCCCAATGCAATCAATACAGCAGATGGTAGGAGAGTGTAAGATGACATGGCAGATGATGGAGTCAGACCAGAACGGCCACTTCCTGCGGTTGCACCAGAATCCACTGATGGAGGGGTTGTATCAGATTGTGGTGCCAGAGAAGGTGTAACTGGTGAGGGAAGAACATAAGAAGCTGTTCAAAGAAAAGAAGATGCTGATATTAGTATTCACACTTGAGATGCTCAATTAGCACTAACTGTCATAAACTCATAATGCATGTCTTAAAATTTGCTAGACTAAGCAAGTATTTTTGCTGACTATAAGTAAAGTACCTTGAGGACTAGCAGATGGAGCCAATCCAGAAGAAGCAGATGGGGTAGGTACAGGGGAAAGAGATGGGCCAAGAGAAGCTGGTCCTGCCAACACAAATCAAAATCATTCAAAAGATTAGTTAAAATGAAAGGGTTTGTGATTCACTTAAATAAGCATTGTTATGCAATAATAACCAAGAAATTTAACATGGGAAGGAAAATTGCATGTTGGCATTACCCGGAGCAGGAATTGGTGAACCTGTGGCTGAAAAATAAGAAAGGCAGAAAATAACACGTCTTAGCCTTATTGATAAGATCAAAAGTAAATTTTTACAAACAAATAAGAGAGGAGTAATGTTATTTGTTCATCAAAAATTAAAAGCAAGAGATGGACACTACAGAGAGAAACACACAAAATGTTGAGCCCACATTCAGGGCAAAATATTGTGTATTTCTTTTTGTATGATGTGCACTTTTGATGTACAAGTAACACTATTCATAAAAGAATAAGAGCGAAGAAATATACTTTTGCATTGAACTGGAACACCAGGCAAATTGCAAGCACGAGGAAGAGAGATGGCCAAGGTTCGGTTGAATGGTATTCTGAAGGGAACACTGCCAGTGACAATGAGACAGAAACAGTCCATGCTGCCGCTTGTGAGAGACTTGACGGAGTTGCAGCACTCGGCGGTTGGCGAGGTGCCATTGGCACTGCTGTTTGAGAGGAAACCCACACAAGGGGTGAAGGAAGAGCTTATCATTGATGCATTGCATGGGGTGCCGATCTGGGCATATGCTGGAGCAGCCATCACCATAGCCATGGCTAATACCAGAGCTAGCCTGCACAGAGACACAAAACGGTCCATGTGTATATATTCTGAAGTTTTAGCTCTGCTGGGAATTTGGATAATCAAGAGGACTTGTGCTCAAAAAGCACGGAAGACAAATGGGTTTGGAAGTTTGATAATTGGGAAAGAACAGGATAAGGGAATTTATATATAGAGGGTATCGAAGAGTGGAGGGAAAAGACAAGGAGGCTTCAAGGTAGGTTTAAAAGTTCAACTACCATAACTAATCAGTGGGAAGTGGAGAGAGTTGAAGTAGGTAGCATTGGCATTATTTATGGGAGCCTTTTTGATCTCTATAGAACCTATTTTGTGTAGGCATTTTAAGCTCAACAAGTGGAATCCAAAAACGTCCTACGGTGTCACATAAAATTGGCTGTTCGCTCAAATGATTAGCATATCTGATCATCAGCCAGTACTCAAGTCATTCGTTATTAGGTCAGCTGCTCAGGTGGATGGATAACCGAATCCCAGTACTAGTTCTTTCTTGGTTGATTTCCTGGCCCTCCTGCTGCTTTAATTATTCCTTAGGCCTTACCAACGCAAGACATGTTTATTGGTCAACCTACCAAAGGAATACGTTTTTCTTTTTCTTTTTCTTTTTTGTTGGGTCGGAAGTAAATAACCAGAGGATATCGTAATCATATACCCCTTCCATTGGAATTACTCAACTCAACACACGTAAATGCGCATAGGACCCAGGCCTCACTTGATCAGTCTAAATTGATTAGTCTACACGAATTTGGGGGCAAGCCCTGGCCTTACCAAATCTACAACGATCCAATTTATTAATCTATTTATATCAAACAGTTTCTGATTAAAATTTAAAATAAAAACAAACCAACATTGATTCTAAAATCCATTGCTCGTTTCCTCCCTTTTTCTTTCCTCTTTTTCCTTGCTACACTTTTCTGTTTGGCTGTCTTTCAATCTAATAAGACTAGACCTGATACATATATGATTTCGAAGATGAAAATTTCCTTCAATATATAAGTGATACTAAATGTGTTTTAAATTAATTTTTCTACACATTCTTTGAGTGAAGAAAAATCTGCTAAATTCGCCCAGTTAAATTCTTCCATACAAAGTGACAAAAAATTGTGTGAATCATTAGCTTAGCATGCCCATCATCCGATAGTTGAGGGTATAAAGCAAGGATACCACTGGTGATAACAAGAGCATGGCGTGTACATTTCTCTGAATCACGTAGACTCCCTGCTTGTATAAATTTTCCATAATATTGTCCCACCGTAAGACACGTGTTCATATGTGATGTTTTCAAAGTCTGCCGGTTTGAGCTGGTCAAAGATAACATTGAAAACTAATAATAGAGTTCCCTCAGCGTCAGTAGCAAAAAGTTGGTTATCTGCATAACCGAACTTTCTTTAGAATTTTCCATTTGCTTATATTATAGAACAAGGGTGCCAGAATCCTGGCTTGAACACCTTACAATAAATGGCCGTCACTAAGTACCAAACAAATTCCGTTAGAGAGTAGGAGGAGTTGTTCACCCATATCACCGTCCCATTGGCAGTTTCTTTCCATCCTTTCTCTACAAAAGCCCATACCTCCTCCTCCCAAAACCACTGTCATCGAACTACAAAATATTCCTCAATATCCCTTATCTTTACTAGAAGAGAGAGAGAGAGAGAGAGAGAGAGAGAGAGATTACAACATATTTGCATCGAACAATTCCAATGGCACACAGAAACACGGAGATGGGTTTGGTTTTGGTCGTCATGGCCATGCTGTGTGCAGGAGCAGCAGCACAATCAAGTTGCACAAATGTGTTGGTCAGCCTGTCACCATGCCTTAACTATATCACAGGGAATTCCTCGACCCCATCTTCAGGATGCTGCTCACAGCTTGCCAGTGTAGTACGCTCCCAACCACAATGCCTGTGTCAGGTTCTTAGCGGGGGTGGATCCTCACTGGGGATCAACATCAACCAAACTCAGGCCCTGGCCTTGCCCGGTGCCTGCAAGGTGCAGACCCCACCCGTCAGTCAGTGCAATGGTAAGGGTAAGGCAACAAAATCTCTTGTTAATTGGGTCAAGAAAAATCCAGAGATACTAGGCAAATATCTAATATCCTAACATATGGGGCAAAGATCACAATTAAAAGAAAAAGAACCTAAAAAATCTCTAAGATAAAGTGCACCCTATTCCAACCCATATCTTTCTGCTAATTCATATTATGTGTTTGTCAACAGCTGCTTCACCAGCAGACGCACCATCAGGAGCAGCAGCAGAGTCTCCAAACTCTCCAAACACAGTTCCAGCAGGTACAATATACTAACTTATCATTGAGGAAGTATTTTAGCCTATAACTCACGGTTTGATTATCCAAGTTTGTCCGTGCTAACCGTTGAAGTTGTCATTAAATTGCAGGAACCGGATCTAAAAGTGTACCCACAACAGATAATGGCTCATCCAGTGGGACTTCCATCAAGTTATCGATTCCTTTGATCCTTACCTTGGCAGCAACATACGCTTCAGCTTTCAGAACATACTGATTCTTTATCTGTTGGCTTCCCTTTTAGCTATTATTTTTTCTTGTTATCGCCGTTGTCATTGTTTTCTTCATGTATTATTGAGTTCCCTTAGGCTGAAGGGTTCAATCTATTCATTTTTGTCACCTCTAATGGGTATATGTTGTTCTGTATTATGGAGATATCATTTTCTCCCTTATAAATAAAGATAGATTGTAATTTGTGGTTTGCTATTATGATATTTATTAACAACGAACATTACTGAGAACGCCAACCCCAAAAAAAAATTGTTTTTGCGTGGAGCACTTTGAGGCACTATGAAAGGCAATCAACAATCACTTGAAGTTTATTCTCCATATCAGAAGATATGCCTAACAACAACAGCAGCAGCCACCTAGTCCGATTAATATGAAGCTTTCAATGTGTTTAATGCTTTTAACAATATGAAAATTGCTGAAGCAATGGAAGCCTGATTAGAAAGCCAAGAAACCACACGTCTGAAGGAATTATACATCCAGTTTCCATTCTAATTCAGAGGCTTCTTCATATAATTTCCCCTACAATACAAAGATTGGACTCAGAGGAAACATGTCAGGAGATTATCATTCCATTTAATAGGGATACCTTGAGGTAGCAGGAACTACAGTTAACAATAACTGATGTCAAAAGATAAGCACCCATCCCCAACTTAAATTTGTCATGACTAATGACACTGGGTAAGCTTCAAAACAGCGATATCAGACCAAGTACCTACAAAGGCATTAGTAGACCATAACTAATCCTTCCTTGGACTCAAGCTCATATTCAGTGGATTCCAGAACTTTTCCGTCTATTTTCTACCATTTTATTAGCCATGGAATTGAAGGATTCTCTTTAATTTTCTAAACCATAGAAGAGCTAAGAGAAAGGCTGTACAAGCTCATTTACACAATACTCCTCCCAAAGTTACCAAGCTAAGTAACTCAAGCTGCAGTACCTAGTCCTATGTTCAAGCAGATTACTTAAGAGGTGAAGTATATTCAACCTTCTGTTATATTCAGTCTTCAATTATGGGACCTAATACAGTGGCAAATGAGCATGGCTACCGCACAAATGAAATGAAATAAAATGAAAGGACAATACTAATTTTACTAACTATAATATTGGAACTACTTATCTGATCTGATAACACATCACAAAACAGCCAAAAATGTGTAAGATTCAGTTAGAGGATCTTAAAACCAAAATTACGTACAGTGATTTCTAAATATGGTACAAATCAAGAATGTGATCGTGACCGTACAAATTCTTCTAGCCTATCCCACACCTCCAATGCTGCAGCCCTGTCTTGATGTCGCTTGTTCTTGCTAATCTGCCAACAAGTTAGAAATGTGTACTGAGACTGCTAGTTAAAAGCAGAAAATATATAGGAAGAAAGCAGAGCAATACTTTGAACAAGCATGCAAAAAAAATAGCAAGATAAGGTATTCAACAAGGAAACCCACCGAGATAATCTTCACATTCCACTGCTTCACATTCTTTGCTGACTCCAAACTATCATCTTCAAAACGCATATAAAATCCAATAACTGCAAGAACATCTCAAATGGTTAACATGAGCAGTATCAGCTAACTTAAAGTTTCAAAAGAATTAAAAAATGAATGTGGCATTTTCAACTAGCTACCACCCAAATAGGAGAACACAACAATACTCGTAATAACATAAAACTTGAATGACAAAGCATAAAAATTTGACACACTTTTGTTAAAAATCTCGACATGGTCCTTGAAAGGCCAGTCCTTAAACTGCCACTCCTTTCCCAAGACGAAAACAGCGACCACCCGATCCCAGTCCTCAGCCTTGAGGGAAGAGGGCTTATCCCTCACTTCATAAGCGGTGACCACCCTGTCCCTACTCAGCTTCTTCTGCACCGTCACGCAATCCGGCCTCGCACCCTTCATCTGCTTCACCTTAACATCGGTGGGTATATACACCCCATCCTCCAGGAACTCCTTCACATTGTAGATAGTAATCAGCGTCTGAAACGCGCTGGGAACCAAAATGATGGGCACACCTTCCCCAATCTTGGAACCCTTGAGGTGCATCTTGGGTTTGGGAGTGGCGTCGTACCCCAAATCGTCCCCAAACCCTAAACCCCTCTCGTCGGCACCCATCAAGCGACTCTTGGCAACAAGGCCATCCTTCCTCTGCTGAGATTCGATCCTCTGGCGCTCCTCCTCGCGCTTGGTGGCGGCAACGAGGACGCTGTAGAAGTCCCTGTTCTTGCACTCCAGGAGGGACTCGCGGTCCTTGAGGGGCTTCTCCACGGACCTAATCAGGGAGATGAAGTCCAATTGGGGGTCATCGGGGGCCGGGGGGTGAAGGGGGGAAGGGTGAGAGGAATTTTGGGGAATGCCAGTGGGGAGTTGTTGTGGGAGGGAGGGATGGGAGTTGGGGTTAGGGTTAGGGTTAGGGTTAGGAGGGTGGGGTTGGGGGTGGGTGTCTTCGGGGCGGTACTCGATGGAGTCGGTGGAGGAGAGGGAGCCCTGGAGGTAGTGGAGAAGGGGCTTGCGGTCGGGGAGGGTGACGGAGGGGATGCCGAGGGCGAAGGTACTCTGGAAGTACTCGGTGTGCTTGAGGTGGTGGTTGTTGATGTAGTGGACGAGGGTTTCAAGGGTGTAACGGTTGCCCTTGGTGGAGCGGTACGCGGTCTCGGCGGAGCAGGGGAAGGAGTACTCGTCGCCGAACCGGAACTCGCCGTTCACCCGCACGATCTTGTCCAGCTCCCCTCTCATCGTGAAGTCTCTCAGAGCTGACAGCGGATCCATTCTCTCTCCACTCACTCACTCTGATGCACCGTGAATGATGGAATAGGGCCGAGTGCTTTTTTGTGTTTGAGAGACAGGGGAAATGGAGACTACTCATACACAATTGCTGGTCAACTAACTACTTGGATGCTTGCAGCGTGTGACACAAATTAGGTTTTTATATGTAAAATCTAAAATACTTATTTCTATAGATTTTAAATTGGATATTTACCTTTTATGTAAGCACCCACATCTGGAAGTTATTTTATAACTAACTAATCCAGTACATTCTCTGCTTGCTTCACATTTCCATCCAAGTTTCCATTCTGAACTAGCCGAACAATAATATTCAAAATTCTATTCTTTTTTTTTTTTTCTCCTAATAGCTTTATGAAGAAAAAGGATTTATCAATATTACTGCTGATATTCAACAAATATCAAATGGCATAAGAGATCAGAATCTTGGGACTTCCCCCTGGCCAAATTGTTCCTTCTGTAACATCTTCTGTACTACTGTGATTTGAGTATGAAGTCAGCTATGTTGATTAGTGGTTTAAAATGAAAAATTTGAGACAGATAGAAAAAGAGAGGGGTTGAAAAAAGACATCTAAAACGCATTCCATTATGCTTCAGTAGTATGAACTATGAAAAGTGTGTGTCTACAACTAGAGCGAACACTTACCACAGGAGTAAAAACTGCCGTTAGAAGGACTATCGGCTCTACATTTTACCTCCCAAAAAAAAAAAAAAAAAAAAGAATGAAAGAACATATACAGAGTTTGTAGAATCCATTGCATATACTACAAGCAGAGGAGCGTCATTAACTCCTGTTAGTAGCACTACTCCGGTCCTGCTATGGCTTATTATTGTCAGCACCTTTCTCCTATGTTGCAGCAACAGTACTTGGGTCCATTTCCCCAGCCTTTCCCAGTAGAATCTCAATCTGTGCAAAAAAAAACAAAGAGTATGGGTTAATGACATGTTGTTATTAATGTCGTTCGTAATTAACGCCGCAAACTGAACGAATAAGTGATAATCCAGATCAAAGGAACAATGCAGGGTTAAGAACCTTAGCCTTCTGAATCGACCGGCCTCCCTTGTCTTCCTTAGCACCAACAGTGGATGTTACTATATCTGCCCAAATGAAAACCAATTCCATCGGAACTCAGAATAAACATTTGCTTTTGGCAAGCTTTGCAAGGAAAGCAGTGATCTTACTTTTCTCAATTGCCCACCCATTGCGTTTCAAAATCTCAGAGATGATTACAACAGTTGGAATAGCTGGGTTCAATTGTACAAGAGAAATAGTTAAAAAACAAGAAAATGCACATATTTTCTGATATCGGCATATCCCTCACACGGACATCAGTTGCTCTAAATTTGATAAACACAACTATAAAAAGATTGCACAATGACGTTTAGTTCTACCCCATCATTTATATTGAAAGTTTAATTTCTTGTATCGAAATTTTCTTGATGGGAACCTAATACAATAAGAAGTAATGAGATGATAAGGTGCAGGGAACCCAATCAGAATCTACCAAGAAAGATCTATAGGAGAAAAAACAGGAAAGAAGTTCAAGAAAATCATACCCATGCCCAGTGCGCAGAGGGAGACGTCATTGTTCTGCTTTATGTACCTCTGCATCACAAAGAAACTCAACGATCAACAGAATAATTCTAAATAAGTCATCTGAATCCAATTTCATAAAGAAGCTATCCAAGAAAAGATAGGAACAGTTATGCTCAGCGCCATTCTTTTTAACATTATGCAGACATTAGATTGCAAAAGTTAAACAATAATAAATTGAGTCGAAATTCATAAATCAGGCCTATGGAAGAATATACGATTGTTCAAGAAAGAACAAAAGCTAATGAAATGGAGAATCATTACATCAGAACTGATTAAGGAAGCATTAAATTGGATGAAAAGCAAGACAAGTGTGAAAGATATATAGAAGGAAGAAGGAGAGTGATATACCTTAGCAAGGTTGAGGTAGAAGATGACGGGTTTCTTGGTTTTGGAAACCTGAATTCGAACGATCTTCTTCTCCTTAATCTTCTCCTCTCCATTATTCTTGGCGTTCTTCCTCTCAGGCTCAGCAGCACCACCACCATTAGCGGTCACAATCACCTCCATTGTTCTCTCTCTTCCTTCGCGCGCGCTTTCTCTCTCTGTCTCTTTGAGCGGGAACTGAACTTTCGCAGTTAGCTACTCTCTCCCAGAACTCTGAAGCTTCTTCAACAAGAAATGCCCGCACGCTCCATCGTGTGAAAGGCACTCCTTAACAAGGATGGAGCATAACTTATGAAACCCATTACCAATCACAATACGACGCGTGTCGGCCTTTTTGGCTCCGTGTAGTTTGGCGGTTATCGGATTGGGATCTCATCATCTCCATCAATGTCATTCTCATTAACCGTCTCTGTATTTTTAACATTTACGGGCTGTTTAACACGCTTGATAGTATAAGATCTGATAAGATAAGGGTTGATAGTATAAGGCCTGATTATATAAGGTTTGATAAAAATTTAATATTATATAATATTTAGTATGTCACTGTATAAGATATTGTATTATATATAATATAATAAAAAAAAAAGATTATAATAAATACTATTTTTGAATATTAAATTTAAAATTTAAAAATTAATATAATTATTTAAATATTTATTATAATTATTTTAACTATTTTTTATTATATATAAATATAATTTTATATTAAAATTTTTTTATTTATTTTTAATATTTTTTCATAATATAAAAAATATGAGTGAGTGAGTCAAAGAAAGAGAAAGAGAGAGAGAGAAATAGAGAGGAAGTTTTTATACATCAAAATTAAAGTAATCTTAATATCATATTCTTATATTTGATTATATTTTTTATTATATATAATTAAATTTATATTAAATATTATTTATATATTTTATTAATAAATTTCTATTCTTATATTTTTATATTAGTTTAAATAATTATTTTATAATTATTATTTTTAAAAATATTTATTTATTATTAAAAATTTTTATTAAATGATATTATTTTTTGTTTATATGATTTTTATTTTTTATTTTTTATTTAATAATTATTTTTCTTTTAATAAAATATATTAAAAATAAAAAATTAAAAGAACCCTTACACATCAACCGTTAATCAGGCCTAATACAGCCTCTCTAGGCTGGATTAAATTATCCATTATTTTGATGTATAAGGGAGGTTTGATGGATAAACTTATACAATACATTGACTGCACCAAACAACGGATAAGGTCATAAAGTATTGTATTATCTTATCCTATCATGCCTAATACGACATGCCAAATACACCCTTAGGCTATGTTTGTTTGTAATTCTTTTATAAAAAAATAAATTTTTATATATGTAGATAATTTTTTAAAAAAAATTAAAAAAAATAAAATTTTTTAATTATATAAAAAAATTAAATTTTAAAATTATTTTTTTAAAATTTAAATAAACACACTCTTAATTAAATCCCTCATGCCTCCGACTTAAATCTATACTATTCCTTAAGCATTTTTATTCCCCTGGTGAAATGTTAATAAATAATAATTACTTATATGAATTGTTTTAAGGATTTAATAATAAATAATTAATCCATGCAAATGTTAGTGCCGTTTGATGAGTATTTGCTCTCCAGTGGCAGTGTTGCGGTAAGCAGTAACAACCTTGAAAAACACTTGGATGGTTAAGTTAATAAGGAAAAAGAGACTAATTATGTGAGTTTTTAGTAGTTTATTTTGCCTAGTTTCTCCTTTGAACATCAATGTCTTTTACATATGATTAAGCGGGTGTCTGGGATGGATTAATTAATTATGAAACAGCTTATTTTGAATAAAATTTTAGGTTGATTGTATCCTATTTGGCAAATATAGAAGAAAAGATTATAATCAAAAGATTTTTTTCTTACACTAGAAAATTACTTTTTTAAAAGCAACATTTTTGCCAATTTATAAAAGTAATTTTTTATATAATTCAAATAAAGTATATTATCGCAAAAACATTTTTCAGTTAACATATTTGCATATAAAATTAATTTTATCATGATTAATTATAAAAAATAATTTCATTATTAATTAATTATTTAAATAATATTTTAAATTTAATTTAAATACACTGATAATAGGAATAATGAAAAGTGTTAATTTAAATAACTACCCATTATAATGAAGAATTTACCATAATTTCTCACTTTCTCTTATTTTTATTGGTTAAACTCAAATATTTTTTATGGCTAATCTTTTTCTTTTTTTTTTTTGGGTGTGTGTCCCATTTACGAAATAAATGCATTGGTCATATGGATCGTCATTCATAATAAAGTTGTAGTTAGGAGTCGTACAGTATTGCGGATTAGGATTAGAGGATATGTGGAAATTGAGCTTAAGGTCCGTCACTGTTATTGGGCCTGGTCGGTTGCAAAAAATGCATACCAATTTTTTATTTTTTGGCGTTCAGTGGGGAATACTAGCATGAGTATAGAAAAAGATCCACTCTTGTTTATTTGATGGTTATAGGAGATTAAAATCGGGCATTGGATTAATTATTTATATCATTGAATAATTAATGATGGTGTTTAGTTGCTAAATAATGCGGGCGTAGCTGCGGGTAGCCTCGGACCTCAGTTGCTGGCTGCATGGTAGAAATGTGGGAATGGATGGATCCTTCCACATAGCTAGTGATCCTGAATTTGATCCTAAATTTATATTATATATATATATAAAATATTATTAAAAGAGGTCTACATTTAAACATCTAACCATACTCAGTCTCTCATTTATCGACTAAAAGATATTTTAAGAAATCAATATGTATATCTATATAACACATTAGTCTTTTAAAAATTTTAGATATTAAGTTTTTCAATTAACTTAATCATGTAATATATATTTGAATATCAATCTAGAGGCTAAATTAATAATTACTCCATATTATAAATAATTAAGTTGATATAAAAATTCAAAGTACCAACTTGATAACTCCTGTGTTTGTAGAATTAATTTAAGCATTCGTTCCTTCTGTTGAATTGTCTAAGGGGTGAGTTTATTTAGTCGATTGATCGATTTAAATTTAAAAACTATTAGAATCTTGCCTACAAAGTATAGGTTGCTGACATGAATTTATTTCATCCTAAATGCTAAACAGGTACATAATGGTCTTATCAAAACAAAATTTCAGAACTCGTAACTTTAGGCCATTTGTTTTTGCTTTATAGGCTACACTCCTATTAAATGCATTTTGTTTTCTTCTTTTGTCGTAACTTCAAACCAGAATACTTGCCACATATTTGCACAAATAGCTAAATACTGACATTATCTTCTACCCAAAAAAAAAAAAAAA
The DNA here is from genome assembly GCA_031439585.1 of Pterocarpus macrocarpus. Classification (NCBI taxonomy): domain Eukaryota; kingdom Viridiplantae; phylum Streptophyta; class Magnoliopsida; order Fabales; family Fabaceae; genus Pterocarpus; species Pterocarpus macrocarpus. The sequence continues at coordinate 75,855,907 of CM062520.1, read as the reverse complement.
AAATACTGACATTATCTCAAGCAATTTAATGTCCCTGTCTAATATGGCAAGCCATATGGGCATAGCGAGAAGATATACATTGTAGAATGACTCAGCCCGTAAAATTCTTGAACCTTTTCCCCATTTTCAGCAAGTTTTTTCATTTAAAGAATTTCTATTTTGTTATCCTCTGTCCGCTTACTACTTCCTCTTTTTCACTGCCTCTGCTTGAGGACAACCAGGATTTCTTTCTATTTAAGCTTGGAAATTGGAACCACATTGTTTGGGAGTATCGTTCATCAATGAAGGTTCCCTATCTCCTCATTTGCCCCTTTTTTGAAGTGGCAAGCAAAAGAGAACTCCTTTAATTTAAACACCCATCTCAAGATCATAATCATGATGCACGCTATGTCTTATTACTTTTACTCACTGTTTAAGGTCCTGTGACAACATGAACTCTATAAGCAAGAAGTCCCATCATATTTTTATGTTTAAATATATAAACACATAAAACAAAAAGAAATTTATGCGTACTATGCATAACACCATAGTCCCAAAATTGAATGCAACTCCATAATTGGCGATATCTATGTTTAGGTTATCCCAGTTCGCGTAAATCAATTCGAGGAGTGAAACTACTGTTGTCACACTCGTGCAAAACTGTCCATTTAATTTCTCACCTCAACGCACATATAGTTAATTATGTAATTATGTGAAGTTGCAACAAGTTGTGTAAATAACATTACGCATACACATTTCAAAGATCAGTGATGCTATTTGGCTCGAATTCAATTCGTAAAATTTTGTACGAAGATGCTATTAACCAATCAAAAGATGGCAAAAGTTTAAAAAGTAAATAGTAACTAAGAAAAGGGCGGAAACTAGGGGTGCATGACCAATCATCGTCATTGGTAAGAGCAGGACGAATTTCGTTTTCGTGCTGCACAGCATTTTTCTTCAAAGATATATTCTTGAACTGGCATAAATCAAACGGTTGTAACTATCTCTTTTGTTGAAGAAAAATCCTTCCAACGGGAAAATTTAAGAATTTCTCCACTATAAAGACATTCCAGCAAATGGGAATAAGCAATGACACGTTTGTGCTAGGACTCGTGGCATTGTTTGATAATGGATTGATAGGGAAGGTAGCAGGACTTAAAGGGACTTTGCAGGCCCTTTAACAAATGCTGAAAGAGGGTGTTACTTTTGCATCACTAATCCACCAATCTTTTATTGATTTGAAACCATTTACGATCAATGAGGCGAATGGGTCCTATTCACTTTATACTCCATAAATTTATCTTTCCTTTTCATTTTCCAAGACATAAATTTATATATAGCTGAGTTAAGAAAAGTAAATAAGAGTACACATCTGTGACATATATAACTTTGGCACCAACATATATAAATGCGGAATTACTATAAACAGCCATATATATAGGTTAGAAAATTCTACCAGCTTGCCCCCACCTGCACTCAAGAAAACCAAGCACAAGGAAGAAATCTCTTCCCCAGGGAGAGCGATATTACACACAGCCTTTGAACCAAAAGTAAGGCAAAACAACTTCGTTCAATTAACTCAACGCTTATTCTTTCTAAAAAGTTTTAGGTTCGAATCTTGTAATTGAAAAAAAAATAAAGAAAAAAAACTTTTAAGAGACTTATTCTTTAATAGACCAATCTAATTTAAATCAAATTAGTTGAACTCTACTCCACTACACGTAGCTATGGTTTATATCAAAAGGTAAAATAGTCAATACATAGTTACAATTTGACTGGAAAGCTTGACAAGATGGGGGAGCCATAGCAAGTGGGACACTTCGTTTTCCGACACATTCCCCACCTTCACGTATATAAGGGCCCATGAAAGACAATGCATGGCCAAATCAAGATCAAACAGTCCTCTCCGCCTCTCATATTAATCCCTTCTCCTCTCCCACTTTTCTCCGCACACACATAATATGAAGGAGTTGAGGGGAATGCTGTCTGGTTCGAGACCATTCTTCTAGCTGATGCAAATTAACAACACCATGGAATGATTTCGGACCAGGCTTCATTCCCCCCAGCTCAAAGTTTTTGTGGCAAGGTGTTGCCATATATTTACAATTCAATTCATTCTTTCCATGCAAGATCATTCAATGTCCAAGCAACGTGTAAGAGTTCTTTTCTCTTAATCTTTTCAAGCAAGTTTATCTGTTTCTTTCTCAAAATTTTGCAGCTGAATAGTACAGAAAGCTTAGTCCAGGGAAAATGTGGAACTGCGTTGAACTAGACCATCCACTACCACCAGTTGAAAGTAGACTTTGATTTTTGAGTCTTGAATTTCTGTTTGTTCTACATTTTATTTTATTTTACATAATTTCTTTGACCACGCATGAGAGAAGTTGCATTTACAAATCTTCTTAAGTCCTTTTTGTATGTGTTTCAACCAGCCAGCACATCCCCTTTTTTGAGTCAATCCCTAAGTATTCAACAACATCAAATCTGGTTTTTGTTAGGAGTTAGGACTATGCAGCAATTAAGATTGTATCCAAAAGTAGAGAAGGGTGTGTAGCGGTTTTGTTGGGCTATAGATCAATTTTATAAGGAAAAATCGCGATGAATTTGAATGGAACAAAACATTGGCCATACAAACATTCTTTAGGACTTAGAGGAGCACTATCGGTTTCCTACTTTTTACTTCTTTCCACCAAATTGGTTGAAAAAACAGAGGTGTTGGTGTGAAAATATGACTGAAAAGAGAAAACTGGATTGCTACAAACAAAGTTATGGCTTATCGTTTTTTGAAGTTGAACTTTTCTTAATTGGCTTTGCTTGTGAAGAGTAGCAAAGAATATAAGTTTTGGACCTTTCACTTTATTTGTTACATGAGAGCAAGGATTCTTTTGGGGTACCAAACCAAGTAACCAATCAAAGTGAATCTTTTAGTTTCTCTTTTTTTCAACCCTAAGACTGCCATCATAACCAATTCCTTATTGTTAGTCATTCCTCGCTTTTCAATGCCGTGTGGGGCAGACTCTGCATGAATGTGGGTGATGGACGGGTCTGTTCTTGTTGGATCTTGTTCTATCTCAGCCTTTAAGCCTTGCTGTTCACTACAATGAGGCTCTCCTATTCTACCCCCACCCCTTGTAAATGTGAATGTGAAAGTGAAAGTATTAGCACCACATTTACTGATATTGCACGAATCTACTGAAGATGATAGCATTGCATTTGCTAAGGTGTATGTATCATGTCCTTTGGGCTGTGAAAGTGGAAACTGGGTGGCGTTGGGAGAATTGAACCTCACAACCTCGTGTTATTTCCTTTTGGAAATAGTTTGAGAGACAGAACTAACTCAAATTGAAAGTTTTTTGGCTACAATTAGCATGTTTGTTTGAAACTAGTGGTGCATATAATCCAAATGAGTTGTATAGCGTGTATTATCTATGTTTCATTAACAATAGGCAAGCCAGTAGTCACTTTCAAGCTTCAATGACATGATCCTATTTAAAACCTAGTGAAACCATCACATGAGATAGTAGTCAAAATAATTTCAAAAATAAGAAAACAAAAAGTCAGCATGCTAATTATATGAATATTTCAAAACAATATTCCTAATTGCACTTGCATATTAATTTAGGTCTGATATAGAAGAGAACATAGATCTTCGTAAACGTTGAAAGAGTCGTATGTACATGTGCTTGCTAAAGTTTTTGGGAAAACAACGACTAAAGATTAAACATTTTTAAATTTAATTTTGACGCAGCAAAGTTCAATATAAATTATTATGCAATTGGATTAGGTTATATAATCCACACCTCACTTATATATAATTTAAATATTTAAGTTTGATTGTTGCACTCATTTATTAATAAATTTTTTGTCTTCGTAAATTCAGAATTGTCCTAAACCCAAATCAGAATGAGTCTTACCTTCTTCTTACACTTTTGTTCCACCGGAACAAAATATGTATGAAACACTGATATATACTAGAGCACACAAACTACATTTGCAGTTGAATAATAATCATCAATATGAAAAGATGCAGAAATCATATAAACTTGGCCTTTCCAAGACTGTTTGCCAATTGCCCCTACTAACCACCCCGTCCGTACAATGGTGAGAAATGACATCATTGTTGGATTCTTAATTACGTCGGCAAACAAATATAACTTTGGGATGGGATTCCCCAGCCAGAGGAGTCAAAAGAGTAAAGAGACATATTGAGTATGTTATCACAAACACAAAGATAAAGTTGATTCCTATGCTCGATAAAGGCCATTGGGATCCCTTCTCAACGTGTATTCTCAGGTAATTTTGAATTTTCTTTGTAGCCTAGCTTTTATGTGACTCGACGATTTTGCAATTCCATAAAGCATTAAACAGAAATATGAAAGAGACTAGTCCACCATCCAACATATATACGGAGTATTCTTTTGAGTACCATAACTCTTGAGAGTTGAGATTCATGTGCAATTTTATGGGAGTTGTAGTTAAGCATTAGAGATGCAAAATTTATTCTCCCTCTGATCTTTTAATTCTATACATTTGTATTAATGGGGGATTATGTGTAAAATTTTAGGAATTTTAAGGTATTAGTTAATGATGTGAAACTCATTAATCTCTCTCCAATTATGTTTGAAGAGAAAAAGAGTTTTATATCCTCAATCCATACATTTAAATTCCTAAAAATTAATATTTAAATCTCTAATTAAAAAAGTACAAATAGTAGAGAGAGAGACAATTTTGTCCCCAGTTACAAAATAAAATCCCAAAAATTTACATTAGTATCCCTATTCACATTTTCACACTTTTTTTTTTTGGGCAAAAAGTGTGAGTATCCAATACTCTATACATTTATTGTGAGGACTGTAGACATTGCTGTCTAAAACAACTTTGAAAAGTTTATTTAAAAAGAGTTAAAGAGAGATTATATTCGCAATCACTATCACAAAACTTTTGCATCTCATGAGCATATATCAGAAAACGCACTCAAAATACGCCTTTAATAGTCTTCACTATTCGCAATACCTATTCGACCAATGTAATTGCATAAAAGTTTTATTTAAATAGATAATTTAAAATATTTTTGAAAAAGGCAGTCACTATTAAAAATAATTATTTGAGAGTAACTTATTTAAAATTCAAATAGATTAATTTTGAGGATGATTGAGTTCAACATTTTTACTGATGTAATAATATATGATTAAATATTTATAAAAAAAATTTTACATTGATAACATATACAAATTTTTTTTGATATATCAGAGATAATAAAATTTAAATATTTAATTTTATGCATATTACCTAAACTCCTCGTTATTAAATCATTCATAATGGCTCTTTTTTTCTGATCGGGGGAGTGGAGGTAGAGGAGGGGGGACGGTGGGGTGCAGGAGCCCTGGGATCGAACTCCTAATGACTTAGTAGTGCGTATAAGTTAAATCCAAATACTAATTGCATGAGTTGGCAGCTCAAACTTATTGTAAACTCATTTTATTTACTGATTAGGAAGACACGGTAAAGTACCGCTGTTAACATAAAAACCAGAAACCATAAAGACGAACTAATCCATAAGATCTTCCCAAGTGTTTTGGTAGCATCCTTTACCTTTTTTTGGGTTGCTGTAAGAGCTTCCTTTTGAGTCTTGGGTTTTGGTTATTTTTATTTTTGGTCAATGGGTCCAACTCATATTGCTTGCTACATCGTAAAACATGTCAATGTGCATAGATTTGATTTGAGTTAATATGGGCTTCTTTTCTAACTTGGACATGTAACTTCAATCAAGGTTTGCTCCTGCCAACGAACACTTGCGCTGCTGTGGGCCTTGGCCTCTAATACAGCACGCCTTTTAAAACTATATATAAATCCAACAAATAACACCTGACCAAAGAAAAACTCAACGATATGGTTGAAAAAGTCTTTTTCTATAAGATACAAACTAAAGGCGCGTTCTTAAATGGTCGGTGCTACTTAATGGAATTACATGTCTTTGCATCCATATTATCCAATAATAAATGAATGGCTGAGATTTCATGTTATAGAAGTGCTTAAGAATTATAAATCTAACCCAAAATTTACTCAAATTAAAATTTTGAAATTACAATTCGATCCAAGGTTTAAGTTTTGTATTAATTATAGTGTTTTAAACATGCAAATTAATTTTGATGAATTGATATTATGAAAATATTTTTATCGAAAATAATATCCATTGAAAAACGCTTTCTATAATAGTTGGAGCAAAGACCACAAGGATCAAGGTCAATAACATGTCTCTTATGCTTCGAATTCGAGCACTTTTGGCTTCCATTTAGGTGTTAAGAGCACTTCTTTCATCGTTTCTTCCTCAATAAGAGGAGGGGGTGCTCTTGGCTTTCATTAGAGAAATGTTAGATCTTGTTAACTAAGTCAAATCATTATTTATTGTTGATGATGAAGTTGAGTGTGAAGATATGTTACTATTGCTACTCATGCGACAATCCATGTTGGTTTTCCATATGTGCTGGAAACGGGTAATTCTTGACATGTGAACTAAGTCCTAGGTTTACTTCAAAAAAAAAATAATAATAACACAAATCAAAGATTGCTAAATACTAATGTATAGGTGGGATGAAAAAAAAAATTGTGTAGGTGGGATGTCACAAAAATAGTACCTTTCCATTACTCGAGATTACAATCTAATTGAATAAGTAGAATACATAAGAGGAAAGAGAAGTTTTAAGGTAAAGGTGAAGCTACTTGTAGAGAAGATTAGCCACCATTTCGGGGAAGATGATGGAGTTCGGTGTGGAAGAGAGGGATTACAATTTTTTTACAATGGATCATTTCTACTTAGTGTGCTAATACATCATAATATTTTTTCCTTTAGGTCATGGTGGTGCATGATGCACCACATTTGGCCTGTGCACCACAGCACACCCTATTTATAAAGTGTAAAGAACATGTCGGACACAAAAATACTATTAAAGCTTGGTTAACATTTTGCAAATTGCCCTTCAACTATCTTGGAACCATACAATTCCAAAGAGTTTGATGGTCACTAACTTGTCATCGACCATTATAGAATTGGCCCTAACTAAATTACTTCTTCTGTTTTAATATATCTGTCAATTTGATCAAAGTGGCATATTTGAAAAAAGTAATGATAAGAGACGCACAAAATTGTGACGTATACGGAAAAGTCGAGAAAATTAACAAAAACGCTTGGTCTCACATGATTATTATTATTTTTGTTAGATTTTTTATGCCAAAAGTTGTTTACTAGCGTTTTCAGCAATACGCTGGTAACTTTCTGAAAAAAAAAAATGAAAAAAAACTCTTATTTATCAATATATTACTATTTTTTTCTTCAAAAAATTATCCTTATTTTCAGCAATATACTGGTAACTTTATGGAAAAAAAAAAACTCTTATTTATCAGCGTATTACTGAAAATGCTAGTAAATAAGAGTTATTACACACATTTTCAACAATATGTTAGTAACTTTCTTAAAAAAATAAAAAATAAAAAAACTTACTTACTAGTGTATTACTGAAAAAACTAAAAAATAACTCTTATTTAACCGGCATTTTTAGTAATACATTGATAACTTTCTTGATAAAAAAAAAATCTAACAAAAGAAACAATAATCATGTAATATCAATTATCTAAGTATTTTTTTCATTTTTCTCATTTTTTTTATATACATCATGTATATATCGGGAATTTATGCATCCCCCAAATATTATTAATTTGAAAATCAATATATCTAAGTATAATTAAAATTAATATATCTTAATATAATTATATATAAATATATTAATTTTTAAATATATCCCTTTCTTCAAACTGGCCACCTTTGTTATTTTAGGATTAAAATATCTAAAGATTAACCAAATTTATTTAGAAAAAGAAAATTACAGCTAATCTAAACAGCAGCAGCTTGCAGAAAAATCTCTCACATAGCTCAACAAATGTACTTGACTTTCGGGTTAATCATTGAGATAAGATTGTGGACTTGAATTGCCACCAACCTAACAAATCTTAAATTAATTAAGTGCAACCACATCGACGGCATCAACTCTGCCACGAGGTTCATTGTCTCTCTCTAAAACCTCTGTCCATTCCTCTCCCAATCCCCACCCCCCCCCCCAACAAAAACATAAAAAAAAACAAAAAGAAGGGGGATTATTCTTATTCTAATTCTTGTATCTCTCTATCCCATTCGTTCCTCTGGCGCGTGTTGTGGTGCGTTGCGTTTGTTGAAGGGAATGGAACGGAACGAGCTCGTTGAGTCTGTCTTCTACGACTGCAACATCAGGGTTTCCATCGTATAATTCCGTTGCGATTGCGAACAAAGAAAGAAAGAAAGCAAATAGAGAGATAGATCTTTCGAATATGGATGAGCCTTTCTTCGATCTGGTGGAGTTCATGAAGAAACCCTCGATAACGGAGACATTCGTCGACATATTGCTATGCGCGGTGCCGATTTGGCTGGCCGTCATGATCGGCCTGGTGATCGGGTGGTCGTGGCGGCCGCGCTGGACGGGGCTGGTGTTCCTTGGCCTCCGCAGCAAGTTCCGATTCCTATGGACGGCTCCGCCGGGGTTCGGCGCCCGCCGCCTCTGGTTCGCCTTCACCGCACTCTCCGCCTTCTCCATCTGCCGCACTTATTGGTCCAATCTCAAAGGCAAAGGAGCCAAAGCCAAAGCACAACAACAACAACGACAACATCATCCCTCCCAATCCGACGACAATGCCGACTCCAATTCCGGCTACGCAACGAAAGACATTTCCAGGTACCTCCTCAATTTTCCACCTCTTTTGAATCTTTTTGTAATTTTGTTTGAAATTGTTTTACGTCAATTCCGATTATTCGGTTTTCAATCGAAATTGAGCTAGCTCGAGCTTTGATTATCTCGTTTTGATCATCGTGATTATTTAATTAGGAATCCGTTTCGTAATTTGTATTACAACGAAGGTGTGTCACAGCTTGTGTGATATCTGATTAATGATCAGTGATTATGTCCGTTTAGTAGGGGAGCGCACTAGTTTAGGATAAGAAATCCTCTGAAAAGAAACTAGAACACGGTATTTAGGGATTAGGATAGGACAATTAGAGTAGTTTAAGTACTGTTTTATGGATTAGGCGTTGAGTAATTACTATTTTGGATTTTTTTTTTTTTTTTTAGCATTTAGTTTTTTCAGCATTTTTAGGAACTAGTGTTAAACATTGATTGGTTGTTGCATCGATAACCTTGCAGTTTGTAGTGATTCTTGTCAAGGCGTTTTTATTACCCCAATCATTTTGTCTGCTGGATTGATGGATTGTCTTCTCTGTGTCATATCTCCATCAATGTGACTGTCGGCTTCTTTTTTGCTGTCATGAATTTCATAAATACCCAGTAATTATTACCTTTGTACTAATTGCTTAATTTTAGTTATCTAATGGCCGCATGATATATTTTTGGTTTTTATTTATAGAGGAAGAATGAAGCATTTAATTCATTTTGCAACTTGGTTATTGCACATGCTTTAGGTCCGTTGATAAGGCTGAGGAGAGAGGCCAGGATGTTGTTACTCAGGCTGATTTGGAGCATTTTCTTCATCTTCTTGAGGGGAACGATGGAGAGATGGACTGGCAAAGTTTTATGGAAAGGACAACACCAACCATGCAATACCAAGCATGGCGTCATGATCCTGAGGTAGATTCTGAGGTTCAATTTTCCATCTCATGCAGATTCTGTCTACAATCTCATGAAAAATCATATGTATGCTATATTTCGATATCCTTTCTATCGGAGTCACTTTTGCCTGCTAGTTGAAACCGGATTTATTTCATTGAGTTAATTTCCATTCCATATTTCAAACAACTGCTATAGTCATTGCTATCATCATCATCATCATCATCTATTATTTGGATGATAGTAATGATGATGATGATGATCACCATTCCATTCCATATTTCTTTTTGTAGATCCACAGTAAAAATATATCAGCATCTGATGTTGGATCTGTTAACAGAATGGTCCTACAATTTACCGAAGTAGAACTCTCTTTGAAGATGCAACTCCAGAGATAGTGAGGGATTTTTTCTGGGATGATGACTTTCGTCCTAAATGGGATACTATGCTCGCATACTGCAAAGTATTGGAGGAGTGCCCTCATAATGGAACAATGATTACTCACTGGATTAAAAAGGTATTTGGACTAAAGATCTTAGAGTTAGACTGTTCTATGTTAAGTGTATGGTAGTATTTGGTTCACTGATACTTCTTTTACCCTATTCCCTAGTTCCCCTTTTTCTGTAGTGATCGAGAATATGTAATTGCTCGAAGGATATGGCAGGCTGGAAATACATACTACTGTGTGACAAAGGTATGGTTGTGACAAGATTCACTGCAATTTTATGGCATTTTCTGGTGGCTTCTTTCTGTTTCTTTCACCATAGCTGGTTTCCACTCTTCTATCGCTAGAAATAAGTCCTATTGACCTAAGACACTTACAGTGGAAGTTTCAAATCAGTTTCTCAGGAGGGAAGCATGAATTATATGACGAAAAGGAAACTAATAAGTAGGAAAAATGATACGGTCCTTCTACCAAAATTGTGAACCAAACACACACACACACAAAATTTTAGTTGAATGCAAATCACTTGTAAGAAATTATTGTCTGGTATTTTTAATCGAGTTTCACAGCTTGGGTTGATGGTCTAATTTGAGCTACTTATTCGGATAATTGAAGTGCTCGTGTATACCATTGTTCGTGAAACTTATTGTTTTAATATATCATGACATTGCTGTATGTTTTTAGTATTTAATGGCATCCTCCAATTTTTCATGTGTTAAGAAGAATTCAATAAAGCTGCAACAGTATATGTTGCAAGGTTTGGCTTGGGACTTCAGTTCATCCAAAAAAATTAGTCCGGTGTTTCATTGCCTTTGCATAGCAGTTTCTTCCATCAAATGCAAAGTATTTTCTAGTTCATCCAAAGAATCCATTAAAATGCTTTTTATGCTTTCGTACAACGCATTTGTCAATTTCATCTAGTAACTTATCTAATAGTGTGTTTGGTTCTGTTTTTGTCGAATTGATTTGGTTAAAATTAATTTTGAGGTAAAGTAATTTATGTTTGATAGTTCCTCTAAAAGTGATTATGACAGAAAAGAAAAAATTTTCACTTTTCCCATAATCAATTCTAGAGATCAGAATTGATTCTGAGAGTAGATAACCAAACATCATCAAAAACCCTCAGAATCGATTCTGGGGTCTAAAATCAATTCTAGAGAGCCCAAACGGGCTCCCAAACACACACTAAATTTGTTAATAAATTTTTTTAGGGAAAAAAAGGTTAGAAAGAGACATAAAATGATTATTCTGCATTAGCACAAGCTTTGTTACACTTTAATCTTCAATGTTGTAGGGAGTGCCCTATCCAAGTTTGCCGAAACGTGACAAGCCTAGACGTGTAGACCTCTATTTTTCTAGTTGGGCAATCAAACCTGGTAAGAATAGTGAAAAACAATCATTATTTACTGGTTACTTGTAATTATTCAATGGTGGTGTTTCAACCGTTGATTTTGGAAATCAATGCAGTGGAATCTCGCAAAGGAGATGGTCAGTTGTCTGCATGCGAGGTTACGCTCTTACATTATGAAGACATGGGGATTCCCAAAGATGTCGCAAAGTTGGGAGTCCGCCATGGTATGTGGGGAGCTGTCAAGAAATTGCACTCTGGAATGAGAGCTTACCAGAATGCTAGGAAAACAGATGCTTCTTTGTCAAGATGTGCATTGATGGCAAGTAAAACAACCAAGATTTCTTCCGACACAACCATGCATTCCTCTGTGCCTGCGTTATGCAGAGAAGAGGAAGAAGAGCAAGCCATCAGTAATACCAGACAAAAGGGTCATGGCATAGACTGGAAGTGGGTGGCTATAGGTGGGACTGTTGCTCTGGTTTTGGGTGTTCACACAGGTGCAGTAGGCAGAGCGTTGTTATTGGGAGCAGGGCATAGACTTGCACGGAGATGAGTTATCTAGAATCTGGTCAATGGGAAGTTCTATTTATCTCTATTCTTAAGATTCATCACAAATTAATATTTAGACCAGTATATTTATCACATTAAATGTTAATTTTGTGGTTATTTTTTTGTATTATTTTCAACCTTGTTAGGTTCATCTCGCTCTTGCGTTTTAGAATGCAGAGCTGCAATTCTATGTTCTTTTTTGTATGAAAAGGAGAATCCATTCAAGAGCGTTATATTATCAAATTATGGACCACAATTTTATATTTTGCTGAGATCAATTGCATGGTTTATCAAAATGCTTTGGAACCTTAACTACAAAAGTAATAATATAATAGTAGTTTGTAGGTTGATAACTGAGTATTCGAGAATTTGTCAGACAGAAGTATTCGAACCGACAAAAAAATAAAACGAGTATCTCATTTTATCAATTATTAATTGCTAAGCTAACTAGAGCGGACGAGCTCAATAATTCTGTACCATTGCTTCTGAATCGGGAATATTATTTTATTGATGTACCAAACCCCTTTATTCAATATTTTGTCGGTGACGTTCAAGACATCTTATGAAACATTTATTTTGGTTTACGTCGAAATGGAAGAATATTGAAGAAAAATACCGAAGGAAACGGTTGGCCTTTTCAAATAGAATATTTTTCTGGTATATGATGTTGTGAAATTAGCAAAGCTTCTCCATCAGCCAAAAAAAGGACTAAAACGAGAGATTAAGAAGTAAAATTTAAAAATGTATATAGATAAGGGAAAAAAGTTAAAAAGGTAGACAAGAAGGCGCAAATCAAGGGCTATGATTGGCCGTCCATAGCTTTTTTTTTTGGTCCGGCAGTCCATTGAAAAGGTCGGGAGTTTTAAATAAATATTTTAATTTTTTGGACCTGTTAATACTTGTTATGAGAAGATAAAATGTATGCGTTGCCCGATTGGCCCCATGATAACCCGTTTGGACTCTAGAATCAAAATGAGTTTCTAGAAAATGAATTTAAAAAAAAACTAGTGGCCCTATTATGCACAACCCAACAAACAGAGGCCCGACCAAAAACGAAATAAAGGGTGGCTCACTCTTCAGCGTGATTCTGACCGAAAACAAAAAAGTCAGCGTGATTATATTTTATTTGTGATATAATAATTGCAATTGGATAAATTTAAAAAAAAATATATTTTATCATAATAATTAGAGTTAGAAACAAGCAGAAGAATAGCTTCATCTGCTCGTTACTAAAAAAACTAATAACGTTTTTATTTTACTTTTTTTTTTCGGGAACTCATCTAGACAAGTTATAGAAATTTAAAAATAAAATATATATATACATATAAACAAAACACAAACTCATAAAATATTTCAATGTATATGGAACAAGAATGCATACCCATTAACCTTGAAGGGGTAATCTAGCCGTGGATAAACATACCATGCAAATATATATCACGTTTTAATTCTGGCTACACCAACTAGTTGAGATAGAGCCCGAATCCTTATAAACGAAGGGATATAAACATATTTCTACGTGTACATGTGCATAGTGAAACATTAAGGTAACATGTTTGATGTTGATTATTTTGTGATTACATTTTTTTTTTCAATATTTTGATTATAATTTTTTAAAAATTGACTTCTTACCTAAAACCCAGGAAAGTATTCATATTTTTTGATATAATAAAATTTCCTTCAAAAATTAATGATATTATGAAATTACATAATAAAATTATGACAAAATACCTATTTTAGGTTTTGAAGAAAAATTTGGGGGACAAATTAATCCTTTAAGATTTGAAAGTTTACAAATAGTCTTCTATTATTTAAAAAGGGAGACATATTAGTCCCTCTGTATAAATTCGTTCAATCAAAAAATTCTTAAAATTTCTATACAGAGGGACTAATATATCCCCTTTTTGAATGGTGAGGGACTACTTGTAAACTTTCAAATATTGAAGAACTAATTTGCCCTCCAAAATTTTTGTCAACTGTCAAAATGGGTATTTTGTCTAAAATTACTTAATAGCAAATGAAGATATTATAAATACTGAATTATCAAGTGTAAACATATCATATTGACAAATAATTATTTATGCTATTTATTATTAAGAGTTTAATTTCTATATATTGACAATATAAAATAATTTTACACTATCAACCAATAGAAATTCAAGGATTTGTTGAATCATGGTCCATTACAATAATCACCACCATAATTTGACAAATTTTTGAATTTTTATTGGTTGACAGTGTAATTTATACTGTCAATACATATAAATTAAATTCTATTATTAATTGTCAAATTTCTATGAATAATATTTTTTCTAACAAAAATTTAAATTTATCGTCAGAAAGAAAAATTATATCAAGATTTAAATCTATTATGTCACTTAAATTATTTAAAGACCTCATCGCTAGTAAGCTTCCCTTATCATGAAAAAAGTATTTAACACGTTGAAATAGATTAAAATAATATTTTTTTATTCTATTTTTAAATAAATATTGATTCATATAGATATAATAAAATTAAAAATAAAACAAAATTGCGATGTGCAATTTTAAAACTTTAAATGTGTCTTTTTATGATATTTTATAAAATTTAAAATATATTTGAAATAATATATTTTAAATTGAATAATAATTAATTAAAAGGTTTAGTTACATTATTTCGATCACATTTTTTTTTTCAAGCAAAACAAAAAATAGACTAATTGGAATATTTATTTTATTTTGATACTCCTAATTATAGAGATAAAATTTAAAACAAATCTATACAAATAATGCACATAAGGCGGCATCTTTAATGCACCATACTTGCAAGGTGTGTTGTGCACATTGTAATCTAATGGTGCTAGTTTGATGGTGTAACTCTGCACCAGTCACCATAATATACTCTAATATTTCTCATTCCCTCCCTCTCTTCCCACCATTCTCCTCTACATCCATACTGCCCACTCTCCCCCCTTGGTCTTGCCTGCCCACTGGCCGCTGGCTCCACTACTCGCCCCCAAGTCTCTCTTCCCCTCCACCTTGTTGTCGTCCACTATGGCACTCTCATTTACACCAGTGTGGTTCTTCCATCCCCAACCTTCAAAGCTCTCTACCCCGCTACCTTCGCCTTCGTAATTGAACCTTTTGTCTGAGCCTTGTGGCGGTCGACCACCGATGTGGCGCTATCGCCATTGGGTCAAAGTCACTCGCCAATAAGGAGAGGGGTGATGCATGCTAAAGAGGGCGGCGAGCGTTTTTCTTGTTATGATAGGAAATAAGTGCGAGCCATGGTTGCAATATTGCAGTGTTAGTAGAGGGCGAGGGGGGAGTGGGGAGATGCAGGCGGTGGCCGTGGTTATAGGGACGATGTGAGGACGAGCTGGTTGGAGGGGATGGAGATGTGCCACAATTGCTGTGGAAAGTAAAGGGAAGATGGTGAGGGAGCAAAAGTAAGGTGAGGGAAGCTCTTGAAGTGCACCATCAAAATGTTAGTGCATAGATACTCTATCAAATAGCCATCGTTAAATGAAGCATTGCCAGTGGCGGTGTGTGGTGCACCTATCAAGTACAATACACCATAGCCTTCGTCGTAGTTTGCATTCTAAAGACTTCAAATTGGCGAGTTTCATTATATATTCCTTAAATATTTTTTTAATAATCATCTTAATGCTTAATAAAAAATATTAAATATTTTTTGTACAAAAAATTTAAGATGAAAGAATGACTTTTTAGTTCAAAGCAAAAAAAACCTCTCAATTTAAAGAACACTTATAAAAAAAAAATTTATATTTATCTTATCATAAAGAAATGAGTGAAGAATTCGAATTTGGGGTTAAAAAAATATATGTATTATTATATTAAATGAATTTTCTTAAAATACCTTTCTAATAATTCTCCTAATTGTTAATTGTTAAATGAAGAGGATGTTAAATATCTTTTATATTTACAGAATATTATATGCATTTACTTTTCTATCAAGAATGAGAATTAGGAAAATATTTTAAGTGAATATATAGCAAAACTCATTTAATACACTTTCATTTAATACTTAACAATTATCTGGAACCAATTTAACAACGTTTTATAGTAGTATAAAAAATAATATATTAGAATCTGGAGTTGGGCGGTCAGTGGCATGGAGTGTGCCACGTGGCTGGTCGTTAACCTCTTATTGCAGAAAAGGCAGACAGATTCATGTAACTGTTATAGTAGGACGTCTGGTTGGTAGAGAAGCTCTTTGCACTGCAACTGCAACCACCCTCTCTCTCTCTCTCTCTCTAAAAGATACATACTCTTTGCTGCTCCATTACCCTTTTTGCTCTTGTTTTCTTATTGTTATTGTTCCGTACTTACTTGGTACATCACTGCATCCCTTACTGGATCAAAGGAAAGGATACATACTACAGGTATTCTTCTATATTCCATTACTGTCCTTCACTTTTCTCACTTCTCAATTTCTCTTAATGCTATATATATATACATACACACGTATGGATGATGGATTCATCTTTCAGGATACAGCCTGGTTCCTAAGTTGGATTGGATATGATTCACTTTATCTGATTCATACACACATATATCTATATACATGGTTTATTACTGTGTTGATGGAAAAAGTATTAACATTGAATACTGAAAGATGTTTAACTGAATCGATCCATATATAGATATAATGAACGAATGTTTTATGTCTTGGGTTTCTGGATCTCTGCTACTATCATTCTTCTAATTGAATTAAGTTCAGTTTCAGGCTTTCAGCGCAAGCTGATGGTGAGCCATTTCCTTGTCCACACATCAAGCCCACCAGGTGCCCATTGGGGCTGCGTGATGAGGGAGCATGTTAGAGATAAAAAAACCATCCATAAGCCTGTACCTATCAACTTGAGCATTTGGTATACTTGACCCTTGACATTTTCTTTATTTTCAACATTATCACACCTGCATGTTATCCTATATTTGGTAACGCTGTAAGCTAGTTGTTTCTCCTCCAAGTCTTGTAACAAATTTTATTAGATTTCTAAATGTAAATGCTTTTTGTATTCGTGAAAAAATTTAGCCATGCTTGTCGGTTAAATCAAACACGAATTATTAAGACTGTTACGGAAAGAAGTTAAAGTAAGGGTTTGTTGAAACAAATTAATTTGGATGAGGAAAAGTTGAAGGGAGTGGGATTGACGAGTAACCCTTAATCCAGTCAAGTGATTTAGTGCTAGGCTTACTGTTATGGAGCTAGTTGTCTCCACATTTACATTGTTACATACCCTGCACTCAAAATTCTCATTTTAAGCACTACACAGAAGGTTAATTTTGATTGTAATAATATTTCAGGACCTTTTTGTGAAGAGTTTATCCTTCTGAAGATGAGTGAAGAAAACGAGAAAATAAAACCAAAGACTGATTTTGAACTCTTTCTGAATTATGCTAACCAGTGCGTTTGGAAAAATTTGAAAAATGACTCAGGTGCAGGTGCAAATGCAGCTTCCCGGGTAGACATGACATTTGCTGCCACTGACCCTCTATCTGAAATAGTTTGGTCTCCAGATAAAGGTTTCAGTCTTAAATGTGCCAATTCAAGCCTTGCTGATAAAAATAATTCTCTTTTTGGGGATGTTGGACCAAGCAGTATGGTTCTTGCTCCGCCACAAAGTGTTACCGGTGGCAGGTCTAATGCTGATAAACCTATAGATAATGTTTTTGTAAAACCTTTAACTGTCATATGTTCCAAGAGTGATATTGCTGCAACGGATACTCCCACTATGCATCCAACGAGTGATTCAGGTATCATGCCCGAGTGTAAAGCCTATGAAGAAAATGATACAGGTAAAATTAACATCTTCTAATGCATCCTGTTGGCTCCTATAGAAGCAGGGAAATGTGGGTTTACAGTAGATCTTTGGGTTCAAATAGACCTTTTTGAAGGATATAGAAGTACATCAGTTATCCTAGTTAGTTGAATAGTTAATTGGGAATTGCCAGTTTTCTTAGCTTCCTACTAGTCAATTTTTCCTGGAACCATTTCCTCAATCGAACAGAACTCTGGTCTGGCAGGATCTGGTGGTAACATGGAGAAAATTGACGCAGCAGAACAAGCACCTGATTTGCCGAATGCTCAAAATGAGAATCTAGTGAATGATTGGGAGAAGAATACTCGTGATCAAGCCAACAATAGAACTGATAGAATATCTGGGATAGAGGGAAACAAAGTTTCTGCTATTTCAGGTATGTGCTGTCATCATTACTTCTCTAGTGCTGTGGTGATAACAATCTAAGCAGTTCAGGGTATTCGCTTCTCATGTTTGGAACACATTTTAATTTGTTTGATATTTGTTACTGGTTTAGATCAATATACCTGGAGAATATGAAAGAATACCTGATAATTGTGGCATGTTGTTTTTCTAAATACATAGATGTTTGAAGAAGGAAATTCATTGAAACTTTGTCTTGTGAAAGAAAAATACAAGTTCTTCCTTATGTGCATGCCTATAATGTCTTCTTCTTCCTGATTTTCCTGCAGGTGAGGTTGACCAAAGTCCATTTGATGGTTTATTACCTCAATCAGATGAGCCTAAAACTAGCATGGAGCGAAATCCGTCACCAAGCAGATGTTCCCATGGAGGCATAGATATTGATGTTGGAAAGAAGACAGCTGTATTAGATGATGCTTTATATGCTACCTTTGAGCCTGGAATTGAAGATAATGGCTCTGGTACTCCAGGGACTAACATAGCATCTTCCAGCAGAGGTCCTTTGGAAAAACTGGAGTCAACTGCAGAGAATGATTTACGAACTTTCAGTGGCATAGCTGCTTGTGCTGCAACAAGCGGAGTTCTTGTTAATGAGATTAAAAGGAAATCTCATGACAATGAAGTGATGCTATTACGTGATAAGACTCTTCTAGTTTTGCATTCTCCGGTTAATAGCAGAATTCATGTGACAATAAATAAGGGCAAGGAAAAGTCCTTATCAGATGGGAATGCAAATGTAAGATTATCAACGGAGGAGAATGACAGCCATTCAAGTGTCGAAAGCTGTAACAGTGGTGGCTTTTTTTCCAGAGGTAAGAAGAGATGTAACTTTCAACAGCAGTTGATAATTGGGAGTAAGAGACTCAAAAAGCAAATTCAAGAAAATTCTGGTTCCAAATCCTATGTTAAACATGATAGCTCATTCATGAACTGGATTTCAAACATGGTGAAAGGATTCTCACAATCCGTTCAAGATGATTCAAACACTTTGGCTTTTACCCTAGCAAATCCAGATCATCAGAATCTACGGTCCGATGAGAAACTTATCACATGCGATATCAATCAAGATCCTGAGCCAAAAAATACGGGATTCAAATCCGTTTTTCAGTCCATCTATTGTCCAAAATTGAAGAATGTTGAAAGAAGAATGTCGCATCAAGAAGGAGAGGCTTGCGAGGATTTAGAGCCAGGCAACATGGTACATGGAATAGATGCTACTCCAATAACCTGTTGTGCAGAGAACAATAGCTTTTACAGACAGTATTTGCCAACAAATAAGTCTGAAGTATCTCGTGGGAGATATGATGCTGTTCCATCCTCGCGGCCAACGATTAAGCCGCTTAATTATTTTAACAGTCATGAAAGCAGCAAAAGTGACCCAGTGGAGAATAAAAATTGTTCCTCCTTGGGCCTTAGCAAAGACAAAGAAGAAATGGCATCGCATTCATCTTCAACTAGGCAAAATGCTAATAACACTGAAAATATTGATTCTGATGCACTATGTGAGAGAAAGGGAGCAGAGAGTATCTTTCGCAAAAGTGATACTCTAGGAAGTCTGTGGATAACTCGATTTTCTCCAAAATCCCCCGCCCCCTTGATTATTTCTGATCACCGCAATGAGAGAGGTGGATCTCAAGTCCAGTCCACTGATTGCTCAAAGCTTCCCACTTCCCATAAACATATTTCTTTTTTGAACAACTGCAAGATTGAAGAGACAAGAGAACTGTCTGAGGCTTGCACTGGTCTTAAGGAAGATCATAAATTAAAGCACAAGTTCATCCCCCTTTCATCTTCCCCAGGATTCAGAAATTCAGAGCCAATGGCTTCAATGTTTGCAAGGAGATTAGGTGCCATCAAACATATCATACCGACAAACAGAACAGATAATACCTCACAGGTAAATTTGTTTTGTTTGTTTTGTGGGACAAGAGGTCACCAACTTTCTGATTGCTCAGACATTGCTGAAAGTGATGTGGAAGATCTCCAGAATAATGTAAATTCATATGGAGGATTGGAAGAGCCTCCCTGTTTATGCTTGAAATGTTTTCAGCCCAACCACTGGGCAATTTCATGTCCCACTTCAATGTCAAAAAGGAAACATGAACTGAAAGTTAATGCCTTTGTCAATGAAGGCAGTGCAAGGCTCCTGACTGGTGAGGATGACCGAACTTTTTCCAGCTGTCCTATTAATGATGGAGCTGATCACCAAGCAGAGAGAAATCTTAACTTGAAGCGGAAATCAAATGAAGTTATCTCTTCCAGGATAGGGTGCAGTGCATCATTCAAGAAATACTGCAGTTCAAGTTCAGAGGAAAACAAATTCAAGGAAAATCCAATCACATCTGCACCCGGATTGGCCAAAAAGCAGATTTCACAGGTGCCAAAGGGAGTCTCTGATGCTGTGAGAAACCTTCGTTTGTCCCGCACTGACATCCTGAAGTAAGTAATGCAAGCCAACTAACTTATGTTGAAGTCATTTCATGTAATAAAGCTAGTCATTGTGTGGTTTTATGGTTCATTGATGATGCGTAAACTATAAATAACCTATGACAATTACTAAATTACATCAAGGATGCAAGTAGTTCTTCTTAAGCTCAGTATTGGAGCTTAAATCATGATGCATTGGCATATATGGCTATGTGTCTGTTATAACAGTTTGTGCTTCGTGTTTTGGCAAGAAGTTTTCTATGTGCGAACCTTATGCTTTTCAGCTGTCGACAGTTTTCTTTTCCTGTGCTCCTTCGTTTCGCATGAAAAGAGCCGATCTGCCTGCAATCCTCACACAATCTGGTTAAACAGACATTCCAAGAGCCTTCCTTGATTGAGAATGCAAATCTTTGTAAACATGAATAAGCATTTTGAACTGGAATGCAGAACTTATCACTTAGATTCCCTTAACTTTTCTCCTTTCTCGTCTGTAAATATAATCATATTCATAGGGACTCTACGAAAGTTTAATACGCAAAAAAAAGTAGTGTGAATTGTGTGACAAATACCTTTTCGCTTTCTCATGAAAGAGTAGACTTTTTAAGTCTAGGAATATCTTCGCTAGTGTGGGCTGAAGCTTAGCGTGAAAAGATTATAATCCAACACTTCAAAGATATTGACAATTAGTCTTACCCACAATTTAACTAATCTAGCTAAATGAGCAGGTAGGGCAACGGAAACAGAAGTTGACCAACAAATGAATTGAGTTAAAGAAGCAATGTATCGACAAAATAGCAATACAATTACCAGGTATAAAAATGGTAGTGGAATTCAAAAGATAAGGGAGGAACAATAAAGCTACCTATAAAATATGTATACACAAATACTGCGTACGCCTCTTGGTATTAGTTGGGAAGGAGCCTCTAATTCTATATTGCTAGTTTTCCTTACTAGTAAAGTATTGATTGATAATAAAAAGGAATATCAACATGACGGGAGTGTCTAAATTATTGTAGCGCGGAGAGAGATGTGTATTTGTTTGTGATAAGTTATCACAATTACAGTATCCTGTTGTCACTTGTTAAACAATTGGATCTTTGCAACTTTGTCTATTAATTACTGAACAGAGTGTCTTTACATCAGATGGATAAACGCTCATGGATCAATATCACAACTTGATGGTTTTTTCTTGCGCCTGCGGCTTGGGAAGTGGGAAGAAGGGCTAGGGGGAACTGGCTACCACGTGGCATTTATAAATGGTATAACTCAAATTTTCTGCACGTAAAATTGGCACGAATTACTTCTTTAGTTTGATGAGGCGTCATGACTACTGCTCTTTGTTTTGTTTTCTGGTTACAAATCATGACTGCTGTTTTCATTTCTTTTATCTTTGCTTTTTTCCTGTTTTGGTGTGTCGGCAGAGGGCCACGGTCAGAGTTCAGAGCAGAATACAAGAAAATCCGTCTCAGTGAATGTAGGAGGGATCAAGTGTATGGTTGAAAGTCAATATATATCCAATCATGACTTTCTTGAGGTAATAATCAATAATTATCTTTTAGCTTTTTCGCTAGTTCTCACTGTGTACCTATTTGTTATTGAAGCTATTGGCTTCCATGTCATTTTGACTCCATAAACTCCTTTGACATCCGAGCTCTAGTGAACTATATTTGATAAAAAGACGTTATCTCTCTAACCTCTGAATTTCTCCAATCAGTGAACTTATCTATTACTCAAGCCTTATGAAACACAAGCTTTTAAATGAAAATGACAGAAGTTTTTTTATCATAATTTTACAAAGTCAACTGATCAAGAACAATGGAGACCTGAGACTGTGTAACAACTAACATAAAAACAGTGAATAATGCAAAACTGTAAAATACACATGATCTATCTAGGGTGATATCTAGTCCACACTGCATCAAGTTCAGCCAGTGGGTGTCATGGTGGTTTACTTCTTAGTGACTATTGAACAAAATATAACTCTGGGGTTCTGGTTTTCTTGCGTTTTAGTTTCTTTTTGTTTTGCTCGCCGGTTCTTTGAATACTTCATACTTCATGCTTCATACTTCATATTCATGTAACAATTAACATGCACGAGCGTATATATCCTAGTCTCTTCCTTTTAGCCCGTTAATGTTGAATGACTAGACATTTTAAGTGGCCTATTTTTATAAAGTAATCTAGACTCAGTCTTATTAATCATGCATACCATTTATAAAGTCCACAGTGCAATTGCAACTCTTGATATCGTGAACCAATTATTTTCTGCCATCTGTTTGGCATTGTTTTCACTATTGAATTATAGAATTATAGAATTTATTTTAGATTTAGTGATTTACAAGAAAGTATTGGCTCATGGAATGGTTGTCTATTTTTTTTAATTTCTTTTTGCCATCTGCTTCAACTTCACCTGATCCTGATGCTCTTCTCTCTGTGTAGGAAGAAATCATGGAGTGGTGGTGCACCACCTCAGAAGGTAATGCTGAGATTCCATCTGAAGAAGATCTGAGAGGAAAAATTGAAAGGAAAAAATTGTTAGGCCTATAGGTATCCATTAATTTCAGTGTTATTATAGTTATTATTAGAACCGTGAGTTTATTCTCTCTTTTGTAGATCATGTTTTCCTCATTTTCTTATCCAATTAAATGTATATCAAAAGAAGCTTAAAATTGAAGATGCCTAAACTTTCATCCTGTGTTTGTGAATGTCATGCAGGCATTCCTATTCTCCTTAAAAGTATATCATATGAAATGGAATTAATGCCGATTCATTACAATCAGTACCTTTACCATATCTTAAGTTGCAAATTGTCTGTACCTTGCATGTGAACGTGATTTTTTTGTGTCCTGGTTTGATAAAAATCCATGTGCCTCTGTTGGACGCGCATCTAATGCCACCAGTGACGACAATATAATGGTACCTTTGAAAGGATGGCACATATTTTATTTTATTTTGACTTAATATTGTATCATACGATTTAACAAATTTGTTTGGCTAGATATTACTATCTCTTATTTGTATTACATTTTAAATGCTATAGCTGATATATTAACTAATAAATCATACATCTATTTATAATATATTAATTCAGATGCTCTATAATTTTATCATATCAACTTGTTATTAGAAGTATTGTCTTCTTATATAATCTCTTTAATCCTATGAAGCCACATTGATAGAGTCATTTCATACATCTTCTCCCCATCATCCTTCTCCAACACCCCATACCCCCTTTTCCTTTCCCCTTCTCCCTTCTTGTAACACCCTCCAATAATAAACACGGATGCTTTCCTTTATTCTTCCATTACATAAAATTTAGTAACAGCAAATTGACTCAAGGGGTTACATAATCTGAAATCAAGAGCAATAAACAAGCACATCACTACATCAGTCGAGCACCTATAAGTCAAATCTAAAACTGCCTAATATGTATGGTGCAACTGAAACCATAACTAGCTCCAAAAAAAACCAAGTTCTCCTTTCTTTGCTCCTTTGCTACAATCAGCTATATCTTCCATCATAAATTATAAGCTGCAAACCAAGAAACAAACCAAAAATTTGCTAGCTGTGAAGCTTCTTCAACTAATATCACTTTTTTGTACCCCTAAAAGATGGCCTTATTTCTATAATGCCAAGTACACCAAATTACCACAAAATAAGCTTTCCTCCATGACTTCAGCATATTCTCCCTCCATAT
Source organism: Pterocarpus macrocarpus (assembly GCA_031439585.1). Taxonomy (NCBI): domain Eukaryota; kingdom Viridiplantae; phylum Streptophyta; class Magnoliopsida; order Fabales; family Fabaceae; genus Pterocarpus; species Pterocarpus macrocarpus. The sequence goes on along the minus strand of CM062520.1, from coordinate 75,831,591 downwards.
CATTTCCATCCGTTATGCAAAGAAGCTTTTCCCTTCACAAGGAAAAACCCATCACACTCCCCATCTATTCAGCCATTGGGAACCACAAGTTCCATGCAAAATCACATGAGAAAAACAAATGATCAATGGTTTCCTCATGATTGCAATAGAGTATGCATTTCTCCTTATATTACTGTAACAGGTTCAATTTCAGCAACCTATTTTCATCACAAACCTAGTTAAGAGTTCAACTCTTGGAGGTCCTAGGCCCCGCCACACATCTTTTGCATAGCTATAGCGTTTGTTGCTATTGCGAGTTGTTTGAACACTTACTTATAAGAGTTATGATATTTGTATCACTTTTTTGTGGGACACCATGAATGGGGTGTCAACACAATATCCCATAAAAGAGCTATATAAATAACATTTTCCTATTTACAATATTGACAGAAAAGATACTTTTCTTATCAAACTTCCATGCTATTTTGTCTTGAGTGGCATATATCTTTGTTATATTTATATTAACAAAAAATTTCATTTAACCATTAAAAATAAATAAATTTTAATTTCATCACACAATTATATTACTCCAAATTATTGCTATATTTACTAAATAAATTTTATATTTTATCCAAATGCACGACACATGGGTCTCCTTCTAGTTATTTTTTTATTCTAATAATGTGTTTGGTTCTGCTTTTATAAAATTGATTATAGATAAAATTGATTTTATTATAATTGATTTAGTTAAAATTGATTTTGAGATAAAATAATTTATATTTAACAATTTTTTTAATAGTGATTTTAACAGAAAGTAAAAGATTTTCACTTCTCTCAGAATCAATTCTAAAAGCAAGAATTGATTCTGATAGTAAAAAATCAAACATCATTAAAAATTTGCAAAATCAATTATGACCCCCTAAAACTGTTTTTAGAGGGTCCAAACGCAGAGTCAAACACAGGCTAAGAACATTTAAGAAATTTTCATAATTCTTTTCACATCAATGTCCCTGGGCCTTGAGTTTAATTCAATTTTATTTAATATGAAGCATATTTAAACCTCTTTACTTTTTTAAACCTTGAAAACTCTCGGCTAAGGAATAAAAGTTACAAATACAAATACAGGAGAAATCCCAAATATGCATTAGGCACCCGCAGAGCCTTACTGCCTAAGGGCGAGAATGAAAGCAGCAACAAACAACAATACGCGAATTCAAGCTAGAATTTGATGTCGTGATGATAATAGAAACTAATATTTAGTCAAAAATTTCTTTTTGAGAAATGTTGCCCCTGTGTTTACATAAATACTACCAAATAATTGCTGCAGAGAAACCATATTGCAGATGCCAGCAACTCTGAGACATTGGCATAAGACTTCATTCTTTAGAACCATTACACATTGAGCAATACTGATGATGAACAACGATCATCTTCACAATGTTCTGAAAATCTTGACTCAAGCACTTCTAACTTAGCAACCTCCTCCCATATCCTATCTGTAGCACTTTGGAACTGCCTATACCATGGTGGCTCCAAATGATTTTGTCCTTTTCTTCATTGATTAGAATGTTCAGTATTGCATTCCCAACCCCTTTTCCATTGCTTATTTGCTTCTGTCTTATTTATAAACTACTACAAATAAATGAGTTTTTCAGAAACTCATATTATTGTATCATAAAATATATTTGCCTCCACTTATTCAGGCTTTCTACATGTAATGATTGCAAACTTGATTAGATCCTTCTTGAATCCTTCTATCATCAATGGCATAGCCAAAGCTCCTTTTATGGTTTTCAATCCTGACCAAAATAATACAAACGCAAATCAAGAAATTCAGCCTAGCAGCAGTATATGTCATTTCAATAGCAAGGGACTTAAAGAAAGCATTCGTTCATAATAGCAACTTCAAAGGCAAAAAAATCATTCATTGTAATTTTTTTTATTCACCCTTGTTACGTTCCCAAACTTGCAAGACCCAAGTGTCGTAAGAGAGAAATGCCTAGCCAATTAATGTGTATATTTGATAGAAGTGAAAATGGAAGGGATGTAATGAAAATTTTTAAATTTCTCACCATCTCCTTCCGTTTCTCTTCCTACCGAGCATAGTCTATGTTCTTGATGCTCATCAAATATATATATACGAAGAAGATAAAAATGATTTTACGGTTACTATCATGCAACGTTTGCAACTTTTAATATATTTCACTGAACATGTAGACCAACTACTTTGACAGCTATAGAGGTTGCTGAACAAGGAAATAAGAATGTTAATATATCTTTTTAATAATCAATTTAAAAATTCTTTTAATTCATAATTTTACTTCTAATAATAAAGGTTAAAATTTATATAATATTTAAAAATTATTTAATATATATAAATAAAATTTTGAATTAATTTTTTTTTTAAATCATCCTATATGACACTAAGACCTAGGTGACAACAATGTGGAAGGGGTTATATTATTTGTACATATCCAAAATTATAACACCCCAACATATTCTCTCAACTTTTTCTCTTTTTATATCAATTATTTCACTCTTTTTACTTTCTTTTACAATTTTTTTTTCCTTTTTATTTTTAAGTGTCCAAACCTACTCCAATGATACAAAAAATATTTCTCATTTGGCAGTGTGCAAGTGCTAATAGCAATTAATGTTGAGCTTACCACTGCGCAAGATGGATGTGAGACCCTTCCATGTCAACGCTGACCGTATCACTGCTGGCCAGAATGGAGCAACATAAGGGGACCAATCTGCTGACTTGATGTCCTGGCATGGCATAGGATTGGTGATTTCACACATAATTGTATCATTTGTATCATTTTTTTGACACCTTATCAACATCTATTTATCTATTATGAGATGAAATGTAAATCCCAATTAAAATATAATCTATATTTTATTTAATAGTAAATAAGTGAGGTATCAATATGGTGTTAAAAAAAATAATACAAATAATATTCTCCTTTCACAAATCCTGTAAAGATCTCAAGGGTCCACTTAATAATTGAGTTTTGGTTAAATAATTCACCTGAAGTGAATGGGACTCGAGCAACTTCACGTAATCAGCAGTTGAGCACCAGGCTGGAAGATAAAATGCATCGCGTATCTTCTTCAAGTGATTTTCCTCCCACGGCTTTAGGGATTCTTCATCAGGGCCAAGATCCCTGTGGCACCATGTTACTATTATTATCGTGGCACCTGGTGCAGCTACTCGAGCTAACTCACCGACAAACTGTAAGTTATGGGTTAAGTGGGAAAATGAGATGTGACGATTACCATTATAATTAGTGTTGTTATGCGAAGTAAACAGTTATTGTTAGCTAATCTTCTGTTAGAAAGTTTAAGTTAAGAAATGAAATTAATTACAAATGATACGGTAAGACAGAATGAAACCTTTTCTTTGTCAGGCATATGTTCTCCGCTCTCCATGGACCACACCAGATCAAATTTCCCATCAGGAAACGGTTGCTCTAAAGCGTCTTCCACTTGAAAGGAAACCTGTCATTACAGAAACACAGACCCGAATATGAGCTACATATGAATAAATCTTCGGAAGGTACTGTAAACCTTAGCTTGGTCAGGGTTTCACAAATTTTCTTCAGCAACCTAAACCATAAATGATGGATAAATAGGGGGAAAAAAAAAAGAACAGAGAGACCTTATCAGCTAATCCTTGAGCAGCAGCAAGAGCATTAGCCCTTTGAGCTTGAACAGGACTCAAAGTGATGCCTATGGCTGTTGCTCCAAATTTCTTGGACAGGTACCTTGAACTGCCCCCTATGCCACACCCGACATCAACTACACTGTTGGGCCATTTGGTTGGATCCTCTTGTGGACATTTCGCAGGGGAGAAAATCATCAGTTAGCAGAAAAAATAAGAAAAATGTTATCCGTTCAACTCACTTATTCTCGATTTTTGTGTCAATTTATTTTTATCTATAAAAAATATTATTTACACTTATAATTTTTTTTTATTTTGATATTAATTTATTTTTATCTATTATTAATAATAATAGATAAAAATAAATTAATATCAAAATAAAAAAAAATTATAAATGTAAATAATATTTTTTTATAAAAATATTTTTTAAATAAAACCCTAAAGCATCTTTTTAAGGGTGGATTTTAACTTTTTTTTCTCTATACCAATAACAAACATACACTTCAGTGTACAATAATATCATATTAAAACACACTCTTACAATATTATAAACCATGGATTATAGTTAAAAATGGAAACTTTGACTGTTTAGCGGTCCGAAACACAGCCTAATCTGAAAAGGGTACCTCGAAGTTCAACCCAACAACGATTTCCCATGACGTAAACACGAAATTCTTTATTTTCTACTTTTGGTTTTGGTTAGAGAGAGAGTATTGTATACCAACCAGGAAGAGAAGCAAATCGAAGGGCCTCCTCAATCATTCGGATCTGAGCAGGCCGGTGATCCGAAACCGAAACGGTCGAATCCGGGTCGTAGAAGCCGTGGTGCATGTGGTCGCCCCATATGTCCTCCCATATCCCGGACGACTCGTCATAGAACTCCGCGATGCCCTTCTGAAGGACGCCATCATCGTGGGCGTCCTTCTTCTTCTTCTTCTTCTTATTATTATTATTATTATTCACTCGCTGCTCCAACTCCACTCTTCCCGGTGCCATTGATCTTGCTGAAACGCGAGGGCCAACGGAGCTCCACGACCCGGATCGGGAATAGGTCGTTGCTGTGGTACCCGTATTATCCGGCAAGGTGAAGGAGTTGTTAGAGAGGAGGCGTGGGAACGTGTGAGTGTGGGCGATGGCAATTGCTGCTGCATTTGTAGATGCGGCGGCATTAACAACGTTCGTTGCCAGTAAGGCCATGCTTATTATTATTATTATTATTATTATCTCAGCGACGCGAATCCCAATACTATGAATCTGAGTGAGTGGGCACCCTGCTCTATGATTGCGTGGACCATAACTATAATAATACAACGCAGCCAAGAGGTAGGACAGGGTATGATGTGAGTGGACCACAGTGGAAGCACAACCTTGTGTCCTTTTAATTTAGATATTTACAACTAGAGTCCTACTTGCCCTGGTTAGCTTCCCACTTGCACTGGTAAGCTTAGCTAACCACCCACTCCACAAGGATAAAATCTGCTTATGTTGGTACACCTTTCGTGTAGGTTACGAATATCAAATTGACTAATAAAAATAAAGATTAACCTTGCATATTATGCCAGCACATTTATATTATATTTTATAAATTTAATTATGATGTATTTAATGTAAAATTTTTTTATATTATTATTTAATTATATATTATCATATTAATAAATATAATTAAATTTGATATTTATTATTTAAATAATCATATATATTGAAGGATAAAATTATATAAAATTTTTTTATATTATTAATATATCAAAATTAAATTTAAATTTTATTTTATATAAATATTTATAATAACCTTTTATGTTTTGAAAATAAAAAGGAAAAGAAATAGAAGAAAAGAGATGAGCTGTGTGCGTGAGAAAGAGAATTCACTTTCGCACGAAAATAAGGCAAATAGAAAGGACAAACTATGATATAAAATTTTCGATATAGCTCATGTACTATCTGTTATTGCCTAAGTTATGGATGGTTAAAATAAAAGTTTGGTTTATGAAACTAACTAAGAGTGCGTTTGATATATTGCATTATGTATGATAGAATAAATTAATATTATATATTATTTTTATCCATTATTTAGTATAGATAATATATTATATAAATTTATCCATCATAATTTTTTTTATACATCAAAGATAAAGTACTTATTTTGATTCTTAAAAAAATTTTTGAGAGACAAATTAATCTTTTAAAATTTGAAAATCTACAAGTAATTTCTCACTATTAAAAAAAATATATATTAGTCTCTCCGTACAAAAATTTTAAGAATTTTTTTGTGGTAAGTATATGTATGGAGAGACTAATATGTCCCTTTTTTTAATGGTGAGGAATTACTCATAGATTTTCAAATCTTGATAGATTAATTTGTCTCTCAAAATTTTTATGAGGGACAAAAATGAATATTTTGTCTACATCAAAATGATGGATCATTTAATCAAATTTAGGGAGTCCAGATTAGGTCTTATTAGTTTTTAATATATAAAGTTTCTTTCATTCTTTATTTATTATATTTTATTAAAATGAAAATAATTCATAGATAAATAATAATAAATAAAAGTATGTAAATAAAAATATTTCATAATAAATAAATAGTTTTAAAAAAATATTTAAATAGTATTTAATTATTAAAAATTATGAAAAATAATAAATAGCATTGATTAATAAATAATAAATTATATTTAATATAAATTATAATTTTAAATAATAAAAACTATAAATAATAAATATAACTACAAATAATAAATATTTGAATATTAATTTTTATTTTTAAATTCATTATTAAATAATTAATAAAAGCAATTATTTTAGTATAATTTAATTTTTGTTAAATATTTTTTTAATATTAGAATTATTTATAATAATAAGAGAATAGTAATATATTATATAGTGTAGCATCTTATATAATATTAAATTAAACACTATATAGTATTAAAATCTTAATAAACCTTATAGTATTGGGTCTCGAGTCTCATTATATCATATGTACCAAATAGGTCGTAATAATATTTTGATAGGCTATTGAAAACATGCCCTCTTGGGTGCTACTAGAGAGACAAGTGGATTGTTTCAGAATTAATAATAAAATAATATTTTAAATAAAAGTATAAATTAATAATAAATTTTATCTTAAAATATTATTTTATTATTAATTATAGATAGATCCATATGATACATCACGAACACCTAACAATTTCTACCTCTTGGGAGGGTTTCTTACACATTGCTAAGTGGAACTTTGCACTGAGTTTAGGCAAGTGGTTTTTTTCAAATAGATGGCACTCCATTATGACTATTTATGGCCATTATTATGGTGTTTATCTAATAAGTGTTCTTTAAGAAATCATTAAAGTAAATTTTACATTGAGAAAATAAAATTTTTAAGTTTTCAATCCAGCAAAACTCGTTATTATGGGCTATCAAACGGTGTCTAAACATTGGTGCACGTTGTTGTAGTCATAGTATTAAGTTTTTTTTTTTTTGTCAATATATAATAATAATAAGCTTTAAAGCGGTCCATTAAATAAAAAAAAGAGGGTTTTTTTTTTTTTTATATTGCATTTGAGTTTACAATATACTAAAATAGAATATAGAAATTGGGAGGATTTTATACGGATATAATATCAATATAAATTCGGAATTTTTGAATTCAGCTTTGTTGAATTTGAAAATTTCAAATTCATTAAAAAAATATTTTATTTTTTATCTATACTAAATTTGAAATTTTTGAATTCACAATAGACAAAAAATAAAATATATTTTTTAATAAATTTGGAATTTCTAAATTTACTACAAACAAAAAATAATTTTTTTAATAAATTCAGAATTTTCGACTTCAGCTTCACCATATTTAGGTAAAATCCTCCCAATTCTTATATTATGATACATTATAAATTCAAATATCTTATAAAAAATAAAATCCCAAAAAAAGAGTTTTTTTTATTAAAAAAACTTTTTCTTTTGTAAAGCGGTTATTTTTTTTTTTTTTCGGTCGACCGTGTGAGGTGAGGAGGGTCGGTTGGGAACTTGGGGGCTACTGGCCCCTGTGCGAATCGACCACGGATTCCTTTCTCGGGGGTGAACATATCATGCAGGCTAGGGATCTGACGAGCTGGACTACGCCTGCAAGTGCAAAGCGGTCGCTTTATTAATATCCCGAGCAATTTGGGCTCAGTTACTGGGCCGGTCCATTACCAGACTAATTTGAAAAGAATTCTAGCATTGCATAACATTCCCAATCGCACCATCAATGCAACAATCGCATACAGACTATAAAAATCCCCTAAGATCCATCCCGGGCATCAAGCCAAGGAAACAGACACTGAGAACTGTTAATGAATCTGAGAACGCCATCATAACGATTCTTTCTTCAATGCTCCAAGTTGTCTAATTACAGATCCCGACAAACTTGTAATAACATAGATGCAGTACCCAGTGATTTTTTTTTTTTTTTTTGGTGGTTGAATTCCCAGTATCTTTTATCATGAATAAATACAAGCACCAGTAACTGCTTATCAGAGTTGATGCCAAGCAAGTTTTGGAATATATTTGCATGGGTAATGATATTTCCATGGCCTTATATATTTCTCGCATAACTCAATGCAATCTATTAGATAAGAACTTAGTCTTATCATAATTTTGTTAATAAATAAACGGTATACGTTGTGCATAGATGTTTTATAATTAGTGCAAGTACATTTTCCTATTTGAATTCCATCGAGTTAGAGAACGAAGTAAACTTAAACCGACGCGAAGTAGATTAATTAATATTTAAGCATCGCTAGATACAAATAGTTTAAACAATGAGCTGCACTATAAGATAAAGAAATCATCATTGAAGAAAATTCATACAAAATCAATTACTATTATTTTTAAGACTCGCGCAACTCAAAAGTTGTTTCCACAGTATGAGTGTGGGACTACTCTCCACTCAGATGTGATAGTTATAGCATATGACCTGACCACGCATCATTTCGGTGAGTGCAAAATCAATTATACAACGACAGTAATAATCATAAAAAGCCTTGGGAATTTCTGAGTGTACGTGATTACAGCTTTTAGATCAATACCCTGACTCTCAAGATTGGATCAATTTCACCTGCTCCAACCACAGACTGAAATATATATATCGTGATCCAAATGATGCACTATACAAGTTCTTCGCAACCTCACTGTTCTGCATTTTAAAATTTCGACCAAAAATCTGCTTCTGAAGTTAAATGCTTGGCCCGATGACCAAAAGAGAACCTCCACAGCTTGCTGGAGTCATGTATTTTCTCCGTTCTCAGAATATAGACAAGCCATACATCAGACAGAAACTGGAATCCAATATTGGAGCTCTTCTTATGATCGGCCATAAGTTAAACGCAAAGAACAACATATAATAGTAATAGTGAAGGCTTCATTAAAATACTCATTACAGAGTGGTATTTTTACCTCCTAAACAGACCCATCAAAGGTCATTGAACAAATAAATAAAAAATGAAAGACTTCATGAAAGGCATTTACTCTGAAATGCCAACGTAAATGTAGTGGTAATACAGTAAAGAATACTAACTACAAGACAACATATGGACTAGCAGTGGTTATACTCCTACTCTCATAAGATTTTGCATAACGAATTTGACATAAAGAATAATACTGACTCTTTGACAAATGACAAGCCTATAGTCTCGGGATGCATTATACCATCAGCAAGATTCAATCTAATCGGCACTCTCTTTTTTGGCTTCCTTCAGGTACTCTTCCATTTCATTCAGCCAGAGATCAGCAAATTCACAATTCTTCCAAGCCTCAAACCATGGCCCTCCACGAGTATAATGGATGGCCTTTGGTAAAGTGGTAGGATCATTTTCAACAACCTTGTTATGCCCTTCAAGAAAATTCCAAACAAATGGGATGGACCCAATTTCATCATCCTCAAGCCACTGGAACCTGTGAAGGAAAGCACCAGTCTGTTTATTGACAGTTTCAGGAGTCAGGACACGGTTCTTAGGATGTCCGCAATTATACAACACCATTGAAGACCAATTCTTCCTTGGGTACACAGTTTGCACTGCCCCATCCATCTTTGTGGTCTCCTTTGGAGCATAGTCATGCTGAACACACATAATAGCATACTTTTCATCAATCAAGTCCCTCAGTCCCTTGATGTCAGCCAAGTACAGGAAATCACAATCCACAAACATTGCCCAACCTTGGTAATTGGCCAAGCAAGGTGTCAAGAACCTTGAAAAGGAGAACTCGGTGCTCTCAAATTGGCCCCTCTCACGCCAATACAAGCCACTCTTTCTCAGATCTGACTGTTTAATTGGTATGATCTCAACAGGGATTGAGGACCTTTTCAAGATAGAGTGGCGGCATACCTGAAAGGCAATGTCTTCACGCGGATCATACCCCACAAAGATCTTGAAGGGCTTCTCCTTCTCAGCAGCTTCTCCATGACCATTTGTTGGGTGAATCTTGCCATTACTCAAACTCATCTCTCACCAGATGATCAATGCGCCTCCCTGTCCACACCCTACACAACAAATCAATGACTAATCAACAAAGACATCAAAAAGACAAACGCTCATTTGGCTAAACAGAAAATCAGACAAAAATACAAATCCAAAATCCAATCTTTTTCTAGACCCAATTGCTGTAATGTCAAGGAAACTAGTCAATTGTCCAGCATTCCCTTACATCATAGAAAACTGGAAAAACCCAACAGAAAAAATTCCAAACTTTAAGCATGAAACAAGGAAATCAATTCTGAAATGAAAGAAGAGGAAAAGTGCAAGATGAATTGAGAGAGAGAAAGAGAGGGAGAGAGAGTACCAGAAAGAAAGAAAGAAGGGGTGATTGAAGCAGTAGCAGACAAGCGTTGTTGAACTTGTTTGGAGAAATGGGTCCAACGATTTCTCTTTGAATGAAGAGTCAATAAGAGCGTTGGAGCGAGGATTCAGCTGTGATGCACATGAACACCGACAGGCTTGGGGGGTGCTTATTATATATAGGGAGAGAGAGCACTCCAAAACCAAAGAAAAAGAATCAAGCAAAGGCAAGGTTCCAAGTCGAGGCAAAGAGGCGTTTTATTTTGTGCGTTGGATTGGATGACGCGTGTTTCCGCTATAGCTGTATAACACGTTATTGTGAATCCAATCCAGTGGAATGGGATTCACCAATTCAGCTAGCCCAAGCCCATTGATTTGCCGCCAGCTAATGCTCTACTCACGTAAGATTGCTGCTCAAGTTAGCAAAGCAAATACCAGTGTTCCAAATCAATGGATCACACGCATTTCCAAATTATTTCTGATAATGCATAATTTGAAAATCAATAATTAATTCATTTAGGGTTTATTAAAATAATATAATTCCTCTATAACTTATTTAATATATTACTGGAATTGTTGTTATAATTTATAACTTTTATTATATTGATGATATTAAGATTTGACCCATCACTCCACATAAATTGCCAAGTTCCTCATTAAAGGACTCTAGAACCCATTGTTCTTAGTCCGTTAAGTACAGTAACATTGAGATTTCTTAAAATCTCCAGCCATAGGAAAGACTTGTTTTAATCGTAGACTGGTTTTTGGCATTGACAAGCGAAAGTACTGTTCACAAGACCATCTGTTTTTGGTAGACTCATATTTTGTCGGAGCAATGCCATAAACCAAAACCACCATCAAAGTCTTGATTTCCTTAAATCAATTACTGAAAATGACATTCATGTATAATGTATTGACATTCCACAATTCTTTAGAATGACTGATTCGTGTTTCCAATTAAAAATATTTAAGCAAATGCCGAAAATCTTCCCAGTTAGCCGTACACAACAAGGACAATAATGTATATAATTCTAACACATGGGGCATGGATCACAATTCACAAGCTAATTTAATTGTTATTGGAAAGCAAATATTCGAAATTAGTAAAATAATATCGGGGTTTTGGATTAGTCATCGACCTGAACGTCCTTGTACTTTTTATTCGTAGGAAGGCTCACAATTGCGGCTCTGCTTGTGGGAATTTTGATTATTACCTAATGCTCTTGCTCCCCACTCCACTCGGAGCACTCCGGTACTCCCCAGTCCCGGGTCCCTTGTTGTTGGGTTGGGCCTATTGGCTAGCGATGCTCTTACCTAATCTAGATATACCTGACGCATGATTTTCATTATTTAAAATAGGGCCAAACCCATGACGAAAAGAAATAGGTAGAAAGGCCACACCAGATCCCAAAAGAAAAACTCTTCATAAGAAAGCCTAAGACACACTACCATTGATCAACCTGACTGAGAGTCCATCGTTGACCCAAAAACAAAGAGAGCCCATTTAAAATTTAACAGTTGACCGACAGAAAAATATTAACTAGTACAAGACAAGGTCGTCAGACCGGAAAAAAAAAAATTATATCTAACGCAATGTACATGTAAGGTGGAAGAAAATTATATCTTACCGGATGTAACTCTCCAATACCAAGTGGTTATTACCAATTTTTTTCCATTTTTAATTTGATAAATCAAAAGTTATTTTTTTAAATTTTTTTTGGACACATGAATTCTTCTCGATCAAATTTTAGAAGTGAGAATTTTTACAAGACGTAGATGTTCTTTTGCGTTTAGATGTAACAATTGAGAAGTACTAGTTTTCATGAATATAAATTATTTAAGAGCATAAGTGGAATGAATCGTATCTAAAATGTCAAAAACTTGTTATCAAACTAATTTCTTTTTTCACGCTGTGCATTCTCATGATCTTTGTTAATCGACCCACCTTATGATAGTTTTTTGTTCCCTTTTTTTTTACTCCCCCCCCCCTCCTCTCTTTTTTTTCACTTTTTCCTGCATTCAGAAGAAAGGGTTTAGAGTTTAAACAAAAATGGAAAAATAGAAGAAAGAGTTAAGAGAACAGGAGAAACCAAAAATGATATAATTCTGCAAAGATATAAGGAAAAATATTCGTACTTACAAACCTATTGTTCAGTCTTGTGCAAAATTTGAGACGACAAAAAGCGATGACTTGCTATATAGGTGACATGTTATTCGCTTCCTTAACCAAAACAAACGCAATATTGATATCTTGATGAATGCAAGTAGTTGATAATGTGTTTCTCATATTGCTCAGTGCTCACTGGGAGCTGTCGGCTATGCGTGTTTCCACTCCAAAGAGAATTAAATCCAAGCACATCATAAAAACACACCGAAAAAAAAAAAAAAAGGTAGGTGCTAAATTCAAGATATGTGGGTGCGTTGGGGGGGGGGGGGTGGTCCATGAATGACATAAAGCATGGGTTACCTAGCAACGAATATTTTAAATCATCCATGACCATGAGTTGTGAAACTTTGGCCGAGTTCATTCATTCATTTATCCGTATCTATAACAACAATAATGACAAGAGTCCCTACAGGAGCAGGTACATGGTACATAGGTAGTGTAGCGACATTGATACAGAACCCCAAAACTAGAATCTCGCGTATTTACATTGGCATTGATTTTGGACCACATTTTTTGGTGTGACACTGATTTGGCTTTTGCCAATTGCCAAGAGCGTGAGGCCCCACACCGAATGTTACCTGCCTTCCGGCAACCAAAGGGTGGTTTCCTCCAGCGGTGGCCATTGCCAATTGCGAAATACTATCATTTTCACATGGTGCTTTGGGCCGCTGGGCCCGGCCCTCTTCCGGCCCATCACGTGTGGTTGCTGTCAGCTAAAGGGGTAGCAGCAGGTGGTGGGTGAGGGGGGAAACATGTGATAGATAGATGACCTTTTGCTTTTGCTACGTTTTCCCTGTTCCCTTAGTTAACACCAACCATAATTTGAGGTTAAAAGAAAAGGGAAAATAAAAAAAGAGGATGTACTACATACGGATAATGGACTGGTGGAAGGAACGAATGAAAGGTAAGAAAAAGAAAATACTCTAAGAATGGAAGGACCGAAGAGTATTTGTCAGAGAACGATTAGGCAGATGTCTTGTTGACAAAGAATTTGGCATTAGAGAAAATGCCCAAGGCACCACTCAGTTCAACTAAGCTAACTTTCATTGTTCACTAAAGTGTTTTCGTTATGTTTTATCAAAATGGTATCTGTTCTTATCTTTCCACAATTCTTATTAGATACAAAATCTGTAATGTTTTATATCCTTTATTAAAAAATTAAAAAAAAAGTTTTTTTATTGCACATTGATACTTATTTGCTTTCTTTTGAATTGTCTTTTAATGCATGAAATATACGAGCATATTGGTAGCACAAATAGATAGGGATGGTGATCAAACTTCTAACATCATCAACATACTTAAATGTTTTAGGTATTTTGACGAATATTAATTGAGTTATAAGATTGTTAACGATTTTAAAATGATAATTTCAGAATCTAAATTCTTTACATTACAAAAAAACTTGTCTGAAATTTCAGTTATTTTTATTACGACTAATTACCAAATAATTAACTAATTTGATGACATTATAACCACAATATTAGTTTTGGGTTTAAAGTAATTTCCGAAGAAGAAGAATGTTCACACATAGCGTCTTTTCTTAAATAATTCATATAACATTAGTCATCACTATTCTTTTACTTTTTCCTATCTATCTATTTCACTATTTTTCTTTACCAAGATAAGATTAATGGCTCATCTTAGTTTATGCAAGCAACTTGACTAACTCTTTCAAATCCAATCGTTGATGCCATTAAGGTAGCAGCGTAAAACCTGCGGACTTGAGGGTGAAATAGAAAAGAGAGAGAGAAGAAGTAATTAGGTGAAGAGTGATGATAGTAATTACAGAAAGGAGTAGATGTGTGTGTAGATGAGATGAGATGAGATGAGATGAGGCTTGCTTGCAATAAAAGTGAGTAAGAAACCCACTCACCTTACCTAAAACACTCACAAATAAATAGAAGGAGAAGGAGAAGGAGAAGCAACCAGCAAAGTAAAGAGGACAAAACGAAGAACAAACCTTCAACTTCAGCTTGGTCTTGTCCAGCACTGCATTGCTTCTAGTCCTTCCCCAACACAACACAGTACAAAGAAAGTAACCAATACACACACCTCTGTTCAGTTCTGCACCTTATATATGCTTCCGACAAGACAAAGCTGGATCTGTGTGTGATCCCCACATGTTTGATTTTGGTGTGGAAGGCATAAATAGAAGTAACGGTGGTAGTGGCGGCGGCGGTGGTGGTGGTGGTGGTGTTGGTGTTGGTGTTGGTGGTTGGTGGGGACAGGGATGATGAATAGTAGTAGTAGGTCGCCTTTCACAGTGTCTCAGTGGCAGGAACTGGAGCACCAAGCTCTCATTTACAAGTACATGGTGGCAGGTCTTCCTGTGCCTCCTGATCTCGTCATCCCCATTCAGAAGAGCTTCGATTCCATTTCCCAAACCTTCTTCCACCACCCCACTTGTAAGTTCTCTTCTCTACTCAAAAATCCCTCCTCAATTTTCTCGTAACTTTTTTCGTGTCTGTCACATTAAACTATATATTCTCAATCCTTGTTGTGTTAGGCCCTTTTTGCCTTTTGCTGACCTTGACTCTATCAAATGTGATAGAGGCTGTATATCTCATGTCATTTATGTTGTGTGATACTGACACGAATGACTAACTTTGTTTTCCACCCTGAAGACTGCATATGGATGGGTATTGCCCCTTTGTACCTCAAAGACCTACACTTAATTTGCGGTAGGGCATGGTAGGGGTACCTCAAGTTTGTGTTGTTTGGTGGTCATGACATCAGGACAACTTTGCTATACCATATTTGGTATAAGTTCGCAATTAAACTAGCTTTCTTAGTGATATGCTTGAACTTTGCAATCATATTCCTCATCTTTCCTATGGATTTACTTCTCTTCCTGGATTAATTAGATTATTGAGAGAGAGAAACACCGATTTGTAAATTGTAATTGTTGATTTTTCTTCTCTTCAGCTTTCAATTATTTCAACAATTTTTCTGATAAAGTGTTACATAAATCTTCTTGTGTAAATACTCAGTTAACTATGCTACTCTGGATTTTTTAACCTGCATATAGATGTGTACTTATATTTTGTCAATATTGCTGCTGCCAGCAATTTTATCTTATTTGTGACCTCGGGCTTGTCTAGATGTTGGTGATAAAGCAGACTTGCATAACTCTCTGTGCATGTAAATTTGCAGTGAGTTATTGTTCCTTCTATGGGAAGAAGGTGGACCCAGAGCCAGGGCGATGCAGGAGGACTGATGGGAAAAAGTGGAGGTGCTCAAAAGAAGCATACCCTGACTCCAAGTACTGTGAGCGACACATGCACCGTGGCCGCAACCGTTCAAGAAAGCCTGTGGAATCACAAACTATGACACAGTCATCATCCACTGTGACATCACTGACTGCAACTGGTGGCAGCAGTGGAACTGGAAACTACCAGAACCTTACCACAAATACAAATGCCTTTGGTAATCCCCAAGGTACTGGTTCTGGAACTGACCAAACCCACTATCATTTGGATTCCATCCCCTGTGGGATTCCAAGTAGAGATTACAGGTATGGGCATCTTTATTACATTTCACACTAGTAGCTTGTTTGGAAGAGGAAAAATACATCAAAGGAAAACACATCATTCAGCACCTTATTGAGTTTCAATATTGTTATCTGAATTTGATGCAGTTCTTTGATTTCTATATCTATGCAGATGAACTTCTGTTGTGTAGATCATCATATGCTTATTTTTTATAATTCCCTGCCATACTCAATAATTCTATCTAAGCATTTGATGCCAGGATGGCGGCTTTTTCAAAGGTTATTTTATTCTAATCACCGTTATGGGCCCCGATGTCTTCATGCATCCTTCAAATTCTTTAGCAATTTCTGAGAATGGTGGGGTTTTGTGGTTCTCTTCTGTTTTTTTTTTTTCTCTGCTAAATTTGTTGCAAAGATCCAAAAGCATTAGAATTTGTTGTTAGAATGCTATCACTGCAGAAGAATGACATACAGTTACTTTTGCATTTTGTCACATTTATTTTGTAATTTGTCAAAGGAAAGACGAGCCGTTAGCTGCTTGGATTTTCTTTATCTTCTGTAAAAAATTGTGTTTTTTACATTATGAAGAGGGGAGTTATAGCTCTTTCCCTAAATCCTTAACCATTTTTTTGTTCAATTTCTAGTTTTTGTTCCATTCTCTTGTGTGGGGTGACACTCTAACATATGGACTAGGTAGAATGTGGAAGCCCTTATGAATTGAAATTGCCTACGAAATACTTCTTGTTGGGTTCCTTGACAAATTTACTAGGGAGAAATATGGTCATTTAAATGCCTTCCATGTTTTTTATTCTTGAAATATGAGGTGCCTTGTTAAACATCCCAAGATGTTAATAGCCTAATATGTGGCTCCATTGTCTTGCTGCAATATCTGTCATGTGGGGATAATGGAAAAGTAGGTGCACTGATTTAATGTCCCATTTTCTTTTCGGTAGAAAGGATGTGTTGCATTTTCCTTTATTCCTTTCCAATCACTTTTGATTTCACTTCATGTGACTGCTGTATACGTAATCTCTAAAACAAATAATGGTGCATTTATATTGATTATGTTTTTATTAAAAGATCAAGATAAGGATATGGCTCCTCTACGGTGAAATCTAGGTAGTTCATTTTTTCAAATTTAAATTTTGCTATCGAATTGCTTATACTTTATAACAATCCAAACCATTGACTTCTTGATTAACATTAATCCATTCTGCAGTGCACTTCAGAGGATTAGAATCCTAAGATAGGGGATGATGGAACTTGCATTCTAAGTGTCTAACTCCATAAGCAAATTACACAACGTAAAGTACTTCTTATTGTCTGAAGTAAAGGTTAATGGAATTGATCTCATAGAAGTACGACATCACAGTTAAATAGCAAGTTGATGAGGCACATGCCAGAGCGTTCTTGGGAAAAAAGAAAGCTTGGAGTTCGTGTTTAACTTTAGCTGAGTTTGTTATAGAGAGACTTTGAATTTAAAGAAGTTGTTGCACTTTGAGAAGTTTGAACTTCTGTTGGTTTCAGCACTGCTGCCCTTTGTATGTGTTTGAAATTTTAATGATAATAAATCATTCATTTAAATGGGATATCCACTTAGTAATTATATCATATAATCTTATGCTTATTTATTTCAATGATTATTTCTTCTTCATTACATATTTGAGTGATACAAATCTGTTCAAAATGATGAGGTTTGAAATGTTTTTATTTCACAGGTGAACCTTTGCCTCTGGCTCTGCATTTGTGACCTTGTCTAGTCTATTGGCCTTTTCTTTCTTTCTTTCATTTTGTGTGTGTGTTTTTGTGGTTGTTGTGCATATCATCATTGTGATTATTTGCTTCTACCTTTTAATATGGTCATTAGGCACGTTGTTCCTGTGATAAGTATTGATTTTTAAGGTGATTGAAGAATCTTTGAGCAATGTCGTCATTTTCCTCCCATTAAATTGTGGGTAATTTTATTTGAAACAAACAGGTATCTTCAAGGACTTAAATCTGAGGGTGGTGAACATGGTTTCTTTTCCAAAGCTTTAGGAAGCAACAGTGATCTTCGGATGGAATCCCAGCTGGAAAACACCTTGACGCCAAGTGGAGTTGCCTCATTTTCTACATCAAGATCAAATAATAATTCCATTTTGCAGGGTGATTATCTCCAGCATTCGTATACATCTGGTGAGCATGCATCAGGAGAATCTGTTAAGCATGAGGGTCAGTCTCTTAGACCTTTCTTTGATGAATGGCCTCGGAGCAGGGAGTCGTGGTCTGGTCTGGAAGCAACTCAGCTCTCGATGTCCATTCCCATGTCATCGTCGAACTTCTCTACAACTAGCTCTCAATCCTCACATGGTGAAATTAAATGAGGTC
This sequence comes from Pterocarpus macrocarpus, assembly GCA_031439585.1. NCBI lineage: Eukaryota > Viridiplantae > Streptophyta > Magnoliopsida > Fabales > Fabaceae > Pterocarpus > Pterocarpus macrocarpus. Next base: position 75,813,121 of record CM062520.1, on the reverse strand, counting down.
AAGTTTCAGCATGTATCCACCAACCACATATTGTTGCAGATAACTAAGAACTGTCCATGTTTATCAGTAACTGTTCATGTTTCTCAGTGCGATGTTTTGTAAGGACCAAGCAAGTGTTGTCAAATATGCTTGCTCCAAAGAGATCCCGTTTTCTTGTATTTTCATTAGTCTCTATAGCTACGGGTTTTTCTGCACTTTATGTTGAGGAAGTTGTCTACAACTCTATGGAACCTCATCTAGTGAGTGCATCTTAATAGAATCCTTCAACATTCTTCGTTTTGCATTTAAGCATACAGCAGTATGTGATCATGATTTAATGTATGTTGAATGAGTTTGCTGGTTCTGTCATGAATTAATGCATCCCTTGGAGCTATGATGTGGCCTGTGCATTGCAAGGACTCGTTCTTTTTGTGGGTTTGGGATGAAGAAACCTTGAAAATTGGGATTAGACTATTAGTTGGGGGCAAACACAAAGGAAATTACGATAATATATGAATCCAATTAATAAATAACAAGTGTGATGGAAATTAATTATGTGCCATAAAATCAATAATATATGAGACCATATGATGCAAAAATGGACCTTTGATCATTAGAACTGCCCAAAAGAAATATTCGAGGGAGAAGGTATAGAAAATTATTTAACTTAACGCCTTCGTTTTCCTCGTGGCTCAACGCTCATGCTCAAGGTTAAAGGGCCAATCTAATCTAAATGTCTAATGGTCGCTGTCAAGGTGAATGGGTTAAAATGATCAAGCCCCTCGCGGTTTCTAGTATAATGGTTATACTGCGTAGATAAATTTCCAAGGGCCAACTTGACCATGGAATAGCCCAAGAGCAACTAGCATTATAACGAGGAATTTGAATTACATATTCTATGCTATTGCTGTTAAGTACAATTAGTTAAAAGAGAAACTTCAGAAAAAATTCAATTCTTTGATGAGTCAATCCTTTTTGCAAAAACCAAAAAAGTTTCGTTAGCACAGTTATTCAGTTTTGTTTTGTTTTATTTATTTTTCTTCATATTATGCGGGCGTATTATAATTAGAAATGGTCATAAAATTTGGTTTAGATTCTTAGGCACAAAAAGAAAAAAGACCAGGTGGCTGGCTGCTTTCCACATGTTGTTTACACATGCATGTGCCTGACGCATCGTTTGTTGCTTGCTGATTTGACAACGGTGCACTATGGAAGGCCCGAGAATAAAACAAGTAACCAGGCAGGACACGTTCATGGTCACCTCAGCAGCAATCATCAGCGAAGGCGTTGGATCTTATGGATTTCTTTCTGAATAGTGGTGACTAAGGCTTTGGGCCCACTTTCTATATAAACTTCCAAGTCCAGCTCACCAAGCAATTCGGTCTCAGCATTATAGAACGAAGGACGAACAAAAGCCCTATATTGTAAGCATATTTCAAAATATTATATTTTTTATGCATGCATTTCAGTACTTCCTGGCTTATAATTGATTACTAGATTGCTAAGAAATTGCATAATGAACAAGAAAATGAAGATAGTTTTCCCTGAATATTGAGTAATCTATAGTGACTTTGCAATTTGCATTGAACACTTTCTCAACTTTTCCATATCTCTGTTTCAAATGCTTATTTTGTTCAACCGCCGTTAATACCTTTTGCTTCTCACAAGATACTGCACCACGAGCTGATCCATTAAGCTGTATAGGCCACTAGACAACGGATATGGACCATGTTAAAAGAAGTCTTCATATTTTATGATAGTAACGCACTTAATTTAAGAAAATTATAACACAAGATATATGTAAATTCCTTGTTGATTTCTAACTCAAGATAATAAAATATGAATTCTTACAATCTGTCATTTGGATATATTAAGAGGCAGTGTAAAAAAATACTAATAAGAACATTGACTTCTCTGAATCTCATAAGACGATTCTAAGTGACTTTACATATCAGCAATCGGTCATTTTGTTGATTTTGTTAAAAATGTACCACATTCAGGTCTTCTTTATGATGGATGGATTGGAGAGGCTACATGCACATGTGAATGTCACTAACATGAAGATCTCAGCATTGAAATAGCGCTGTAATACTGTTTCTCTCTCCCACTGATTTGGAAGCATATATAACCTGCTGCAAACTTAAACATGAACCGGTTTTCCTATCTACGAAGAAGATTACAACATATTCTTCATTATTCGTATAGTAAAGCATGTTCTTTCCTCCGATTCCAGGCCTTGATTGTGTATCGGTTCCTACTCGTCCATGTACACCCATTCTTTTTTCACCTCGCTTTTCATAATCTTATCCGTGCTGGGTTATTTGGCCTTGAAGGCCTTAAAGCCAAGAACTTACCATGCTAGGCCAAACAACTTTGACTTGTTTTTTTACTGCCGTTTTGGCATCCACACAAACTGGCCTTTTAGTAGTGGAAATGGAGGTTTTCTCCAATAACCAACTGATCATTATTGCCATTCTCATGTTACTAAGGAGATTTTCACTTCCATGATTAGACTTGTTTTTGCTTGGTTTAACTTTAACCTCCTTATGCATCAAAGTAACACCAACAGTAGAAGTACCTCAAACTCTAGGGCCTTAGAGGACCAAGTTGAGTTGCATGTATTATCAGCTATCTCTCTCACAGAGCTGTATAAACAACCAAGATCAAAATGGTAATGTGGACACACTAAATCTGAAGCGCAATTCCATTAGGTATTTGGCATGTGTGGTTCTAGGTTACCAAATATAAGTTTCTTCATCTTTTTGTATTCTAGTCTTTTTGTACCTAAGCATTGAACCCAGCGCAACGGAAATACTAAGAAACAAAGATTTTAAGATACTCACATTTGTGGTGTTTACAATAGTTTCTTCGTTTTACAATTGTTGGCTTGTCCCCATAAACGAGAACAAGATGATTTTCAAGAAGAATTTAGGTCTCCTTCTCCTACTTATTCCACAGATCCTGATGGGGAACACATTGTACCCTCCATGCTTGCGGCTACTAATATGGGCATTGGGAAAATGTACCAAAAGAAGGGAGTTCTATTTTATTCTAAAGAATCACATAGACATGGGTTATTATTACATGTTTTCTACATTGTTTTGAAAATCGTACCGATCAGTCGGTCTGACCAGTTGAACCGGAAATCGGCCAAGTATCTGATTTGGTTACATCTAAAAAACCATCGTCTCAAAAAATCGAGATTGAACCGACTAAATTGACCAAGAACCGATAAACTATCAAATCGGACCGATTTTTTTTTTTTTAAAGAAGCACAAAATTATTTTTTGATCATCAATGATGAAGTTAATTACTTCATTATGATGAAAAATGGTCAAAAATATATTTTGGTTTGCCAAATTAAAAACTACTATGTCTCTTACTCTTTAAAAAAAGGGCTTAGAGGTGATAAATATATATTAAAAAAAAAAGATGCATAGGTACTATTTATAGAAGTTGCAAGAGTAAAAAAATTTTACTCTAAGCAATGTGAGACTTAATAATTTATTTATATTAGTTATATTAATATGACTTAATATAGTAATTTCGATCTCTAAAACTATTTTTATCATATTAAGATTTTTTAATCATTTTTATTTATATATATATATATATATATATATATATATATATATATATATATATATATATATATATATATCCCGGTTAAACCTTCGGTTGAACCGGTTGAACCAATAAACCTTTGAATTAGTACCTTGTCCGATTCAATACCTGATCCAATTTTCAAAACCTTAGTTTTCTAAATTTTGTTGCTGTCAACTTGCTATGACTGTTGTGGGGTTGCTTGTCACACAGTTGTTGTTGCTTTGTGCTCTGGAGTTGAACTCAAGAAACATGTAAGGTTTGAATTGTAACATCCTGAAAAAAAAAAAATAGTGTGTCTGATTGACATTATTAATTAATTTATTTTGTTGCATTAGAGAGATACGATTAATTAGAATTGAAATATAAATGTTAGGGTTAGGGATATTTAGATTTGCTATGTCGAAAATTTTAAGAAGACTATTAGTAATGTCTTGCCAAATTAAGAAAAATCGATTTGAATTCGGTGTCTTGTAATGCAAGAACCGAGCCAATAAAAATTTATATTGTAGAATAATATGAATACCAATTAAAATCCTAAATTGAGTGGCCAAAATTTATCCATATATACCCTTGGGTTGGTGCCATTTCAGCCACAAAAAAGGGAAGCTTAATGAAATTTCAAACAAGCTTGAATTCCACCAATCATCCACATGAGTCACTTCTCTTTTTATGACTCAAAACCAAACTAATTCCAATCTTCTTCAAAATTTGGCCTACACACACACCAGACTCATTTCTCTTATTTTCTTCTTCATCTCAACTCTTCATCCTACTTCCACACTCTCACCCAAAACTTACTTCCTTATTAGCTCAAGCTTGAATCTAAGATAGGATTCTTGAGTTTTGTTGGATATTAGGGTTCATATGACCTGTTAGGATTTCTTTGTTCCTCTTTAATATAATGTTATATGATGATGATACAACTTGTTTCAATTGCATTAACATGGAAATTGTTGGTTTGGGTTGGAAAATTGATCAAAAACTCAAGAAAGAACTTAAATAGAGTTGCTAGAAACTGAAACCTTAGGGATTGTCTGTACTATGAATGATGCATTTTGACCGACAGAGGTCCAAATTTAATGAAACCAGTTTTAGATGAAATTAGACAGCTAGAGCTTTCCAATCATATAAATTATAAGACCATTAGACCTAAAATAAGAGAGTTACAAATTTTGAAGTAACTTATTGAATCTTGTCTACTGTTCTAACTAGTAAGGGTTGTGAAGGGTATAACTCACCCTATACAACTTCAAATCGAATGCAACAAATTTTGTTAGGAAACTAACATATATAGTATATTTCATAAAAATTTTAGATCTAAATCTAAATTGTGATGCTTCCAGTAATTCTTTAAATTTGACCTAAGATTCTGTTTGGATAAAATAGGGCAATAACCTTTAGCCCACTTTGAGAGCTTATAACGTAGGCTCTACTTACTCATTCGAAATGAAACTTGTGGAAAATAAAAGATGATTCAATTAGATTAATTTAGATATAAATTTCAGATAAAGTTAGTGAAAATTGTATTTTTAATGAATTTTTATATTTAAGTGCTCAAATATGTCTAACTACAGGATAGCTTTGCATAAAACCTTAATAACTCAATTTATACACCTCAAAACTTAATGGGACTAAAAAGATTTAACAATAAATTAACAATTCTATAACATATTAAATTTTCATATTTAAATAAGTTACAATGAAATTATGGTACAATTTATAAAATATGACAGATTTGAGAATTTTAAGGTGATTTGACAACTTCAAATATTAGGAGCCTCATAAGCCATAAATGGCTAATGATTAAATTCCTGATGAACTTTTCTATCATCATGTTACAATATTGATGTATGATTATGATATATCTTGACTAGCTAACTGATATGACATTGTCTATATATGGGAAAGTATCATGTTTTCAGCTATTATGCTGCCGGACTTTTAGTAGAAATACATGAATCATGCCTTATGATTTTAAGTCTATCAAGCATGTGCATTCAATAATAGATGATCCAGGATGTAATTATAATTCCATATAACTTGGGCCAGCCCCTGGTCAAATTTAAGGAGAATAGACTGGTGTGAAAGTCGGGGAAAGTAAACTTGTTACTCATGTATGGGTATGACTTTGAACTTGAGAAATAGGCTATCACCTAAAGGTGAGAGAAGCTATTCACCTCCAAGGGATCAAGTAAAAGAAGATAAGTAAAGGCTACACTTTGAGGATGGTGATATGTAATGCTCAAGTGCAAATTCGTGTAAACACCTTAGGGACGGCGATATGTAATGCTTAGATATGTTAAGTAAAGGAATCTAAAAAAAGACATGTGCACTTACATGATTATATGATGTACATCTGCATATTCATAAGTTATATTCTGTTTATTTCTATCATGAAACTGTTTTTTTAATTGTCAAGTGCATGAATAAAATTAACATACTTCAGAAGGATATTTTTGAACTTTATAAAAATAAAATTTATAATTGTATGGCATGATCACTTTTTCGTAGTATACCGAAGTAGCTGGAGATAATAACAATGACATTTTATGTGGTAATCTAGGAAATTTTACTAAAAATTTATAATTCTTACTCCTATATATATTTTCATGTTATCTTTAGATAACTCAAGAAGTATAAAAGATATTCATATTGGGCAAAGTTGTTTAAGATTGGAAGATAGTCGAGAATTACTATCAGACAAAGTTCATTCATGTAACAGTAACAACTTCCGAGTGTAATACTATGACTTAAGCATGGTACTATACTTGAGATCGTATTACATGAATTCCTATCAAAAGTCCATTGCCTCTTTGTTTCTAGTTGTAAACTCAAGGCATGTAGGTGAGTATGTACTCGACCTTTCAACCGTCTTTTCAACCATGTTGGTGCTCTTCAATATCATGATGTAAGTTCATCCCTTTCCACAACACATTTGTAATTAGAAACATTTTTTTGAACTCATATTTTAGACATCTTGGACATCTAATAACCATACATAAATGAATATGGTGGATTTGATAAGATAACTAATAATGGATCTACAAACCTTTCACTAGAATCACTAATTAACACGTAATCATCCATATTTTTTCTAGATAGATTCACTAATAATGTAACTAAAATCTTCTGTTATTAATAAAGAAGTAGTGTACCAATAACATTACAGATTGAAAATTTCCCCATACTAGACTGAATACAAATACAAATATATATAAATATGAATATTTTATGTCCTAAATATCTACAATCATGAAGCCAGTAATAAAGTGCCTCAATGACTAATTTTATCCACTCTCTTTGTTGTTCCTCTCCTCAACACTACAATACCAGGTACTTGCCACCGTACACTACATTTTCGCTTATACAAGACGAGGAAGACTACAAGAAAAACTACAAGAAGAACAACAAAAAGATAAAGAGAGTAATGGACAGTCTTGTGTTGTCACAGATCTCTTACGTGGCCATTTTCATTATTCTCATTTGCATAACCGAGAGAGACAAACTAGAGGGAGATCCCCTCAACTTTAGCCTCTTGACCACTACGGTAGAGGTCATTGGGAGAGGCTCTTTCTTATATACTATTATTGGTTGCTAAAGATATATATTGCAGGTTTACATTATTGATTGATGTAAGGAGTTTAATTGCAGTGCATATGGGAATGTGGGGCTTTCAATGGGATATAAATGTAAGAGGCAACTAGAACCAGATGATCAATGTAAACAAAGTTGGATCAATTTGGTAGGTCGTTACAGCAGCAAAGGGAAAGCGATCCTCATTCTCGTCATGCTTCTTGGCAAGCATAGAAAGTTCAACAGGAGTGGTGGCAAAGCATGGAGAAATTATTAGGGGCTAAGATTGTGTCATGTCCACGTGAAATATCACTCTATAAGTGAACAAAACACAATCCAAGTTAGTGCTCTATGCACCCAATAATTTCTCCAAAACATGGACTCTATCTTAATCAACTTGCCCAAGGGCTAAGATAGGGATGTATACACTCAATTCAGTCATGCTATTTAGCATGAAACAAATTGGTACAACCTGTAACGAATAGATATACTGAAATGCTATTAGACGTACAGTGAGTAAATGGCAGAAATCAGGAAGGCCAATGTGTGAAAAACTAAGGCCATGTAGTTCGTCAACTCGTTTGTATGATAGTTTTTCATACTAATAGGTATTTGTCCACTCAATTAATTCTTGAGATTAACATACTCTATTATTGTAGCAATTGTCTGATTTAGTTGGTTTTAAGCCTAAGGATTTGTCATCTTTCTCCCATTCCAATGTCGCCCTTTCTGAGTTTTAGGTTTCCTTTATTTAAATGGTCCATCCTTATTTATCATTTAAAATTAATCAAACCAAAAAAAAAAAAGGTGAAATATTAAAAACAAAAAGCATTTTTGTCTCTCGTTTTTTGTTTTGCCCCAGGTCCATAAACTGGTTCAAAACAAAAAGCTTGCTTGAGCCCAATTAAAATTTGACCAAAAATACAAACAGCCCAATCCAAATAACCTTTTCTTAAAAATAATAAAATAATAAAATAATAAACATCGTGAGGGGAAAAAACCAAAAAAAAAAGGAGGGTGCTGGTTTCCTTCTATGATAGGATCGAGTCAGAATTTTAAAAATTGGACTACTTAGAATCCCTTGAAGAAATATTGGAGAGAGAATGTGTAGAAAATTATTTAAAAGTTTAAATATATTTTCAATCCCTATAAATATGAGCCATTTTAATTTTGGTCTTCTCCAAAATTTTTATTTTAGTTTTGATTCCTCTATTTTTTTATTATTAAATTTTTAGTCTATACCATTTAGATCCAATATTAAATGATGATATTTATTATGATTAAAAGAAGATTTAATAAATATTTATAAGGATAAAATAAATTTTTTAATATTTATAAAAACTAGACACATATTTTAAAATATTTACAAAGACTAAAATTTAAAATAATAAAAACCAAAAATTAAAAAAAAAATCAAAATCAAACCAAAAATTTTAAAAAGACCAGAACGAAAACAACCTTGTGGCTCAGCGCTCATTCTCAAAGTTAAAGGGCTAATCTGATGGTCATTGTCAAGGTGAATAGGTTGAAATGATCGTGCCCCTTGGGATTTCTAGGTTAATGGTTAATTGCGTAAATAACTTTGACGGGCCAACTCACGACCAAAAATGGATGGATCAACTTGGCCATGGAATAGGCGAAGAGCAATCAAGATTATAACGGGAAATTTGAATTGTATCTCCTACCTTGTTGTTGTAAGTATAATTAATTAAAAAAAGGGAAATTTGTCATTTGAGATAGTAGGCGCGGTGGTTTGATGATTATCGAAGTGCATTCGGAGTCAAATCTCGATCCCATCCCTCCCCAATCCCCCCGCCCGAAAGACGAAAAAAGAGAGAGAAAATTTTGAAGGTGTACTATAGTTAGGAATAATCATAAATTTTGATTTAGATTCTTATGCACAAAAAGAAAAACACCAAGTGGCTGCTTTCAACGTGTTGTTTATACGTGTGGGCACCGCACGCACATTTGTTGCTTTATCAATGGTGGAAAATAATATGGATTTAATTTGAATACACTATTAATGTAAATCAATTATATATTGGTATATCAACAAAAGTTTTTAATATAACTACCCATTATTTGAATAATCATGCAAATGAAAGATTTTGATTGGATGACTGTATAAAAAAATTTTATACTGTCAGTACACCTCAATTAAACCCAAATAATATTGCTATAGCAATTATTTAATGGATCACATTATAATTTTTAATGAAAAGACTTAATAAAGAGATTAAATTATCTAATATTTTAAAAGATAAAATATTAATGTCAGTTTATTTTTATTAGAAATTAATTTATTCAATATTTTAAAATATTAAATATTAATTTATCAATTTATTTTTGTTAATAATTAATTTATCTAAATATTTTAAAATGTTAAAAATCACTTTAGATGTTTACTTATTATTTTGTAATAGTTAATTTAAATAAAAAATAAATTATTTAATTTCTATAATTTTAATTTTTAATTTGAGACGACATGGTATTGCTCCAAATGCAAAATCCCCCGCTTTGTCTTCTAACCAATTTATCGGAAGTGAAAAACAAAGCAAACATTTATTTCGTATGACTTTTCGACCTTTTAATATCAAAATCTTAGTTTCATTGATATAAGTGTTAATTGTTCCAAAAATTTCACACTATTTACATATAACTTTTAAAATATGCAAACTAGTTAATATGATTGTGAAAATTATTAATTTAATTTTAAAAATTAAATAAAATAATTATTAATTATTACATAATAAACATTTATTTTAGTCCCTTTGCTATCTTTATTTTTTTGGATCTATCCCTACCTAGGATGGAGAGAAGATATGATTTATTATGGCGAAAGCAACGACTTAGTCCTACGCCTATACTTATATCCCTATCTTGATATTTCAAAATTAAATATTTTTTTACTTTTACAAGAAAATATAAATAATTTAAATTATTCACATAAAAAAATTAAATTATTATTAAATAATTTTTAAAATCTTACTATGCTTCAATTATAGATTTGTATCTTACAACTATATTTATTAGATTAAGTAAAACCCGATAGTATAGTCTTGCTGTCGCAAATAGTTCTATGCATACGTAAAAATTTAATAAAATAAGATAAAATCAATTTGTCTTAATTTTTTATTAATAATTTAATTATAAATATAAAAATAAATATTAATACATAAATAGTAAATATTTGAATTATAATTATTATAAACATTTAACAGTTTTTTATAATATAAAATTTTAATTTATTAAATGTTACTTGGTATTTAGTTCAATTTTTAATATTTATTTTTTATTTTAATAGCATATAAAAATTAACAAAGATATAAAACTCTGTTTGTCTTGCATATTTTAATATCTTTTACTTCTATTTTTTTATCATAATATACAAAAATAAAAAGAAATTGTATTTAAATGATAATTTTTATTAATTATCTAGATTTAAATTTTAAAACCAATATTATAATTGTAATTATTTAAATATCTAAAATTCTACTATATATTCTTAAATTTATACTAAATATTGTTTCTAGTTCTCATCCAAAAAATATTTATTGTTTCTTGTTTAATGGTTATATTGCGAAGATAGCCTCGACGGGCCAACTTGGCCATGGAAAATTCAAAGAGCAACTAGCATTATAAGGGGGAATTTGAGTTATGTCTTCTACTCTATGCCATCGTTTGTGGTTTTAAGATTTGAAAACGGTGCACTGTGGAAGGCTCAAGAAAATAAAACAAGTGTAACGGACCAGATCAAAAAATGACAGATACTCTAATAACAGAAGCAACGTAACGGTGTCTGTAAGGTCCCGGCACCAGTATAAACAATTCTCAGTATAAATGAACAATGGTCCATCTAAGAATGAAGGGAACCTAGGTATATGAATTATAGAAGCTTGTGTAAAATACTGAAAATGGTTTCAAACAGAATAGCACCCCTACACCTGCAATAAGGACAGGTTCAGTGGTTTAGAACTCAGCAAATGAGGAATAGAAAAGAAGAGGGATCAGAAAAGAGGATTCCAGAGAGAGAGAGAGAGAGAGAGAGAGAGAGAGAGACATCAGGGAAGAAAGTACCACAATATTCTCCAATAGTCCTCGTGATGTCCTTGTTCCACTTTTAATCCAAGCTTCGCACAACAAATCATAATGGGTCTTGGACAACCATAAACCACCTTAACTGTCATATATTGTGAAGCACCAAGAACATTAGTAGTGAATACAGCAATAATTGAAATTCTTGCCCAACTTTCAACCACACAAAATAAGTGCAACCTGAAATCTGTAAAGGCACTCCCAATTCTGTTTTCATTAGTCTTTTTGCTCACACTAACGTGATGCCTCATGTTTCACATGTCCACAAAACTGTCATTAGCTCTAAGGTACTTATAAGCCTCAGAAAGCAACCCCGAAACGATGGCGTTTAGTACCTCAACGATAGGCAGAACCATGTCATATACTGCTGCAAGACTAAAGCAAACAAAAATGTTGGTTGCCATGGCTAATAATTCCTCCGTAATTAATCTCAAAATTGTGTCCATGTGTGATCTAAAACTCTTGTCATATACTAAGAGCCCATTTATCGCAATAGCAATTCCATAGGTAGCAGTCCCACATGATCCTTCTGCATAATGCAGATGGCCAACTAACTTGCTGATATGGTAATCAATTTCTCGATTGATGATACATTGTGCTCAAATACCACTAGCAACACACAAGAACAATTGCCATTGCTTGGCAAATTGCTGTATTCCTATATTATTAATAATAATAGTGAAGGGAGATGGGGTTCTAAAAGTAGCAGCACCTGTCACCTGATGGTTCAGCCCTTGCATGAAGGAAAAGATTGCAGAAAGATGTCTCACAAATGCCCTGCCATAATATTGACACAATAGGATAAGCACTGCAGTATTATTGACACTGAGACCAGATGTAACGGACCAGATCTAAAACTGACAAATACTCTAATAACAGAAGCAATGTAACGGTGTCTATAAAGTTCCAGCACCAGTATAAGCATTTCTCAGCATAAATGAACAATAGTCCCTCTAAGAATGAAGGGAAACTAGGTATATGAATTATAGAAGCTTGTGTAAAATCCTGAAAATGGTTTCCAACAGAGTAGCACCTCTGCACCTGCAGTAAGGACTGGTTCGGTGGTTTAGAACTCAGCAAACGAGGAAAAGAAAAGAAGGGGGTTCAGAGAAAAGGATTCTGAGAGAGAGAGAGAGATCAGGAAAGAAAGTACCACAATATTCTCCAATAATCCTTGTGATGTCCTTTTTTCTTTTTTGGTCCGCACTATGGGGTAGGGCATAAGGGCTCCGCCCCATTCAGTGACTCGAAGTCGTGTCCTCGGATGCACCTGCTTTGAGGGATGGGACGGTGAACCACTTGAACCGGCCCCTGGGTGCCTTATGATGTCCTTGTTCCCCTTTCAATCCAAGCTTCACACAACTAATTGGGCCATTTGGACCTTCTGTCAAAATTGGGTTCATTACAAGGGAGGACACGTTGGTGGCCACATCAGCAGCAATCGTAAGCAACAGCAAAGGCTTTGGATCTTGTGGATTTCTGAATAGTAGTGAGCAAGGCTGTGGAGCAGGGATGGGTACTTAATAAATATTTATGGATATCTATTAAATTATTAAAAATTTAAAAATTTTCAATTAAATATAAAAATTTTAATATTATAAAATATTTAAAATAAATATAAATAATAATTTAATTTCATAATTTAAATTTTAATAATTTAATATATTTAAAATAAAAATAAATATAAAATAAATATAATAATCTAATTTTATAATCTAAATTTTAATAATTTAAAATAAAAATAAATATATAGTAGTAATCCAACTATTAGTCTAATACATAATAACTATAAATAAATTTAATTTCTAAATTTAAACTTTAGTCCAATCAATTTAAATAACAATAATATTAGCTTAATTAAATTAATAACTTAAGGGTAAAATAATAATTTCATATTGGATACCCACGAATATGGGGACAGTGATCCCCACTCCGCCCCACCCTGTTTAACATACAGGTATTTTAAAATCTCTATCTTCATTACCTGCGGGGATAAAATTTTTCCCTCATATCCGTCCCATCATGGGTATTACTCGCAAGTATATGTGGGGGAAGGTTTTTTTTTTACATCCTTACTTTGGAGTCACTTTCTATATAAAGCTCTGAATCCAGCTCTCCAAGCAATTTGGAGGCCATTGATATAGCTTTTATATTAAAAATTTACTTGGCAGTTAAATCAGCTATAGGTGCAACTATTTTACTGTTTTCCATTTACATTTTATACATTTTCCCTTTTTCTAGTGAAGGGTAACAGGGTAATTCCCTAGTTTGCTGATGTAAGAAAATATGTCTCATGTGGTATTAAGTGTGTGTCTCATTTTATTGGTACTTAAGAAAATTACAACTTACAGCTGAGTTGGTTCATGATCTGGGAGATTAGGAAACAGAATCTATGCTCTTGCAATGTTTGTTATATAGCCACTGATGTAAGTGAAAAAAATCATGATGAATAAAATTCAGAAATTCCTTCTATCTCCTATCCTATTACTTTTCCCTATGAATGTTCATCCCGTTGTATTCTCATCCCTATAATCCCTAGTCATTTACATTGTGAATTCTTAGGTTCATATATCAATCAGAAGACATACATATTGACTCTGAAGCACAGGTACAGGACTTTAGTAAAAGTACCCGTACGAGTACGTTCAGGATACGGGTACGGGTATGCATTGGGTACGTCCGGGCACGCCTGGGTACATACCCATTATTTTTTAAAAAAATTAGGTACGGCTTGGGTACGGCTCAGGTATTGCTGGGTACAGCTCGGGTTCAAGATTTATAAAAACGGTGTCGTTTTGAGTTTTTTTTTCCTTCTTCAGCACCTGCAGCATTTGTCCTTTTTTCTTTTTTCCCTTTTTTCTTTCTTTCTTACGTTGCCTACCCATTTCTCCCTTTCTTTTTTTCGTTTTTCCCTTCCTGAGCCCTATCTCCTTCTCCTTCTTTCTTTCACTCAAAATCCCTACTCTTCTTCTTCTTCTTTCTTCTGATACTGATACCCATCCCCTTCCTTCTTCAAATACTCATCCCCTTCTCCTTAAATAACAAAACTCTCCCCTTCCTTCTAAGACCTTCCTACTCCCCTTCTTCTTCTTCTTTCTTTCATTTGAAACGCCCTTCACCTAGCAGCGGCGGCGGTGGCGGTGAAGGTCCTGACGGCGGGAAGCAGCGGTAGAGTGAAGACACCAGCAGTGGCCAGCGGTCCTTCACCCAAGTAGCGTCTGATCTGCCTCTGCTTTTTGTTCTATTTTTTCTTTATTTTTGTTGTTTTTTTTTTGTTCTACTATTGCTGATTTTTGCTGTTGGTGTGGTTTTATTTTTATTTGGTTTTTGTTGCTTTTTTTTTACTGTTCCTGCTGTTGATTTTTCCTGCTAATTCTGTGTTTTTTTTTTTTTTTGGAAAACTTGCTATCTGAAGTGATTGTGTTGTTGCTGTTGAAAATTAAATTTTTTACTTTTGAATAATATAGAAACTTTGTAATTATTTATCAGATGTTTTCACAAGGCTTAACAGCTGGGTTTGGTAGTGGTAGTGGAGGGTCTGGAAGTGGTAATAATGCTGCCAATTCCTCTGCTTCTTTAACTAGTAAATTTGCGACTGGAAAATTTGAGAATAGTGGTGCCATTTGGGCTTATGTAACTATGTTGCAAGATAAGAAATCCGGAGGAGGGAATGTAAATTGGCATTGCAATTTTTGTAATGGAGCTTACAAGGGATCTTATTTTCAGGTGAAATCTCATTTGTTGAGAGAAAAAGGAAATTGAATTGCTATTTGTACACAAGTGAATAATGATTATCTTGAAGAGATGAAGCAAATAGACAAATTCATTGTTGATTTCTAACTCAAGACAATAAAATATGAATTTTTACAATCTGCCATTGGGATAAAAATCTACCCTTACCTAAGTTTGTATTGAGCTGTATCCAGAGTTCATTAGGAGTTTTTCCCATTTACAAAATTTGAATTTAAAATCATACTTAACAAGAATAAATATAGAATTATTTAAACTAAGTATTAGTATGTGGTCAACTCCTTTTAACATTTATAACTTTTTAGGTAATAATTTTTTTCTTTTTGTTATGAGTTTAGGTGGTTACTTGATAAGAGATCCGAACTTTAATTTTGGGCCCCAAATGTTGATCTGATGTTGAGTTTGTTGTGGTTGAAGTTGAATCCCTGCGGTAGCGGCAGTGTACCTGCAAGGACTTCAACACTCAAGTCAAAGAATGCTAGAGTTACTAAGTAAGGCGAATATTGCGTACCTGATTTCAATGATTAAATGACTATTTATAGTATTCCACAACTCTGGGAAATATCTCGGGACCGGTAACAGCGTGAGGCCTATCGTTTAGTCAGAACTAGGTGGCAGCGCATTAGGTGGATACTTTTCCGGGGAAGTCATGGATGTCGTTCAAACTACTACTAGTCGATAGGTTCTGTCATAGGCCTCAAAGCAATATTTATGGGCTCCGAATTGGATGTTTGGATTTGACGGAGATGCATTCGATATGGGCTTCTAATATCGATCTGAATTGGGCTTCATGTTATCGATCTGAATTGGGCTTCATGTTCTTAGTCCATAACAGTGCCCCCAACTCGGTAGTTGAGGTGGCAACTTCAGTTGCTGAGTTTCTTGAGATTGGAGATGGATGATTACTCTACTTATGATCCAATCTCTTCTTAGGGATGCGTTGTTTTCCCTTCTTGGTTGAATTGTCACATCGAAGGTCACGTCAATTTATCCCGAGGAGACACTTAGTGTTTTGGCATCTCGTTTTGTATGCTTTCATCATTTGAATGAGGATGCTTTTTCCATTTTGCCCCCAACTTTTTGCAATGAAAAGACAAGGTTTGCCCCCGGTGACGTTTGGGATGCATGGAAAGGATGTGTGTGCCATTTTAAATACCTTCTTTGTTTCCTATTCCCTATTTCTCTCACTTTTGCCCAAAGTTGTAGCATTCACGAAAAAAGGTTTTGCTTCTGTAGAGAGGTTTTGGGAAGGGCTTTTGAGTAGTGTTATTGCTTTTCCTCTTTGACCAACACTAGAGGTACGTTCCTTTCTCTTCTTTTTCCTATATTTTTATGTTTTTATAGTGAAATGTGGTTTGGTGGTGGCAAATTTGGCTTTCTACTACCATGCTTTGGCGTTTTTGGGCCATGGCGTAGTGGTTGTTTTCCATCTCATTTTGCTCCTCTGTTTGCTGGCAACTTAACCCATTAAAGAGGAAACCACCATAGGCTTCGTCTTCCTTTTTGTCCAATTTCTTTCCGACCTTTATTTTCCGAGTTCATGATTTAGAGGTGGTTTCCTTTATAGGTTTATCTTGGATCCCGTGATAGCAAGAAAACAGAAAACACTTATCTTTCTTCCATTAATTTCGTGGATAGATAGATGGGCAGACCCCAAGGTGCTAGGAGTTCCTTCAGCCGTATCCTTCGAGTTTTTGCACCACTTCTGAGAAGAAAATTTGATCACTCTGAAAGGTGAATATGAGGAGGAGTAAAATGGTGTACTACATCAACCATGATGGCGGTTCGAGATGACGTGGATGTACAATGTCCTCATCACAAAACTAAGCATCCGAATTCCGTTTACCCATTTTCAAGTCACCATATTACAGCAAACTGAAGCGGCTCCTACTCAATTACACCTAAATAGTTGGACCATGATGCGAGGTTTTGAGATCGTGTGCGAATATCTCGAAGTGGCACCCTTACCCGATGTATTCTTTTTCTTTTTTACCTTAACTTGCCCTGTTAGAGGTAGTTTAACCATGGGCTAGCTATCATTTCGAGCGCATACTAACCAGAAGGTGTTTCTTCTCTATGAGGAGTCTTTACACCACTTTAAATCAGTGTTCCTCAAAGTTTTTGGAGCTCCGGGTTCGATTCCATTTTAGGAGATGTTGGAAAGCAGGCTCTAATTTAACTACTTCTGGTGCAAGCACACTAGTGCACCTCGGGTAGAGGAGAGTAACCTCAAAATTGAGGAATAAGCTATACTGCAATTTTTCCTTCAATACTTCAGGAAAAATCACTTGAACTTGAAGAACCTTATTGGTGTGGAACCCAGGGAGGCTAGAAGATATTTAGGTTCTTTACCCTTGCTTCTACAAATTGTTTTCTTTTCTTAACTTGTAATTTCTAACTTGGATTGATTTTTTGTAGACGAAATGGCGCCATCATGATCCGCCTTGGCCGAGTTTCAATTTCATGCCCTGAAAAGGCCATTAGAAGAGGACAGGAGCAACAGTCCAACATCCCTTGGATCGAGAGAGCTGGTTTTTATTGCCACTCCTAACTCCTCCATTCCCAAGGCTAATCCTTCCAAAAAACAAAAGGGAAAAAGGCAGCAAAGGAAAAAATCATCGTTGTCGATCCAAAAGATTATCCGACATCAAAGGAAGGGTCAGAGTTTCATGTGATAGAGTGGGAAGGCGACCTTACTTAGATACTCTGAACTGGTAATTACTTCTGGTGTTCGAGCTCTAAGTGAGGTCAAAGGCTCAAAAGAAAAGCTCTCTCTACTTCAAGACGAAAAGTCGGCCCTGGAAAAGGCCAAATAGGTTAAAACGGTCGAATTGAGAGTGCAATTGCAGTCAAGGGACAAACAACTGGATGAGTCACGAGCTCAGATATCAAAGCTGGAGAAGGCTTATGTCGAGTCGGCTAAAGCTGCTATCAAAGTAAAGGCTGATGCAGCGCATGTGGAGAAACTATGGGTGCAGTCAATTCATTAGATAAAAAATAACCTTGTGGAGCAATGTCAAGTTATATGCCTGGATGCTGATTTCAACGAGGTCGGGCTGGACAAGATCATCATCAATGGTTGTATCGAGGTTGCTCTTGATGATGACGATGAAGACCTTGGAGATCCAGAATTCTATCATGTAGATCCAGTGGCTGACCTTTGATATCTTATGCTTTTATGTTTCTTGTTTGCCCTATCATGGACTTTTGTAATTTGACATTTCTCGGTTCCCAAGTTTATTAATAGAACTTACATTCCCAATTGTAAGTGCTTTTCTTTTCGCCTAAATTTAATAACTTAGAGGAAATATTAGCGACATTTTAATTGGCTTATTAACTAGCTTAAAAATTAATCCAAGGTTATAGAGAAAACCTGGCCTTTCCGAATTGATTATGTCTGAATTGGTTGCGACCGAATTAGATTTTCTGAGGTCTTTAATAACCTAGTTTAAAATTCGCTCAAGCTTGATACTTAAGGAATCTTAATTTTGCTATAGTCAAAACAATCCGAGATAAAAATCTAGATTCTATGATATCATAACTCCTGAGGTGTTGGATCTGGGTTTTCATTTCGATTAAGGGGTGATTAGTCCCTTAGGAAATAACGGAATGCTAAAGCAATGAACAAAACTGCAAAGTTAGAGAAATTTCAACTATAAAATGGAAAAATGGAATACAAATGAAGTATCATAATATTAAAAAACGAGCAGAAGCGAGTGAATATTACTCAGCCCATGAAGTTCCGCCTCATTAAAACCTTCTTGGGAAAACTTAGTGGGACAAAACCCCAAGGTAAAAAAAAGAGTACAGTTACTTGCATGGTTTACATCAGACAAAAATTTCCAAAGGTTAGAGGAATTCTATGACCTCGGAATTTCAGTTCCCGACAGTGTAGAAAGCTTGCATGCCCTATTTCCCAATTCTTCAACAATTTTGTAAGGGCCTTCCTAGTTGGCTACTAATTTTCCTTGCCCAAGGGGAAGTGGCCCGATGTTGGAGCGTCAGAGGACTAAGTCCCCTCTTTCGAGCTTTCGAGGAATGACCTCAACATTATATCGATTGGCTATCCAATGTTTTAATATCTTTTTCCCGTAGATGTGCCATTTCTCTTGCTTTGTTGGCTAGGTCAGCCTCTTTTAGCAGAGCTTGTGAATTCGTACGTTGGAACATTACCCGCAGGCTAGGCTTTTCGACATCAATTAGTATCATTGCCTCCATCCCATAGGTCAATTTGAAAGGCGTTCACCCGTCGTAGACTGCAGGGTGGTTCGGTAGGACCACAGGATGCTACCGAGTTCATCAACCCATGCCTTTTTTGCTTCACCAAGTCTTTTTCTCAACCTCTGGGGTACGACCTTATTAGCTGCCTCGACTTGACCGTTGACTTAAGGGTACTCAATGGAGGTGAAGTAATGCTTAACTTTGTAGCTTGCAAAGAAACCTCAGAACTTTTGGTTGATGAATTGAGTTCCGTTGTCAATTACCACGGAGTCTGAGATACCAAATCGAGTAAATAGGTTTCTCCATACAAACTTCCAGGCCTAGGCCGCCATGATTAAAGACAACGGTTCTACTTCCACCCACTTTGTGAAATAATCTATTGCCATGATCAAACATTTTACTTGTCCCGAGGTGAGTGAAAAATGACCTAGGAGGTCTATTCCCCACTTACTGAATGGCCAGAGAGACATGAAATAGGGTGTTCTTTTGACATCTTGGACATTTCTTCACGTATTCCACCGAGTCTTTGTTCATTGAGGGCTAATAATAGCCAGCTCGCAAAACTTTCAAAGCCAGTGCCTTTCCTCCGAGGTGTTGGCCACAGGATCCTTCATGGCCTTCTTCAAGAACGAGAAGAATCTGATCTGGCCCCAAACACTTTAATAGTAGTTGAGACAAATATCTCCTGCACAATTGTCCATCAATGATTGTGGAGTAAGAGGCTTCTTTACTCAATCCCTTAGCATCTATAGGATCCTTAAGTCTTATCCTATTCTGAAGAAATTGAATGATTGGACTCATCTAACTCAAGATCATCTCGATAGCCAAAGTTGGAAGGGGTTCAACTATCGACGAAGATTTTAATGTTTCCTGAATTAACGACTGGTTGTTCCCTCCAAGTTTTGTGCTAGCCAGCTTAGAAAAGATATCAGCTCTAACATTTTCCTTTACGGGGACATGTTGGACCTCTATCTTGTCAAGTGGCTTAATTAATTCCTTAGCTACCACAAGGTACTTTTGGAGTAGTGCAAGATTAGCTTGATATGTCTCGTTGATTTGCGATGTTACAATTTTGGAATCACTACAAATCGTGAGTTAATTTGCATCAATGTCGTTGGCTAGATGAAGCCTGGCTACTAAGGCCTCATATTCGGCTTAGTTCTTTGAAACAAGGAAGTCGAACTTTATAGAAAGCTTGGCTTTGAACTCCCTTTCCTTTTCAAGTATTACTCCAGCCCCGCTTCCCTTAGAGCTAAAGGCACCATTCACATATAATGTCCACCTCGACTCTTGAGAGTGCTCGTCTTCCACCATTTTGACAAAAAAATCCACTAAAACTTGGGCTTTTATGGCCGTTCTTGGTTTATATTGAATGTCGAATTATGATAGCTCAACCGACCATGAAACCATCCGTCCAGCCAAGTTAGGCTTTTGAAGTATTTGTCGAATTGGTTAGTCAGTTTTGATAATAATTGTGTCGGCTTGGAAATACTGGCGAAGCCTTCGCGCAGTAATGACTAAAGCCAATGCGACCTTCTTTATCTTCCTATATCTAACTTTAGGTCCCTACAATACTGTGCTAAGAAAGTATACAGGATATTGTTCTCTTGCATCCTCCTTAACTAGAGCACTAGCAACGGTTGTGTCGCTTATAGAAAGATAAAAGAACAAAGGCCTGCTGACATCCGGCTTGCTCAATATCGGGGGACAGGATAAGTACCTCTTAAACTCAGAGAATGCGACTTCACATTCCAGCATCCATTCAAAGGTACTGTCTTTTTTCAAGAAAAGGAAAAATGGTAGAGCCTTCCAGGCCAAGGCTGCTATACATCTGGAGAGGGGTGCAATCCTTCCAGTTAGGCATTACACTTTCTTAACTAATGCCGGACTCTTCATTTCCAAGATAACGCAACATTTATCGGGATTTGCCTCTATGCCCCGATGTGTGACCATAAATCCCAAAAACTTTCCAGTCTCGACGGCAAAAGCACATTTTTGTAGGTTAAGCCTCAGGTTGTGTCGTCGTAAGCAATTGAAAACGACTTCAAGGTTGGAAAGAAGATTGTCTTCCTCCTTGGTCTTAACCAAAATGTTGTCGATGTAGACTTCCATTCAGCTTCCAATATGTTCTGAGACTTTGTTCATAATTCTTTGATAAGTAGCCCCCGTGTTTTTCAATCCAAATGGCATAACTTTGTAGCAATAGTTAGCCATAGGTGTTATGAACGCCATTTTTTCTTTATCAAGCAGGTACATCAGAATTTGATTGTATCCCAAGTAGGCATCTACAAAGGAGAGAAAACAGAACCCCGAGGCAGTGTCTACAAGACCATTTATGCTTGGTAACGGAACCTCGTTTGATGATATTCTTCTAGCTAGTAATGATATTCTTTTTCTAGATGAGACCAAACGGATGTTGACGACACATTTCGATATGAAGGATCTCGGTGATGCATCTTTTGTTTTAGGTATCGAGATTCATCGTGATCGATCTCATGGTGTTCTTGGTTTGTTTCAAAAGAGATATATTGAGAGAATCCTGAACAGACTCAATATGGGTACTTGTAAGCCTTGTAAAGCGCCCATTCAAAAGGGTGAAAGGCTCTCTAATGACCAATATTCTCGTAATGATAATGAAATTGCAGAAATGGAGAAGGTAGCTTATGCATCTGCTGTTAGCAGCCTAATGTATGCTCAAATCTGTACATGTCCTGATATTGCCTTTATTATTAGTGTACTTGGGAGATACTTGAGCAAACCTGGTATAGCTCATTGGCAGGCTGCAAAACGAGTTATGAGATACATATAGGGTACCAAAGATTACATACTCACTTACAAAAGGGTAGATCATCTTGAGGTGACCGATTATTGGGCGGTTGCCCAGATGATCATAAATCCACATCAGGTTATATCTTCATGTTAGCAGGACGTGTTGTTTCCTTGAAAAGTGCCAAATAGACACTTGCAGCTACCTCAAACATGGAAGCAGAGTATATTGCTTGTTATGAGCCTACACGTCAAGCAATATGGTTGAAAAACCTTATTGCAGAATTTGGTATTATAGAGAGTATCTTTGGGCCTTTAATGATATATTGTGACAACTCTGTCGTGGTATACTTCTCTCATAACAATAAAAGCTCAAAGCGATCAAAACACTTTGACACAAAACTCATGTTTGTTAGAGAGAAGATTCAAGAGTTTCAAACACGTGTCGAGCACATTCCTACTGAGCTTATGATTGCTAATCCCCTAACCAAAGGACTGACTGTCCAAGTCTTTGTTGATCATGTAACCCGTATGGGTGTAGTGAGGTCTTTTAATATTTTGGGTTAGCGGGAGTTTGTATTTGAAAGCTATTGTGACCTCATATATTTTATAATGTCTTAAGACAACTTTAATGACTATTATTTCCATTATTATTGTTGCATTTGTTTATATATTTTGGGCAACTTGATTGCTGCAAATAATAGCATATTGTGGAGACATTTTGGCCTAAGTCTCATTTTGTTATTGAGATATATATCTTATATAGCATCTGGGGCAGATGCTTAGGCCATTTTGATTGGGAATTGCACTAGATCACACATTGGCATGCTATTCATTATGCTTTCCCATTTTTTCATATCCTACTTTTGTTTTAGGTCACTAGGATATGAGTATCTAGCATGTATCATATCAGCACTCCTTCAAGTGCGATTTTCTGCACTGTTGAGATTCTCATTATCTAATATTAGACTTGTAGTTGAAATATTGGCTCAACTTTGGCATTATATTGTGGCCACATATTGTAAATTAATCTGGAGTACTATTTTACTTAAAATCGTAGTCTGATTTATGTTGTCCAAGTAGGAGAATGATGGATTATCATGTGTGGACTGCCATAAAATTCAGATTATAAGTTTTAATTCTAAAACTCAGATTAATTGAATGTCAATCGTTAAAGCATTTTATTTAACCTAATTATGTGAGCCATATTGTTATGGGGTTTAATAATATAAAAGGATATAATATAAGCCTTATATATAAGCCTTGCTATAATGGGTGTCTTGGCTCTACGTTTTGATAACACGGGGAGAGCCCCCTTTTCCTAGCACTATATATAAACGTCTGTGGCCTAATTGAAACAGAGTGTTCATTTTCAAACTATATCGGAAATAGGAGAATTCTCTCTCTCTCTTCCTCCTTGCCTCTTCCTCTTCTCTTTCTGCCTCTATTTCTCAATTCCTTTCTCTGCTTCTGTAATCAAAGGAAAGAAGAAACTCCAAGCCTAAATCATGGAATCTCTTTGCTCTTCAATCACTCCAGGTAATTGACAAAGTCTCGATATTGATTTCTATTTGTTTGCATGCCTTAATCAGAGTAAACCTAAGATTTGAGGCTTTAAAGTCTAACAGTGTCCAATCAGAATTTATGAAACAAACCTGGAGAAAATATTTGTCATCAGTCCAAAGAGTAGCTTTGTCCTTGGTAACAATAGCAGTTCCAACAGTACCAGTAAACCATGGTAGCAGTTTCTCCTCATGTAACATTCAGCAATGAACTCGCTCTACCACGAAATTAATTAAAAATAAAAGATTAAAAAGAGAGTTTACCAACTCTATATTGGTAATGAAGAGTAAGTAGTAATAATGGGCGAAGGAACCATACCTGGTAAGCACTATGAGAAGGAATGATATAAGCGTCAATGGCAATTTTGGGTTTGGAGAAGAGTTGGCAGAGAGCAGTGAGCTTGGGGTCGAGCTGAGATTGAGAATCAGTAGCAAGACTCTTTGAGTTCAGAATATGACTTCACTTTGATGAGGCTACTGCAATTTCAGACAGCCAATGAAGTGCTACTCCTCTAGCAAAAAGCCTTAGGAAAATTGAATCACCTTAACATGCCTTAGCAGAACAGGCATACTAAGGTTCCAAAAGTGAAGAGAAAATGGAACTCCAAAACAAAACTGAGTTGAAGCCTGATACAGATAATTGGATTGTGAAAGAGTGATCCGAAAACAGAATCGAAAGCAAAACATGGATAAAATGGAAATTGCAGAAAGATAAGAGCAAAGAAGAAAGGTAATTACCTGATTCTACTTCTTTACCCTCTTAGACATGATTTTATTGTTGCCCAATAGCAATCCATTCATCATTGTTCAGACCTTTTTCATAAACTTTTTGGTGAATTCCAAAACCAAAACAAATATCCACATCATTCATTCGGTAGAAAAAATAAATTGAACAAAAACTAAAAATAGTAAATAATAATAATAATAATAATAATAATAATAAAGCTCTCAACTCCAATGAGTGATTAGGTAATGATGGCAAACTTCTGGTCACTGTGGTAGTTGTTGAACAACAGAGAGCATATAGCTTAAGAACTTCATCAAACTAAAGTATAATAAGCATTCAGAGAGCATGTTTAGATAAATAAGAACTTCATTAAACTATAATAAGTATTTAGAGAGCATATCAAGTAAATAAGCATGCATAAATCAGATAAGAGTCCGTTTGGATAAACTTTTAAAAAAATGACTTTTTTCTCAACTTCTTTTAGTAGACTTTAAATTTTAGAAAAAGTTATTTTGTATTTGGATAGACTATTTGAGAAGTACTTTTAATTGTTAAAAGTATAAAGCTGTTTGGATATAAAAAAATAAAAGTACTTCTTTTATAGCCAAATTATAAAAAAAGACATTCAAAATAAGGAAAGAGAACTAAGGTTTGATAAGGGATAAAAAAGAAAAAATATGTATTGTAATTTTGAATAAAAATAAAGGATATTTTTGGAAGATAATTTTATTAAAAATTATATCTGCTTATACTTTTTTTAGAATCTAGATATTCCTAACTTTTAAAAAAAGTGATAAATTGACTTTTTTTAATTGAGAGGGATGAGAAAGTATGGTGTGTGGTGCACCATATAAAGTATGGTGCACCACATACCAAGTGATCTAATGGAAGGTGTACCATACACCTTATCAATTTAAGGGCTGAGATTAATAGACTATATGTACAACTAACCTCATGTTATGCACAATAAATTTCTTCCTCTCTCCCCCTAACAAAAAAAAAAAATCCTCTATTTCACTGTTCCCCTCATTATCTGCTTTTGCCACCAATCTTCTTCTCTTCACTAGCCCTTCGCTGCTGCCCTCGCTACCCTCGACACCACCCCCACCTATGGCAGTGGAGGACGCTTCATCCTCTTCCAGGCGCGAGCTGTAACATGGTTCGAAGGAGTTGCCCAATGAACGAGGGTGGCAGTCGAGGTTGTTGCAGAGTTGAGGCAACACCGAGGCAGTAGAAAGGGTGGCAATATTTGACGAAGACAAGGAGATGAGACACGATGGCGACGACGTTGGTGACGCGGTGGCAATGGCGAGGAGGAAGAAAGCAGCAATGAGAGAGGGGAGAAGAAGTGTAATATAGTTTACAAAAGTGGTTAGTTGTACAAATAATCTATTAATCTCAGCACTTAGATTGATAAGGTGTATGGTACACCTCCCATTACATCATTTGGTGTGTGGTGCACCATACTTTATTCAGTAGACCACAACCTTAGCCCATTATATATAAAGGAAGATGACCCAAATTTATACGCAAACAACATAAGACAATAGACTCATTATCATTGTTATGTGCATATTCCGATGTTGTCTTCTTCCACGCTCCTTCATGTTTTCCTTTCATGTGCTCTTATCTTTCATGCGTTGGTAATATCTTTTCTTTCTTCTACTATATATTATAGGGTTTTGCTTCTTTGAAAGTGTTTGGTATTTTTTTCAATCGATATTCTTCAATCCACTTTGTTCTATTTTTTCAAAATGTTTTTTCAACTAACTAAAGTTTTTTTTTTTTTTGGGTATGGTAGTAACAAGTTCATTCAAGTTTTTTTTCCCCTTTTTGAATTATTTTTATTTGATTAATACTTTGCATTTGTTCATGTTTTTTCTTATACTGATTTCTGGTTTTTTCTTTTTTTTTTTTCTTTCTCTTAGAATAATGATAAATTTTGATTGAAAGAATTTCTCTATGAATTTGATTTTAATCGTCCTTTAATTAGTTCAAAGGTTTAATCTTTTTTTTTATTGGTAATTTTTTTTATTTGTATGGCTACTTTGTTTGAACACTTGTTCTCCATCTTCTTTTGTGGGATTAAAGGTTTATTCTTTTTATTGTAGTATGGCACAAGGAATTTCATTGCAACTTCAGTTTGATCTTTGTTGGTAAGATTTTTTCTTATTCTATTGCTATTTTTTTTCTTTTTTCTTTCTCTTGGAACAGTGGCAAATTTTGGTAACAAGTATTTTGATTTTAGGTTTTTCTTTCTTCCATTATTTTAATATTTATTTCATTGTATATTTTCAATCTTTCCTTTTTTTTTTTTGGTGTTAATATATGTTTTTTTTATTCTTAAATTTCCTTGCAAACTTACTGTCACAATCTACTAAGGGAGATGGAATTCGATGTTTTTCAAGATGAAATACATAGTTATAAAGCTTGGACCGAACCGGCTGGTCTAACCGGTGAACCGGTTAGGTAATTGATCGGAGCCACACAATGAATCGGATCTACAGAAGAATCGGTGTGAACTAATTGAACTCGATGGTTTTTGAAGGAATTGGCAAAGAATCAGTGACCTAATCTCAAAAATGATAAAAAAAAAATCCTAATCTCTTCCACCGTTGGCCGGCCACTGCTTCTCCTATTGCAAATCTACTCCAACTACCGTTGTGCCACACCATCTTCGGCACCTTGTGCTACCACCACGTCCACGTTGAAGGAAGGAAGGAAGGAAGGAGAGAGAAAGAGAGAAAGAGTGAGAGAGAGAGAGAGGAGAAACATGACTTGAGAGAAGGCTTGGAGGCATAGAGTGTGACAGTTGAGAGGAATAAGTGAAGAGCAAAAAGATGTGTTAGGTACAATTAGGTTATTATTATTTTTTAAAATTTACAAAGATTAAGTAATGATGGGCTTATGGGCCCATCTCTTGATGTGCAATAATGTGAATGAGCCTCAAGCCCTCATAGTAGTTCAATTGTTTTTGTTTGCGTCTTAAATCTTGACTCTTGACTCTTGAGTAGACAAATTTAAAAAAAATTAAAATAATTTTTATTTTAAAAGTATATTTTTTATAATTTAAATATATTAATTAGTCTATAGTAATTATATAATGCTTTTATATATATTTATATTAATTAAAAAAATTAAAATATGTTAAACTATTAATTATTTATATCATTTTATTGAATTTATTTAAATTTTAATATATTTTTATATTTATTTAATTAAATTTGATTTAACCGATTCAATAAAAAAATTTTATTTATTGAACCATTGATCCAATAACCCGGGGCTTTAACCGAGTCAATAATTGGATCGAGTTTTATGCCTATATTCTTTTGTTACTAATGGAGAGGCTATCGTATGAGTATCATGCTATTTCTTTTATAACAATTTACTGATGCATGTGCAAAGAGGTTGTCGCATAAGTATGATGATATTCCTAATCGTGACATGTCAAGCTCCAAATAGAAGGCTACCAAAATTGAAGAAGAATTAATGTCCTATTCTGTCAATTTCGTAAGTGATGTTTTGTACTATCCATAGCATTTCTTTGATTTGAAGGATTCGACGGGAGAAATGATTGATGAATTCATTTTATATAGAATATTGTATCGATTTATATTTTATTTATTATTAAATAGAATATAAATTTTATTTGAATTAGATTTACATCTCATTCAATAATAAATGAGATGTGAGTTAATATAATATTTTATATAAAATAAATTTACCTATTATTATTTAATTATAATGCGGAATAGAAATAATTGCTTCATATATATTTTTGTTTGATAGCCATATCTTTTGATAAAGGTTCAGCCTATCATTTGATGTATATATATTTCAAAAGGTTTATTTAATTAATTAATTTAATATTATATTAAATTTTGAATTGATGTAAGAAAATTTTAGTTGGCCTTACTATAATAGGCAGGGTTTCAAAGTGAGTAAAAATTGCAATTCCTAAAATTAGCATCATTTCATTGATTGCATTATTTCAGTTATTATTGATTGTTTGGATTATTATTGAGTGAAATTATTTCCATTTTTATTTCTTCTTTAAGTCCATTTAATTAAAACAGTTTCTATTAGTACATGTTACAAGATAAAAAGCCGTTGGTATTGCTTTTACAATGTTACCTTTTAGTCACCAAAGTTCTTAGTTCATAAAGTGATATACTTTTCTCATTACTGTTACAAGTACAGCGTTACTTTTTCTTTTTCTTTTTCTTTTTTTTTAAACAAATGGGGCTTTGCATCTGCACGGTGAACATCAGTTTTATCCTAAAAGACCATATTGCCATCACGAGATAATGCATGTCAAAGCTTCAGTCATTTTTTATGACTTCCACCAAACTCGATGAGAAATATAAGTATCAAATTGAGGTTTGCATTAAAGCATTGAAAGAATAAATGATTTAGGATAATTAAGAATTTATTTAATTGGCCAAAATTCTACACCACAATTAATATGCTCGTATAATTATGTAAATAATTTGATTTGATTTTGCAATTTTGATATGTATTTTTTTACGTTGATAGAAAGTAAAAGGAAAAAGGACTTGATTAGAAAATAAGAAAAAAGTGTTCATGCCTAAATAAACAACTCGAGTGAAAATTACTAATCAAATTGGAGTCAATTGGAATTAATTATATTTATTATTTATTATTATAAATATTATAATTGGTATATTCTATAAATAAATAAAAACTGGCGAAAAAAAAGTGTTCATATCAAATAAATAACATGAACAAAAATTACTAATCAAATTGGAATCAATTTTAATTAATTATATTTGTTATTGTAATTATTGTAATTGGTAGGTTCTCTAAATAAATAACCTGAACCAAAAAAAAAAAAGTGTTCATACCCAAATCAATAATGAACATAAACTAGAAACCATGATTGGCAGTCAAATTCAAAAAGTATTCAAGTACAAAAAAAAAAATTCAAAAAGTGTTCATATCTAAATAGTTAAATTCAATGAAAATCTCAAATCAAATTGTAATCAGTTATAATCAATCATAATTAGTTCAAAAATACATTGCCTGAATATATTTGATTTAATCCCAAATTCAAATTTGAAAAATTTGAAAATGTTCGAAGATAAAAACAAAAACTCAATTAATTATCTGATTTATTAATATTAATACTTACAACGGACGATGCGAAATGTATATTATATATGGGAGATGCTAAAGATATTTATTACACAAATAATGGTTTACTTACCTTATAATTCTTATCAATTTATATTAAATAAAAATAATAAATAAATTTATGTTCATATTAAAATTTTATTTAAGATAATAATATTTGCGTAACAAAAAAATTTCCAACATAGAATAATTTTATATTGATATTTGAAATGGGTGATACTAAATATATATATTGCACGCTATATGTTAAAGGTGTTCATTATGTAAGTGATGATTTGTCTCCTTATAATTATTATCAATTTATAATAAATAAAAATTAACAAATTAGTATATATTCATATTAAAATTTTATTTAAGACAATAATACTTGCATGACAAAAGAATTTAGATATAGAACAATTTCTAATATTGATATCTAAAACAAGTGATATCGAATATATACATTGCACGGGAGATGTCACAAATGTTTATTACACAAGTAGTGACTTAAATACCTTATAATTATTATCAATTTATAATAAATAAAAATTAACAAATTAATATATATTTATATTAATTTTTTATTTAAGACAATGATACTTGTATGACAAAAGAATTTAAATATAGAACAATTTTCTAATATTGATACCTAAAATGAGTGATACTGAATATATACATTACACAGAAGATGTAAAGGATATTCAATACATAAGTAATGACTTACCTTCCTTATAATTATTATCAATTTATAATAAATAATATATATTAAAATTTTATTTAAGATAACGATATTTTAATAACAAAAGAATTTAGACCTAGAACAATTTTATATTGATACTTATAAATAGGTGATACTGAACATATATATTGCACAGACATGTCAAATAGAACAATTTTTTTTTATTAATATTGATATCTAAAATAGATAATACCAAATATATATGTTGTACGAGAGATATCAAAATTATTCATTGTATAAGTAATGACTTATCTACCTTATAGTTATTATTAATTTATAATAAATAAAAATTAATAAGTGATATATGTTTATATTAAAATTTTATTTACATTAATAGTATTTGCATGACAAAAGAAATTAAATATAAAATAGAAGGAGTACATGTGACAAAATGTGAAGCAAGTAGTTTAAGATCAAGTAATTAAAAACCATCAACAGTTAAATAATTGAATTTGAACGTTTTAGATCATACGCAAATAATGCTTAGTTTCTTCACACTTGCATATGACACATAAATTCGATACTATCATATATATTTCTTCTATTTATGTTTAAATTTATCTCCTTTAATATTAACGTTTTATTTTGAATTAGATATGCCATTTTTTATTTAATTTTTTCATTAATATTTATTAATACAGTCATAATGTTCGATATACTGTCCAATTATTACATTTTTGTTAGTATTAAAAATATTTTTATATATAATTAATTTTATATTTTATACACCGCAATAATATTCTAATTTCTCGTGCATCGCACGAATGTTGAACTAGTTATATATCTATAATAAGAAACATTAATATACATATTAAAAAATTCCAAAAACTATATAAGGGCATAATCCTTACAATAATGGACTAACATTTTACATGCCAAATTAGAATTAACTTCACAAAACACTCGTAAAGAAGAAAAAAGTAACTTATACAATATACTTAATCTCTAGCTATGCAGTTCAAAAAACTCTAAAGTGCAAAATATATCAATAAACGTGGACAAACATGAAAAGAAACAAAAGCAATAAAAAGAATGACAAAATATAGCTTGCTATTTATATTAATCTATCTATACTATTAATAAAACAAAAAGATATTACGTGAAAATTTTTGCACGTATCATTACCTGATGAACTCTAACTATTTTTATTTCAAAAAATTTTTAATTAAGGAAATAAATTGAATGTATTTACAATTTAAAAAAAAAAAAAGAGAGAATATTCAAACAATTGGCTCAATTACTAATGCAGGAGTATATTAAAGACACAACCAAAAGGAGCAAATGAAGGACACAAATCAAGAAAACCAACAAATTTGATTTAATTTTAGTTTAGTCAAATGACACCAATAAATCTCATTGAACTCACATTTGAAAAGAGAGAGAGAGAGAGAGAGAGAAACAAATAATGAAGAGTAGCAAAAAGATGCTTAGTTTGAATTCATACCAATTGAATTTGGCAACTGATCAAATAAATTTGATTCCAACACAAGACTATTATTCATCGGATCTAATTCATAATTTTAATTAAGAAAATAGTATCACACTACTTGCAAAGCTTAAGTTTCGTTCATTTTTTTTTCTTTTAATAAATTTCTGCATGCAGTTCTTTTTTTGCTCTTTCAAGAGTTGAAAGTGACTAATACATGGTTAGTTGAAGTGGCAAATACTCTTTCCCCTTAACCAATGGTTTCGGATTCGAGTCTTAGGTATGAAATAATCGGTGTTGGGAGAGCCATACCTCCTCTAAGATCTCAAATGTTTGAATAAAATTGCTTTCGACAGGAGGATACCTTTGATTTTGACTAACAAGAGTTGGCAGTGGATTTTCGAACAATGCAGTTCTTTTTCTGCAGACTCAGAGATAATGGGAATGTATTTTTCATCTTCTATTCTTTTGATCAGGAAAATCGTAGCAACTGAGTACAGGTATCAGCAGCAATGTGTGCATTAGAATTGCAGAATAGTTTTCATTCTTTTGAACTAAACTCAAAATGTTCATGGGCCAAAGTATGGTCCTGGTGGCTCGTTGCACTTCTCCTGACTGATGCAAATTTAGCATTTTTCAGAGTCGTAAGTCGTTCTCATTGCATTGAACTTTTCTGATGATTTATAATCTGAATCTCTTGTCAGGATTATTACACAGAGGTATTGGGTGGTGATATTGAGTTTGACTTTTATCACTGGTGGTTTGATGCAATTTTTGTGGCTAGTGCATTCCTTTCACTGCTTTTACTATCAGCACATTATACATCCCGCCAAAATGACAAACACCTAATTGATAGTGAGTATACTTTATGTCATTTAAGTCTATGAGCTAGCCTTCTAACAGCCATTTTGAATTACGGATCTAGTTGTTAGAGATCAAATTAATTAATTAACATGTTCACTCGGTTATTTGTATGCGGAATAGGAAACATAATACCTAGATGGGTGTATAGTTTCTAAATCCACGAAAAGTATGACATCATGCCACTAAACTAATAGACTAAGGGTGCATTTGGATTTATTTGATATTTGATAGATATTTTTCAGTCTTTCTACATGCCAGTAAATAGTGGACTAAACATCTGATGCCAAAAGTGATCATTGGAGTGAGGGTTGATATTGTTTCAGTAATAGCAAAAGATCGACATAAAATCAATAACAAAAATTATATTGGTGAAAAATACTTATAGGTACTTAGAGAAACTTTCCCTCGAGCCGTCACCAATCATCAAAACGAAGAAAGAGATGAAAAACAATAAAAAACAAGTAGATGGTTAAGATGGTCTAACGAAGAAGTAGAGTGGAATGGCTCCTGAATGCATTAAAAGAATACAAACTTGGTAGGTATAAATATGACCATGGCATATCCTCGTGTCTTCCCATACCCCCATGCATACATATCTATGTACCTCTAGCATGGAGAGAGGTAGCTAAATCCTTACGGCAAAGGGGACAAGTAGTTTTTCCACCATGCAACCAAGAGTTGAGGCAGGAGGAATGGAATTCACGGGCGCCACATAATCCAAAAGGCTGAATCAACTTCCCGTTCTTGAACACTTCCATCTAAACAGCACAATTTGCACTTTGGAGTCCATCGATTTTGTCCTCTTAATTGAAGCTTTTAACTGATGGCAAGGCTCTTATAGCAAGCCTAGCAATTCGTGCACTTCTGCCAAAAGGCATTTCCAGTCGTGTGCCTTGCCTATATTGTCCCCTCTTGCTCTGAGCCATTGCATTTGCCACTCTCTCCCTGGGAGAACGCTGATTGGCAGGGGTTGTTGTTGCTCTTTGTTCTTCTATATTTAACTCATCCTCTGATTTTTTTAATAAAACCATGCTTATGGCAAAGACTACCACCAAGCCAACCAAACAAAATAAGATTTTATAAGAAAAATGTGAGAACAGCATAAATATGCAAAACGCTATCCCAAAGGATGTCAACTCACTCAGCCCAGAGACCCAATCGACAACACAATGCGCAAACATTAATTAGGGAAGAAAACTATGATCTTTCATAGAGAGAATAGCAAACAAAAAACCAAGATAAAGAACTCGGTTTGTTTAGCTGGGGTTTTAGGTTAATTTATCAGTTTTAGAATTATAATCCCATATGTATATAGAGTGATCCTCCTTCCCGTATCCCTAATGGTGTACGATTATCGAAAGTTAGTTGAATGAAGAAAATGACAAGAAATTCAATAAATAAAAAATAATAAATCCAAGATAACGATAACAAAATCTTAAAATTGAAAGAATTTACCTTTATTTATTTATTAAATTAAAGTATACTATTTTGACCAACAAGGATATTGGCGCAATGATAGAGGCACATTACAATTCTAATAAGAATTTTGATTCGATTCTTGGAGATGACACCTAATTAAGAGGGCAAACCTAATTATGCTCAAAAGGGATAGACATATTTATAAACGAGTTTCATGTGTAAAAATATCCACTTCATTTTAACCTACTAACCAAACACAACCTTATGAGAATACTTATTCATAAGAATGTTAGTGTTTGACACACAAATTGAAATTCCAAGAATTTTGCAAAATATATCTAGAAATGAATCATTTCTGTGTCCAGTTGATCCTGATATTGCCATTAGTACTGTATATTTTTCAAAAATGGTGTGGTGATGGAGTTGGCAGTGGTGGTGATGCAATGGTGATGGTAGTGGGTAATTCGATTTTTTTAATCTTTTGCCAAAACATCCTCTTTTAAATTTCCATGGAGGAGGGATAAGAATAAAAACCTTCATTTTTTGTTATCAAAATGGCCAAAAATATTTTTTTGAGTGCATACCAAACTTGATTCCCATTGTAAGATTATCGAGAATGTAAAGATATTCTGCCTACCAAACACACGTAGGAGTCTTAAACAAGATGTGATTTATGATCTTGATACCAACAATCTTTGTTTCTATGCATATTATATATTTTATGCATGTTAATGTGCTATTTTCATAATAAGTGAGTCCTTCGTTGAATCTCATTTATTAATTCTCAACAACAATAATAGTGTGATTGCTAATTTATTTCATATCTAACCTATAAGTTATTGAAACACACCATTTTAGTAATTTCAATAACTTCCATTTTGTGTGGGTGCCACCAAATAGATCTAAAAGTGGTTAATTTCTCATTTTTTTATTTTATAAAAATACTCACTATAGAAAATTTAAATCCAATAATTTATCCCAACTCAAATATAATATGGCAAATAACTGCCACATCATCATTTTTGCTGAGAATTAATGAAAAAAATTTAACATACATAGTGTTTAACTTTAAGAGAGCATTGGTATGTAGTAATTTATTTGAATTATTAATAATATTACTTTAAATTGTTTTAGCAGACAATATTATCTTATTTGATAGAGTCTCAATGCTAATAATCCAAATGTCTAAGGCAATTTAGACTAACAACAATGTTGTAATTTAGATTGCCATTTGGGAGCAATCCTGGTATTATCTATACTATTATAAAAGGGATATCCTTTGCAACTTTTTTTTTTTGGTCTCTACTAGAGATGACAATGGGTATTCATAGGGGTGGAGACATACCCTGTTCTCATTTAGGATTTTGCCTCCCATCCCTGTCGCAAGTCTCCGTTCCCCGTGGGGATTTGGATCCCTACGGATATCCGCGAGTTTGTATAAAAAAATAAAAAAATCTAAAAAAAATAAAGAAAATACTTTTAAGCTTAATAAAACATCCATAAATATTCAGAATTCATATTATTATCCAATATAATATAATATAATTTAAATTAAAAATAAAATATATAATTGCAAATCCATTACAAGATAATAAAAATATTCAAATTACAATCTCAAATATGCAAATTCCAAACTCATTTATTAAATTTTCTAATAAGTATGCAAGTTAAAGAAAAATATAAGATCATATATTTAATTATTATAAGACATGCATATATATATATATATATATATATGTATAAGCGGGGACTTCGCGAGTCTCCGTGGGGTGGGAGCTCATCCCCCACCCTCGCCCCCATTAGCTAAACAGGGACATTCCCTGTCTCCATGGGAACCAAATCTGTCCCTGTCCCCATCTTCGTTGTAGGTAATATCTACGGATACCCACTTTAATGGGTCTTTTTGTCATCTCTAGTCTCTACAAACTATATTGGAACTTGTTTCCAGTTCCATAAACATATTTATACTAACATCTATACATAATTAATTGAATATAGATAGAAAAATGGGTAAAATTGCTTTAAAAAAAAATAATCATCTTATGCCCAATAACTTCCGCTATATTTTAAAGCTACTAAATATTTGCTACAACCCACTAACACATTTTTTAATCTCCCTCTTAATTTTGGTTTAATTTAAAAAAAATCAAAAATTCATTTTAAAATTTATATTAAAAAAATGGATTGATAGATACTTTAGTGCTAGCTATCAAACGACTAGTTGTTATTATTATTATTATTATTATTATAATATTAGTAAAAGATATATATTATCTAATAATTTTTTTAATATACTAAATATGGCGATATAGACTGTTAGTTAGATTATCTACACATATCAAATAATATATTGTAACATTATCAATAGTTTAAAAGGTGATAATTTTTCTACGTCGTAATCTAAATTATTGGCAATCCTATTTGACGATATGCTAAATGCCACCTAAGGTTGTGTCTAATATGAGAGTAAAAATATGGTTTAATATTTCATAAAGTAATTTTATATGTAAAATTATATATAAAATTACTCTATAAATTTTATGCCCTATTTTTATCTTATATCAAACACATCTTAAGAATAAAAGTGTTATAAATTTTCTCTTAAAATCTAAGGTGTTAAACCTCGATTATTTGATTCTATATTAACTCTAAAATTTATAAATTTCAAGAAAGTAGCAATAATCTTTCTTTGTTCCATTTGTTTAGCCATGAAATAAAAGTAAATGGGTTGTTTAGAAAGCCTGGAATTAAATTCAATTCCTTGGTTTAAAATTAATTAATGGTATGAAATTAAAAAGCTAAATAGAATTTAATTCTATAAAAATGTCTAAAAGTAAACCAGATCAAAACAAATTTGATTTACTACAATAGTTTAGTAGATTTAATATTAAAAATTAATGTGCCAAAAATATCGTTACTTATATGAAATATCTTTTATCTTATTAAAATATAATATTTTATTAATACAAGATAAAATAATTAAGATACACAATTTAATTTATTTTTATATACATTTCAAATAATATACTTAAATTCAATTATATAATTTACTTATTAATTTTAAATATAAAAATTTAAATTATAACATAATTAAATTCAATTCAATTCAATCTCATTTTTTTTTTATTCAAAACAAAGTGGAAAGGTTACCCAAAGTTTAGCCTAATAAGGGGTGTTCAAAACCTGTCCCAACCCGATAACTTGTCCTGACCAAAAGATTACTGCGTCGAATTTGGGTTTGATATTTTGACCCGATACATTTTTCTACTGTTGAGACATACTTTGATTACTGATTGTAAGTCACATAATTCTTTAGAAATTATATTTTTTAATAATATTAATCATAAATTATGATATTTTTATACCTCAATTATTGTGTTTTACACAATATAATATTATTTTTATATTAAAAAAAGTTACTTTAAAATATATATTATAAAATATTTTTTGAATTTTATTTATAATTTATAAAATTTCATAATTTATTATACATAATATTCAAAATTAGATATATTGTGTAAATATCATATTAACCTAATTATTTTTGGAGTTATTATCGGATCAAATTTAAATTCTAAATAAAAAATCAAATCGAATTTAGGTGCAACTCAACCCGAGCCAACTTGCCCTTGATCGCCCCTACTCCTAATTAGCCAAAGTCTGGGGATGCTGTAAATCCGTGGGAACAGTGGGATACTTGCTGTTGGTCGAGTCGGGATACTTAAGTTGACACGTGACATTGAGCAGAACAAGATCCGCACAAACACCAGAGCAGAGGAGGAGCAGAGGAATTGAGTTGTTGTTGTTGTTGTTGTTGTTATTGAATTAGAGAATAGAGAATAACAGATAGCAGAGGACAGAGGACAGAGGACAGAGATCAGAGATGATGGGTTGGGGAAGGACGATTTACGAAGGGGTGGTGGTGGTGGGATCCCTGTCTCTACTTGGCTGGGCCGGTCTCTGGTTCCTCAACCGCCGTCTCTACAAAGAATACGAAGAGAAGCGCGCCCTCGTTCAGATCATCTTCTCCGTCGTCTTCGCCTTCTCCTGCAACCTCCTCCAGCTCGTCCTCTTCGAGATCATTCCCATCCTCTCCAAACAGTCAGAGTCACTCCCTTCATTCTATTTCTATTCTATTCATTCCCATTCCCATTCCCATTCCCATTTTTCGATCTGATCTAATCTAATCTAATCTTATCTTTCTTCTTCTTGTTCCTATTTCTAGGGCAAGAGTTCTCAACTGGAAGCTCGATCTCTTTTGCTTGATCTTGCTTCTGGTGTTCATGCTCCCCTATTACCACTGTTATCTGATGCTCAAAAACAACGCCCTCAGGAACGAAAGGGCTGCACTTGGCGCTGTTCTATTCCTCTTCGCTTTTCTCTATGCCTTCTGGCGAATGGGCATTCACTTCCCTATGCCTTCCCCTGATAAAGGCTTCTTCACTCTGCCTCAACTCGTTAGCAGAATTGGAGTCATTGGTGTCACCGTCATGGCTGTTCTCTCTGGTTTCGGTGCTGTCAACCTGCCATTCAGTTATTTGTCCCTTTTCATCAGGTAACATATTCACTCAATTCATGCTTTGTGTTGTTTCTCTCGGGTTATTCACTTCCATCTATATCTAACACTTGTCTTTGTTCGTGGTCAGAGAGATTGAGGAGTCGGAGATCAAGGCCTTGGAAAGACAACTAATGCAGTCCATTGAGACTTGTATAGCTAAGAAAAAGAAGATTATTCTTTCCCAAATTGAGATTGACCATACCCAAGGATCTGATGAGGTTTTACATCTTTTCTTACCTTTCAACATGTTTCTGATCGATAAGGCTTTTTTTTTTTTTTTTTTTTATTCTTCATTTGAATTGCACCTTATGTATTTATTTATTTATTTCAATCAAAGTGCATCTGGGGAAGGATAAGAAATCCTCTAAACTAGAGATAAAGAACAGAGGATAGCGAGCCAAAGTGTCTTGAATATGAAACGAAAGCTGTTCATTTCATTTGCATGTAAGTTGTAGAAAAGAGAACAGTGGCATTGGTTGATCTGTGTAGCTTACCCCCTCCAAGTTAAAAGAGGGTTTTACTATTGTTGGAAGCTGTAGAATTTCTTTTGAAGCTACCATTTGCAAAGAACCTAAGACAGGACTTGAACACAATTCTATCCCATAACAAATAATAGGGGAAAGAGACACAGTTGAAACTGTGAGCATCTTTCTACAACCAAATACTCCCAAATAATTGTATAGACAGACCACACACTGCTATAAAATTTAGTCTCTTGTTTGTGCCGAGTGCCAAAATTTTTAATACTTTTAAGAAAAAGGCATTTCTTTTTTTGTTCGCTACTATAATTGATGATTTTTTTGTATAATATATATTGACTTTTGCTTTAGTTTTATAGTTCTTTTTTTTTTTTTTTAAATAATAATAATCATTTTAGTCATCAAATGATTGTGTGGGGAAGGTCACTAGGAGCCCCAGTAAGGAAAGTAGATCAGATGGAGGGTAGTCTAATAGTTAAAGGTAGAGGGAGAACTTGAAAAACTATAAATGAAACTATTAAAAGATATTTAGATTTTAATGGTTTGAATATAGACATCATTTACGATAAGGCACCGTGGTGTAGGCAAGCCCACATAGTGGGACAAGCTTAGTTGTTGTTGTTATTGTATTAGTCATCAAAAGCAAAATTTCTGTTGACTCAAGCACTGGCTTTTTAACATTCATTTAATTTTAGTTGAAGTAAGTGCTCTTATTCTTCGAATTTCCTTGAGGGCTCATGTTAACAAGACCTGGAAAGAAAAATAAAGATTTTCGGAGGCAGGGTGATGTGAATTAATTTTTTATTAGTGTATATCCTTTGATTTTTTTTTTTCTCCTGCTTTTTGATCCATACTTTGCTACTTATCCATGCTTCTTTTTTCTTTTTTCTTTTTTCTTTTTTCTTTTTTTTTTTTGGGGCAGAAGTTAAATGCTAGATCTTTATTCAAACGTATTGTTGGTACTGTTGTTCGATCTGTGCAAGAGGACCAAAAGGTGCAAGGTAAGTTTTCTTTTACTCTTATAGAGGCCTTTCAAGGTTTTAAGTAAATCTGAATTAGGGTAGCCATAGTGTTACAGAATCACTTGACTTGAAACCTTATGTTGTTGAGTAATGGCCAAAGTTATTCAAGCTGCTCTTGTGTTGTGTGTGTGTGTGTGTTTTTTGGTTTTTTTTTTTTTTTTTGGGGGGGGGGTCTGACAAGACGCACTTAAAGAAACAATTGGCAGAGCTGAATGGTGCAACTGCTAGGGGATGTTCTTGTTGTGGTTTTTTCCACATTTATAGTGATGTGATGTGATTGCAATGTTGTTTTATCAATTTGATACCATTCAGATCATGACGGTTAGATGAAACTTCCTTCTAATGCTGCGGATCTACCATTCACCCTTATGTGATTAGTTTTTTTTCATTAAAATAGGATGATCACTTTCCTGATGTATTACTAACTTCCCCCTTAGAACTTTATCAAGATACTCTTGTTTTCTAACATTTACAATTGAAAGAGGTCCACTTTGCAAGGGAAAGTGGGATTTTTGGAGATATTGTAAGATTTCTTTGAAAATGTTATGTCTAATATGATAATCTTATTTTGTTGTAATTTTGCTATAGATAAGAAAATTTAATATATTATTTTTTTATGTGTGAAGATATCAAAGACATGGAAGCAGAGGTGTTGGCTTTAGAGGAGCTTTCAAAGCAATTGTTCTTGGAGATCTATGAGCTTCGACAAGCTAAGGTTTACTTTATTTGATAGGATTCCCCCTTTCACTATCCATTAGCCTTTTGTGGAGCCTGTTTGCTTGTGAGAATTAAGCTTGGATTGGACACGTTGCTTTGAATGCTTTCTATGTTGTTGTTATTATTATTATTATCATCATCATTATTATTATTATTTTATGTTAGAAATAATTATGGCTATGATTTTCATGTCTGAAGGCATACTATTCTCAATTGAATTTGTTAATTTTTATAATCATAGTTTTAGTTTAAATGGAGGTTATAGTCCGTGTTTTGTATCATTGTCAATTGATGTATTATTGGTCAAATATATTTTATATTGTTCCCTTCCCTCTCTATCTCTCTTTTTCTTTGTTATATTAAATCCGTAGAATTCATCCTTTCCCCAAAGACCAATCCTAGGCCTTCACCCAATGGCTTAAATTCTTATGTTGGGTTGGTTCTTGACAATGCGATCTCTGAATGTTGGCTGTTTGGCATGGTCAATTTGAGGAACATATATGTTGTATTGAATGATAAAATTAGGTGACTGACTTTCTATCAAATTATGTACGTGCACGTGTACATTTGACTTCTTTTCCTCCCAAAAATTACATGACTGATTGAACTTTGTTTTATGGTTTCTGCTTACTAAGAAATTCTGACATTGCAGGAAGCTGCTGCTTATTCTCGAACTTGGAGGGGGCACATGCAGAATCTGCTTGGCTATGCTTGTTCTGCATATTGTGTGTATAAAATGATTAAGGTATTGTAGTGTAGGACAGCAAGAACTCAGAATTGGTATTTTATAAGCTAAAATTAGGATTTATTGGATGGAATAATGGTCAAAACTCAAGAAGTGCTAGATTGAAGGTTTACCACTTTATTGCGGGCATGCTAGGGCACAGATGGTTTGCAAGCAATTGGGCTGGACTTTAGGCTCAAACTTGAAAGCTATTTGCTTAGCAATACTCATATAATGCATCATTGATTTTTTTTCTTTTAATTTTTTTTCGAGCATTACATCCCTATAAAAATAGATTTCACATATGGTGTTTTATATTGATGAAATCTGTCCTTTGATCATAGTAATAATATAATGGCCTTTTTGCAATAATGAGAGAGTTCGCCTTCACTTTGGAATTCATTGTAGTTAATGTGGCTAATGGATTCAATTTTCCTTTGCAGTCATTGCAAAGTGTTGTGTTCAAACAGGTACCTTTTGCTCCTCAATGATTTTATCTTTTGCTGTTGATTATATTTTCTGAATCAAATTGCATTTTCCCAGCTATTGGACTGACTTTTCATTTTCCTAATGTTTTTCGTTGTTGATAAATTTGTTATTATGACAGGCTGGTTCAGTTGATCCTGTGACAATGATAATTAAAATATTCCTACAGTTCTTTGATATAGGAATAGATGCAGCCTTATTATCACAGGTTAGAGACCAGTTGCTTGTCAATTGCTGTGGCTTTTCTAGAGTGGATTAGTGGTTTTCTTTGAATCTGGCTCCAAAGTTGATGCGTTCTTATCTTAAAATTCATGAGAAATCAGTCATTAAATTTCTTTGTTGGTATACAATTCAATTATTTGCAGTGAACCTGTCTATTTTGCTATTTCTAAACAAGAATATCAAGAACTTTTAGCCTGTTCTTAGGATTGTACCTTTTAGAATTTTCTAATTTGTTTGTTGTTTACTCATTCTAATTGAATGGTTTTGCATGGTTTGATGTTGTTTTTTTATTGAAACTGTTATGTATTTGTTTGTACAGTACATTTCCTTGCTGTTCATCGGAATGTTGGTTGTGATATCAGTGCGTGGATTCCTAACAAATCTAATGAAGGTATTCCAGCGGTTTTTGATTGCTAATATTTTCCATTTGAGATGTTTTAGTACCATAGCTTGGACATTCAAAAATATTAATGGATAATTTTCTCCAGAAATTGGTAAACTTTTTTCTGTGGTTGCTAAGGAGGGCTAAGACCTGGTGTGGGGAAGGCTAGGGTAGGCTTAAGTTGAGGCAAAAGCAGCCTTGGTCAAATTTGATACTAGGATAAGCAGTCCCCAAAGGGATTTGGTGTGCATCAGTCCTATAAGAGAGCTTCTACGT
This sequence comes from Pterocarpus macrocarpus, assembly GCA_031439585.1. Taxonomy (NCBI): domain Eukaryota; kingdom Viridiplantae; phylum Streptophyta; class Magnoliopsida; order Fabales; family Fabaceae; genus Pterocarpus; species Pterocarpus macrocarpus. The sequence goes on along the minus strand of CM062520.1, from coordinate 75,770,392 downwards.
TATCAAGGAGGATATTTATAGTGAACCAGAATCATGCCTACAATTACTAGAAGGACTTCTCCAGTCAGAATGCTTATTTACAAAATCTTTATTGCAAACCAAATACATGAGTGAAGGGATACAATTTGCCTTGTTAACTTATTGTAAAGGTTAAGTTTCATTCATTTTTTCCCCTGCATGCAGTTCTTTTTCGCTGTTTCAAGAGTTGGAAGTGGATCTTCAAGCAATGTAGTTCTCTTTCTGTCAGAGATAATGGGAATGTATTTTGTATCTTCTATTCTTTTGATCAGGAAAAGCTTAGCAACTGAATACAGGTATCAGCAGCAATGTGTGCATTAGAAATGTTCTGAATAATGTGCATATCAGAAATTGGTCCAGCGTGATTAGAATTGCAGAATTTAGGTTCTTTCTATTCTTACCTGTTGCTGGAAATAACAATGCGCAGATAGTCAGATACATGTTGAATTGAACTGTTTATTAATCAAATAATCGGTAAGGAATTGAAAATGATGAATTGGGAATTTTTCCATGTCCATGGCCTACCAAGAAAATGAGGAATAATGAAAGATATCTTTTATAAGGAATGTCTGTGATTAGCAGCATGACTGTGAGAGGGTAGAGTCTTTTGCTGTAATGGTTGAGCACTCTAAAGTGATAATGACATTCCTAGGGAATTGCATGATAAGGTTAAAGGAAAGGAAATGGACAGAGTTAATGGGATATATTACATGGCTTCCTAGTTCCTATAGACTCGTTGAATTTGAAACTCTTTAGAGTATTAGTAGTGGAATTATCTTGAAGCGCACCAAACTCTTAGGCTATTTATGTATTTTCTGATTCAATTTTAAAAGGAGATGAGGTGTCTGTTTAGTATGCCGTCTTTATTCAGTACTTCTCCCTTCTGTAGCATCTTTCTTTCTCTGAACATGATATCAAAGCAAGAAACATAGATTGTGACTAATATTCATTTGAAACGGTATCTTTTTATGTCTTTATAGGGTCTCCGTTGCTCAGCCCCATAAATAGTTTATAAGTGACATGTCAGGCTCATTCTTAGTCTACAAGTTTCCATTCAACTTTATGAATTTGATGTCTACTAAGTGTCACTTGTCCTTAAAGCTGATAACAGTAGGATAAATATTTGATCATGTATTTTGGAGCATACAATCATCAGAATTCAGAATGTTTTTCATTCTTTTGAACTGAACTCAAAATATTCATAGACCGAAGTATGGTCCTGGTGGTTTGTTGCACTTATCTTGACTGATGCAAATTTAGCATTCATCAGAGTAGTTGTTATTTCATTGAACTTTGTGATGATCAACTTTTTTTCTGATGATTTCTAATCTGAATCTCTTCGCAGGATTATTATAACAGAGGTATTGGGTGGTGATATTCAGTTTGACTTTTATCACCGGTGGTTTGATGCAATTTTTGTGGCCAGTGCATTCCTTTCACTGCTTTTACTATCAGCACATTATACATCTCGCCAAACTGACAAGCACCCAATTGATTGTGAGTATACTTTGTCATTTTATCTGAGCTAGTCTTCTAACATCCATTTTGTATTATGAATCTAGTTGTTAGAAATATTAATTAATTAATATGTTCACTCTTTTATTTGTATGTGGAACAGGAAACATAGTCCCTAGAATCTAGATGCGTGTATAGTTTCCAAGGCCAGAAAGGTATGATATCATGCCCCTAAACTAATTGGCTCATATCCTTTATATGGGTGCCTCTGAATTTATTTGATAGTTGATAGATAATTTTCGGTGTTTCTATATGCCAGTGCATAGCAGACTAAACGTCTGATGCCAAAAGTGATCACTGGGGTGAGGGTTGATATTGTTTCAGTAATGGCAAAAGATGGGCACACTGCCAAATCAGAAAACAATTTTTTGGATTAATCTTCTTTTGGAAGTGGAACATTCTGAACCTAAAATTATGTTGATTTGCTTATGCTTTATTTGAGTATAGTATGAAGTACATTCTCTAACTCTTCAAGTCAGATTACTTAAAAACTATATTTGATTATGATTATCTGAGTGTTATTCGATGAATTGTAGATGTGATACTACAATGTCTATTATTGATGTATGATATGATATGAAGATATATCTTAAAAAAGCATAGTTGGATGAATTTAAAAAGAAAAAAAAGGAATTGTCATGATGTTTTCCACAAGATAAGTAGTGCGAAATCATCTTTTGCATTAGCATGAGCTTCAAAAAATAAACCCAACCCTATGCTATTTTGTGTCTTTGTCGTCCTACGTTATTATATCTTTACTTGTAGCAGGGATTCTGATTTAATTTCAGTAACCAACCCTATTGTGCCAGACAAGAAAAGGAAATCATATCTCCCCGAAGCCAATATCTTTGCCTTATTGCTAGACAAAGATAAAATAAAAATGGAATGCTACTTAAATGGCATTAAATTGTAATTCATTTATGGATTCAACAAGTCAACTCCATCATATTTTCACTTTTATCTTATTTAACAATAAAAATTGATAATTACATTGCTTTTGTGTTTTATTTAATTTTTCAGTTTACTCTGCGATTGTATGACTTTAAATTTATTACATATTTTTAATGGCCAGAGGTTACGCTACATTAAAATGAAATGGCACTATCTGCAGTTAGGCCGATACATGGAGATTGCTCATCAGCAAGGATGCTAACTGAGGAACGCAGCATTCTTAGTCTGCTCTAAGGGTAGTAAAGCATGTTTCAGCCCCATGGAAATTGATCAGTTAAAGCTCGTGTAGGAAAAGAACATTACCTATGGATGGTTTCTTCATTCAATACTGGGTAGTTGCTAAAGACGTCAAAATGGTGTGTCGAGTATCAGCCTAGTTTACCAGTATTGTGCGAGTTAAGGAATTATGGTTGATCACCTGTTGCTTTATTGTTTGGTAGGGATTTAGTCCCTTGATTTCTCTATTGTCTACTGGAAGATGCAGTGTGTAGTCGATAGGTAGTTTTGACTACCAGGTCAAGCCTTGAATGCCGGACATTATTGATTGTACTTACAAAGAAAATTATTACGACGATATTTGAAGTGTTGTATCTTCTTTTTCCTCCTTTTTCTTTTGCACTCCTTCAGATGAGGTTCTATATGATTTCTATTTTGCTAGTTCGAGGTTTTTCTAGATTCATTTGACAAATTATGTTTTGTTTCCTATGCTATGAGCCGGTCTTGTATGTTGCACGCAATTGCATTGCGCTATTGTTCTCTTTTAGTCATGTTTTCATTCATTAGGGAAATTGGCAAAGTTCGTTTGTGATGGAAGTAATGATTTTAGGTGAAATGGAAATGAGATGGGGTAATAATTATGAGTTACAAAAGGCATATAAAAATTTAAGTTAATAAAAAATATTTATTTACAAAGATATTTAAAAGATATACCCAAGTAACGTTGTATTTCCAATATTGGATCGAGGTGCATTAAAAGTATTTTAATTGGACTATGACCACATTTTCAAAGAATTTCGTCACACCTTACGCCACCAGATGGTCCAGTTCTAACTTCTAATAGCTTTCCTTCCACATTTTCCATGTAGACTTCAGCCAACGAAAGTCGTGAGCCACGTCACATTTAATTAAGACCTCCTCGTCGACCGAAAAGAACGCTGCGCAAGTCAATCAATTGATTGACATTTTACTGCTTCAGGTTTCACATGCGTCTGTGTAGTTTTCAGGCTCCAAGTCTAGTAGTATTCACATAATCACATATCGCCAATGGGATTCATCTCTTATTTCGTTTTAGAAAAACTTAGGTTAAGTTTTTTTTTTTCTCTATTCATTTCATTTAATTTATGATGATATCTAGATATTTTTTTTTTAAAATGAGTGTACACTTTTAATTTTAAAGTTACACATTTCAAAAAAATAATGTTTGCATGTCTTTACTTAATTTAACAATGAAATGAAATGAATATTAAAAACAAAAAAAAATGTTTTATCCTTTTGTTAAAGCTATGTGACACTGACAACTTGTTAAAAAGTGACGACTATTATCTATATGAATTTCGCGGGTCTCTTCAAAACTTGCCAGTAAATAATAATGCAACCCCTGCGGGCAGTTCTTGTCAAGGATATAGAACCCTTATCAAGAGCTGTACGATTGTGGATGACTAATATACCTTAGGGTCTTCACCAAACCAGACCTCAAATATTCCTTAATCTGCACCGGTCGACTCTCTTGTTGAGTTATTGACCGATTGTTAGACCAGACCCAACATCTATCCTTTACCCTAAACTCTAGTTAGTTTCTAAATTTTCAATCACGTGATAATGTAGACCAAAAAAAAAAAGGGTGATATTATTTATGACAAGATTAACCAATTAAGCATTAAATAGTTTAAAGTTATTCAACGAAATAATACGTTTTAGGTATATTCATAGCTAAATTAAGATGATCTAACTGAAAAAAGGGAACTAAAAAACAAACAAGGTCGTTTGTGTTTAATTTATTTTATTGTATTTTTTTTTTGGGGTGAAATTGAACCAGAAAAATGTTAACACTCACTCTTTAAAATTGATAAAAAAAAAAGTTCATTTTGTTTTTTTTATCTAAGGGAGATGACAATGTCTAGTTAAATGGTAATTAATGACACTAATTTCATTAAATAAAAAATACGTTTCTTTTTTTAATAATTACCAGTAAAATACTTATTTCTCTCTTTTTTCATAACAATCAATTTCTATCTAAATAATTACCAACATCATAAATTTTATTAATTTTAAAAAATAACTGCATCTTAGCAATAGCTTAATATTGGATAAATTTTATACAATATTGGTTGATATAAAATCACGTGATACCAACGATGTGCGATTAATACAGATAAAAAAAAGTGCATACTTAATGTTTCTAATACATTTTAAAATAAAATAAAATAAGTAAGGTATTATATTATTAATTGTAGCAATCCTAAACTGGATAAAAAAATTATTCTGTTTTAGTAAGATCAGTATTGTTTAATTCCTGAACTAGACATTATCATGTAACTTAAATAGAAAATACAATTTTTACTTTCAACTTTAAAAAAATTCGCAGAAAGGAGTGAAGATTAATATCCTCGTGTGTGAGTGTATATATACATATATAGTTGATTAAATTTTAATTTATTGTTGTTTTTTAAAATTTTTATAAGTTAATTTGTTTTTTACATTTATTGATGAAGCATTTATTACAACTTTTAAGAGAGTTTATTTTTGATTGACCATAACAAGGCGTAGTCAATTTTATATTTATTTAAAAATTTATAGTTGATTGACTATAAAATAGTAAATAATAAATTTTAAAGATAAATATTTAATAAAAATTTATTATATCAAATCAAATCAAATCAAATTAATTTTATTAAATAAATTCTATAATTAAATATTTTTTAATAATTATTAAATTTATTATTTCTCTCTTTTCATTAAAAATATAATTCATTATTCTTTTTTTATTAAGTTGTGTCATTTTATATAAAAAAAATTAATGACTTGAAATTAGTGTTAGAGTAAGACTTCTGCACCGTTCTCATTTGATCTGCCTCTTAAGTTAATTCAATTTTTTTTTTTACATAGCAACAAATACAAATTTGAAGAATTTTGGACTTACCAAACCAAATCAAGGTTGACGTACTCGTTAATGTTTTTCTCCTAATTCCCGTCCAATAAAATTACAAGACATGGCGAAAATGTGAGGCACGGACCCCTGCCACCGAGCGTTACTGCTGACCCACGCCATCCTCACGCGCCACATTCTCGCGCGTTCATGTCGGTCTCACACGTGTCACTCTATGCTTACACGTGCGGGAAGCGCCCCTCATTCATTCACCTTGACTTGTTTATTTCCGCAGCCCAAAGTCCGTTTGAAAAAATAACAATAATAATTACCAAAAAATTGACATTAATAACAATAATTATAAAATAAAATATTAATCCATTAAAAAGAGAAAAGGAAAAAAGAAAATGAAATCCAATGGAAAAAGACTCTCAGATTTTTTTTTTTTTTCGGTTATAGGTTTCGGACTTTAATTAATTAATTAATTTCATTTAGAAAATCTAGAGAGTGAAACAGAAAGCTTTTGGGAACACACCGAAAATTTTAGAGAGAGAGAGAGAGAGAGAGAGAGAGAGGCCAGTTTAAGCCAGCTGGGTTAGATGGATTTGGATTCTCATGAAACAAAAACCCCATTTCCGATTTTATTTTTTAATTTTCAGATCACAGGCAGAGAAAGTGAGGAGAGAAAAAAAGGAAGAGAATTTATATAATTGATGCTGTAATTTATTTATTACATATAAATGCAGAGGGATTGTGTATGAGATCGTGTTGTGTGTATATCATCGTCTAAGTGCATGCTCATCTCATCTCATCTGGGTCTTCTGAAACCCCTTCTTCACTTTGAATCCCCATTTGGTGGGTCACCACAGAATACTCAGAAACTCTGATTTGTTATATACCCCACAAATTCAAACATCGGAGGGTCACTTAGCTGTTTGTTGCCAACGCCAAGGTAAGCCTGTGCAATGCCTCCAAGGTGCTTTTTTGTTTTTTTTTTCCCCAGGCTTTTGGCATGTTAATTTTTCCCAGTTAGGGTTTTTGTTTTGATTGTTGAAAATTTTTATTTATTTATTTTTAAATTGATTTATTGCGCAATTTGTTTTTGGGCACTGCTTTCGTGGTTTTAAGGTGAATGCATTTAAAAGTTGTGTACTTGTTGATATGGTAAGGTAATTCAGTGTGTTGTTGGTTTAGGGTTTGACTTTTCATTGGAAGGGGTTTTGCGAGGAGGACTTTTTGTTTTTTTTTTTTTTGGGGGGGTCTGTGAGCTCACTTAAACTAGTACTTGCAAATTTGCAATGACTGTTATGTTCTTGGTTTTGGGATTAGTATTTCAAGGATTAGTACTTGGATGGTGTTTTTGTTGAAAAAAGTTGAGGAAATATTTATTTGATGGTATTTGGATGGACTGTCTGCATGACAGCAGTGCTGAGAAGGAGCTTCTGGAATCAGCTCAGAAAACTAGGACCTCAAGTTAAGTTGTCATGATGTTCAGGAGAATGTTCTGAGATAACGGGGTAATTCTTCATATTCTCTTTTATTGCTGTCTATTTTATCTTGTTATTGTTTTGAAGATTTTAAATAGCAGCTGCATTTGAATCACATTGTTATCTGATAAACTGGAAGAATGGGAAGACAAAATATGAATGACATTATTCCTGACAAGTTGCCATCATTCTTGATTTTTGTCAATAATAGTGATTTCATCATTATTGAACATGAAATATTGGAGCCACTGTAGAATTCTTTATACATAAATATAGGCATCTATGAAATATGGATGTATCATGTATGTGCTTTGGTCTCAGTATATGCTTTTGGTTTTGTTATTTCATATTGGCGATATTGAGAAATTGCTGATCAATGCAAACTTCTTCGGTGGCAATTCTGGATTTAATTGCTAAAAAAGTATAGCTATTAGGAATTAGGATCCCTCCTGATGCAGCTTTTGTGCTTGTGATGAATCATTTATGTTGTCCTATGCAGTAACATATGAAAACTGTGACATTGGAGGATCCTTAACCTTGTAAAAAGAATTAGTTAGAGCTGAATTGTGATTGGTGAGAATCTGAGTGAAATGACTAATCTTTCTTTAACTCATGGTTTGTTTTGATTAGGTATCACCTGAATCTGGAAAGAAGTTTGTCAAACTTTATGTGATCCAGACTGCTGATATGAGACTTGAATCAGGGACTTGTAATGTGTGCTCAGCTCCTTGTTCATCTTGCATGCATCTTAACCATGCTCTCATGGGGTCAAAGGCTGAAGAATTTTCCGATGAAAACTGTCGTTTAGGGGAGGCTAATAATCAGTATTCTATGGATGAGAGCAATTTATCTTCTCTTAGGAGTAGAGCTTGTGAAAGCTTGCAGCAGGCTGTCAGTGAAACCAGTAACATGCTCAGTGTTAATTCTAGTCATGATTCTCTGTCTGAAAATGCCCAGAGTAGACAGTCCTTGTCAAATAAGTATCAGGATTCAAAGTGTTTAGAAGGTCATGATGACAGCACTTCTTGTATTAGTAGAGCCAGTGATGCTAATTTAGATAACAATAGCCATCAAAGGAATTCAGAAAGAATAAATATATCTTATAGTCCAGCTTCAGTTAGTCGTTTTGGGGCAGAAGGATCTTTAAGTGGTCCATCCGTTGACATGTCTGGCTTGTCTGAGACTCCATCCTCTAAAGATGCAGATACTGGCCATAGCTCACCTAAGGTACAAAGCCTCAATGGACAATCTCAAAGTGGTAAATCTCTCTCAGGTAGTCCAAGCTTAATGCATCCGGAAGGGGATTCATGTTTTCATATCCCTGAAAAGTTGTCAGAATGCTCTATTGAAAACCCTAATTCATCATTGACCAAAGAGACGGCAACTATTATTGTCTCTGGTGAGAAATCTATTGCCAATAAGGATAGCCTTATTGATGGTTCTGCCAGGGTTTCACTGAAAGTCTGTCCAAAGGCAGAAGCAGATACTGATAATGTTGGTGATGCTAAAGATGAAGGCCGTAAATGTTCAGTCCATGATGGACAGCATGAGAAGGCTGAGGAGCTGGTTAAATCACCTGATAAGCAGGAATTTCTTTCTGAAGATGAGAGTGATGAATCAGATGTTGTGGAACATGATGTGAGTATCATTCCTTTTTCTTTTCTTCCCCTGGAACTAAACTTGATAGGGATGAAATTGGGAGGAGTGGAGTGTAATATCATCTGTGGATACACTTAACCTCAACTTCAATTTCTGATTTTCATCGACTTGAAAATAGGTGAAGGTGTGTGACATATGTGGAGATGCTGGTCGAGAGGATCTACTAGCCATATGTAGTAGGTGCAGTGATGGTGCTGAGCACACGTATGCATAAGAAATTTTCACATTATTTCTTCGCTTTTATTATATTTTTGACAAGTTCCTTTCCCTGAAATGAATCTTACCATTATTATTTATTTGAATCAGCTACTGCATGCGAGAAATGCTTCAGAAGGTCCCTGAAGGGGACTGGTTGTGTGAAGAATGCAAGTATGCAGAGGAGACTGAAAATCAAAGGATAGGTAATAGTGAAGTTGTATCTACTATTAAAAGAATTTGTTCTGGGGCCTGACATTTTATAAATTATAACCTTTAGGCTTTCTGTGGATGCATAATGATTTCTTTCTAGAAACTGAATTTGCATGTGTCTGATGTTGAGGGTAGCACAAGCAATTAAGCACCTGTGTTTATGCCTATGGCTGTGTGCTGACATATTCATGGAACTGAGTTTTGTGCTCCAGATGTTGAGGAAAAAAAAATTCTTAAAGGTAGTTCAACTTCACAAGTTTCTAGCAAACGACTTTCAGAAAACATTGAAGTAGCTCCAGCAGCAAAAAGGCAAGCTCTTGAATCAAGCACAGGATCGCCAAAGGCATCAAGCCCCAAGAGATTAGTTCCACTGTCCCGCGAATCTTCATTTAAGAGCTTAGATAAAGGAAAAGTGAAGCCTGGTCATCTGATGCCTATTCGTAACCATTCTGGTGGTGATGACACAGAAATTGCTCGTTCTCCTTCCATTGGTCCCCGAAGTCAAATTTCTAAGAGTATGGATTTATCTGTCATATGTTTTGCTTCACTGTAACTTGCTATATTTTATTCTTTGGGTCTTTCAAGCATCTGGGTTCTTTGACAATTTTGTGTCATTATGTTTCCTAGTTTTTAATTCATATCAAGCACGATTTTTTGTTCTTATGAATAGGTACATTGTTGAAGTGTAATTCATTCAACAACTTAAATTCGAAGCCAAGAATCAAACTTGTTGATGAAGTTGTTCCCCCAAAACTGAAAGGGGGTGGTGAACAGACTTCTAAGAATATGGAGACACCTGCCCGGATGACAGGCAAATCATTGTTATCCAAATCCTCAAGTTTGGGTCATTCAAGTGCAGCTGAACCAAAAGTTAAAATGCTTTCGCCTAAGTCTGCAACTGCTCAGGAGTTGAAAGGATCAAGACATTTGAAAGAATCAGGTGCATTTGACCGGAAATTTCCATCGAGGATTGATCGGCCTGTTGTTTCCACAGCTAAGGGTGATCAGAAGCTTACATCTCGCGGCGAAACCACTAAACCTTCAGCGGTTAACAACCATCGAGAGTTGAAGGCTAACCAGGATGGAAAATTAAGTACGTTATCTAAGTCGATGAGTAATGTAAGCCGGAAAACTTTGGAACCTCATGTTAGTTCAGGTGTGACCTCAATTGGAAGCATATTATTCCTGCTATAGTATTTTATTGTACCTTCTATTTTTCTGGGTCAATTTGCTGCTCTTGATATTCTTGTTTCAGTTTAATAAAGCCGTCATCTGTGTATTTTGCCATTGTTTCAGTTTGAGCATCTTGCAGTAGTGGATTTTGTGCTTGGAATTATGTTATCTGCGAAGAGTATTTCTTATTTAGTTATTCTTTGAATTTTACAGAGAAAACATCAACCAGTATTGATGAAGCTGTACAGGATGTCCTGCCTCAATCACAAGAGACAGCAAGTCAGGTTGAGAAAACCAGAGGTAGTTCTAGTGATCGTGTGAGGCCAGGTGTTACTACTGCTTCAAAAGGCCCATTCTGTCAAAAATGTAAGGAATATGGCCATGTTCTGGAATTTTGCACAGCTGGTAGTACACAGGAATCTGGAGCTGAGGTATCTGTCTCTGCTTCAAGTAGTTCAAAAGAGAATATGCATAAGGGTAATAGATTAAAAGCTGCAATCCAGGCTGCTTTACTTAGAAGGCCTGAAATATACAAGAAGAAAGAAGTACATAGTCAAAATGATGAGGTTTCTCCATTGGGCACAGACTTGAATTGTGAAGTCACTTCCCAAGACCAACAGATGGTTTCCGGCACACCAAAGAATATTATATCTGCTGAAGAAACCCATGAACAGCAAGAAATCCTTGAGAATTCTACATCTGATTCATCCAAATGTTCGCCTGCTAATGATTTGAAGCAACTTAACTCTTGTCCAACTGATTTTTGTTCCCAACCAGTAAAGTCAGATTCCATTGGTCTTGCTGCTGGAAAGCCTGTTGTAACAGATTTGTCTAATAAAGCTTCGGCAATACCAAGTGTTCTTTCAAAGATGTTGGTCATTCCAGAATATGAATACATCTGGCAGTATGGAACATTTTTTCATGATCTAATTTGTCTTCTTTCTGGATTTCTCTTGCTGCATTACTTTTTGTGTTTTGCAATCAAGTGTTTTCTACATGAGCTTTGTTGTTTGCCTGCAGGGGTGTCTTTGAAGTGCATAGAAATGGAAAGCCTCCTGACTTTTGTGCTGGAGTTCAGGCACATTTATCCTCTTGTGCTTCCCCAAAGGTTCTTGAGGCAGTAAACAAGTTTCTACCAAAAGTTCCCCTGAATGAAGTTTCTCGCTTGAGCACTTGGCCTTCACAATTTCATCATGTTGGTGCAAGAGAAGATCATATTGCTCTTTACTTCTTTGCCAAAGATATCGAGAGGCAAGTATATGAATGTCGCTCTTTTAGTCTTTTATTGACAGTAGGCTGTGAAATGCAAACTTATTTCCTTGTTTTGTTTGTTGTAATTATTAACTTTTATAGTGATGTTCTGGTACAGTTATGAGAGACATTACAAGGGTCTATTGGATCAGATGATTAGAAATGATTTAGCACTTAAAGGAACTTTTGATGGTGTCGAACTTCTCATATTCCCATCCAATCAGCTTCCTGAAAATTCACAGCGTAAGGAATTATTCCATACTTTTGTCGAACCAACATAGTAAGCAACTTTTGAATGGATGTTTATGCGTTTGGGGCTTGTGTTGAAGTATATACCTAGATAGATTAGTGTTCAAGGACTGCATAAATCCAGTTCATATGCAATTTTGAAATGTCTCGGGGCAAGACAGCCTGGGAAATCTCTTACAATGCTTGCTTATGTTCTAGAATGCATTTTAGATTGTACTTTTTTGTAAAAGGATGCTTACTTGGGTGATTGTATGCTTTATTGGTGGTCCCCGTTCATTTTGATTCAGGACTCTAACTCTATATATTGTTTTATAGGAGGTCTGAATTCTGAGTAAAACTAATACCGTTGAAAGGCATTAAGATTGCAGAGAATGAGAATGCTTTATATTGAATTTGGACTTGGTCAAGAATGATAATTTGACAATGTATTTAGTAGGCATTAGTTTGTCATTAACACCATGTTGTTCCCCTTTTGATCATTAGTAGGGTACTGGAATTTTTTCACTTCTTACTGCATTTGTTAAGACTGCTGACAATCCTGTGTTTTGGCAGGCTGGAATATGTTGTTTTTCTTATGGGGCGTATTTCGGGGGAGGAGGATCAATCATTCAGATTCTACAAGAAAAATTTGTACTCCCACTTTGAATGCAATGCCAGTTGAAGAGGCTGTTGTGACTTTGTCTGTAACGCACTGTTCGCCAAAGCACATGGATGAAGAATCAATTGCCTGTGATAAAGTATGCAGTGCACTTTTCCCATCCACTTCTGTAGACCAAGGTCAGATTACAGCAAGTAGGAACAATGATGTCAATGCCCAGCCACATTTGGGTTCCCATGTAAACTTAGAGAAGCAAGATAGTGGAGTTGACATCAAATCTACATCAAGGGTTCCAATCAGCAGTACACTGTTATGTCAAGAAATGAAATCCAGTGGTTCGTCCTTGGTAATGTCTTTATCCTTGAATGCATAATTTGATAGACTAAACAGTATGTTTTCTGTTTAATATAAATCTGCTGACATGCACTTGTAGCGTCAACATTGTGATCCGATCATTGTCCTCCCCCATACTATTTTAAGTTAGAATTTAGGCATACTACTTTGATTCCCTAGATTGCTTATAAAGATTGCTTTGTACAATTTTTTTTCAACTTTGATGATCATACAATGTCATTTCTTCACTTACTTTTTGGTCTCAGTGAATGTAGCTTTGAGGATATTACTTAACACTACCATGTTAGCAATTCTTCATTATTGTATCCTAGGTAGGATAAACAGGGTCGTTGAATACATAAATATAATAAGGTAATGCCAATTAGAGACCCAGCTGACTGTTTGTGCTGGGAAGAAACAAAATAGTGGAAAGCCAGTAGGTGTAGAATGAAATCCCAGAGGTGCATGCCCTGCGTATGTGTATAACTTGTTGCTTGTAAACTATGCTGTGAAATATACCTACTTTGAGATCACTAATAAGAATCCCATTTTACCAAGAGTAGGTGTAGTTATATTTGCTGCCAATTATCTGAGTCTTTTAAAAGATGCTCTCACTTTATGCAGAAAGCTGATGTACTAGAACATGGACAGTGCAGAGAGTCTAAGCCTCCTGAAGCAATGCGGACCAGTGATAATAGTAGGATCGTTGAAACAAAAGCTGATTTTGTCATTTCTGTCAAGCAAGAGAAAGCCTTGTCTTCAGGGATTCCTTCTGTTGGCAATCAAGAAAAAGGTACTGCAAGCAATTTTGTTAAGGATAAAATGTCAGAGAGAATGCAGTGTGATGAAGATCAGCAAAGGCCAAATAGGAAACAGAAAGCAGATGATCACTATATTGACTTGGAGGCAACTGTTAGCAATCAAGGAAGAGGTGCTGAAAGCAATACTATTAAGGATAAAATTTCTGGGAGGATGAACGGTGATGAAGATCAGCAAAGGCCTAAGAGGAAACTGAAAGAAGATGATAACTGTATTGACTTGGAGGCAACTGCTCGAAATCAAGAAACAGATGCTGCAAGTAATACTAGTAAAGATAAAATTTCAGAGAGAATGAATGGTGATGAAGATCAGCAAAAGCCTAAGAGGAAACAGAAAGATGATCACTATATTGACTTGGAGGCAACTGTAGACAATCATGATGCAGATGCTGCAAGCAATATTTATAAGGATAAAATTTTGGGGAGAATGGATGGTGATGAAGATCAGCTATGGCCTAAGATGAAGCAGAAAGATGGTCAATATATTGACTTGGAGGCAACTGTCCAGGAAGACATGACTGTAGTAGGGTTCAATTGTCAGATCTCCAATGTTAAAGAAGTAGATCTTTCAGACACCGTTATGCAGGCTTCTGCACTTAGTTGTCAGAAACGGCCTTGGACTGAGGTAAATGGCAAATTGGAAGATGGAGGAAGTTCTAGCAAGATGCTGAAGACAGGTTTCAGTGGGATTTATGAATTTTACAGTTCTGGAGGTAGGGACTCTTCTAATGCTAGTTTTGCATCTCTTGCAAATGATATTGGATCCTGTTCTTCAGTTGAGGACAAAGGCCGTGAAGAAGCTTGTGATGAGAAAATCATCCTTGAGGATGTGGGAACAATGGAAAGAACCTTCTTTCCTGTTAATACACAGAATATTAGTGACTCGCAACTGGATCTAAACAGCATGTCACTGAAAGGGCCTCATGGCTACGAGGACCGATTTCAAGATGGAATTCCAAATCTAGAGCTTGCTTTAGGGGGTGAAATAAAACCATCACCACCGCCACCGCCTCCTAAGGGTATGCTTCCTTTCCTTGTTGGGGCAGTAGACCAGAAAAATAGCCCGGAAATCTGTCCAGATGGCTTGGCAGCTGGGGAGGAGGATGATAGTGTTGCTGCATCTCTTTCCCTTTCCCTATCTTTCCCATCTTCAAACAAGGAGCATACAAAACCTGCTTCAAAAGCAGTTTTACCTGATGGGCACCGTGTGAATACTAAGTTCCTCCTTTTTGGGAGATATACAGACAAATAATCTGCTGGTATTTGCTAATCATGTACATTATCTTGTTCCAGATGGCCCATCGTGTATGATAATCTTCCAGCCGGTATACAAAGGAGCCATTGTCCTCAACAAGAGTCAATAAGTTTTTTTTTTTTTTTTTCTTCCTTTTGACTTTGTCAAATACATGTTTTTATTTTAGCTTTTTGGTTTCAGAATGCATAGTTACGGCTGTTTGTATATAGAGAGAATTCAAGCCGGCATAATTTCAGAAAAGTTACTAGGAACTTGCGGATGACTATTTTAATGGCAGGGTTTCCTCTGTTCCTGGCTCCATTGTGACTCTTTTTTGCATTTTTATATACTTGGTAAGCACTTAAAAAGTTTTGTGCTGGTGGTAGAACCAAACTAGAGTCTTGTTAAAATAGCTTAGTGAAAGTGACATTCATGATTTCCGTGCTTGCCATATTATTATGATGGATTGGTGGTAGTGGTCTTAGTACTTCTGTGTTTTCCTGCATTGTGTTTCGCGTGATTTGTACAGCCTATTCCAACAATCCAATTGGAAACGACCATTAGAGCAATTGCAAGTGCTGTCATGAATTTAACTCTTTACTGATCAGCATTTACCAAATTTTGCAAATGTATTATTGAATGAAGAAGTAATTTTGTTTTATGCAAACTAAGCGATACTTTTTAGAACGCAACAAAGTCTGTTCTCGTATGAGTGATTTTAAAAAAGAATTGATTTTATTAAAATTGATTTGGTTAGAATTAATTTTAAAATAAAGTGATTTATATTTGATAATTTTTTTAAAAGTTATTCTGATAGAAAGTAAAAAATTTCCCTTCTCTTAAAATGTGGATTCAAACATGCTGTATAACCTTGTTTTTTATTAAGTTGGGCCGGTTATGTGAATTGAATAATGTTATTATATTTTATTATAAATTATATCTATAAATAAGTTATTTATATATTTTAGAATGAAACTATAATTTTTATCATATATTTAAATGATCAAAATCATAATTTTAGAATTATATCAATGCTTGATTAATTTAACTTGTTTGACATTTGATCTTTTTAAATAATAAGGTATTGAGTTCCATCTTATGGACATCTTACGGATGGATAAAACTAATATTGAGAAATTTTTATTCTCATAGTAAGTTGATATAACACAATTTAGTTTAATTGAACTTCGAAAGATTTCAAATTTTGGTAGTTAAAAAAATGATCAAAATGACAATTTTAAAACTTTTGTTAGAATTTAATTTGGATATATTATTATTATTATTAAAATATTTTATATAGATATTTAATTATTTATTATTATATCAATAAAAATATTTAATTTAATCACTTATTATCTTAAAAATTTTATAAATAAAAGTATCTAATTAAATAATAGTGTAAAATTTTTTTACATTAATAATATATCAAACTTAATCTCTATTAATTATATTTGTTTTGGTACATTAGCAACAACGAGATTTGAATTTAGAATCTCATGTAAACTACCTAAATTCTTCATCACTAGAGCATTATAGTGGCTTCTATTGGTTATATTTATATCTCCAGTATCAATATGACGAAATTAAATACATCTATTATTCATATAATGCCAAAAAAAATTAGAAAATATCTAAAATAACATTTATTATAATAATTCTAGACTAAACATAAACTTTTAAGAGGCCTTCTTAGGAAATTCATCTTTGAAAATGATAAAAAAAAATTCATATATAAACGAAGGGATTAATTTGCAGATAAATAAAAGAATTTAATTTAAATGTACTTTTATTTTATACTGTAAATCAATAGAAATAGTAAAACGTACGAATTTATATAAATAATCACCCATTATAATAATTGATCCACCACAATTTCTTACTTTTTTTTATTTTTATTGATTAATTATATAAAATTATTGTACATTATCGGTATATACCAATTAAATTCTAAATAAAATTGTGGTGATTATTATTTCATAAAGACAATGATACCATCTCGTCTGCTTGAATTGAAATCTCCCGTCTTCCAACAACTCACACGGACACACACTGCTGTCTCTCTTTTCTCGCACTTCACACTATCACTAACTCATGGCGACTTGTTTCGCGCCATTCTCGATTTCAGGTGAATTTTTCGTTCTCTTCTTCATTACCCTTTCGTTCCTAGGATTCAAATTTTTTGAAAGATCATGGAGCATCAGAAAAGTAAAAATTCCTTTTTGATCTCTGTCATTAGTCCGTTGATTTTAGGGTTTTTTTACTTTGATTTTTAATCTGTAATGGTGTTGTTGATTTCGATTTCTTTGATTCTTGCGCTTATGTTCGATCGATTCCCATCAACGAATTGATAATAATTAAGATTTTCTGGAATATCGGAGGAATTGTCTGGATTAATTTTTTGTTTATTTCAAATTTTGTTTCGAATAGATATTGGAATTCTTTTATTGGATGACTTTTTCGCATAAATTTGGGAATAGGTGTATCTCGTCTTAAGTCACCTGAGCTGTGGTTGACAAAGCCAAATTCATATGGGGTTGGACTCTTTGGACCTAAGCTTGCTGTTCAAAGACAATCAAACCTTGTGATCCGGAGGAACCGCACTTCATCAATTTGTGCTGAATACCGGTATGCCACCTTGAGATCACTTTATTTTTGGCCTTATAAGGAATTCAAGATCACTTTATTTTTTGTTATTATAGGACACAATAACATCGGTTGATTCCTGTA
Organism: Pterocarpus macrocarpus; assembly: GCA_031439585.1. NCBI lineage: Eukaryota > Viridiplantae > Streptophyta > Magnoliopsida > Fabales > Fabaceae > Pterocarpus > Pterocarpus macrocarpus. Next base: position 75,752,886 of record CM062520.1, on the reverse strand, counting down.
AACAACTCCACCTTGTAGAAAAAGGCTTTGTTATTGTTGTTTTGTATATGGTTATTATGCTTTCAGTTCTATGGGAACATGGTTTATTTCTCATATCAACATGACCTGCTTGGAATATTTTATAAGTTTTTAAAATAGAAAATTGAAGGAATCTCTATTTATTTGTGGTGTGTGGACAAATTGGTGTTTCTTTTCAACCTTGTCTTTTACATCATGTAATATTCTTACAAACCAGTTGCTGTGGTTGAACTTGTGAATGAAAGACCGGATGTGAAGAAAGAATTGTGATGTTCAAAGTTTCTTTGCACTGTTGATTATACTTGTATGTTCTGATTTCATCGTTTTCTCTTAGAATTTAAAACGTCCTTTTTCACAATGTATGTTATGCTATAAATTTAAAAACAATTAGTGAGTGGGCTTTTGGAACTGCTTTCTCTGTAATAATTAGAAAAAGATGGTAACTAGTAGTGATTCATTGCATGATACCTGAGAATATTTTGGTGCTAATTTTCTTTTGGATGCTAGGAGGAGTACTGGTTGGAATTGGCACTCGATCTTATAGGTTGCATGTTTTGGAATATTACGTAGATTTATTGTTCTTTCTTCTGTTTCCCATGTGCAGTGATAGTAGAGGAGGTGGAGGTGGGGATTTTCTTGCTGGCTTTATTCTGGGTGGTGCAATTTTTGGAACTATAGCTTATGTCTTTGCTCCCCAGGTGATTTCTTATTTCTTTAATTTTAAATTTATCAAAAGTTTGGCATGTTTAAGTGAAAACAATGTATGGTGAACGAGCTTGAGCTTGATTATACTATTCAAAAAGAAAGATAAAGGAAGACAGATTAATTATGCGGTAGATGACTACTTTTCAAAATATTAATTTTTCCCCCTTTTTGCAAGGAGATGCAATCACATCAGGATGAACTCAACAATGGACTGTTCATTATTAACTAGATTACTGTTGTTTCGTTACCTAGTGAAACATTGTATCATGCTTTAAGGGTTAAATTTACTTTTCTAAGGACTGGAAAAAAAGAAAATTGATGAGCTTTCTATTTTAATTGCAAGATCGTGAATGATATGAATCTGCTCCATGATGGCTTAGAGTTATGAATGTTCATTTTCAAGGTTGTTATGAGCGAGATCCTAAGTAGAAACGGAAGGGGGATATAGGAGCGTAAAACGTAGGATCGTAGTACAGAACGTATATATATATATATATATATATATATATATATATATATATATATATATATATATATAACACAAATAGGCAAATAAAGACATAAAGTCACAAATCACAACTTCAAATTTAAAGATCATAGAGCTACATCATGTCCATATGTCAATTCATAATTCAAAGCATAAAAGCCACAACAACCCACAAGTTTACTTCCACTCCCAGCAACACTCCCAGATTCAGAATTTGCAGAAGCCTATTACCTTCATTAGCACCTCCACTTGATAACACATTTTTTTCTCAAAATAATACCTAATAGAAAATTAACAAAAATAGATATATCCCTTTAATTCTCAACTAGAGAATCAAAATAATCACACTGACATTAAGAAAATTTCAGAACCAACACAAAAATCAAATAATGCACTGTAAAAACTAAAAGCCCACACACACTCACCAAATAGAAGTCCCAAAAGAAGAAAACACAAAGAAGCAGCACTGCAATAGACCTGTACACCAAGCCATGGAGCCACACTGAAGACACTCACAACACCCAACCAGCGAAGACCACCAAAGAGGCAAAGACAGACGTGGATGGCGGCGACAAGGCGGCCAGTGGTGGCGCGGCGACCGGCGAAGGCATGAGAGAGACAGAAACAGCCGCTGCTTTTGAGAGAGAGAGAGAGAGAGAGAACGAAGAGGGGGGAGGGGTTTTCTTAGGGCTTCCTTCTAAAATGTGCCAGGTCGATTTTCAAACCCATGGGAGCGCCCAGGTTGTTAGGATCACATGATCCTAGCGCTTCTACACTCTTGCACGATGCTTCCACCATGTTCCACCAAGTCCGCGCCAAAGACGGGGTCCAAGCATGCTGACTGCTTCTAGGAGTGTAGGATTGTGCGTTCCTACGTGCAAGAATGCGCTCTTGACAACCATTTTCATTTTAATCAGGAAATATGGTATAGATGCCTGTAAAAGTGTGCTACTAACTTTTCCATCTTTGAATCTAGTTTTATCATTATGTCTTAAGTAGTATATGTGCGAAATTTTGAACGGCTTAGAATTCTGCTATGTTTATTCTATGACTACAACTGAAGTAGTTGTTCACTTAGGGGCAAGAGTTATTTTTGCATTATCCATTTTTTTTTCTGTATAGATATTATTTCTATTATTATTTATTTGTAGGATACCATAGTTGCCGTTTTGAAGGTTCTTAGTTTGTAAGTCTGGATGTTGACTTCATTTTGTGTGATGCAGATCAGAAGATCTCTGCTAAATGAAGATGAATATGGGTTTCGCAAGGCCAAAAGACCGATATATTATGATGAAGGGTTAGAGGTATTAGGCTTCCCTTGGCTTTGTTATTCAACTCTTCTGTGCCATTAGAACATGCTCTGAGTTTGTTATAATTATGTTGTTCCTGAAAGCAGAGGACCCGGCAGACCTTGAACGAAAAGATAAGCCAACTGAATTCTGCCATTGATAATGTATCTTCACGTTTGAGAGGTGGCAATAGCGTGCCTGCTGCACAGATAGAAAGTGATCCTGAGGTGGAGGCTACCATGTGAGGCATTTCCAGTTTGATACTATTGTCCCTGATGCTTTAATGTAGTGAAAATATAACGAACTGAAAATCGGATCCATATTAATTTTTGTTGACGGTTTGAAGGGGAAAGTCTTGGTACTGGAGTCATTATTAAAGCTGTGGAAATCTTTCTCCTTTTTGGTCTAGAGGATGATTTTGTTCCTTTGCATAGTACGGTTTGGTTATGGAGATTATATCGTATTCTGTGTAACGTGTTTCTGTCTTTTTTTTTTGGGTCGTGGTGTAACGTGTTTCCTATATACACCATCCAACATTGTCGGATACTGAACGGATTTAACTCATCTTTTTATCAAGAAAAAAATTGAGTACGGTATACATTATCTGTATGGTTAAAATGACACTGCTTTGAGGGGTCCGTAAAGAGCAGCATAATATGAAGATCTATCACCCGATCGTAAGTTTCAAATAAAATTTTATTCAATATTGTAGCTACTGGGACAAAAAATGAAACTTCTAAGGCCTTAAGCAACCATCGCTAGTTTCTTTTCAAGAACTGAGCAGAAATCACCAATAATCATTGCAAGAACATTCCCCTGAATTTATATGATGGAACCTATTGGCATCTCTTACAATTAATTCCCGACCGGTTACCAACGAGACCCTTTTAGCAAAATCATGGCAGTCTCTGCATGATCGAGTATTTTTGTAAACCATAATGGGGGTTTCGGCTGCGGTGCATATTAGACCATAGGCTATAGCTAGTCTCTCGCTATGATCAAGAAGCTGCTCTTTCCGTTCAGTAAAGTCACAGAGTGCATCCTCTTCAGTAAGAAGACACTCCTCACCCTTCTTGACAGCAAGATTTAGCTGTTTTAGTTTTGTGTATATTTGTTCTGTTTGAGAGTGATGTCTATCACCTACCACAAAACGGTGGACTTTACCCTTCACAATAATCCAGCTGCAACTGACTTCCTTCCTCAAGTTCCTTTCGGCCATCATCTTTCTAAATTGGGCTGCTTCATCCCACTTCCCAGCCGAAGCATATAAATTGAACATGATCACATAAGTAGCAGTGTCCAATGGGTCCAGGTGAAGGACCCTTTCAGCTGCAATCATCCCGATCTCAAGATTCCTACGGCTCCAACATCCTCCTAATAAGCTTTTCCAACTCAATGCATCAGGTTCAAACGGCAGACTCCTTATCATCTCAAGAGCCTCCTGTAGTAATCCAGCTCGAGAGTATATATCAATCATGCAATTGTAATGATCAATTGTTGGCTCCACACCATATTCGTCACTCATTGAATCCAAAAACTGCTTTCCCTCTCTAACTACACCTGAATGACTGCAAGCTGTTAACAAACCTATGAATGTGACAGCATTTGGCCTTACACCAGACTCCTGCATCTCGTTGAAAAGCCTCACAGCCTCACAAGCTTTGCCATGATAAGCATGAGCACAAATTATAGCAGTCCATGCAATAGTATCAGGTTTATCTATAGCCAAAAATGCTTGAAGGGCATGGTCTATTTTGCCGCACTTTGAGTACATAGTGATCATAGCACTCTCCCCAGAAAGGCATGCAACTAGTCCCTTTTTTATTGCATCTGCATGAATTTGAGCGCCGTAAATTAAGTCTGAGACAGCAGAGCATGCTTGAAAAATGCTGGTATACATGAATGAATTCATTAACACCCCTTTACTTCTTAGTGTTTTGAAAATCTCAAGAGCCTTGTCAAATCTACCATTTTGGCAATATCCACTGATTATAGCACTCCATGAAAAATCATTTGGTTCTCGTATGCTCTCAAAAGCTTGACGTGCAGCTTCAAACCTTGCACACTTAACATAAAAATCCACGAGTGGAGTTCCAACAGAGACCTCAGATTCCAAGCCAAGTTTTACACTGTAGCTATGAATTTGCCGTCCCATGTTTAAGTCTCCTAAAGCAGCACACGCCTTAAGCACTATTGAGAAGACAAACTCATCAAGCTCTACACCTTCACTTATCATTTTGGCAAATAATAACACAGCATCCCTGTGCCTTTCAGCTTGAGTATAGCCCACCATCAGTCCAGTGCAAGCCACAGCATTTTTTCTAGCCATCTTATTGGTGGCAATTTCAGCACCATCCAACCACCCACACTTGACGTACGTGTTGGAGATTGATGTCTCAATTGAATCATTGTCAGTAACCCCAATCCTTATCATCTGAGAATGTATCTGCCTGCCAAGGTCTAACAGCAAAGGATCTGCAAAGGACCCTATAAGAGTACTGAAGATAGAGGTGCTTGGTGTGATTCCCAAATCCAGCATACGCAAGTGCAATCTAATAGCTTCATATACGTGCCCTTCCTCAGCATAAGCAGATATCATGGTGTCCCAAGATAACAAATCTCGATTAACCATCTCATCAAAGAATCTCTCTGCAGCTATGAAACTCCTGCAATTGCAATACATTTGAAGGATGCAATTGTCAATGAACTTATTGCTATTAGCCATTCTCTTCAGTCTATTATGAAACAATTTTCCATCTGACAGAGCTCCCAACTTCCCACACATTTTAAAGAGGTATTCATATGACCGGGGATTAATGGAAATGCCTGCTTCATCCATGCTTCTGATGAATTCATGAACTTCTCTAAGCATCCCTTGTTTGGCTAGAGAAATCAAATGCAAGTTTTCAACTTGGCCTTGTTGATTTTTAGGTGTCCTCAACGAAGAATTATTGCATTTCAAAGAGATCCATGAAGGGATTTGAGCAAAATTAGTAGGTCTCACATCATTACTTGTATCACTAGCTACCACTACTGGTGCAGAATTGGAAATAAGCCAAGAGCACCGACTAGTTATTGAAGACATTTACTCCTCTGTTTGCGATTGTAAAGCCCTTGATGGAAAGAACATATCCTTGTGTAACTTTTGCCACATCCAACAAGAGAATCTAATCCGACATAACAAGTCAATGATAATGATGGCAGTGGATGGGATTGAAACCAGATACCACAAACCCCAGCAACAATTCTATATGAGCAATCTGAATATTCAATCTAATTCCTTGTGTTAAAGAGCCTGATCTGATCTGAAAAGAGAGAGGAAGAGAGTCAGGGGTTAGTTTTTATTTAATTTGTAATTTAACTTCACTCCTTTTCAACCCCCACAAGCCTTTGCTATGAGTTTTTCAATCCGAAATATTTACAGCTATGAAAAGTCATAAAGCAGGCCAGATAGATTAATCACGCAGGTTTTCTTCACAGAATAGGGGAATCAAAAAGAGAAAGCTCTTGCTAGTTGCAATATAGATTACAGATGATGTCTCTTATATACACGTTGCGAACTCGTTGTATCTCAATAGCATTGCCAATTTCAAACAAGTTCCAATTTATCATAGATAATATCAGACCATCGCCACAAACAATCACTGAAGTCCAGTTCAGACATTTTATCAAGCACATAGCGTGCATCACTATCTGAATTCCAAAATCAATTCACTCTTCGCTCAACAGAGAGTTGAAAAGGAGATGCTGACTCTTTTTTCTTTTTTCTTTTTTTTTCAATAATCTCATGATACAGAGACAATGAATCAAGTCCAATGTCCAATTCTAAAGCAAATGTCCAATTCTAAAGCATGACTGCATGAGCAACCCATAATTCTACTTATTAACACCCAATGAATAAAAGAAACTTTAACTTTTAAAAAAAGTGGCATCAAAATTCTAGCAAGACTTAGACAATTCACATAAAATGTCATAAAAAATAAAAAAGCAGTATGTACCCGTAACAATTCCACTTGCAGTGGAGAATTTCGTGACCGTCAATGACAGATGGTTGGAGGTGGTCTAGTTTAATCAATTCTCACACCCCAAAACCAAACAAACTAAATTATTGGACGCCAGAGTTTTCAAGATTTAGGGCCTGTTTGGTTGAAGCTAAAGATGAGGCTCATCTATAAAAATTTCCTCTTATTTTTATCCCCTACCAAACATATCCTTACTTGATACTGGATTCTCCGCTTAAACACACATTAGTACAGTACCACTTCCTAATCCAAGCACTTCTGCTTCCAATTTAATCAGAGCAATAATATCCCTCAGCTCAACTAATACTTTTTTTCCTCCTTTAAAACCACCGATATTTAGATATCTATTAGACCCAATTAATTTGGTTCAAACAAATCGATACATTATTGAGGGTTACTTTTTTTTTTTTTTTTTTTTTGAGAGATTTGAACAATTTTGCTTTATAGGGAGGCAACATCAAACTATTTAAACTAATCAAATGTCGGTTCATTCAACTAATACTTAAATATTCCACATCAATAATACTAATAATTATTATTATAAGTAAACATTTGGTTGGTTTACTTTGGAGTGGTACTGATTTTGGGTCGAGTATTGTAACGATAGAGTTCATGCTAAATTAGTTCGAGTAATTGTACAATATAGTAGATAGTAGACACATTCAAGCGGCCTAGCACCAGCACCAACACACAAAAGAATTCCTTTCAAAAGATTCAGTAAAACAATGATTATTATACCGATTATTACAGCTTAGTTTTTTTATTTAGCTTGTTAACAACAGAAAATAATAATAATAATAGTAATAATAAGTTACCTTCATTTTGGATTTTGGAGCATAAAGTATGCTAAAAGGAACAATTTGATCTTGTAAGTGACGCTTAGAAGCCATAATATAGGTTGCTAAGGAGTTTTATTGGTTCCCATGGACTGAAAAGGACAAAAGTCTTGAGTTAAATAAGGATGGCAACTAGCTTCTACCCACTAGAAACAGTGCTTGGTGTAATTCTAAATTAGCTTGCCAAAGCCATCATACCCATACATTTCCGAAGATAAGATTTCAAAGGCAATGGTTTTCAGAATAGCATCCTTCACCAATGCAACGCTGCCTCCATGTATGAGTAGTTCAGTCAATGCATTAGCCAATGTATGTGTTCCCTTCATATGGAACTAAGTCACAATCCAAGACAATAAATTAATGGGGATACTCGTGGACCTTCTGACCTGGGGCATTCACATTTCACATTTCACATCCACCCATTAAGAGTACTTCTCCAGCCCCAACAGGTGAAAGCAACTAGAGCTTGTAGAAAAGCAAATAATTATTATTTGGATTTCGCAGCCTCTAGTCTTCCACTCGCTTGGCTAGCATACCAAGATTGAAATCTCTCAAAATAAAAGTACTTTTACCCATTTACTATGCATGATGCTTTTCCTTTTGTCCTTAACTACAAAAATTAGTTGAGATGCTTTTTCTTGTAATTTGGTTTTTGCTCCCATTAAATATTTTCAATTGCAAGCTTTAATTAGAGAAGAATTAATTGTAATTTAATTGTGTTTTATTTTTGCTTGACCATATATAATATACATCCACATTTGACCAACTCAGACAATCAACGCTTTGTATTTACATACATTATCTTATAAACGATTAAAAATGGATTTATGGTTTGAAATTTGAATAATTTACAAAAGATTATATATTTAATCTTCTTACCAATATCTTACAGAAATAAAATAATCAATACTTAACTTATCTGAAAATTAACCAATGCTTAATTTATTCAAATGATTTAGCACATTATCTCTTTACCAAATGTCTCAAATTTTGTATTATGAATAGAAGAAAAAGATTAAAAGAATTTTATCCTTATAATTAATCAATCTTGACTGGAATTAAATTAATCAAAATCTAATAAAATTTTATTTTAAAAAAATAAAATCCAATAAATTTTGGATATTAGTGATTTAAGTAAAATTAATTAAATAAAATAAGCAGTTTCCTTACATTTTCTCAATTTCATTCTGTAATGTGGGCTAACCTGCTCTTCATCACAAACTTAATTGTTCCAGCACATAACAATGCAACAGCTGTTAAAAGATCAGACCATTGCTAAATGCGGCTAACCTAGATTCAGCTCAGATTTCATTGGATTTTTAAAAAATGGAAAAGATATCCTCGAACAGGGTTTTTATTTTTTATATGGTATTTGAAATATGTATATACCAAAATATGGGAATTGGGAGAAATTTATGTTGATATGGGATTTAACAAAATCGGAATTTTCGATTTGAAGTGAAATCTGAATTTTGATTAATTAAAATAATATTTTATTTTTTATCTGTAGTGAAGTCGAAAATTCCGATTTTACTACAGACAAAAAATAAAATATTATTTTAATTGAAATCGAAAATTCCGATTTCACCATTTATGAAATCGGAAATTCCGATTTTATTATATCCCATATTCGTGTAAATTCCTCCTAATTCCCATAATTTTGTACATCTTTCATCCAAATACTATATAAAAAAAAAAACACCCTCCTCGAACAAGTGGACATTTTTCTAAATTTTATATGATAATATTCCTAGAAATTATTGTACCAGACTACCAGCGGCGTATGGAGGCTTCGACTAATAATAATCTACTAATCTGATATAACTGCAATGGAAAACGGAAGCTCCACTTGCCCTACCAACAATCCAACACATGGCCATCCATTTTTCTATTAAATAAATACATTCCATTAAATGCTGACTAATCTTTTGATTCCTCCACATTTCAACATCTCAACCTTCCAAGTGTCAATCATGAAAAACAGACACTGTTGCCAACCTTAACCAACCATTACCAAGCTCAAAAATTTCTGCTGCCAGAAAAGTAAAGCCGAACAAATTGGAGAAACAACAGTGCTTGTCTAGATTTTCTGCACAAATTATGCATCATTAAGAATATAATTACATTTGAATTTCATAATGAGATTTTTAATAAAATTAAATTATGAACTAAAATACCGAATCACCATAAAAATTGCAAAAACTTTATAATAATAATAATAATAATAATAATAATAAAAGAATGTGGCCACAGCACACCAGGTCAATTCCTCGTGCCTTGTGAAAAACGTATCTGCCTTTGGTTTGGGTTCGGAGTGAGGTTTGGTTGTAGACTTTGAAGAAGGCAGCACCTTTACTTTCTGCCTTCATCATCCGCCACCCACCACTACAGAACTTAATAGCCCCACTTGTAGTCCCAAAATTCCTACCTTTTTTCTCCTCTTCTCTCTCTTTCTCTCTACAAACTTAGTATCATATTCACAGAAAGAAAGTTGTTCTTTTTCTTCTTCTACCTCCGAAGCCCAAAGAACTTGGGGCCTTGTTTTCATCATACATACATAGAGGATGCCAACAAAAATCATGGTTAGTATCAACAACCAATGCAAGCATTGCTTTTTCCTTTTTCCCATCTTTTTTAAAAATAAAAATTATTTTTATCTCCTGTTTCTCAATTGGTTAACAAGTGTTGTTTGTTTTTGTTACTGGTTAACCAGGGAGGTGAAGAAGGTGCAATTGTTGGGGTGAGAGGTGTGAATGAAGAAGGTGGTGTTGGAGAGAATCAAGAAGAGAACAAGTGGCCACCGTGGCTGAAGCCACTTCTCAAAACAAGCTTCTTTGTGCAATGCAAAGTCCACGCAGATTCCCACAAAAGTGAATGCAACATGTATTGCTTGGACTGTATGAATGGAGCCCTTTGTTCTGCTTGTTTGGCTTCTCACAGAGACCATAGAGCTATTCAGGTAACAAAATTTTATGTGAAGATTTGGTAACTAATTGTCTTTGGGGATCTATGATCCAATTCTATGGGGACTTCAACCCAAAAGGGTCAAAAAAAAAAAAAAAAAACTCAAGGATTTGAGTGCCTGTAATCTGATTGTGTATCCTTTCTGCATTGTTATGTCCAATCCCTTTTTGATTGATCCTAAAAATATTTGTCTCTTGCATTGGTTTTATCGGCCACACGTGCCATTCAATGCTGAATTTGCAATTCCAAAGTCAACTATGGATGGCCAGTTAAAATTTTGCACTTTGAATTTTCTTCCCACTGGAAAGAATTGATTATTGTCCATCTTAAATGCCCATTGATTCACTCAGCCGATGTGAAGAATTATTTATTTTGAAATTTGGGTATTTTATTTTTGTTAGAATAAATAATGTGAATAATATTCTCTGATATCTTTTTTTCTTTACTTTTTAATTTTGATTATTTTTTCAAAGATAAGGAGGTCTTCATACCATGATGTGATAAGGGTGTCTGAGATACAGAAATTTCTGGACATAACAGGGGTGCAGACTTACATTATAAACAGTGCAAAGATTGTGTTCCTGAATGAAAGGCCTCAGCCTAGGCCTGGCAAAGGGGTCACCAATACCTGCCAGGTCTGTGAGCGCACCCTTCTTGATTCCTTCAGCTTCTGCTCTCTTGGTTGTAAGGTATGTATTTTTATACCCCGAATCTCTATCATGTTGCTTTTGACCCATTCCTTGTTGTCTATTTTCTTTATGTGTTTATATATAAACATTAAGCAATCGGTTCCTCTATGGAAATTTTCTATTTGGCAGCATCACAATGGGATTTCAAACTAATCTTTGAATTGCATTACTTATAGCAAATTATGGTGAATTAATTTCCCAATTTTAAGACAAGTTGTTTACTAGCTCCTACATTTTTGAGTTTTCCTATATGAAGTACGTAAACATTTTAGTTGTACTCCCCCCCCCCCCTCTTAAGAAAAAGTAAGAAGCAAGATAATAAATGTGGGTGAATATGAAGTACATTACATTTTCCACTTTTCAATTTTCTTCTCAGGTAGTTGGAACCTCCAAGAAGTTCCGGAAGAAGAAAAAGTTAGCTGAGGCGGATGGGTCAGATGGTGAAGAATCAATGAATGGCATTAGCAATGGAAGTGCCAGAAACAAAATCCAGAGTTTTTCACCATCAACGCCTCCACCAACAGTGGTGAATTACAGGACTGCTAAGAGGAGGAAGGGAGTCCCACATAGAGCTCCAATGGGGGGAGGACTAATTATAGAATACTAATGTCATATATGAATATGATATATAGTGGGTTTTGGTCACTTAGCAAACAATAACTATACCCCAGAAAGATACAACGGTTGTTGCCACTTCCTTAAGTGGCAATGTGGCATGCTTTAGTGCTTTTACTAAGTTACCATACCTGAGCCCTGTTCATGGAGGCCGGTGTTGGGAACTACTGCTCTATCTTGTATAGAACAAAATATTAGGAGGAAATTCCCAAAAAAATAAAAAGAAAGAAAGAAAGAATAAAGGAAAAAATGTATGATGAAAATGAAATAATTATAGAATATAGAGTGGGAGTATTTGGTGTTGGTATAAGAAATTAAGAATAGCAATGATGCATATGTGTTGGTATCGGATGCTAAATGTATAAAGTGGTTTGTAGAAAAGGTGTTGTAATTTCAGACAATAGAAGTGTTTATCATGATTATTAAAATATTCCCCTGGTTTGGTATATGTCCATTGTCTTTGTCCTTTGAAAGACTTGAAAATGCGTTGTTGCCCTGTTGGCCCGGTGGATGAGTGGTTTCAATTGCAGAATGCAATCGGCTTCTGTTCCTCTTTTTGGCTTTTGGTGCTTGACTTCTTATGGTTTATTAAATGACAATAAACTAGTAGGTGATCAGAGTAAATGTGTAATGCACAAAGGAATAAGACACATAATGTAGGAGTATTTGATGTGGTTAGCCTTTTACCACTAAAAGTTTTTTCTCCCCTTATTTTTAAGATTATATATTTACAATTACTTAGTCTTTTCTTTTGTTTTAAGTTGAGAACATTATACAAATTTAATTGTGGGAGGTAAATTACTTGGTTGAGATCTACATTAAAAGACAAAAAAATAAAGAAATTAATAACTTTCTTACATAATCTACGTTGATTCATGGAGTGGATTACCATCCGCAAAAAAAAAATAAATAAATAAGGGAAAAAAATAATGCTGTGGGTGGTGATGGATGCGAGCGATGTTGACTCAAAGTATGTAACTGTGTCGTTTTATATTTGTGGAAAGCGTTGCCGGTAATACCGGCAACTTTCCTTTTGTGTTTCTGTGTTTCTCCCCTCCCAATCATATTTCACCACGTGTCCCATAATACTCCAATTATTGCACACTTATCTGTGTATTTGTCAACCAGCAATTGCTTTTTCAATGAACCAAAACACTCCTTCTGGATACTTTACTGAAACCAAACTACAACGATCTTATCACAAACTAATATTGAGATTTTTTTTTCCTGGTGTTACGATCTTAAAGCATTTATACTTTAAGATAGTAGCCTTTTTTGAAAATTGGCCAGTATCTTTTGATTATTCTAATTTCTTTTATTTATCAATACAAGTAGATTATTAGCATGTTTAGATGCACCATGGGAGGTGGCAAAATCGATTTTGTGAGGGCAAAATCGGTTTTGATTATTTTTATTGTTGTTTTATTTTTCATAATTGAAATTAATTATGATCTCAAAATTGATTTTAGATAAAAATAAAAAATTTTTATTTTTGAATTCTATTAGAATTAATTTTGGATATATTTTTATAAATTATATATTTAAAAATAATTTAGATCAATATTATCCAAATACAAATTACTTTTTAGATCAAATTATCAAACATAAATTATTTTATCTTAAAATTAATTCTAACCCAATTAATTATAATAAAATTAATTTTCTCTATAACTCATTCTACAAAAATATAACCAAACACATTATATATCATTTTCTAAATTATTAAATAATTATCGAGATAGAATATTTAATAATACATTGTCATGGATATGATGTACAATATTGTATACATTTTGTTGTTGTCCTCGAAAAGGACATATTAATAAATTACTCATGGCGGCGGGTAGTGGGGGGAGAGGCCAAAGAACATGACTATGGTCGTGGCCTTTGAGATGGAATACGACTCTGAATTAATATTTTCAAGTGTACAAAGACTGTAACCCAAAAAACAAGTGCGAAGACAAAACCAAGCCTATCCGGTTCGTGAAGTTGATAGACACCCTTTGGAGTATTGCGATTATGCCGATGAAAAGAAAAATTGACAGCATTGATAAATAAAAATCCAAAAATAAAATTAAAAAAATTCAAATTTTACGTATGAGAGAAAAATATTTTTTTTCAATACATTGTAAATGGAAGCACTTTTTCTCGGTGTCTGAAATATGTAAATGCAAGCACTTGTGTGAGGAAAAATGATTAATGGCTTACTAGAGAATCAAATTTTCGTTATCATCATTATTGCACACAAGTTTTTTCCCCCCTTTTGGGTGGATATTGCACGCAAGTCTTGACATTAGTTACTTAATTATTAGAAGTCTTGTTTAACTGAAAAATTAAAAATATTAATCACACAATTTAAACGTGCTAATGAATATAAACTCTGTTATCTCACATATTCCATCTACCATACAAGCTTACTTAATAATAGTAATGACGGAAGATTGGACAAGGGCTTTTTAATGATGACAGTAATAGTATGTCATCTAATTAGAAGCTGGAAATGTTATCAGTACTAGTGGAAAACGTTCAAGTTGAAATACGAAAGATTCAGGTTTATTAAGCCAGTCTTCCTTGTTGCCTAGTAACAGCGGTAACAATCTTTTCAAATATGATATATATCTTTCGAAACACCATATATATACTAGGTCTACACTAGATGCATATGCATCCTCAGCACCACTGACGTCTACATGAAGACATGGAAAAAGGAGGGTTATCCAGCTTCTCTTCAATCTAATGCTTCTCTGTAAGATGCATCTAGGGCTCTAGGCCCGTCATTAATAGACATCAGAGGAACAAAGTGGGTCAGACACCTTGCAGGTGAAGCAGAAGCAGAGTTCTCTTTTGCATTAAAATGACAAAGAGCTCTACCCTAATCACTGTTTGTGGATATTACATCTGCATCAATCCAAACATTTTCGCTGATTGAATCAGTAAAACACAAATGTTATACAAAGATATACGTGTGATCAACTTTGCCTGTATAATTTATAGATCAAATTGTCAAATTATTTCACACATCACATCCTATTATCTCAGCTTACACTTGAAAGAAAATTGAATTATTTAGTTCATGAATGATATAAAGTGTTATTAATTTACTTCATAAATTATGTAAAATGCACTAAATCAATCTTAAATTAAGAGATTTCTTATATACTCTAAAAATATTGTATTCAACTCATCCAAAAAAAAAAAATGATACACAGACTGCATAATTATACAAGTCGTTAAATTTAACTTTAAAAATACTATTTTATTTTAGGAGAAGTGCTATATATTTGGACGAATTATTTTGTACAAAGCACTAACAAAAACATGTGTTTAAAGTTGATTGGATGTTCAGTTGCTAAAAAATTAGAAATCACTACAAGATGAGATATTCATACTAAAAAAAATTACTATTATTTTATAAATTTTATATCAAATGTCAATTGAGAGTATTGGTATATTAGAATTTCTTTTAAATTAGGTTAAGCCCGTTTATGTTAGTTAAAAAAAGTCAATTCAATTTACATAAATAAATTAATGCAACGGTATTTCAAAGATGAACTAATTTCTTTTTATAAGGCTTAGGACCAGCTTATGAGCTGGCATAGGCACCTCCTAATGAAACTCCTAAGAAATTCCCTAATGATGCATAAGAGAGGAATGAGGGATAAAGAAAAAAAATTGAAATTGAGAATATTTGAATAGATTAAACTTTGCTAGCTATTCTCAAAATGTTAATCAACTGAGATATCACCACAAGACTTCAAAGATGAAATAATAATGCTTCTATTCTATGTTTGTACGATGAAAACCGGAATTTAACCGAAAAAAAAGAAGTAAATATAATACATCAAGTGGTAACACGAGTGACGAGTAGGCGTACATTTATACTTCGCAGGTGTAGATCGTTTTCTCTCATTGGAGTAAACCTCCAACTAGTCCTTGATAATATTCTTAATAGGTATATTAATTTTTAATAAAAAATAATTGATTCTGCAAATCATAGTTATTAAATTTGAATCGGTGATTGATCCAGTCAAGATATTAGGTTATTGGTCAGTGAAGCTGAATTTAATTAAATAAATATATAAAAATATAATATAATTTAAATAAATATATAATATATATTATTATTGACATATTATAACACAACAGATTGTATAGTTGGTGGTAGTGGAATCCGGGTTGCGTAGTCCTTGTAAATGAGCCAGGGATTATGATATCTAATTTTTACAATTGTCAGAAATTATCAAACTAATTAATTTTTATCAAAAGTTAATATATCTATTAAGAATATTACCAGGATTGATTTGAGTATTTACCCTTTTCCTTATCTATTAGTATATCAGGGAAAAAGGTTGAATTTAATTTATATGTATTATTAATATAAAAATATTTTACATAAACATATAATTATCAATTACAACAACAGTAAAAATAGTTCATTGGATCATCTATTATTTTTTTTATATTATAAATATAATCATCCGCGCGTGGTTTGCAAGGTTCGTCTTCGTGACAGGGTTTAAGGTAGAATCGCGTGAGGCAGAGAGCAAAAGCCCGTCTCTGACGTTGAGAGGGGTTTTGCTCTCTTAAACCCTAAATCCAAGGGTTCTCCTCTTCCTTATTGGTTATTATGAGCAAGAGAGAGTTCAACACTCTCCTCTCTCGCTCTCTGCGCTCTCTCCATTTCCATTTCCACTCCAAAGCCAATCCCTCATTCCCCTTCTCACGACCCTTCTCTGCCTCTTCAGACGACACCCTCGACCTCGAAGGTTTGGTCCATCCCGATGACCCTTTCTTGCAGGACACTCCGCCCCCACCCCCAGCCCCCGATCTCACACAAGATTACGCATTCCTTCGCAGCACATTGCTCAACTCCACCACTCACTCTTCCTCGCAAAACCTCGATTCTGGGGATCCCTCTAACGAAGCCGTTTTGATCTCCAATGCGATTAGGAATACCAACGACGGGTTCGGCGTTGAAACCCAGAAAATTTTCAGGCAGTTCAGGGGTAAATTAAGTGAGTCTTTAGTGGTCCACGTGATGAACAATGTGAAACACCCTGAGTTGTGCGTCAAGTTTTTCTTGTGGGCAGGTCGCCAAATCGGGTACACCCATACTCCAGCGGTGTACGATGCGCTGCTCGATGTGTTGGGTTGCAATGGCAATGATAGGGTTCCTGAGAAGTTCTTGCGAGAAATTAGGGACGATGATAAGGAGCTGCTTCAGAAGCTGCTCAATTTTCTGATTCGGAAGTGTTGCAGGAATGGGATGTGGAACATGGCGCTGGAAGAGTTGGGGAGGCTCAAGGATTTTGGGTATAAGCCTTCTCGAAATACTTACAATGCTTTGATTCGGGTTTTTCTTGGTGCTGATAAGTTAGATAGTGCTTATTTGGTTCACAAGGAGATGGAAAGTTATGGGTTTGGAATGGATGGGTATGCTCTCAGTTGTTTTGCTTACTCCCTCTGCAAAGCAGGGAGGTGTAGGGATGCTCTGAATTTGATTGAGAAGGAGGCGTTTGTGCCTGATACCGTTTTTTATAATAGGATGATTGCTGGGTTATGCGAAGCATCGTTTTTCGAAGAAGCTATGGATATCTTAAAGAGAATGCGGTCTAGTTCTTGCATTCCCAATGTTGTGACTTATACGATCTTGCTTTCTGGTTGTTTGAGAAAAGGACAGCTGGGGAGGTGTAAGAGAATTCTTAGTATGATGATTACTGAAGGCTGTTATCCGAATCGCGAGATATTTAATTCTCTTGTACATGCTTATTGTAAATCGGGGGATTACTCTTATGCCTATAAGTTGTTTAAGAAAATGGTAAAATGTGGGTGCCAGCCAGGCTATCTGCACTATAATATATTGATCGGTAGTATATGTAGCAATGAGGAGCTGCCTGGCTCAGATGTGCTAGAATTGGCTGAAAAAGCTTATGGTGAGATGCTTGATTCGGGGGTTGTATTGAATAAAGTCAATGTAAGCAACTTTGCGTGGTGTCTTTGTGGAGCTGGAAAGTTTGATAAAGCCTTTAAGATTATATGCGAGATGATGAGCAAGGGTTTCGTTCCCGATGATAGTACATATTCTAAAGTGATTGGTTTCCTATGTAATGCCTCCAAGGTAGAGAAGGCTTTTCAGTTGTTCGAAGAAATGAAAAGGAATGGCATTGTTCCCAGTGTTTACACCTACACTATTTTGATTGATAGCTTTTGCAAAGCTGGCCTCATTCAACAGGCACGGAAATGGTTTGATGAAATGTTAAGGGATGGTTGTACCCCTAATGTGGTGACTTATACTGCACTTATTCATGCATACCTTAAAGCAAAAAAGGTGTTCAATGCAAATAAATTATTTGAGATGATGTTGCTTGAAGGTTGCAAGCCTAATGTTGTTACATATACAGCTTTGATTGATGGTCATTGTAAAGCTGGGCAGATTGACAAAGCTTGCCAGATCTATGCCAGAATGCGAGGTGACGTGGAAACCTCTGATATGGACATGTATTTTAAGCTAGAAGATGACAATGACAGCGAAGGACCAAATGTTATTACATATGGGGCTTTGGTGGATGGTTTATGCAAAGCAAACAAGGTTAAACAAGCCCATGAATTGTTGGATACTATGTCAGTTCATGGGTGTGAACCAAACCAGATAGTCTATGACGCTCTTATAGATGGGTTTTGCAAGGCTGGAAAGCTTGAGGATGCACAAGTGGTGTTTGCAAAAATGACAGAGTGTGGATACAGTCCAAATTTGTACACCTATAGCTCCTTAATTGATTGTCTGTTTAAAGACAAACGATTGGATCTTGTTTTGAAAGTGTTGTCCAAGATGCTAGAGAATTCGATTGCTCCTAACGTAATTATTTACACAGAGATGATTGATGGCCTCTCTAAAGTTGGAAAGACAGATGAAGCTTACAAGCTCATGCTTAAGATGGAAGAAAAGGGTTGTCATCCAAATGTTGTAACTTATACTGCAATGATTGATGGCTTTGGGAAATTAGGAAAAATTGAACACTGCCTTGAGCTGTTAAGAGAGATGTGCTCAAAGGGTTGTGCTCCAAACTTTATAACCTACAGAGTCTTGATAAATCATTGTTGTTCCGCTGGCCTTCTTGACGAGGCTCACAGACTATTAGATGAAATGAATCAAACATATTGGCCAAGGCATATATCAAGCCATCGTAAAATTATTGAAGGTTTTAACCGAGAGTTCATAGCCTCAATTGGGCTTTTAGATGAGTTGAGTGAGAATGAATCAGTGCCTGTCGATTCTTTGTATAGAATTTTGATTGATAATTATATCAAGGCTGGAAGACTGGAAGTTTCAGTGAATCTGCTTGAAGAGATTTCATCATCTCCAAGCCTTGCAGTTGCCAACAAATATTTGTATACTTCTTTAATTGAGAGTCTTTCACATGCAAGTAAGGTTGATAAAGCCTTCGAGCTGTACGCAAGCATGATAAGTAAGAATGTTGTTCCAGAGCTTAGCACATTTGTCCACCTCATAAAAGGCCTTACCAGGGTTGATAAGTGGCAAGAAGCATTACAATTAGCAGACAGCATATGCCAAATGGTTTGTCACTTGCTCTCTCCAACTTCTTGAATTACAAAACAATACAAGAATCACTTTTCTACAACATTTTTCTGAGTTATTTTAAATCTGTTACCAAAGCACTTCCTATGCGCATTTAATGGTAGAAATATGCTTCAAAAGTATTCGTAACAAAACTGCTGTGTAGCTGTCATTTGATTTATTATTTTGGCAGATTTATTCTGACAAGTTTTCGGCATTCTCTTTCAACACTGCAGAATATCCGTTGGCTTCATGAAGAGGGAACCAGTATAAATTAGACTTCTGATGTGCAAATTGAATGTAATAGAAGGACAGTGAATAGAGGTAGGATAGAAGAAAAGGTCAAGCTGGTAAGAGATAGCGCTCTCTTCATCTCTAATCTTTTGTGAGGCCTTTCATTTATTATTGATCTTCATTTGAAGAAGTGGGCTTTTGCAGTTGAGGTAATATCAACAGCAATTATGCAAGCAGAATCAGGAGATTTTGGAGAACCTCGAAAAGTTTCAAAATCTTGTGTACTTGTCCTCCAATCAATACATCGTTCTGAGGGTAATGATCTTATGGCCTATGATCAGGGCATGCTAATTGATGCCAAAGGTATATAAAATTCAAACTTTTAAGCTTGATGACATTTTGGAGCAAAGTTACAAAATTATTATTGGCTAATATTCCAGAATGTTACAAAATTTATATGAAGCATTACACTAAAGAACCAGGAAGCTAAGGTTGATTTAATGAACTGTTGTGGATTAAGTTGTTTGGCCTTTTTGGCAATCACTGGATATGTTCACCTAACAGGAGGTCTTTTTCCCCCCAGCATCTGCAAACAGAGCTTCAGTGCTGATTTCAAGATCTATTTTGTGATCAGGCATTCAGTCGAGAATGGTGTGCCATGTAGGAATTTTCACTTTTGTCACTCGGACCAGTCACTCATCCTATTATACCAGCAAATATGCCCACTGGTTTTTCTCAAATTAGCAATGCTCAGGATTTAGTTGTGAAGCTGGTAAAGTTTGAAGTCATCTTTATGTGTTATATTTCTTGCCTGTTTTTGAAATTCATAGACAATAATCATCTATTTTTACACTATGAAGTAGCTTGGAAGGCTTGGAATTGGCTTTGTGGCATGATTGAGGAGCAAAGTTTTGTCCAGAATCCGTGGATGAATTATTGTGTATTCATTTGAGAGACTTTGGCAGTAAGAAGGAATGCAAAATGCTTAGGTAGACTTGGTGGTGTTGCGGGTTTGAGTCGTGAAAGTAGCCTCTCCGCTCACTTTGTACACTTGACCTCTCCACACCCCACAATGGTGCACTAAGCTGCCCTCCCTTTTTACTGTGGTAGTGGCCCGAGTTTTTAATTGGAACTGTCATCTCTCCCATCTTTGGGTGGAGAGCTATTTTCTTCGCTTACACTTGGGTGTCATCGAATAGCTTAATACTTAATAGGGGGTTCACATTATTGATTTCCCACGGAAGTTGAAGGTGCTCTTGAGCTTATGCACCTCATTTTTTATTCTTTTTCGTTTTTGGTTGTCTTAGGAGGACATATTATTATCCTCCGTTTTTGTACTTCTCTCCCTTGTATATGTTTAATCTATCGTGCTTGTGTTGATATTTTATAAAATTCCAAGTCGTTGATTTTTTTATCAAATAGTTGAAATTATGTATTTTATCTTTAAAAGTGCACCAGTACTCTAGAAGAGCCAAATCCTAATGGATTATGTCATCTAAAGAAAAATAATGAAGACAACTTGGTCAAGAAAATTATTTCAGATTGAGAACAAAGGCAATGCTTCACTTTGAGATATGTCTAGTCCATAGGCTTCCATGAATCTCTTGCCATATCTTGTTTTGGAATGACATCTTGATTTTGATTATATTCTCTTTATGATGCCCTTTTAACATTTTCACGCGAAAATAAATTAATAACTCGAAAATTCAACAAATATTAAATATATTTGAATTTAATTTAGATACATTAATAGTGTAAAATTTTTAAGATTGTCAGTTAATCATATATCTTGTCATATCGATAAATATGATTGAAAATTTTTTATACTATTAATGCATCCAAATTAAATTTAATATAATTTTAGATAATTATGAGATTATATTGAACCATTAAGATGGCTTAAAGTTTTTCTTAATCAATAAAAGAATTTAATTTTAATATATTATCAATATAAATTTTTTTATATATAATTATTTAATTATGTATAACTATGTCATTACCAATAAGGATTGTGTATAATAATAAGTGATGTGTACTTTTAAAACAGAATCAAAGAAAGATAATATTGGGACAATTCTTTTTTTTTTTTTTGAAATAATTGTGACAGTATCCAAATGATTAAGCATGCAACAATATCTATAAAAATAAGACATGAAGATTATGTAAAATACTTTCTACTTATCAAAATTAAGCTCTTATGAAAATAGCGAGTGACAAGTCATGCGGGAAGAAGGCGTTACAAAGATGCTTTCACACTGGGAATCAAAGCCCCGCACGGATGCAAGCACCCTAAACATGTTTACAATGATTCAAGAGGCGTGCCTCGTGAGAGATTACTCTAGGCAATATTCCAAACGATATTATGCATCACTAGTGGATTGATAGGCACTTCAATCCACATTTTTTTATTTTATTGTAAATTAAAAAAGTTATTTTCTATTTATGTGTAAAAAAATTTAAATTGAAATGAATAATAATTTTTTTTTTTCTATTTTGGTGTCTAAATTTCTCAATTCCTAAAATATTTATGAAGTTAGAAAAATTGAGAAAAGTTTAAAAAGTTAAGGGTAGTTAAAAGAAGTTGAGGGAAGTTAAAAAAAGAGAAGGGTAATAGTAGAAAAAGAAATGTGACCAAAGAGAAGTTAAAATGGTCCAACTCTTTTATATAATAGTATAGATACTAGTGTAATTATCTGTATAATGCACAGGAAAGTTTCATAATTTAAATGCAAAAAAGAGTACATAATTTAAGTTTTGAATAAAATTATACATGTTTAAAATAATAAGATTATTGTAATTATGATTATATAGAGTAGATAAATTTGATTAATAGTATTTTTTTTCATAAATTATTAAAGTTATATGAATCTTAAAATCAAGTTTTCTAGTATAAGCTAATGAAAGATATTATATTAATAGAAACTTTAACGAAGAAACTATCATATTATAAAAGTAGTTTCATTAGAATTCAGTTAAGAAAATTTAGTTCACATCATGAATAAATTGGAAAAATTAATTAATAATAATTTATATCTCTAATTAAAAAATTGAATTGATATAACTTTAAAGTATATTATAAATTTTAGAGTTTAAATATTTAATTTTAAATTTGATTTAAATTGTTAATAATTATAATATATATTAATCATTATTAGTGTGATTTATATATTTGTATCACCTGTGTAATATATATTTAGTATCACTTTAAAGTAAAACTTTTATGTCTGTCTCACTTTGTGTAATACATGTTTAATATCATCTATTTGAGGTATCAGTATTAGTTCAAAAACCAATTTATAAATTTTTTTGGTGTCATTAAAATTTATTAGATTATTTAAGATCTTACCATGTCGGCCAATCTATAAATAAGTTTTAAAGAACTTATAAAATTCTTCATCACCTATTTTTTGAACCATTAAATCTATGGCATTTTTATTAATAAAAAATAAATAATATTGCATATTGAGATTTCAAACATCTATTCATGTAAATTATAAATATAAATACATGATTTGAGTGTTATAAGATTACAAAAATTAATTAATAGTAATCTAAGTCACTAATTAAAAAAATAATTTATATAACTTTTGAGTGTATTATAAGTGTAACATCCTCCCGAACTATAGTACTAAGCTTAAGTCATAGTATCATACTCTGGAGTTATTCTTATTCTAATGCACCTTATCCGATAGCGTATTCAATGCCTTTGAAACTTCTTGAATTATCTGGAGATAACACGAAAATAAGAGTGAGAATTTGAAATTCTCAGTAGGATTCGTTAAAAAATTTTATGCCGTGTCATCGTTATTATCTCCAACTGCTTTGGTTTATTGTAAAGAAAAGTGAACATAATATACGAACTATCCCGTTTTATAGTTTGAAAACATATGGTCCGAAAATAGAGTTCATTTTATTTCAGACACTTGAGTCACATTGGGAATATTTCGTATTTGGAATAATAATCACAGCATAGGTAGATAGAACAGTCTCAACTTCAATAAAACATGTGATATAATTATGTAAATACTCATACTTGAATTTATGCAAATGTATTGATGTTTTCCTTTAACTTTCTTTGCTTTCTTTTCTTGGCACACCTAAGCGTTACGTATTACCGCCCCTAGGGTGCTTGCATATAATTTGATCTCTGGTCTTTACTACCCTTGGGTAGTCTAATCTAGGAGTGAGCTCAACTCGTGACCATCGTCATACAGAACTGACCTACAAGGGGATTCACGTGCCTCTAGTCTTGGAAGGATCTCTTTTTGGCCACGTGCCTCTAAATTGAAGGGATCTCATCTGGTCACGTGGCTCAAGAATAGAGGGATCTCAGCTGACCACTTGCTTTCAAAGTAGAGGGATCTCATCTGACCACGTGCCTTCAAGGTAGAGGGATCTCATAGTTTTATACTGTCTTCACATGAAGGGATCTACATTTAATATATTCATGTCCTCTCATTCTCTTACATAATCATGCATAGACAAGCTGAATGCATTCATGCATATGCTTCATCGCTTACTTTCATACATTCTTCCATATATGATTTCCACATACATATTCATAACTTGCATATGGATAATCATAACTTCCTTACAATTCTACCGAAAATTCGGCAACATTACGGACTAGATCCGTTTTCACATGAATAGTGCCAGATAACTAGGAAATCTTAACCAAACAACAAACCCAATATAGAACATCATAATTATTTCAAGAATGTAACAATATCAATAGGTACAAGTCTTAAAATACTTAATCTATCTTACAAGCTTTTAACTTCTATTGATGTTCTCGAGTTCGGGCTTATAACCGAGTTCCGAGATTGAAATCCGAGTTCCGATATCATGTAAGTTCCAACTTTCGGGGTCATGTAGTGTTTTGGTTCCTGACTTTCAAGGTTATGTAATGCTTTGGTTCCCGACTTCCGGGGTTCGGGTATAAGGTTTTCTATTCTTGTACCAACTTCCAAGCTTATGTTAAAAATCTCGACTTCCGGGTTTAAGTATTTTAGGTTTTATATTCTTGTGAGATTCCAATTTCCGACATTAATCCATAGTCCAATTCCCGACATTAATCCATAGTTCGATTCCCGACATTAATCCATGATTGGTCTTCCAAGACTTATGAATGTTTCCTACGTCCCGAGTTCCGACCTTAACTATACCCGGTCTAATTTTCTATTCACTAATTTCTGGGTTCCAAAATTAACTGTACCTAACTAGTTTCCTATTCACTGTGTTCCGAGTTCAACATTAAGTATGCCTGGTCTAGCTTTCTATTTGCTAGGTCTCGAATTCCGATATTAACTAACCTTGATCTAGTACTCATATATGTCTCTAGCTAGAATTGCACTTTTACAAGAGAAAACTCACCAAAAATAGAAATCTGGGTGAAATCATATGAAATTTATATCTCTGTAAAGCTAACAGGGCAACTTTCAAATGAAATAAGTTGCATATTATTTGAATGAGTATATTTTGAGATATAAGCCCTAATATTTGACCTTCATGCACTGCTCTGTTTTGACCCGGTTTGGATATAAGGCAACTTTCTCGAGCCACTGGGAGCAAACGGGACCTTATCTAACTCTAAAATTTTTATAGGATATTTTCCTATGTGTAAGCTTTCTAACAAAGTTAGTTTCATTCAATTCCAAGTTGTATAGGGCAAGTTTTTCCCTGAACAACCTAGTCTGCACAGAATCAAACTCAAAAACCTAGGTCAAACTTCAAAAATTCATCTCTCTCAATACTAATCTAATGGCCTTATATTATATATGTATGGAAAGCCCTGAATGTCTAGTTTCATATAAAAATAGTTTCATCAGATTTAACCCGCTATAGGCAGAGCTGTACACTCCACCGTACGGACTGCCGAGGGATTTTGGTTTTCCAACCCCTCACTTCTCCCTACTTTCACCCTTTCTTACTTCTAAATCAATTTAATCATAAAAAATAGCCAACAAAACAACAAAAGATCATCATATTCATTCAATCCTCTTATCAAGAAGTGAGAAAATAAAGCTCCAAATCAATCACACATAACTAAAAGAATAAGAATAAGGTTGAATCTCTACCTCTTGTACGTGGTCTTTGCTAGATTTTGGAGTTTGGTTTGATGGAACTTTGTTAAAGCTTAAAGGTTTGATGAAGTTGGGTGAGTGGAGAAGAGAAGAAGAAGGCTGAAACATGAAGAGATGGGTGCAAGTCAGCTGGGAATGAAGAGAGAAAATCTGATTCAAGTATAAAGAGGGTAGTTGACTAGGTGGGTTGTGATTGGATGATGCTTTGTGGACAATTTTTGGCCAAGCTTCCTCCTCCTTGTGGCCTTAGTGGTGCCACCCATAGGGATTGAATGGCTGAGTAATCAGCCTTGAGTCATAGGATTTTGAGTGTACAATTCTATTGATTCGGTTCCTACAGTTTAAAACACCATAATCTTACCGATTTCCTGTGAATCGGTAAATTGGTTTAAGAAAATTTCTATGAAATCTTCTATATTTCTAACCTAATTTCCTCATATTTAAACTCAATTAATTACTAATTAATTGATTCTAAAGAAATATTTAGTCGAATTTTAATTAATCTCAATTATTGAATAAAAATCGAATAATTAGGCGAAAACGATAAAAATAATTTGGTGGATGTTACAATAAACTTTAAAGTTCAAATATGCAATTTTTATATTTGCATCATATGTGCAATATATGTTCAGTATCATGTATTTAATATATCAATATTAGTTAAAAAACCAATCTAAGTGTTAAAAAACTTATAAAATTCAATTAAAAAAAAAACTTATAACATTTTTCATCCCCTACTTTTCAAACAATTAAATATAAAAAAATTAATAATATTACACATTAAAATTTCACATATCTAATCTTATAAATGTTAATATATGATATAGATATACAATTTGAGATTTAATTAATAATAATTTAAATCACTAATTAAAAAACTAAATTGATATAATTTATAATGTGCTATTAGCTTCATAGTACAAATATTTAATTTAAAGTTTGTGTTTAGTTATGAATAATTACAATTTATATTAATTATTATCTATACAATTTATATATTTGTATTACTTATAAAATATATATTTAGTATCATCTCAAAATATTTTTTTTTGTTTATATCATCCGTGCAATACATGTTTAGTATTATCTATTTGAGGTATCAATGTCGGTCATAAAATCAATCTATCGGTAAATTTTAAAAGACCTAAAAAAAATTTCATTCCCTATTTTTGAACTATTAAATCTATGGCATTTTTATTAATAAAAATGTAAAAATAATATTGCACATATATATATATATATATATATAGTAATTCAAATTGCTAATTAAAAAACTAAAACACTAAATTCATGGTGTTTTTATTAAGCAAAATTAAATAACATTATTTATTAAACTCAAAGTACCTAATATAATAGATATAGTTGTAAAATATAAATATATAATTAAAGTGTTGTAAGATTTAAAAAAATTAATTAATAATAGTTTCTTATTATTTATATTGTATTACCAAATTTTAAAAACTTTCTTATTATAAAATTAATGATTTATTAATATAATTTCTTAATTTAAATCTAACTTAAATTGATAATAATTATATAATAGGTAAATCAACATCTAAGTAATAAATGTGCTTGGTATCACATATACAGTATATATGTTTTATTTTACCAATTTGAGGTATCATCATTTACAAAAGAAATATTTCATGACATTTTTTTTAATGCGAGTAACATAAACTTGTAGTATAAATTGTAAAGACCTTATAAAAATACATATCTCTTACTATTTCAAGCCATTAAACTTATAGCATTTTTATTAATCAAAAGTAAATAATATTATGATATATAGATCTCAATACAATTGCGATATCTAATCTTATGGATTTAATTGTAATATGTAGATTTAAAATTAAAGTGTTATATATAAGATTAAAAAATAATTAATTAAAATATTTATATTTTCTTATCAAAGTTAAAAAAATTATTTATTATTTGATAAAAAAACATATAAATACTATTTATTAATTTAATTTTAATAATTAAAAAGTACATGTAAATCATAATTGATTTAAATGATGAGAAAGATGAAAAGACAATATTAGGAGAAAAAATATGTAAAAAAAAAAAAAGCTTCTCATGAAAGTCTTTTTTTTTAAAAAAAAATTAAGAAACTTATCAAGTAAGTACCAATATTTAAAAAAGAATAATTAATAAATATATTATGATTGGCTAAAAAAAGTGCTTGAAATACATGATTGATAGATAAAGTGATTGGAGGTCATGATTGGTAGATAAAATGGTTGAAAGTTATGATTGGTAGATAAGAAGGTTGAATGTGGTTGACTAATATGATAGATATTTGATTGATCACAATGAAATATTTGGATTGGATGAGGGGGGATGAATTTTGGAGGGAAACCAAATGACCCTCATGCTGCCACATCATCAAATCCACTTTCTCATAACCTTCTTTTATATACATATATACAAGTAAGTACCAATATTTAAAAAAGAATAATTAATAAATAGATTATGATTGGCTAAAAAAAGTGCTTGAAATACATGATTGATAGATAAAGTGATTGGAGGTCATGATTGGTAGATAAAATGGTTGAAAGTTATGATTGGTAGATAAGAAGGTTGAATGTGGTTGACTAATATGATAGATATTTGATTGATCACAATGAAATATTTGGATTGGATGAGGGGGGATGAATTTTGGAGGGAAACCAAATGACCCTCATGCTGCCACATCATCAAATCCACTTTCTCATAACCTTCTTTTATATACATATATACATATATATGATGATATGATATGATGTGATAAGCATGTTAAACCACAATAGAATAACCGGCTCTAATCCTTCTTTTTCTCTCGTTGCTCTTTAGTATTCCCTTATATGAGTGTTGTTGGGAGGGTTGCCATCTTTTTTCTTTGGTGGCAGCCCGACTATTTTTCTTTTCATTTTTGTTATTAGTATGTTGTGTTTTTTGTTTTATTTTTGTTGTTCCTTTATAGATATTTTTTGTTGTCCCCTTGCTCCCCCTTTGTAGGTGCTATGGATTCCCCTTTGTGGGTATTTTAATTTTCCCTTATGGATATTATGATGGTATGATAGATGAGATGTTCAAATTTATTTTGAACGGAGTTATGATACATTATTCAAATTGTAGTATTTTTCATGTTAGTTTCCAATGTGAAAGATATTTAAATATTGATAGTCTTAGAGTAATAAGCAAAGTCATAAATTGTCGGTTGGTTCAGAATATCGAATGTATTTATTTTTTTATTAATTTTGGATCTATTGTATCTTTTTCAATTTATAAGTGCCGTTAGACTTGTTTATAAGTGAATTTTTCTTTCTAGTAAAAAAAAAAAAAGGCATGTTAAATCACAACTTTTCTTTCACAAAGGACTTGTTATGGTTCACAATTTAAATTTGTAATAAAAACAAGATATGTATTCGAATTAACATATAAAAAAATGAAAAAGAAGAGGAATTGGACGGATAAAAATGAGACTAGTGAACCTCTAAAGTAGTCTTTATTGAATTTCATGTCAAACA
The DNA here is from genome assembly GCA_031439585.1 of Pterocarpus macrocarpus. Taxonomy (NCBI): domain Eukaryota; kingdom Viridiplantae; phylum Streptophyta; class Magnoliopsida; order Fabales; family Fabaceae; genus Pterocarpus; species Pterocarpus macrocarpus. Next base: position 75,723,859 of record CM062520.1, on the reverse strand, counting down.
AATTAGTTTAGACAAAAAAAAAAAAAAAAAAAACTAAACTTCATCTTTTAAAATGTAAGGGAAGTTAATTTCTTTGTTAAATATCTACTATTAAGTAACTGATGTAACAAGTTAAATGGTTGACATAACCCATTAAGTAGTTAATGTGGCATATTTTGCATCACCATGTCAAATGATAGGACAACTTGATTCTTGATGTATTATAAATAATTTAAATTGGTCTCTCATTAAATCAAAAGTCTAAAACTCAAAATCTCATTTTCTTCTTTCTCATTGAAGCAAAAGTCTAATCCTCTACCATCATCTAATAAGGATAATGAAGATGAGATTTGAATTTTAAATTTTTATTTTATTGAAGGACCAATTTGAACTACTTATAATTTTTTAGAAACTAATCAATTCAATCATTTATTATGTGATATAAAATGAGCCACATCAATCACTTAACAGATCACATTAATTACTTCAACAGAGATGTTTAATAAAAGAACTAACTTACCATAAGAAATGGATCCTCTTATATTAAAAATTTACATAATTTCATCATATATTATTTTTTATTATTAATTAGATTTTTTTATAAATTTTAAATTTAATTTCATATTCTTGATCAATAATAAAAAAATAATATATAATAAAATCATATGAACTTTTAACATAAGAAGATCTATTTTCCTTGCATTACATTTTAAAATGTGAGGGATCGCGGGCTTTGATTTTTTTTATTTTTTATTTTCTGAAGGATCAATTTGTTCACGCGAAATTCGATAGGGACGATTTCGAGCGTTTACGCAAATTACTGAATTAGACGAAACTGAAAGAGGAACTTGCAGTATACGAAGGTTTCTCTAGATGGTAAAAGACAATTCTGCCCCGGGCTGTGATGAGATTGAGAAAGAAAATAGAGGAAGCGGAGGAAGTGAAATGGTGCGAGTAATTGGTGTAGAAGTAGTAGCCCCGCCCGCAACACCAACCCAATAGAATAGTTATAGTATAAGCGTCATTCTCGCGCTTCTTGTATCCATAGCCTCATAACGCATTTTGCGTTGATTAGGGTGCCTCAAACGTAGGTAATGCTAATGCCACTGCCTTTTCTTCTTCCTCTTCCTCTTTCATTTCTGTTCTGTGTCACATGATTCGGTTTCTTGTTGTTTAATTTTGATTCTATTTTCTCGCTTATTTCCTTCGTATTCGTTCGTCGCTGTATTCATCGGTTCCAGTTTTTTTTTTTTTTAATAAATTATTATTATTATAATAATTGCTCTCTTTATGGATTCATCTTCTTCCCTTTCTCAGATTGACCAAAACCACAGATGAATTCGCCTCTATTAGCCTTTCCAATTTCTATGTTGCTCTGCTATTAGTGAATGCTGTAACAAGTTCTTTGAAACTGATGGATTTGATGTCTTTAATACTTTTAGGATCATGGATTTAAGATATCGAGCTCAGAAGTTGTCTCCTTGTATTGTTACTGTAAGTGTTCAATTTTTGGTCTCCTCGATGAATACCTTCTTCATGATTTTAGGAGCTTCATGAGTATTAATTATAAATTATTTGGAGAAACACGAAATAAGAGTAATAAGACAAGCAATATATATATATATATAACAAATCTACAGTCCATGCCTGTTCTAAAAGAAATTGGTAATCTAAATGCATGTGACGAAAGTGGTAATACTAATTAAGTAAATATACCTGTTTTAAAAGGAAAATAAGTTATGTTTATGGCATATTTCAATATAAATTGATTCTGTTTGCATGTTTCATAGGAATGTTTCAACATTCCAATCTAAATGCATGTTATTGTTACCTCTTGATTTTGTCCAATTTATTATTATTTTTTGACTGGGTTTTGTCCAATTTATTGTTGAACAAAATAGAATTTAGCATCAGTGGTTAGTCTATGCAACTGAGCACATACTCTTCCTTTCAATCTAAAATTTTAAAAAGTTCATTCATTGTGGGTTTTAAGGCTTGTACAGATTGGCAATCTTGGGCTTCGGATGCTTTGGTACTTTCTACACACAATTGTCAGCATATGGTATTCCATATTAGCCATGTGTCGTTTGTTTGAAAGCTGTTTCATCTCTTATGGAGTGTTGAAGAAATTCAAGTCTCTTAATTTAGGAAAGCTTCGATACCTTGCCATTGTGATAGAAAGTGAAGATGCTTATCAAACTTCAAAAGTTGTCAAACTTTTGCAGTGGCTGCACTCTATTGGTGTAAAGAATGTTTGCCTCTATGACATGAATGGTATGAAGCTCAGAGAACCAGTAATGGTAAACTTTCTGTTATTCAGGCCATATATTAATATTTTCCTTGAATTCTGAATTTTAGGAGTGCTGAAGAAGTCTAAGGAAGCCATATTTAAAAAATTGAAGATTGCAAAATCAATAGAGGTACTATATACATTTTTTGTTTGGTAGATTGTTTCTTTCATAACATGTTAATGAATTTCCCTCCTGCTTATGGTGTTAACTTGCATTTGACCAAGCAATGTATCTTATATGTTGGCCATATTAATCACTTAGTTTTGGGTATTTTCCACCTCTGCCTCATTTTGTTTTGACTGATTGATTCTTTCTCCTGTGCATATATGGTATATGGGGAATGATATAAATGTACATGTATTTAAGCCACAGAAGATGATGTGTCCTTGATCAAGTTAGATGGGTTTTATACCTGAAATTTGTAAAATATATTTTGTCTCATTTGCAGTTGCCCTTGTCTTTAAAAGTTTGTGCATGATAGGACTTACGTATAATATTTATTGATGTATCATCTTAGAAAATTATTGACAATACACACATTGCCATTGATGTATTGTATAAGTAACATGACTCTCATATCTTGAGTCTACACTTAATGCATTGTTTTGATAGGGTGAAAATGGGGGGAGAGAAAAGTAAGGGAAGGCATTTGGATGGTAGGTCGAAAAGAGGAGTGAACAAAAATAGGCGTGAAAAGTACCTTTGAGGCCTTGACAAAAATTTCTATCCAAAGATTAGATCAAAAGGGAGAGAGAGCACACTGTGTACAGGAGCCACATTTTTCTATTTCTTCCATAACTACCCACCTCACTAAGAGGAAAATCCATTTTTTTTTTTAAAAAAAAAAGAAAAGAAGGGTTCCTCTTCTTCCTGCTCAAAACAAGAGGAGAAAAAGGAAAATACCATTTTTCTAATTTTTTTTTTCTTCCTATTTTCTCTCCACATTGAAACAATGTGTTGGTAAAAAAGTATGGATTAAATAGCTCATTCAATGGCTATCACCGTCAAAGCTCAGTAGTAACTTCTACTGTTTTGTTACTTGTTTAATCTGATCTAGCATTAACTCAGTGCAGGAAGTTAATGAAGCTGTCACACTCCATGTTCCAGATTGCATGACTATAGAATTTGTTTCTTATGCGGATGGGAAGGAGGCCGTGGTCAAAGCAGCCAACTTGATTTTTGTAGAGAATTTGAAACAACAAAACTTCGGTGGAGAACTTGATGGTCAAATCTTGTCAGAGCCTCACCTGAATGAGGCACTGCAAGTTGTTGGTTCGTTTGCTTTCTAAACCTACTAGTAGTTTAAATAATTGATTTCCTTGTGCAATTTATCACTTATCCAATTAATAATTATCTTTTTTCACTGTCAGGTTGCAAATGCCCTGAACCTGATCTTTTACTGGTTTATGGGCCAGTGAGGAGCCACCTTGGTTTTCCTGCATGGAGAATTCGGTATACTGAGATTGTGTAAGTTTTTTCTAGGGCATTATTATTATCCATTTTTATCAGCAGAAATAAATTGATTTGTTGGTTCTCATGAAGTGCGACTATGGCTATGCGTAGAAGCCAAAAGAGGCAGTAACTCTGTTACGAGGGCTTTCTGTTCTGTATTAGATTTATAAGCTAGGATTAGTCTGTTATTGATTAGCTGAGGTGGCCATAGTTAGCAATAGAAGTCCTTGTAAATGAAATTCGTTATAATCTTTCAAGTAGTCAGTGAATATCTTTGGATATGATTTGGTTTCTATCTATCAGCTTTCTCTCTCCCTCTCTGTTAGTGTAGCAGAGTTACTACACTCCTCTGTTCTATTGCTGAATCATTAAACCTTAAAATAAATCTCTTTGCATTTATAGGTTGTTTGTAAGTATAAAATGTTCCATTTTGTAGATAGCTTGTTTTTTCGGTTTTTCCTTTGAATAGATTCTGACAGATGTTTATTGCAGACATATGGGATCATTGAACTTCATGAGATACGGTTCCTTAATAAAAGCCATTTACAACTACACAAAAGTGCACCAAAATTATGGTAAGTTTTTTACAGTAATTTTTATTAATAATTGGATTTTGTTTGCAGTGTCTGTGTATTAGTTGCTTAATCTTACATCAGATTGGCCGAAGAGAAATGAACACAAATATATAGTAAAGTATGTTGAAAGACCTCTCTGTACTATAATATATGATTGCTGCCTTTGGATGCTAAGCAGAGTTAGTATGTATCGTTATGCATATTCTATAGGTAATTAAAATATGTGTTCATTATTTTTTCGGAATTTGCTAACAGGTACATAGGGAATGAATTTGAGAGTGATTGACTCGGCATGCACAAGGCACATAGGCGTGAAGAATATAATATACCTAGCCACATGTCTTTATGGAGGAAGGCCTTTCTCGGTAGTAATGTGTGAATGTGTCATGATGAGAAATAGAATTGCTAGTCATGATATAGTTTCACTGTAAGTTTTCAGGAAAAAAAAAAGGAAAAAGAAAAAAGAAAAAAAGGTTATACTACCATTTTTACACATCCGTGGTTATGTCTTGTAACTTCCATGATATTTTTATTTGATCGCACCACAAGAGACTGATAAAGAGGGTGCGGTTGTGGATATATAAACGAAAATTGCAGACTCGGGGGATCATGGCATCCTTTGGTCCCCCTAGATCCACCTTTGATTTGAATATGGTCTCCACTTTTGCTAATGAGGATCTTAATTTGCGTGACTATGTCACTATTAAGAGAATGTCTCAATCATTTGGAAGTAATCCTCGATCGTTGTCTATCATCATAATATCAACGTATTTGAAACTACGTTGAATATCAATGGTTCCTAACGAGGCGATTGGATTTCCACTGTGCCTCATCCTCGGCCTTGAAAGGTACATAGTTTGAATAAGTCTACCGCTAGGAATTTTTACGTTCATAATATTTTAAAATTTAAAATAAAGAAAGAAAATCATGGTTTCTGGAAATTAAGGTTAAGATTTCGAAATGCATGCAATACTTCTAGCTAATTTTAATCGAATTTTAATTTTGTACGAATATTGGATAGAGGGTAACAAGCATGCATCATATCATCAAAAATAATTTTATTAGACTTGAAAGAATAAATTGCTCTTAAACATGCTCCTATGAAAATGAGTACTAGTGGGAAAGAAATTGGAAATAATGGAAAAAGTGAATAAGAATAACTGACACACAATTGTCAATTTAAGAAAACGTTAGAGTGAAAAAAAAACTAAGTACTATAATAAGCAGTTAATTTTCTTTAAGCAAGAAATAAAACTATCCAGCATTGTGTAGATGGGGCCATTGTCAGATGAGTTTTCTTTGCAATTGCTGGTCAATCTTTGCAAATGCTGTAGCTAAAGCTGCAAGGAAATTTTGTAGAGCAGATGGCTGAGGCACAAAGAGCTTCATGAACATCATTTAGGATGAAATAGGCTCGGCAATATCCGATGAAGATGACCGAACAACATATGCGAGAAACGTGTGATGGGTTTATTTTTACATTTAAAATGATCCAATTGTATGCACATCCCATTTGCTCAGTGCCCACGACCCAAGTACATGGCGCAGCAGAACACTAAGGCTATGTCGAAACTCGAGTGCCTTAACACATTACCTTTGCATTTGAGTATTGCTACATGCACAAAAAGTTGAGTTATAGAACACATATAGGTAAAGGCGGAAAAAAAAAAGAAAGAGAACACAATATGGGTCAGCGGCCCTAGTCATGCATTGTCTTGCTGAAATGCCATGTGACACTGTCCTACAGAGGTGTCCAGCTTCCTTTGTGAAGCATTTGATATAAAGTTTGATCCCCAGTAATTTTCAATGTACATACTTATGGTATTTCCACTCTAATCCTTTTCCTCACCAGGTTGTGAGATCTCTTGTATAATTAAAAGGAAAAAAAAAGTTGTATACAAAAAAAAAAAGAAAAATGAAAAAAAGGAAAGAAAAGGAACGTGTGCCAATTGTCTGCAGCAATAGGAAGCACTGTGTCATGGAAGGGTAAAGAAAAGAACCTGGTATCTGGTAATTACAATTTAACCAAAAAATATTAGTTCCCATTCACCAGAAAATTCCATCACCTCAGCAGAAAAGATGGTGGTTAAGCAAATAATATTTAACACAGGTGATTTTAAAAAATTAAAAAGAATACCATTGAGTTTTTTTTTCTTTTCAAAAAAGAAAAGGTGCAAAATGCAAACACGATTTCCGGAAACTTTAGAGCTGATCAGATCTTAGGGCAAGATTGCCTGTGTGATCAAAGTGCTGTCAGTGTAACTTATGGTGGTATTCTGGGATTTTCTTTTTAAGTGTGTGTGTGTAATTTTTTTTTTTTGGCTTTTTGTTTGGTGCAAGTTGAATTTTTGGGTTGAAGTGGTTAATTTGTTTCCATATCCATATCCTGTCAATGCCCTTGACGAAGGTACCATGAATTGGGCCCCAGTGATTCGCCGTATGCTGCCAACTGCGGGAATGAGGACCCTGAGGCCTGAGCCCACAATCCATGACCGCTATGCTACACATTTTCTCTCTTCTCTTCTATGACCACAATCCCATTGCCATGGTATCGGACAATCTACCAGCATACATTATACATGTACATCATTTTCACCTTCAGATCTATCTATGACTTTTAATTAATTCTTCAGCAATATACCTGTTGCCCACAAAGAAAGTTTGATGATCAGATTCTCTGCACTTCACTACTATTTCAGCTGCATATATTTGTTGTAAGCGATTCTCTCATACAGGTAACTTATTGGATTATTTTCGGTGATCACTGGTCCCCTCCACCCAAAATAAAATCTAAAAGAGAACACCCAATTCCCAAAAGAAAAAAAGGGAGTGGGGTCGGAAAGGGTTACAGGTTTTTTTTTTCCCCTTTAAGTAAAGGTGAAAAAAAATATAAACTTACTGTGATTGTTTCTATTAGAAGTTCTAAGTGCTAACATGTGAATAATCATAGAATTTCACATGTATATTTTTACAATTATAAAATCTTTGGAAAAATTATGTTCTCGTTGACTCCGACCTAAATCAACGTAATGAAATATAACATCATATAAGGTGTACTGATGACTTATTAAGTACTAACTTTTTTTAATCATTATCTGGTGCATTTACTTTACACTGAGCTACTTTGCAAGCTGTTTAACTAATAATACATTAGTTTGGTTACACCTCTAGCCCTTACTTACCCCAACCTACATTTAGTACGAAATTTTAAAATGCCAGATAAATGACCAAAAAAAAAAAAAATCAAAAGAAGTGGAATATGTCTGACATTTGTGCATGTGACAAAATCTTCAGTATGATCATTAATGGAACTGCAGAAGCTAGCCAAGAATCAGTGTTGAAAGAGAAAGATGGTGGGAAAAACGTATATTTAAGGATGGTGAAGCTGAATAAAATTTTTTGGATAGGTGCTTTAATAAAGATAAATTTTACTATAATTAACATATATATATATATATATATATATACCCAGAAACTTTTCATTGAAAAAATATTTTTTATATCACTGAGATAGATAAACATCTTAAACAATCAGAAATAAAAAAAATGTAAAATAAATAAAATAATTAATAAAAAAAATTAAAAAAAAATGTTAGAATATTGAAATTTTTTATATTTATAAAAAACAAAAAAAACACATAACCCCTTCCCATTGTTTCCCATATCAGAATGATTACGTGTGCGCTGTCGTCGCCTGAATCTGATGACTGGAGTTCTCTGCCATTTCGATTTTGATCCCACTTCCCATGTGGATGCCATATATTATCCTCCTCTGTGTTTTCTTCTTCTTTTTTTTTTTTTTTTGGGTTTTCTTTCTATCTCTCTGTCTCTTTCTGTTCTCCTCAGTCCTCAATAGCGTGATGAACGCGTACGTGTATATCTATATCATCACACCCACATGTACAAATTAAGCAAACACCTGTATATGAATACTTTTTTTTCATAATAAGTTACAAAATCTCAAATAAAAATATGGTATTGTCATTTAGAAATTGTTTATCCAAATACTTATTTAAATAAAAGTTTCCTATTGTCTTTGTATATTTATTAAATTTAACTGTAAAAATAATCATATTATACTTTTTTTATATGTCCTTATTATATTAATGTAACAAGTACGAAATAGGTGTGAGACAGGTGCCTTTAAAAAAAAGGTGCATGGCTAGTTATATAAATGGCAAAATCATATTTATAGATGTGCAGTTGATGATATTTGCACAACCATAAATTATTGTGTACATAAATCATATGCATGGTAGACTTACTCGTCCAACATAATAGGGCGTTGTAGCTTTCACTTCATAGACATTTTGATAATCTGTACCCCTATGATATGTTAATATTATTGTTTTAATCAAACCACTTCCCATGCATTTTCTGTAGCAGCATATGTGTTATATGTATACGCAACAAATTAACCATAATTATCATTTATTTTATACCCCCCTTTTACCAGAAAATTGATTAGGAATATTTTAAAAGTAACCAGGCAAGACTGTTGACGGTTTCCTCTTAATTTCAGCCACACGTTGGGCCACTGACACATGGTGGTTATGCTTAATTTCTCTGCTATACGTGTATATGTTCATTCAATATCTCAATCATTATTCTTGGTACAGTGAGATGTCTAGATCGATAAATTAACTCGTTTAACATGTCGACAGTAATTAATCTCAACAGGGCACTTCATAGTTTTCAAGAGGTCACATGCAAATTTCTTTTTATCTTTTTATTTTTTTAAAAGGTGTATTTGGTTAGGGGCTAATTTTTAGCTCATTTTTATTCCTTAGCCAAAGATATTCTAATAAGTGACATGATCTTTACTTCCTCCCAAAAAAAAAATCTCCCAAACATTAGTTCAAAAATAAAAATAGGATGAAAATTTTATAAACTAATTTTATGTGTAATTAATTTAATTCATAAATTTCATCCACAATTTTTTTTTATTTTTATTTTTATTTTTATCCACAAACCAGCCTTCAATGTTAAATATTCTACCTTGCTTGGAATGCCAATAGTACATTATATATTTTTATCACACTAAATTGGAGACGAAGGACAAGCATGTTATAAGAAAACGTTGCATGAAAAACTTTGAATCTTGTTATTCGAACCATTTATCATCAACATATACGAAAAATGCATGCGAGCCGCATGTATTGCCCCCACCGTATTTGTTACACCTTATCTTGTGCATATCTGTCAAAATAAAAGTCATGTCAAACGTATCTTTTATATATATTGCTTGTGGAAAAAATTATAAGTTGAATATCTCGAGTTATGAGAAGTTTTTTTGTTTTTTCGGGTGTAGAAATAGCTAACCACTTAGGAGTACCAATTACATAAGAGAGGAATACACAAAGAAAGGTTGGGTGGAGGCAACTCATGCAAGACTTGAAGCTTTTTTCTCTTTACTGTAGGGAGATTATCGTCATGATGACTTATTGACTTTGCTCAAGTGACTATACCTTTCTTGCCCAGTACCGCAGCGGTTTTCTTGGAAAATTTAAGGATATGATAATTCGATGGCTTCCACAAGGCTATGGTTTAAGCCTACAAATGGCTTTTTCAATATCAACTTGGATGCTGCCGTGATTACTGAACAAAAAAATAATGGCCATATAGGTATTGTGATTTTGGAAGTGTGAAGGGCCATTTTTTCTCTTTAATTTGCTGCAAAAGCTTGCAATTAAAATTCACGGTTCAAATCACCAAAAAAAAAAAAAAAATCATGGTTCATGCCTCTAGTTTGACTAGCTTTAGTGAGGGTCTTCTTTTTTATATGGGACCGGGTTTTGCAAAAAATTTATCATATTGTAATAATAATAATTAATTAAGACTAAGCTATCTTGAGAGTGATGAGGTGAATTTGTCTTCAAATGGTCTTTTATATTCCTATAAAGATATCAGTCTTATCTCTCCTGGCTTTTTATGCATCGAATTGTGGTTTTGTCTCCGTGATAATGGGGCGTCGCTGATCATTGCTTTACTTCATTATGCAAATAAGGTTTTAAGATATGTGAGCATAGCATTATCCTCATTTTGTTGGTTTTAAATTTGAGTTATATTATGTGTATATATAGGATGTGATATATCATACCAACTCATACCTCATTTATTATTGAATGGGATATAGACTTAGTCTAAGTGCAGTATACACTTCATTCAATGATAAATGAGACGCGAGTAAGTACAGTATTCCATATTCTATATGCATGCATAATATTTTCTTTTAATTTCACACTCTTATTTTTTTTTTTTTAATATGAAACAAAAAGATAGAGAAAGTACTGTGAAACTCGTACTAATAATATCATCACTCCTAAAATCTCAAAAGGAAGGAGAAAGCTACAGAGAAGAAGGTGACAAATTACTTGTCAAGGCTTAATATGTTGTTACAAGTGAAAGCATGTTGAATATACATGGTTCCCAATAGTTGGCATCTCTTTCAGAAGTTGGCTCATGTTGCACCTAACATCACGTAATTCCCATCAGGTTTTGCCACAGCCACAAGATAAAGGAAGGTTTGTTGGTTGCAAGTCAGCTTCCCACCATACAAAAGTTGATCCAATTGCAAATCTCAGTTCAGCTCGACTAAAAATTTGTTTATTACGCCATTACGTAAACGCAACTGATCAGTGGTTCCCGTTATTCAACAGTGAATCCAACTATCATATTCACAGCTATCCTTAATTTATATTATAAAATAGCATATAGAAGTTTCGAGCTGATGTCGGGGTAATTGTTTTTAGTATTTTATATAAATTTTCGCCGTTATTAGTTGAACTATCACTACATTTAAAAGCATAAAACTCAACGGTTGAGTGGACTAATGTTGTAAATGACCTATAAGTAAAAGTTTAAGAACAGGAATAAAATTTAAGACTTCTCTGTTGATATTATTTGATTTTATTAATTGAATCAATCCTCATTGTTAATCGTCAAATACTTTTACTTTCGTAACAAAGATGTGACTTTTTAAAATGCCCATTTTCGGTATAAAGAAATTTTCTTTACATATATTGAATTTATAAAATTAAGATATATACATTATTTTATCTTGAACATCATCTAATTACAACTTCAAAAAACACACAGAAACTAAGCAAGTCAAAGCAGGCACAAATTAACCAAATTGCAAGTAATAAAATAAAGCTGGCGAATGTTCATTCCCTATAATTGTATGAAGAGGGTTTTTTTTAAGAGCTCAACATTCATTAAGAATAGAGTGAACATTATAACATAGTATCTCAAAAATAAAAAAATTCCTACAAGTATGCCAAATTCTCTTAAAAAGAACATAACACAATGAAATAAAGCCTACACAAATAACATACTCAAATATCAAATAAAAAAATTATCTCAACTTGGCTTTATTTTCACAATTTATTCTTTGCATCCCTTTTTACCTCTATTCTTGCGAGACTTAGACTCATTACCCACATGATTATTTTCACAATCCATATTGGGAATTAGGTTTTTCATGTGTTCATATTTCAAATTGCCTAATTTCAAACACTCTAAATTCATACTCAAGTCCAGTTCGTCCGAACCAAATCGCTACATACCTCTGCAATTAATTTGGCTTCCGCATGTGCTTTACTCCTCGACAAATGCTGCATGGAAACAATGTCTTTATTGATGGCCACATTAGACATGAAGTCATCCTCAAAAGTTTTCCCACTATTATTGGCATTCCCATAAAATGAGGGCCAAGTAACATCATAGGTCGATTCATCTTCCACCGTTAGTCATGCAGTGCCATTAGTCACCATCTCATTCCAGTCAAGAGTCGAAAAAGATAATAACATTTATTTAACGAAAGTTTTTTTTTTTAATTAATAATTTGTAAATCTTCAAACATAGTGTTTCGGACTGGAATATAGGAGCCTAATTCGGCCCAATGGCTAAGCCCAAATAGAGGTCGGATTCATCACTATCCAACACTCACCTCAGGCCCAAATCCAGACTAGGGCTCAAACCCGAATTAAATGCAATAGTTCCCTAACACCGTGGAATGTACTCACCTTACGTGTTGCCAGTGAACTCGGACTCATCCATTAACCACAAGCTAATGGACGTCCCGAGTCACCTCCTACAATGGCGAAACCATATCCCTATCTTCTCTCAACCACCTATTCATATCTATAAGTCCTATTACGGACATCAGGTACTTCTTTTACCTACTTCTCATACACTTCCTGCACTCACTGACTTAAGCGTCGGAGTCCTTGCAGGTACCCCCCTCTGTCGTGGACCTCTACTTCATCAACATGCTGATCACTGTAAGAGTAGCTTGAGATCCCAATATCGGTTCGGAGTCCTTCTAGGTAACCTACCTCCGAACATTGGCGCCGTCTGTGGGAAACTCAAACGCTGCTTACCATCGTACCATAGCGAAATTCACACTAATGTCTTCACACCATAAGCAGGAACACACGGCGACACATGGCACCGCAAGCAACCACCAATCGCTGGTGGACGGCCGCATAACTTTCGATTCAACTTCGGACGCCGGAGACCACCACCACAACCAGAACTTAATGGCTAACCACTCTCTCATCCAAACCGAGGGGAACGTGGTTGCCTTCAGGGTGGAAATCCGCCTTTAGGCCAACACCGACCTACTCGCTGAGATGTTAACCTTGATGCGGGATTAAGCACCCGCATCCAAAAACTGGAGCAAAAATTGGACCGCATGAAAGAGGTCGGCCGAAAATGACGCTGGGAGCGGTATCGACACCACCATGATAGGAGTCTAGACCATTATAGAGGCTAAAGCCCAAGAGAACGCAGCTGCAGCACAGAATGCTGTCATTGTAGAAACTCACCACGTGGGAGTATAGCCAACAAACATAAAGAACCTCAGGCGGGAAGTGTTTGTCGCCACCTCAAACACTCTAAATCCCAACCTCACCTTCGGTACGATGATAGACATTTAAGGCACGGCTCAGAATGTTACGAGGACCCCGAGGATGGCGATGACACGCCATTCTCCGACTTCATTATGGGAACTCAGCCACCCAAAGGTTTCAAGCCTCCATTCGACATGGAGCCTTATGACGGGAGTATTGATCCTTAGGAGTATATGGATGCCTTTAAATCAAGGATGGCGTTGGCTGGAGTCTCGAATCCCGCCAGATGCTGAGCATTCCCAATCACTTTGAAAAAAGTTGCACTCAAATGGTTTAACTCTTTCCTACCCAGGTCGATCAATCGATTTTCTGACCTTGTCTCATTATTTTTGGCACACTTCACTGCCAAGAGGTTCAAACCTAAGCCGGTCTCCAGCCTCCTCGGCTTACATCAATGGCAAAACGAGTCGCTCCAAGATTTCCTCGAGCGATATAACGCCGAAACTTTGCTTGTTAACGAGGTGCAGACTCAAGCAGCAATCCTGTCGTTACTAAACGGAGTAGGACCTGGACAATTTAAAACTTCGTCGTCCAAAAGACCACCGCAATCCCCCGAAGAAATACAATTGAGAGTTGAGAAATATATCTTTCTTGAGGAAATGGAGAAAGCCATAGCCAACCTGGAAAGACACCAACCCGACAGGCGGCCAAGACGAACACCCAAGAAAGGATATACGCTCAAGGGATGGTAAATACAATAAGTATACCCCCTTAACGTATCCTTATCTGAGCTGTTCAAAGAGGTCAGTTCAGTCGAAAGATTCCTCAAGCCAAAGGTTCTCAAGATGAGGGCCAACACGAACAAGTTCTTGTTTTGTGAATATCACAACGACTTTGGGCACAGAACCGAGGATTGTTACGACCTTCGAGATGCTATAGAATAATTGATAAGAGAAGGCTGACTGGCAAAATATGTGGCTTCCTAAAGAAGTCCACGAAGAAGACGATCTTCCGATTATGGGAACAAGGAAAGGCGGAATCCGAGGACCTAGGGAACCTCGGAACTAGAAGGAAATCAAGGCAACGACGAAGGACAGATTACAAGGACTATCAATGTTATCACCAGAGGTTTCGTGGGTGGCGGAACGAAAAAATCATCTCGGAAAAAGCATTTGCAAGAAGTCCTTAACGTATCTTCAGAGAAGATAAAAAAACCAGCGCTAACATCACAGTCAGTCCCAGATATCGTATTCTCAAGCTTCGACTTTGAGGGTGTGATTTTGGGACATAACGACCCCATGGTGATCTCTGCAGCAATGGTCAATGCTGAAGTAAAAGGGTATTCGTCAACCAAAGGAGCTTGATGGACATTTTATTTCGAGATGCATTTAATAAACTCGGATTGAGTAACGCCAACCTCCAAACACATAAGGAGGAGTTGATCGGCTTTTCCGGGGAGAAAGTCCACCCCTAGGGGTTTGTACCCTCCACCTAATTCTAGGGTCTCGACCTAAAACCCGGATGATTAAAGTCAATTTCCTAGTTGTCAATTGCCCTTCGGCCTACAATGTGATACTCGGAAGACTGACGTTGAACAAGATAGGAATCGTTATCTCAATAGCATCCCTGACAATGAAGTTCTTTACTCACAAAGGAGAAATCGCCACAGTAAGAGCAAACTAGGTCACGGCTCAACGATACTACAACACCAGCCTCGAAATTCAAAGGCAGCAAAAAAGAGGTGTCCTAAGGCAATGCCCAACCCTGAAATACTTCAAAAGTCATAATGGTAGACCTAGATGCAAGAAAAGTTGAAGGAGGAAGACCAGAACCGAATGACGAATTAGAAGAGATCCAAATCGAAAAAGAGAGTGGGCAAACAACTCAGATTAACATGAATCTTCCGACCACATTGAAACAAAACCTAGTCACCTTTCTCAAGTCCAACGTAGATTTGTTCACTTGGACTGCGGCCGATATGCCGGGAATCAGCTCGAACTTCATGTCCCACCGACTCTCCATTTTTCCCAGTTCAAAACTGGTAGCTCAGAAGAGAAGGAGAATGAGCCCTAATAGAGCCCTCACGGTCCAGTAGCAAGTCCAGAGTTTCCTGGAAGCCAGGTTCATATGCTAGGTTGTATTCCCGACATGGTTATCTAACGTGGTTATGGTCAAAAAGTCCAATGGAAAATAGCGAATGCGCGTCGACTACACTGACCTGAACAAAGCTTGCCCAAAGGACCCATATCCCTTACCAAGCATTGACGGGTTGGTAGATGCCGCCTCTAGTTTTCGATTGCTCACCTTCATGGACGTCTACTCGGGATACAACCAAATCCCAATGTGTCACCTTGACGAAGAAAAAATAGCATTCATAACTTCAACGGCCAACTATTGTTACAAGGTCATGCCGTTCTGTTTGAAGAACGCAGGAGCCACTTACTAGAGGCTCATGAATAAGGTATTCGCAGAGCTGATCGGAGATTTGATGGAGGTTTACATCGACGACATGTTGATCAAGACAAGAAAAGAAGGAAGTCTCCTGTCCGACCTTGAGGTTGTGTTCAGCCACCTCCAACAACACAACATGAGACTGAATCCGCACAAGTGTGCGTTCGCTGTGGAAGCCAAAAAATTCCTGCGATTCATACTCACACATCGGGGAATTGAAGCAAACCCCAACGAATGTTGAGCAATTCTTGAAATGAAAAGTCTGACAAAAGTAAAGCAAGTACAATGTTTCACGGGAAGAATTGCTTCCCTCTCGAGATTCATGGCTGCGTCCGCCCAGAAAGCCATTCCCCTCTTTTCTGTTTTAAAAAAGGGAATACTTTTGAGTGGACGCCGGAGTATGAAGCCGTTTTTTCCTACTTCAAGGACTATCTTTCCCGCCCTTGTATCTTGAGTAAGCCGGAAGTCGGGAAATCATTGTTCTTATACCTATCAGTTAGCAATGCTGCCATAGCCAAGGCGCTGGTCCTGGAAGATTCTCGACAATAGTGCCTGTATACTTCATCAGCAAAGTACTACAAGGCCCTGAGATAAGATATCAGAGAATTGAAAAAGTCGCCATGGCCCTAATTATTGCAGCGCGAAGGCTCCGCCAATATTTTCAAGCCCACATGATTGTTGTCCGAACCAACCAGCTAATCCGCAAATCCTCCAAAAATCGGACTTGGTGGATAGGATGGTATCATAGTCTGTGGAACTTTCGGAGTTTGACATCCAGTACAAACCAAATACGGCCATTAAAGCTCAAGCATTGGCAGACTTCTTAGTCGAAATGGTGGATGATGCGGATACCCCAGAACCGGGATGGACGCTGTACATGGACGGAGCCTTCAGCTCGAAGGGAAGCGGAGCCAGGACGATTCTCGAAAAAGAAGGCGAAATAATTGTCGAGCTCTCCATTAAGTTCAACTTCTCGGTTTCCAATAACCAAGCCGAATACGAGGCCCTCATTACCGGCTTGAAGTTTGCCAGAGACGTCGGCGTGTCCCGACTTTCGGTATGCAATGACTTCTTATACACTTCTTGCACTAACTGACTTGAGCATCGGAGTCCTTGCGGGTACCCCCCTCCGTCGTGGACCTCCACTTCATCAACACGCCGAACATGGTAAGAGCAGCTTGAGATCCCAATCTCAGTTCGGAGTCCTCCCAGGTAACCTATCTCCAAACACATAACTACGGTTACATTAATTATTTATGAAAATTATTTTGTGTACCATCTAACTGGTCTTTTAAATCTTTTAAAATATTGTCATATGATAGCACAAGGGAACTTCCATGCATTGTAGGTCTTCAATTTCTTAAGTATTTTATATATATATATATATATATATATATATATATATATATATATATATATATATATCAACATTACTCCTTTTTATCATAATTGTGCATAACACTATTAGTAATTTCTTTTGTACACAAACTAAGGAAAAAACCTTTGTGATTAATACTCTTATATATATAAATGTATAAAATATTTGTATAGAGATGATTTTATCTAAAAGGGCATTTGATATGGGTAATTTATTTGAATTACTGGGAATAAAATTTTAAATTATTTGGATTCACCATATTGTCTTGTTTAGTTGAATTACATTATTAGTTATCAAGATTTTTAAGGTAATATACATTACCTTCAAAGTGATAATGTAGATTATCCTCATGGGGGTATCTATATATATTACCACCGATGTGATAATATTTCTATTATTATTATTATTAAAAATAATTATAATTAATTATAATTATACAATAATTAATACTAATAATAATAAAAATTATTATTATTATTAAAAGGCATATATTATATAGTAATCATTTTTATATACCAAATAAGGTAATATAAATTGTCAGTTAGATTATTTGTGCATTCTAAATACTGTATTGTAATATTACTAATAATTTAAAAGATGATAATATTTTTGAGTGATAGTTTGTATTACTGATAATTTTGCTAGGTAATATATCAAACGCCACCTAAGTTCAATAAGTAGATTAAATAATCATTGTCAAGACACAATTTTTTTCAACTGTATATATGAGTTGCAATATTCTAGACAAAATATTTGCAAGGACACCTGAAGTAAAGGAAATAACAAAAAAATAACGACAAAGCACAGATTAAGATACGAAATCAGCAATTATGTTGATAACATTATTTCACTTTAAATAATTCTTAATATTGTTTGTCATGTTGATTTGGTTCAAATTTTTTATTCTCATATTTATTTTAACGCTTATTACTTTATATATTAGCAATTTGAAGAATAAATTAGTAAAACATATATACATGCACAAGTGAAAAAAAGAAGAAAACGGAACTTATTGAATAAGAAATTAGCGTAAATTTATTCTTAAATAACTGTCATTTCCTTACGTCGCTTTTTGGTTTTGGTAGTAATAATGATATTTTCACATTGTTTATGTTATATTTATATTATTTATTTTTAATTAATAAAACAAGAAAAGTATATTTTTTATGTAAATTCTCTTTTTTTTTTTAAAAAAATATAACTGTAAAAGATAATGTAAAAAGATTTATTAAAAAAAAGGTAATGTAAAAAGAAATAGTTAGAGAACACTTTGCTTTTGATTTATATACAAAAATATGGAATATTACTAAATTGGTCCTTAAATTAAAATAGTCCTTAAATTCTGTCTATTAAATTTTTTATATAATATTATTTATATAATAAAATAATTATTAATAAATTTCTTTATGAACAAAATTCAAATACCATCTTAATCTATAATTCATCAAATATTATATTAGAACTTACACAAAAACATGATCACGACTTTGCAACTGAATATCCATTGTGTGAAGGAATTGTCTTTATGCGGTTGGATTCACCCTCCCGTTGCAAACCAGGCTTCCGAGTTACAAGAATACATTATACATTCATGTTTCGATAATTAATATATTTTTGGATTAGTTTGTTTTAAGGTTATTTTAGACTTTAAATAATTTATAATTATTTTGTTAAAAATATTAAAAAGTAATTAGCTTTTCCAATATAATTAAAACTAAATTGTTCTGAGTATAAATTTTTTTTATTATAGACTTATTTTGATAGAATTACATTTCGTAACTTAAAGTGACAAGGATAATTTGCCTCGTATACTAGGAAGCAAAGTTTGAAAAATATGAAAAGAAAAAGTAAATGACCTCCTTTTTTTTCTTTCTTGGACATAAGAATGGTTTTCTTAAAGCATTAGCAAAAGTGAAGATCATGCATTTGTCTGGTGATTTGAACTTCATATACTTTTCTTAATTAAGATAAACGAAAACGGCAACGAATTTTACGGTCACTGCATCTCTTTCTATTTTCCAATTCAAACAACAAAATTCTTTTTATTTCTCTTGAAATTCTTAGCCACAGCACATGCCGCCAAATTATTATATTTAAAAATTTTAAAAAGGTGAATTACTGGGCAGTCCCTAATCCCATGGCATGCACTGCAAGGCTCAAATTAGGAATCAGACCACCTTTCCTAAAAAGAAGGGTCAGCTTGGAAGGGTCACAGACAGGCCTTACCTTACCCTCTGAAAAAGTTACCCAATGCCTTTGACAGATTTAAGAAAATCACAGGGCTACTTTTGTCCTTTCACCCTCTTGCCCCTGAAGGTTTACCCACACAAAAACAAAACTAGTGCTTGGAAGAGAGAGACAGAGAGAGGGCGGGGGGAAGAAATGGGTAAGAGAGAGAAACATAGTGAGTGAGTGAGTGAGTGAGTGAGAGAGAGAGAGAGAGAGAGAGAAAATATTGTGTGTGTTGTGTGGCCACTCTGGAGACAGGGAAACCAACTCAAATTATTTGGTTTGGTTTTTATGCTCTGAAAATTCCTCTGCTTTTCTATTCCATCATCTTCTTCTCCTTCCAAAAATTCATTTCCCTGAAACACAAAAGAACCATCTTTTCTGTTACACTGATCCATAATTTTTTGTTCAGTTTCTTCTTTCTTACAATGTTGTTCGTAACTTCAGCATTCTTAATTCTGCAACTGACACTTTGAGCAACACCAAAGGCAACCCCTTCTCACCTCTGTTTTTATTAGGTCTCTCTCTGCCACTTCCATCATAATGGCTTCAAAATCTAGGTAACTCAAGCTCGGTGATTTGTGGGGTTTCTCTTCTATTGCTTCAAGATCTGATTTTTGGTTTCTTCAGCATCTTCTGTGCACTGCTTTACTTTTTTTTTTTTAAATTTATTTTTGGGTAATTGGTGTGAAATTTTCTGATCGATGGGTTTGATCTACTGACTGTGAAATTTTTTGACCTAAAGTTTCTAACTGTAAATTTATGTTTGCTTCATCTGTTTAAATTTCGGTGCTTTTTGGCTTTCTATATAGTTTCTGCGTAAATTTTAAAGATGGGTTTCACTTCATTTTAATTTTTTGTTTACTTTTTCCGTCTTGATCTTTTCTGTTCTGAATTCTTATTAGGTCGTGCTTTTACATTAGTGATTGCATCACTCTCTGCTATTATCGGCATAATAATTCTCACTTTTGGGTCACAATTACTGAATTACTATACCTCTTTTTTCGTTTCTCTTGGTGGGTATTTCTTGTTTGATGATGTTGGCATGGCAATGCTTTTGGATACTGAATTTGGCATGAGAGTTAGTTTCTTTTGGCTTAGATCCATCTATCTAATTTTATGCAAAAATATTGCGTTTTGTTATTTATAGTGTCTTGTCTTTTTTATTTCATTTAATGCATTATTGATGTAGTACTCACATTATGAATCTGATAGATCTAGTTTATCTGATACTCCCAACAAAGTATCACCGGCTACTCCCAACAAAGCACCGCCAGCTACCCCCAACAAAGCATCACCTGCAACTCCAAGAGTCAGTAAACTCAGCAAGGGAGTGTCCAAATCAGAATCTGAGTCGCCATCGCCTTTGCAAACTTCGCGTCTTTCTGCAGAAAGATCGCCTCGGACTGTGAATTCAAAGCCCAATGTTGAGCGGAGATCACCAAGACCCCCCTCCACTCCACCTGATGTAAGCTGTAGTAAATGCACTCTCAATGTCCTCTATTTCTTTGAGATTGAATCATGTTTGGCTTTATTACAAACTGTTTCAGACTGAAGCATTTGAACTTTCCAAATGTGTAGAGTCTCTTGAGCAGTGTAATGAGTAAACATTCGAAATACGTGACCATGTATTAGTCAGTTAGTGTTAATTATTTGGCATTTATGAGATGTCCAGTATTTGGTAGTGAATTGCTGAAGATGTTTACTTCATTTTTTCATGGTAGTTGATACAGCAAAAAATCTCTCTACTCATTGTTTCATTTGATTACCTGTATTCCAACATGTGCTTATTATGTTCCATGATTTTTCAGAAACAACCCCCAAGAGCTGCAAAGAGTTCAGAATTGCAGACCCAGTTGAATCTTGCTCAAGAAGATCTTAAAAAAGCAAAGGAACAGCTGGTTCAGGCTGAGAAAGAGAAGGCAAAAGCACTTGATGAGTTGAAAGAAGCACAGAAGCTGGCCGAGGAAGCAAATGAGAAACTCAGGGAGGCATTGGTGGCTCAAAAGCGGGCTGAGGAGGATTCTGAGATTGAGAAGTTCCGAGCTGTTGAGTTGGAACAGGCTGGAATTGAAGCTGCTCAGAAGAAGGAAGAAGAATGGCAGAAAGATCTTGAAAGTGTGAGGAACCAGCATGCTGTGGATGTGGCTGCTCTTCTTTCCACCACTCAGGAGCTTCAGCGGGTTAAGCAAGAACTTGCCATGACTTGCGATGCAAAGAACCAGGCACTGAGTCATGCTGACGATGCAACTAAAATTGCTGAGATGCATGCGGAGAAAGCAGAGATTCTTTCAGCTGAACTGACACGTTTGAAGGCCTTACTGGATTCAAAGCTGGAAACAGAGGCTAGTGAAAACAAGATTGTATTGAAGCTGCAAACAGAGATAGAAGCTCTCAAAGAAGAACTTGAAAAGGCCAAAGGTTATGAGGAGAAATTGACGGAGAAAGAGACTTATATTGAACAGCTTAATGTGGAGCTTGAAGCTGCAAAGATGGCTGAATCTTATGCACATAGTCTGCTAGAGGAGTGGAAAAAAAAGGTTGATGAACTAGAAATGAGGGTTGAAGAAGCAAATAAATTGGAGAGATCTGCATCAGTATCTTTGGAATCCGCAATGAAACAGTTAGAAGGAAACAATGTTTTATTGCACATGGCAGAATCTGAAATTTCTAGTCTTAAAGAAAAGGTAGGATTGTTGGAAATGACTGTTGGGAGACAAAAAGGAGATCTTGAGGACTCAGAGCGTCGTCTTCTTGTGGCTAAGGAGGAAAGTTTTGAAATGTCAAAGACGGTTGAGTCTCTCGAATCTGAACTTGAGACAGTTAAGGAAGAGAAAGTTCAGGCATTGAACAATGAGAAACTTGCTGCTTCAAGTGTGCAGACCCTATTAGAAGAGAAAAACAAACTTATCAATGAATTGGAGAATTGTAGAGATGAAGAAGAAAAGAGCAAAAAGGCAATGGAAAGCTTAGCTTCTGCTTTACATGAAGTATCTGCAGAAGCTAGAGATGCCAAAGAAAAGCTTTTGGCCAACCAAGCTGAACATCAAAGCCATGAGACACATATTGAAGATCTAAAGTTGGTCGTAAAGGCTACTAATGAAAAATACGAGTCCATGCTTAATGATGCACGGCAGGAGATTGATGCTCTTACATTTAGTATTGAAAATTCCAAGAAGGACATTGAGAACTCCAAGGTAGAGTGGGAGCAGAGAGAACTTCATCTAGTCAGCTGCTTAAAGCAAACTGAAGAAGAGAACTCATCCCTGGGAAAAGAAATAAATAGGTTGATTCGGTTACTCAAAGAAACTGAGGAAGAAGCTAGTGCCAAGAGCGAGGAAGAAGCTCAACTGAAGGAAAATCTAAAGGAAGTTGAGGCTGAGGTGATCCACCTGCAGGAAGCACTGAAAGAAGCAAAGGCTGAGAGCATGAAATTGAAGGAGAGTTTATTGGATAAAGAGAACGAGTTTCAGAATATTTTCCAAGAAAATGAGGAACTCCGGTCTAGGGAATCAGAATCTATCAAGAAGGTGGAGGAGTTATCTAAGTTGCTTGAAGAAGCTACAACCAGAAACCAGACTGAGGAAAATGGGGATCTTTCAGACAGCGAGAAGGACTATGATTTGCTTCCTAAAGTAGTTGAGTTCTCCGAAGAGAACGGACATGGAGGAGAAGACATATCCAAAGTAGAGCTTTCGGCCAATCAAGAGGGACTCAAACAAAGCGTACAGGAAGAAGGTGTTGTCTTGAATGACAGGTCTGAAAAAGTTGAATCTCCCAATCCAGAGAATGTGAATGGGAAACTGAAGGAAGATGAGAGCAATGAAAAAGATGATTCTGAAAAAGTTGAATTTAAAATGTGGGAGAGCTGCCAGATAGAGAAAAAGGAGTTCTCACCAGGGAGGGAACCAGAGCCTGAATCCTTTGAAGAGGAAGTTGACTCAAAGGTAGGAGTTGGTGAGGGCTTTGACCAGATAAACGGAGCAGCTGCTGCTGCAGAGAACAATGATGATATTGGGAGCTCACCATCAAAGCAGCAACAATCGAAGAAGAAGAAGAAGCCTTTGCTTGGCAAGTTCGGAAGCCTGCTCAAGAAAAAGGGTGGTAGCAGCCACAAATAGAACAATAACAATACTCAACTTTGGCAGCTATATTGAACATTAAATTGTTTGCACGTATTTGGTTTATGATATTTGCTTCTTGGAATAGCTTTAAAAGAATGACGAGGCTTGTAATATTGTTTAGGATTTTTCTCTAATCACCTTTTTTTTTTCTTCCTTTTTTGGGGTTGCGGTTCTCCATGTTGGCAGTAAATTGTATGTGATGAAATTATTATTATTATTTTTTTCCCTTTATTATGCTTTTGTCCCTTGCCCTCCTATCTAGATTTGACGAAAGAAGTGGCAAGTTGGATTGTATTTTGATGTCATCCCAATTCTAATGAGAGTCTAGATAGAAGTTTAATGTCTCAGTTCCGATGTTAGCTGGGAATCCCTTGGACATATGGTGACCGGTTAGTGTATTTCAAATGACACATGGTGCTAAAATTACAATGTTTTTCATTACCTCTTGCACTTGTATTTTACTTCTAGGGAATTTTATAATGTTGTTAATTAGCCTCAAAGTTCACCTATCAGTTACTGGAAGGCAAATCAAGATTTTAGAACTTTCCTTTTCTCATCTAAATCCAGTTGAGTTTTGAGAGTACAAGGTGGGCATTGTACTGAGCCTGACCCTGGCACCCAAGAAAATTCGGTCCAAATTCAGACTGTAAAATATGCTGCACTGAGATATGATTTTATGACTCGCTACCAATCTGTCAGTGTTGGAAGCTTGACTCGCATGGCACTGGCAAGTGAAACCAAAATCTACTTTCCATTATTGTCTCTGGCTGTGCCATGGACATAAAACCGTCCCTACCCTCTTTTGCTTTCAAATTTTGAATTGTAACACTTGATAAGCACATCCAAATGTACATAAAGAAATCCTTTAACCGTCTTGCTAGGATTTTCCCATGTTATACAATGATAACACTAACTACTAATAATTTATCATACAAAATTCAATATAAGATATGTAATTAATAAATTAATATAATCCGAGTCACAATTTATGCCTGACCATTTCATTTTTTCTTTTTTGTTAATTTAGACATATAAGTTGCTCCACAATGAAGATATACTGTTAGTAATTGAGCAAGAAATCCTCATTTCTTATCCTCCTCCATTGTTTTTTTTAGCCTTTAAAATATTTTTAACTTGGATACTATCACAACTGTAAGGTCCTCTCAACAATTTCAAATCCTTCTATTCTTCTTAGAAGTGCAGCTTGCTTACGATTACACCCACATTTTTTTATTTTAATTTTTTAGCTTAGAAAAAGTGCCTATAACAATTTCCCATCGTGATATATTTTATTCTTTTTCATTTTTCCTTAGAGGCGAAGGCAGAGTCCTCGAGTGAAGAAAGTAGTAGTTGACACCTTATACTTAACAGTGATTTTGGGAAGAGTCTATTTGGCCAGTGAACAAGTAAAACCAACGAAATAACAAATCGCATTCATCTTTCTCCGAGTTTTGCAGAGAGACAGAGAGAGCAATGATGTGGGCAGCGATTATATGTGGTTTGGTAATCTACAAATTGTTCAGACGCTTCTTCTACGACGACGACATTTTGGAAGTTGAAGGATCTGATCATTATTCTGCTCTTTTCTCCGTCGCCGAAAGGTTTCTTTCTTCTTCTTCTTTTTTTTGGCCTATTTCCATTTTAGGGCACAAATTTTCCCAAAATTGTGAATCTGGGTTGCGAAATTTCAAATTTTTATGAGCGTTGAACCTAATTTGGATTGAAAAACCAGCTGGAGGGAGAACAATTAGTTGATGGGTGACGACAATTTTAATGCTTTTGCATTGCAGGCTTCAAAAGCTTTATGAAGGAAACGTGTATGTGGGTCTTCGAATTCCCGATGCTGATACTAGTTCCAGACAGAGCATTGATATGGTTCTTGTTAAAAAAGAGTATTTTTACTTTCCCTTTTTGTTTTTCTTTCCTTTCAATTATTGCAAGTATCTTCAATTCAATTTTTCATGTTTTGCGTCTGGACTATGTGGGTTAGACTAATAAATTCCAGTTTCCTAAAGAAGGGAAGGACATAACCACATTGATACACACATGCATAACCTGCACAATTGTATGTTTCCTCTGACAGTTTTACTGGTCTTGTTTGATTAAATGGGGAAAGGGCACACGCGTGACCTTTTTTATTGTTTCTTTCTAGTTTCTACATTTACTTGCTGATAGGTCATTGGGCGATTGAGTCCCGAATAATCAAATTGTGATTTCATTTCGCTTTAATTTCACTGTAATATTGCAGAGAGCTAGTGGTGATATCCGTGAAGAACTTCTCTGGAATTTTAACGATTAATGGCGATGCTAGTTGGGTCTGTGAAAAGCCAGGCAGCCATAAAGTAGAGCGTCACCCTGATCCTGTGAGGAACCACACCCCGTTTAAATGTCTTTGTTCTTTAAAGTCAGAACAGTGGCATCTTTATTGCCAGATTGCTGTTTCAAAGGATGGCTTGAATTAGAAACTAATGTCAGATGTTTATTAAATAATATGAACAGTAAATGGGTTTGTTTCTGTTCATATTTTGTTGTTGAGGCTGCTTAGGTGCAGAAGAACATGGGTTGATTGCCTAATTTTATTTGTTCTCCTTTCCTTTTCTCTTCAATAACTGCTTTCTCAACTGTTATACAGGTGGCAGAAGTAAGAAAGCAAGCTGATATCCTTGCATCGTATCTTGAGCAAAGAGGAGTTGCTCTACCTGAAGGATACATATCTTGTAAAGTTATACTTCCTAATCCTAAATTATGGTACGATTTTGAATCTTCCAGAATTGTCTCTATGGATAGTGTTGATTTCTTCTTTAGAAGTTCTTGTTTTTGATTTGTGGCTAAGCAGCCCCCCCCCCCCCCCCAACAAAAAAGAAACATAAATAAAGGAAGCAAAGTAGAGGCACAGATTTAGACGTTTAGCCTCTATTTGATGTAAAGCTCATGATCTTTTTAGAGGAATTTCTGTTTCAGATAGGTTGACAGATTGGAAAGCTATGCTTTATTGATAACTTTTTATTTTGTTTGTTTTTGCTCTTGTAAGGAGGATCTCTTGTCCTCCCATCTCCTTGTATCATTCTTTTTTTCTTAATAATATTCTTCTTTTATCAAAAAAAAAAAAAAGGAGGCACAATGAAAAAATTAGAAACTAAGACACTAATATACTGCTGTGAAGCTTGATTTGGTGGAATATCATTTGGAGTTTGATTGTGATTTTCAATACTATAATGATATTGAAAGAGGAGGACAGGGATAGATGTTGCTTCTAAATGATGCAGCTGAGGTATGAGATAATGAAATCATGATAAGGATCTAGAAGAAGATTAAGTGATAGTTGTATATTAAGTTGGAAATTTGTAGGATAAAAAGGGTATCTGCCTGTCTGGTTTTCTCTTGTCAAAACAACTGAATTTTTTTTTCTTTTTTAACTTTATTTTGTAAGGTATGTTGAAGTTAATTTTCGTCTCTTTCTTTGTATTTGCAGCACCATTCCTGCAAGTAGTTTGCCATCTGAAGTTGTTACCCATGAAGAATGGGTACAACTGAAGCCAGGAACAAAGAGTATGTTTTCTAGTTGGGTAAAGAATGCCTTTCGTGGCGGGAAGAAGGACATGCAAGAATCTATTCACCAGAATCTTAATTTTGTCCTTAGCACAGCTCCAATATGGGATAGGTTATTTACCATTTGTACTTGATGGTCAATTGTATATTTCTAGTATATTCCATTCTTTTAGTAAGATTTCATGCAATTGGATGCTTTTCATGGTGGCTTGACAACTTTGACTTAGGGAAGTAAATGTGTGAATCCATTTGTGAGCTATTTGATGTTGGCTTGCTAAGGGGGCTAGAAATCAGATGTGCATGTCTTCAAAATTCACGTACTTTTGGAGCATTGTTGGCATCATTTAATATTTACAAATCATAGTTTTTCACTAATAAAACAAATGGTTTGGCTTGCAGGTTGGAACTGAAAGCCAATAAGTTTATATTGGGTGAATTCCTGGAATTTAAGGGCAAGCAAGAAGATGTTCAGGCTTTAAGACATATTAGAAGATCTAAAGTTGCTCGTATTACAATCCAAAAGACAAGCATGTTTGGACTAGGTAATCTTTTGGGAATATATTATGCTTTTGCTTTCCAATGATATTCAGCTGTGTAAACAATAACAATAATATCGCGCTTTAGGTTAACAGTTAGAATTGACAGATAGATAAATCAAGAGCAAGAATTGGGACACAAAATTGTTGTGGAGGGACTTTCCTGCACATTCTAACATTAGCTTTTCTACAGAATTGGATATTTAGAAATAATATCAGGAATCAGGAAAATACATATTTGCATATGCTCATTGCTGATTACTAATGCTCAGGTTTATCTAATTCAAAAATTGAAGTAACTACTTGTATCTAGAACTACCTTCATTTAAATTATAGTTTCAACTTATAATTACCTGTCTCTGATGGAGGGAAAAACATTCAAGAAAGGAAGCTTTCTATAGTTGCATTGTTATACTCTATAATTTGCGGTTGCTTTGGTTGACTTGGGATGGTTTGCAGCTCCTTCTAGGCTCCAAGTTTTGTATGCATTGCGTGACTATAGAACCGAAGGGGTATCGGAACCAGAGTGGAAAGAAGTAACTGTAAGATCAAGTACCGAAATCATCTTTCAGCTCGAAAATGCTTCTAAAGTCCGAAAGTTTAAGCTCTCTTCGGTGATCTCTATGACTCTTAGCGCATGATTTTGCCCAAACTAGAGAAAGGTATCTCGGTGCTGCTTTTTGCTGATGGCATCTGCCACTCGTCTCTTTATATTCTCCTGAATGGATGTATATTCTCCTTTAAGCTGCATGGAATGGATTTAGTAACTTACTTTTCGTCACATACATGAATTTCTAGCCTTAGAAAATATCTGAACAGTCAAATGTCTGTTTCTTCTACATAGAAGTTACTGTATATATATATATTAATATAATTTAACAGTTTCATTTACATGTGAGGTTCACCCGTAACTTCGAACTTTGGACATCCCATATTGTTACTCTGCATGAGCTTTGGTAAATATCATTATGACGCAAAGTGATTAATGCAATAAACTATTGCACTTCTTATGGTATTGAAGGTTGATGACTACTGTTACCCTATTCTACAAGTTTCACCAAACGATGTCAACTACTAGTCTACAAGGGCAATGAGGAATGTAGCATCTCAATCAAGCAGCAACTAGTTATTGCCTGAAAAGTACATTAATGACTTACATGCTGACAACACCCATGTCTTC
The DNA here is from genome assembly GCA_031439585.1 of Pterocarpus macrocarpus. Classification (NCBI taxonomy): domain Eukaryota; kingdom Viridiplantae; phylum Streptophyta; class Magnoliopsida; order Fabales; family Fabaceae; genus Pterocarpus; species Pterocarpus macrocarpus. The sequence continues at coordinate 75,695,260 of CM062520.1, read as the reverse complement.
TTCTGGTAGTACTTGAAATAGTAACTTACTATCCTCAAGGTGGTAACAGCTCTTATCCACTGCCAATGCACATGATACGGATAACCGGAAACTCTTGCCTTCCGGCAACATTCAAGGTGGGCTAGGATCGAATTGCCGCTTCGTCTTGTTGAAGATACTCAAGATAATGTGACTCCTACGATCTTTCTCTTGCGGAAGTGAAAGTGCTTCCTTCATCCAATGCTTAGAAGCCGGTGGTTAAAATCATTTATTCTATTCATAAAGTAAATAGGAAAAACGAATCTAACCTACTAAGTACTATCTTGGGTAGGGCATAATTATGCGTCTAAGATATAAAATAATAATAAACCACAAATAATATCAGCCAAAGCTCAAATGGAGGGACGAGTACCCGGTGGGGAAGATTTAGATAAGCATTTTTCTTTTCTCTTTTTTTTTTTTTTGCCATGAATATAAGCATTTTTCTAAAGCATCAATTTTTTTCCATCAAAGTTAAAAGTACGGAAGTGGAACATGGTGAAGGCTCTGAAGCTCCTATTTAAGCAAGGTGCTTCAAGGCACCGTGTAATCAAATAGAGGATTCACCCACACACTTTTTTTTATCATTGATGTATCATAGTAGAATTCATTGAACCCTCCACCCCATTTCTGACCCCTCCCCAACCATCGCACCCTCACATTTGTCTTCCGCACCTCTGCCCCCTCCTGTAGGCTTGCCTTCCACTCTTTTTCCCTCAAGCTCAACCTCCCCCATCACCGGTGCTGTCATTGTTCTCCTTTGCTCCCCACCTGCTCAACTATGATAGCCTTACCTTCACTAGGTTCTGGAACTGTTCGCATCATCAGAAATTAGAGATCTTTGGTCATGGCCATGAAATGTACCTAAAAGTTCCGTCCCATCCCATCCCCAAAGTTCAATAGATTGTTCTACATAAGCTTGCACGGCACAACGTGCTAGAGAGAGAACGAAGGATACTCCTCGAAATCATTGATCCGATTCAATACCATCTCGTTCGGCAAAGCAAACACCATGATCGTGCTCTGGTCCACATCATAAAGCTGCATCCCGAGAAACGATGCCATGGCAGGAGTACCCTACGGATTTTAGGGTTTTGATGGCTTGGCCAAAGGAACCGGAGGAATTGCTTGCAGTGAGGTTCCTCGTAGAACATGAGGGAGTAGAATTACGGTTCTGGTTGGATTTGTTGTTGTCCTAAAAATTTGGATCGAATAATTGATTGATGCCGTAGACGAGGAGGAAACTGTCGTCATAAATCGGCGATCCAATGATCCTGACATTGTTGAGGGAGGTAATGCAATCCAATGGCATGGCGGTGATGATAAGGGACTGGTCGGGGAGGAGCCCACCCACCGTCTTTATTGTGCTGTGCAACGGCAACCTCGTCTTTGCCACCTGATTTTTTGGCAACGACAGGAAAGTATGGGTGGTGAGCACATTGAGAGCTACAGTGGCGGTGATTTGGAGACTCACAGAGGGAACCTGGAGTGATCCTGCAATAATTGATATTTCAGTACTCTAACACAATATAAGCCATGGATCTTCAAGGTGTGTGGTGCATCTTGTAAATATGGGTGCACTGGAGCCTTTTCAGTGGAACATAAGTAGTTGGTTTGTTGGGGTTTAAACGGTAAAGATTTATGGATTTAGACAATTTTATTTTAAAAAGAAAAAACATGAAAGGATTTTTGTTTTGTTTGGCTATTATGAATGGAATTATCTGTTGCAAACGGAAGAGTTAAACCTTTTGCGACAGAGATATTCGTTTCACCGAGGTGTTGAATTCCTTAGCGGAACTTTTAAGAAAGCAAGGCTCACTGAACGTTTCGACAAATCCTTTAGTTGTTGACAGATTTGTCCAAGAAAAAAAATCAGCTCTGTGTAATAGTAAGAACCAGGGCAAAAATCTCAAATGTTAATTGGGTATCATACCTCTATATCTGACTTTCTTAATTTTTTTTTCACTTACATTATTTTCCTTCCCTTGCGTATATTCACCAAAACGAAATACAAACATGAAAACAAGTCCTTTTTTTTTGTCTCGATTGTTGCTCTTGAAAGTTTTATGATTCGATATCCATACACCACATCTAAATTAAGTTCTATATAATATATCTACCCAAAAGGCAAAGTTTATGTTGAGTAGCAAGAATATAAGTGCATAGAAATATGGAAAGAGGAAAACTAAGAAGAATTGCATTTAATTATGAGGGACATGCTCCGAAGTATGAAAGTCATTCAAAGTTACATTGGAATTATTGTCTTTATCCTCCTTTAATCATATATGATTGTGGAGAATCTGATTGGCAGTTTATAAGTTCATGAATTTGTATAGAAAAAAAAATTTTTTTACTGCATACCATTACTTTAATTATGATAACGTAAAGAATTCTATATATTTTTTAATCGTATAATAATATCATGTACTTGAAAAATTTTAAGAACAATTTCACTTAGAGATTTTATGGGATAGTTTAGATAGTTTTATTTGATGAAGATTGATGATTTATATTAGTTTTTTTTGGTCGATTATATTATTTATTTATGAATGGTTCCTTGCATATTGGATCAAAGTGGATCAATTGGAGAATTAGTACGACTTATCAATTGGTCTTTGCCTTCTTTATTTATTTATTTTTGCCTTCTTATTGGGTCAAAATCAACACGAATAGTCTTACCTAACAAACAACAAAAACTCTTGACTTTTTATGAAAATGTCGACAATTATCGACAAGATATAGAAGAAAGATCATACCGACTTTACCTTTTGAGTAAATTATATTTTCTGTGTTGCTTTCTAATGAGTATGAAGGAGAAATCTGTTGCATAAACAAATGATTTTAGGGCAGTGTTTCCATTAACAGTTTGAGCAGTTGGACTTAAGTTTGTCTCATTTGTTTGGTCAGAAACCCTTTTTACTTCAGAACATACATGGGTCGTTTTCACAGCTCCATTTCGTGTCTTCGTTTCTATAAAACCAATAGTTTGAGATATTCACTCACTTTTGCCCGTTCTTCAAGTTTCAACTGAAGTCTCCATTCTGTGATCAATTAATTTATTTTCCTGACTCTCTTTTTCTAAGCTGTTAATTTTCTGTAGAGAAAGATGAGACCGATAACAAGTGGATTGCAAGCATCATTTCATCGTGGTTTAATTCTAACCATTCAGGTTTCAAGTTTACAAAATAAATACATAAATAAATATTTTAATATGCATTTAAGAAGGAAAAGCTGCATTTAAGAAGTGAAACATGCAACTGCATTTTATTTTATACAAGAAGATATGAACAATATAGGGTCTGTAGTATGTAAATTAATTATAAAAATCTTCATGGTGTAAGTCCATAATTTATACAAAGGAAGCTTATATAATATTTGAATCCAAAATCAATCCATCGTCAAATAATACATATGAAACAACCTATTATACCTAAATGAACAATATGTTGATCCTATGGATCAGTGATCATAAATCCCATTATCGCCGTGATCTTCATGGGACAGTCGACCATGGCTGGTTAGAATGTTGGCTACAAATAAACAGAAAGTAGAAAGAGAGAAAATGAGTATGCCATGCTTCAAATAATAAATAAGCATATAATATTAAAAAAATGAATAAGTGCAAGTGGGGAGAAAAAAAAAAAAATGCCAAGCACACTTACTCTATGAAATCTTTCCAATAAGCATCGCTTGCATCCTCATCCATGAAATCTCCCCACATTTCAAAGGTGGTGGAAGAAGGATTATTGAAGCATTCCTTTGGGTTTACCACCTTTTCCGCTTGCTTGGCTGGGGAACGTTCAGGTGAGGCTGAAACCAGTTTTGGAAGCGAATTTGATGGTGTGGGAGTAGCATTTGTGGAACCAAGTTGTTCATCAAAATTTTGAGACTCACTGCAAGTGCTATTTCTGCTACCATTATTCATGTGTTGATACCTACTTGCTTGTGCTGGCTGCTGAGGAGCTTCAAAATTTTGTAAATTGGGCTGATTTTGAGAAGAAGAACCAATTGAACCATTATAAATGTTTTGAAGGTTAGAATGATTCAATCCTAAAACTTCATATAGCACACTATCTGGCATTGAGTATGATGATCCCATAGTATTGAGTTGCTCTATGTTTGAGGCTGGAGTTGCACCCATGAGTGAAAGTATGTTCTGCATAAGGTTGAGTTTGGCTAGTTGTGTGGTATCTGACTGTAGCCTTAGAGCATTGATCATCTCATGAGGGTTTGTGAAACTGCTGACCATGTTAGCAGCAGCCAGAATCTGTTGTAGATTGCTAAGAAGATTCAGGTGATCTGTTCTTGGACGGTGGGTCACTGGGTCTAACCCCATTTGCAGAAGCTTTTTCTTTAGATGAGTGTTCCAGAAATTCTTAATTTCATTATCAGTCCTCCCTGGCAGATGAGTTGCTATAGCCGCCCACCTAATAAAGGAAATAAAGCACATTCAAATCATAATCATTTCATTTGTATATAAGTACTCTATAAAATTAATTTAACAGCATAGTCCTAGTCCAGGGCTAATTAAATTGAACAGTTTTTCATTCTAACTTCTAAGCACTGCTTTAAGCATATAAATTTGGAAAACTGCATGCCAATTTGTTCAAGAACTTGAAATGGCTTGTAACTAAGTGAGCTTTTAATTAATCTTCAATTACTAGATTGTTTTGAGGAATACCATAATGAAACGAAATGAATAGTAAGCTTGAGGGATTACTTATTCCCAAGAACTGCGTGTAAGTTGATGATGAGTTGCTCTTCTTCATCAGAGAATTTTCCTCTCTTGATATCAGGCCTCAGATAATTAGTCCACCTTAGCCTGCAGCTCTTTCCACACCTGTTCAATCCAGCAAGCTTTGGAAGGGCTCTCCAACTCCCATGGCCATGTTTCTGAATGTAATCCACCAATATTTTATCCTCTTCTGGGGTCCAAGGCCCCTTCTTCAAACCACTTTCATCACTGCTTGGTGTTCTCCCCATCATAACTGCACGTATATATTGGAAATAGCACATTTGAAGAATTAGTTTGATTAAAGGTGTAGTTTCCATGACAGAAGAAAAATAAAAAAGATCAGCAGAAGAATCCAAACCTTGAACTGTTGTGAAGTAGAGGATAAAGGCGTAGTTGTTAAGTTGGAACTTGAAGCTTTACCAGAGAACTACTTGTTATATATATAGGCTGGTGATGTTTGGAAATTTCGATGTTTTTTCTGACTGACTTTTTTTTATCATGTTAGGATATATAGCAAATTCCAAGTTTGTCCTGTATATCATACACAAAGTCATATGATAACGATCTTGAAGGCCATCGCCAGACACTCTCATTAACACTCGTAATATGTCTAATTTCAGTGGATGCAATTAGAAACATAAGATAACTATTAGGTGGTCTAGTGGTGAGGAGATTAGATGGTATACATAAGATTTTAAATTCAAATTTCATTATCATCAATATACCAAAAAGATATAATTACGCCCATTTTTTCAATAAAAAGTTTACGAAATATTTTCCTTTAATGAAAAATCGTATCTAATTTTTTCATTATTCTTAATAATAGATCAAAATAATACTAAAAAGGAAATGAAGCATATAAATTGTTATTACTGTAATTACTATTACTTTTTACAGCATTGAGAATGTGTTAAGATAATAATATATATCCCATTCATATATAATATAGTCACATATTCTCTCAAACACATCTAAGTTTTCTGAACAAACTGAATTGCTTCTCTCTTATACTTTCTTTCCCTTTCTAATTTTGACTTTATTTAATTGTTGGGGTCTAATTTTTCCATTGACCTACGAGGCATCCATGTTGCCAGCCAGAGTAGAGAGCAATGTTAACTCTTAAGATATTAATGTTTTATACAGATAAGACAAGCACGTATATCAATTAAGAGATGGAAAGAATAAATGGATGGATTTGTATTAAGTAATGACGTAGAAGTTCACATGATACAGTTTTTCAACCTGAGCTAGGTAAAGAAGATGTATGAATATGACCTTCACTTGTCCAACAAGAACAAGGCACATGTATACGTACAGCTATAATTAACCATCTTCCCCGTGCTTTACCCCCAACATGGCAAAGGCTAAGAGAACACATCAGCAGCAACAACGAACTTAAACTACCAACAAGGGTAGGTTTCCACGTGGCGACCATTTAGCGAGTGTGAAGCTCACTTTTCATGGCTCATTTGGAGACGAAACATCCCTTTGAAAACATCGAATATGTATAACATTTTGTTTTAATAACTTTTATACCTATATATGTTTCGTGTCATGCAAAACAATGCAACGCTAACTATATCTGCCAGGTCCACAACTAAACCATAACACGTTCCTAACGAATCCATTTAAGAACATATATTCACACTAGATATCATGCTCTACTTGGGTTTGCTTTAGATGTTTTGTTCCAGTTCTAGCTCCTACTGTGTTATTGCTAACTAAATTATACTTGGGCAACATACTGCATAACAGTACAATGTTTGATTTAGGTCAAACTTTATTTTCTATGGCTACGTACAAAAAAAAATGTAGTCCCTTCAACATAATTTATGTTTATAGATGCTAATAAATTAACGAAAGAAAGGAGAGAAAGTAGGACGAAGACCTTAACTTCATTATCTTATATATATGTTAGGCCATGCGCCGTCTAAAAGTTTCCATATGCATGGAAACATTGTCAATAGGATCAATAACAAATAAATGCCTGTGTTTGATTAAATCTACACAGGAATACCAAAAGGCCGATGCAGCAGCCTTTTATTCAATCATATTAGGTAGTGCAAGTGAAAATCACTGCATATGTGCATATGACCGCCGTATTTCAAAGCAAATAATCATGACATTTAGTACGTGGTCAGACCCCATTGGAAAAAGAGTATGCGCATGTATCGTACAAGAAATTAGAAAATGCTCTATTTTCTCTAGTCTAATCCACATCTATTAGTTCTAAACTCTTAACTCCTCAACCTTTCTATGTAATTAGGTGAGAGAAAAAATAACTTTTGAAGAATGTCTTATAGCATCCTCGATTGCAACTACTCGTCATATACATTAAAATTCTTAAAGGTAGACGTATGCTAAAGACTGTAATGCCATTGATTAATTATTGTAATTTGCATATTTAATATTTGCGTTCCTACTTCCCAGTCTCGTACACTACCAATGGTCTAAGTTGCCGTCTCTACTCTCTATCTGAATTACCAAAATCATTCTCAATAATATCACAATCTTTATGGACGTCATGTAACAGAAATTTTCGCAATTTATATTGTCTTCTTCAAATATAATAAAAATTGAAGCATATATATACACCATACCATAACTTTTTTAAAGGGAATCTCCAACTTATCTTGAATGTTTCCGTAACAACTGTTTATTTTCCCTTTACCAAACAAAGGGTTTTATAATTTGCATTCACTTTTTGATACCTTCCCACAGTGCACTGACCCAGATATATATAAGATACTTCTTATTGGAAAACAATTAATAAACAATGGAGGAAGCAAGTAATCAATCATGTAGATCCTCGTATCGCATTGGTTTCATAATTTATATATAAGAAGCTTCCAGACGTATACATGTTACTGTTCATGTCACTGCCTTCTCTGAATTGCCAACATTATTAATAATGGAACAACTTGATTGAAAACAAATAAGCTTCTTAAATTAAGAAAAATATGTTTGGTTAATCTTAGTTAATCAATTAATCACATAAAAGGAAATGGTTGGATATACGGAGGGAGGGCATTCTTGCTTTGCTATTGAAACGTTGTTGTTTTGCTGTATTGTTGAAGCACTCCTTAATTTGCTGTTAAAAAATGCATGTTTTTCCTTCAATAAGTGCGAAAAAACGCGGTTCCTTTACAAAGAGTGACGGACAATTTCATAGTACAAATAATGCATCGATGCAGCCAATAACAATAAGTATCAGTTTTTAAGTGATTGATTGAATTAAATCTACGAGGAGAGATACATAAATTTCGTTCTACACAAACGATTGTACACTGATGCTATCAAATATGAAATGATTAAATCTTGCCTTAGCTATTCATGAACTTAAATTAGTGAAATTCTTTTTGAACTACATGCACTATATGTGATATTGCTTTTTCCGTTTCAGCAATAAAAGTAGCCCATTGCTATAATGTGAATTTGGAGTTGAATATTATACTTTCATAAAACTACTCCTCTGCCATGTAATCTTTATCTCACTTGACATATAGAACAAAGTCTAACTACTGCAAATGTTCTTGTGCAGCACATTCTCCTCGGTCAAAATAATAAAACAATTTCTACAGGAAATATAAAATTGTTGGCCGAACTTTCAACTCCACTTATAAACATTTTGTATCTGTCTTATAGTTTTATAAGTAAACGATATCATACATCTCATGTATATGATGTCATTTTATTAGAGCACCCAGATGCCTAACTCGGCAATAGTATATATCAAAATTAATTCCATATAATAATAAAAAAGTCTCCGTCAATACATACTAAATCATGTCGAAAGAGTCTAAGCACCTAAATAAAATTGAACATATATACCGCTGATGATTTAGGATTACATTTTATACTCTTACCGTAAGGCTACTTCTATTATATTCATTGAGTGCGTGGAATTTCTGAAACGAAGACAGTCGACTGATGTCCTGCCTTTATACGGTCGTCCTGTAATGAATTTGGATTCGATGCACACAAGAGAGAGAGAGAGAGAGAGAGAGAGAGGTTTCTTTATCTTGAATGAACCTATTGTCATTTTGGAGGAAGTTTTGTCAAATATCACAATACATAAATTTACATTTATGTTGGTGGCAGTCATTGATCGGTGTCGAAGGTGTCAATTAATGGAAAATTTCTAGTTTGAGACGTTCTATCACATAATCTTTTAGGGATATAAATTATTATTTAATATATCGTGATAAGTATGAGGCAACATGGTGTTGGAGCACTTTGTTGGAGCTGTTCCGAAGGATACTGCAACATTTTCCTTCTAGACACATTACATAGTGTCATATGTTGTTTTGCAACCAGGAGTCACATCATGGTTACAAAAGTCAATGTGGGGGTTAAAGCGATGGTAGACCTTACGGTTGTGGTAAGGTTTTCTCCGAACATGACCTCATTATCCAAATTTACAAGCCACTTAGTTTAGGTTTTGCATGTTTGTAAGTATTTTATCTCATTCTAATTAAGTAATGACAGCCCTGTTTCTTCTAAAGATTTCGTGTAAATGGAATATTTTGCCAATGGCAATAACAAGATCTACCATGTTACTTGTTGAACTTGATTTCTTTGGATAGTTAATTAGATCGTTTAATGTATTCGAGTTTACTTGTGCACTTTGTACATGTTTACCACAAACAGACTGATTTCGTTAAATTTAAATATTTATTAATTGGATCTGCAGAAGGGATTGGTCATTGTTCTCCAACTAAAGTTGTTCAACATATTAGTCCAAAAATAATCTGGTTTTGAAAGTTGAGTCCATCACAACCATTAATTATTATCAAGAGAGTTGGTGAAAGGAAAGATTCACGTAAGAAATAGATTTACCGAAAGAAGGTTATGAAGTTAGTTGAGAAGATGCACGACGACTTTGAACCTACTATGTATACATCAATAAATATTATACTGTCATCTTAACCTGCAAAGAAGAATTACCAAATTACCATAGTGGCATTGTCTCTTACTTTGTTTAACTTTTGACTTGTAGCATACAAATGCAACAGCGTCCAAGCTGAGTCACAACTTAAAGGTTTACATCCTGACCAAAACAGCAAGGTTTATACTACTTGAAAACAACATAGCACTGTCCTACGGTAGTCTTTTTGTTTCTACATTAGTGAAATAAGTCATTCAGACCAAAGGAATAAAAGTAGTAGTCGTTAAAGCAAATTATTTGGTCCTTTAAAATGAGATTCAAAGATAATTTGAGCAGTTAGATAATTTTTATTTTGACAAAATATCGTATAACTTTCGTGATAATAAAACTAATTCTGCTGGATGCATACCCGGGGTGATACTCCAACAGGGGGTGCCCATGTTGAGCATTTCATTCAACATGATGCTGGTTTTCAACAAAGAACACCAACCCATGAAAATTCGTAAGACACACAAGAGATAGGTTAATTATAAATTGACCGCGTGTCCGCCCTTGTCATTTTGTTCGTTTGCGCAATAATTAAAAATTAGCATCATGCAAGTCATAAGAAAGCTGGAAAATACCATGATTAGTGTGCAAATTATTTGGAATATACATCAATCTGTCCCCACTCCGCAAGCATGATGATTGACTCGAAGCACCATTACGGCATGTAAGCAATATATATATTAAACCAAACGTACCTTCAATTTGCATAAAATGTCGTCGGACACCAAGTGCAAATTATATATAAAGGATTCTACAAATTACTATTAACGTGCTTAAAAGACCACCCTGCCCTTGACACCCCTTAAAGAAAAGCAAGTGAAATAAGACAGCAGTACGGCTTAAAGGAAAACAAGATAATGACGAGAAAAGTTCCCCTGATTGGATTGGAAGTGTTGAAAATTCTAATTTTACAAGCGCGGAAACAATGATTTACAATTTATATAATTATTCTTCAATAGTACAAAAAGGCCAGAGAACCACAAAAAAATACTATGGCCGACAGATGAAAAAATGGCACCTATACATCTTAGTGGCGAATTATTCTACATTATGTTCATTCTAATCCTATAATAGTATAGGTAGCAATAACATTTTATTAGTGGTTCAACTGAAGATAAAATGCTAATTGAGGAAATCAATCACACGCAAGTCAAGAACCACTTGTTAATTTGATCGAACAGCTTCACTGTCGACTTGTTTGAATGTGATGTGAATGCAGCAGCTCATGGTGATACATGCGCTGCTAATCCCTTGAACCACAACCTCTCATCAAACTTCCAGGCATGGCTCCTGTCCAAATATGCAAAAATTTGTTTAACCCTCACCACCTATGCATATAGAACAAATCTTATTGACGAGACAAGTGAAATATTTTCCCAACCCAAAGTAGACAAGGATACTAACTATAATAAAGTAATTAAAAGGACTACATGAATGATATCCGCAGACGTCAACATCTCGACTTCAACCAAAAATAGCAAAGCCATAACATACTAACCTCCAGATATTATAGCAACCAGGCCAAAAGTCAACCAAAAAATCAGGTAGTAGGCCGTGTCATTGTAGATAAACCCCGTCCCATGGGAATGACACCTGGATAAGCATCACCAGCCTCTTCCTCTTCTAAAGGAGCTGTGCATAGTAAAGTGTTAAAGATTATAAAATTACTTGAGCAACCAAAATTACATAATTTGTACTTGTTAAAATAAGACAAGTTTCTTCTTCTGTTAACTATTTCTTTTCAGGATAAATGATGTGGTATAGCAATGCACAACCAATGTGCCAGAAAGCAAAGGCTGAACATCTAATGTACCAAAATGACTTTCAAGATACCATGTTTTATCAACTTCCAAAATTTGGCCCAGTCCACAGATGCAGGAACATATTATAGTTAACTGGTTTACTTTAGATATATCATTGCAGTTCAGAAATGTTACTTCTGAAGGGAAGAGCTTGGGTTAATGTTACCTATGGAACACGTCAAGAGTTTTTAAGGCCAGATTTGGAGACGGGATCCCATTTTTCACTTTTTATGTTCTAAGCTTTTTTTTTTTTTTTCAGGATTAAAATTAATGCTCAAACTAAGAATTGTCGAATGAATTGTCAAAGCCACTGCTCAAATTTGGAAAAGATAAAGTTCAGATTTCAGTTCCAATGATGCATATGAACCTCAAATAAATTAGCAAAACAAAATCCAATATTAATCATTTTGAGACTACTACTGCACCTGCTATATCTTGTTCAGCCTGAGCCCCAGCAATCCCAATGCAAGAATATAGAGAATTCTCATCCACTTTCAACTGTTCATATGCAAGGTATATATCCTCAATAGTAGCAACTTCGTATAGGAACGTTAGGTCCTTGATACATGATATGTCCTGGATCCCACCACCAACGTTAATAACTTAGAAGAAGCACAAGTATGAAATATTAAAGTATAATTGAAAATTTCAGCAAATTCTAAATTTGGCAAGACAAAAAACCTAAATCCAAGTTCTTTTCGACATAAAAATGGAACTCTGAATATCATTATTGCATGTCAAGATACAAACAATTCTAACTCACCTTCCTTGGAACAGAAGAAGCTTGTAAGTGAGCTAACAAGCCCAGCCAGTAGGCGTTTGACTTGATTTCGGCTTCATGTCTCATCAAAAGGGTCCGCTTAGCCTATGTTAGAGGAGCACCAAAAGAAATCTCAACTTTTTCACTTTTTCTAAGTCATACCAAATATGTCACAAAAACAAGAAGAAAATTTAAGCCATAGTTCGAAGTAGAATGAAAGCACCATGTGCATTCTTTTTAGCCAGAAAGGTAGTGTTGCAAGATCTCAGTCAAATCTCAGGAGAATATCCTGATTTGTTTACCATAATTGTATCAAGTAGGATTATCTTTCTTTTCTAATTTGTAGAGATTGTATAGGTGTAATTTATGTTCATATTTAACAGGAAAATATTTCCTCCTTAATTCTAAAAAATAGATTTTTTTCTGATGTTCACCTAGGCCTATATATTTCTGCCTCTGTAGATCCATTTGAATATATGAGAATACCACTTTCTGCATGGTATCAGAGCTTAAATAATCTTAGATGTGCCTGTCATGGAAAAACATGAAGGGGAGACTACCGCACAACCCACACAAAAAGTGATTGGGTTGACTACATATAACCATAACCAGTGACTGGCTGCCACAAATGGAGAACCAGTCATGGAAGCAAGGCCCAGCTAAGAATTATGACCAATACATTCTAGGGATCCCCCAATGTATGAAAATAAAAAATAAAAAATAAAAAGATTAAGTGACACACATATGTGAGGGGGAGTGTTGGAGAACACACATGTATGTGAAAGAAATATCATATATAGGTCCCACATTGGAGAAGTTGAAGGAAAAGGGTTTATAAGATAAGGATTGGAGAAGACCATTAGGTTACCTTTTTGGTCAAATAATCCAATCCATACCAAGGCCCATAATTGAGTTCAACACACCTAATGCCAACTCTAATACAAAGCCCAAATCATTTAAGCCAAAAAAACCCCAATGCCAAAATTTCCAATGGCAAAGTCAAGACTATAGCCGAATACCAGAGCCTAGAGAAACTCACCAAGGTAACACTCTCTCTGCTCCTACACATTGTGTTGATTGTAGTCAAGAATTCATTGATCTCAATCTGTCAATTGTTGTGAGGAAGGGTGTGAGATCTTGCACCAACATCCCATTGGAAATTTTGTATCTTATGACAAGTTATCATCCAATTTTAGAGCCTTTGTAACAGCTCTTGACAGGACCAGAATTCCAAGGGATATACAAGAAGCATTACAAGATCCAAAGTGGGAAGCAGCTGTAAAGGAAGAAGTCCAAGCACTAAAGAAGAATGGAACATGGGAAATTTCCAACTTTCCACAATGGAAGAAAACGGTTGGGCGCAAATGGATCTTCTCTATAAGTTACAATGCTGATGGGAAGTGTCAACGGATACAAAGCTCGCCTAGTAGCAAAAGGATTCACACAATCCTATGGTATAAACTATGAGGAGATGTTTGCTCCAGTGGCCAAGCTGACCTCAGTACAAGTCATTTTATCTCTAGCAACAAACTTGGACTGGTCCTTGCATCAACTTGATATCAAGAATGCATTTCTAAATGGAGAGTTGGTAGAAGAGGTCTATATGAACATTCCTCCATGGCTTGAAACACCACAGCCATAGGCAAGGTGTGTAGACTCCGCAAGTCCCTGTACAGCCTAAAGCAATCACCCCGAGCTTGGTTTGAGAGGCTAACCAAGGCAGTCAAGGGAAACGGCTTCACACAATGTCAAACTGACCACATCATGTTTGTCAAGCACTCTAAAGAGAGTAAGACAAAATTGTTCATTGTCTATGTTGATGATATTGTCATCACAGAGGATGACCAAGAGGAAACCGAATGGCCCAAGAGACTCCTAGCTGAAGAATTTGAAGGCAAGGACCTAGGAAATCTGAGATATGTCCAAGGAATGGATCAAGAAATGGAATTTCAGTATCCCAAAGGAAGTATACCCTGGATGTTCTTAGAGAAACTGGTATGTTGGTTTGTAAACCAGTTGATACCAACAAGAAATGGTGGAGGGGAGGAAAAGAGTCCTCCAACCAACAAGGATCAATACCAAAGTCCTGTGGGAAAGTTAATCTACCTAACTCACACTAGGCCAGATATTGCCTTTGCCGTGAGTATGGCAAGCCGTTTCATGAATAATCCCATTGAATATCACATGAAAGCTGTCAACCAAATTCTTCAATCAGTACCTGAAGGGAACACTGGGTAGGGGTTTACACTTCAAAAAACACTCAATCAGAGGCATTTAAGTGTTCACGGACGCTGATTGGGCAGGTTCTGTCACGGACAAAAAATCCACAACAGGATATTGTTCCTATGTTTAGGGAAATTTAGTCACATGGATGAGTAAGAAAGAGTCTGTAGTTGCAAGAAGCAGCGCTGAAGCTGAGTTCAGACTTTGTCCCATGCTATTTGTTAAGGAATATGGCTCCAAAGGATGCTTAATGAACTAGTTCATCTCAAACAGTCCTATGAAGCTGCTATGTGACAACAAGGCTGCTATCAGCATTGCTGAAAACCCTGTGCATCATGACAGGATAGAACATGTGGAGATTGATCGCCACTTCATAGAAGAAGTTAGACAATGCGATTGCCACTTTGGAATACAGTCCTTCAAGCATGCAAACAGTAGATATCCTACCTAAGGGTCTCTCCAAGCCAACCTACAAGACTCTTAGGTCCAATTTGGGAATGGTAGATATCTACCACCCAACTTGAGGGGGAGTGTCACAAGATATCGGTCAAATCTCAAGAGAATATCCTGATTTGTTGATCATAATTGTACCAATTAGGATTATCTTTCTTTCTTAATTTGTTGAGATTGTATAGGTGTAAATTATGTTTATATTTAAGAGGAAAATATTTCCTCCTTAATTCTAGGAAATAGATTTTATTCTGATGTTAGCCTAGGCCTATACATTTCTGCCTCTGTAAATCCGTTTGAACATATAAGAATACCACTTCCTGCAGGTAGGTTACTTTTTGTTTTTTACACAAATAAATCATCATAGAGAAAAATAATTCAAAAAGCAGGACGATCAAGTTTATTCAAAGGAGAAGAAATAAAAAAGAAATAAATCAAATTTGGACACAGATTATGGATGTCCAGCATATTCAATAACTAACCCTGTCCAATTCCCTTTCAGTAATTTTGTTGCTATGCAGACCTCTAAGGACATTCTTGCATGCTTCAACAGCTTTGTGCACCTGCAAATCAATTTGTCTTAAAACTTCTGGACACAAGGAAATTGACAGAAAATACAAGAAAGTTCAAGTTAAAAGAATGGAGCCCACACCTTGCTCGGAGTTGATGTCACAGAGATCACATACCATCCTAGTTTAAGCCTATCAAACAAGTTTAATTCAAATGACACATCATAAGTCAACCCCAGCGAATCTCTGACAGTTGTGAAGAGCCTGTACAGAAAACATGTAAACATATTTTAAGCACAGCTGGAAATTTTTTGCAGTAAAAAATTTTATAAAATAACACTCGTATATAGGATACTACTAGAAGACATCCTAGACATTTATACAGATTTCAACCCAAAAAAGTAATCAGGGTTGAACTGTTTTCATGAAGGTGATCGTGCTGGCCCAATTTCAGCATTAATGTGATCAGGCTGGCCTGATTTGGATGGAAAGTGACTGGGTCAATTTTGGCCCAGAACCAAATGCGATCAGCATGATGTCTAAGTTTCCAAACTAATCTAACTACAGGTGAGCAGAATGAGGTACCTAGAATTTATAATCTCAGCAAGCAACCCCATTGTTATACCAAAGAAAAGAGGATGACTACGAAGGCTTGTTCTCAGACCACCTTCTGTCTGTGGAGCATCAGATTTCGATTGATAATCTGCAGAAGCAATTTTCAGCATTTAATGATTAACAGTGATTCTGAAATGATAATTTTGACAGATAGTGTAGTATTCATATGAAGGCCACAAGAAAAAATAAATTAATTAATTAATTAAAAACCCACCATTTTTAATTGACTCTAACAGGTCTTCTCCATCAACAGTAAAGCCCCAACGGTTTGGTGCCGGCCCAGCAATATAAGCACATGCCCTCTCATCAGTGTCCTTTAAAAAAACCTGCAAAATGGTAAACGTGTGTCAAGAGCCTATTGCATGAAAGTATTGCCACTGAATTTCTGAAGTCCAAAGAATAAACCAAACTTGACTATGCAACTAAAAATTGGACTGCAAATTTACTTGTGAAATTAAGTTATCACAAAAAGCAATATGCATGTAACGGAAATTTATGCTTAGCTTCTCACTTCTTGAAACTGCAACTCTGATGGAGATGGTCGAAATAAGGGTGGTTTGGATTCTTGCTCTCTCGTATAATTTCTTGTGGCCTGAGCCGTGCCAAGGTAGTCAAGAATACAAGATTCAATCTCCTCCTCAGTGAAGTCACCTACAATGCTTACCTGAAGAACAAACACAACAGATTTTAAACAAGGATTTTAGTGTTTTAAATTTTAATGTAATGCTAGAAGAACACTGCTTTCAATATGATCACAGCAGACCTCCATGTTATCACCAACAAATTGATTCATTACTGCCTCCTTAACAGATTGAAGGGTTAAATTTTCTAGTGATTTTGGTGTAGGCTCAATAAACCGCTCGTCGCCATCCAGCATTGCTACCATGAGTTTGTGAGCAGTTGAGCGTTCCAAACTCTTGGGGATGGATCGATAATATGACAGGTACAATTGCCTTGCTCTATCGAAAGCATCATCTAGCCAGACACTATGCTGCACAACAGAAACATCATAATGAATGTAACAGGGCAGGGTTATAATTGGACACATACATTATGCAGCAAAAGTAATACAGCCAGGAATTATATATGAAGGAGAGGATCAAAAGAGAGAAGTGGTTAATTATGAGAGAGAGATGAATAAATCTTAGCCATTGGATCTTACATAAATGGTTAAAATTAAAACATAGAAGTCATATGACTTTTTTTAGTGATCATGTGACTTTAAATAACTTTAAATCTTGATTATTCATGCATAGTTATACGGCACAGATTGGTTCCTCTCACTCTCGTAATAAACCACTCCTCTCACTTGATACGCCCCCTTATATATGCAACTAAGGTGGATAAGAAAAGGCTTAACAGTAACAATAGGCAAGATGTTTACCTCAAGCACCATGTGAAGCAATTGAAAGGCAGCACGCATCCCATTGTCTCTTAAAGTAAAACGGAACTCCATAGATATGAATTCCTCCGTAGATTCCAAGGAGCAATTGATCAGGTGATTCACACAGAAAAGTTCAACCTGGTGCATTCAGTAAATGGAGCTGTAGATCAGTTCTTAGATACTGAAATTATTTTCACATACAGATGACATGAATACACGAGATGTTCAAATAATAGAATTTAAGGGGGGCAAAAAAATTTTGTGCAGAGTTCGACATGAAGTACATTTGCCATCAAAATTTCACAATATAAAAGGAATGAGCTAATCTGTACCTTCAATATCAGACAAGGGCACACTCCACATTTGAGAGAATATTAGTCCCATAATTATGTATTATGATAACAGTGGCCTTTTACCAAACTGAATATCATTTTAACTGCCAAGAAACCGTTCAATTTATCCACATAATTAAATGTTTGCAAAAATTTTGGTGTGCATTTGAATGAGTAGTTTCTACCTTTCTTCTCAACATAAGCATTTTCTACATTTTTACTAACCCTTTTTTTTGACCAAAAAAAATCTACATTTTTATTTAACCATTGATGAACCTTTTATATTTCAATTTAAAAGAACTAAAAAGAGGAATTATATAATCACATTAGCCTGGGCAACAAATGCAAACATGACAAGATCTAAGATGCTAACCATGGTCTATCTTCATCTAACAATACATGTAGTTTGGAGAATAAAGTCTAAAAAGAAAAATCAAATTAATTAGTTAAGAAAACATTAACAAACCTACAAAGAATGACAAGAAGCAACTAAATAGATGAGGATAACAAAGGATAAGATTTTTCTTTCAAATAAGGATGCATGTAACTCTCCCGTGAGTCATTTGAAAATTGAAGCATATTCCAGACTATAAAATTTGTAAACATCAGTTAGTAAGAAAATTTACCTGCTCTCTTGAGAAACTGCCAACACGACCTCCCTCGCTAAGTGTCCTAACACCCACAATCACAGATCCTCTTGAATCAGAACTCTCCGCTGCCCGTCCTCCACCAACAATCAGCCGCATCACACCGCTTTGTGTTTCAGTTTTGGATATCTGTCAACAATAAAAGGCATTAATTAATTAAAGAAAACCAATTACAAATCCAGAGTTCTTCATGCCGATCTCAAAACACCATATTATTGCATTTATGATATCAGTTGAAAATTGAATGGCAGTGCAAACATCTTAGAAATTGAAAACTAACTTTATGGAAATTCTTTCTTCTTACAATCCATAATTGTAGAAAAGAACAAAATGAGGCAACAGCATGAAGTCTGAGCATTAGGAATCCACAAAGACTGAATCACAATTTCCAAAAAGTTTGATGGTGAACAAAGGACACCTTCTAGAAATGAATGGAGTACAATGATGCAGTAAAGGAAAATAAAGTACCAGTAGCATTAGAAACTCAATACGAACTCGCATAGTATACCTTATAATTAACAGGAATCCCATTTGCAAGACGGCGCTGGGTGATCCCACTTTCCTCATCATGAAGCTTTGTAGCATCTGTTTCAGGACTTACAGGAGTAAAGGCTGGCTTGCGCTGCTTTTTTAAGTCTTCTAGCTGGGATGGTTGTATCAGTTCTTTTGGCACCTCAAGCTATACATGTATAAAAACAATTAGTTGAACAGTAATCAAAACTACACAGACAAAACACACCCAGCTCATTAATGGAATTGGCTTTCATCAATAAAATCACTTCATCCATATGATTAATGAACCAAGTTTGAATCAGTGTGGTAGATTCATTTAATAGTACATGAAGGATAAAGCTACCACTCATTGAGGTTATACCTCATACATAACATAACCAATGTTGAGTGTAACCAAATATCAAATACACAGTACCAATAGACAAGTCATCAGTCAGTGGGTGAAGACCAAATACTTCTAGTGTCAAATCAGGATAGACTTGAAGAAAAAATACCTCAGGCTCTGGCATTATAGGTTGATCCAATCCGGCTTTGATAGCATCTGTAATTTCAGTTGGAGATATCTTGAATTCTGTTTCACCGACTCCCTCAATGTGAACTTTTGTTGGAACACAAGTAACAATTGCTGCAGGAAGGGGTGCAGTAGGCTTTCCAAAATCAGCTATAAACTCTAACACCTTGGCACCAACAGAATTGACCTGCACCAGAAGATATCTATGCTTTTATAATTATACAAAAAAATGTAAATAATTTTTTTTCTTAGATAGTTCTTTAAATATATTAAATTGGATTTATTAATATGAATAAAATATTTATTACATTTTTTCAATTTTAATAAGAAAAATAAAGAAAAAATGACGCACAAAAACAAACAGAATAACAAAAATATAACATATTAAAGCAATAACAATTTCAACCAACTAAAATTTCCTTAGCATACAGCCAGATAGAGACAGTGACCTAACAACTACTTATCAGCACAAGCACTTTGTATCAACTCATGCCCCCAACAATGAATTGTATTTATAAGTTGCTATAATAAAAGAGTCAGCCACAGCAAAAAGGGAGGGAGGTTTAAATAAAGGTTAAAAATAATGCACTAGGTCCAACAATCACAAACAAACTACCTCCTCAAGGGTAACTGTCCCAGCAACAGCAAGTAAACATTCATGGCCTTGTCTCTGGTCCATAACTCTATGACCTAGAGCATCACTTTCCATGATGAAATCCAAGTTATCAACAGAAGATACATTATCAATCATGGCTGCTAGGTGTTCACTATCTTTCAGAAGGGCATCTAAATAACGAGTTAATTCACCCTGGGTAACACCAAACTCTTTAAGTCTCCGAACCTGCATCAGACAAAATTACATAAGCCCTCATAACAGAAAGAATGCGGTGAAGGTAGGCCATCATTCAAGCAATTTGAAACCTAAATCAATGCATAGTCGTCAATATCAGATGGCGGCTCATGGTGGTGAGCCAAAAATCCGCCATATGGCACAGGGTTATGGCGGACTGAATATATATATATATATATATATATACAAAAAGTTTACAAAAAAAATTGCTAAACTAATAAATAATAAAAACTAACAGCATGTATCAAGAACAATAAAATTAGAAACATATTCTAAGTAATAAATTCGACAAATGCATCACAAAATCAAAGCCAAAGTCAGAACATAACATACTCATAGTCAAACACAAACATAGCAACATAGCACAATCAAAGCTTCAAAGGCATAATCTCAGGTCTCATAAGTCATAACATTAGAACAAAGTAAGATAAAGGGAAACTAATTATTGAAATACTTGAAATAATTTTTATATATTTAACCAAAAAAAAAAGGGGTTCAGCCTGAAAGAGAATTAGAAAAAAAAGGGCTGAAACAGAATTTAAGAATAGGGAAAAATAAAAAGGCTGGAACATAATAGAAAAGGAACAAACCCAACCCCCACAGTTCTTTCTTATGTCTGAGACTTTAAAGGCCCATAAGTTTGTTTTTAAGAAAGGAAAAATCCCAATAAAGAAAAGAAAAGAAACACACGCTCCCCAAACCAACTCACATTCAGCCCAAAAAAAGGTTCAGCAGCACAAAAAAAATATGCCTAAACATAAAAAAAATTCTTGTTAATATTTGTCTGTGTTTCCAGCCCAGCAGCATGCCAACTTCCTCTTGTTTTTTATCTTTTAGGCTCTGCAGTTTGTTGGGCTGCTTTGTTTCTTCTGATGTTTAAAGACCCCAAAAAAAAAAGACATAAAAGAAGGGAACCAAAAAAAAAAAACCCTAAGGGGAGCAGACTAAACGAGGAATCAATCCTCTACTTGTGGCTGATGGCTGCGCACCCTCTTTCCCTCTCTCGATCTCTACCTCTGTTTCAACCATTTCACCACCGCCGGCAGCCTTTGCTTCAACCTTTGATTCCTACTTCCTTCCTCTTCTTGTTGCAGGCTGAAATAGGCTGGGTAATGGAAGAAATGGCCGATACTTGCCGCCATGGCCCGCCACCATATTCTGCCAGGAGATGCACTCTCCCATGGCGGTTTGCTTGATTTCCACCACGCCATGGCAGGATGGCGCCACCATGGCGGATTGTAACACTGAATCAATGTACTTTTCTCCATGCAACCCATGAACAAAAGGATCCAGAGAAAATTTTGTTAGTAAATGAAAAGGATATTACATTGGCCATTAAAAATGTTCTTTCATTGTCTTAAATTCAAGGGATTTCATATCTTTTAAGTTAAACCAAGGAACAAAACCCAGCAATAGAAATATAAACCAAGGGAAGCATAAAATAACTAACAGCTGAAACAACCAATGAAAATAAAACTAAAAATTGCATATTGCAAAGATAGATGAAGCACAGCAGAAGAAACAAACCTCTTGAACAGCAACTCTAATTGCACTTTGCCAATTCTTTGGTTCTGCAGTTATAGTAAGAGTGGTCACAGTACATCCTTCCCGTCCAGAATCACTATGATCCAATTCAACTGAAGTGAATGGTGGATTTGAACTCTGTAAATTTCATGCATTAGCAACACACTTAAATGCTAAGGCACGGACTATCCAGCAAATTAAACAAAACTACCAGACAGAATTTTTTTTTTTTTCCAAAGAAAAAAATAACTAATTAAGCAGCTAGTAAACAGCCTTTGTATTGTGAAATATCGAGTATGTACTATAGTGAGGAAAAAAAAAAGTCTCAAAAGTTATCTCTGGCAATAAGTTAGCCATATTTTATGGAATACTTACAGGCTAAACAACTATATTTTATAACATATTTTATGTGATATTGAATTATGAGCTAGGCTTAGCTGTGTGCACACTTGTAACCCTTACCTTGCATAGACAAATACAGACACATGTAGACTAATCACTGAGTCAATAACTCCAATTTTGACATAACACAATTCTCATTTACTCTCTCTTACATCTCTTTCTTTTAATTATCATTCTTAAGAAGTACTGAAAAACTCTTAAAACAACTTCTGAGGTTCCGTTGGAGGGGACAGGGATTTATTAACAATAAAGACAAAACAGATGTCATGCCCCAAAGCAGTTGACCCGTTTTTGCTTAAACCAAAATAATGCATCAAGTATTCACAGACAAAAAAAAAATCACATAATGAACTGCCAAATGAATTCCAACAGTGGCCGTAACAAAAGACCGGGTCAAGAAGTAGCACTTAGCAGATACAAAGGGTTTCATCTCACCTTATATCTTGTATTGATACGAAAATGAAGAGCAGACAAAAATATTCTTTTCATCAAGACATTACGCAAATCATTGTATGTTTGAACTTTATTCACTGGAATCTGCATAAGATTTCAGTGAGATAATTAATATAGAGAGGTGAACATAAGTATTGTAACATCTAAAAGCAAACAACTAAAACACCAGAGAGGAGATATGTTAAAAACAAAGTATGAAAGGAAAGAAAAGTGAGGACCTGACAATATAGGTTCAGAAAAGTTCAAGAGGTTAGTTTCATAGTACTTTACATATGCTGATGATGCATAAATACTTTACATACATCGTAGAGGCTTTTTGTTTTTACTTGACAAGGACCAACTTACATTTAAACAGGTGCAGTTTACCACCTTATCTCATAAGCTTATTGCTCAACCCTAAAGTATATTCAATTTACCCTAAGTAGATCAAGACCACATCAAGTAGATAGCTAACAAAATAATAATATAGTATGAGAATAATTTCTATGTACTAACAGTATAAAATTGTTTTATACTATCATCAAAGGAGAATTTAAGAAATTGTCATGTCATCTTGGGCAGTTGCATATGCTTACTTTTAAAAACAAGACATGGCAGTTTCTTGAATTCTTATTGGATGATAATTTAAAATTGTTTTACACTATCAATGCATAGGAATTATCCTCATAATTCCCTTCCTTCTCCTAAGTTATGCCCAACAACCTCATCAACCATTTTTTCCACAACAGGTCTCTATAACCATCCATCCAAGAATGTTATCAGCTCCAAAATTTTTAATCACATGCAATTAAATGAAAAGGATAGAAATAAAGAGAAGGTACTTCCTAAGGGTGTTATATGTACAAAAGCAACTGCAAAATTTCATTATAAGCTGGACTCAAGAATAAGATAACACAACACAAGGTTAAACCTCTTCATACCTTGCAGAACATATTAATTGAAAAATTTTGAAGCAACTCATGTTGAAATATTTGTGGTGGCTTCAAATCACCACTGCTTCCAGGAAGTGACCAATTGTGCTTCACAGGAGGACGAACAGCTTGCCTTTCTTTATTGAATATTTTTGATTGATCCATTGTATTGGCCGATCTTTCAATAGAATTTCCACCCAGACCAACAGAAAGCTTAGGTACAAGAAAACTAGCCATTGCACCAAATGCACTTGGAGTGGCTACAGAACCTTTCTCATTGTCTACTACACCAGTTTGTCCAAAAACAGCCTGCATGACAACGGCTACAGTAAGAGTCCTAAATATGACTACAACCAAACCTACTACCTTGCAAATGAATGTTTGACGTACTTCAATCTGATAAACAGTCTTTGAGATATTATCAATATCCCCCACAATGTACAAGGTAGCATTTGCAGGGTAATACCAACGCTCATGAAATTTCCTTATTTTATCTGCATCCCACTTCTTTATCTGTTCTTCTAATCCAATTGGAAACCTTTTGCTCAGCTTGTTTTCAGAATGTAGATGCTGTAACAACTGCAGTCACAGAAATTTAAAGCAAAGCAAATAGGAAACAGAAAATCACTAGTCAGTATTCTGCAAAACATCAAGTTGATGGCCATAATTTCCAAGAGATATTCTGTTCCGCACCTGGCAATCAACCCGATACTCTATTGTATTCATCATT
Organism: Pterocarpus macrocarpus; assembly: GCA_031439585.1. NCBI lineage: Eukaryota > Viridiplantae > Streptophyta > Magnoliopsida > Fabales > Fabaceae > Pterocarpus > Pterocarpus macrocarpus. The sequence continues at coordinate 75,670,955 of CM062520.1, read as the reverse complement.
TGAAGCTCTGAGAGTATAGCACGCCGTTCTTTTTCAATTCTAGAAGCAAGGAACTTTGGTTGGAAGGCTATCTGCACACATCAGAAACAACAAGGTGTGAATAAATGCCAATCTAAAAGCAACATATCCATGCTTCTCTATTGTCCCCTTAAATCCCTCTAGGACTGGGCAGTTAGGGTCAAACCAAAGCATTATAATATTAAGACCTAGATCATATGAAACACATTCTTAAAGCTAATATAATAATATATACATTTCTACGAGTAGAAGTGGCTTGTACAGTAAGGCAAAGTTCAATAAAGCATACCTCGTTTAAGGCATCCAGAACAAATGGAAGCAGATCACCATCAGAATCCTGACATAACCATTTATAATCAATGTCAACAAAATATAAAGCAATTCAATGCACACACACATATATTGGAAACAAGACATGACATGTTTATGTTCAGATTGTTTTGGGTGATGAACAGAAGCAAAAATTAAGCATTAAAGAATCATGAAGCCTAGTAGCAAGACATGGACAGATGTAAGCAAAATGCAGCATGCATATTGGGAAATATTATGCAGTTTAAATGCTTTGTGGAAGAATTTTAAGAAAAATGAGAACAGTAATCATGAGTACTAGATTTCTACCTTCACAGTCTTCCCTCTTCCATTTCATTATCTCCCCCCCCCCCCTCTGGAGAAGTTTTCTTTCCTAGAAATTAAGACTAATGATGTCCCTAAAGGCTTTTCACTCTAAATATCATGTTGAGTCTCTTAAGAATTGCATTTATGTTTCAGAATTAACACAGGTATTATTAATCTCCATGCCAATGACATGGATCTACCTTCATATGTCACAAAATTTCCAGTTCAGCACATTCAGTGACAACAATAGAACCTTTGTTGTATTCATGACAATTTCTTCTTACAACTTCAGTGAAAATACACACACTTAATCACAAACGGTACTGTCCAAGATATAAACTATTCTATTCATATTCATTATAACAAAATTTTCCACATATTTCTTGGGCAGAGGTACATAATAAACTTAATTTTGCCTATTCTCATCAGTTTAAATTAAATTATCTAGTAAAAACACTTCTATCCAAAAAAAAAAACAAAAATTATCTAGAAACAACACAAAGATCAATAAAAATCCAAAAGAGAAAAAACCGATGGTCCAAACCTTGGTACTGGTAGGAGCATGGATGTGAAACACTGTATGGTGGAAATCAGTATAAGCATTTGAACGGGCTCCTGTCCCCAGAAGTTTCTCACGTTTTTTACTTCCAAGGAAAGCAACATGTTCAATCATATGAGCAATGCCTTGCTCATCATCCTCTTCATCTATTGATCCTGCATGAACTTCCAAGTGTGCTTCAAACCTAAAATTGAATCAGTTGGTACTAAGCAGTTAGCAACAAGTGCCTTCTAGAGAACCTGTATATGTGTGTAGGGCCCATTGTCGATTTCTTGCCATCACCATATTACAGCAAAATAATGTTTAAAAGAGAAACATAAAAATATATGAACGTTAAGTGTATATGAATTTATTGATAAATCTTCATGTCTTGTGATTGCACACTAAACTATTCAACTTAGAGGTGTTATATACACAGCTCATGTAAGAACACTCTTCATAATCATATTTTATATTAGAGTAATGATATATCCTCCTAAAACATCATCCTAATCATCCTCCTAATATCTAAAAAGGGAAAATAATGAACGCTTTTTATGTTTTCAAGATAATAAATGCATTTGCAAAACATTCAATATTTTCCATCTTTAGTAATTACAAGGATTGTTAGGAGGATGTTTTAGGAGGATATATCATTTTTCTATATATTAAACACACTTTACTGTTAAAAACTATGAGCTGTCAACATAGCAATTCCTAAAAATGATTGAAGAATCACGCATGCCCTTCATTAACATATCAAAAGGCATTCCATCTCATAGTCCATATATTATTAAATGTCAATCTACCATCATTTATTGAGCACACCTTTTTGGTGGAACTTTATTTGGCAGAATCAGATAACGCAACCCATTCTTTAGTTGACCTCGATACAACTTAGGGTGATATGGAAGTTCAGAAATTAGACACCCCTCTATCCGCTCTAGTTCAGAATCAAATGAACTTAAATCTTGCTTTTCAGCAATACCATCTGGCCAGGTCGTACTTGCTGCATGGGGCTCATCTGGACCAACCGTTGCATGCGGAATTTGAAACCGCTTGACCTAAGAAAACACAGTAACACAACCAGATATGATCTTTGAGAGTAAGGAAAAAGGACTTGCCCAATGAAACCACATTGTCAGCACACGATATAAAAAGCCAAGCCAAAACATCAACATCAAACAACTAGGCTAGAATGTAACTGCCTTCAAATCTACCCATGTATACCAAAAGCATCAATATAAAACATGCACTTTCAAGTTTCAAGCATTCGATTGCACTAAATATTGCTAGCACAAAAATTCTTTCAGTCACGAAAATATGAGAAAATCCAACACAAATCCTAGTTGCAATAAAGTTTAACAAAAGAAACACATTCTTTTTTTTGGCAGTATAAATAGAATTAACAAAAAAAATCTAGAAGGCCACTCATGGAGATTATTCAAATATACCCAAAGAACATCAACAAAAACATAGAGCAATAGAAAACATAATCATAAATTAAAAACTCAAATTCTATTATGTTCAGGCAGAAAGTGATGTTGAAATGAGGGATAAACAAATATCCAATCTAAATTGAACCCAGAAGGCAGAACTTTTTATGTTGAAAAAGGTCCCCATTTTTTGTGACATAGCCCGCATCAAAAAGTTAAGCATCATGCTGAATAGTTATAAGCCAAAATTGAAGTTGGAATGCTTACAGAACCATGATGGAGTCTACTCCTAGATAAACGAAAAGATGATTTATCTAGAAAAGCTCCAGGGATGAATCTGGGAAGACTTGTACGGCGTTTCCTGGTGGAGGCACGACAGCAAGAGGTACAACTACGCGCATGGTGCTGCGGCAAGAAGAACGATTGCGTCACGGGTTCACCAAGGAATGAACTACAGCGTTTCCAGACATCGGTGCCCTTGTTCCTTCGCAAATTCAATCCACCACGAACAGCTTTATGCGTTCGTCTTCCACTGAAAGAGAAACAAATGCAATAACGGACACGGTTAAATTATACATACACAGTTGCACAAAGATGAATTCCACGTGTTAGAGTGAATTGTGAAATGAAAAAATTGGGGGAAGAACGAAACGCAATAATCAAACGAATATATTCAAAAATTATAATCAGAGAAACATAGTTGAGCTTCGAATTGAGCATTCTGATTGGAAGTATCGAAAAATAGAAGAAGAGATAATAAAGAAAAGGATAGAGAGAGAGAGAGAGAAGTACCTTCGAGGAGAGAAAGCAATCGAAGAAGAAGAAGTTAAGAATAAACGATTGTTAGGGAATCGAGGAGGAAATCGAGCAGAAGATGGGGAAGTTGTTGTGTGAGAGTGAGAGTGAGGAAGGAGAAGGGCACAGGTTGAAGTCGTAGAAGCCATAGCCACAGCGAAGCTCCTTCTTCTTCTTGTGCGATGAAGGGCTTAGGAAGGAGAGAAAAATCGAGAGAAGAAAGGGTGAGGGTGTTATTATAGACTCCGCCACCAAGCGGCACAGCCACACCCTCCTCCTCTTCTTGTCTTCATATCCAGATTTTATTTTATTTTATTTTTTCCTTTTTTTCGCTCTTTCTTTACAATTTGCCGCCAGGAAGAGAACCTCCGTCCCCTCCCCTCTACGTGTTCGCACAACTCTCACGTGTAAACGCACATGCTGAGCGCTAACAACAAAAATATCTAATCTTGGTTTTTTAATCTGTAATAAAGGCTAATGTTATGGGCCTTCGGGCCCGCCCATGTAAAAGAAAAAACAAAAGTTGGCTAATATTTTGCTTTTATTTATGTATCAAATATCAATGAAACTTTTATGACAAAAAAAAAAAGAACAATTTAAAAGAAATTGGTCCATCTACCATGATTAAAAAATATACTTTGTAATTTAAATTCATGGATAAATTATTTAATTAGTGACTTTAAATTAATTTACTTTGTATTCAGACAAGCTTACAATTAAAACACTTTAAGAAACTTTTATTTTTGTAAACAAAAATAGGAATTGATTTAATTTATAAATTAAATTTTATGTTTAGATTTTTTTTATTTATCTTTTGAGTTTGGATATTTTAAAAATAAAAAATAATTCCATTTGTTAAATTTCATTGATTTAATTATTTTATATTTAAAATCCTATCAAAATTGAAAGAATTTAATAGGAATTAATTTAATTTTAAAATTTATGTATAAATCAAATTAAATCAATTTTACTTTTAATTATTTCAAATATTATCTAATATATTTTAAACATATGAATTGATTTTTAAATTAATTTAAATCCTATTTTATAAAATCATTCTAAATATTAGATTTAACTTATAAATCAAATTAAATCAAATCCAATCCTAATTTTAATCATTTCAAACACTACCAAAAAACTTTGAATCCTTATAATTTTATGTTTTTCTCTTCTTTTTGGGTCTTTCAGTTCAGAAAACCATTTTTGGCTTATTAAACAAAACCATATTCAATGTGAGTTAATCTAGTTCAGGATAAATTAATTATAGACATTAGATTGTGAAAAATGGTAACTTAAAAAAAATAATAAACTATATATATATATATATATATATATATAAAATATGATTATCCAAATTAATCACATATTATCAAAATAGTTCATGATTATTAACTGATGCCTGTTGAAATCGCCAATATTTAAAAATTTCCAAATTCCAACTAATCAATAAAATTAGTTTATTATGGGAATAAAACTCTTTCTTTTGTCTAAATTATCAATATTTAAGTTTATTGGATTCTAATCAATCCCATTGTAAAAATAAAACTCTCTAAACACTATTTTTCCCCATCCAAAGGGTTCGAACTAGAAGCTTAGGGAGCGTTTGTTTCAATGTTTGAAATGTGATTCTTATAAATGTTATACTCGGAAGTTATTCGCAAGTAATCGAAAAAAACTTGTTTGTTTTGTATTAAAAATTCTTGGAAATAGTTTTTGAAACTCCCAAGAACAAGTTAAAACATATTTGATTTATAATACATATTCTTGAGAATATATATAATAATTCTAAAAATATCTCTAATATAATTAATTGTATTATTTATTATTATTAATTGAAGGATATTTTAATATTTTTGTTTAATAATTTTCATTCCCATATTATGGAAATGTTTCATTCCTAACTCCTATGATGGGAATCAAAAGCTATCAAAATATAAGAATATAACTTTCTTGGAAATGATTAATACATGGGAATTTTTTCAAAAACTAGAAACAAACATGAAAATATATCATTCTAAATTGATTATTCTCATAAATAATTTTATATACCTTGAAACAAACACCCCATTATTTAAAGGGAACCACTACCAACCATTTGAACTATCTAAATATTAGTTGAATAAGACTCTTCCAATGTTAATTTTCTTTATTCATAAGATTCAAATTCAAAACTTTATTTGCCCTTTTCTTGGATAGCATGAAAATAGGAGGTAAAAAGTAGGAGAGAAAGAAAATGGGAGTTTTTTTTTGCTTGGATAGGAAAGAAAACAAAGAAGCAAAAAAAAAAGTGTGGATCCCACATAAAAAAATTTTCTCTCCTCCATTCGTGAGAAAATGAGAGAGAGGAGACTTATGGTTTAAATTGCCCATTTTACCATTTTAATATTTTTTTAGTCATATAAAATAAAGTGATAAAATTATTTTTTATATACAATTATATTTTCTTTCTTCCACTTTTCTTTTTAACCAATCAACAAGAAAGAAAATATAATTTTCTCTTCATTTTCTCTTCTCTTTTTTTTCATTTTCTTTCTTTTTATTTTCTTTTTTATTCAAGCAAAGGGTAAACTTGAACCGATTTTGATTATTTATTTATTTTACCGAAGGCAATAAGACTAAAACTTATTCCTAAGGGATATTGTTGGAGGGAAGAGGATAAAAGTCAAATACGGGATATTTTAGGCTCAAATAAAAATATGCAAGTGGTTAATAAAAATATTCAAGCGATAACTACTATATTGTAGTCTCAATTGCTAACTTCTTTGATTATATTTATTCATATGTTTCTTTGAATAAAATCTAAATAAATCCTTATATGTATATTTTTATTTTTAAAATGAATTTTTAATTTGTAAGCAACTTAAACAATGACTATAAAGCAATGGGTTCCTGCCTTCCTCAAGTTTCCATGCTTGCTTCATTAACCCAGCCAAGAATATGCATTTGTCTGTCTCGGACAATCAGAGGAGATATCCCATCGTATTGCGTGGCGAGTAAGGTTAAAAAAATCAGATCGGGTATCAAATCAATCAAGGTAAGAGTTTAAAAGTTCAAAAGTCCAATCAGTTTAATCAGAGATCGATCAGGATATAATAAAACATATGCATTTAATTATTTATATATATAAATATTTATATAATTAAAAAATGCAAAAAATTATAATATAATTAATATATATATATATATATAATTTATTATTTTTAAAAAAATGAAAAACAACATTTTACAAAAAAAAAAAGCAAATCAACAAAACCGGTGAATCCGTAGAACTGGACCGGTTCACACCGGTTCAGTTCGATTTGACAGTGATGTTTAGAGACAACGGTTTAACTAGCAAGACCAAACTGGATACTAGGCCGATTCCCAATCCAACCGGCTAGTCCGATCCACTGTTCTCTTCCCTCGTGGTGAGTTCTTACATGGAGTTAATGAGTTTGTGGCCACATGGTCACTCAATTTCAAGCATTGAAATTTTAATTCAATGGTTGAGATTAAATATTTTTATTACATAAAATAATTTTACAATAACTTATATTTATATTTTAATATTTATTAAAATAGTCATTACCCATTCTATCCCTTTCATCATTTTTCCTCTGGAAACTGTCACCTCCTCCTCTCTTTGGACCTCCGCCGACCCCCTCCCTTCTCCACCCACCCACGTCATTGCCTTTCCCTTGGACACCACTGCCCCTATCCATCACCATCTCCCCCCCCCCAAAAACTGCCGCCTTCCCCCCAACCCACTTGGTCAAAACCCTGTACAGCCTACTTCCTTTCCCCCCATTGTGATATGCTTCTTCAACACCCAAGTAAGAGAAGCCAAAGGAGTTGACGTAGTGGATATAATAGAAGCCATAGCTTCTCTTTTGAAGAACTAAACAAGAAAAATGTAGCTGCAGAAGATTATAGGTCTTAGATGCAAGAACCTTTTACGCCTATACTCTAATGAAGATGTTAAGTGGTTCGTGCCATTAACATTATATACAAAGCTTTAGCTCCAACAGGGAATAACTTATGTGTTAGAATCGATGATTACAAAGAAACATTGCTTATTGAGCCACAAATTGATTAGTTAGTCAACTTGAGTTTTTTGTCCTTCGAACCTATGAAGAAGATTTGAGTGCCCAGTGCCCACATATTGTGGGCAAATACACGAGAGTGAGTTGTGTCCAGAAAAGGTAATTTTTTCCCTTTTAAATTGAATAAATCGATGGCAAATAAAAAAAAAGCTTCCTGTGCCTTTGTCTCTAATAATCATAGTGAGTAATGTGGGGTTTTCTATTTGTGTGTGATTGATAGGTGAAGATGATATTTGAAGATGATAGTATGTAGAGAGTGGCATTGCCAGAAGTGGTGGAGCCAGGGGAGAAAGAGAGGGACATTTAAGATAGGGGTAGAAAAGTAATTCTAATACTTATTTTTGTTATAATAACATCAATGACCACATGGTCACAAACTCAACTCTCTCCACTTAAGAATCTGCCTCTGTTGTGTAACGATTACTTGCTACTCATGGCTAGGCAAAGGGAGGAGAACACCACTAAGATTTCATACTGCTTGTGAGTCATATATGATAGACATACCTAAAAAATTTTGCTTTCTAAAGCTTGAGACCCAAGAATCATCATTTTTTTTTAATCTGATCATCGACGCTCTGAATTAGAAGAGATGGAATAATTCTGCTCTATTCCCTACTTCACAAGTAGAGCTGGGTATATAGGTCGTGGTCCGCGGGCTAGTCCATTTAACTCGCAATCCGCACAGGGTTAGGACCAGGTATTTTCCTAACCCATTAATTCGTGAATTTTTTTGGCCCGCTCCGCTCAACCCACGAGCTAAATGGGTTAAACCCACGGGTTAGTGGATTGGTCTGCTAACTTGTGTAAATGTTATTTTAGAATAGCAAAATATAATATATAGAATTTGATTGAATATTATATCATAACATATGCCTTTAGCATAATGGTAAGGCAAAACAACATAAAAAATAATAAAACTTGTGGTGCGATCGGCGGCAAAGCCTCAAATCATTTCGAAAGCTTGTTTGTCTCTTATAACTTTGGTTTAAACTATGATTTTCAGATGTTCAAGTTTAAACCAAATGTACTTAGTAGTTTGTGGTGAGATTTTAACTTACTTGATGTTCAAAGTCCCTTATGATCAAAAGCATACTGAAAGATATTTAGCCAAAAAGCAATTCTTTCCATAAAATAATCAAATCCAAAACATGCTTATGCTCTTAAAAGATTATCAGGTATCACCTTCTAACAGTGAATTGACTGGATCGCGGAATTCTATTAGAACATGATAGTTACAGTTAAGTAAAAAGAAAGAAAGAAACACGCTCATGAGTCATGACCAACACACTCGGGTGCCAAGTGTCTTTTGTTGTGCGCTGCTGATACAAGAGAATCGCTTTCTTTACACTTTTCCTGCTGCAGCTTAGCACGCACTAACTTCAAGCCACTCCTCATGTGGCTTAACGTTGATTGCAGAAGCCCTCTGAAACGTGAAATGAAAATTACAATTAATATTGAAAAGGATTTACTTTATAGATATAAGGAATTGCATCAGGCATAACTACACACTGAGTAATATACAAGGCCAATCAATTTGAAATCCAAGAAGAAGTTAAAAGGCGTAGCGTACATCATTTGATTTAATTTTGCATATCAGTCAGTAATCATTTTGACAATTGCACCATCTATTAAAGCTGGCTTCTCATAATGCGCACATTATACCATCCAAAACAACTTAAAACATAAAAATGAAATATTTTTCACACATCAGGTCAAAGCATGTATATATATATACAGAAAAGAGAAGACCCTATAATCGATTTGAGCCAAAATGATGCAGAAACTTAAAAGTGATAGTGCAAGAACTTCAGCATCTTATCCATGACAAAGGATTCGCTTAAAACATGTTAAGGCCAGTCTGAACAAAGCAAGACATGAAAGTTGGAAGGTAATTTGTACTTACAATGGTGTGCGATGAGATCGTCCTCCATTTACATAGTGCACGAATAAGCATCCATCATAATGTTGGCCATTGATTAAATAATGTTTCGGCAGCCCTTTTACACACTTGAAAGACATTTTCTCGTAAAAATTGATTGCTGGCTTATTATTAGCTTTTGCTTGCAAGTAAACAGCTCGGCAGGTTGGAATATCAGAAGCATATTTTATGACCATCCGAATCAGAGAAGAAGCTGCACATGAGATGAGGCACAAATTACACTACCAATAATATTACCAAGAACCGCAACAAAACTGAAGTGCGAAAAAAGCTCCTACCAATTCCAAGATTTCTATATGCTGGCAACACTCCCAGCGTTAAAACATAGACTAAAAGTCGATCTGTTTTGGTTGACTCATGTCCAAGTATATTCACTATCTACAATAATAATATTCATGGAAAAACTCACAGTAATCAGCTGAATAAATCAGGTTTTATATTCAAACATTTATACTTCACCGAGGGCCTACCATATGGAACAATTTGAACATATTAAGGTTAAGAACAGAAGAGTAATAAAATAATCAAGCCACTTAATCAGACTATGGATATTAAGGAACATAACATTACATCAAGTATATATGTCACAGTTATCTTGGGATCAAAATGATTGATTGAATCAGATTACGGATATCAAGTATATAATTATCTATCAAGCGTGTGGCCGTGGCTTGTACATACTACATAGACATAGTGTCTTTGGGTTTAAGAAGTTTGATCGAACACATTTTGAGTAAATTTTTCAACAAGAACTTGCTACATAACATATAGCCACCAAGTAAATCATGCAAACATAAAGTAGTAGAAGACTTAAAACAGAACATATTGTCTCTTTTCAGAGCAAGTTCTAGCAGCAATGTATAAATAACATTTTCATGGAATGCTTCAAGTAATTAACAGGGTCAACCTCACTTTCTCTTGCACGAATAATCTTTGTCGTTACAAATCCAACGAGTTCATCACTTTGACCATCTGGCCGACTCCTATCGACAGCTCCCCATGACATAATGTTGTCATGTCCATTTACCACATCTTGGTAAAAGGTACATTCATACCTGAGAGTTGTGAACATATTTAAGACAATTTCAAGAGCTCATACATGAAGTCAATGAAACCACACTGTGACCTCACCTCATGGGAAATAGTTGGTCATGGAGACGCTGTAAAGTGTGAAGGTCAGAAGGTTGTGTAAGCCTGTAGCATATTTCTGGCTGACTCGACATTTCTGCGTTTTCCATTGAGTTTGCTTTTTCACATAATCCCCAGCAAATATCTGATATACTTGGAAAAATCGTGCAACAACCACCACTTCCATTTAAGCAGCATCGGTGACAACGGCCATCGAATTAATCCTTGCTATTACCGCAAATTAAACGACAGTTTCAACATTTCTTCATATATATCATAAATAGCATAAATACAGAAGCAGAAAAGGAAGATGCAAACATTAATTTTGATTCCTTTCAATGAGTTGGAGGCTTAAAGTGCACTCTAACACCCTCAACGAGATCCCTTTCCAACATGTTACCCTCTTTTGCTCAATTTCTCCATGTCATAATGAGAGAACACGCCCCACTTGATGACAGACATGAAAATCTGGATTTTGACAAGCAATTTTTCTCTACCTAAAGTAAAATCATTCCTATACACGGTTACTGCAGGATCTGCCTATCTAGCATGAGTAATAAATAGCACATGGACCATGGTATGATATGCATATAGCAGAGAGAAGCATTAAAGGAATTAGAATTGAACCCATAACCAAGCATCAAAGATTGAAAATAATATTGGTGTTGAAGAAAGGAAAGGGGAGTGAGTAAAGTGTACATAGAGATTGAGGCAGAGACAGTAAAGCTTGAAAAGGCATAGAGACAGGCATGGACACGATAAGCAGCAACTGTATTTATAGCCAAAAACTGTTATAGAACATAATAATAGAACCACGCAGCAATAGAAACTTGCAGCAGTTATTTGTTTATTTATTAGAGTGCAGATTAGTAACAGATTTCAGTAAAATCGAAGAAACATGCTACGTACCAGAAACAGCAGAGAAAGCTTGTTTTCGTTTGTTAAAACTTAGGAGATGATGATTATGATTATGATTATGATTATGATTATGGTTATGGTTATGGTTAATTATGGTGTGCTCGCCAATGGAATGGAATGGAATGCCTTCTACCTCCACCTTGCATCCCAACAACGAAACGAATCTCCCGAAGTCCAAACAAGCGAACAAGCCGATCCCCTCTCTCTCTCTCGTCTTTCGTTTACTTTTTTTTTTTTTAATTCGTGTTTTTGTTTATTATTAGAGACTAATTTTTTATACACTACCAATAAAATTAAAAGAAAAATAATAAAGTAGAGTTTAATTTATGTGCATAGATAGTGTAAAAAATTTTTACATTGTCATCTAATCAAAATATTCTATTTATATGACTATTTAAGTAATTGATAATTGTATCAAAGAATTTTGTTGATATAATAATTTATGATTGGATATTTATGTAAAATTTTTTTAAACTGATAATGTATTTCAATTAAATCTAATAAATTATAATAAATAGTTATTATAATTATTATTCATTATGATTTAATATTTTTTTAAAATTTTATTAGTGTAAAATTATACATAAAAATTAAATTCTTATTATTATTTATTTTGTCAATTTTTTTGTTTATTTTTTCTCTCAGTTTTTCTTTAATTTTTCTCATTGTCCATCCCAAGTTTTTTTTTTCTTGCCTTTTGGTTTGTGTTGGTTTTCGGTCATTTTAAATAACTAGGCTAAGCAAACAAAAACATGGGCATTTATTTACATTTATCTTCGAAAAACCAAAAAGTCAGCTATAACCTTTTGGTGGGATAAGAAGAAAAAATAGAAAAAAATAAAAATAAAATAAAATAAATAAAAAAATTTTATTTTCTCTTATATTATTTGAAGTGAAAATAAAAAACATTTCTTTCTCTTTCTTAACTAAAGAGAAAAATGAAAAAAAAATATATAATAATATAAAATAACCTTTTAATTCATATTACAATTGAAAGTGAAAAAAAAGGATAAAATTATAATTTAAAATAAAATCAATTTTTTTCTTTAATTTTTTCTCCCAAAGTGAAAAGAAAATTTTTTTGTCAGCCTTGCATCCATTTTTTTTTTCTTTCCTTCCTATTTTCTCTTAAACTAGGCAAAAGCAAATGTTTATCTATGTTTTTTATGAAATCAGTTTGCGAGACTATATTCTATTTAAGTGTGTTTAGATTAGAGTTTGTATTATTGATTTTAAATAAATTTAATTTTATAAATTTGGTTTTAGTTAAAAATAAATTTGTAATAATGTAATAATTTAAATATATATTTAGTCCCCTATAATATAGATTATTTTCATTTTAATTCCTATAAAAACCTTTTTTAGGCTTTTGATCCCTTATTTTTTCAATATTTTTGTTTTTGGTTCCTGTTATTAGTCAACACTATTAAATGGCGATATTTATAAGGAACAACAAAAATTCTTAAAATATTTATAGGAGCAAAAAATAAAATAAAATCAAAATTTTAATATTTATAAGAATTAAATGTATATTCTAAAATGTTTATAAAGACCAAAATTTAAAATGGCAGGAAACAAAAACATAATATTAAAAAAAAGAGGGATCAAAAGCCAATTTTTTTTATAAAGAGATTAAAACCAAAACTACCTGTACTTATATGGATTAAAACGTATTTAAGCCTAATGTAATTTATGTTCAAAATCTTTTGAGTAAAAACTAATTTTAGTGTAATGAATTTTTTAATAGTACTAGTGAAAATAACTTTTAAATAGATAATTACCAAAAATGATATAATTCACATAGTGTATTTTCTATGTTATTATTTTATTTCATTATATTTATGATAAAGAGCATGAAAATTATTGTAACATTTTTTTCTGTTAACGTTATCATTAAATTCAAAATAAAAATCATGAGCGGTATTTTCTTAATTTTTAAAACAATGTCTTAGTTTTCAAAAGCATTTCCCCTTATTGAAAGATAGTTAGCCAAAAAACAATTTTTTCCATAAAATAATCAAATCCAAAACATGGTCTTAAAAGATTATCAGTATCGCCTTCTAACATGATATGTGGATTGACTGGATCGTGGAATTCTATGTGAACATCATAGTTACAATTAAGAAAATATAACTTTGGCCATCGATTTGATGATAGTTCCGTAGCCTTCTTACACACTTGAAAGACATTTTCTTGTAAAATTTGATTCGCGTGCAAGTAATAGCCTGTTTGGTTCTCCGTTTGCAGTGGCCAGAAGGCCTTCTAGGAGAAGGAAAATGATTTTGTACAGTAAATGGTAGTGTTTGGTTTAACTTTTTTCAATGGAAGAAGTATCTTTGGGGTTACTTTTCATTCTGAAAAGGCGGCACGAAAAGGAATCTTACTATTACTCTCACATCAACAACCAAAGTAATTTTATATTATCCTGTCCAAACAAAACTCATTCTTACAAAGCGCTTTGACGTATTCAAACAAACAAAATCGTTCTTTTAAAAGTCTTACAAAAGGCCTTTTTAAAAGATCTTCTTTAAAGATCTTATAAAGTTTAGCAAACAGATACTAAAACGGCCCCGCAGGCTGGAATGCTAGAAGCATATTTAATTTTATGACCTCCCGCGTCAGAGAAGAAGCTGCACATGAGATGAGGCGCAAAATCAAATTACACTACCAATAATATTACCAAGAACTACAACAAAACTAATGATACTCCTACCTATTCCATGTTTTCTGTATGCTTCCACCACTCCCAGCGTCATGACATAGACCAAAGTTTGATCTGATTTGGCTTAGTCATGTCCAACCATATTGTTCGCCATCTACAACAATAATATTCATGGGGAAAAAAAAACTCGCAATTATCAGCTAAAAAATCAAGTTTTCAATCCAAACGTTTATACTTTACATTTATACTTTGAACATATTAAGGTTAAGAACAGAAGACTAATAAAATAATCAAGCCACTTAATCAGACAATGGATATTAAGGAACATAATATCACATCACGTATGTATGTCACAGTTATCCTGGGATCAAAATGATTGATTGAATCAGACTGCGGATATCAAGTATATACTTATCCATCAAGTTTGTGGTGATCATCGTGGCTTGTACACAGTATCTTGTGTTTAAGAAGCTTGATTGAACACATATTTGAATAAATTTTTCAACAAGAACTTGTTATGTAACATATAGCTACCAAGCAAATCAAGCATGCATTAAGTAGTAAAAGACCTAAAAACAGAACATAATGTCTCTAGTTCTAGCAGCGATGTGCAAATTACATTATTATATATCATAGAATGCTTCAAGTAATTAACAGGGTCAAGGTCAACCTCACTTTTTCTTGCAGGAATAATCGCTGTCGTTACATATCCAACGAGTTCGTCACTTTGACCCTCTTTCCGACCACCGTCGACAGCTACCCATGACATATTGTTAGGTCCATTTAACATCTCTTCGTAAAAAGCAGGGTCATGCCTGAGAATTAATTGTGAAGATATTTACGTCAATTTCAAGATCTCATATACTTTTAAGTCAATGAAACCACATTGTGATGTTTCACCTGACAGGAAATACTTTGTCATACGTTGTAAAGTCTCACGGTCCGAAAGTCGTATTGGCCTGTAGCATATTTCTGGCTGACTATACACTTCTGCGTTTACCATTGAGTTTGGCCCGAATACTTGCTGTTACTGTAAATTAGACAACAGTTTCAGCGTTTCTTCATATATATTATAAATAGCATAAATACGGAAGCAGAAAATGAAGATGCAAACAAATATATATTTGCAAACATTGGCCCAGATCTTCAGTGGGAATTTCCTTTTTGTCAGAAGGCTTTTTTGGAAAAATAAAAATATATAGAATGTGTTTGGAATGTAAAACAAAAAGAATAAAAATAATTTGATTTGGAAATCAAATCTTTTATTTTTCTAAAAATTAAAAAATGAATTGATTTCCAATTAATATCTATGAAATTTGATTCTTTTGTACTTAAAATTCTATCAAAGTTGAAATGACTTGATGGAAATTTATTTGATTTTAAAGTTTAAATATAAATCAAATTAAATCAAATTTATTTTTAGTCATTTTAAATACAATCTAATATATTATAAATATAAAAATTGATTTCTAAATCAATTCAATTTAGTTCAAATAAATTCTAAAATTTCTTCATTTCAAACACTACCTATATTATATACATAGCATAAATAACTATGGTATGAAGAGATAAACAAACAAGAATCCATAATCATATATAGCTGAAAGCAGCATTAAAGGAATTAGAGCTGAACCTGTAACTAAGTATCAAGAATTGAAAATAATATGGGTCTTGAAGAAAGGAAGGGGAATGAGTAATTATAAAGTGTATATAGAGATTAAGGTAGAGGCCGTAAAGCTTTAAAACATGCGGACAAACGTAGACACAACAAAAGCTTGCAGCAATGTATTTACAGCCAAAACAGTTAGAACATAACAGAAACATGCAGTTACTATTTATTAGAACAGAATTCGGTCAAAACATACGTATATACCAGAAACAGCAGAGACAGATAGGTTGTTTTTGTTGGTGGATTATCATTTGTGGACTATTATAAATCAAATTATAAGTTTCATTTCTAAAATTCAGATTAATTGGATGCTAAGTAGTAGAGCATTTTATTTAGCCCAATTCTGCGATCCATATTATTATTGGACTTAATAATATAAAAAGATATAATATGAGCCCTACATGTAAGCCTTGTTATAATGGGTGGCTTAACTCTATATTTTAATAACATAAGAAGAGACTCCTTCTCCTAACCCTATATATAGATGTCTGTGGCCCATTAAAATAGAATGTTCATTTTGGCTATATCGGGAATAAGTTTCTTTCTACTCCACTCCTACTCTTCCTCTCGTCTCTTGTCTTTCCCTCTTTCCTCTTGAAATTCTCTCTGGCTCTCAAGTTGGAGAAAGGAAATCAAGGATTCCGCAAGCTACTCAACCACCTCAAGTAAACATGGAACGCAATCTTGCTTGAAATTTATGCTAGCCCGCATGCCTTAATCAGAGTTGAAATAAAGATCTAAGGGAAAAATTCTAACAATTGGTATCAAAGCATTTTTAATCTCTGATCATGGCTGTGATTTGCAAAATTTCTTATTCTTATTGGTGGAAGAAGATTAAGACTGTACATGAACATGAATCCAAAGGAACCCAAACCCTTGATTGAAACTTTAGATTTGTTATCCAGGCCGATTTGTGTTTGATCTCCATAGAGGTTTTGTAAAACGTATCACCACAAATTCATAGAGACCTAAAACGTGAATTTTGGTTGAAGATTGAGGGAGAAATCAATGAAAAATTGCGAACAACCACGCGAAACTTCCTTGAGTGATTTCAGAAATTATAAACTGTGATTCTTCAAGATACTATATAAGTTTTGTAGAGAATTTCCTCACGAATCTATAGACACCGAGAACGCATCAAATGGCAGCCAGATGAGGGAAAAATCCCTCTCAACCAGCTTCACTGTCATACAGGTCATGTAACCTGTTCTTGGACCCGCCTGAGGAAGGAGATGATGAACAAGAACCATGCGCAATGCCCACTCAGGCATTGGAGCGTGTGCAGCAGCGTGGAGGGCCTTCCAAGGCTCGTTTTTCCACCAAAATTTGTAGGCCTGGTTTTTTAAGTGAAATAAAATTACTAGTGAATTTTATTTAATTTTTTGAGCAGTAAAAATATTTATTTTAATTTATTTTCAATTTAAATTGCTAAAAAACTATGATACTTTCCAAATTTTGGCTTGAAAAATTTTGTGTATTATGCTATTATTGGACATACTGTGTCAAGCATACTCTTAGAGTTAATTTATTTTGCTTATTTAGATAATTTTGTTCTCTTTATATTTATTATATGTTGCACATTAAAATTAAAATATCTTTGTTGTTGAATATTGTGCAATATTGCTCTGAAAACTACTGCTTGAGATATATTAATGCTATTATGAGACATTTTTCATAATTGTGAGCTTGCTTTCGCGAGACCAATTGTGACAAATGTCAATTTTGTGAACAATATTGTTGTTAGTGTTGTATTGAGAGCCATGTTGATAATCTATTTACCTTTCGGTTTGTCTTTATTGACACAATTCTTAATGACTTGATAATTGTGTCCTTAGAATTCTTAGTATCCTTTTGACACTAGCTTAAAGGATACAATTATATCGTTTATTGGAAATTTACTCATGTAACATAATTCAAGACCCTTCGATAGGATTACGATTACATGAGGGAACTGCACTATTGTTAATGGCTCAGTTTTATGTTGATATGCTCGACATAAAAATTGCCCACTAATGTACAAAATCATTCCAGCCTTACCTATGAATATGAGC
Source organism: Pterocarpus macrocarpus (assembly GCA_031439585.1). Classification (NCBI taxonomy): domain Eukaryota; kingdom Viridiplantae; phylum Streptophyta; class Magnoliopsida; order Fabales; family Fabaceae; genus Pterocarpus; species Pterocarpus macrocarpus. The sequence continues at coordinate 75,653,104 of CM062520.1, read as the reverse complement.
ACTTTGATAAAGCTCAATGGGACAAATTACGAGGATTGGCTTGAATCTGTGAAATGATACCTTGCTGTTTCAAATATTCATGTTGCTCTCACTGAGGATGAGCCACCAAAGCCCACAGATTAGTCCTCTGATGCTGCCAGAACAAAACATGAAAAGTGGGCTCACTCTAACAAGATCTACTTGATGACCTTGAAGTACACCATGGACAAAACAATTAAGGATAATATCCCTGAGAAAAATAGTGCAAAGGAATTTCTTGAATCTATTGGCAAGAAATTCAACAAATTTGATAAGATTGAGAAATTGCATTATCTTGATCTGCTGACCAAGACCAAATATGATGGCTTTTCTGGTGTTTGTGAGCATGCCATGAAGCTTACTAATTGATATAATAAACTAAAGTCCATGAAGGTGGAATTGGGAACTGATTTTCTAGTCTAGCAAATCTTGGATTCTCTTTCATCTGAGTTTGATGTATTAAGGACTTCTTACAATGCGCAGAAGGAAGAGTGGCTTGTTGATGAGTTGATCTCAATCCTCACACAGGAAGAACAAACTGTGAAAAAGCAAAGCCTATGTTGTGCAACTAACTTCTCACAAGGAAAGTGATAATAAGAAAAAATTTCTTAAAGGGAAGAGCAGTACTAAGTCTCGATTCAAGAAGAAGGGAAGGAATAAGGCTGGACCTTCTTTAATTCAAGAAGCTAGTAGGAATACTTGAATTAAGCCAAAGTTCATTGGCAAATGTAGATTTTGTGGTATAGTTCGACATAAGCAATCTGACTATTATAAGTTTAAGAAATGGCTTGAGAGAAAGAAGAAAGGTAATCATCTTGCTTTAGTGTATTTTGAATCAAATTTGGTTGATGTTTCTTCTAATACTTGGTGGTTAGATACTGGAGCAAGTATTTATGTCACCAATTTTTTACAGGAACTCCAAACCAGGAGAAAGCCAAATAAAGGAGAATTGTCGATCACAGTGGGAAATGGAGTTAGTGTCAAAGTGAAGCACATAGGAGTAGTTTGTTTAAAGTTATGTAGTGGAGATGAGTTAGTCCTAAAAGACACAGTTTTTGTACCTTCAATGAGAAGGAATTTGATTTCTGTTTCTGCTTTGGATAGTTGTGGATATTCCTTTCACTTTGGTGGTGGAAGAGTTTACATATATTATAACTCTATTTTCATTAGTTATGGCATTTTGTCAAATGGTTTATATATGTTAAATGTTGATTCCTCTTCTGCTGACCAACGACAATTAGATATTAATAGTGTTGTTAGGAATAAACGTGGTAGAGTTATTGAAAGCTCTTCTATGCTGTGGCATAAAAGATTAGGACATATTTCTAGGGAAAGAATAGAGAGATTGATTAAAGAGAATAATCTTCATGATTTAGATTTATCTGATTTTGGAATCTATATTGATTGCGTGAAAGGAAAACTCACTGCTGGAGCCAGAAAGAAAAAGGCTAATAGAAGCGAAGGAATACTACAATTGATTCATATTGATATTTGTGGTCCCATTACTCCTATTGCCTTAGGAGGTTTTAGATACTTCATTACCTTTATCAATGATTTCTCAAGATATGGATGAGTTGAATTGTTGCATAAAAAATCTGAATCTTTGGATGCCTTCAAAACATTTAAAGCTACTGTTGAATTAAAATTTAGCACATAAATAAAGGGTGTAAGATCTGATAGAAGTGGCAAATTTTATGGTAGATATGATGAAAATGGCAAAAATCTTGGGCCTTTTGCTAAATTTCTCCAGGAATGTGGTATTGAGGTACGATACACAATGCTTGGCACTCTGCAACAAAATGAAGTTGCTAAAAGTTAAAATCGTACCCTCATGAAAATGGTAAGATGTATGCTTAGTCATTTTGCTCTTCCATAATTCTTATGGGGAGAAGCATTGAGGACTGCTGCTTACATTTTGAATCATGTGCCAAGTAAATCTGTTCCAAAGACTCCATATGAGCTGATGACAAGGAAAAGATCTACTTTAAAGCATTTTCATGTTTAGGGTTGTAGAGCAAAGGTTAGACCTTATAATTCAAAAACAAAGAAACTTGATCCTAAAATTATTAGTGATTTCTTTGTTGGATATTGTATTGGCTCAAGCTCCAGATTTTATTATCCCACACATACGACTAGAATTATAGAATTTGATCATGTTGTTTATTTGGAAGGGGAATCGGAACAAGTTGTGATTCAAGAGCCGTGTGCTATCAACTTCAGAGAAGAACGTGTTTTTATTCCAACAACTATTCCTTCTATGTCAGAGTTTATACCATCTATTTTTGATTCGACTAATCCCATTGTTGGTGCTGATGTTGATCAACATATTGGGGATAATGTATAGAATCCAAATATTGTTGTGTCTCCACCAAGAAGATCTGAGCGAATTCTTATATATACTGAGTCGACTAGATTTAGAGATTATGTTTTATATCTACAGAAACATGAGTTCGCATCTATTGAGGATTCTAATCCTATCACTTTCCAAGAGGCAATTTCTACTCCTCATAGTTCTCAGTGGTTGGCTACAATGGAGGATGAATTGGCTTCTATGAGAAAGAATAATGTTTGGGATTTATTGGAATTACCAGCTAGTTTAAGACTGTTGGCTGTAAATGGGTCTTTAAGAACAAATGTGATGCCAAAGGAAAGATAGAAAGATATGAAGCCAGACTTGTTATCAAAGAATACAATCAACAGGAAGGTATAAAATATAAAGAGATATTTTCTCCTATCTCTACTAAAGATTCCTTTCATGTCATGATGGCTCTTGTTACTCATTTTGATTTGGAGCTTTATCAGATGGATGTTAAAACTGCCTTTTTAAATGGTGATTTATATGAGGATGTTTATATGAACCTGATGGGTTTGTTGAAAATAGCATGGAGCACATGGTCTATAAGTTAAGAAGATCAATTTATGGCTTAAAATAGGCCTCAAGGTAGTGGTATCTAAAGTTTGATCACATTGTCACATCTCTTGGTTTCAAGGAAAATGTAGTGGATTAATGTATTTATCTTAAGAAGAGTGGGAGCAAGTTCATCATTCTTGTTGTATATGTTGATGACATTCATATTCACTTTCTAAATGAGACCAAAATGTTGGCGATGCATTTTGATATGAAGGATCTTAGTGATGCATCCTTTGTTTTGGGCATTGAAATACACTGGGATTGATCTCATGGTATTCTTGGTTTGTTTCAAAAGGGATATATCAAAAGAATCCTAAGCAAATTCAATATGTGATCCTATAAGCCTTGTAAAACACCCATTCAAAAGGGTGAAAGGCTCTCTAATGATCAATGTCCTCGAAATGATAATGAAATTGTAGAAATGGAAAAAAATCCCTTATGCTTCTACTGTTGGCAGCCTAATGTATGCTCAAGTTTGTACACGTCCAGATATCACTTTTATTATTAGTGTACTTGGGAGATACTTGAGCAAACTTGGTGCGGCTCATTGGCAGGCTGCAAAATGAGTTATGAGATACTTACAGAGTACCAAAGATTACAGGCTCACTTGCAAAAGGGCATATCATCTTGAGGTGACTGGTTATTCTGATTCTGATTACGGTGGTTGTCTAGATGATCATAAATTCACATTAGATTATATCTTTATGTTGACAGGAGGTGTTGTTTCTTGGAAAAGTGCCAAGCAAACACTTACAGTTACCTCAACCATGGAAGCAAAGTATATTGCTTGTTATGAGGCCACACATGAAGCAATATGGTTGAAAAACTTATTGTGGAATTTGGTATTGTGGAGAGCATCTTTAGACCTTTAACAATATATTGTGACAACTTTGCTGTGGTATGCTTTTTTTATAACAATAAAAGCTCAAAACGATCAAAATACTTTGACACAAAAATCATGTTTGTTAGAGAGAAGATTTAGGAGTTTCAAACGCGTATTGAGCATATTCCTACTGAACTTATGATTGCTGATCCCCTAACCAAAGGATTGACTATCCAATACTTTGTTGATCATGTAACCCGTATGGGTGTAGTGAGGCCTTTTGATGTTTTGGGTTAGTGGGAGTTTGTATTTAAAATTTGTTATGATCTCACATATTTTATAATGTCTTAAAGACAACTTTTGATGACTATTGTTGCCATTATTATTGTTGCATTTTGTTTATATATATTTTGCACAACTTAATTATTGTGGACAATGGCATATTAAGAAAACGTATTGGACCTAGTCTCATTTTGTTATTGAGATATATATCTCATATGGCATATGTGGAGAATGCTTGGGCCATTTTAATTGGAAATTACACTAGATCACACATTAGCATGCTATTTTCGTTATGCTTTCCCAACTATTCATATCCTACTTTTGTTTCGGTTCACTGGGGTATGAGCGTCTTGCGTGTATGATATCAATACTCTTTCAAGTGCGATTTTCTGCACTGTTAAAATGCTTGTAATCCCATATTGGACCTGTAGTTGAATTATCGGCTCACACTTAGTGTCATAATGTGGCCACATATTGTAAATTAATCTGGAGTATTGTTTTCATTTAAAATCATAATTTGATTTATGTTGTCCAAGTGGGAGAATGATAGATTATCATTTGTGGACTACCATAAATCAAATTATGAGTTTTAATTCTAAAACTCAGATTAATTGAATGCCAAGTGGTAGAGCATTTTATTTTGTCCAATTCCGTAATCCATATTGTTATTGGGCTTAATAATATAAAAAGATATAATATAGATCTTGTGTGTAAGCCTTGCTATAAAAGGTGACTTAGCTCTACATTTGAATAACACATGGAGGGGGCTCCTTCTTCTAACCCTATATATAGGTATCTCTTACCCTATTGAAATAGAACGTTCATTTTGGCTATATCGGGAATAGGAAAAGTTTCTCTCTACTCCACTCCCACTCTTCCTCTCTTCTCTCATCTTTCCCTCTTTCCTCTTGAATTTCTCTCTGCTTAAGGAAATCATGGATTCCTCGAGCTATTCAACCATCTCAGGTAAACATGGAACTCAATCTTGCTTGAAATTTATGTTAGTTCGCATGCCTTAATCGGAGTTGAACTAAAGATCAAAGGGAAAAATTCTAACATTTGTTTGTCAAAACATAGCCATAGGAGAAGAAGATGAATATGCTGTGCTCGCCAATGGAATGATGGGGTGGAATGGCTTCTACTTCCATGCTGCAATGCATTCCCAAAAACGAAACGAACTCAGCTCGAACAACTCTCCCTTGCCTTTTTCTTCTATTTACTATAGTTATTAAATGTCGTTTTGTTTAGTTCATATTTGTTTTGTCGTTTTGTTTAAAATTCGCTCGGTATACACCTTTGTCCTCTTTTTTTGGGTTTGGCCATTTTAAATAACTGTGAAAAGTAAAACAAAATCATGGACATTCACTTTATCTTAGGAAAAACAAAGAGTCATATATAGATGTTCACAGGCGTTATTTATGAAATCGGTTTATGAGACTAAATTGTGTATTTTGATTAGAGGTTGCAAAAAAATTGACTTTCAATGAATTTGATTTTATAAACTTGATTTTAGTTAAATTTGATTTTGTATAAGGTGATTTATGCTAAAATCTTTAAATAAAAAGTTATTTTACTATAAAAAAATATTATTTGGATACTAGTAGTCAAAAATAAATTTTAAATGAATAATTACAAAAAATATATAATTCACGAATTCTATTTTCTATACTATTATTTCATTTCACTATATTTATGATAAAAAGCATGAAACTTATTGTAATAATTTTGTTCTTTTATTGTTATTATTAAATTCAAAATAACAACTATAATTGGTATTTTATTAATTTTTAAAACAATATCTTTTGTTAGAGCAATATAATTCAAATTATATTTAATAAAATTAATTAAAATGTATAAATTATAAGAGAAAAATAGATAACAAAAGAAAAATTCATCTCATCAACAGAGATTAAGTTTAGCAAAAGAGGTTAATCTTCTATATATGGCGAATCATGGTTTGAATTTCAATTGAAGGAGATGCCGACATTTAGTATTTGACCATGCCTTAAACAAAATTACTTTCAGTAAATGATACATATGAAAAATCTAAAAAAGAAAAAGGAAAAATACAATATAATATTGTATTAATAAGACATTGTCAAAAAACATATCATCCAAAAAAAAAAAAAAAGATCATATAACAAAGGCAATGAGTGAAAGATAGAATTTGAGACTTAACACTTATTTCAATACACCAACCACCAAACATGAAGATAAGAAATTTTTGCTTCAGACAAACCATGAATTTATGGTAAAATCAAATTTGAGTGAAGAATAAAATATGAAACCAAATATAATAAAATAAAATTAAAATCATGTTTAAATTCCGTGATTGAGTTATCCAAATGCCTGTTCAAACATGCTATTAGTTGTAGGAATATAAAGGTTATATATTATTTCTATAAAATTTAGTACTTTCAATATATAGAAAATATTTAAATATATTTTTAATCCTTATAAATATAAATTATTTTTGTTTTAATTCTTCTAAGTTTTTTCTTGGTTTTTTGTCCTCCTTTTTTGCAACATTGGTGGTTTAAGTCTCTATTGTTTTTGGTCTCTATAAGTATTTAAGGATATATGTTTAATATTTACAAATGTTGAAATATTTATTTTGATCCTTATAAATGTTTTAAGAATTTTCTTTTGATCCTTATAAATATCAAACACTTAACTAACACTTAATTAATTCAAGTGATTCAGTATTTGTTTCCTTAAATAAGGTGTCAAATTCGAGTTTTGTAGATTAAAAAAATTAGCATTAGAAAAGCTATATCATTATCGTAGACCGACCTAGCTAGACCTAGGAAATTGGTTGTTTAGAACAAAAAATAAATAAATATCACAACTTAACTACTGGACTAATGCCACATGGACCAATCAAAAACCAAGCATTGTAAAAAAGAGGGACCAAAACTCAAAACAAAAGAAAAATAAGGAATTAAAATTACAACTATCTATATTTAGTGAACTAAAAATATATTTAAATCTATATAAAAAAAAGAGTAAATTACCATTCAAGAAATACAAAATCCCACCATTTTCCTCCTTCCAAAAAAACAAAAAAAAACAGGTACTACAATTACAAAAAAGAAGTACCTACTCTTATAACGTTTCTGATTTGCAGAAATAATAATTCCATTCTCATGTAGCAAGATTTAATGATTCCATTCTTCTATGGCATGATTAGAGATCCTTTCTTTGACTTAACATTAATTTCATCTTAATGGAATATATTAATGCAGATTCTATGTCTAAGCATGTTAAACTTAGAATAGTTTATCATTTCAATTCTATGTTGGGTACATAATATAACAATTAAGAAAAAAATATTTATTATATTATAATACTAAAAATATTTATTCAAAATTCATTATCATTATCCAATAAAAAAATTCAATATAATATATTCAAAGTAACAATGCATTTAAGTCACTAGGAATTGTCCATAACAGGAGGTTTGAGTAATATGCATAAGATTAAAGGTTCAAACCTAATTGTCACTGATATAACAAAAGAAGAAAAAAAATATCAGTGCACTTTAAACAAGAATTTAGTTGAGTAAGAATAGAAATAGGTAAAGCTTTGCTTAAATAAACCTAAGTCTATTTTCTTATATTTTATTTTTGATAAACCCAAGTCTATTTTATTAAATATTATCTTAAGCCTAGCTTGTTACTTATCATCTTTTTTTGGTGTCCATGAAAGGAAACAAAAGGAAAAAGAGAGAAAGCAAACTAAGCTAAACTAACTAAACTAAACGTTCAAAAACCACACCAGCAGCATCCGCCACTAGCAAGCTTTGGAGACCAGTGCGTGATAAATCATAAATAGTTCACTCTTCTGAACGACGGGTTCCTTGCTTGTCACTTATCTGCTCCTATATAATATAGACTTTACTTGTTTATGAAATACGAAAGGTTAAATTTAGTCCGGAAGTTTATTAAGAAGCCTATATTTATAAATAAAAAGCCTTCATATAGATAAAAAAAAATTTAGAGTTACTAATTTTAAAATAAGTACAGCCTTTTAATAAAAAAATATATTATATTGCGTATAGAATAAACATATGAAATTATTTATATAATAAATAATTCGAATATCGAAAACTTTTAATTAACATCTACATAATAAATAAACTAAGTTAGTAAGTCAAATAAACTTTTTTAAAAGCCTAATTTTAACCTATTTATTTAAATAGTATATCTTGAAACCGACTAAGCTAAAGTAGAATATAAATTAACTAAACCGAAAGCCCTAGATAGGTCGTCTAGCATATATTCCCACTCCTAGTTAAGTCATTGACTCATTGTTAAGGTTCATAAGGCAAATCAGGATATCAGTATCAATTAGCAACATGAAGCTTAAAGTCACGCTATGCCTTTCTTGCCCATGAAATTTAATTTTTTGCATAGGAATCTTAAAAAACATTCGACAAGCCAATGGATGGTCCTAGACCACGTATCTGATACTCTGCAATTGTTTCGTAAGTAGCATGAATTATGCAAACAAAAGAAAATACAATACTTACATAAGCATTGATACTTGTTGAAAGCAATGCAAATCGAAGATATTTCTTCCAAAAAAAAAGCATGGAATATTTACGGACAAACATAATGGCGAGTCATGAGCTAGTTTTGACGTTGAAATTCACAGGACTGCACCAGTCATAAACCGATGGTTGAGAACAGCCTGCGCAATTGGTCTCTTTCGAAAGTCAGCATTAAGCATTGCCTGAACACCATTGAGAACAATATCATGAATTACATGACTATTTAGCTGCTGAATTGGAAAAGTTTACACTTGAAGTAGTAACAAAACGTACCTTTGATGAACAAATGATGCTAGCAGAAAAAGCATTAATTATTACATGTTGTTTAATCACATCCTTTTCTACGATAACACATTAAAGATATTGTTTATGGTGGAAAACATTGTTTGCATTAGCTGAGAGAATGAAAAGAAACTGAGAAAATTTTGGGGAAAAAAACAATAAACAGAACACTTTTTATGAGAAAATAGTTACCCCGGAGCTGATTTTCCATGAAATAAATTTCGAGATCATCATTCTTCCTAAAAATAAAATATGGTCATCCTCATATTACCTAGGATTCGAGACTTTGTAAATCAACAAAAAACTGTAACACATACACACCATCGCAGAGCCATTCACCAATAATAGTTGCCCATAGAGGGAGGTAGATATAAATCAATACCTGAAGTAACTCCCAACCAGCACCATTGCCAAGATCCAGGAACTCGACAGCATTTGCTAATCGATCATCTGCTGTACAATACCTGCTCACAGAAGAAGAAAAGAAGATGAGACAAAAGCAATGACCTTGTAAAACGTAAACACATAGTTTCACTAGGCACTCATGCTGGATAAAATGCAAAATTGATTGGGGAAGAATACGTACTGTCAACAAGCAGAACTTCCGGATCAATCAATTAAACTTTCAAATTGATTGAGGAAGGATATACTATTTTATATCATGTGAGGTATCTTAAGTTTACTATGTATAGGAATTTTGTTGAATGGGAGGAAAGTGATGTATCAAACGGTGATTAGTCTTCAAGAAACTTAGTTGCCCTTCCACCCGATTTCTGTCCACTTTCATTCCAAGTCTTTTTATTTTCAGCTATTTGTTGTTCTAATGAGCAACTCAATTCCATAATTTAATTTGTGTTTATACCTCAACCAAAAGAAAAAACTAGATTCTTTGTAGTAGTTTTACCAGAAATATAAACTAGAAGGTATCTTACTCTCGAGTTGCTTCAAGATCAAGTTGGAAAGTGTTCTCCAGAAGTCTCTAAATTTCATGGCCAAGAAAAACTCCAGTGAATATGTTATCTTATGAGAAGGAAGACTTCCACAGAAAAGAACTATCAGCTATCAAAGACGCTGTCACATGGGCAGCACAGCTTACTTGCAAGGAAAGGCCATCCATTACACCAGCTTCACAAAATGGAACAAAAGCCATGTATGCAAAAAGAAGACCTGCTTCGTATCTGCATGGGAACTCATAAAATAAATAGGTAATCTGAAAAAGATGCTGAAACTTCTGCATTGACCCAAATTCTGACAACTTACACATCATCAGCTATTCCAAAGGCTCTTTTCTCCATACGTGTGAATGCACCAGCAGCTGATGCTCGTCTCCAGAGCCCATCTGCGAATGATCTTGGATCCTCTTCAAGTTCTGAGTAGCTGGAATGATTGATCATATGTAACACTATTTATATCATAATCTACTTCAGCTTGTAAGCAGAATGTTATTATAACTATATAGCAAATAATGCAGCAATTTCAAGCAGAAGCCTCACAGTGTCATCCTGCCTCGCATAAAGAGAATATCTAGAGAATCTAAAGATAAAAATGGACCGTAGAAAAAAATTATAACCAAAACAGATTACACCAATGGTTGCCAATAAGCAGTGCAAGATACTAAACATACACAAAGAAATTCAAAGTTCACAGAAAAGATAAAAGAAAGAAAGGAAAGAAAGAAACAGAATGACACTGTGATATGCAAATGTGTTAACAATAGGTTAATTCATGAGTAAAGGGCTAGGCAAACTATAATTACCTTACCTGACATCAACAGAGAAGGCCAGATCCCTCAGTCTTGGAATCAAATACCGAGCTTCTCTTTGTGAAATGGTGCTGCCATCACGTTGCAAACACATCAATGATGGAGTGATAAAGAAATATAAGCCAAATGGAAAATCTTGAACAAACATAAAAACTTGCTAATTGCATACTTGAGCACCACAGAAAATGGTCCTAAACTCTGGTGCAATCTGTCATGTTCGTGTATGTAAACTAGACCTCTCATAGCACCTTGAAGCAGCTTTATAATAAAGTGTTGTTTTCTTTTGATGGATTGTTCTTGTTCAAAGCGATTCCAGGAAGACAGCTCTCCTGAAGCTCGGTCTCTCGATACCCTCTCACTTGCTAGTTTTGCATAGTCTGCTGCGCTATATTTCCCATCATCGCGAAAAGCAAGCCACTGGAACAAGCACATTTCTGTAACAAAATTAACAGAATAGGAGGCAAGGTATCTGAAGTGAAAGAACTTATGTTAATTTCACAGGACAGACCTGCTCCCCAGTAATTGTTTCAAAACCACCTACAAGTAACACAAGATGCTGACTGATACCTTTAGAACTGCTCTGCAAGGGTAAAAAAAGTAAACCAACAAAAAGGATCAAAAGAAAATTACTATTCAATTAATTAATATCAAATGATTAAACTATGAAGATTGTAGAGTAATAAGCATATCCTATTATCTCACTTGAAGAAATGAGTGAGCCTTCAACTCATTAGCAGCCATCATATCAGCCTCAACTCCACCAGCTCGTTTTCCAGGATAAACCTTCATTTTTAATATTTCATATGCTCAATTAATACAACACTTTATGTAAAAATTTCAACATGAAAAGCTAAAAAAAGACAATGATTGTAAAAAAGTACCTTAAAAATAACAGGAGTACCTCTAAGTGGACCCTGCGAAACTCTCCCTTCATAAAGCCTGCAACAGAGCTGCCATGGCCATGAGTATTATAATCAGTGTCTTTTTATTATTTTTTTTGGGGGCATTGTTTCTTAATTAATATAATAAGGTCGTATTATTGAGTTGGAATTGTATTGAACCCCATGGGATGCATGCGTGCATGCATGTTATGTACCTGATCTTTACACTGCCTTCTCCAACATCTTGAGTTTTAATTCCTCCCAAATCTGCATATGAATATTCAGTGTCTGGCCCAGAGGGAAAGGCTGAATAGCTAAGCAATAGAAAAGTTCATGTGGTCAAATGTTTGTGAGGAAAAAGAGCAATTATTTATGTGATGAAAGGGGGAAAAGGAAGCAAGTGAATGAAGCATTGAACCCATGAACATACCTGGTGACGTTGATGAAGCCATAGCTGCCAATGGGTCGACCCACTTGGAACCAATCGGAGTTGGTGACAAGGGTGGCCTTAAAAGCTCCGTATTTGGGAGAGTGAGAGTAGAGGGAACTGCCACTGGTGGTGGACGACCTCAACCTCAACCTCAACCTCAACCTCAAGAGGCAGAAAGGGGAAAGCATAGTGTGAAGGGAACGGTTGAAAGAGAGGCAATCGGGAGAGGGAGATGCAGCAGGAACAACAACCATGGCTAATGGCTTTCTGCTTCTGATGCGCTTGTGTTGTGTGAACGGAGTACCCAGCCACCAAGTTCAACACTGGATAAAGGAGAGAGATTTTCCCAGAAACTGAAAACACCCATCAAATTAATACGAGAAATATACCATGATAAAAATAGTTGAATATATTTTTAATTTTTTTAAATATTTGATTTTTTGAATTTAATTTTTTAAAATTTTTTGCTTGATTTTAGTTTCTTAATTTTCAAACGTTATTAATATTAGTCTCGACTATTAATTGAGTGTTGTTAGGTGTAAATATGGTAATGTGAGATATAATTAACATTAACTTATGCTAAAATTTATATTACTATATCAGCACTTAACAGCACTCAATTGATAGCAGAAATTAATATTGATAACTTTTGAAAAATAAGAAAACAAAATCAAATAAATAATTTTTTAGGAATCAAATCTAAAAAATTAAATATTTAAAAAAATTAAAAATATATTTAAGTCAAATAAAAATAATAATCATGTTATTATTATAAGATTGATCAAAATAGTAAGTGACTTTATTTTCTAAATAAAGGTATGGATAAAAGTTCTGAAACTTCCATCAAATTGAAGTAAATTAATCATACTCCTAATAATAGGATCTAGGTATAGATATTCTATCAAAAAACAAAAACAACAATAATAATAATAATAATCATGTTTAGAGAACAAGGTAGGTTATATTATAACTAAATAATAAAGTCGTATGAGGTTGAGGTATTATAAATGTGAGTATGTATGATATTATTAATTATTAATTTATTTGTTATTTGTTAAAAAGTTAATTTTAACATACTATTATAATAAAGTATTTTATATTATTAATTAATTATATGATATATATATATATATATATAATTTTAAAATTAATTATTATAACAGTTGAGCTTTTTAAGTAATATAATAAAATATAATTTAATTAATAAAAAAATAAAATATAATTGAATATTTATATACAAATATTTTATATTAATGTATTAAAATTAAATTTTACTTCTAATATAAAAAATTTATGTAATTTTTTAATATTACAATTCAATCTTGAATTATAAAGAAATTATAAACAAGTTTTTTTATAAATTTTTTTTCTTTTTTCTTTTTGGTTCGAAAAAATTTTATCTTTCAAATTTTATTTTATTTTATTTTATTTTTGGTCGAAGTCATTTTTATTTTTTTGGGTCGGAAAGTCAAATTTTATTCTCAAATTGATGATTGGAGCCTGTCGTCTGGGCAATATTTCAGATCGACCAACTCGAGCGAATGGTGATGAAGACCAAAAGAAAAAGATCATGTGGTGATGGGTCCGGACCCAAAGATACGGTTCATAAACTGTTTTAATCATGATACCCCAAAATTAGATCATCTCATGGGTCTCAAAAAAACATGGGCTAAGTACTAGTTGAGTTAGATTCTGTCATCCATTTCCCAAAAACAATTGGGTCATATTTTTTGGGTCTTTTATTTGATGATTGAAATTTTTTTTACTTAAGCTGGTGGATCTCAAATTCTAAACTGTTCCGCAAAAAACAAATTCAAAACCGTCTTTTGTCTTGTTGGTCTTCCGTAATCGATATTTTTGGGAATGCTTCTTTTTTGTTTCTTTTCCCGGCCATTTTGTTCTTCTTATATCCTTCAACCAACAAGCGAGTTAGTGTAATGTAAGAGGTATACTATAACTTTAGAGAAGACTCTAATTCGGTTCATGAAGAAAACTTTATTTAGAAGAATAAACCTTATTACATTTGAAAGGGATTAATTTTCTTATCTAAGAAGGAGAGATATTTTTAGAGATGGAAAAATCCTTCAACACTCTTTAATTTATTTTGGCTTGTGTTTTTTTCTTGTGATAAATGACTTCCTATATGGGCCAAGTACTCTCTTTGGGCAAGATAACAAAGATAGTTAGCATGTTCCAAATATTTTTAACTTGAAACATGGGATAGAGTTAACCCTAGGATAAACTAAATTGAAAAATAATCCCCTTACTGTTATTCCATTAACCACGAATCTAAACCAAAAAAAAAATTGTTGGAGATTATTAATTAATTATAATCAAATTATTAATTGAATTAGTTTATGATATAATTAAACGTGTGGCATGCACCGTTAAAAATGTTTTCAACACACCCAGTGTTGACCATTTTTACTTCTTTTATTATGAAATTTACATGGAAAATGTACTACCAAGCATCATCAGTTCACTGATTGTTATTGAATAAGACTCGGCTTTTACTTCCTAAAAAAATAAAGTTGCATATTGTAAATGTCCGAACGGTTATCTGCTCGGACATGTTTTTTTCAACCCAGGCTCTACGGAAGTTAACATGCTTCAATGCTTATGTTGTATATAATTAGTGTCAATTTTGCAACCCATCAGCTCAACAAGGTGTTAAAGTCAGGCCAAGTTAAATATACTTATCCACTAAAATTATGTGAATTGGATTTTAAAAATACTAACTCATGTATTTTCAATCTGGCCTGGGTGGCCTCAATCCATTTAACCGACAAGCCAAAAAATTAAAAGAAATTTAGATTAATTTAAAATGAATTTTAATTTTTTGAGAATTAAATTAATATCATAAATTTTTTAAAAATTAAATAAATATCCTATAACTCTTTTAAGGATTAATTTAATATTTTTTCTTTTTTTGGCAATACATCTTAATATATAATTCATGACTTAGTATTACTAGCTGAGCCGAACAAATACAAAGGCTCAAAAATATAAATACAACCGCATGAACTGTTAAGTATATAAAACACTTTCTCCGAACTTGTGTTGTCATTATGATGCTGTAATGATGGAGACTATTACTTAAAGCTTATGTGATGTTGAAGGATCATTAATATGCATAATAGACCCCATGTACTACTTTTCTATCATTTGATTGTGTATGGGTAAGGCCGTTTGGTATGTCTGTTAGTATAAGGTTTGATAGGATAATGGTTGATAGTATAAGACCTGATTGTATAAAGCCTGATAAAATTTAATATTATGCAGTATTTGGTATGTCACTGTATAAGATATTATATTATATAAAATATAACTAAAAGAAGATATTATAATAAATATAATTTTTAAATAGTTATTATAATTATTTAAGCTATTTTTTATTATATATAAAAATATAAGAGAGAGAGAAAGAGTGTGAGTGAAATAAATATGGAGTTTTTATACATCAAAATCTAAATAGGCTTAGTATCACATTCCTATATTTGATTATATTTTTTATTATATACAATTAAATTTATATTAAATATTATTATTTATATATTTTAATAATAAATTTTTATTCCTATATTTTTATTTCAATTTGAATAGTTATTTTATAATTATTTTTTAAAAATATTTATTTATTATTAAATAATATTATTTTTTATTTATATATTTTATTTTTTATTTTTATTTAATAATTAATTTTTTAATAAAATATATTAAAAAATAAAAAAAAAATGAAAGAATCCTTATACATTAAAAGCTAATCAGGCCGTATTAAGTTATCCATCATTATAATATATAAGGGAGGTTTGATGGATAAACTTATACAATACGTTGACTGCACCAAACAACAAATAAGATCATAATATATTATATTATCTTATCCTATCATGCCTAATACAGCATACCAAACACCCCATTAGATGCACTAGATGGCTTTCCCTTCCCGTTGAACAGCCGTCGTTTTAATCCACATATGTGATATTAAAAAAAAAAAAAAAAACCGAGAAGAAAAGAAGAAGAAGAAAATGATAAGTTAGTAAATTACTTAAGCAAAGCTGCATTTGACTCTTTTCATTTTAAACGATAATATAAAAAATTTACAACAATATATAAAAAAATTAATATATTGTTTGTATAAAAAATATATTTGTATTTAATAATATAAAATGAGATAATCTTAATATATTGTTGGTGTAAATATCATGTGATGCTATATATGTGATTTTTGAAATACTGACTGCAAAAATCAAACAACTTTGATATAACAGTATATAATTCAATAATTGTATAAAAAAAATTACATTTTTATAATGACAATGCATCAAAATAAATTTATATATATTATATTATTGCATAGATTTAACACCTTGTATAAATATTAGTTCATTAAATAAAATATTAACATAATTTCACCAAAAGTCAGATCCGAAACACACTCATAATGCGATATTCAACTTTGTCCAATTTTTAAAAAATTTTAGATATGAGCACGGTGCTATATAGCACGAACGCTCCCGTATGGAAGTGAATCAACGCTAAACGCCTAAATGGCGCAATTATTATTAGAGTTTAATTGGGGCGTATTGACAGTATAAAATTTTTTTAATATTGTCATTTAATCAAAATTTTTTATTTGTATGACCATTTAAATAGTTGGTAGTTATATCAAAGACTTTTATTAATGTGGTAATATATGATTGGATATTTATATAAAAAAGATTTATATTGACAGTATATTCAAATTAAATCCTTATTATTATTATTTTTTATGTCAACAACTGTTAAATTAAGAAAAAAAAAACTAAATAATTAAACGGAAATTAGCCAAGTCATTCGTAATACGACCTTGGTTGGCATGTGACTCGTAACATCTATCATTATCATATTTCTTCATCATTATCCCGGTATTTGATAAAAATGCTGAAAACATGATATTTTTTATTTTCATTCAGCGCACCCTTCCTAGTTATAGGTAACGTAACTATATACTTAAAAATGATAATTTTTGTAGTACCCCTTCAAATTAAAAAGGCTTAAAAGGACCAATACTATTTGACTGTGTGGTTAATAATTGTCTACATGGAGATTGATATGTCAATACTTCATTATTTTAATTTAACCCCCTTTAACCATTTTTTATTTTTTTGTTATACTTTTACTCTAAGGTCTTTTTAGAAAATTTAAAACTTTCGAATTCTAAAACAACAAACCAAGTTACTTATGATAATTACAAACATCTAATTAAGATTTTTTCACAAAATTCGTAAGAACCCTAACACAAAATCTTGGAATCCTAATTCTTTACCCCTAAATTTTCAATCTTCCTCACCCAATCTGGTCAATTGCACCCTCTACCAGAAATTACACGAAGCATAAGTGTGGTGTAGTTTATCATTATCGTGGCTAGAGATTATTAACCATGAGAGCGAAAATTTCTTATTACATTCTCTCCATATGCCCAAGGAAACATTAGTTGTCATGCCCAACATCTCAATCACAAGAACTTTAGTGGGTAAGGTCAGAAGAGAGTTTTTGCAAATGCAGTTTATGATAGAGCAAAACTGCAAATATGCAAGTGGTTTACCTCTCTCTTAAATAGCTTGCCTTGGCAAGATAAATTGGAGCATTAATTTCAAGAATTAGGAATCCAATAATATGGTTTTGCATTTGGATATTGTTCCACATTTCCATATGCTTTAACAATTTGGAATGTTGTCTGAAACAAATGTCCTAGGCCTTGCAAAAATAAAAGTACATGAAGTAGGCATATTGCAACCTGCAAATTAAATTCACATAAAAATATATTGGAAATGTTCTCGGCCAAGCTGCAACTATTGCTGGTGGTTGACTAGTGAAAATAGATTTTGGATTGGAAAATTGGAAAAATTTAGGATTAGGGTTCTTAAGATTGTGTTAAGGTTCTTATCAATTTTCTGAAAAAAAAAATCCTTTTTGGATGTTTGAAATCATAGTAACTCGGATTGATGTTTAAGAATAAGAAAATTTTAATTTTTAAAATAGACCCTGGTATAAAATTGAAATAAAAGTAGTGAAGTGGGGCTAAATATAAATTTTGGTGTAGTAACAAGTTACTTCTAAAGTAGATTAAAGTTTAACAAATGATCAAATAGTGTTGGACCAACTAAAATGAATTCCAAACCCTTTCTTTTAAGGAGCTACCATAGAAATTATCCTTAAAAATACAGGCTAGGAAAATCAATAGGAAATGCCTTTGTGTCTATGCCCCTATAGTATTAAAAACCCTAGTATTGTTGTGACGGGTGTTGGTCAGCTGTTCTGGCCCATCTTTGTACGCAAAATCAATAAGGAAATGAAAAATAACTAAATGATCTTAAGACCCAAAAATACAAATGATCTAACCATAGCTACGGATATATATTTGAAAACGTCTATATATATATAACCTTCTTTGTGATTTAAATAATATTATATTTAATACCACAATATTTTATAAAATGTGACATTAAGTATTTTTATAAATATAACACTGAGTACTTCTAAAAGGATGTTAATGTAGGCATGATAAATTGAAATATGCTATTTATACTACCACTTAATTTTAGGATAGGTCAATATAGTTTACTATTTTATTTTTATTACATTTCTTCGTTTAAGGCATAGCATGATGATATTTTCAACTTCCATTCAATATATCCTCCGTGTTTGGTAAGTGTCTATATATATATATTTTATGTACACGTCGTTGACCCAGATTTTTCTTTGTAAAATCAGTAGGATATTGAAATAAGTTCCCAATAATTAAAATTTAAATTAATATACAGGTAATTTGATTTTATTGAACCGACTTCTATAGACTGTATTGATTCAAACCGTAATCCACACACAACAATGCACATGATCACTACGTACATGAAATTTAACTTCAAAAGTAGAGGTGATAATGAAGAAAAAAAAGTTAATTAAAAAAATATCAAACTCAATTATTTGTAGCATTACTATATATACTTGATGGCATGCACATCTCCTTGTAAGGTACTTACGTTATTTATGTAATGTAGTCTTTCATTAAGTGACCCTGGCTGGGGCAAATAGACACAAATTAAAGTATACACCGCTGTAAAATGGTTGGTAGCCCGTTTAAATACTGTCCTTTTTTGAAAACTCAACCTTGTCAGACAACTGAGATCCTAGTCCCTATATAGTATCACCAAGATTTTTAGTTTTCAACTTTTTCTGTTGAAATTATTCAGTTAGCCGCCAACTATGAAATCTAAACAGGTTTGAGAAACATCGCACTTAAGGTGAACAATTCTTTATATTCAGCACCGATCTTTCAGTTTAAATTTCAAGGCTGCGTCACTTTCTTTGCCCAAACTTGCATTGAACATCGGTATTTTCTTGTTCAGTTGCCAAAAAAAAAAAAAAAGGCAATATAGTATAGTGCACATGATTGCGCAATCAAAACGTTATGCCTACTGAAAAAGGATAATTATATTACATATTATTAATGTAATGATGATAAAGATCAGTATGGTCAGCCAAGACCTGGTAATATTAGAATTAGTCCATTAGAGATTTTCGATCCCGCTTGGATGTGTATTTGTCAATGAATTTGAACGGAGGCAACCCTATGTAAATGGAAGTTTGAAAGAAAGTTGCATTCCGAGAACGACTAATCAAATTATTCAACTCTAAATCATATCATTACATCGGAGTTTTTCCCACTCTGGAGAACGTTTTAGCAGATGACATTGTATACAGATCAACAATAAATGTAAAACAACTAACAAAATTTATGCGCGCTACCTTGTCCATTGAACAAGCTCTTTTTTCTTTCTTTTTAAAAGAATTCAAACTGTGATTAGTGAAAACAAAATTGAGAGGTCGATTTCCTTATTCATGTCTCTCTAAAAACTTTTCTATCAGCACTGAAAACGCCACAATGTCAGCACATGCTGCTTCTGGACCACCCACGCAACCACATACGATTAACAGCAGTGGTAATTAATATCAAATGTTACAGTGAAACAAAGGCAGAAAGGAGATTTATATAACGAGTTAAAATTGAAGACTTTAATCCTCTATTTATCAGTTGAGTATCGTCTTCATCTTTATTTTTTCATAGGGCTATTTAGGGACGTATAATCACATAAGTTCAAATAGCCATTATAATACTAATATAAAAAATTCTATAATAAGAATGCATGGAAATATTTAAGTTTTTCAGTAATATGTATTGGAACTTGCATTAAACTCTTTTAATAGTATTATTAGGGTTGAAAACTTGAAATTGAGTTGAGTCAAGCTTAGTTTGACAAGAACAAATTTGATTCTAACTTATTTTAATTTAAAGTGAACAAGTTATTTGAGAGCTTTTATGAATTCCTCAAAATCCTTAGTCCTCTCCTAATTCATAGTTTTCCATATTAAAGGATTTTGAATGGGATTACAATATAAATTATTATTTTACTCTTATTAAAATATTGAAACATTATTTTTAATTATAAATAAAAAAGAGATAAAATTTTAGTGATATATTAATTTTGAAGCAATAAATTATCTTTAAGAAAGGAAATATTTTTTAAATAAGCAAAAAATATAGTTTTTTTTAGAATTTTTAAAATTAATATAATTAAAAAACATATTAATTATACTTAATTATTTTGGTAAAAAATAAAATTATAAAAATACATTATAAACTTTCTATTTTTCATATATTTTACACTCTTATATAAGGATAAAATAAAGGATTTAATTTGAATACATTGTCAGTATAAAATTTTTTTACACAGACATCCAATTATATATTGCCACATCAGCAAAAGTCTTTGATATAATCACCCACTACTTGAATGGTTATGTAAATGGAAGATTTTGATTGGATGACAGTCAGTACACCCCAATTAAACTCTAAAATAAAATCTCTAAACCTCCTCTTTTCCTTATTGTTCATTCTCCTTTAATGTCTTTTATTCTCTCTCTCATAGACTTGCAAACAGAGAGACCCTATAGTTTTGAAATATTCAAAAGCTTTAACATAACTTGATTACTTAACAGTAATTACTATTCTTCATGTATCATATGAGAGAAATATTTACGTAATTCTAGAGTACTATGTAACTATGCTCATAGCCAATAATATTACAGTATTGGAGGTGGGATCCACATATTAGTGGTGGATCCCATTTAACAAAATCTATAACAAATTAATATGTTACATATGGAACAAAATATGTAACAAAATCTGGCGAGACTACCATGTGGTGGACAAAAATAATTGATGCAACTTGCTTTACTTTAGCATCGGACATTCAACATTACCCTAAACTTAAGTGATCACATAACGCACAAAAATAGGAATTTGTTCCCTTGAAAACTATATATATATCACTGTAACAAAAAGGTGTCACATACTCACATGCAATTCACGGTGCACTTTATTCTAAAAAAATGTTTTTAGAGAGAATTTTACAGAACTAGAATAACCTGATTTTATTTTATTTATATAATTCAATTTAAAACATTCTCCGAAGCATCTATTTTTCCTTCAACTCTTATTTACCTTTGTTAGAAAACTGAACCTTAAACAACTGATGTTCTTCTGGCCGTCCTTCTCTAGTTTTCAAATTTTTCTGTTGAAATTATTCAATTAGACACCAACTACGAAAACAAAACAGGTCCGAAGATCATCACATTTAAGAGTTGAGCAACAATTCTTTATATTCGATCAGCTCCGATCTTTCACCAAGTATTGCGAAAAATATTAGATATTAATTGACGAAGTCAATGGTTCTCCTGAAACAAATCTCATCCCTTTCCGTAGAAGTTCTATTTTGTACATAGAATTAGGACTTCTGTCATAATGTTTGGAATTCTTCTTAATTATCCTTCTACAACTGTATATAATATTCTCACAAACAACTTGACCTTTTCCCATATCATCCGTTTTCAGAGTTAATTGATTCCCCCCTTAAGTAATTTACTGCTCATTGCCAAGTATATACACAAGTTGTACATAACTACATATATAATAATATATACGCAGGCATTAAAAACTAGACTTTGATGAATAGTACGAGACCGTTGAAATTGCTCATGTTTGACTCAATGCACTATAAATTGGATGCCCCGTTAAACCCCTAGCCATCAACAAGTTTCTTCTTCTTCATTCTTTCTCCGTGTTTCCTTGGCAACCAGGCATGGATACACTAAATTGTGTGCTAATCCTCCTATTCACATGCGCTCTCATTCAGATTTTTCATTCAATGCTTACTAGAAGAAGCAAAGCAAATCACAAGCTTCCACCAGGACCTTCCCCTATTCCCATCTTTGGGAACCTCCTTGACATGGGCAAAAAGCCCCACCAATCCTTGGCCAAGCTTGCAGAGATTCATGGCCCAGCTATGCGTTTAAAGCTAGGCCAAGTAACTACCATAATAATCTCTTCAGCAGACATGGCCAAAGAAGTGCTCCAAACCCATGATCTGTTGTTTTCAGATCGAACTGTGCCCCAAGCTGTAACAGTTCACAACCATGACCAATATAGCTTGGCCTTCCTCCCAGTTTCGCCTATTTGGCGAGACTTTAGAAAGATATGTAACAATCAATTATTCGCCAATAAGACTCTTGATGCAAGCCAATACCTTAGACGTAAGAAAATGCAGGAACTCCTCAATGATGTCCATCAAAGCAGCCTAACCGGTGAAGCAGTAGATATTGGAAGAGCAGCTTTCAAGACTTCAATTAACTTCTTATCAAATACTATTTTCTCTATAGATTTCGTTCACTCAGCAAGTGACACTGGAGAATACAAGGATATAGTGGTAAATATCTTGAAAGCGGTTGGAGCACCAAACTTGGCTGATTTTTTCCCATTATTGAAGATACTTGATCCACAAGGCATCAAAAGGAGCTGCGCGCATTACGTTGGGAAGTTGTTCCATGTCTTCAGGAACTTGATTGAGCAAAGGTTGAAACTACGGGAAGGCAAAGGTTATGTCACTGACAACGACATGCTAGACGCCTTGCTAGATATCTCCAAAGCGAACAGCGAGGAGATGGACAAAGAGAAAACTGTACATTTACTGCATGTATGTTCCTCTCCCTTGATTACTATTTACTACCATGCTATTACGTACCCTTTTCTTTGTGACATATCTATTCTGAGAAATGTTTTTTGTACCATTGGAGTAGGTAGACATCATGGACACTTAGAAATAGAAAAGAGAAAAAAAAATTATAAAAGAAAGTAAAAAGAATAAAATAATTGATGGAGAGAGAAAAAACTGAGAGAGGGTGTTGAGGTGTTGCAGATTTTAGTATCTACAAATAACATATCTCATCTATTCTTTACACTTGTTGATAACACAGGATCTACTTGTTGCGGGAACCGATACAACTTCATATACATTGGAATGGGCAATGGCTGAGCTACTTCACAATCCAGAAACTATGTTAAGAGCCAGAAGAGAACTTAAAGAAGCTGTTGGAACAGGTAAAGCAATTGAGGAATCAGATATTGCTAAACTCCCTTACTTACAAGCAGTCATGAAGGAGACTTTACGATTGCACCCACCAGCTCCATTTCTACTCCCTAGAAAAGCCAAGATAGATGTGGAACTCAATGGCTACACCATTCCAAAAGGTGCACAAGTCTTTGTTAATGAGTGGGCTATTGGCAGGGATCCAAATTCATGGGACAATCCAAACTTATTTTCACCAGAGAGGTTTTTGGGGTCAAAACTTGATATCAAAGGCCAAAGTTTTCAGCTGACACCATTTGGCAGTGGGCGACGGATATGTCCTGGTATGCCATTGGCTATCAGGATGTTGCACTTAATGTTGGGATCACTAATCAATTCTTTTGGCTGGAAGCTTGAAAATGGTATGAATCCAGAAGAAATGGATATGGAAGATGCAGTACAAGGAAACGCCTTGAGAAAAAAAGAACCTTTGCGAGTCGTTCCATCCAAATTATAGCTCATTGACTTTTGTATTCGTGAAGTACTTTTACTTATGATATTTAATTATGTGTTGTGTGTAGTCTTTCAATAAATAATGGTCCTAAATGGGGCAATGAGACAAATAAAAGTGCCTATACCATTGTTCAAGAAATTATCAGCCCCTTTAAATATAGACAAATAGGAACAGATTCAGTGTAAAGCGTGCGAATTAGTGTATCGTTGTGATTTTGCATGTAATTCTTGTTCAGTAATATTTCCTGCTCAATGCCATTGGCACCGCTTTTAACCCTGTCCTTTTCCATCTTTCTTCCCTTACTCCCTAGTTTGTATTTGAAATCTCGGTTTGAATTGCAATTTGAACTTAGAAACGTGTTTGAAGTAGAAATAATAGGCTTGGACCCCTGGCCGTAATTTTTTGTTGGTGTACACATAATGCGTAAAGCTATCGATTTCAATTTTTTAATTCTATACGAGATTGAGACATTACTTTATGACATTCATACTAAAGGACACAATCAAATTAAATAAAGAAAAATACAAAGTAAGGAGTGAGTTTTATTTTTATTCGTTTTGTACATATATGTAATGTTATTTAATTTAATTAATTTGAATGTGAATTAGAATGTTGGAAA
Source organism: Pterocarpus macrocarpus (assembly GCA_031439585.1). Lineage (NCBI taxonomy): Eukaryota > Viridiplantae > Streptophyta > Magnoliopsida > Fabales > Fabaceae > Pterocarpus > Pterocarpus macrocarpus. Next base: position 75,628,583 of record CM062520.1, on the reverse strand, counting down.
ATTGCCTTTAAGCTTCATTCAAGCTCACAGACATTTTAGAACACTGTCTATACAGTTGATTGAAAAGATCATTGTTTTTCTCTAAGAGTAAAGATATGTGTTATAAGGGCATATTTGTCAAATGGTTTATCTGAGCTGATCAAGTTTTATGATCTGTATGACCATTATAGTCTTCATTTGAGAGATATATGTTGATGACATTTTCTATCCTCGTGTTTGATAAATTAATATTGGAGTTGGATTTCAGAGCTGATCAGTCAAAACATATAACACTCGAAATAATTATAACCCAATTTAATATTGAGTTGGAGACCAAACAAAAATATTTTTAATATCCAGTTTGAATTACGTATTGTATTGGAAGATTACTAATCTTGAGATGAACTTAATTATATTATTGGTACCAGTGTGTTTGGATTGGATATTTCCTACTGCGGGCGTTTGAAGAAAGAAAGAAATTACTTTCTTTGCCCAAACTTGAATTGAACACCAGAGTTCTACCGCTGATTTGGAAACAAAACATACGCAATAGCCAATATAGTATGCTGCGCATGATTGAGCAATCAAAATTTTATGCCTACTAAAAAGGATAATTATATTACATATTATTAATCTAAATGATAAAGATCAGTATGGTCAGCTAAGACCTGGTAATATTAGAATTAGTCCATTAAAGATTTTCCATCCCCTTTTGAATATTTGTCAATGAATTTGAACGAAGGAAACCCTATGTAAATGAAAGTTTGAAAGAAGATGCATTTTGAGAACGACTAATCAAATTATTCAAATCTAAATCATACATTGAAAATTGGTAGAGATCGATTTCCTTATTCATGTCTCTCTAAAAACTTTTGTATCAGAACTGAAAACGCCACAAAGTCAGCACATGCTGCTGCTTTTGGACCAGGCGGAGAGGAGATTTATATAACGAGTTAAATTCTTGGCATTCAAGTGCCTAGCTTTTGCGAGTTGCTGCATTGCCAGGCTGCTATTTGGAGTTTGCTAGTTGGTTTTGTTTTTTTGTCTTATTTCGTATGCTTTCTTGATGTGTTAAGACTTTCTTTTAGTTTGAACTCTGTACTATGCTCCTCACAGTGAGTGGGTTGAGCTATTTCTAATTATAAATTAGTAAAATTGAAGACTTCAATTCTTTATTTAGAGTTGAGTGCCCTCTTTATTTTTTTTTTTTTCTTATAGTGCTATTTAGTGACTTATAATCACATAAGTTTAAATAACCATTATGATACCAATATAAAAAATTCTATGATCAGAATGTATGGAAATATTTAAGTTTTTCAGTAGTATGTCTTGGAACTTGCATTAAACTCTTTTAATAGTTTTATTAGGGTTGAAAACTTGAAATTGTGTTGAGTTTAGTCGAATCAAACTTATTAGTTTTTGATTTTTTATTGATATCTCTTCTCTCCATTATAAAAAAAGAGACTAATCTCCCCCAAACGTACTTACATTTACTCTCTCAATTAGTGTTCTCCCAAAGAAAGACCCTAAAATTTTGAAATAATCGAATGCTTTAACATAAGTTGGTTAATTAACAGTATTTGAATGTTTCTGCTGTTCTTTACGTATCATCTGGAGGATGGGACAAAGGTGAACGTGGCACGTGGTGGAGGAGGTTGGGAGAATTGAGGCACATCACTGGACTCTTATTTTTGTGTATATACAGTGTGGCATGGTTTGGAAGAACCGTAATCATATATATCATATTTGAACGTAGACTGGCTGATATTCAGAGCTTGTTTTTCTGTAATCTGAACTCAGCTAGCCGCTTGTCAGGAAGCAAACTGAAGTTATTGAAATGGTCAAAACATTAGCTTATTTAATTAGCTACTTTGGGTCATTCCCTCGAATGTCGTTATTTAGACATAATATTGCAAAACTAAAATATAACACCTTCTTATAAAAATTTAAAGTATATTATTTTATCTTAATGTATAGACACCTCAATAATTACTTATACTCAAAAAAATATATTATATATGTCCTATACTATATTTATATATATCATGTTAAAAAAAGTAAAGCTGTTACAAGTTGGTTCGTTTCCTAGTGAGACCAAAAAATTTCAACCTGGCTTAATCCACTTTAGTTGGTGGATTAAATAAGTTGACTCACCAAAAAATGAAAAAAAAAAAAAGAAATTGAAAAAAAAACTGCAAAGCCAAAAAGGTTTTTAAAAAATCCCAAAATATAAAAACACATTTAAAAATCAAGTCCAAGCCTTCATCGTCGTTCATTAACAAATTACATTAATCTCTAAATGACAGCAAAAACATAAATGATGTGAACGGTGTGTCTATGCCCCCAGGATAAATATTTGAAAACGTCTAGTTCAAAGTCACACACACATATATAGCATGGTCATGCGCATGCTACTATATATATTGAACTTTGTCCAATTTTATTTTTAGTACATTTCTTCGTTTAATTAAGGCATAGCATCATGTTATTTTGAACTTTCATTCAATACATCCTCCGTGTTTGGTAAGTATATATATTTTTATATACACGCTAACTCAGATTTTTCTTTGTGAAATCAGTAGGAGATTGAAACAAGTTCCCAATAATTAAAATTTGAATTAATATACAGTCAATTTGATTTTATTGAAACGACTTCTATAAACTGTATTGATTCAAACAATAATCCACACGCACGACAATGCACATGATCTACGTATCCTGAAATTTAACTTCTTGTTGAAATAAAACAGAGGTGATAGTGATAAAAAAAATTTTAATTTTTAAAAAAAATCAAACTCAATTACTTAAAGTTTATTTTTTTAACGGGAAACTCAATTACTTAAAGTTGATATTTGACGAAGCATCAAAATTTATATAACTAAGTGAGCCATTAATCATTGTCTAATTTAAACTTTCCAAATTGACACTCATTATATTATAATTGAGAAATGTTATTTATACATAGCATTCTATACCCTATCTAATGATGAATAAAAGTATATTTATACAATTTTTCACAAATATTATATATAAATAATATTACACGTTATAACCTGATCACTCTACACTTTGCATTGTCGGAATCTCGATTGGATTTGCTAATTGGATGCACTACGTTTTTGAAGTGGAACAAAACATGTAACAAAATCTGGCGAGACTACCATATGGTCGAGTACAATAATTGATGCAACGTTAACATAAATACTTTAGCATCGGCTTTCAACATTACCCTAATTTTAATTATTTTTCTTTTTCACAAAGGTAGGAGAGTAGAAATAGGAGTTAAATATGGGATATTATAGATTTAATGAGATATGTAGAAGATAACTAGTAGGTTATTGGCTCAACTGACTCTAATTTTAATTATTATATAATAATAATTATTAATAATAAATATTAATAATAATTAATAACAATTATTAATTATTATTATTTATATAGACACCCACCATGAGGCAATTCACATTGCCATTTTGAAGAATTACCTTAAAAATTTGAATTGTCTGTAACATAATTCAATCAAACAAAATAATGTGATGGATCAGTATAATTTAAAATTACATCATTACTAATTTAGATAGATTATTTTATAACAAACACCCTCTGAGTAGTAAATAGCAAGTTAAAAGACATTTGCGATGGAATGATCACATACTAACAAAAGTAGGAATTTCTCCCCTTGAAAACTATATATATCACTATTAACAAAAATGTAACATGCAATTCACGGTGCATTTTATTCTAGAAAATGTTTTTAGAGAGAATTTTATAGCCCTAGAATAACCTGATTTTATTTTGTTTATATAATTAAATTTAAAACATTTCCCAAAGCATCTATTAATCCTTCAACTCTTATTTACCTTTATTAGAAAACTGAACCTATAGTATCACCAAGATTTAACAAACCCTATGCTTGCCAGTTGCCACTTCTGGCTGTCCTTCTCTAGTTTTCATCTTTTTCTGTTAAAATTATTCAATTAGACGCCAACTATGAAAACTAAACAGGTTTGAGGACCATCACATTTAAGAGGAGAACAACAATTTTTTATTTTCGATCAGCTCCTCGCGATCTTTCATCAAGTGTTTGCAAAAAAAAAAAATAAATATTAATTGGTTGAGTCAACGGTTCTCCTGTAACAAGCCTCATCCCATGCATTCCGTAGAAATTCTATTTTGTACAGAGAATTAAGACTTTGCCTTAGATAATGTTTGGAAATTTTCTTGTCCCTTATACAACTGTACATAATATTCTCACAAACAACTTGACCTCTTCCCATATTATCCGTTTTCAGAGTTAATTGGAATTTTTATTGTTCGTTATACCAAGTCTATACACAGTTGTACATACACAATTATATATGCGGGCATTAAGGAGTAGACTTCTTCTCTTTTTTTTTTTAAAGACTTTGATGAATAGTACGAGACCATTGAAATTGCTCATGTTTGACTTAATGCCCTATAAATTGGATGTCCCGTTAAACCCCAAAGGCCCAAACCAACAAGAAGTTTCTTCTGCTTCACTCTTTCTACGTGTTTCCTTGGCAACCAGGCATGGATACCCTAAGTTGTGTGCTAGCCCTCCTATTCACATGCTCTCTCATTCAGATTTTTCATTCGATGCTTGCTAGAAGAAGCAAAGCAAACCACAAGCTTCCACCAGGACCTTCCCCTATTCCCATCTTTGGTAACCTTCTTGACCTGGGCAACAAGCCCCACCAATCCTTGGCCAAGCTTGCAAAGATTCATGGCCCAGTTATGCGTTTAAAGCTAGGCCAAGTAACTACCATAATAATCTCTTCAGCAGACATGGCCAAAGAAGTGCTCCAAACCCATGATCTGTTGTTTTCAGATCGAACTGTGCCCCAAGCTGTAACAGTTCACAACCATGACCAATATAGCTTGGCCTTCCTCCCACGAGACTTTAGAAAGATATGTAACAATCAATTATTCGCCAATAAGACTCTTGATGCAAGCCAATACCTTAGACGTAAGAAAATGCAGGAACTCCTCAATGATGTCCATCAAAGCAGCCTAACCGGTGAAGCAGTAGATATCGGAAGAGAAGCTTTCAAGACTTCAATTAACTTCTTATCAAATACTATTTTCTCCACAGATTGTCCACTCAGCAAGTGACACTGGAGAGTACAAGGATATAGTGGCGAATATCTTGAAAGCAGTTGGATCACCAAACATGGCTGATTTTTTCCCATTGTTGAAGATACTTGATCCACAAGGCATCGAGAGGAGCTGCGCGCTTTATGTTGGGAAGTTATTCCATGTCTTTAGAAACTTGATTGACCAAAGGTTGAAGCAGCGAGAAGGCAAAGGTTATGTCACCAACAATGACATGCTAGACGCCTTGCTAGATATTTCCAAAGACAGCGAGGACATGGACAAAGGAAAAATTGAACATTTATTGCATGTATATTTACTACCATGCATGCTATTACGCACCCTCTTCTTTGCACCATCTATCAATAGAGGTTGTCAATATATTATTGCCATAAACATAGACATTCAAGAGGTAGTTATAACCGCAATACTCCAAATATGAATCTCCGATTTAAATATCATACCATAAAAAAAATTGATTGGACATAAACATCAAACATACCATAAATTAAGGGAAGCATGTGCAACAAAAGAGCAAACAAAAATAAAAAAATAAAAAAAATCTAAAAATTAGAAGGAAAGAGGATGACCAACCACTGTAGAGGGGATCAATCATCTCTAGGGTGACGCCCCCTTAAACGGAGGAAAAGAAGAAGTTTGAAGGCGGCATTTGAGAGCGAGGGTTTCGTTAGGAAGCAACAACTTTATCTAAGTCAACATTACTGTTCCAAATGTCTTGACCACGTATTTCCTCAACCGTGGGCAATGTTAAGGGGTCAATGTGTGCTTCTTTGGACTTCTAAGAACCACTTGCAATTCCAGTACTCAAGTTATCAGCCATTCGTAACGAAGAGGGCATAGTTACAGTATTAATATTTTTGGTCCCCAAATAAAAAAAGGGCTCCAAAGCAGGCTCGTAAGCCAGTACTTTAAATAGTCCATCAATTTCTCGATCCAACTCCAGCATAGGCGGTAACCAGGCCCAATTGGTTTTTGTTTAATCCGGCCCAACTAGTTAGTCTATTACAAGCAGCATGTCGAATCCATGACCCAAAAAAGAAACCGGCATGTTGAATCGGGTTGGCCCTATTTATCTGACAGGCTAACGGTCTTTGTTCCCGCACCGTTGCCCTCATATTGAACAAAAATAAAAACAACAAAAATTGCGCTCTTAACTCTCAAGTTAACGGCATCGGCCATCACTTAAATATAGTATTTTTTTATAGACCGTGAATAAACAACGCAAGATGATCCAAGGAAAAAAAAAAAAAACCTACAAAAAGGAATTTATGTGGCTGCATAAAAAAAAAATTGTAGTCTCTCGTTTTTATTAAAGAAAACCCTACTTCTACTAAACTATTTCACTATGTTCTATTTTAATTCTTCTAAAAAAGGAAAATTAAATTTTTTAGTTGTTTTATTCCAATTTATATTTTAAAAATAATTAATTATGGGAAAAGAGCATCTAACCCTTGAAATATTCATTTACTTACACACAGTCATCACCAACTATTAAATCTTTTGATTAAATATTTGGACTTTTACTTATTCGTAAACAATCACCACCAACTATAAAATCTTTAAATTAAAATTTTAAACTACAATAAGACAATTAAGATTTTCCGTTCAATTTCTACTGAGCTCACTAACAAAGAACGTTAGTGAATAGCATGTCAAGATCTGTAAATATCATGTGTCTAAATCTTCATCATTTTTTTAACTTTCTTTTTTATTATCTCATGTAATATTATTTTGAAAAACATATTAACGTATTCAAAAAATTAAAATATATTTTTCAAATATATTTTGTATAATCATATATTCTTTTTTCGAGACCAAACAAACAAAGATCATTGCAATGGAATCAAATAACATTAGATATATTTTTCAAAATTTGTTTCAATTTTTAAGAATATAATAATATCCTTTTAGTAATATTAGATGGGAAAAAAAGGAAAAATTTGTGGAAAAAAAAATAGTAAAGATTTGGACACGTGACACTCATAAATCTCGTCATATCATCTACTGACATTGCTTCACTAGTAAGTTCAGTTAAATTGAACTTGAAACTCAAATAAAAATGAGAATAAGAATTCATCTTGAAATTAAAATGTTCTAATTAAAAAAACATAAATGATTTTTTAAAAAAAATTTTATATTTATTTATAATTTAAATAATTTAATTATAATTTTTATATTATTAAATTTTATTAGAGAATATTTTTATTTTATTATTTTTTTTGTAATAATTTGAAAAATATAATAATCCATTCATTATATACTTATTCAGATCAGAATATGTTTTAAATTTTGTTAGTGTATTAATATTCAATTTTAGTAACATTAAATAAGATGATAAAAGAAAAAATTTAAAACAATAGCAAATATTTTAATACAGGGCACTCGTAGATTTTGCTATGTTAGCGAGATCAGGTAAATTAAATAGAATAACTAATTTTGTAAATTGTTGTAATTTAAAGATTAATCTATTTTTAAAATTGAATATATTAAATTACTGATTAAAGATGCATTTGTTTAAGTTTTTAGAAAAAATAATTATAAAATTTAAATTTTATATATAACTAAAAAAATAAAAAATTAATTTTTTTAAAAATTATTCTTTTAATTTCTTCAAAAAATTTGAAAAATTATTTTTTTAAAATTTGATTATTTTTTAAAAGTTATTCAAATATATAAAAAATAATTTTTTAATAAAAAAATAATTTTTTATTTCAAAATCTTAAGCAAACACACTCTAAAAAGTTTAAGGAAGTTAAATGAAAATTTTTCTTAAAGTACACTATGGAGTCTCTAATTGTTTGTTTTTGTGACAATGTTTATTTTCGTGTGGCTATTATTGATTCTCTGGCTTTTTTGTTTCGATTATGTGGCTGTAAAGTGTTGAAAGTTGAAGATGAAAACTGCAATGGCATTATGGCAACAAGCTTTAATTTTTTTCATTTACCATTTTTTGACATTTGTTTTTGAGAACCGAAACATTTAATCTAATCTAATTCAAGTCGGTGTAAATCATTTTGATTGGATAAATTTGCAAAATGAAATCAATTTAAGTCAAACTGAAATACGACAAAATATAGTTTTTAGATTTAATGATTTTTTTAAAATTAAAATCTATCCAAAATAATAATAGCCAAGTAACATTGCCGCTGTCTGGCTGATGCCTGATGAATGTATTGCTCTAAAACGTCCAGGAAAGCGGAAATCAACTCACGTCGGTCAAACTCACGCTCTAGAAATTTCAGACTTTATAGGCAGTTATTACTACTGCTTCACAACTGGCAGGCCGCGAAACCTCAGAATTTGTAAGCAATTATTACTAGTGCTTCACAACTGGCACGCCACGAAACCTCCTCCAATCCATGTCTGAAGGTCAATATTAAGGCAATCTCATACTCGGCTCTCATACTTTTATTATTATTAATAAAATAATATTACATAATTAGAAGAATATTATTCTCTTCATTTTAAAATATTTGTCTAAAATGAAAAAAATATAAAAATTAAAAAAAATTTAACTTTGATAGTGATATAAAATAATATAAATAGATAAAATTATTTTTTTTTAAATATAATATATTGGTCTAACATATTCTTCAATTTTAATTACGATGATAATAGATGATAATTAAATTAATGAAATAATTGAAAAAAATAAATGCAATCTTAATATTAGATATGGATAAATATTTTGAAACTCTAAAATATCAAAATTAGACAAATCTTCTGAAATAAATAAAGTATTAAAAAATAATAATAATTGTTAGATAAAATTGAGTGATATGATTTATTTATGTACTTTTTTAAAGAATCAATAATCATGTATATATTATGTTTGCCATTAAATTTTGACAAAATGACATGACAGGAGCAATTTATTTATCAAAGAGTTAATAATGATGTTATTCCTTTAACAATTAAATTTTGACAAAATTTTTTATTACATAATATTTTTCTTTTATTATTTATATTTTGTATACTATGAAGTCTTGAATATTGTGAATAATATTTATTTTAGAATTGTGTTATATGTACATCTAATTTTAGAGATACCTATAGATACCTATATACAAAAAGATAGGTCTTCACAATTTTATCATTATCACATCATATATTTTTTAACTCTTTCAACTCAAAAATAAAGGATACCTATGGATATATACTATTTCTAATGGCACAAAAATTATTTCTCTCTATTTTAATGTAGATATTAGTGATTGTTCAACTTTTTGGTTTGGATTAAGTGGTTGAAAAATATTGAAAGTTGAAGGTGAAAATTTGCTTGCATTAAAGCTTGAATTTTTTCTTTTTTTCTCTAAAGGTATCTTCTTAGTAGAGATAACCTATTTGAGTATTGGTATAAAAAAAACTCTATTTGAATGCTATGGGGCATTTAAGTGCGAGCACTCTTGTAACTGGAATTCGAATCGTAGGTCACCATGTTATGGGAAACTAGCCCCGTATTATTAAACCAAAGCTCAATTGGCAAATTTGAATCTTTTTAAATCAATATAAATTATTTGGATTTGATCTATTTGGAAAATGAAATCAATTCAATACTAAACCATTAACATATTGTCGATTGCAATGTTAAATGTTTCTTCTTTTTAATTGGTTGTATTGGATCCAAGCTTTGAATGAGGAACAATAATTGTTGGGAGAATCATGCCTTTTATAAGATCTCATATATTTAAATAAAATTATTTTTGATAGAAGGATACTTATAAAGAAAAAAAAATCAATATTAATCAGATTATGTGTCCTTTTGATTATATTTTTGGACAGCCCAAAAGATCTTTTATTAGAATGAGAATGAAAATATATAATAATTAATCTATTTAGATGTATAAAAACCTATTTTTAGAAGGCCTTTTGAAATTCTAAAAGATCTTTTAGGAGAAATATTCTTGAACTTATTTTTTATTTTAAAAAAAAATCTTTTAAAAAAAAAATTTACTATTAACTCTTACATCAAGAATTAAAAATAATTTTATTTTATTCTATTTTAACAAAATTCATTCTTTTAAATTTATTTTTGATATATTTAAATTAAATAAAAATAATTTTCCTAAAATTTTTTTTTCCAAAGACGTTCTTCCAACAATTAAATCAAACCCACCCGACAATAAAATACAATGTTTAGATTGAATAATATTTTAATTTCCAAATCAGATTACAGGCACGTTTGCGACGAAGATTGTTCACAGCATATTCTGTAATTTGAAGTCGTTAGGTTTTGTGCAAGCTCGTGTTTCACGCCGCGGGAAGGCATCCATGTGCGGATTTTATTTCCAGGAGCGTATGTACGTTGCTTTTGTTTTTGTCCTTTTCTTCTTTTCATATGTACCGAGCAAAAGGAAACATCAGTGCTGCGACGGCTGATGGATAACAGTTACACGTAGGTTCTAACAAATTTCAAGAGTTTGTAAGCAATTGTTAGCTGCCTGGGTGCGAGTACGACTCATAGGCTACCAAACCTCCAAGTCATAGCTGAAAAGGATTTCGTCAAAATCGGCAACACATTGTCCCATGCGATTGGTGTTCTTTAAAATATTGACTAGATTCTATTCATGTTTTAAATAGGAACTAAATAGGAAAGATCTGTTACCTAAAACGTTAAAATTAAATAATCTTACTTCATTATTCATGTATGTTCTTTTTGTAGTACTATTAAATGACGATTAATCACATTAGTTTAAATAACCATTATAATACTTAAATAAGAAATTTTATGATAAGAATGCATGGAAGCATTAAACTCTTTTAATAATGTCATTATGGTTAAAACTTGAAATTAATTGAGTTGAGTTAAGTCAAACCAAGCTTAGATTTTTGACAAGAACAAAGTTGACTCTAACTTTTCAAAAAGGAAGTAAAAAGTCGACTCTAACTTCTTGACTCAAGAACAATTTAATTTTAGTTGATGAGTTACTTAAACTTAATGAATTATATTAAATATTATATATTTGGTAATTTTTCTTAACTTATATACTTTAAATTAAAAATATGTTAAAAAATATCACAGAATGTTTACAACTTCAAAGTAAAAACTAATTAAGTTATAATTTTCAATTTTTTGGTCCAATTTCATTAACAAGGTCATTTCGACTAGCGGTTGATCTCAAGATGACTTGCCAAACATCTCCAGGTGGAGAAATTTTTGTGTAATTCTAGATAGGTATATAGGATTATGCTTATTTTAATTAAATAATGTCATATAATAATGAGACTCATCACTTAAAGTTAAATTTTAAATTTTAAACTCTTAATAAATTAATTATGATTAATATGTATTACTATCATCTCTCTCTATATTTATTGCTTCACTTAACAAATATATTTTGTACAAAATTAATATATTTATTATTATGCTGCACATATTTTAATTAAATTTCATTATTTTTTACATAATACATAAAAATTGTTGTTATTTTTATTTCCTGTATAAAATATTAAATAAAGGAAGCTCTATTTTTAGTTAATAATAAAATCACATTAATTCAAAATAAAATAATCCTAAAATAATTATAGTTTTAAATAAATTTTGTTCGTAATATTAAAAATTCAAATCTTAAAATTATGATTCAAACCAAAATAATAGAATTATTTATAAAATCACCTTATAACATGCAAAACCACACCGTATTTACGTTATTTATAAAACCACCATATAAAAAAATTATAATTATTTACGTTAATATTACGAACCAACATATAACATGTAAAACAATTACATTAATTCAAAATAATCCTGTAAACATTAAGTTAATAAAAATAATTATAAAATAAATATAATGTAATTCAATATAATGTAAATATACTGTTAAGATAATGTATTTATTTTTATAATTATTTACGTTGTTTTACGGTAGTTTTGTTTACGTTATTTTCAATTTTAATTTTTAATATTACAAAAAATAATTTATTTAAAACTATAGTTTATTTTAGGATTATCTTATTTTTATTTTGAATTAATGTAATTTTATTATAATTGAATAGTTGAGTTTATAATCTAGTGATTGTCTCTTGCATGTTTCATTGAGCCTGAGATGTGCCGTGGCTCTCATGCCTTCCAAAAAAAATATTATAATTGAAAATAAAACTTCCTTTTTTAAAATATTTTTATATAGGAAATAAAAATAATAACAATTTTTATGTACTATATAAAAAAAATAGTGAAATTTAATTAAAATATGTGCAGCATAAATAATAAATATGTCATTTTTCTGCAAAATATATCTTTTAAATGAAGCAATAAATATGGAGAGAGATAATCATAATAAATATTAACTATAGTTAGTTTATTAATAGTTAAAGATTTAAATTTTAACTTTAAGTTGTGGTCTCATTACTATATGGCATTATTTGATTGGAATAAATATAATTCTGTGCGGCGATCCAAGACCGCACAAGCGAAGCGCTCCTGAGAAATTAGGCGGAAAGTGGCAAGCATTTATATCACTTTCATAGGTAAACGAACGCGATGCCACTTATAGTAGAACCATTCACTTCATAGGAACTGATAAACCTATGAAAGCAAAATAATAAACTTGAGTTCATGATTTTTTTTTTCTTTATGATGTATCCAAAAAAAAAATTGAGTTCATATTTTTATAATAATTATAATTTAAAGAGTTCTTTCATATTTATTATCTTCTTATTTAAAAACTATCTAAGAATACATATTTACATGGAAAGCTATGAATATTAATATGTTTGCCAGCAGCCACCAACCTTTTTCAATATGTGCTTCATTTAATTTAAATTGAATTTAAAAATTCATTTATGTAAAATTATTTGAGTTACACTAAAAGTAATATAAATCTTTTTTACTTTTTTTATTTTTTTCCATACAACTACATTTCGGTCATCAAAAACTTGTTTCAAGTTTGTTTCATTCCCTTACAGTTTTCCTCATGTTGTTTATCACTATACTTCACGCACTTTTAACGTAGATTTGTAGAATCTAAGTCATATAAATCAGTGTACTTAAAGCTTTTCTTTTATTCTTGTTGGTATAATAGTCACAGCTTCAGTGACTCATATTTATCAAGTTTATATAATGAAGATTTTCTTGTCTGGCTAATATTTTATTAGAAAATTATTATATTTTTCAAGCTACAATATTCCTTTTTAACTCTAAGGTCTCTCACGGTGTAGAGAAATAAGTCAAAAAACACACCCATAGGAAAATAAGTAGAGTGAGAGACTTTTCATACGGCATTCAAAGAGACCTTTCATATAGGTCAATAAAAGTGGGCTCAAGTTCAATATCAACAAAGGCCTAGGTTCATTTTGATTGGAGAATAATGTTGGCAGTAACAGTAATTTAATAGATTGCATTATTATTGATTTAAATTAATTTTTTAATCAAAGAATTTTAAATTTTTTTCATTTAAGCAAAGATTTTTTATATACTAAAATTGAAAGTGGCTAATTGAATGATACCTATAAAAAGTTTCCAAATTATAGATTTTGAAATATTAGTATTACTAGTCTTTTGAACCTGTGCACTGCACGGGATAAAAACTATTTTAGCAAATACAATAATTATAATAATTTGTTCAACTGAATAATTAAATTAAAAAAATCACATAATTTGATAGAAAGCTAATAAAATAATTAATAAATATAAAATTTAGTACACAATTTTACAACAACTTTAGTAATCCTAAAAATAAAGTCTAAAATACAAACAAATGCATTTTAGAATAAAATAAAAGTTTAAAATTTAAAATATTATCTAAAATCTTTTGACACATTTTTAGGTAAACATTTTTTGTTGTTTTGAATCGATTCCATTTCATTGAAGTTGGGCCTCATGGAGGTATTTGCTGTTGCCATAGGTTTGTTGGCAAGGATAACACCCGGCGAGCCTAGCCCGCCGATCGCTTCGGACGAATTGGTGGGGTGTAGTTTAAACAAAGATTTAAAATTAAATTCTGCAAATTTCAGTGCCAGCATTATATCCCCGAAAAAAAATGAATTAGAAAACACTATACCCAAAAAATATGCATTAAAATTAAAAGGGGGAATATTCTTATGTAATGCTATGACCAAAAATTTTATATTTGATTAATGGTCAGTTATTATAATCTTCTAACTTTTTACTTTTGTCTTTGCTTGGATGATAAAAAAAAAAATGGAAAGAAAGAAAATAGAGAAAAGAGAAAATAAAGAGAAAAAAATGAGAAAATTTTATTTCTCTTATTTAGTTGGAGAGAAAAGTAAGAAGAAAGAAAATGTATTTATATTAACTTATTTTTTTATCTTATATAATATAATATAAATATTTTCTTATATTTTATATATGGGACATAATAGTAATTTTACATAAATTTTTTTTTTACTTTAGTTTTTTCACGTATTGTGAGGAGAAATTTTTTTTGTGAATCTTACCACTAATATTTTTTTTCTCTCATATTTTCTTCTCACATTCAAACAAAAAAAAAATCTCAAAATCTCCTTATTTTATTTCTTCTCTACTTCTTTCTCTCCCTTTTCTCTTGAAACAAGCAAAGGTGATTCCTGGCTGTGTTACATGCATCAGCTACAACGATTGTTTCTGCATGACATATAATTTAGTCATACATTCTTAATAATAAAAGGTTAAGGGATTAATTAATCAAAAAACAAAAGATTAAGGAATTCAGAAACAATGCAGTATAGGAAACAACTATAAACTTTATAGTCAGCTTGAAATCCCATTCACATAAACTACACAATGGGATCGATTACATCCTTCACATAAACTACATAATATCCTTGTAGGAGATCAATCGCATCCTTCACATGATTAACAAAATCATGAACAGTTTAAAAATGAAGCATGCCTGAATGCAAAACATGTGAGACGGCTAAAACAAACCACATTGATTTAAGGCCTCTAAAATACATAGGACTGAAACAAACCTTTAATTTAAATAATGCTCAGGATTAAAATAAATTAACGTAGAATTCAATAAATGTAAATTTTAATAAAAATAAATTATGATGGAGAAACTGATGCATGAATTTGGAAGGAGAGATATAAGAATCATTAAAAATAAAGATAGTGGGAACCATTGAAAAAGTAAGAAATAATTAACATTGGAAAAAGAAAATAGAGAAAAGAAGTAATCGACTCTAATTGCTCAATCCAATTTATAAACACTAATTATTCTACTAATACTCCCTTAATTATATATTAACTATTAAAATTTTAAAAGAAAATTTCTATTGGAAAAAATTTGAAATAGATCTTTCCAAATATAGTAAGTTAAAAAAAAAATTGAAGAAGTCTTTGGTTGTTTGACAGTTGGCAGAACTTTTGAAATAATGGCTCTCTTTTATTATATAATATATGTATATATGTATTATGTATTATTATATGTATAGATAGATTATAGGTAGATAATAGATATTAGTGTTATATATTATAGATTATAGATTATAGATTTAATTTTGATTTATTATTGATATAATTTTTTAAAATATAATTTTTTATTTAATTATGTATTATTTAGCAGTAACACAAATAATAAAATATAATTAAATAATAATATAAAACTCTTTTCACTCATAATATTAAAATTTATTTTTTATTTATTAATATTGTCCCATACATTACTGTTATGAAAAATGATATTTTTCTCTCGACAACATTGTCAATGGTAATGCAAAGCAAAATTCAACTGCTTATATATTCGAGTTGGCTTTATTGACTATCTATCACTATCACACCATATACGTTTTTCGCGTTTGAAAACCGTTCACTGTTCTCGCTGTGTCGTATAACTTCTATTATTTCCGGTCAAATTATACTATTATTTTTTGCACCTATTGGTAATTGACAGCCGCTGTGGTGCATGAGCACGATTGGTTTAAGAAGAACTCAAATCGATATAAATAGGTCTTCCACGTCTCTTTAAATGTTAAATTTTGAGTATAAATATATATAAAAAAAAAGATAAATTCAATTATAGTTAAATAACAAAAATATAAGTTGATATAAATATAAGCGTATGTAACATTTATATTGCACATATAATTATGGTTTCGTGAACTAATTTACGGTTTATTTTTAATTCAATATTTATAATCTAACATTAATTTAATTATAAAGCCATTAACTTAGACTATTAAGTGAAGGCAAAAATTACATTGCTATTTTTTGATAAATAAGCTTGAAATTATTTTAACATACACTATCATCCGAGGTTACCTATTATGATATTAATAGATCATTTTGATAACTTAAACCTGAACATTACAAAAACTATTGATAAAATATAGATACACTACTTTATTAATGCTAAGAGGAAAAATCATATTCAAATAACACCAACTACTAAGAGAAAAAAAAAAGGAACTATTTTAAAGCTAACTTATCTAAAATTAAGCAATTAAAGATATATTTATCATCATTAATTGATATGAAGAGTATCATTATCTTAACATTTTATTTGCTCACTTTAGAGTAGTTATTTTCTTAGTAAATATATGCTTTGTAAGAGTTGTTTTCCAGGATGTTTCTTACTTCCGACATTATTAAATTATAGATTTTGTTGATTGATCTGATCCATGAAATATCTATAAAGAAGAAATGAATAATTTGGGAAGCATGAGAAAAAACTTCCAAAAAAAATAAAAAAGGTTAAAAAATATTTACAGCCCTTTACATTGATTGAATTGATAGTGGCACGTACCTCCCCCAGAGGGAGATCAAACATGTAGCCAGTTCAATGTGCAACACATATGACAATAATTTTTTTGGCAATAACAGCATATGAAGTTGTGATTGTGAACCAAGAACTGTTAGAGGTGCCAGAACTGGAAAGTCGAAGTAAACTAAATACGAGAGAGAAGAAGTGGGAATAATTTTTAATTTTAAATGCATATTGCAATTAACCAGGATGACCACGCGCTGCAATATAATAGTTTATGAGTACATGTGGCACAGCACCACAGAAAAGCTACATCACAAACATATACTTAATTGTTTATTTTGACCGGGATCACCGCCCGCTGCATGTAATAGACGTGCGTTTACAACACCACAAAAGTTACCTTACAATCATATACTTAGTCATTTATTTTGATGGGGACAACTCGCAAGGGTTGTGCCTTTGCTATGGTAATTCCAAATTTATCATCCATGGCTATGTCACTGAATTTCATGTCATCTTCGAGTTTCCAATTAAAAGAGTTGATCAGCGAACCCAACATCAAGGACAATGTCCTCATAGCTAGTGGCAAGGCAGGACACATGCGTCGCCCACCACCAAATGGTGTAAGCTCAAAATTTTGGCCTTTGACATCAATTTTTGATCCTAGGAATCTTTCTGGTAAGAACAAATTTGGATTCTTCCATATGCTTGCATCTTTGCCAATGGCCCACACGTTTACTAGCACTTGTGCATCCTCTGGGATAGTATAGCCACATATTTCTACACTTGTGTTGGCTTTGCGAGGGATTAAAAATGGAACTGGGGGATGTAATCGAAAGGTCTCTTTTATCACAGCATTTAAGTAAGGGAGTCTTGCAATGTCACTTTCTTCGACCGAGTTACCTATGCCAATGGTTTGCTCCAGCTCTTGTTTTGCTTTTGACATAGCCTTTGAGTTCAGAAGTAACTCTGTCATTGCCCATTCTAGTGTAGATGTAATTGTATCCGTTCCAGCAACAAACAAAGTCTAATATTTCATGATATAAATAATGAGTAAGAATATCAGAAAGTAGGTCAAAAATGAGAAAATCAGAAACTGTGTAAAATCAAAAGTAGATCAAGTTGTTTCTATAATCTAAGATCATATATCTTGTACACATGTATATAGTAAAAGGATTTCCAAAGAAGAGGAAGTGATGAAAGGATAGATTACCAAACATAAATGTTCAATTTTCAGTTTGTTCATCTCCTGGCTGTTCTCTTGAGAAATGTTGAGGAGGGTGTCTAACATGTCATTCATGGTGTCAAAGCTTCTTCCTTCCCTCGCATTCAACCGTTGGTCAATCAAGCACCTAAACATGTCCATCACCTTTTGAGCGTAACTAGCAGTGCGTCTTCTAACGCCCTGCGGGTCAAATATCTTTAGAATGGGAAAACAATCAGCCAAGTTTGGTGTTCCAACCTCTTTCATGATTTTTGTCACCAACTCCTGGAACTCTCCTGCAGCACCTGTAGAATGAACCAAATCCACAGAGAAAATAGTATTTGATAACAAGTTTATCGCAGTCTGGAAAGCCATGCTTCCAATTTCTACTGCTTCACATTTGAGGCTGCTTTGATGAATATCGGCGAGGAGTTCTTGGACCTTACTGCGCCTAAGGTCTTGGCCGGCATCAAGAGCCTTGTTGGCGAATAATTGATCATTGCATATTTTCTTCAAGCGTCGCCAACTAGGTGAAATGGGCAAGAAGCTCAAGCTATAATCTTTGTGGTTGAGAGCTGACACAGAATCAGGAATGCTTCGGTTTGAAAAGGACTGATCATGGGTTCGGAGCACCTCTTTGGCCATATCAGCTGAAGAGATGACTACGGTGGTAACTTGGCCCAGCTTCAAACTCATTATTGGGCCATGAATTTTGGCAAGCTTGGCGAAGGACCGGTGAGGATTTTCCCCCATGTCAAGAAGGTTTCCGATGATGGGAAGAGGGGAAGGTCCTGGTGGAAGCTTGTATTTCACTTTACTGCTACTTCTTGCAAGAAGTGAGCGAAGAGCTTGAACAGCAGTGCATGTGAACAGAAGGAGAAGTACGCAACTAACTGCATCCATCGGAGAGCGGCAGACACAGAGAAAAATGAGGGAAGGAGATCAAAGTCAAGCGAACAATTTCACTCTCTTTCACCTGCAACCATAACTATATATAGGAGAAATAGGAAATTTCTTGCGTAACGCTATGATTAATCCCAGAGTGGAATCAATGAGCTGCCTACGCCACTGATTGTATGTCACGTGTCTACAACGTTATCCCATTCCCTTTCCTTTTGTACGTACGGTATGTGGGTCTGATCACAGTAGTAAATGTTTGATTGATTGCTCTATGGAAATTGGTTCAGGTTCACACTCACTAGGATGGCCCTGCCCCACTTCTTGTTCCAGGGCTCAAGAGTTTCCCATCTGCTTTTCTCATAATGGTAAAAAATTTCTTCCATCCTCATTTATTGTGGATCCTCACCCATATATCCCCAGATAATTTTTAAAATTAAAAAATATCTAAATAATTTAATTAATTTTAAAATTTTAAAAATAAAACCTTAAAAAAGTAAAATTAATTCAAGTCTTAAATTCTTAATTTTATATCATTATTATCAAATTTTTAAGTTTTAAATCAAGTCACAACTATTATAAGAACATCAAAATAAATAATAATAAAATATGAAAGAGTTCAACAATATTAAACATCATTAACAAAATATTAAATATCTTCATAATACATACTTGAGCTTTAGTTTTACTTTCATTTGCCTACAAAAAAGAATATATGCTTGGCGTGGATCTTGGGGCTATTTAGCGGCTATTTTTAAAGAGTGAGTAAGAGGAAGGATAAGTTACTAACTTAGGTTAATAGGGTTTTGTTTTGTTTTTCTATTTTTTTAATTAAAAATATAATTAATATATGTAAAATTACCAAATTGCTCCCTAGACAAAGATCTCCACAAGATAGGAGGCATGTTGCAGGGGATCCTTTACCTCCATTCCTATCCCAACAGAAGGAAAATTCCCATATTTGGATCCCTATGGATATTTTCATGTGTAGATCCCCCTTGCTATTGCCAACACTCATATGTCTTTATGAATGGTTGAGAAGGGAAAAAAAATAGAGAGAATAGACAAGGATAATTATAAAGGTAATGTTATTTATACTCATTTTACTTGAAATACTATATTAACTCATCATCCATCAGTCACTATTGAAAATGATTAACAAAATTTAAAATAAAAAACTCATTATTTTTAGTGATAGATGATAAATGAGTTGATACGAGATCTCAGATAAAATAAGCACAAATAATATTATTCAATTGTAAAAGCAAATGTTATATCAAATATTATATTCTTGTATCATAAATAAAAATAGAGCTATGATTTTATCAAAAAACTAAATACATTAATCACCATCTATTATAGTTTTACAAAATATTTTCTACAGCTTCATGTTATTTTACATTAATATAAAAATATCTTATTAACATTATATTTCAGTTAGTATCTGTTAGAAGTATTTATTAATTCTTTAGATTACAATTATATTAAAATAAAAAAATTAATTTAATAATTTAAGAGATTTAAAACTTTGAAGGATTTTAAATTTTCTTCCTTATTATAAAAAAATGTTAAAGAGCATGTTTGTTTAAGTTTAAAAATATAACTCTTTTATGTTGTTCCATTTTTGAGATTTTTTTTTCTGATGTTAGTATTTTTAGCTTATAAAAATATTAAAATATTTTTAAATTTAGTTTTTTAAGAATTTATATAATTATTTTTTATTTTTTTCTTTTATTTAATTGAAAAATATTTTTCTTAAAAATTTAAATAAATATTTTTCTTAAAAAATTAAATAATTACATCCTTAATTATAATTATAAAATTGAAATATATTGTAATATATAAAATAAAATAAATTTAAAATCACTTAATTAAGGGTAATTAAAAAAATAAAAATTAGAAACAATTATGAAAGAGTGTTGATAGATGAAAAGAAATGCTAATAACCCCAGCACTTTAACAGATATCATGTGAGCGAAATTAGTAAGGGTAAGAAATAAATTAAGAAAATTAAAAAATATTTGAAGTCTTTAAAAATAAAATTGTTTTGATTGATGATCGAAGCTCTAATTAGAATTGAGATGATATGATGTGACATTTTTGAGAATAAAATAGTCAGTTAACAGAATTGTTACTCTTTTTATCTTAGGAAGTACCGGTATATGGGTGTATTTATTTGAGTTTTTTTTTGTCAAAAAATCTCTTTTTAATGTAAAATAAATTTTTTTATATTTAGATAATTTTTAAAAAATAATTAGAATTTTTTTAAAAAATTATTTTCAATTTTTTATAAAAAAATTGAAAAGAATAATTTTTGAAAGAAATCAATTTTTAACTTTTTTTAACTATATATAAAATTTAAATTTTAAAATCACTTTTTTTAAAAAATTGAAACAAACACACCTTATATCTTGTTTTTGGAAGCTTTTTACATGGCCACGACACTATATTGTGTTTGTAAATTTTATTTTAGAGAGAAAGAAAAAAAAGAAAGGGATTAATTTATATATATTAATAGTATAAATAATTTTATATTATCGATTAATAAAAATATATAAAAATAATAAATTATAGTGAATAATTTGATAATTTTATATTTTTATTAAATAATAATATAAAATTATATTATTTTATTAATATATAAAAATTAAATTCTAAAAAAAAAGAATTTTAAAGAATAAAATAAATTTATAATTATTTTTAAAAAAAATTTTTCTATCTTTCCTTTTAAAATAAAACCCACAAACATATCCCTAAGTAACATGATAAAAAGCCTAACTTGTTTCGAAAATTTATATATTTTTTTGATGTGATGTTTGAAAATTTCTTGGATGTTTCATGAGGAAGAAAAATTCTTTCCTCATATGGACTTTTTTTTTTCCTTTACGTATTCTTATGTGGATCTTCCATCATTAAAATTGTCTTGCGAATATAAGAAGTGACGGGGCAAATTCTTTAGGGATATTTGGTGGATGGAATAAAATTTTATTTTTGGCATATTTGGTGTGAAAATTAAATTCTTAAAAACATTTTATATATTTTAAAAAATACCCCTTATAGAGGTGATTGCTAGCCGTAAACGATGGTGGGTGGCTATGGACAGCGGTGAACAGTGGTATGCAATAGTGGGATTTGGGTGATGGCATAGTTATTTTGGCCTTTTTACTATCGTAAATATTCTTTTTCCATAAAAATATTGGATTATCACAAAAAGAGATAAGAATATTTTTTAGGATATTTTTATTTTTGAAAATGTAATATCTTCAAAAATATTATTTTAAATTATATATCAAATATAAAAATATTTTCATATTTATAAGTATATAAAATATGCCCTATACCAAACGGCCTCGTTAGATATCAAGTGGTCGCGGTGATTCGCAACCATTGTGCTTAATTAATTAATCTTTGATCTTTTTAATAGTTTCTCCATCATGCGGATTTTACCATGTGCATGATGGTATCTAATTTGGTCAATCTTTACTTTTGGACCATTTAATGATCCACACTTAATTACCATTAGATCAAATTTAAGCGGTTGAGATTTAAAGATACAATATTTAAATAAAAATTATAATAATTTTATAAAAATAAAAATAAAACAATAATTTTTACAAGTACAAAATTAACCTTCTCTTCATTTTCAATCTCCCTTCCGACCATTCACCTTTCTCTGACACTCACCACCACCACCTACTTGCCCAAATTGGATCTATTTTGCTAATTTCTCAATGCTAAGCTTGTTTCTCTTACAAAGTTTTCTTTTTTTTTTTTTGATACTCATAACACGTAAAGTTCAACCCCAAAGAAGGTGAGCAAAACTAGAACAAGAACATCAACTTAACCCCAAAAACATACAAACCATAAGTTCCAACATTGAGCTGCTGAAAAGCCAATTATTAGCACTCATACACCTGATATGAAAGACATCTTTATAGGCATTAAATTAAGCAGACCATTTCACCATGGATTGGTTACTTTTAAGGAACATACTCCACCATTTTGCTTTCCATGATTCTAGCGGCTTCTTATTAGAGATCAGCACTAGAATTTTTAAATACTCCCTTAATGCAAGGAATTTATTACGGTGTAATCTTATTTGCAAAAGTAAATACCCACTATAAATATTGTGCTTCAAAAGTTTCAAAGCAATAATCTTGTTTGCATCCAGTTTTTTCCCGTTAATGATTTACATAATAAAGGAAGGAGGATGCTCGGAAAGCAAAAGAAGGCTTCTTTGTGGCCAAGATTGAACCCTGCCTTGTTCCCCCTTTTTTGACCCTTTGAATACTCATAGTGTTTGAAATGTGTAACAACTTCGACGTTCTAGATCTAGAAAAGTGGGTAGATGAGGAGGATACTGTGGTTGGCAGGGGTGGTGCTGATCACCTCGAAGGGGCAGCGATGTGGCAGCGGTGTATGACCATTGGGAGAAGTTGAATAAAGGAAAAAAGAATAGAGGTAAGTGGCTACAATGAGAAATTAAAAATTTAAAAAAGGTTAATTTGATAATTTTGATGTGTGTAAGTAAGGATCATGTGAAAGTCCAGAAATAGGGGTCGACCAAATTAGATACCACCCCATATGCACTATGCAACAAACCAGGTCAAGCATGAAAGAATATTGATAATTGATGGATGATACGTTAGTCCGAAAATATTAGGGGGTTATATTAATCCTGTACAAAAAATGATCTATTAGAATATATATCAACCATTGGATTGATTTTCTTTGGAATTTGATGGCTGTTATTGGAGATGTCTTTTAATAAGTGAAAAATCAATTTAAAATGCTGCTTTTGCGAGTATTTGCAAAGAAACTCTTGGGTTTTGAGGGTTGCAGGCATAGCAGCTACAGTGCCGGTGTTGAGACACAACGAAAAACGACGACAGTATGGCAACTTCACAATAGTGCGATGGAGCCGCGACGCTGGGTAAGGGCTGGTGGCGGCGACATAGGCAAGGGCAGCACAGTCGTGGTAGTTTTGTAGAGCGGCAGGTTCTATACCACCAACCCATATGAACTGATTTCCCTGTGTTGAAATCCTCGAGAAAGCATAGATCTAGAGCGCAAATGTGTAAAAGATTTTATTAGACTTTTTTATCAAGTGATTTGTGCATGACAATCCCATTATTCCTAACACTTCCCATTTATTTTATGTTCCAAATTGCCAACCACATTTAACATTCATACACTGATTGATATCTAACGTAGAACGTGCTCTATTCTTTAAAAAAACTTCATAGCATTTGCCTCTTTGGCAATACTTGACTATGTCAGGTCTATGGCTAACGCAAATTCTAGTGAGAATTTTTTTTTTTTTAATTGGGATTTTGTTTGTCAAATCAGGGGAGACTTCAAGTCCACACAGATCTGATATGGGTCATGTAGATCTCTACCCACAGGTTCAAAATGAATTTTCCTCCGACGAAATAGCCTATGGGGGGAACCCTATATTTGCAAAAAAATTACCAATAGACCTGCTTTTGCAATTACTTTATGGGATTATTTTATAATTTTAAAAAATGGGACTAACATAAACTCTCATACATATCTGGACCAACGTATCACTCACTAATGCGACTTCATGAACGTGCTTAGCATTTTGGTCGCTGACTTGAAGTTACAGAACTATTATTTAAAGATTTTCATGTTGTATTTTTATTTTTTTTATATCTTATTATTTCAAAGTTAACACATTTTATTTGACCAAGACTTCACTGCAATAATATTGTTTTTTAATAATTTTATTTGACCAATTTTAGAGCTTCATGTTATTTTTACATTAATATAAAAATAACTTATTAACATTAGTATTTGTTTGAAGTATTTATTAATTCTTTAGATTTCAATTATGTTAAAAAAATATGTAATTTAATAAATTAAGAGATTTAAAACTTTAAAGGATTTTAAATATTTTTCCTTATTATAAAGAAAAATGTTAAAGAGCATGTTTGTTTAAGTTTAAAAATATAACTCTTTTATGCTGTTATATTTTTTGAGACTTTTTTTTTTCTGATGTTATTAATTTTAGTTTATGAAAAATATTAAAATATTTTTAAATTTAGTTTTATAAGAATTTATGTAATTATTTTAAAATTTTTTATTCATATATTTAATTGAAAAATATTTTTCTGAAGAAATTATATAAGTACATTCTTAATTATAATTATAAAATTGAAATATATTGTAATATATACAATATAAAAGAAAATAACTTTAAAATCACTTAACTAAGGGTAATTAAAGAAATAAAAATTAAAAATAATTATGAAAGAGTGTTAATAAATAAAAAGAAATGTTAACAGCCCCGCCACTTTTGCAGAATATCATGTGAGCGAAATTAGCAAGGGTAAGAAATAAATAAAAAAAATTAAAAAATATTTGAAGTCTTGAAAAATAAAATTGTTTTGATTAATGATTGAAGCTCTGATTAGAATCGAGATTATATGAATGTACCAAAAAGAAAGAATTGAGATGATATGATGTGACATTTTTTAGAATAAAAAAGTCAGTTAATAAAAAGGTGTTTTATCTTAGGAAGTACGTACCGGCATGTATCCTCTTTTGGAGTCTCCTTGGTGCAGCTATACTTTTGAGAAGTTTAGAAAATTTTTTATTAAAATAAAAATAAAAATATATAATAATTAATATATTTAATATATAATAATTTTTATTAAAAAGTTTTTAAAAATTTTAAAAAAATTTTTGAAAGAAATATTTTTGAGATTATTTTTTATTTTAAAAAAAAAAATTTATAAAAAAATTTTATTATTATTCTTATATCAATAACTAATACTTTTTTCTATTCAAATAAAATTTATTCTCCTAAATTTATTTTTAATATATTTAAATCAAATAAAAATAATTATTTTAAAAATAATTTTTTTAAAAGACTTTTTTTAAAATTTTTTTTTTTAAAACATTTTTTTTCAAAAATTAAACTAAAAAGGCCTTTACGTGACGAAGCTTAGGTTGTGTTTGTTAAAAGTACAAACACCTTCTCCTGCACAAAATTAACCTTCTCTTCATGTTCAATCTCCCTTCCAACCATTCACCCTTCGCCAGCACTCACCAGCACCACCTATTTGCCCAAATCAAATTTGCTTTTGCTAATTTCTCAATACTAAGCTTGCTGCTCTTATAGTTTGTTTTTTTTTTGGATAACTTTATAACACATAAATTTCAATCCCAAAGAAGGCGAGTCAAACTAGAACAAGAACATCAACTTAACACCAAAAACATACATACCATAAGTTCCAATGCTAAGCTACTGACAACCCAATTATTAGCACCCATACACCTAATATGAAAAACATCTTTATAGGCATTAAATTAAGCAGACCATTTCACCATGAATTGGTTACCTTTAGGGATCATACTTCACCATTTTGTTTTCCATGATTTCAGCGGCTTCTTATTAAAGATTGGCACCAGATTTTTTAAATACTCCCTTGAAGCAAGGAATTTGTTACGGTGTAATCTTATTTGCAGAAGTAAATACCCACCACAAATATTGTGCTTCAAAAGTTTCAAAGCAATCATCTTGTCTGCAACCAGTTTTTCTCATTAATAATTTACATGATAAAGGAAGGAGGATGCTGAAAAAGCAAAAGAAGTCTTCTTCATGGCCAAGATTCAACCTTGCCCTGTTTCCCCCTTTTTTGACCCTTTAAATATTCAAAATGTTAGAAATGAGTGACAACTTTGATGTTCTGGATCTAGAAAAGTGGGTGGTAAAGAAGGATACAATGACGAGGGTGGTGTCGACAGTGAAGGGTGATGGCGGCAGCTAGGAGTGTCAACGAGATGGGGGTTAAGGGCCCATTCCCCGCCCTATCGATAGGTGCCTGCCCCTATTCGCCACCCTATACTTGCATGGATACTTATGTTTGAAGATCCTTGCGGATAAGTAAGTACTAGCGGATATTCATGGGTACACATCTATTATGTAAAATTTTCTTTTCACAGAATCCTTTCGCAAAAAAAAAGAAGATGCAGGGTCCTTTCATAAAATCCTTTCAAAAAAAAAAAAAAAGGAAAAAGCAGATTACTAAATGATCAAATATGATGGTTAACGTTGCACATTACTCAAATACTATCACATAATAAAATGCAGAGGCAGAGGCAATATTCTAGAAGAATAATGATGAGTAAGTGGCTTTTATGATTAATGTGACTAGATATTTTAATAAAAAAAAAGATCACAAAGATTGTTGTTTATTCAAAAAAGGTGAACAACTTGCCATAATCACATGTATTGCTGCTGCTACTATTGATGAAGATAAATTAATTGCTTAGTTATTGGGATAACAGTAATAACAGTAATACCAAAGCTCATGAGAGGTGTAGCAGGAAGAGGACGAGCTCATGGTGGGCTGGTGGCTAGGGGTGTACATAGGCCTGGTTATGACGGGTTTGACTTGGCCCATACCCGACCATAGACCCGGTTGAACCCAATTATGTTCAGGCCGGATTAAGAGCGGGTCTAGACCCGGCCTAAACCGGGCCAATCTGTATAAGAGACTCAAGAAAATATATTTAAACAATTAAAGACCACAAAGTAAGGATTCACAAACCTGTATTGTTAGTAAGGATTCACAAACCAGATTTCAAAGTGTTGATGTGCCTGTGGAGAGAATAAGCAATCATCACTTATGTTCTAAATGCACTGCTATCATTAACAATAAAAAAATGCATGCTTATTGAACCAGTCCTCTTGCTTCTACACCATCAGTTTGCCTTAATCATTCCTATACTTTTGATTGCAAGATCAACTCAAATCATAGCAAAATGCTAGCTGCAGTAGGACTATACAGATACATAGCACAACATATTAAATTAAAAATAGCCAAGTTATAATTAAAAAATTAAAAATAATGAAATTTTGAAGAAACCACAAATACATGGGGATTAAGTGCCAGGGCATGTCTTTGAATCATGAGGTCTCATTCATTACTACCAACATAAACCCAACTAAATTGAAGGTTAAATTAGAAAGCAGCAGTTTTGAACATCAAATCAAGGTCCAAGACAATTTCCCTAGAATTTCAAACTAATAATAACTAGAATCTTCCTTAAGTCCTTCTGTGTGCAATTCTATGGAGCTTGCATAATTTTTTTTTTCCATAAGTTAAGAAAAAAGGCTTAACTCACATAAATGAAGTGAGAAGCAAAACAAATTTGTAGAAAGTACATAAAACTAGGGACCTAAGAGCATAGGCCATCATAGATCAATCCTCCAGCAGTTAATGATATACACAACATATCTCATAGAACCAATACAATTAACATTACACATAATAACAAAATTAGAACCAGCCAGGTGAAATACCTTATTTTTCAAAGTTCAAAGCATCATCATAAGATCAGTCTGTAGATCAGAGATAGCACTAGACATTCTTCACCTTTTGAAATGAACTTACTAACATTCAGCATCTCATCACCACCACCAATTGTGCTTTTATTGTATCATACCAAACAACAACAAATCCTATATGAATCTACATAATTCACACCCAACTATACCATAATTAAGCTTGGACAATTAAACTGTCAATTCCAAAAACACATTCAATGACCCTATGAATTCAACTAAGCCATGATTCTTCATCTACACACACATTAGCATATTCTACCAAGAATGGCCTAAATGAACCACAAACCTATGATCATATATATTGGTTCAAAATTGTAAACATTGAGAGCAACTTACAAGCCTTGTTGTATTCATTATAGATGCACAAACTTACATAAGAGTTTTTCATATACATAGTTTGTCCTAAGCAAAGCCTTCTAGGCTTATATAAACCAAGTAAACATATAAAAATTGCAGTTGAACAACAAAAAAAAAAAAAGGAAGCAATTGCAGATACATGATTTCCATTTCTTCTAATTTCTCTAAGCTTCTATATACCATTAAAAAATCTAACTTGAAGCTGTAGTTGATACACAAAAAAAAGCTGCAGCAATGCAAATTTCATGTACTAGACTTCTATACACCACAAAAGATATGATTTAAAATTGCTGCAGCATACCCAAAAAATACTGCAGTAGAAGATGACTTTTAGCTTGTCTATTCCAAAAAATAAAAGCTGCCAGCATCCATTAGAGATCAGTCAATATTCATGGCTTCTTGTTGCAAACTTGCTGCTTGTGACAGATTAGTATTGGTAGAAATACCTGCAAAATTATAAAGTCAACTTATGTCATGTGAAAAAATTATATGGATTAATCAAATAAAACATATGAAGGTGCAGCAAACTAACCATCAACAATTCTCTCAGTGCTATCCAATTGATCAAAATCTTGATCATCAAATTTGGGTCCAATAGGGGATAACCAATTCTAAGTGCAAATAAGAGCTTCAGCCATTTTTGGGGATAGAGAGCTATGAAAGACATCAAGTACACATCCACCAGTACTAAAGCATGACTCAAATGCAATAGTAGAAGCATGAATACCCAATACATCACGAGCTATGAGAGAAAGAATCCCATACTTTGAAGAATTTGTCTTCCACCAATCCAATATGTTAAAGTTTCCATCATCATTTTCTTCCACCATATCCTTTGCCAAATATCTCTCAAGATCTAATTTACTATTTAAATTAGCCTTTTCCCTTTTCTATTTTTTTCCACATATTCACCCTATTTTCAGAAACACCTTTGAGACAAAATGACCCTTTAAGATTCTCATCCAAAACAACACCTTTGGAAGAATCCCCACCATCTTCAGCTTCTTTATAGTCAGGAACTCTTTTTGAATAAAATTTATATAATGACTCCAAGGTGTTTTTAACTAAAGTGGACATATTAGAAGCCAATTCCTTATCATACATATCCTTTAAACTCTAAGTGATATAATCAAGTTTATATCGAGGATCCAAAACAACAGCAACAAATAACAATGGATTAAATTTTTCAACATTTCTCCAATATTTATCATACTTAAGACTCATAGAACATGCCATAGTCCCCAAAAGCTCAGAATGATTTTGACTCCATGATATCAACTCAGATTGTACTGATGCAATTTCATGAAAGCATTTATTTGAAGTAACATGCATAGAACCCGAGAAACACAAAGTCACCTCATAGAAAATTTTCAAAAACTGAATAAATATCCTAGCATGTTGCCAATCAGAACTTGAAGGTGGGCCAACTTTCTTTTTCCCTTTTTCATCTTCATGAAACCATTTTCTAAATTTTGATTCTTGATCATAAAGCCTATCAAATGCTTTTTCAAACTTTTCAGCATGTTCTAACATGACATAGGTGGAATTCCACCAAGTTGGAACATCCAAACACACAAGACTTTGAGATTTAATCATTTTAGCCTCAATGCATTCTTTAAATTTTTTTTAGTCTTTGTGGAGAAGATCAAACAAATCGAATAGAATTCCTAATGCTTTCAATGCAAGGTTGTTGTTCCTTAATGCCTTCATTTACAACTAAATTCAAGATATGATCACAACATCTCATATGTAAGTATTTGCCACCACACACTAGCCCACCCCTAGCATCTAATTTCTTTTGAAGGTATGAAATTGCCCTATCATTTGAGCTTGCATTATCTACTGTAATTGTGAAAACATTTTCAATTCCCTATTCTCTCAAACATCTCTCAATTTCCCTTTCTATTGTTTCACCTTTGTAGTTCTCAATCAAGCAAAAGTTCAGAATTCTTTTTCGTAATTT
The DNA here is from genome assembly GCA_031439585.1 of Pterocarpus macrocarpus. Classification (NCBI taxonomy): domain Eukaryota; kingdom Viridiplantae; phylum Streptophyta; class Magnoliopsida; order Fabales; family Fabaceae; genus Pterocarpus; species Pterocarpus macrocarpus. The sequence continues at coordinate 75,598,026 of CM062520.1, read as the reverse complement.
TCATTCTTCATCAATGAAATGTGCTGTTAAGCTCATGTAGGCTAAGTTTTGATTTGATGTCCAACAATTTGTTGTTAAACAAACACGGATGCATGATTTCATTAACCAAGCCTTGAGCTTTTTCTTTTCATCTAAAAATAGTTGATAACAATCTTTTGAAACAGTCACCCTAGATGGTACTATAAATTTAGGCTCTAATCGGTTTAACATCTTACAGAACCCATGCCCTTCTACAACCTTAAATGACATTTCATCACATATCACAAATTCAGCCACTGCCCTCCTACAGTCTTCTAAGTTATAACCAACAGAGAGTTTTGTAGATAAACCATCTTCTTCTCCTTCACTAATACTTGGCATATACCCATGAAGCATCCCTTTCTTCCCAACTTTATTAAATAGCCACTTGTGAGACCTATGCAAATGCTTAATCACAGAGTTTGTTTCGTGTTTATTTGAGTGACAAGTATATACTACACGATAGTGATTACATTTTGCCTTGTGCTCCCCTTTAGTCTCTACTAAAGGAAGCTTGGTGAAATGATCCCAAGCTATTGATTTTTTACTCTTACTTCCTTCTCCTTCAACCTCATTTTTCTCATTCACTATTGGCATGTTAGAACTAGTTATAGATGTCAGAGATGTAGGATTCATGTTCGTAGAGGGATTTGGGATTGGCTTACAAATTTCTTTTCCTGTACCAGTTGTTTCTCCCTCTCCCATTTGTTTTCAACTAAACCTAAATAGTAGCAAAAATAATAATAAATAATTAACCATCTTTAAGAAAAATTACAATGAGTTTAAAACAAAATGATTATAATAATAATCAAGTAGTGAACTAAACATACTTATAGCTAGAGACACAAAACAAAACCAAAGTGTAAACTGAAAAAAGTGAAACAACAAGGAGAACTAATAAGTCTCAGGCTTACCTTATGCTCCTCCTATCGTGTAGAGAATTTGCGGAAAGCTAAAACACTTTTTATGTGGTTGATAAAAGACACCTGAATCAATCACCAGAGTAGAATGAAGTATGATTATACTCTAGCTTCTATGGAATTAAACAAGAACATGAGTTTAGAAGCACAAAAAAAAAGAGCATATTTATATAAAAACCTAAACATGAAAACTTGAATTAAGCCAACCCAAAAATTAAAACTAAAAATTGGTACTAAGTACTAACCAGAACAAAGTTATGTTAACACTAATGATGCCATGTTGATGTCTACCTCATTCTCATTTGGGCTTCTTAGAGTTGCAAATATTGACATTGTTGTCATCGAGGTTGTGCATATGGTGACAGTGAAATGGATCACATTGGACCCATTAGAATTGAGCTTGGAGCCTTGGATAGCAGAGCAGAAGAAGTGAAATACGAGGGTGAAAAACTGAAAGTGAAAGGGCAAAAAGGCGGAAGGTGTTAGGGATTAGGGTGAAATGGAGAAAATTAGAAATGGCTAAATAGGAAAGGTAAAGTGAAGGAACTGAAAGGTGAAAAGGGCATTTGGGTTGGGGTATTCACGAACGGGTAAGTAGCCAGGTTTGGTGTGTCGTACTGCTCAGGCTTAATGTCTTAATCTGACGTCTTGCAGCTTTAGAAAGAAGAAAGGATAGGTAATATCAATACTATTAGAGTATTAGTAAGTTTTAAAAATTATATATATATATATATATATATATATATATATATATATATATATATATATATATATATATATATATATATATATATATATATATATATATACCGGGCTGGGTCGGGTGACCCGAATATTGGCCCAAACCCGGTCATATAAAATAGCGGGTCACATGTATTTTTAGTGAACCCAACCTGGTTTTTCACTAAAATTGGTTCTGACCTGGCCCAAACGTCTCGGGTCTGATCCGGGTTTGCAGGCCAGACCGGGTCCTGTACAGCCCTATTGGTGGCATAGGGCGGCCGCCGGAGAAAGCAGAGGCACTGGCGCCAGTGGCTATGAGGTTGAGTTTGAGAGTTGAGACCAAAAGCAAGAGTGGGGGCGGTTGGGAAAAAGGTGAGATAAGAGAAAGAAGGATATAGAATGAAGGATTTTGGGCTTTTATATATATATATATATATATATATATATATATATATATATATATATATATATATATATATATATATATATGTAGGTAATTTGGTAATTTCATATCGGATATCCACGGGTATAGGGATCATGATCCCTGTCCCCACTCTGTTTATGAAATGAATATTTGAATTCCCCATCCCTATTATCCACAGGAGGAAAATCCTCCTCCTATATCTGCCCCGTCATGGGTATTACCTGCGGGGGTGGGTAAAATTAACATCCCTAGTGGCAGTGGCACCTGTGGTGGCTGGGAGAAGGTGCATGAAGGAGAAAATAATAGGGGTAAGTGGCTAGAATGAGAAATTAAAATTTTAAAAATGGTTAATTTGGTAATTTTGATGTGTGTAAGTAAGGATCATGTAAAAGTCCAGAAGTAGGGGTGGACCAAATTAGACATCACCCCATATGCACTATGCAGCAAACCAGGTCAAGCAAGAAAGAACATTGATAATGGGTGGATGATACGTTGGTCTAGGGATGTTAGGGAGTTATGTTAGTTTTGTACAAGAAATGATCCATTAGAATAAATGTCAACTATTGGATTGAATTTTTTTAGAATTCGATAGCTGTTATTGGTGTCTTTTAGTAAGTGAGAAATTAATTTAAAATGTTGCTTTTGTGAATATTTGCAAAGAAACCCTTGGTATTGAGGGTTACAGCCATAGTAGCTACATGCCGGCATTGAGATGCGACGAAGAATGACGATGGTAAATCGACTTCACAATTGTGCGACAAAGCAAGGACACTAGGTAAGGGTTGGTGGTGGTGACATAGGCAAGGGCAGCATAGTGGTAGCAGTTTCAATAATCGCTTATTTATGTGTGTTTGGGAAAGCTGAAAGATTAAAATTATTTCAATAATCACTTATTTGTACAATTGCTTTTTGATATAATCACTTATGTGAGAATTAATTTATATTTAGATACTTCAGTTGAAAAGTGGTTTGAAGCATAATCTATTTTGTTTGGATTGCCTAAAAATAATTGATTTTGTATGGTAAATTACAAAAAAGGGTATATTACAATCAGTAGACAACATTGATGACCGTTGGTAAGGGGGTAGATTAGGAATATTGAACGGTGTGAGCATTGTGCATATGATTGTGGTAGCAAAATGCTCAAATTTTTGCTTCTACTTTTTTCTCATAAAACAGTTTAAATTATTAGATCATAGATTATAATCTGATGGAATAAATTTACCCAAATAAGATTTGTTTTTCAAAACAGCTTTTTTATGCAGAAACAACTTTTTTTTTAGGTTCCCAAACACACACTTTATAATTTTAGTATTTTCGATTTCAGTGTTACATCATTTCTTTCCACATTGCAGCAGAGCACATGCAGTAAAATGTGGGAATTGGAATTTACGATTTAAGAGTATTCGATTTCCAATTTTAGTATTATACTTTTGCTCTCCATATAGCAGCAAAGCACATGCAGGGTAACACATGGCCTTTCCTTGCGAAAATTGAAATTTACAATTTCAAAATTTTCAATTTTCGATTTCAGTGTTGCATTGTTGCTCTCCTACAATATCGGAGCACATGTAGCGGAATGTAGAAATCGAAGTTTACAATTTCAGAATTTGTAATTTCCTATTTTAGTGTTGCATTGTGGCTCTCTATACAAAAGCAAAGCACATGCAGCAGAACACGTGGCTTTTTCTTATGAAAATCAAAATTTTTGATTTGAGAGTTTCTAATTTCCAATGTTAGTGTTGTACTGTTGGTCTTCATGTGGCAGCAACGCACATGCTACGGATTATGGAAATCGGAATTTATGATTTCAAAGTTTCTAATTTCTTATTTCAATGTTACATTGTTGCTCTTCATGCGGTAGCAAAGCACATGCAGCGGAGCATGCGGCCTTTCCTTGCGAAAATTATAATATCTAATTTGAGTGTTTCCAATTTTCAATTTTAGTGTTGCACTATTGCTCCCCCTGCGGCAGCAAAGCACATGCAGCGGAACATGTGGCTTTTCCTTGGGGGAAATCAAAATTTTCAATTTCAGAGTTTTCGACTTCCATTTTCAGTGTTTCACTGTTGCTCTCCATGTGGCAGCAGAGCACATGCAGCAGAACAGGTGGCCTCTCTTTATAGGAATTGAAATTTACGATTTTAAAATTTTTGATTTTTGATTTTAGTATTGCACTGTTGCTCTCCATGCAATAGCAAAGCACATGCAGCCGAATGTGGAAATTGAAATTTACAATTTCAGAGGTTTTGATTTCCTATTTTTGTGTTGTACTGTTGCATCCGATACAACAAAAGAGCATATGCAGCAAGACACGTGGCCTCTTCTTGCGAAAATTGGAATATCTTATTTAAGTGTTTCTGATTTTTGATTTCAGTGTTGCACTATTGCTCCTCCTATAGCAACAGAGCATATGCAACGGAATGGGAAAATCGAAATTTATGATTTTAGAGTTTCTGAATTCCTATTTCAAAGTTGCACTGTTACTCCCCATGCCACAGTAGAGCACATGCAGTAGAACATGTGGCCTCTCCTTGCGAAAATTGGAATTTTTTATTTGAGTGTTTCATATTTTTTATTTCAATGTTACACTGTTGCTCCCCATGTAGCAGTAAAGCACATGCACTGGAACACATGACCTCTCCCTATGAAAATTACAATTTTCGATTTAAGAGTTTTCAATTTCTGATTTTAGTGTTGTACTATTGCTCTCCATGCAACAACAAGGCACATGCAGCCCAATGTGAAAATCAGAATTTACGATTTTAGAGTTTTTCGATTTTGTATTTCAGTGTTACACTGTTGCTTCCCATGTGACAGTAGAGCACATACAATGGAACATGTGGTCTCTCCCTCTCAAAATCAGAATTTTCGATTTGAGAGTTTTCGATTTAGTGTTGCACTGTTACTTTCTATGCAGTAGCAGGGCAAATGTAGTGGAATGTAGAAATCAGAATTTATGATTTCAAAGTTTCCAATTTCGTATTTTAATGTTGCACTGTTACTCCTTATGCCACAATAGAACACATGCAGCGGAACACATGGGCTCTCCCTGCAAAAATCAAAAATTCTTATTTGAGTGTTTCATATTTCCAGTTTTAGTGTTGAACTGTTGCTCTCCATGAGGCAGTAGAGCACATGTAGTGGAATGCAGAAATTGAAATTTATTATTTTAGTATTTTTATTTCCGATTTCAGTGTTGTATTATTGCTCTCCCTACGGTAGCAGAGCACATGCAATGGAACATGTGGCCTCTCCTTGCGGAAATCAAAATTTTTGATTTCAGAGTTTTTGATTATCATTTTCAATGTTGCATTATTACTCCCTTTGCAGCAGCAGAGCACATGGAGCACAATAGGTGGCCTCTCACTGCAAAAATCAAAACTTACGATTTTAGAGTTGCCATTGTTGTTCCTCATGTGTGTCAGGTGGAATTGGGTTATGCTCTTACATTTTTTTCTAAATTTTTAAATATGCTTACTAGTATTTCTTATTATAGATAAACTCTAATTGCAGCCTTTGGTTTTATTTTCATCATATTAAAATCATGCTAGTTTGTTGTAGATGTATAGATTTACTTGATACTTCTAATGTTTTGTTAGTTATTGAATATAAAAATAAGCATACGTGCAAGTTATGCATACATGTGTACATTTGTAAATAATATATAAAATATACTATTAATCCTTATCTTTTATATACATGACTAGAAATAGTCGGAATAGCGACTTTTTTTTTGTCGCAAAAAAATTTATTTGCAATCGATTTTGCGACTGATTAGAGTAGTACGGGACAAATTTTTGGAGAAAAAAATCGATCGCAAATTTATTTTTTGCAACCGATATGTGAAAGTAAAGAAACAATTTTGACAATAGAAATCGGTTGCAAAATCAGTCGCAAATTTTGCATTTGTGACTAATAATAAAAGTCAACAAAATAAATAGTTGAGAAAATTACAGTCGCAAAATTGACCGCAAAGTTTATATTTTGCGATCGAAAAATCAGTCTCAAATATAAAAAATTTGTCCACTGAAATTTCCTTAAATAAATTGTTGAAATTTGATTTGTGATCGAAAAATCATTTGCAAAATTATTAAACGGATTGCTCAACTTTGCGACCAAAAAGTCGGTTGCAAAGTTGCCAAATAATAGACAACGAAAAAGATTGAAATTTGCAACCAAAGAATCGGTCGCAAAATTAACACTCTAACAATATTTGGGACGAAAAAATCGGTCACAAAATTAAAAATTTAATTTCGGTCGCAAAAATCTAGACTTTTTTCCCAACTTTGCGATCGAAAAATCATTTTATTGTTTTGCAATTGGTCGCAAATTTTGTTAAAGTGTTAATTTTGCATCCGATTTTTCGATCCCAAATTTGAGCCCCAAATTTCATACAGTTTATTGTTTTGTAACTTTGCGACTGATTTTTTGGTTGCAAATTGAAAAACTTTAACATAAAAAAGTTGCATAACCCATCTCCCCTATTCTCCATTATTCTCTTATACCTTTACTTTCCCAATTTCTCTCCACCGCCAACCCTCCCCCCACCCCAACCCTACATTGCCATCGCTGCTCGCCTATGCCAAAGGGGACACCGCTGCAGAAGCCACGAAGACACTACTGCAAACCTATGAAGAAGCCACTGCTGCAGGTTGCCAACGCTGCCGCTGCTGTCTAGCTATCATCGCCGCTTCAGATCCATTACCGCCTTGCCAGATTCGCTGCCGCTACTCCTCCATTATGGTGCTCTCATTTGCCTCTTTTTTTTTTTTACAAAATTACTATTCTATTTTTTTTTGAAATAATTACGAAGTGTTTATCTGTTGTTAGTTTGTTTGTTTTATTTAGTTTTTTAACTAACATTACTTAGTTGTTTGTGTTGTTAAATTGGTTGAGATTTTTGTGATTGATTTTTTATTTTATTGGTTGATTATTGTTGTTAATGGGTTGTTGTTTTATTTGAAATTTGTTTTAATTATATTGTTAGGTAAGAGTGAGAGTATGGGGTTGTTCTAATTTTTTTAATTCTTCAGATCTTTTTTTTTTTTTTTTTATGTAATGAGAGTATTGGTATTGTTAGTTAATTGTATTGGTTTGTTTTTGTTCTTAAAGCGATTGAGGTTGTTGTGATTGATTTTTGATACTATTGATTGATTGAGAGAGTTTGTTATTATTAAGAATAGATGATTTAATTTAAATAGGGTTTAATAAAATTTTTTGTTGATGTTGGTTAGATTGTTTTTTTGATATTATTAGATTATTTTTTTTCTATTAATGATTATTGAATATCTATTTAATTTACTGAAGACTAAATGGATAGATTAGAAGATAACATAGAGATTGTGGAAGACTCAATTTAGCAAGTTGAAGACTCAATGGAGAATGTTAAAGATATAATAGAAGTTGACGAGGAATCAATGAAAGTTGAAGATTCAATGGAAAGAATTGAAGAACCATGAAAATGAGAACTAGTTAGAAGTATATTAAAAATTTATCTTCCAAAGTTTTATTAAGAAGAACCTTATAGTTTGGTCAACAATATATGTTGTTATCATTTTTAGTTTATGTATATTGTGTTTAGGATATATATAGTTGATAGTAGTATTGATTATATTATGTATGTTGAAAAACTTGTTCTTATTGAATATTATTTAGACAAAAAGATGTATTATAGATTATTGCATATTATTTTCTGGACTGTTGTTGAATTCAAGTGTATTTAATTTGGATTTATAATATTTTAGTGATTTATTTATTTTTTTCTATTTTTAACTTTGCGACCGATTTTACTACTGAAAACATATGGTAGAAGGCATATCGAATTCCATATTTGTGACCAAAAAATCTGGAATTTGTGACCGATTTTTCGGTCATAAAATAGTCAACAAACGATCAAATCAAATAATATACACAATTGCCCTAAGTAGGTCGCAAATTTTTACGGCCAATTATATTTGCAACTTGTCTAAATATAACAGAAAAAATCGGTCGTAAAAAGTTTTTGAGACCAAATTGGCTCTTTTTTGCCATAGATTTTGACAATTTTCAAGTAGTGATATATATTTACCGGCTCATATTAATAATATAATTATAATAATAGATGATAATAAATATTAGAATATATTTTGAGTTTGATATTAATAACTAATCATTAATAAATGATAATTAATAAATAATTAAATTTAATAATCATCAATATTAAAAAAATATGTAATCACCCGTCAATCAAATGGGCACAAAATATAGTACATATTAGAAAACACTCCAATTTTCTTTTTTCTTTTTTATTTATCTACTCCCCACGTGATTCATGCAGTGTATTAAAAAGGGCATCTAATCACCATCTACAAATAAGATAAAATAAGGAAGAAGAGAAGAAACGATGATTATTATAATTGAGATGCCATGATGTGACTTTTTTTGAGAATGAAAGAGCCAGGTAACAGAATTGTACTAAGTTCTTGGATTTTCGTAGCAAGATTACTGCGTTTAAAGTCTAAACAAAAGTTATTCTTTTTATTTTTTTATTTTTTTCAAAGATCGCTTAAGAGCGATTACCGCGTTGGTGTGTCAACCATCGGGCTTAATTGGGTCTATCTTTCCATTTTTTATTTTTCCTCTGTCATGTGGTTTACATCATATGCACTGTGTAGCACACCAGATCAAGTAGCAATAAACATTGATAGTGTAACTGCATGGACGTGATTAGCATTTTGGTCTCTGAATTGAAGTTACAGACGTATTATTTAAGGATTGTGTGATGATTCTTTCAGGGCTTAGACTGCAGCTGCTGCAGGATGTAATATATGTTGTTTCCAAGGAGCTAATATCTGAACCCTGGGAGTAAAGTGTTCAATTTTCTTGCTGAATTACAGTTGCCGCAGAATATGTAAAATTTAGTTCAAACTCTCCTGTCATGATGCTGCGGCCATAATTCTGGTTCAACTTTAAATTGCATATTAATTTTCTAATTTATTAAACAACACTCAAAACAAGCTGTTCTGTTAATCATCAGCTCATTGTTACCCCCTCTTACGTTAATCGTGCTACTGTTTCTTAGTTACAGAGGGGATTTTTGTTCTAGTTTATTTTCATTAATAATTTTATGATATTTTAAAGTAAACATTATTATTTATTTGGTTAAGTCTTCAAATATTACTTTTCTCAGACCATGCCTTACACGTTCGGTTTTACTCTTTTGTATTTTTTTTTAATTTGTTATCCTTTTGTATTATGACTAAGTCTTTTCTTATCTTTATGTGATGCACAATTGGCTCTTTTTTTTCCCACGCTGGTTGTTGAGGAGCGTTGGGCAAGGGAAAACATTCTTTAATTGTTTCTTTCGTGGTGATTTCTATAATATGGTGCCTTTGGATTTTGAAGGGTTTTGATGGCCCATTTTAGGTGTATCAATAATAATTGACAACTCTATTACGTTAATCCATGTCAGATTCTTATGTGGCATGATTTTATTTTTAATATTAAAACAAATGCAAGGTGAAAAAATTGTATAAATTTTTTTATGTTAAAAATCCCTAACGCATATTACAAAATTTAAATTACTTTTGAAAATAGAAAGTATTGTCTTAAATTTTCACTATGATACGTATTTTTTTATGTAAATAAATTGCATTAAATTTTTCACTATGATACGTATTTTCAGTTAATCATCAAAGTTTGAAAATAGTAGATTAAAATGACTTACATATGACTTATGTGTATATAGAATTTCAAGTAGGTTTTGCTCAAATGTTAAAATAATAGTTGCCACAATATAAAATGATTAAATGAGTTAATTTCTTATAACTTTATACTGTTAATCAATACAATTGTAAAAAAGTGTCAAATCATAGTTGATAACTACCCATCATAACAATTATCTACCATTATTTGGTATTTTTTTGCAATTATATTGACTTATAGTATAAAATTATTTTATACTATCAATGCATAAAAATTAAACTCATATAAATCTGTGTCAAAAAAATTATTAATCAAAGATAAAAATTTATATGGTTTTTGTTGATACATCAACAATAATAAAATTTGAACCATTGACCTTATGCATACTACTCAAATCTCTCACTATTAAATCACTTCTAATGATTTAAAATTTATATGTTTTTATCGTCATAAAAATTTGGAGAGTATAAGTTTTATTTTTAGAAAAAATGTGAAAAAACATCTTTCGATATGAAATAATGAATTTTGGGATTTGGGATTGTGAATACATGACATAAAATTAAAAGGCGAAAATGAAATTGGAGGCCAAAAAGCTGAATTCCCCGTTGAAAATCCAAAGTCCACACAAAGGCTTGGCATCCCAACTTCAGGTATACAGTACAGAATTAACCAAACTAATAACTAATAAGCACACTAGATTTTATGGACTGATCCGATCCATAAAAGTTCTGCAAAGAAGAAATGAATAATTTGGGAAGTACGAAGGAAAACTTTAAAAAAGAAAATAACCAAGACGGAAGTTCAGAAGTAATTACAGCCCTGTACATTGATTCGATTATTTGTGGCACCTCTTCCAGAAGGAGACCAAACGTGTAGCCAGTTTAACGTACATCACATATGACAACAAAATATTCTTTTGGCAATAGTAACGTTTGATGTTGTTCACCAAGAAGTGTTGAGGTGCCAAAACTGGAGACTCGAAGCAAACTAAAAACGAGAGTGAAGAAGTCAGAACAATTTTACTTGCATATTGCCACCAGGACGACCAATCCCTAAACGGTGTTTTTTCAATTCATGGGTGAATTAAGTTGTGATTAGTTTTGAAGTTATCATCTCAACGTCATTTCCTTTGAAGGAGCAAAAATAAATTTCAAATTTAAATTTTTTCATTTTTCTCTTTTCAAACTATTATAATGATTTTCTTTTCCAATATGTAAAGTTATTCTGAGATACAATTCATCTATAACCCAATCTCCAAATCTATTTCAAGTCGAAACCGCTTCTCTAAAATTTTTATGTGTAGTGTGTTGCAGTGGAGCAGGAAGGGAGGGAAGAAGGAGAAATAAAGAAGGGAACAAGGAAAGATTTAGTGACCACCATGGTCACTAAATTATTATGTCCTACGATAAAACTTTCCAAATTACGTTTGTTTGCACTACCGTCCAAAATACGGCAATGACCTCACCTCAAATAACTATATGTGTCATCTTCTCGTTTGTGACAACTCAGAACTTCATAATGAAGAGGTTCTTTTAAGCTTCATCAGAGAATGCACCGTCGTAGAATAATTGACCAGTGGACATTTTCTTCCAGTCTCGCAGACTAGATGAAACGGGCATGAAGCTCAAGCTATAATCTTTGTGGTTGAGAGCTGATACAGAATTGGGAATGCTTCGGTTTGAAAAGGACTGGTCATGGGTTTGGAGCACCTGTTCGGCCATATCAGCTGAAGACATGACATGACAATGGTGGCAACTTGCCGTGCTTTGCACTCATTATTGGGCCATGAATGTTAGCAACCTTGGCTAAGGACTGGTCAGGCTTTTGGCCCATTTGAAGAAGGTTTCCAATGATGGGAAGAGGGGAAGGTCCTGGTGGAAATTTGTAGTTAGCTTTGCTACTTCTTGCTCAGCCTTTATTAATCTGACGTGACTCACGATTGACAGAATTGATCGTTAAGGTATAATCTTATAACTCAAAATTCATCAGACTGGCCCAAGGTTTGCCCGAAGGTGACTGGCCCGATTTCGATTCAAAAGTGACTAGCCTGATTGTAGCTCAAAAATTGGCTGGTAACCCAATTCTAATTGTCGACGAGCAACTGGCTTAAGTGGATAAAACGGGTTCAGACCAAAAAATTGCAAATGAAGTGGCTAAGCCACATGCCTACTGCGCTCGTGTGTTCGATCCAACAGGCAACAAAAAAAATAAAAGAAGAAAGCAATGTAGAATGCAACCAAAATAATAATAATAATGCAATCTAGATAATTCTCGTCATTGATTTTATTTCATAGTCATTTTATTTATTATTGATAACATTATTTTTTTTATTGCTTATTAATTTACAAAATGACCTTGATTTCATAGTCCAGAGCATTTATTATCTTTTCTTTTCAATATTTTTTTATCCATCATTATTTTAAGCAAAGTGCACAGGTTTTTTGTTTTTTTGTTGTAATCAACCTTCTTTATGCTTTTTCGTCAAAAACACACGAACCAAAATCGCGCGGTAGTTATTTTTTATCTCAATAAGTAAAAAACAAAATATAAAAGATAAAGATACAACAAACAGTTGGGATGTTTCGTATATCAGTTCGTGCAACTAGTTTTCGTACTAAACAGCAATTTTGTTTTCTTATTTAATCTATGTTTATTACATATAATCAAATATTGTAGAGATACTCTCGTTTCAATTTCATTTATAAGTAACCAAATGCAACGAACCAACGAAAGTGGAGGAGGCCTGTGTCAAAGAGGTTAGGGAAAAGTTGTAACTTCTGCATATAAAAATTGCGCATTTATGCTTTTCATAAAAAGAAAGGGACAAAAGTGACATACGTGTTTTTTAAATATAAAAGTTAAGAGTATCATACAAAATCATATAAAATATTGTACTTGATTTGGTGAAGTTTGTAAATGACGCAAACAAACTCCATTTTCTCAATGACGAAGTTTCGCATGCCACTCTTAAACAAAAATGATTATGGAGAGGGTGGATAACATACAACCTAGCCTTGTGGCCTGGCCTTCCCGTCTTTATTTAGCAACAATCACCATAACCGCACACCATAGCAATTGGTATAAATTTATAGAGTCCATGTTTATTTTTATTTTCGTAAAAAAAAAAAATTGTGAAAAAGCAAATCATCGAAAGCGAAGTTAAGAGGCCACAAAGGTAAATTCCCCGTTGAAAATCCAAAAGACCCAACTTCAGATACACGGCAAAGAATTAGCCAAGGAGCCATAGCCAATGAATAAAAACATTGGAACCAAATGAAACTCAAAAATATCTTTGTTTATAATTTAAAAATCAAAATTCAAAAAGAAATAGAGAGAGGGATAGAGAAAAGCCACCGCTATACCTCACGAGACCCAGAGTGAAAGAGAGGACTCTTCTTCAAGACTTTGCTCAGTCCTTACGCGTCGTCTCCACCAAATCCTTCTCTCTTCCTTTTCAACTCCTCCAAGGTCTGCTCTCTTAGCCCATTCTACCATTTTCCTTTCCGATTCTAGGTTTTCGTTCTTTTTTCTGTTACCCTAAACGAATTAGTTATCGCTTGTTGTCCTCAATTGATCACCAATTCAAAACAAAAATCGCTTTTTTCTTGGGGATACGATAGAACTAGTAAAAGGGGGTGCGAGATGGGTGACAATTTGATGGATAAAGTGAACGCCTTGGGAGAGCGCTTGAAAATTGGTGGCGCCGAGGTGGGTCGGAAGATGAGTGCTGGAATGAGCTCCATGAGCTTCAAGGTGAAGGAATTTTTCCAGGGTCCCAACCAGGTCGATAAGCTTGTTGAGGATGCCACCTCTGAGTCCCTTGATGAGCCTGATTGGGCCATGAACCTCGACATCTGCGACCTCATCAACACCGAGAAGGTCAACAGCGTTGAACTGATCCGAGGGATCAAGAAGCGGATCATGATCAAGAGCCCTAGGGTTCAGTATTTGGCCCTCGTCTTGCTTGAGACTATTGTTAAGAACTGTGAGAAGGCGTTCTCTGAGGTGGCTGCTGAGAGGATCCTTGATGAGATGGTTAGGCTCATTGATGACCCTCAGACTGTTGTTAATAACCGCAACAAGGCCTTGATCATGATTGAGGCATGGGGTGAGTCTACCTCTGAGCTTCGCTACCTTCCTGTTTATGAAGAAACTTACAAGGTAATATATTTGCATTTCTCAATTTCATGCCTGTTAGCCTGATTGTTTATGTCGTCTCAGGAGAAAACATAAAATTAAAACTTAGTAGTTAGTATTTGAAATAATACATGAAATGTTTGTTTGGACCATTTATACTTCTAAGATGCCTAGAAAGTAGAAACTCAAATTCTGTAGGGAAGGTTCTAGGAGCCTTACTAAGTTGAATTGTTAAGGTAAGTTACTACTGGTTCTTAAATTTGTCTTAATGGAATTCTTTTGTCCCCTTGGCAATTACGAGTGTGATTTTTTTTTTTTTTTTTCAATTCTTGAACTTTTGTTGCTTGCCACTTTTCTGGTCCAGAGTCTGAAATCAAGGGGTGTTCGGTTCCCTGGTCGTGACAATGAGAGCTTGGCCCCTATTTTTACTCCTCCCCGTTCGGTATCTGAGGCTGATGTCAATCTTCAGCAGCAGGTTCAGCATGATATTCCTGTGCAGAGTTTTGAGCCTGAACAAACTAAGGAAGCTTTTGATGTTGCTAGAAACAGCATTGAGCTTCTTTCTACTGTGTTGTCTTCTTCGCCACAACAAGATGTTTTACAGGTATATTTTTAGTTTTGTCATACTATTAGTCATGATTTCGTATGTACCATTTTGGATGCTCTCATCTGATTTTGCTATTAAATAATATATTATTTTGGACCAAAATGTGTTGCATTGTAGTTCTGTGTCTTCAAATTTTACTTTATGTTCAACCAACCATGACCATAGTTTTGGCACATTGTTTTGTGCTTTTAGGATATGCACTTAGCAGAGATTATATAAATTATCAATTATGGTGTTGAAATCCCTGACTCCCTGTATAAGTTTTATGATGGTATATATATTCCAATGTTTGGGTCATTGGAACATTAACAGCATCATTCAGGAGTTCAACGATAATGTTCTCCATTTCACTGTTTGGCTTTGCAGAATGCCTTGTAATAAAGGGAAAATTATTTAAGGTTCGAACTTGATTAGCTGTTTGCTAAAAATCCTTTGCTTTATTATACTTAATTATCCTTACAAAATAATATAAACACAGATGCACTAGTTAGATGATTTTAATGATAATTGGAATGTTTTTAAACTTAAACCTTGTCAATTTTCCCTGACCCTTCCATGATCTGTTAAAGATGTAGAATCGTTCTTAATGAGGCACAGTGCTGACGGAAATTTTTCGTGTTGAACTACTCCCATTGGGGTGTTACCTAATATAGACATATGACTTTTACCTAGTCTGTTATATTATCTTATTGTGATCCATGTTATGTTTATCTTGAACCTTACTGTTTGTATATTTCTCTTTTGATACATTTTTTTCACAGATCTAGAAGGTACTATAGTGTCTATATGTATAGTGGTAGAAATAGCCTTAAGTGTTCTCTGTAAATTAAGAGCCTTTTATTTGATTTTTTTAATTGTGCAGATTATTTTGATTTTGAAATATGGAATGTAAAAAAATTGTTGTAAAACATTCTACAAAGTACTAATATGCAATTGAAAGTTGGTAGTCTTTAGTCTTTTGAGATAGTTGACGGAATGAATTTATTGATGTTTTCTGCTATGGAAGTAGTGATATTCTCTCGAAAGAAAAATGGGCAGCTGATATTTGCTTGGTATAGTTTTTGTAGATTTCTTTTTTTTTTTAAAATAACAACCAAATTGCCTCCCGTTTCAGGTAATGCATTCCCTGCCATGGTAATGCAATGATGGCTACTGTTTATTTGGGTTGATTGCGGGGATTTATCAGGATACAATGATGATATTAATGTGAAATATTCTATTTATTCTCCATGTACTTAACTGGACAATACCCAAGCAAGAATTTCTTCAGTTATAAAAATGCTGATGTGATCGAGAGAATTGTTTTTCTGTTTTGAGTTTTTCTTTGGTTTATTCCCTTGTGAGGTTGCCAAACTGGGGATAGGTCTGTTCTAGCCATGTGAAGTTCCTTGGTAGGGAAGAAGCATATTGTATCAGTCCTCAGTGAATTACAGGAAAATAAGTCTGATATTTTTCTTTCATCTGTAGGATGATTTGACCACCACACTTGTACAGCAATGCCGTCGCTCACAGACTACTGTTCAGCGAATTGTTGAAACTGCTGGGGATAATGAAGCACTGCTTTTTGAGGCCTTGAATGTTAATGACGAGATTCAGAAGGTCCTGTCCAAGTATGAAGAACTGAAGAAGCCTACAGTTGTTCCAGTTCCGCCCGAACCGGCCATGATACCTGTTGCCGTGGAGCCAGAGGAGTCACCCCGTCATACGAAAGAAGATGCCTTGGTTAGAAAGCCAGCTGGATCAAGAACTGTTGTCCATGGAGGAAGCAATGATGACATGATGGATGATCTCGATGAGATGATTTTTGGTAAAAAAGGCGGGGACGCATCGGATGGGGGACAAGATACGAAGAAGCAGCAATCATCCAAAGACGATCTCATCTCCTTCTGAGCCGCATTACAGAACGACCCTGAAAATAGGACAGATTGCCTTTAATTAATGTCTTACACTTTTTTATCTAGATGTTGATTGCGGACTTTGTTCAGAATTTCAGACTGCTCGTTCCATTATTTTTTCTTGATTTGCACATTCTGTGCCTTATGTCTGAATTATGGTATATAAGTTCTTGGCATGGTATAGATGGGATACTTTATGGATAATTTCGATGAGGTTTCATTCATATTAATGGTTGTTGGTGCTTTATGAGCTATTAGTTAACTGCAATTCTCGTTGTATGCATGGAAGCGTCAAACTAGAAGCTTCCAATTGTTGCGTCCTTTCCACTTTTTCTCTCGTTTGTTTCTTATTTTGGTCATTGTCACTATTCCCGTGTCCTTGGAACCGTGAGAGGTAAAAGCAAGGGGTTAAGGTTCAGGCCCATGGGTAATGGTATTCTCCATTCCCTACAATCACAATCGCCGGATCTTCCTCACTCAGAAAAATGGAAAGGGAGGGGGCGAAGCGGTTGTCCAAAGAAAGGGAATATCATGGTTGCTTAGATGGTTCAATTCAAGAAATAACTTGGCTTTGTATTAAAAAAAGAAACGAGTAACTTGGCTCGGATAGGTCTCCTGATGGCGACCACAGAAAAAAAGAAAAAGAAAAAGAGAGGGTCTCCTGATGAAACATAAAAGCACATTGTCTGTTACAACTTGCCAATTTTAAACTCAAATAGTTTTTTGAGAATAAACAGATATACGAATGAGATTCTCAAACTCCAATCCAATAACAACAGAACTTTAGAAAATATATATTTAACAATAAATCAGCAACTTCGTATAAGATATTATGACTTAAATCTAGGAGAGCTTAGCCTAGAAGACTAACGTTACGAGCGATAGGACCTCATTATTTAATTATTATATTAAACTCTCATATTTATTCAATATGGATCCGATATCATAATACATGAGTAAAATTAAATTAAAATTTAAGGACATTTGTTAGGAATTTAAAAATAAATTCTATTTTTTTGAAAACATTGAATATTATAAACCATTTTTAATTTTTAATGTAATATTATTTTTTAGGTTGAATTTGAGCAAAACAAAATCGTTATTTTTAAAATTTAAAGTAAGTATACTCTGTGTTTAGTTAGCTTGATATCTATGAGGCGAGGATCGCCTCCTGCTGGCTGCTGCCCCATTCATGGTGGTAAGAATCAAATGAAATGGCAGGAAAGCACATCCCGATGGCGATGGCAATGGCAAGATCCAATTCGAGAATCCTCATCGTCGGCCTCCCACTGGTGGCTCTGTCCTTCCCGCTGCTCCTGTTCTCCTCCTCTCCCTTCCGCACCGCTCCCACTCTCACTCCCACTCCCACTCCCACTCCCACTCCATCTCCCTCCCATTTCCACCTTCCCAACACTAATATCGAGACTTCATTCGTGGCCTCACTGGAGCACTTCCTCACCCACAAAGCTCCACCCCCCAATTCCCCCTCCCTCCTCCCCGATGACACCGTCCTCGGACTCGGACTCGGACTCGGATTCCCTTCCCAAAACGACATCACCAACCTCGACAACGCCCTCTCCCACAACGACATGGATAGGCTGTACACTGATCCTTACTACCCAATGAGTCTTCCCCTTAGGGTTTACGTGTACAACATGCCGAGCAAGTTCACCTACGATTTGCTCTGGCTCTTCAGGAATACCTACAAGGACACCTCCAATCTCACCTCTAATGGCAGCCCCCTCCACCGCCTCATCCAACAGGTCACTCACTCATTCATTCGTTCATTCATTCATTGTTTCTGCCTATATCTTGGAATTCCAAGGAATTGAAATTGAAATTTGAATTTGTGGTGAATTGCAGCACTCGATTGATTACTGGCTGTGGGCAGATCTGATTGCTCCGCAGTCAGAGAGGCTTCTGAAGAGTGTTGTCAGAGTTCATCGACAAGAGGACGCTGACTTGTTCTACATACCCTTCTTCGCTACCATAAGCTTCTTCCTCATGGAGAAACAACAATGCAAGGCTCTTTATAGGGTGTGAGTGCTCTTCCCAACTTCCAACACTCAAATTTTCAAATGTTGTACTTGTCTGTTTTTTGGTACTCTTGATCCTTAACAACATTTCAGACTTCACTTAATGTGCATCCCGGATGTAATGCAATTATTTCATTAGTTTTTGGATAGGAAAATTAATTTTTGAGGAAGAAGAGGGAGACAATATTTAGAAACGGCAAAGGTTAATGCATTCTTCAAAAGCACACTAAACAGAAGGGAGAGGCATGGGTGTGCCATAGTGTCATTTTTTTTTTTCAAAAAAAAGAAATAATTGTCCTTTATGTCTTATTGCTCTAATCTAGTGTTAGATGTGGCTGTAGGAGGCTCTGAAGTGGGTGACAGATCAACCTGCTTGGAAGCGCTCTGGTGGAAGAGATCACATACTTCCTGTGCATCATCCTTGGTCTTTTAAGACTGTTCGCAGATACATGAAGAATGCTATATGGCTGTTGCCAGATATGGATTCCACAGGAAACTGGTTACTTTCTTAGCTGATATACATTTGTAAATTGGATTGGTATTAGTCATTTTAGCTGGTGTCAAGTGATCCTTTATTTTCATCTTTCAGGTACAAGCCGCGACAGGTTTTTCTGGAGAAAGACCTGATTCTTCCATATGTTCCAAACGTTGATTTATGTGATGCCAGATGTTTATCTGAAACAAATCAGAAGAGAAAAACGCTGCTTTTCTTTCGTGGCCGGCTCAAAAGAAATGCTGTAAGCAACATATCGTGCAATTACTGTTTACTTGATTGACTAACACATTGAAACTTTTAAAGTACATGAAAGTAAGATGTATTATCCTTGTTTGGTACTAAATTAATTACCGAGCAATTTATGTCTATGGATGGACTATCATATCAAGGACATTGAGTACATGAAACTAAGATGTATTGTACTTGTTGGGTACCAAGTAATTTTGACTATTTATTCATCTATGATTGATAAAAATCTTAATGGTGGACCTTCTGTTAGTCTTAGGTTATCATAACATGCATTTGGTATATCGTAGTGTCATTGGCTTCTTTTACTTAGCAACTTATAGGAGTTATCAGGTATTCAGTTGCAACATTCTAGGTCATTCGACTTGTCCTCTGACTTCTCAGACAGCATTCATGAGATTTCGTTTGTACGCTATGGGTCAGTTGACACTTGATAGGGAATTTCAGACAAAAGTTATAGGACTTGATTCTTGGTGCTGTATCACGAGACAAATACTGAATACTTTAACTGAAATTGTAGGAAAAGTAGCAAGGAAGAAAATATAATATGCTTGTGTTAGTATACATCTAATATCTTGAAATGTGTGCCTGTTTTTGAATTGGAGACAGTCAGAAATCAGAATTCAGAATATGATTTTGCTGACTAATGTTTGCCAACTGTTTTGTCATCTGTGCTTATAGCTTCTGGGTCAGAAGTCTCTTATCATCCCCCCCCCCCCCCAAAAACAAAAAAAAAAAACAAAAAAAAGGGGGCGCTTTTTTATCATAATTTTTGCCAGTTATATATGTGGCATTGTCTTAATATCTTTGTGCTCCCACAATTTCAGGGGGGAAAAATACGCTCTAAACTTGTAGCAGAGTTAAGTGGAGTCGATGATGTAGTGATAGAGGAGGGAACAGCTGGAGAGGGAGGAAAGGCAGCAGCTCAAAGTGGCATGCGCAAGTAACATGAGTTCAGCACTTCAATATAAGTACCCTGGTTACTTACTTTGTAGTAATTATTTGGTTGTCTTCCATATTATCAGGTCTTTATTTTGCTTAACTCCAGCTGGTGACACTCCATCCTCTGCCAGATTATTTGATGCTATTGTGAGTGGATGTGTTCCAGTTATAGTAAGTGATGAGCTGGAGCTTCCTTTTGAAGGAATACTTGATTACAGAAAGGTGTGTATGCATTTATAACAAGTAATTGATAAAGGGAAAAAATATTATTCACAATGAATAGTAAAATTAGAACAATGTAAACCAAAAAATATCAAGATATCCTCAGAAGCACCAAAAAGAAACAAAGAAGAACAATGCGAAAACTAGGAGTGCAACAGGGTTGCCCAGTCCCTCTGCATGTTGGAGACAAACACCCTTGAAACAGCCATGAGCGGAGAGAAGCTAAAAGGATAATCCCATCCTAAAGCAAATTTAAGGGCAATGAGACACCCTTAAAGGTGCACTGAGAAATTGCTAATGCCTTTTATTTTTCCTGACATATTTGCAGATTGCCTTGTTTGTTTCGTCTAGCGATGCTCTGAAGCCAGGTTGGCTTTTGAATTTTCTGAAAGGAATTAGCCCTGCTCATATAAATGAAATGCAACAAAATCTTGCCAAGGTTCGTGTTTAGGGCTTTGTAGAATTTACTTCACTCATTTTTTCTATCTGGTATTGTTATTTGATTCTTTTCTTCGTCAGCCTTTCTAGAACTGTCTACTGTTTCTCAGTGTCACGCTGAAGTATATTTTGTGCCCTGCTCAAATATTTATGGCCATAAGTAGCCTGCACAGTATTTATTTTCTAACGTGTATATTTCATTCATTGTCTTGCTCGTCTGATTGTTGTTTGATTATTTTTTTTTTTTTTTTCAGTACTCAAGGCATTTCCTATATTCCAGTCCAGCTCAACCGTTAGGTCCTGAGGACCTAGTTTGGAAAATGGTTTGTTACTGCCTTCCTGTTATCTTTTTATTTCTAATGTTCCTTTTAGATAGACTTCCGAGGCTTCACCCGGAGTAGGTAAATTGAGTGTTTTCTTCCATTGTAATTTTATATATTTTAAAAATGAAACAACATTATTTTTTTCAGATGCAATACATCCTTGATATAAGTTTGGTTCATAAGGAGGAATTCTTGATAGTGATTAGTTTTTTTCCTAGATGCCATTAGTCATTTAATGGACGAAGTAAAAAGATTATAAAAGATAGATGTCATCAGTCATTTGATGCACAGAAAAAGGGCAAGTAACTTCCGTTTTAACTATGGTTTTCTTTTTATATCTTGCGACAGATGGCTGGCAAGGTGGTGAACATCAAGCTTCATTCCCGAAGATCTCAACGTTTAGTGGAAGGATCTAGAAGTTTGTGCACTTGTGAATGCAGGCCTGCCAACATTACTAATACTGGTTCAATTATCTCTTAAATCATTTAGGTTTTCTTTGTAATTGTAATATTTGTGATTGTGCTCGATTTCTCTTGTAATTTTCTACTTACAATTTTGTATTCTTTGGTGGACTGCAATACTTTTCTTTTTAATCACTTAGAAGTTAGTTCATTTGACAGGGTAAAGAACTTGAACGTTATCAGAACAGAAAACAACCTAGTTAAGTCGTCTGATCAGATTTGGATGAGAGATAAAGGCCAACAAAGATCGTGATTGCGCATTGTCATTAACCGTGTTCTTTCTAGAGGAAAACTTGCTGTTGCTGATAGAGATAGAATGAAGTAAAAGAAACCGCTAAAAGATCAAATCGAATGCCTTGTTAGATTTGGATAGAAGAGGCCCGTGGGGACTCATCTTCACACGCCGTAGTAGCAAACAATAGATAAGATAGCGCATCAGATCAGATGTAGCGTCGACCCTTGTTTGTTTGGAGCCATGGTTGTAATTCATTCTTTCTTTGGAACAGCTACTATGTATATATGCCCTTAGACAGGTAGTTAGACGCCTGAAAAGTTGTTTGTTATACGTACCTAGGATTAGGAAGCATCAACGGTCATTGCAATGGGGAGAAAAGAAAAGCATCGTGCTTCAACCTGAGACTGAGCTAGTCATGCTTGCCATCTTGCTAGCAATGGACTTGCTTGGATCCGAAATGGAAATAAATAAAGGGACAACTGTTGCACACGAAACACGTACATGTAACGCGTATGGTAACGCTGTCACATCACTTGTGAGACATTCTTGATAGGCATCATACACGAAGCATGTGACAAACAGCGCACCTCCTGCATCACAAGGCACAAATCACAATCATTTGAGATGATGGCGATTCTGTATATGTTACAAAAAAAGTTGGCAAATGCAAGAGTAACAAAATAAATAAATTCATAAAAGAAGAAGGCATCAAGGAGTCAGAGACGCCGTTAATGTATTGTAAATATGAGACAGCGTTATGACAGATTGACAGCGAGCATTGGCTTGGTTTAACGTGTCTACGCGCACGCTATGCTACGCAAAAACATAAAACGCTACTTTCGTGTTTTGGTCAAATTATTCATGATGCATAGCATAGAACGGCAAGCATCTAAAATAGTTCTTTAAGAATAATAATTATACCTGTCACCTTCAATCATAATATAAATCAAATATTTGCGCTGAAAAAATTCATATCATTGTATAAATAGTCTTATTTAATTTTGAAATTTTCAATAAAGATAAGTCTATGATACCTAATTACTACTACGGCAACATTTTATTTTCACAACTAAACCAAGTCTTTAGTCTTAAATGAAATTTTGCAAAATGTTTAAGAGCCAAAATTTTTGCTGCTTGAAGTAAAACGGTTTTTCTTTTTGGACGTGTAAAACGGTTGAACAAGTGGAACAATTGAAACATAGGTAACAACATTGAACAAAGAAGTCCCCAAATTCAATATTGTTAGATACGAAAAACGTTAAAGAGCTCTAAACTTTATAAAAATTTAGTTGTCACAATAATATAACAAAAAGGAGATAAATTGTGTTATTACAAATTCTAATTTAAACTTAAATAAACACAAGTATTAAGACAATTATTCAACCCAACTAGCCAAGCGAAGGAGTAAGTGTAATGCAAAACTAACGATAATACGTTAATAAACAATTGATGATTGATGATTTGATGTATTCGACCATTCTGTAACTTCATACGATAATATTAAATGATAATAAATGGACCATAAGATAAAGCAAAGTGTAAAGTTGCAACCAAGAATAAGTTTATAGATTCGCCCAACAAATTCAACTACCACTTGACCTAAAGTTTTCGTGAATAATATTTTGGCGACATGAATTTTTAAACTCAACATTTGCAACATAAAATTGAACATACATGTTTCCAATCATAATGATACCAATGCAGTCTATATTTATTTATTTTTGAATTTAATTTAAATATATCGATAATATAAAATAATTTTATACTATCAGCTAATAAAAATAATAGAAAGTACCAACTTATATAAATAATTACCTATTATAATGAGAGATTCACTATAATTTTTTATTTTCTCTTATTTTTATTAATTAATAATATAAAATAATTTTACACTATCAATACATACTAATTAAACTCTTTATTTTTATCACAATTTTTCCTGAATTGACAACATTGTAAACCACTCGATTGCTTGCTTTTTATAATTTATCAATAACCAATAAATGTCCTTTTCCCTTCCAAGATGATAACATCTCTTTTTTTTTGGGGGGAGGGAATAATACGTCTTTTCTCATTTATAAATTATTAAGTTCACGAATTTTTATGGCAACAAAATTTCGATTAGAAACCACCCCACTTGGTCTGCTCTGTGACTTTTTGAGAATAGAGTACATCATTTTATTAAAAAAAGAAAAAAAGAAAAGAAAAAAAAAGGTGGAAAAAAAACAATATTTCTTTTTATCACATCAACATAACTTTCAGAAATAAATTATATTTTGAAAAAATGGAGATTGTTTTGTCCTTAGAAAGGGAGAAAGAGAATTTGAGAATAAAAACTAGACAATGCCCGAGGGATTCAAATAATTTCGTAATTATCTATATTTTTATATTATACTCAATAAAATTGTATAAATAATAGCATATAATTAAATTTTAAACTAATTAAAAACAATGAATAAATAATTTTGCTTTTGTAATGAATAGCCTTAAAAAAGGCACAATAAAAAATTGTCGTAATATGACCCATAAAAAAGATATTTGTCCTAATAAGAAAAAATAGCATATGAATGCCATCCCTTGAATCATGGCTCGGTAGTGATTGATTGTACTTTTGGTCGCGACTCACAACTACCAGACCAAGTCTCTCTCTGTCTTAGCTCTGTCTCTCTGCGTATGCGCGTGTCTTTTTGATACTATAAGGTGACAGTTGTAGAGCAACAAGTTCCGTAGTTTGAAGCTTTCCCATCACAGTTAGAACCAAATCTCTCTTGTCAATGGGCTTCTGATACAAAGAGATCTGAAACTGAGTGGCATTTAGATTTGGTATTCCAAAACAAAGAGGTATGTTATGTTATGTTTGTATGCTTCATCTTTCATCTTGTGGGCACTGCCTGCACCACCCTTTTGTGAGATATTCTTTCATGTGTGCTTTTCTGGTTCAAGCTATAAACTTTACGTAATGGCTCTTCTTTAACATGTAATGGGCTGATTTGAAAAAAAAAATGGCGAGTAAGCAGTGGAAAAGGTGAATTGAGCAAGATTTTCTTTTTGAAAACAAAAAATTATTTTTTGATTTAATTCCTGGGATTTTAGATTAATGATGATTTGTGGGTTTCAGCAAAGCAGAGAAGTCAAATGTGTTCACCAACTCAAGCTGATTCGTTAATGTCATTGTGTTTCTGGCTTGGTAGTTGGGACATCTGTGCTTCTTTTTTCTCTTTTCCCTTTTTTTTTTTCAATAAAAAAAGTTTAGAAGGACTGAACAATTTTTTCATCAGAATCTAGTCCGATTCTGAGCTTGTCTCTTCAAGTTGGTTTGTTTACTGAGAAATTGTGATAATGAAAAAGAAGATTCTGGGATCTTCTGGTAAGGGTTTAATGTAATAAATGTCCATGAGTTGAATGTCTCCATCACAGTACTTTAGATTCAGGGTGAACCTGTTGTCTCTCTTTTCTTTTCTTTTCTTTTCTTTTTTTTTTTCTCTGGGCGACCACACTACATGGAAGGTTACTTGATTCGTGATTACTTTATTGTCCCAAGCTATTTCTTTGATGTTTCTGCGGACATTTTGACATTATCTGTACACTCTTCAGAACTTTACTGAGATCTAGCGCTTCGCTTTGTTTATTGTAGTAGAATCGAAAATCATATTACAGCATTTTTCAGTAAAAGTTCAAAAGCTTTGAATTGTCTTTGACTTGAATAGATTCGCTTTAGTGTTTCCTTCTCTATTGTAGCACTCTGAGCTATGGATTAAGATTCATCTTTGATATTTGGTTTCAGTATTTATTTATTGTTATAGGTTTGTTTCTAGTGAAATAAATTAAATATAATGCTGATTAAGATC
This sequence comes from Pterocarpus macrocarpus, assembly GCA_031439585.1. NCBI lineage: Eukaryota > Viridiplantae > Streptophyta > Magnoliopsida > Fabales > Fabaceae > Pterocarpus > Pterocarpus macrocarpus. The sequence goes on along the minus strand of CM062520.1, from coordinate 75,572,369 downwards.
TGATTTGCGAAATATCTGAATTTCAGGATATTATAATCAGTCTTAGTTCGAAAATATGGCTTCAAAATCATTTAAGCCTAGTCGATTATCTCAATCAAGTTCAACAAAGTCTGATGTAACTGAAGGCCAGAAGCACTCTGTACCTCCAACTGTCACATTTGGCCGGAGAACGTCCTCAGGCCGCTATGTCAGTTACTCTAGAGATGATCTTGACAGTGAGCTAGGGAGTACTGACTTCGCGAATTATACAGTGCATTTACCACCGACCCCTGATAACCAACCTATGGATCCATCAATTTCACAGAAAGTTGAGGAGCAATATGTGTCGAATTCACTCTTCACAGGTGGATTCAATAGTGTTACAAGAGCCCATCTGATGGATAAGGTGATAGAATCTGAAGCGAATCATCCACAGATGGCTGGAGCAAAAGGTTCATCATGTGCAATTCCTGGTTGTGATTCTAAGGTGATGAGTGATGAACGTGGTGTTGATATTCTTCATTGCGAGTGTGATTTTAAGATATGTAGGGATTGTTATATAGATGCAGTAAAAACAGGAGGTGGGATATGCCCAGGATGCAAGGAGCCATATAAGAACACAGAACTAGATGAAGTGGCTGTGGATAATTCACGTCCCCTTCCACTTCCTCCGCCGAGTGGAATGTCTAAAATGGAGAGGAGATTGTCCTTGATGAAGTCAACGAAGTCAGCATTAATGAGGAGCCAAACTGGAGACTTTGATCATAATAGGTGGCTCTTTGAGACAAAGGGAACCTATGGCTATGGCAATGCCATATGGCCAAAGGAAGGAGGTCTTGGAAATGGAAAAGAGGATGAAGTTGCTGAGCCAACTGAGTTGATGAACAGACCTTGGAGGCCGCTTACTCGGAAACTGAAGATACCTGCTGCTGTTCTGAGCCCATATCGGTATAAAGCCTTTAGTCTTAAATACTTTATTTGAAAAAATGATAATTTATTGACAATAACCATAAAAGCATTTTCATTTTTTGTAAAATGATTTTACTAAATAAAACAATGCAGTCCCTCATTGTTCTGAATGGCCATTTGGCATCATAGCATTGCAACATGTCATTGATTGGTGTGTGTATATATATATATATATATATATATGCACAAAATAGATAATAGTTTAATGTGTTTGGGATTGAAATTTTGATAGATAAATGTGGTTTTTACATTTGGGCATGGCAATTGAACAATATATTGAGACATCAATTATCTATGTCATCTTACAATTTCCTTCTTCCTGTTGCGAATGTTTTTACAGTATGCTCATTTTTATTCGTTTGGTTGTCCTGGCACTGTTCCTGATGTGGAGAGTCAACCACAAAAATACTGATGCAATCTGGCTGTGGGGCATGTCTGTCGTTTGTGAGATATGGTTTGCTTTTTCCTGGCTTCTGGATCAACTGCCCAAACTATGCCCAGTAAATCGTTCCACAGATCTCAATGTTCTGAAGGAGAAGTTTGAGATGCCAACTCCTAACAATCCCACAGGAAAGTCTGATCTTCCAGGCATAGATGTCTTTGTGTCTACTGCTGATCCTGAGAAAGAACCACCTCTTGTCACAGCAAACACCATCTTGTCTATTTTAGCTGCTGATTACCCTGTTGAGAAGCTTTCTTGCTATGTTTCTGATGATGGAGGTGCACTTCTAACTTTTGAGGCAATGGCTGAAGCTGCCAGCTTCGCCAATGTTTGGGTTCCCTTCTGCCGTAAACATGATATAGAGCCCAGGAATCCTGAGTCATACTTCAACTTAAAGAGAGACCCTTACAAAAACAAAGTGAAGCCAGATTTTGTCAAGGATCGAAGGCGGGTGAAGCGTGAGTATGACGAGTTCAAGGTTAGGATCAATAGTCTGCCGGACTCTATCCGTCGTCGGTCAGATGCCTACCATGCCAGAGAGGAAATCAAGGCCATGAAACTTCAGAGACAAAACAAGGAAGATGAACCTGTAGAAACTGTAAAGATTCCAAAAGCAACGTGGATGGCTGATGGAACTCATTGGCCAGGTACTTGGTTAAATCCTACATCTGAGCACACAAGGGGAGACCATGCTGGTATAATTCAGGTACTAAATAGGTTCTCATGGGGTTTTGTTCAAGTGTTTAATTAGTCTTAGAGAGATGAGTGATGATTATTCTTCATGAATGATGCAGGTAATGTTAAAACCTCCCAGTGATGAGCCTCTTCTCGGAAATGCTGATGAGACAAAGCTCATTGATCTGACTGATGTTGATATCCGACTTCCCCTTCTTGTTTATGTTTCTCGAGAGAAGCGTCCAGGCTATGATCACAACAAAAAGGCAGGGGCCATGAATGCCTTGGTTCGAGCCTCAGCTATAATGTCTAATGGTCCTTTTATACTCAATCTTGACTGCGACCACTATATCTACAACTCCAAGGCAATGAGGGAAGGCATGTGCTTTATGATGGATCGTGGAGGTGACCGCATTTGTTATGTCCAGTTTCCCCAGAGGTTTGAGGGGATTGACCCCTCTGATAGATATGCTAATCATAACACAGTCTTCTTTGATGTCAACATGCGAGCCCTTGATGGACTTCAAGGGCCAGTCTACGTGGGAACTGGGTGCCTTTTCAGACGCATTGCGCTTTATGGTTTTGACCCACCACGCTCAAAAGAGCACCACCCAGGTTGCTGTAGTTGCTGCTTTGGCCGTCAGAAGAAGCATGCATCAATGGCAAGCACCCCTGAAGAGAACCGTGCACTAAGGATGGGTGATTCTGATGATGAAGAAATGAACCTATCTTTGTTCCCTAAGAAGTTTGGAAACTCAACTTTCCTCATTGACTCAATCCCAGTGGCGGAATTCCAAGGCCGGCCACTTGCTGATCACCCTGCTGTGAAAAATGGACGCCCACCTGGTGCTCTCACCATACCCCGTGATCTTCTTGATGCATCAACCGTGGCAGAGGCCATCAGTGTCATCTCCTGTTGGTATGAGGACAAGACTGAGTGGGGGCAGCGTGTCGGATGGATCTATGGGTCAGTTACTGAGGATGTCGTCACTGGATATAGGATGCACAATAGGGGATGGAAATCAGTTTACTGTGTGACCAAGCGTGATGCCTTCCGAGGAACTGCTCCCATCAATCTCACTGACAGGCTGCATCAGGTCCTTAGATGGGCTACTGGCTCAGTTGAAATATTCTTCTCTCGGAACAATGCCCTCCTGGCTAGCCCAAAAATGAAACTTCTTCAACGTATCGCGTACCTCAATGTCGGAATTTACCCATTCACTTCCATATTCCTTATTGTCTACTGCTTCCTTCCCGCACTGTCCCTCTTCTCTGGCCAGTTCATTGTTCAGACCCTCAATGTCACTTTTCTTTCTTATCTCTTGGGCATCACCGTGACTTTGTGCATGCTTGCAGTGCTTGAAATTAAGTGGTCTGGCATTGAGTTGGAAGAATGGTGGAGAAATGAGCAGTTTTGGTTGATTGGAGGGACCAGTGCCCATCTGGCTGCTGTGCTTCAAGGTTTGCTCAAGGTCATAGCAGGCATTGAAATCTCATTCACATTGACTTCAAAATCTGCTGGTGATGATGTAGATGATGAGTTTGCTGATCTCTACATTGTCAAATGGACATCCCTTATGATACCACCAATCACAATTATGATGGTTAACTTGATAGCTATAGCAGTTGGGGTTAGCCGAACCATATACAGTGTTATACCGCAGTGGAGCCGTCTAATAGGTGGCGTTTTCTTCAGTTTTTGGGTATTGGCTCATCTCTACCCTTTTGCAAAAGGATTGATGGGAAGGAGAGGGAGGACACCTACCATTGTTTTTGTGTGGTCAGGCCTGATAGCAATCACAATCTCCCTACTGTGGGTGGCAATCAATCCCCCTGCTGGTTCTAACCAAATCGGTGGTTCATTCCAGTTCCCATGATAGGTTATTCTTTTTGTCAGATGAATCTGTCAGCAATGTTTTTTTGTTGTTTAGATTCATACATATATATATATATATCTTGACAACTTAATGGTAGTTGTGACTTGTGAATGGACTTAAATTATGCTGTATTGCTGTCTATTATGCTTATGAATTTTGTTTAGAACTTAATTCCAGAAATGAGAAAATGGTTTAGCTGTCCACTGTCTACTGGCAAGGCTTTTTATCAATAACTCATTTGTTGTGTTCGCTTACATAAATCAGCAACTGCCCTCGTGTCTCTGATGATTATGCCTCAAAATTATTTGTTGTTTGAATTTATAGAACTTTCGCCTATTTCTTCTCTTTTTTTTTAAAAATATTTTTTCATTTTTATGGTCCCCTCGTAAAGGTGGTCTTTTCATATAACGCAGCGACGAGGGGCTTCCTTTCCATAGACGCTTACATATTGCGAAGAAAATGTAAACAGGAGCACATGGTCATGATTTTAATGAGGATCTTGTTTCAGAAGCACATAAAGTAAATCTATGTAGCCTTAAATACTACTAGCAATCAAGCATCTGTCTCGATTTTATTACACGGTTTACAGTAATGTTATTCTATTAGTTTCTTGAAATCATACTCTAGCTAAAAAGTTACTAATAAGTAATAACCCAGCCTGAGCAGCCACCAAATAATAAGATGCATTTGAATTTACAATAAAACATGTCTTTGTTCCAACCACTGTGCAGGCCCTCTACAGAGGATAAGCCGATTCGCTTGAAGAGACTCTTTTTTATGATCAGACTCGATTATGTTTTGCATGAATAGGCTCTGTAAGATCCTGTAAAATAAGTGATGTGGTATAATGTGCCTTATCCATTTCACTTAACTTAATAGCATGGAAATGCATTCATTTCCTATGCATTGACAAGATTTCTGATACTATTAGAGTGAAACAAATGTATCTAAAGAAGAATAGGGGTTAGATTCTATTAGTAACAAGTAAATCCTTTGTATGTCAAAAGTCTTGAGATTCTTTTTTTGAGGGGGAGGCAGGATAATAATTGCAAGTTCTGAGATGACCCTGAAAGCACTATCAATTTAAAAAAGCCTACTTGGAGTATTGAGCATTTATTTAATAAGAACTGAGTTTTTCACAATAGATAGATGTATAATTCCGGAAAAGAGAATTGAGTCCATTTTTTTACATAGAATCCTTAAATATGTGTAAATAACATATAAATTTTTCTATAGGCACACTCGGTTTGTTTGATCAAGCTAGATGATAAAAAATTATTATGTCTAATTCTTTCGGAGGATGGATCTATAAAAATTCACCTATCCCAATAACAAAAAAATCTGACTTAAATGATACTGTATTAAGAGTTAAATTGACTAAAGGAATAGATCATAATTATTATGAAAAATCCGCATGACCCAACGATCTTTTATATATTTTTTCCACAGTTATTCTAGGTACAACTGTAACGTAAGCTTAGGAATTTTAGAACTATCAACAATTGAAAAATCCGCAGATTCATTTGCAACTCCTTCGGAAATATTGCCTAAGTGGTATTTCTTTCCTGTATTTCAAATACTTCATACAGTGCTCAATAAGTTATTCGGCGTTCTTTTAATGGTTTCAGTACCAACCATAGTTCTGTGATTCACGGATAGCCTTTATGTTGTTCTCCCCAGTCCCGGTAGGAAAAAATTGACGAAACCGAAATAACAATTGATTCAAGCGTTCGGAAAATCTAACAAAAATTAATCCATTGATCAAAACCAAGTAATAAAAGTAAGAAAAACAATGAGATTATTTAACAGTTATCTTTGGCCGATACAAAATGCCTCTTAATATTCTTGTAAAGCCAAATCGGCTTCCAAAGCAAGCCAGAAACATTTGGTCGTTTGTAGTGTGACCAACCTTTGCAACCTCAGCAATATCATTTAGATTTCTTTCCTTGCTTCTTCTTGATAACTTCATCAATGTACATTATACCTTTGCCTTTGTAAACTTCGGGAGGCTTACAATTGCGCACAGTTGCAGCAAACTGGTGCACCCTTTGCTTGTCTATTCCAGTGCAGCAAACCACATTGTTCTTGAAGCAGAAAACACGTACCGCAGGTGGTACGGCCAATTCAACCTCATGACTATATCCCAATTTGAGGTACAAGAGGCGCCCTTGAGCTTCGGCTCTGGCTTTGTATCCAACACCAACAATCTTCAGAAAACGGAAAAACGTGGCTTCCATTTATGAACACAATTTTATTGCCCAAGATCTCTACAGAACACACAGAATGAATTATGAGGAGTCAGGAGGAGAAAGCAAATTAAAACGAAAATAAACATAAATCAGAGGTGCTACATACATTTTAAAGAACAAGTCACATTCATTATTCAGTGTTCACGACTTTGACTTTTTCTTTTTTTTAAAAAAAAAATTCGAAATATGACTTACACTACGGCAACTGATTATTACACTCAACAATAGATCTACACAATTGCACTCAACAACAACAGGTTGAATTTGAATCTACAGATTTAACGGCAAAAATATCACCGACGGTACCTGATGGCCGTGACCGCGAGAGAGAGAGAGAGAGCCAGGCCAGGAGAGTGGGATGCAAGGAGGACGAAGGAGAAGAGGAAAATAGGGTTTCTTAGTAGTTTCAAAATAGGCATTTCAATTTCATTATGGTGTTGTTTTCTATTATCAATTTTTGTCAAATTTTTTTTGGGTCAATAATTATTATTTTTTTGGGGTTAAAGAGATAATTCATTGAAAAGCCCAACATGTGGGAGAAATACAAGATAAGAAACAAGCAGCCCACTTGCCGGCAGAAGGCCCTTATAGACACTTGCTGGCATCGCTACGCAGAATCCTGCTTCCTATCTAAAAACACATTTTCACCCGAACCAAACACACCCAAAGACATGAGGGTTAATGGATTGTTGGATACGGCCCATTTGAATGCTCCCTACTGACTACTTACCAAGGAAGACCAACCGAAAAGAAAGAAAGAAATAAAAACAAATAAGCAAGTTTCGATCTAGTTTCAAAGTGGTAGTTTGAGCGTGCAAAAGTGAGAAATGAGGTCCAGAGGGCAACCATAAGTAACCAATATCACAACACAATGCTGCAGATAAAGCAAACAAACGGAAGTACAATCGATTCCCAGGTGCAAACTAGAACAATAGCTTCAAGTTAGATTCAAGTCAGATTACACAGAACGATAATAAAAATGCGTGAATTCACAGGGGTTTGAGCTTTAAGACACAACCAATAATAAAAATAATAATAATAATAGTGATGGCTCCCAAATCATAGGTTTAGGGTTTAGAAATAGCATTAATCGAATTGGAACGAGAATCCAAAAAGGAGGACTGAAACAAGTGGAGAGCACCAAAACAAATATTGAAAGTAAAGATTAAGAAAACTTGAGGACTTGCCTTCGCAGTTGGCAGAGATGAAAGTGAGTTGCGTGTACAAGTACTCCGAAACAGAGATTGAGGGCTCCGCCACTGCCACTGCTACTGCCACTGCCACCACTTCACCGTCAACGACAGCGCGAGGGAGCTCCAAACTCCAAAAGGAAAATGCACATCTTGGTAGCGGCCCTGGGCTTCTTCAATGAGGGGAAAAGAGTGAAGAGATTAAAAAAATAAATAGGGTGGATCCTTTGAATTATACTTACTAGTTGATAGTTGGTTTTTAAATTCATGACTGGACTTACACCGTCAGTGAAGATAGGGAACATTTTAAGTTAACAAAATTTCCTTCTTTCATTACCTTTATTAAATTAAAAGAACCTGCCATTTTGAGCACGGTAGGAAACATGCGCAAAAGCAATCAAATTCATAGGTTCCAGATCAGGTGCAGCTAAGTTTAGGGCAATATATATATTTTTTTAAATGATGTATGCCATGAGTCAACACTCTGCTTGTCGTATCCCAGAAGAAGTTGTGTGAAGCCTGAAAGTCATTTGGAGACTCTTATAGGTAAAAATATATCCTCTCAATTAAAAATTTTATATAATTTTATTATATATTAATTTATATTATTTATAAAATATTTTTATAGATCTTATATTTAACTTTATCTTCTTAATTAATACTAAAAAATAACATATAATAAAATCATATCAAATATTTAATTGAGAGAAGCCATTTGCCTATATGTATCGCCGTCGGCAATTCATGATTCTTATTTCTTTGTCTACCAGCCCATACCTCCACGGTTGACCACGCATTACTATACACATATTTTGCTTAATTCGTATTGTGTTGGAGGAAAAAAAGGTTTGTATAAATCTCATAACAAATATAAAAACATGAATTTGTGTTTTATAGATATATGCTACAATCGATACTAAATCTTAACCCTGCAATAAGGTAAAAATCTATCAAATTAGTAAGACAATTATATAACATTGGTAAACATTGAAAAGATAAAATGAAGTATGATATTTGAACATACCTATTAAACGTCAATTATAAATATCATGTACGAAATAGGTTAAAACACATTTATATTTTTCTAAAATTTTTTATTATATTTATTTTTCATCTAGTGCGTTTTTTTTAAAACACCATGAGTTATCATATGATTTATGATAGATATATATTATTGTAGGCCTAACTCATATTTTCCTATATGTACCTTTTATGATGTTTAACTTCACGTAGTGACCAGAAAGAAAACTCTGTACAAACAATAGCTCTTTTAAAAATAAATTTAATTTAAATACATTAACAATGAAAAAATAAATAAATTATAAAAGTATTTAATCATATATTATCACATTAATAAAAATATTTGACTCAGTCACACATTATTTTAAAAATCTTACAAATAGAAGTATCTAATTAAATAATAATATAAAAAAAATTTATAATGATAATAAATTAAAATTAATCTCTTTAAAAATTATTTTTTAACAAAAAAAAATTATATGTACTGAATAGTAAACGGCATGCTAACTAACCGCCTGCCAAGATTCCAAGAACACGGGAAGATTCTTAAGAATTTCTTGGAGTTTCAAATTGCAAACCTCCATCGCCACCAAATATTTGTAATAGCAACCATGCCTAATAAGAAATTAACAATATGTTCGATTGCTTATTCCTTCTTATTAATAAACTATAAACCAACCGTTCAAATTATGTTAGCCACTCTGTTGACCTGAGTTGGGTGAACATTACGCAGAGACTAGAGGAGTGTATTCAAGTTAATCCGGACAGCAAAACAAGAACACCATGTCTTTGTGTGTGTGTGTGTGTATATATATATATATCAATTAAAAAAAGCAAAACTTTGCTTCTTCGGTCTTCAACACAAACGTTATATCAATGAGTAATCACTCTCTATATATGTAGACAAGATTGTGTTTGCTTTTTACAATGAAGATCTAGTATTTAAAAAGTTTCAAACTGTCCAGTTTTTCTTTCAATGATAATTTAGATCAATGAGCTTATGTTTACTGTTAAATTTTTACTAAAATAAAATAAAAAATAATTTGAATAATGAGATTACTTCGTGATTCTTTTAGAATTATAAATATTTTTTTTATATTATTTTCAATTCATTGAATGTGCAAGTAAGTTTTTCTTAAACGACCGGGTTAGACTATTAAATCTTAAATGATTCAACTTTTATTTTTCAAAAACATAATTTATTTATGAATTTAATTTAAATGTACTGACAGTGTAAAACTATTTTACATTGTCAATCAATAAAAATAATGAAAAATACCAACTCATATAAATAACTACCCATTATAATGAGGGACCCATCATGATTTCTCACTTTTCCCTATTTCCATTGGTTGACAGTATAAAACTATTTTATATTGTCAGTGCATACCAATTAAACTCTTTATTTATTATTGTACCCAACTTTTTGTGCACGTTATATATATATATATATATATATATATAAAAGAAAGAAAGTAATTATTATATAAATTTAATATTAATGCACAATTAATATAAAAATATTTTATCCAAATATTCAATTATATGTTATCCTATTAAGAAGAATATTTGATTGTTAGAGCATCTTCAATGAGGTCATTTTCTATCCCAAATTATAGTGGGTCCCACTAAATCGGACTACCCTTTGGGGGTGTGTTTGACAAAGAAAAAAAAATAAAAGGAAATAAATTGAATGGATTTTTTTTTTTACAAGTATATTTAGATAAAAGAAAAATGGGAGAAAAGGAAATAGAAAAAGAATTATTTTTTCTTATTTATTTGTGTGAAAAAGTGCAAGGAAAGAAAAAAATAATGATGCTAAATAACAATTTTACCTTTATATCATTATAAAAAATTATTCCAACTATAAATATAGAGTTACATAAAAAAAATTAGTGAAAACATAAAAATTAATGTCATTTTATAATGCATTTACCTGTCAAAATAATGTAAATAAATATAATAGAAATTAATTTTCTATATTTATATAAAAATATTCACATCTATATTTTTAATTTATATTTACTAATTATATTGATTAATATTAAATAAAAAATTTAATTTTTTAATTTAATAAATTTAAAATAACATCAACCTTTTAAATTAAATCAATATTAATAAAAATAGATTATTTAAAATTATGTAAAATAAAAATATTATTTTATAAAATGCCTAGCCGTGTAGCCTTGTTCCATTCACTACAGTTAATCCAATTGAAGTAATTGTAGATACTGTAAAAGGAGGTGGGCCATGGGATAATATTGGAAATGAGTGTTGAAGTCCACTTTCCCTTAAATTTCCGCCCAAATTTGGGAGGAACAAGAATAACTGGATCCCACATGCATCTTTTTATCGTTTATTCTTTCTTTTGGGATTTCTTTCAATAACCAAACAACTGGGACTATTTTCCTTCCTTTCAATTTCTTTCCTTTCCCTCTTCTTCCTTTGATTTTCCTTTCAACCAAACAAAGTGTAGTTGTCTATTGGAGTGCTAAAACAAAATGGGACTAGTTCTATTAAGTTGGAACCAATACCATTTTTGTGTAGTGTAATAGGAGGATGCCACCTATTTTAGTGGCAAAAAAAGCATTGCAGAAAAGATCATGTAAGACTAAAGTTAGCACCAAAATTGATCCTTCCATTTGAGAGAAAAGTCTCAAATTTTATGACATATTAATTAAGTAGTGCTGATATGGCACAGAGTAGGATCAAAATTAGGATCTAAAGTGAGATAATATAAAGTCTTACATATACTAACATATACTTTGATAATAATATAAAACTCTTTTTATACTGACGGTATATCTAAATTAATTTTTTATTATATACTCAAATCCAAGACCTTTGATTAAGGGATCAAGACACTTATCACCTTAACCAACTTTATGTTGGTTGTGTTAGTTTTATTTGATTCTTATTTTGCGCATAATTAAATGAGTTTTATTCTTATAAGGTCTTTACATTTTTTCACATAAATTCTTATTAAAATTTGATTTAAAATATTGATACTTCACTACAAGAAAAATCAGTAAATAGCAACCGATTTTTTGGTCACTAAATAAAGAAAATCGGTCGCTAAACCTGATAGGAGACCGATTTACAAACATCTGTAACCAATTTCTATCAGTAGCCTAGTGAAAAGTTAGCGACAAATCAATTGAGCACTAAAATAGAGGTTGGTTTTTCAGTCGCTATTTCAATTACTAAATCGGTCATTAAATTAGTCGCTAATATGGAACTAATACTTTTCAGTCACTAATTTAGTTTCTAATTTTATGATTGATAAATCAGCTACTAAATCGGTCATTAAATCAGTCTCTAATTTATGATTGAACTTTTTCTGGTCACAAAATCGATTTCTAGTTAGTGACTGATTTATCAGTCACAAAATCGGTCGCTAAATCGATCACTAAAGTAGTCACTAATGTCATGATTGAGTTTTTCTAATGCAAAACGGTCTCAATTTCGGTAGCTAACTTCTATATCGATCACTAAATCGGTTGCTAATTACAAAATCGGTCACTAAATCAATTATTAATGTCTGATGATGTTAAAAAGAATGATTTTACATTTTTCGAAATCCCATTTTTAGGCGTCCAATATTCAAACAATTTCACCATCAAAGAAACATAAATTTTATATATCAGTTCAACCAAATAAACTCCTAATACTAAACAAATATTAAACATCATGCAAACAATTAAGATTCATTAAATTACAAATGGAAAGGTAGATAATATCTAGTCCTACTCAAGTCTCAATAACTAATCCTATTCAAGTCTTAATAACTAGTCCTTCTCAAGTCTGAATAATTAGTTCTACTTTAGTCTTAATACTAGGCCTACTCTTGGTCCATCTCTAGTTGTCAGTAACTCTAGTCCTCCTTTAGACCTCCTCATCACACTCGTCCTTCCTTTGAGTTATGTCTCCAACCAGTAGTTGAAACTTAGGAAATTGAAAATTCATCCACTTCATCATATGCCTTTTGGTACTTATATGAGAAATTCCTCACAATATTGAGAATGCTCTCAACTAATTAATCCACTTTTTTCACTTTCTCTAATCACTAAACACGAAAAAGAGGAACAAAGATCAAATCAAAAACAACAAACACACCAAACCTTAATGAGGAATATATCAAAACGAAGATAAAGGAACTTATATGAGAAATAAAGGAGAAAAAAGATCAAACTAAGAACAATAAGCACACCAAACCCAAACAAGGAATCTATCAAAATGAAAATTGAAATAGTAATAAACCTTATAAAACTAACTAATTTTCAAGTAATGGACATAATATCAAATAGAGCCATATCACTCCTTTTGTTCACAATCTAAGCAATCATTTTGTTCTTTCTATTGGTATATTAGACATCTAAAAGTTAAGATCAAAAGTTAAATATACAAGTTAAAAATTACTCTAATCCAAGCACAAGAGTATGGCAACATGTTAGCCACATGGTTTGGGTCCCCCTCTTAGTACAACCTAACTTATTAACACATTATTTGCACCATTTGACCATTTGGGTAAAGGTTAGGTACAAGATAGTGAGGAGTTTTATGAGATAGGACTAGCAAAAGAAAAGACAAAGGGATATATTCTATATCATCATTTATGTTACCAAGAAAGCCCGCTTTTGCATTATTAAACATGCTGATCTAGCAAGCTGCAGACATAGTACTAGCAATTTAATAGCCACAAACAATCAAATACTTAAGATTTTGCTAAATATTTGATGCTTATTCCCCATAAACAATCTAAATATAGTCATTCGCTTAATTGGGATATACTAGTGTATTTACCGGAGCAAACATTTACTATAACAAATATGTCACAACCCAAACCCGAGTCGTGACCGGCGCATAGGGACAAGTCCCTACGCAAGCCTTCCACCACAGAATTTTTATAAAAATTTCGATAGAGTCCTCTTTGTAATTAAGATATTTCCCAATTACAAAAGGTCACCTGCAACATTAACAAACACACTCTTTCATCAGGGATCCAGGCATTTTCAGAATGCACCTCTCAGCACACAACAAAATTATTTACAAGCACATCAATCTCATCATATATATATTTATAAACCAATACAGGAGGTTATAGAACATTTCATATTCAATTCAGGATCAAACATATAATAATCAATTTAGTCTAACATTCATATTAATACATTAGCAAGGGTCAGACCATGCCTGTAGTACTATGGAGCTACAAAATCTAAGAATTCTCATACATAAATATTTACAAAATACCCTTGAATAGAGAAGGGCTCAACCACCAGAACTCGGAATCCCACTATGGAGGAACGAAGGATAGATTCTATTTGAACATCTGTATCTGAAAAAGAGAAAGAAACAACAAGGTGAGTTTATGAAACTCAGTGAGCAATAGAGTATCCCTAACCCACATGAGACAATGTACAAACCATAATTATTAAATAGATATTAAGGTAAGACAATAATCAGTATAATAAAACTAAAATAGAACTTTTAATCAAACATTTTCCAAATTTTCTTTTCCAAAAACATAGAGTCTATATATTCCAGGATAAACAGGCAGAAATCACACTTAGGTGGCCCTTCCTTCATGTGAATCCTAAAATCAGGCACGCACCACTCTTCCAGTGGCCGTGAATATCAAGCACGCATCACACTATATGTATGGCTGTGAATATCGGGCATGCACCACTCCCTTGAGTGGCTGTGAAATCCATTATCCTAGGTGCACCCAGGGCTAATGCCTACTACCATTAGCCTACAGATGCTGGCCTAGTCTTTCCCAAGTCTTTCCTTTACCATCTCACATAACATTTATCAAAGGTTTCACAAAAATCCAGTCATTCCTTTTTCTTATAAAAACATTATTTAGAGTCTCGTAAGATTATAAAGCTTAAATCATATTGTTTAAGGAAGTCAAAAGCTTTGACAAAATCATGCTTTGAAAATTCATATAATGCCATAGGTGTCTAATGTATATATACACATGTTCAGAAATTCACCCAAAATCCTTTCATTGTCTCATGTGTCAATTTGAATAAAACATGCATAAGAGAAGTAGATAATTATCCACATAAAACTTACTAATTCATTTGCATATATATAAATCAAATAGATATACTAGAAAACAAGTCAAGGATAATTATTCACTTACGGACTTAAATCCAATGGCGGAGTCCTAATCCCACGACATGCTAGAACCAAGAACCGAGCATCCAGTGAAATCTATCATTACAATTTTGACAATCTAATTTAATAGTGATCATTGAAACTAAGAATGAACCTAATGTGTTCTCAGAAATGAAAATCTTCAATTCTCTAACCTGGGGTTCTCTATGAACTCACTATAGAGTAAATAATCCGTAATCTTAAGACAAGAAAGAGGGAAAGCGATAGAAAGTACCTTTGGAGATAGAAAATGAAGAGGAGAGATTGAGGAACCTTAATAACATCTACTCCAAGCTCCAAGACCCACCAAGGGTGTGGTTGGGGATTTGAAGAAGAATGAAGATTAAAAGTGAAATTGTTGTTATGAGAGTGAAAGGAATGTAATTTGATGAAGTTTGGAAGGAAAAGTTGAAGGATTTGAGTGAGGATTGAAGAGGAATGGGTTTTAGAGAGAAGGGAGAGAGTTTTGAGGGTAGAGAGAGAAAGGAAATTCGAAAATGAGGGTGTGGGACGCTTTCAGTCCTATATATTGGCCTGTGGTAAACGATTACCAAGGGCTGGTAATCGATTACCACGAAAAACTGGAAATCGATTACCATCCTTGGTAATGGATTACCACACGAAAAAATTTTAACCCGTGGCATACAGAGAGGATTGTAATCAATTACAGGTCCTTTGTAATTGATTACCAACTCCAAAAACTTGGTTCTTTCCTTCTGTAGTCCTTTTTCAGGTCTATGATATTGCACAGACTTATTTACATTTAAGTTAATATCCCTTTTAACTTTACTCTCCATTAGCTTTAAAACATAAATAATAAAGGAATACCCCTTATTTGGATTCAATAAAAATATCTAAAAATTCAAAATCTTTAGGAATCAAAATCCAACTTTTGGATTTTAGTACAATTTTCCGAAAACTTGCATTTTTATGAACTTGAGGGCTGAAAACGAAGGGGTTATCCATTTCCTAAAATTCGTTAAAAATCCATCTTCAACTCATTGATGTTTAGAGAACCATTATCGGGACTTTTGATCTTAAAAAAATGCTTCAAACCTATAGCCCTCCAAAGAGGCATAGGGTTCAAACTTAGAATTTTTCAGGCTCCAGTATCGACAAGTAACCGCGGCTCATGCTGAGGTGTTACAAAATATATGAACATAGCAAATATATATGAAAATTTTTATTGCAATGAAATAATGCTAAACAAAATAAATATAATTTAATGCAAGGCGTTGAAATACATTCAATTATATTTGCCCATAATGACAAAGGCTACATGAAATTTAGTTTACATCTTGGAAAAGAAAATCAATTACAAATGAATAGAATCAGTAATTCACATTTGTGTCAATATGATATAGTGTTTTAAATGTAAATCATTTCATACTAATTTTTACTCCTTTGCATTGTTCACTCATCCTTTTAATAACAAAATAACTCCACTTAGAGTATCATTAATTAACTGTTAGACATATCCCATATAGAAAGTTGAATAAAAAATCACTCAAATGGGGGGGAAATGGTTGCATACACAGGGAAGGTAGAAATCTAACATAAGGCAGCAAAGTTGCTACTTTGAGATACGATTCTACAGTTCACCAATGATTGTAAGTTGCACAAATATAAAAAAGAACTAATCACATTAAGTTATTAACTGAGAAGCATGAGGCCCTCGGCAAACATATGCAGAATCAAAGAGACAACATGAGTATATGCAAGAGTAAATGTGAAACCAAAGCAATCACGCCATACAATCATATAGAATATCCAAAGTTGAAAACCAAAATAATCCTTTTGGTTAAAACCAAGTTCGCCAATCACATTCATTTTTTTCATTTTTATATCACTCTTCTATTCCTGCTCTAATGTAGTAACAAAACTACTCTTTTTCATTTTTATAGTTTGTTACATAGCATGGCTCATTCCATGGGACTGTACACATAATCATACCAAATTCCATAATATCCTATTCCTTGCATGCATATACAGAGAAAAAAAGAAAAAAAGAACCAAAATTAAACTCATTGAACAAATCTTCATAACAGATCTCACGTCCATGACATTACATAGTTGTCTTCACTAATGAATGTCATGCTACAACAAAACTACAAACAAACAGAGCTTGATCCCAATTGAAAGAATTTAAAAACAACATAATAGAGTTAGAAAATAAAAAAAAGTCCCATTATACACTACAGACAGGGGACATATATGATCTATATCCTAATCTTAATATAAGGAGAAAGTCTTCACGTGGCTTGTTAATGGCCAAAACGAAAAATGCATTAATATTTATGTAGTAGTCCTTCAAAATAATCCCACAAAAATATGGCCAACACTTACAGAGGCAAAGCCTATAACCCAGCAATTTTGTGAGTGCAACCTTAGTCTGCTGAGCATGTTGCTCAATAACAATGGAGGAGGATCATTACATAGTTGTCTTCACTAATGCATGTCATGGTACAACAATACTACAAACAAACAGAGCTTGATCCCAATTGAAAGAATTTAAAACAACATAATAGAGTTAGAAAATAAAAAAAGTCCAATTATACACTACAGATAGGGGACATGTATGATCTATATCCTAATCTTAATATAAAGAGAAAGTCTTCACGTGGCTTGTTAATGACCAAAATGAAAAATGCATTAATATTTATATAGTAATCCTTCAAAATAATCCCACAAAAATATGACCAACACTTATAGAGGCAAAGCCTATAACCCAGCAATTTTATGAGTGCAACCTTAGTCTGTTGAGCATGTTGCTCAATAGCAATGGAGGAGGATAAACATCAGATAGAATAGGGATTATTTGCCCACCTTTCTAAATGCAGCAAATAAATATCGATTTTTATAATAAAATTCTATTGCATAAGGAGAATAAGTTATGAAAGCCGACATCTTTCCTTATGCTCAATCACTATTAGAAATTATTTTAGAACCGACGGATTATTTCCATCGACTTTACCAACAAATAATCCGTTAGTAAATAAAAGCTAAATTTTGAAGTCGAATATTAACGATGATTTATATATCCATTGGTCAAACCGTCGATAAATATTGGCACCTAATAGCAGAAAATCATAACCGATGGCTAATTCTTCGATAATTTAGATAAAATAAACATTAATTATTTTTTATTTTTCTTTTTTTCATCGAAAAATTT
This sequence comes from Pterocarpus macrocarpus, assembly GCA_031439585.1. Taxonomy (NCBI): domain Eukaryota; kingdom Viridiplantae; phylum Streptophyta; class Magnoliopsida; order Fabales; family Fabaceae; genus Pterocarpus; species Pterocarpus macrocarpus. The sequence goes on along the minus strand of CM062520.1, from coordinate 75,554,631 downwards.
TTCGTCAATAAAATAATTTAATGAAACAATTAGTTTCATCTACCTATTGCTGACGAAAAATCCAACGATAATATTGAGACTGAACACTAAAATGTGAATAGCTCCGTTCTGCTTCATTTTGTGTATAATGTCTTTATTTTTCTACTATCTCTTTCTCTCGTCCCCATTATGGCCTCAGGCCATTTTCTTGCCATCGGATAAGGCTATTATGTTCATGGTATATTAATGAGTATTTTAATCGATTTAGTTTTTTTGTTTAATCTCTTTTGGTTGTTCCATTTCTATATTCAAAGTTTTTAGTTTATGAGTTAATTAACTAATTTGATTTGTTGTGTTGATTATTAAAAATCTCATTTGGAGCACTTGATAATTGGTGTATTGACTAACTAGAGTGAGTATGGGAACCTTTGGGTATGTACATTAGACCCATTTGTTATTCTTTATGTTTTCAAAAATATTAGAGATTTAAAATTTCTAATGTAGAGTTTTAGGATTGAAGAAGGAAGATAAGATTGCATAACTAAGGGAAGGTTTAGAGTTCCTTCTCATTGTTTGAATTGTGTGCTGTGATGTTGTATGCATGTATAATTTAAAATAAAGGAATGTACTCTAGAACAATTTTTAGGATTAATTGATTAATTTATATAACTGCATATATTTGTTATTTATGTTTGACTGATAAAATAATTTCCGTGGAGGCTCCTAAAATAAAAGAAGACTTTGCCCATATTTTGTTAATAATTTAGAATAATATTTGAATTACATAATTATCGTAATAAAATAAGTAATTATTAGGTGTGTTTGGGGGATAAATTATTTTTTGTGGAGGATCCTAATTTAAGGAAAGACTTTGCCTAAATATTTTTGATTGATGTGTGATTGTATTGCTTTGTAGGTACGTGATATTGTTGAGATATAAAATGTTTTCTCCAAATCGAGTATGGATGTATAATAGATTGCACCCAAGTCAGGGAGAGATTAAACCTGAATTTTATGAGGGAGTTGAAAAATTCATAATGGTCTGTGTTCGAACAAAACAATTTACTTGTGAAGGGACATCTAGGTGTCTTTGTTATAAATGTAAATATCGAAGGTTTTTAGATGTAGAGTTTATTAGATATCACTTGTACAAGGATGGGTTCAATCCTGATTTGTGGGTTTGGATTGAACATAGGGAAACTCTACCATCGGAGAATCAATTTGGTGTCAGTTATGTTAGAGGTAGTTCAACTAGAGGGGTCCATATAGGTAACAAAAAGGGTAATAATATCACTTGGGAAGATAACCTTAATCGTTATCAAGAAATGATTTTTGATATTACTGGCCAAGAGTTTGGAATGTACTCCGAATCTTCAGAAAAACTTTCCATTCTAGATTATCAGAGATTTTATAGTCTGTTAGAGGCAGTGAATAGACTTTTATAGGAAGGATGTGTGCATTCACAGTTATCTTTAGCAATAAGAATATTGAGTAATAAGTCAAAAATAAACCAAAGCCAAAGTTCCTTTGATCAGTGGGTTTCATTGATGAGTGAATTAATCCACAACCAGAAACTATCCCAAAGCACTTTTACCAAACCAAAAGATTAGTTTCTAAACTTGGGTTATATGAAGTAAAGATTGATTATTATTTGAATGGATATATGCTCTATGACAAAAGATGATATTGTCTTTACGCATTGTAAATTCCGTGGAGAGCCTAAATTTAAACCAAAATGATAGGGAAGTGTGATGTATAAGGATGTTCCGCATAGAAGAATACATTATCTACCCCTAATTCTTAACTTAAAAGGTTATATGCATCAATGAGTTCAGCACCTTATATAAGGTGGCACTTTGAGAATCGAAAGAGTGATGGTGTAATAACACATCCTTCTCATAGTGAAGCTTAGCATCATTTTGATCGAACTTATCCTGATTTTGTGCCTGATCCCTGCAATATTAGGTTAGGACTATGTGCTGATGGTTTTACTCCTAACAATCAATTTAGTAAACCATACTCTTGTTAGCCTATGGTTGTCATTCCTTACAATCTTCCTCTTGAAATGTGTATGAAAGATCTTTATTTATTCTTAACTTGTATAATCCCTAGTCCCAATGATCCAAATACCAATATTGATATCTATCTCCAACCTATAATTGATGAATTAAATGAGTTATGGTATGATAGTAGTTTGACTTATGACATTCCAACCAAGCAGAACTGTAAGTTAAAGGCAGCATTGATGTGGATGATCAATGATTTTTCAAGTTATAAGATGTTGTCTGGATAGATGACGTAAGGGAAATTGGGGTGTCCGATATGTATGGAGGATACAAAAACGTTCACTTTGAAATATGGCGAAAAATTTTCTTGATTTGACTGTCATAGAAGGTTTCTGGATATGGATCATACTTATAGGCGCAGTATGTATGAATTTAGAAAAAATACCATAAAGAGTGAAGAGGCTCTGGTTAGACTTATCGGTCAGCAAATTTGGGACAAGGTTAGAAAACTTCCAAAGATTACAGAAGTTAGGAAATCTATTAGATTACTTGGCTATAGGGTAGAATACAATTGGACCAAACAAAGCATATTCTAAAAGCTACTCTATTAGAAGGATCACTTAGGCTGCCATTGTTTAGATGTGATGCATGTTAAAAAGAATATATTTGATAATATTATACACACTGTGATGAATAGTGACCTAATTAAAGACAATGAGAATGCAATGATGGATTTAGAAGAGTATTGTAAACACCTTGAGTTAAATCTAAAGCCGATTATATATTGACATCAATACATTCATAAGGAAACTTGGGTATAAAGTGGATACCGGATGGTCGTTGGTGTAAATCTAAAGCCGATTATATATTGACATCAATACATAGACAAGATGTGTGTAAATGGGTGTAAGAGTTAAAAATACCGAATGGTTATGCCTCAAACTTGGGTAGGTATGTGAAAGTTTCATAAGGAAAATTCTTTGGCATGATAAGTCACGAGTAATGTATTTATGGAGTGTTTACTATCTATTGCATTAAGAGAACTACCTGATCATGTTTGGAGGCAGATAACTGAGTTTAGAGAGTACTTTGAGGATTTGTATTTATCCATTCTCATAGTTGATGATATTTTGGTAATGGAAAAAAATATTCTCATTTTTCTTTGAAAGTTAGCCAGGATCTTTCCTCATGGATTTTTTGATTCCATGGAGCATTTGCCTATGCACTTGGCTTACGAAGCACGGGTATGTGGACCTATCCAATATAGGTGAATGTATCCGTTTGAGCAAGAAATAGAAGGATTCAAAAGAATGGTAAAAAATAGAGCGAAAGTAGGGGGATTAATATGTCAAGCATACATTTCAAAGGAGACATCCTACTTTTACTTATACTACTTTAAGCTACATGTCCAATCTAAGAGAACCAAAGTTAGTCAAAATGATGATTAGTTGTGAAAACTCAATCGAACCAACCTTGTCAGTATTTAATTAATCTAGTCGTGCTGCTGGACGATGCAAGGACTGATGATTGACTGGGAGTGAATAGAAATCTGTACATTTACATATATTGCTAAATTATGATAAAGTGGAGTCATTTAGAAAGTAATTGATAAACTATTTTATTGTATTCTTTGTTTTATAATTCCTTAAATTCTATATAAAAATAAATTGTGATGACAAGTTGTCTTCTTTTGTATTTTGCCTAATATTTACAAGTGTTTTGAGCAACTATACGGTCAATAATCCCTTGAACAATTTCCTAAATGGCTCAAATCATCTGTATGTGACAAAGTGATTCTATTTTGCAATTTATATTTTTGTTTCTGTATTATTATATTATTAATATTCTAATTTTTATATTTAGATGCATGATTAGAGGGATAGTGTAACCAATCCTTGCTTGTATAATTTGGCTTGGGGTCTAAAAACTAGAGCTACAAGTTGGCCAATGTACCATGTTAATAGTTACAAGTTTCATATAGTTGAATGGGGAAAGGGAAAGAAAACTGACAACACTGGAGTTTGTGTTACGGGAGATATAGGAGATGAAGAAAGTGATTGGCATTGAGTAATTAATGAAATACTTGAATTGGAGTACCTTGATGAACTTGTTAAAAGGGTTGTGCTGTTTACTTGTGAATGGTATAATCTAACATGTCCCGAGGGAACATGTAAACACAATCACCTCAAAATAATTGAGGTTAACAACACTAACATGTATGAAAATTTTGATCTATTTATCAGCGCCCAAAATATAAGACAAGTTTATTACATATTATACCAAAAATACAAATATAATTGGAGGGTGGTAATAAAATGCAAACTAAGGGATAGAGTAGAGCTTAAAGATGTATCTGATCAGCATGCTTACCAAATTGATGATCCAAGCCTTCCTAGGGTTATTGTTGATACCGATATCCCCTCTAATCTATGTTCCATCCCGGGAAAAGTTGATATAATTAAACTCCTAAGGCAATATTCAATAGGTCAGGCTAATAAAAGATATGCTAACACTGAAGATGAGGATGATGATGAGAAAGAGGAATTCAACGACGATGTTGAAACCGAGAATAATGAAGATAGTCCTCAACTTTTTGAATAACGAAGTGCCAAGATAGTCCTCTCGTAGATTTCTGGATTTTTTCTATTTTTAGAATTATATTGTGATTATTTTATTTTATTTTTCTGTAATTGACAACTTTCATTTTAGTGAATAGTGTATATTCTTATATTTTATTATAATTTTATTTATATAGATTTATAAATAATTAAAACAATAATTTGAAATATTTAAAGATTAATTTAAGATTTTAATAATAAAAATGGAAAAAAAATCAAAAATCTTATTTACCGACAGAAACTCCGTCGATAATTAAAAGAAAAGTCGTCGGTAAAATTTGGTTAGTAATAATTTCTGACGTTATTATTATCGACTTTTTTAAAATAATATTGACGAATATTTTCCGTCAGTAAAATAAGAAATATTAATATTTTTTATTACCTGCGTTTCATTTACCGACAGATTATTTTTGTCAGCAAATTCGTTGATAATATTAATACCAACAGAATTTTTTTATTTTTCCATCGTTAAATATGTCGGTAATAGTAGTGAATGGAGAATCATGCTATTATGCACAATCTCTATAAATTAGCATATAGGCACAAAATGCTCATAACAGTTACACCCACTCAACTCAAAATTCAAAACAGAAAAAAAAAAATTCCGAACATAAGGCACTTCAAAACCAAAGGAACAAGGAAAAATCAAAACATTTCCAAATATTTCACCACAAAAATTTCAAACTCTCCATAGGAACAAGGAACAAACATTTCAACACAAACAATACCACACTAAAGGAATAAGGAAAAATCATCGAATTTTCCGAACTAACAACATAAACATTTCAACAAAAATCAAAGCCCCCAAAAAAACAGGAAAAAGGAACAAGGCACAAACATAGCAGCAGCTTGGAGACACAGCAAAACCCACCGGCAAATGCTCGGAGACCCCCGAAAATGTAGCAGCAGCGCAACCCTTGCACTTGTGACGCTACACCTGCACTTGCAACCCATCCCACATGCAATGCAGCAGTGGATGTCGACGATCTTCTGCTGTAGCGACGGATGACGGCAGGGAAGATGAAAATGGGGAAGGGGATGGCTGATACTTAGGTCATTTTTTGGAAGAGTTTAAGACTTAGTGACAGATTTTTTGGTCAGTAAATTAATCTTCAAAATTAGAGACCAATTTGTAAAGGGAAGAGGATGAGTCTTATTTAGAAAATTGGTTACTAAACGGGTCTCTAATTATTCAATTAGGGATTGATCTAGTAACCTGTTTATTTATAATAGAGGAAAATCTTATTATCCAAAATCGATCACTAAATCAGTCACTAACTGAAAATTTATAGATTGATTTAGTGACCTATTTATATATGGAAAAGGAAAATCTTGTTAAGCAAAAATGGTCACTAAATTGATCTTTAATTGAAAATTTAGAGACCGATTTAATTATCAATTTGTAAATGCTGGAATGAACTTCTAATTTCCAAGGTTAGTTACTAAATTGATAGCTACTTGAAGATTTACAGATTGATTTAGTGACTGATTTACATATATTAGAGGAATATCTTGCTACACAAATCGATCAATAATTAAAAATTTAGAGACTGATTTATCAAAGCTAGAAGTAATTCTCAATTCAAGAAACCAGTCACTAATTGTTTGAATAGAGACCAATTTAGTGACAATTTGTATATAGTAAAGGAAAATCTTGTTAGGCAAAATCGGTCTCTAATTGAAAATTTAAAGATTGATTTTGTGACCATTTTATCAATGATAGAGGTAACTCTTGATTAACAAAATTGGTTTCTAAATATTCAAATAGAGACCGATTTATATATCTTAGAGGAAACTCTTGTTTGACAAAATTGGTCACTAAATCGATCTCTAATTGAATATTTAGAGACCAATTTAGTGACCGATTGTGCTTAATTTATAAATATGACTCCTTTTTCCATATCAGTCACTAAATCGATCACTATCCAAGAATTAGCGACTGATTTTCCAACCAAATATTCTTTACAGCAGTTGATCGCTAAAAATTTTAGTGACCGATTTTTTCCTGTGAAGAGCATCCCTCAGATTTCTCTTATTGATCATTAAATCAACCACTAATTCTAGATTTTTCTGTCGTTAAATCGGTAGTTATTCCGGTTAATTCTGGTAGTGCTTCTATGAGGAAAAAAATTAGTTATAATGGTTATAAAATTAGTTATTAAAAAATTAGTTATAAAATTATTTTTTTACTAATATTGATACCTTAAATTGATGATACCAAATATATAAATTACATGGGCAATACAAAATAAATGTTTGCATTGGTAATGATTTACACCTTTTAATTATCATAAATGCAGTTGAAGTTCAAACTAATAAATTAGTTTTCACATGTTTTCAATCTTATAATAATTTTTTTTAAGTTCGATAAGAAAATATTAATGATTTATTATTTGATTTTTTTAATCTTCTAACATCCCAATTGTGGGGTCTATATACTATAACTATATCAATTTTGATTCTTTAAGTTTTAATTATTAAAAATACAATGGATTTAATGCCTCAAAAAAAAGGGAATAATAAAATTTATAAGATTTTTACAACTTTTATTATAAGTTCATATTAAAATCTTATTTCAGACATTGATATTTATATGACAAAAGAATTTATTCAGAAAATAATTTTCTTATTAAGATTGATACCGCAAATGGGTGGCACCACACATAGATATTGCATAGGTGATACAAAACAAGTAAATTATGTGGGTATTGATTTATTTACCTTATAATTAGTATAAACATGCATTAATTTTTTATCTGATTTAACATTAATATTTTCATGACAAAAGTAAAATAAAATAAAATAAAGTAATTTTCTTACTAATATTAATACCTCAAATAGTTGATACCAAATATATACATTACATGGACAGTACAAAATAAATGTTTTACATAGGTAATGATTTATATGTTTTAATTATTTTAAATTTACATTAAGTTTAAATAATTAGTTTTACACATGTTTTTAATTTTATTTAATTTTACAATAAATAATATTTTTAACTTTGATAAAAAAATATTAATAATATAAGTTATTAATTATATAGGTAATAATTATCTACCTCATAATTATTATAAATCTATATTTAGTTTAATTAATAAATTAGTTTTATACATCATTTTAGACTTGCAACGTATATAATTTCTTAACTCCAATAAGAAAATATAAAAAATTTAAATAATTATTAATTAATTTTTTAATCTACAACGCTCAAACTTTAGATCTATATCTAATAATTATATCTATTAGATCAAATATTTAAACCCTAAATAAACATTAACATTTACTTTTTGATTAATAAAAATAAAATCATTTAATGGTGAGAAGGAGTAGTGGGTGATGAATTTTGTAAGGTCTTTACAATATTTGTTTTAAGTTCATATCAAAAATCTAATTTAAGATATTGATACTTACATAAAAATAAAAATTATCCATAAAATAATTTTTTTACTAATATTGATACTTTAGATTAGTGATACCAAACATATACTTCTACAAGTCTTTTTAACTAAAAATAAACCTCTTAAGTTGGTCAATGTCTTTAAATAAATTTACCTAATTTGCCTTCAATTCACCTATTTATAATACAACAACAAACTATATTAACAAAACACACTTAGATTTAACATTGCAAATTACAATAAACAGTACACAAAAATAATCAAAAGCTTTTTACTTATCAAAATATCAGAGCTTTTAATTTTTTTTCACCTTTTTACTTAACCAAAATAATAACTCAAAAAAAATTTACCACACACACACACTAGTTATACAATTTAAATGTAAAAAGGTTTATATAATTAAAATATTAAGTCAATTTAAATATATAAGCATTATTTATACTTATTTTATATAATACTGTAATTATGATAATATAGAATAGATAAATTTGATCAATAGTTTTTTTTTCATAAATTATTAAAGTTAAATGAATCTTAAAATCAAGCTTCCTAGCATTAACTAATGAAAGTTTTTGTGTTTAATAGAAACTTAACAAAGAAATTATCATATTATAAATGTAGTTTCATTAAAATTTTGTTAAGAAAATTTAGTTTATATCATGAATAGATTAGAAAAATTAATTAACAGTAATTTAGATCTCTAATTAAAAAATTGAATTAATATAATTGATAAATTTATTTATAAAAATATAAAAATTTAGATGTTAATACTAATTATTTTAATATAAATTCAGTTTAAAATAACTACATTTATTACTATTTATTTTATCATATAAACCACATTAAATAGAAAGGTTAATTATCTATGGTAATTTGAAATTTGGACTTTTCTTTATTGGTTTTTTGTGAAATCATGGTTGAATTTTTTTAAAATAATTTTGATATAGTAGAGAAAATATTTTGAAAAATATATAGTAATAATTTTGTTAAAAACAATTTACTACCAATATTAGTTTTTACATTCAAAATATCTACTGAATTGGTTATTATTTGAGGACTTGATTTATTCAATTATATAGTAGTAATTATTTAAATATTAGCGTAGTGGATATTAGTTAGTATGGTTTTGTATATTTTATATACTAATTACTTAAATTATTTTTTATGAAATAATAAGTAGCTATAGCAATAATATTAGTTTGTAAATTCAAAATATAATAATAAGTAGCTATAGCAATAATATTAGTTTGTAAATTCAAAATATACCAACTAAATTGGTTAATTAAATTTAGTCTTTACATATTAGTTCATAAATTACCCACTAATTAGTTGAAAATATTAGTTCTTAAAATTATTTAAGCTTTATATTTAGTTTATTATAAGTAGTGGATATTAGTTAGTAAAAAATATCGTAAATGGACTTATGTTATGTATTGCATTTTTTAAAACTAATTTTCATATACTAGGAAAAATAATAGGGAAATATATAGTAATTAATTTGCGAAAACAATTTAGTAGCTATAGCAATAGTATTAATTTGTAAATTCAAAATAGATCAACTAAATTGGTTAATTAAATTTAGTCTTTACATATTAATTCATAAACTACACACTAATTAGTTGAGAATATTAGTTCTTGAAATTAATTGAGGTTTTTAAATGTAACAGGCAACGAGAATATTGTTGGTTCGTCATTTGAATCTAGAGACACCAAGGTTCAAGATTCATGGGATCTTACATCAGGCAGGTTTATGTCATGTGCACAAATCAACCATATGAATATAAACAATAGTTTGATAAGTGCATTGGTTGAACGGTGGAGACCAGAGACCCACTCGTTTCATTTTGCTTGCCATGACTGGAGTTACTACTCCAAGTACTGCAATACTGTTGCAGTAATGTGAATATTTTCTTGGTGCTTGGCCTAAGGAGGGTGCGAGGGATCAGGGTGTTGGAGATGATGGCGCTACAGATGGAGGTGTAGCGGATCAGGATCAAGGTGCTAGAGATGAGGTTGTGGTGAGTGAAGGTGGCAAAAGAGGAAGATGAAGGTAGCGCATGACTAGGTTTTTATGATTTTTATTTATTATATTTTAATTTTCTTTTATTCTTATGCAAATATTATATGTATTATTTTTTAACTTATTGTAATTTTCATGCAAATATTGTACTGTATATTAATTTACTTTAATCTACACATGCTTCAAAGTCATAGTTATCATTCTTTATTATTTTTAAATTAAGTAATACTTTGCAATATTGTTGATATGAAAGAATTGTAACAATTTAAAATATGTCAAATTTATTTAAACTAGTTAGGCAAAGATTTTAATTTATTTAAACCTCCCAAAAATTACAAATAGTATTTAAATGTATCAATTTATGTAATATGCATACTATTTAAAAAATATGAAAGAATTAGTTACTTAAAACTTTCTAAAATGTATATACTGTATATCTTTGAAAGTGCAATAAATTATTATTATTATTTTCACAAGCATTCCACTCTTTATTTAAATAAGAGTACGATAATAAGAATTTAGTTTTAACATTCTAATTATAAAATGTCACAATTATTTGTATTACAACAACCTATCAAGAAATCAATAATAATTAGTTTCAAACTAATAGAAACATAAGCTTGATAGCAGCAAAGTACGATAATCATAAATTGAAACCAATACAATAGTATTGTATGAAATAAGAAGAACAAACTCATTGAAAATCAACTCAAACTAGACTAGATGCAAATTTAAAATTAAACTCATTCATGCAAAAAAAAAAAAAAAACACAATTAGAACAATTTATTAAAAAAATTGCAAAGATAATTAATGATTACACCCACTACGAACTTAACCTAGGAAGGTTTGGATATCGGCTGTGACTATGTCCTTCGCCTCGACAAATATCGCAGCATCGTGATCCCCACATCTCACGCATATCCATTTCATTCAGAAAATGGATTGATTTGGGCCAATCTTTGACTGTTCGCTTCAAGGAAGGGTCAGGATAAAGCTTTGGTCCTATATATTGGCGCCATGTACTCTCATTTCCAACAACCCCAAACTCCTTTATATACACTTTACAGACCTCATCAATCCTATAAACATCGTCCACGTAAACTCGCCAATCAACATTCTGGCTAGAGCAACAAGCAATCACATGACGACATGAATATCGATCTGTCTGAAAATTCCCATAGTCATAATATCTCTGCTTTAGATCAACTCTATATTTATCCCTACTAGATATTTCTTGAACATGAAAAGCCTCATTTTGTCAATCAAATTGATTGATGCGGGTATTTCCAGATGCTTGCTCGTTTGCCTGAAGTCGTGTCATCACAGCCTTTGAGAAAGCGTGTCCTACATTTTTCTGTGCATGTGTGTCCCTACTTTTCCAAGCGAATAACTCACCCAACCGAAAATAAGTTGCTCTAACTAGTGCCATGATGGGAAGATTGTGAGCCCCTTTTAACACAGAATTCATGCACTCAACCAGGTTTATGGTCATATGACCCACCAATGCCCACCATCGAATACTTGAACTCATTTTTCTTGTAGGATTTCATCAAACCAATATGTATATATTTGACCACGTTCTTGCATTCGCTCATAATGGCAATTAAATTCACGCTCAATTCTCAAATACCCTTCATGATAAGCAGATTATGGTTTTACATACTATTTTCTTAAAATTGCATTCACCAATATAAAAATTAAATAAAATAAATTACCCATACTAACAACAAGTTTTTGCAAGTAGGGTGCCTTGAATCTTAGCAAGAAATTAGTAGCAATATGCCTAATGCAATACATGTGGAAAGCCTTTGGTGGTTTCCACTGACCATTGCTTCACTTTATTGCTGCATTAATGGATTTGTGGCGATTAGAAATAATGCCAACTCCATCCCCGATCACGACATATTTGCTAAATTGTCTAGGAAAAATTGCCATCGATCTGCAGTCTAGCCCTGAACAATTGCAAAAGCAAGTGGTAATATATTCTGATTACCATCCTGTACAACTGGAACCAATAGAGCTCCTTTGTATTTCCCATACAAATGCATCCCATCAACTTGTACAACTAGTTTGTAATGTCTAAATGCTCTGATGCAGGGACTGATGGTCCAAAATACTCAACATAATAGTCAAGCATCTGGAACTAGGACATCACCATGATAAGCGTCCACAACATCTAATTGAACAACTGACCCTCGGACAGCATCACACATTGCTACACACCATCACAGTAAATCTTCATAAGATGCTTCCTAACTACTATAAACTTTTTCTATTGCCTTTTACTGTACCATCCAAACTTTTCGGTATAAAATTGTGTATCCGAACAAAGACTGAACCTCTGCAATAATAGCTTTTACCTTAAAGGATAGGTCGGATCCAACTAGAGGCTTTATACATTTAGTAATTGTGTCTGAACTCAACTTTATATGATCTTGGGAAATCCTCGTCTCAATACAAGTGTGTGGGCTATTGTACTTCCTGATTTCCCAATAGTACTTATTCCTCCTAAAACTGGCCTTAACAAGCCATCCGCAGTCTATGCCATATTGGACACATTTACAATAAAATGTCATTAGTTTTGACTCATACACCGTGTAATCAACTTATCACAACCCAACCCAGGTCGTACCAGCGCATAGGGACACGTCCCTAGCAAATCTATTTTAGACCATTTTCAAAGAAAATTGGGCAGAGTTTCCTTTGTATTTAGGACTATTCTTAAATAAGGATCCTCTACCTGCACAAACAATACAAATACACAAATACAATTGGGGATCTAGGCACTCTCAGAATGCACTTCACAGCACACAATATAGGAGTTTAAAATAGATTTATTCTTATAAAAAATATAAATATATACATATCCATACATGAAACTTAATCCATAACCATTAAAACTCAAACTTGCCATAACTAAACAAATATAATTTTACTACTAATTATAAACTAATACAAGAAGGACCCTGCCTGTAGGTTATTGGATCATTACTAGAGGTTATATCAAATACACTCAAATACTGAAAATATCTGGAAAAGCACACAAATAAGAGTGTGGGTTGCTGGGAATTTGACACTTCTAGCTAGCTGTAGAGACTCGAGCACTCATCTGCAGCTATCTAAAAACATAAAGAGATAAAGAGTGAGTTAAATAGACTCAGTGAGCGATAATATACCTATAACAAGAGTAGGACAAGCTTTACATAAACTTTTAGCAAGATATAACTTTTAAGCTTCTTAAAAAACTCATACCTCACTTCTTAAGTAAAATACTTCATCAATAAATATATTAACATTTCATAAAATTTTCAGTAAAACATATTGGACGTATAATTTATCTTTGTAAATATACATATAAGTATAATACTTTTAAAATTAGCTAAAATAAACCATACATCATAAGGATATAAAAACTGGTTATAAGGATAGAAATACTTTCCCATAACATAGAGAGTGAATACTTGTTTCAATATCATAATAAAACTACAAGAGAGGATCCTATTTCAAAAATAGCTTCTTGACTGGATGGCCCTGTGGCTTAATCCCAACAGTAAAAGATAACTTCACACCTATGCATATATATATCATTCGAACATGTTGACCAAACATGCCGAGTTAGCAATCACCCTGCTAGCTAGATTATTCGAGGTGCACCAAGGCAAATGTTGCTGTTATTAGTAAACAGTTCTGTTACAATTCCTCCCCGTAGGTAAACTTTACTCTTTGCCAAAACCTTGCCACTAAAACTTTCCTTTAACTCAAATCATATACATTCTTGCTCATAGCTTTAAATGCATAATAAGTTTCAAGATATAATACTTTCAGACTATTCATTATCCTGAGTTCTTTCTCATTTTATTGCAATTTAGCTATATCTTTCTATCAAATTGCTTAAAGCATTGACTTTAAGAACATAACAATTTTCTAATAACTTGAAACTTCATATGTTTCTATCATATTATAAAAATATCATAAAATAATTCTATAAAAGCTTGTCCCACACATATATACTCAGACATATACATATATATATATATATATATTAACACGATTTCTTCAAGAGTTCTATAAATAAGGAGGAAAACACATTAAATGAATACTTTCATCAAACTTTACTAAAATACATTTTAGTTATGTACTTAGGACATTAAGGTTAAGAAACTAGCTATAGATATACTATTACTTACAATGCTAATCCAAGGGAAAGAATAGCTTTAGTATGTTGTGCCACGAAGCTATGGTCACCACACAAGTTATCTAGCACCAAAAATATCATTATCCAAATATTAATCAACCTATAGAACCAAAGATTAACTTGAAAAATATCCCAAGATATAAAATTCCCAGTTGGAACCCTAGGTTCCTAAATCTCAACTTTAAACTCAATCATTTAAGAAAATCCTTTCATACTCATGACATAGAAGAAGATTTGGGTTTAGAGAGTTACCTTGGGTAGCAAAAGAATGAAGAAGCTTGATAGAGGATGTGGCTCTCCTTCCACCTCCACTTTCTCTCACTAAAATAAGAGCAAGGGAGATCCAAGAGAGAAAACCAAACCCAAAGCTATGATGATGATAAGGAAATGATGGATTTGGTGATAGATTTGAGTAAAAATTAGTGAAGAATTAATGGAGTTCATGTGGAGGGAAAGGAAGAAGAGAGAGAGTGTGTAATATCCCGATTTCCGACTTTACCTTCAAGTTTACATGATTTCCGACTTCATGTCCTGTCTGATTTCTGATTTCATCTAATCTTGATTATTCCTGATTTCCGACTTCATGTTCTAATTTCGAGTTAAATTGGTGGCTTCCGAGTTTCAATATACGACTTCGAGTTAAAGTATACTAGGACATGATTTCCGATCTCCAAACTTATGTCCAGGTCTCCAATGAGGATTATACCTGATTTCCGGTCTCATAATGAAGCTTCAAGTTTCAGCCGAGGTACCACCTCCAACCTCATGTCTCAAACTAGTGTACGTGATTTCCGATCTCAGAAGTTATAGTTTAACACAATGGTTATAAGTACCGAACTCCGAGTTTAATGTAACGAGTTCCGGCCTTAGAGTTGAACTCAATTAGAATGGACACGAGTTCATATCTTTGAGTTGATTTCCAAGTCATACACGAGTTCCAATCTCCGATTTTATTCCCAGCATTGATATTCCCGAGTTTGAATAGGGAGTTTCGAGATTATGTGATTGTAAGCTGTCGACTTCCGACATCCGACCTTGCTTCCAAGTTTCGAATAAACCAGACAAGATTTCCTCAAGTCACAAACAAGATGGGATGAGTTTCGACATCCGGCTTCAGCTCCCAGCTCAAGTAAAATGGCATGAGTTCCGACTTCAAGCATAATAAAGACGAGTTCCGATTTCAGGTAGAACGGAAGCATATTCCACTTTTGGGACGACGTGGAGAGCAGTTTGTGGGATGACATGGAGAGCAATTTAGCCATAAGAGTGGGAGACATGGTCGAACTTCAACCACAAAATTCCAGCTAATCAATACCACAATTCCAAACTACCCTCATGTATTTAAATCAGACTCTTCTTTCCATTTTGATCTGATTTACGTCTCCCTTTCCCCTTGTTCCAGCCTCCTTCTTCCCTTCTCTCAATCAACTCCATCACTCCTTCAAGCTTACCAAGGTTCTATCAACTCAAGCTTCAACACTTAGCTCAAATCACACTCCAAAGAGGTAGGATTCCATTCTGTTCTTGAATTACTTACACTATGATTGCATGAAATTGTACTCTTATTCATATATTTGATAGATTATTGGATGTATTATGATGGATTATGATAGGATTATGATAGGATTAATATGAAATCTTGGGTTGGAATTAAAGTTAGGAGGAGAAAAACTAGAAGGAATGGAGGATTAGGATGCTGTCTTGGTGAAGAGCCCACGGCAGTCTGGATGGCGAAGTGTACGGCATTGTGTACAACTGGTTAAATCCGATGAAACTATTTTTAGATGAAAATAGACATTCAGGGCCTTGAGTTAGTATTGAGAGAAATATGAATTTTTAAAATTTGACCTAGGAATCAGGACTTTCATCCGGGCAAGGTGACTTGAGGAGGGTATATCTCACCCTATAGAACTCCAAATTGAGTGAAACTACACATAAGGGAACCTCCCAATATGAAATTCTGAGTTTGTTATGGTCCCAATTGTTCCCAGTGATTCGAGGAAGTTGCTCTATGTCCAATCCAGGGCAAAACAGGGTAGTTCAGGAAGGTCAACTTTCAGGACTTATAACTCGAGGTATACTTAAGCAAATCAAGTAAAAGTTGTTGCAAATGAAAGGTTGTTCTGTTAGCTTTGATATGGCACCAATTTCGTATGATTTGATGTTAGTTTCGATTTTTAGTGTATTTATACTTCCAAGAGTGCAATTCGGGCCAGTGACCGAATAGGCTGAGGTAAAAATTATATATCTTGAGTTATATAAATCAAAATGATATGGGACTAAAGAGGTTAGAAAGTAGACATATAGAGGAATGATACGTCCAAAATTCACGTTTAAATGAGTTAAATAGAAGTAAAGGTGGATTATACAATAATCGGGCAGAATTGAGTAGAATTGGCAGAATGGCCAAATTGATGGTTTCACAAGTGTTAGTGGACATATAAGGTTTGAGTTGAAGATTGCCAGTTTTGCATTAATATATATGTTAAATTGATTGTATTGCTATAACTGAATTGTCTGTGAGAACTGACACTATTCATGGGGAGACGGAACTGATCCGTTATGCTGCCGGATTTATAGCAGAAGTTTATGGAACTAAGAATATTTACATGCAAGGATGAATTTGAATATGACATGAGTTATGACGTATGTGAAAACAAATGATGAAGCGTATATATGAGTACGTTCAACATGTTTATGCATGATCATGTATAAGAATGAAAAGACATGAGTATATTAAATGTAAATATATTGAATGTGGGTCCCTTCACTCGGAGGCAGTTATTTGAGGTCCCTCCCTGTGAAGGCAGTTAAATGATAAAGATATGGGTCACTTCACCTGGAGGCAGTTGCATATTGGGTCCTTCCTTGTGAAGGCAGCTAAAACTTGGGTCCCTCTATGTTGGAGGCTGTTGCACATTGAGTCCCTCCAACCTAGAGGCAGTGGGTCCCCTTGCGGGTGAGTCGGTGTGACGACGGTTACGGGTGAAGCTGATGAGCTCACTTCAAGGCCAGGCTACCCAAGGGTAGTAAAGGCTAAAGACTAAAGACTAAAGACTAAATATTAAAGTATATGCAAGCACCCCACTCACATGAGGTATGGCATCGACCCAGCTAGTGTGGGCACAAGGGACAAAACTATATGAGGCATGGCATGACCCAACTAGTGTAAGTACCGAAGGAAGATCCCATATTCCTAAAGAACGTGACATGGCAATCACGCTCTGATGGGGTATGACATGGCGATCATACTCTGGAATATGACACGTAAAGATTTTATGATGAAAAAGAAAGATGAAGAAAGAAAAGCAAGTTTTATGTATATGCATGAATTCAAGTATAAGTTAAGTTATGTGCAGATATTATGTTCCCAGTATATTGATGCTATGTATATTTTAATATGTTGCAGTTATTATCCAGGGTATTATTCATGAAATAATTTTGTGTAGGCTTTCCCAAATGTCAAGTGTATGAGTAAAATAAACTTTGCTTCGGATACTATACTTTCGAACTATAAAATTAAACAGTTTGTATAGCATGTTCACCTTTTCATAATAAACTAAAGCAAACTGGAGATGACAATGATGACAGTATGTATGATAATTAGAGAATCCTACTGAGAATTTTATAATTCTCACTCTTATTTCCGTGTTATCTCCAGATAGTTCAAGAAGTCCCGAAGACGGCTGAAGTTGCTGTCAGACAAGGTTCACTCAGGTAACAGTAACAACTCCAGGGTGTGGTACTATGACTTAAGCATAGTACTGTACTTGGGAGGGTGTTACAGAGAGAGAGAGAAAGAGATTTTGGGGTTGAAATGAAAAAGGGGTCGATACCCCAATTTTATTTTGTACAGTAAGCACTCGAGCACCCACTTCCGGGTGCCTAAGTGCTCAATAACTGGAAACGCCCAAATTTTATTTTGACGTCTGGCGTTCATGCGGGCAATTCCTGACACTCGAGCGCCCAATCACCTGAAACTCTCAAAACTCCATCTTGCAACGAGTGCTCGAGCACCCACTTTTTGGCACTCTACCTGAAGCTCATCCAGACAGCAAAACTAGCCCTTAAGCGCTAGCTTTCTAGATTTTATTTTTTTTACCAAAATTTAAGTCTCAGTCACTTTGGTTAGCCTTTTTCCACTCCAATAACTTCTAAATATTCCATAATCCCAATTTAAAAGGTCATACCAAAGTGTATAATTCAAACAAGTTTGAAATTTACCTCTCTAGCACTCAATCTTTGTATAGGGTATTACATAACTCCTCTAGATATACTGTAGCTTTTAATTACTCGCATAATAGCCTCTCTATCACTAAATTGTATTCTAACATACAATTCACTATCCGCAGCAGGAACACCTATGAAAGTACCAACAAAAAATAAATTAAATTTATAAATTAAATTCACATTAGCGATAATAAATTTTTACTTTTAAAAACTAATTTTTTCACTAATTAGCATATACTTTTGATCTAATTTGTAAAGCTAAATAAAATTTACCCAATTTAGATGATATTTTAAAATTTTTTTAAAAAAATTAGGATAAAGTGCACAACCAACTATCATAATAAACATGTAATAGGACTCATTCGATATTCTAACATCTTAATCTCAACGATAAATGCTATTAATGTAAATATTTTACAAAATTTCAAAATGTCCTTACTAAATTATTTAATGAAATTTTTAAATTTAACGATAATAAAATTAATTTTAAAAACTAATAATTTTATAACTAATCCATATATTTTATGAACTTATATCTAAACACCAAAGGTTAATATAGCTACTAATTATTTCATATAAAAATAATTTAACTAATTAGTGTATAAAATATCTAAAATCCTACTAACAATATCCACTAGACCAATATTTAAAGATTAACTAACCTATGTTTAAGACTTTAGTTATGTGTTACATGCCCATATTTGTATACTCTGGAAATTCTGATATATGCATTGCTTGAAGATCCAAAGCACGCATGAAAGATGGCTCTCTGAATGGATGTTGACTAGCCACTTGCTCATCATTTGCATGATCATCCACATCATCAAGTGCACCTTCGCCACCGCTTCCATATTTGTCTTTGAACTCCTCTTCATCACTTTCATTGATGCGATCTTTCCATTGTAAGTCTCTCTCAGAAAATGTGTTTGGCTCAAGCTCTATAGCAGTAGTAACTTCTATGAAATCAATGTACAGCTCTATGCAAGCAATGTTTTCCTGATGATGCTGATGTGTCCTAAACATTTGTCGCATACTGTTGTCGTCAATTATTGGAATAGCTTAATATTGAATAAATCCGCCAAAAATAGATATTGAACATCTGTATCTTACATTTTCCACTGTCTTTGGAATCTCTAGATCTATGCATTGACAGAGTTCATTCTCTAATTCTACAAACGACATCGTATATGAAATAGAAAAATAAACTGGCCTTTCACATACAAATATTACACTCTCATTTGTATTTAGAATATCATCATTAAAATATACAATAATGTTTGCACTCCTTTCCATTTTCTCTCTTCTTTTTACTTTTTTTTTTCAAACAAACACTTCTTTTATTTTTTGACACACAGACCCCTTCCAATTAAGGAACCAACTCTCGATGGTTTGAAGTGAGGAGGAGGCTGCTTATATAGTAGAAATGTGATGAATTCGGAAATTCTATTTTTTGAATTCGGAAATTATGTTTTCAATTTTTTATTACTTTTTTGAATTTTCTGTTTAGTTCACAAGTTGAAAAAATTCACGGGTTGAAAAATATTTTTTTGTAGTGAAATCTAAATTCCCGATTTCACTTTATGAAAAGTATAATTTTTTGTTGAATTCGAAAATTCCGGATTTAGTACAATTAAAATTCAAAATTTTTGAATTTTAAGTGTACTAAATTCAAAATTTTTGAATTTTATAAAAAAATAGTTTTTTGCAAAGTGAAATTAGAATTTCCGATTCCTCTAAAATCCCATATTTCAATATAATCCCCCTAAATCTCATAACCTAGCACTTTAAAACATTAAGGGTGTGTTTGGCATGGCGTATTAGGCATGATAAGATAAGATATCTGATATGTTATGGCCTTATCCAGCTGTTTAGTCTTGATCAGCGTATTGTATAAGCTTATCCATCAAACCTCGCTTATACGTTAAATGATGGATAACTTAATCCAGCCTAGGGAGGCCGTATTAGGCCTGATTAGTTTTTAATGTATAAGGGTTTTTGCACTTTTTTATTTTGTAATATATTTTATTAAAATAAAAATAATTATTAAATAAATAATAAAAAATAAAAACTATATAAACAAAAAATAATATTATTTAATAAAAAATTTAATAATAAATAAATATTTTTTAAAAATAATAATTATAAAATAACTACTCAAACTAATATAAAAATAAAAATTTATTAATAAAATATATAAATAATATTTAATATAAATTTAATTATATGTAATAAAAAATACAATCAAATATAAGAATATGATATTAGGTTTGCTTAGATTTTAATGTAATAAAAATTCCCTTATTATTTCTCTCTCTCTCTCACTCATATTTTTTATATTATGAAAAAATATTAAAAATAAATAAATAATTTTTAATATAAAATTATATTTATATATAATAAAAAATAGCTAAAATAATTATAATAAATATTTATATAATTATATTAATTTTTAAATTTTAAATTTAATATTCAAAAATTAAATTTATTATAATATCTTTTTTTTATTATATTATATGTAATACAATATCTTTTATAATGACATATCAAATACTATATAATATTAAATTTTATATTATCAGAAATGTTAAACAGATCCTATATGCCATGTGAAAAAAAAGACCGTTGAAATTAAAGTTATCAATAATTAGGTAGCAAAGAGCAACATATAAAATCGTCCCACGTGGGGCAGCAGCCAAGAGTTTTTTTTAAAAAAAAAAAGAAGGTAATTTACCTTGGTGGACGTGAAAAATAAATAATTTCTTATTTTAATACATGGAGGAGGGCCGAGCCAGCCACAGGTTGTTGAAAGTTTGTAGTAGTAGTAGATGGCAGGCAGAGAGAAAAGGACAGGAAAAGGGAGTAGGTAGAGTGGTGCGAAGAAGAAGAACAACAACAACAACAACAAGAACGCTTGGTTTTGAACGTGATACTAGCGTGGCTGACCCCTTTCCCTTCCATTCCCCCATCTACTACTTGTGCCGGCACTCATTCTCACCTAACACCCTCTCCTCTCTTCCTTCACCTCCCAAGCCTCAACCCCTCCCATATTCTTGGCCTTATATCAGGACTCTCCCTCTTCATTTCTCCAATCACTCTCCCCTTTTAATTCTACCTTTTTTTAATCTCTCTCTTTCTTTCTTCTCTCTCCCTCGATAACATCCCCCCTTAGCCCAACAAAAACTCCTCTTCCTTACAAAAAAAACCAAAAAGCTAACCCAAATTATTAGCGACACAAAACACATACATTGAAACACAATGTTGTCAGTGGCTCCTTCAGTTGACAGTACCCAACAACAGACCCCAGAACAACCCTCTCCCCCAACCACCCACATCTTCAAGTCAAAATTACCGGAAATACCAATCTCCAACCACCTCCCCCTCCACTCCTACTGCTTCGAGCGCCTCCCCGAATTCTCCGACAGCCCCTGCCTCATCGTCGGCTCCGCCGCCAAAACCTATACCTACGCCGAAACCCACCTCTCCTCCCGGAAAATCGCCGCCGGCATGTCCAACCTCGGAATCAAGAAGGGTGACGTCATCATGATCCTCCTCCAGAACTCCGCGGAGTTCGTGTTCTCCTTCATCGCCGCATCCATGATCGGCGCCGTCGCCACCACCGCCAACCCCTTCTACACCCCCGCCGAGATCTTCAAGCAAATCACCACCTCCAAATCCAAGCTCGTCATCACGCAGGCAATGTACGTGGACAAGCTCCGCGACCACGAGGCCGCCAAACTCGGCGAGGATTTCAAGGTAGTCACCGTCGACGACCCGCCGCAGAACTGCCTCCACTTCTCGGTGATCTCCGAGGGGAACGAGAACGACCTCCCGGAGGTGGAGATCCACCCTGACGACGCGGTGGCGCTGCCGTTCTCCTCCGGCACAACCGGCCTTCCAAAGGGAGTGGTTCTCACACACAAGAGCTTAACCACAAGCGTGGCTCAACAAGTCGACGGCGAGAACCCTAACCTTTATCTAAAACCCGAGGACGTTCTTCTCTGCGTGCTTCCTCTGTTCCACATATTCTCGCTGAACAGTGTTCTGCTGTGTGCTCTGAGAGCAGGAAGCGCGGTGTTGCTGATGCAGAAGTTCGAGATAGGGGCGTTGCTGGAGCTGATACAGAGGTACAGGGTGTCGGTGGCGATGGTGGTGCCGCCGCTGGTGCTGGCTTTGGCGAAGAATCCGATGGTGGCGGAGTATGACTTGAGCTCCATACGGTTGGTGCTGTCGGGGGCGGCGCCGCTGGGGAAGGAGCTGGAGGAGGCGCTCCGGAGCAGGGTGCCTCAGGCGGTTCTGGGACAGGTGAGTTCTTGGTTTGTTTCGCCATTTTCTGCTCCTCCATTCCTCTTTTGCAGGCGTCTTGCCTGCGGCCCAAATTAATTAAAACGCGAAAATATGGTTGAGTACTAGTTTTGGACAAATTACTTTTACATCGGTTAAAAACTTAAAAAGCCTAACGATTTTTCAGTTAATAACATGTACTAGATAGTGGATGGGGTTAATAATTGATTGTGAATTTTAATAATATAATATGTGCTGTTAAATTTTTTTTTTTAACAAAAAATTACGTTGCTAATAAGTGTGAAAATGATTTACGAAAATTATGTACGTACCTATAGCAATGAGGACGATCCTGTCAGTTCCATAAATTTTCCTCCTTCACGGCGGGAGAGGGAAAATGGTCTAGTTTGATGGTTTTAGCTGATAAATATTTATATGCTTTTATAGTCAAAAAGATTTTTTATATCATTTATTATTTAATATATTAATTTTGTAGGTTATTTTTTTTACTTTTCATATTTTACTCCAATAATAAATAGTAATAGTAAAAAATTTTCTAGGCTGCATTTAAGGATTCTTCAGTTTTAATATTTGTTTTTCAACTGCTCCCATATTTGGTTGAAACACTAAAAACGTGGCTGCAAGTGGGTGGTGGGACCTCGGCTTTGGGACACGGACATTAAATGGGATCTGGATCCTATGTGGTATTGAATAGTGGATGAAGGGGCGTTAACACAATATATAAAACATAACTTTTAAATAAATAATTCAGAGAATATAGGTAATATGAGTGGAAGGAAAAAAGAGAATAATGATGAATTTTAGACAGCTGAACCTGGCGTTACGAAAAGAAAATCAAATAGCTTGAAGAAAATGACGTAATCTAATTGATGCTGTATTATAATTTCGGACTGATTCCAAGATATATTTTTGGATTTGGTCTTCCAAGACCTTTTTTTATTTATTTTCACGGAAAATTATTTTTATTTTATTACCATTGGTTTACAACTTGAGATGGTTAAATTTGAATCAGTACATATAGTACATAGGCTTTTCCTTTCGTATTGTAACATGATCAATATTCCATTACATAATTTCCGCCAGAGTATTCTAGCTTACTAAGTAAGATATCGAAAGATGAATTTCTATTCAAACCTTATTTAATATTTATATTTTATTTAATGGTAAATAAAATAATAGAATTGTAATCTTTTACTATAAGTTATATAAAATTTGTTTTAGAAGAAAGGCTCGTGTGGCACAAAAATCACAAAAGTATGTTTGATAACATATTATTTTTAAAAAATTAATTATAAGTATTTTAAACTTAAAATAAGTTAATCAAAATATATACTTATATAATAACGTAGATAAACCTTTGGTTGTTCACTGTCAAACTTGGCAACGTGCCAACGCGATCATCGCGTTCGTAGTTTGGTATAGTTGACTAGGCTCGATGGCGTATTGCGAAACAATACTAGACCAGTCAAAGTAACTAAGTTTTGTTTTCTTCATGTCTTTCTATTTTTTTTTATTTTTGGTCTTATTGTAATCAGTCAAAATAATTTTTGGTACTGTCTCTTCACTGTGGCAAACTATTGTATATTCTTATACAATATTATTTAAGAAAGTCTCTTATTATCTATTATCAATTATCAATTTAAAGTTAATAGCGGAAAACTTCCTTACTTTTGGGCTTGGTCAACTGGGCCCTTGATAGTCATAGTGGTTTCACATCCTGGCCATATAAACCTCAAGAGGTCTCTATTTTATACCTTGCTGATTGTACAGGGGCATATACCCCGATTGATACCCTCTTAGTTTTCCTCTATTTTTGGGCCTTTGGCCCTCCAATGTACCAAAAAAAAGGGACAACTTGACGGAGAGTCTCAAAGTAGCCGAAAGACAATGTCACACATAAACCAGAATAGGCTTGCGCTTTGGTTGTAGCTCTGCCAAAATCTTATCTTTTTCCATGCAGACAATATTCAACTGCAAAATCAAGATAACTTAACTAATTTATCGTAATTCCTCCAGCTGTCAAAACACATGCCTGTTTCTTATATTAAAAACATAATAATTCCATGAAAGATACAACAAGAACACCTAATGATATTTTAATAAATAAATCCGTATTTCCAAGATCTCTATTTCGATACCTTGTGCCTACTTCTAAGCAAATCATTTGAAAGAAAGAACTGGATGGGTGTCAGCATGCATGTTTATTATGAGCATAGACATGGGCATGTGCTATTTATTTATTTTCCATTAATGTTCTTGTTCCTGGTCATATTCCTTTAGTGTTCTTATGCATGTTCAAAACCTGGACCTCGTAAATGTAGGGCTACGGGATGACAGAGGCAGGACCGGTGCTGTCCATGTGCTTGGGCTTTGCAAAGCAGCCGTTCCCAATAAAGTCAGGCTCATGTGGCACCGTAGTAAGAAATGCTGAGCTCAAGGTCATTGACCCTGAAACTGGTTGTTCTCTTGGCTATAATCAACCCGGTGAAATTTGCGTCCGAGGGCAACAGATCATGAAAGGTATGTGGTGCAGATTACAAATAATTATAAGTATATGCAAGCCTTATATATTATGTTCCTCTTGAGTTTAAAATCATAATTAATATCTAAACATCCAAATGTACATGACAGAGATATACAACGTGTATGATGAGTTGCCATATGCTTATATCTTGCATTTGAATTTTGTAGGGTATTTGAATGATGACAAGGCCACAGCAGCAACTATCGATGTAGAGGGTTGGCTGCATACCGGTGATATTGGTTATGTGGATGATGATGATGAGATTTTCATCGTTGACAGGGTGAAGGAACTCATCAAATTTAAAGGCTTCCAGGTATATATGTATTCTTTTACTTTTGTATACATTCTAATTCGCCCTCATATATAAATCTGTGTAGAGAAATAAAAATAATCTGTCAACAAGCAATAATGACTCATGCTTAATATTAAGATGTAAAATCATTTATATGTTTCTATTCAATAGTTTAAGTTTTGGAAAAGATGGTTTATAATATAGTATTAGAGCTTCTATGATCAAGAGGTCTAGAATTCAATTCTCATTTGCTCCCATTTTTTCGAAATAAAAAGTTTAATTTAGCGTAAGGTAGGATGGATCTGTGCATTATCCACGCTTCAAGCCCAAAAGAGTCTCTTGCATGAGAGGGCGTGTTAAGATATAAAATCATTCATGTATCTCTATCTAATAATTTAAACTTTTGGAAGAGATGGTTTATGATACTTAATATTTTATTCTTGTAGGTGCCCCCTGCAGAACTTGAAGGCCTTCTTGTAAGCCACCCCTCCATTGTAGACGCAGCTGTTGTCCCGTAAGTTTCTTTGAATCTTGATGGTTTAATTTACTGAGTAATAATAATGTGGAGCGAGCTAGTAAGATAAGCATAATTATTGACTAATTAATAATGTCATCAATTAATTAACAGGCAAAAGGATGTTGCTGCTGGTGAAGTTCCTGTTGCATTCGTGGTGAGGTCAAACGGTTTTGATCTCACTGAACAGGCTGTAAAGGAGTTTATAGCTAAACAGGTAAATGGGTTGTGACAATACTTTGATTGTGTCATATAGTTTAAGGTATTCATATTTTAGCTTCCATATAATTTGCCTAAAATGAAAATGTAAAAAGACTTAACTCCATACATATCGATCAAATAAATAAAAACACGAATTGACATGCATTAGCAAAAGTAAAAGCTATGTAAATTTAATGGAAAGAGGTTTCATCTTTAATGGTTTATTGTGAACAGGTAGTGTTTTACAAAAGACTACACAAAGTTTACTTTGTTCATGCAATTCCAAAGTCTCCATCAGGGAAGATATTAAGGAAAGACCTTAGAGCAAAGCTAGAGAACGCCACCCAGACGCCATAGAGGCTATATAGAACTTTTGTCTCTTGGCAGCTATATTCCATATTTATTCTATTTTTTTTATTCTGTGTCCCACATGTGTAATCTATGAATTGATGCTTCACATCACGGCACAAAGCCAACCCGAGAAGCAGTTGCAAATAATCAATTGTATTCTTTGTTATGACCATTGACTGTGCATCTCTGCTGTCCACTGTACTCCTTTTTCTCTTTTTGGGGGACTGTCTATTGTAATTGTTATGTGATTTGAGATCATTAAAATTCGGAACCTTATTACTATTATTTGTTAATACCAAATCCTTGCCGTTCTATCGTTCTAAATGATAGACTCAATTTTATTGTCCTTTGGTTTTGTTAATGTTGGGAAGCATAAGAAATTGTAATGGAAGCAATCACCTAGCTGGGGTTATCAGGTTGCTCACTCTTTAAATCATTAAATAAATAACTCGAGAGCTAAACATTACAACAAATGCCTTTTCTTTTTGAATACACAAAATTAAAAAATGTGAATATTAAAAAAGAGATTATCCTAATTTAGTTATATTTTTACTACTGAAAAAAGATGACATAATTCGTTAAACGGTTTTGCTAATTTTCTCTCTCTCTCTCTCTCTCTCTTGTGTTGGTGGAAGTTACTGATGTAATGAAAATATCACTTTATTTATTTATTAAATAACTTATTTTTAAGAATGTTATTATAATTTATCACTTATTTTAATAAAAATAGACCTAAAATTTTTGTTCTCCTCTCTTCTCGTTACTTTTTTGTGAATAATTAATTTTTATATGGGTCAATCATAGACGTGGAGAGATCATTGATGTGGAGAGAGGACATCAAACTCCAAAAGAAACTAAGCAGTAAGCAGCAATAACACGATCAAAAACAACTCTAGAATAATCACTCAATCAGCCATAACAAAAGCAACAGAAATAGCAGGAGGCAGTCTCCGAAAAGATGGAAGCCCGAAGCAGTGACGATGAGTCATGACAGAGCCATTCTCAGGACAGCAACGACTGAGCCGAGGAGCTCCCTGATCATCATAACCATAGATGAATGACAATGACCACTTTGGAACCAGCTTCAATGATAATCCTTGTGAAAGCTAAGTCATGTGCTGTCGCTAACTCCAAGTTCAAGTGGAAGACAAATGCACTGCACGTTCCCTAATCAATAAATGCAGCCAACAAAGCTCCTTCATCATTCCTCAAAATACCACCACTAGCATCAAGCAGCGTGGTTGTGCGAGACATGTATAGATAAGAGCCGTTCATTCACTCCATGACACTTGAATGATTGGCAATTACGCATTGCCACGCAATCAGCTGCTACATGGATAATTGTCGGGATCAACGAATGAATTCTTCAAACACCAACTTAATATTTTGATGCTGCCACTGAGCTCGACCCAGGCTAGAAGGTGAGCCAGTGTACTTTTAATAATACTATAATTTTGATACGTTGTAAATCTAATTTATAATATAAAATAATTATATATAAAAAATTAAACTTAAGTGGAAGCCTCACCCTAATTTAAGTCAGGGTATGTCTTGACTCTCATTGATCATTTATAAAAGTAAAACTCATAATCAAACTCAAATTATAACTGAACATGAATAAAAGACTAACCAAACTAAAATATTTTATTTGAAAAGAAACTTATTATTGCATAAAATTTAAATTAGCTCTAGGTTGCTCAATAAATTTTTATGAATCAAAGAGCAATAAAGATAATATTTGACCACTCAATCACCTTCATTGATTATTGCACAAATTTAAAAGATTTAAGGAAAAAAAATTGTTATTTTTCATTTGAGAAAAAAGAAAAATTTTGATTGCTATGACTCTATGACATAATACAAATTAAAAGATAAAGATCATGAGATAATTCAAAAAATAAAAGATAAAGATTTAGGGCAATTCAAGGGATAGACATTTAAGCTCACATATCTAAACTTAAAAACTCCAACATTTTTTCAGAATTTTAAATTTTATTCATTCTTTTTTGTGGGTCAGAATTTTATTCACTTATTTGATCCTAACCATTTGACCCTTTTTTGGGGCCATGAGACCATTTTTCATCATGTCAATTCTTACTCTCTAGAAACTTGGGCTAGAAGAAAAGAACCTTCTAACAAAAAAGCCGAATAAAAAGCCCAGTAGGTGTAAAAAACAAAGAGAGGAATGCAGCTTGACCCCAAAAAAAAAAACCGGATGCAGCACAAGGTTAAAAAAAAAAAGAGAGCAACAAGGCCAAATCCCCGAGAATCCAATGCGAATGGTATTGCAAAAGGGAAGGGGGTGCTGGGCGGCGAGCCACCGCTACCCAATTCGGCGGTTCTTCCGTCATGTGCCGTTTCCGGTGGCGGTGGAGCTCCAGCAAGCTTCAGAGTTGAGACCCACCCCTTTGCTTGGGAACTGTACTGCTCCTCAATTTCCCATGGCACCTCTGCGACAAATTTCCACCACCTTGCTCTCTCGCTCTATGCCCCATCCTTCTCTTTCTCAAATTCTCTTCCTCCGAACAATGTCTTCCAAGATTTTTGTTAAAGGTACTCTGTTTTTTTTTTGGTTTTTTTGTTTTTGTTTGTTGGGGGGGGGGGGGGGGGGAGCTCTCTTGTTCCTCGTTGGTATCAGAATTTTTTTAGTGTTTTGAAACTGGTCTTCTAACAATTCAAGTTCCCCATTTTTTTTTTCCAGTCTGTTAATTTGTGTTGCTTTCTTCATTACCTTAAATTCTGCTCAAGCAATTGTTTCGACTATGAAAAGTTGAAAACCGTAGAACACGTTTACATCTTTTTCTGGTATCGTGTGCCATATATGAATCAGAATCATATAAATCGATGGCTTTATTGAACATTTGGTTTGTAAAATCTGTGTTGCACATGTTCACCACCACTCGTGGTTAAATGAATATTTTGGATGGAAGACGAGTTCAGAGAGAGAAATACAAAACAGGAGGATGAGAAATGGTCCTACTAGAGCAATTAGTAAATAAATAGTAGCACATTGGCTTTTCATAAGAGCTCTATGCTTTTCAATGCCCCTGCAAATTTGCAATAGATTCTCCTGAATTAACGAAGTGCTGGCACTCAATATAATATGTAAGCTAAGAAAACAACTCAAGGAATCCTGAATGGAATTTGACGATTAGGAAAAAAATGCAAAAGGTATGACTGATTCTGATATTTGGTAGTTGATTCTCATGCTCTCATTAACTGTTTCCTATGATGAGTTTTAGGGTCTGTTTGGGAGATTTATTTGTGATGGCAAGGAGTGGCCAATGATGGAATGGAATAGAAAAGAAAGGAATGGAGTGAATATATATATGCCACACCCTTGTTTGGGAGTTTGATAGCGGAAGGGTAGAGAGTTTTAATAATCTTGTTTGGGAGTTGCAATATAAGTGAATGGAATGGAAGGGCAACTAAATTTGATTTTCCAATTTTACCCTTTTAACTTCATACAAACCTATCACTAACAAAAATTTTTAAGGATAAAAGGATAAATAAGCCAAAGTTGGCTGTGACGTCCCTCCTCCACCCCCCAAATCAGGGGGTCAACAAATTTGGTGTTTTGTATGGCTGGGAGGGGTTTTGTTGTCCCTTGGAAGCCATTCCATTCCCTTGCAATAAACAACTTCCAGACACAAGCTCATGAAAGTTTCTTTGCCATGCCATGCCATGCCAATCCCTTGAATTTTTATCCTCCCAAACAGACGCTTAGTTTTTACTCAGAATGCTTTCTTCTGATATACTCAGAGGAATAGTTAGCCTACGATTAGCCTGATGTATGGCTGAAAGCTGCCCACTGCAGCCTCAAACTAGACAGTGCAATCAAAGTTGCTTGGGGCCTTAAATAGGATTCACGAATCCACTTAAATTACATCAGATTGTGGAAAGGTTCACTGGAGTGCAATTGGACTCTTTCTTTCACCCTTCTTTATTTTTTGCTCCAAATGGATTCTTTTATTGTGTTTCCTGTAGCATGAAACCCAGTACTTAATGCCTTAATGTTGTTTAGCACATCTAATTTTTGTTGCAGTTACAGATGTATTTCATGATTTTCCCCAAACATAAGACACTCTTGCTTTGCTGTAAATCTTGGTGCAGGTTTAGCATTTTCTACCACAGAAGAGAAATTAGCCGAAGCTTTTTCAAAATATGGCAGTGTCCTCAAAGGTATGTGCTTTTATTATCACTACAAGCTTCGAACATCCCATCTTAAAATCTTGATGCACCCATCATTTCCCTTTTCCAGCTGATATTGTACTGAATAAAGCCAAGAATAGATCCAAGGGTTTTGGATATGTGACCTTTGCTAAGGAGGAAGAAGCCCGCAAGGCACAGATGGCCATGAATAGAAAGGCGAGTATCTACTAACTTCGTTTTTCTTCTGATGAAATGCCAACATTCATAAAATGAATCAATTCTTTTCTTTCTTTGTAGATATTACATGGACGCGTTCTATATGTGGACATGCAACCACCTAACAAGCGATAACACATTTTTTGACGAGGCAACTGGTGGTTGATTCAGCGTTTGCAGATGACAATGTTCTTTTGTTTTCATTGTACGAGTTCCCTATATGTAGATCCACCAATGAATATATGCGTGGTAATGCTCACGCCCATCAATCAGTGCTTATTGCAAAAGCAATCGAGTGGGTTACCCATCTATATTGTCTCATTTTTTGTGCTTAGAATTCATACTCATTTTCACATTTGAATGTATATCAAACCTGATGAGTTTATTAAAGTTTATTTTTTCACGACCTATGTAATAAATTTGAATCCTTTAATCATTTCGTCGACGTCACACTCGGACGTAAATCTTTGAACTCAGTTTCCAAAGTAGTATATCGAATTGTCCCGCAACACAGCTATTACGTGTCTCAGGAATGTGAGTTGCATCTCTCGTGGTTGATTGGCTACAAAGAACGTTGAGATCTCGCAACGTATTCACTCATAATAAGAGTTCATGATCGTCCTTATTCTTTTAGATAATTGAGCCCCGTTTGGATTACAAATTGCATCCTCAAAAGGCCTTTTATAGGAAGAAAAAAGATTTTGTACTGTTTGGTTTAACTTTGTATGTTTTAGAAGGTTTTTTTAAATTTCAAAAAATTTTTTAAGATAAGTATCTTTGAGGTTATTTTTTATTCTAAAAAAAGACCTTTTAAAAAGAAATTTTATTATTATTCTTATACTAATAATTAAAAATAATTTTATTTTATTTTATCTAAATAAAATTTATTCTTTTAAATTTATTTTTGATATATTTAAATCAAACAAAAATTATTCTTTTAAAAATAATTCTTATAAAAGATTTCATTTTAAAAGATTTTTTAAACGATCTTTTCTCAAAAAATTTTCTCTCAAAAGTTAAATTAAATAGACCCAAAAGAGTTGATCCAGAAAAAGGCCTTGCACTGTATATAAGTTGCTCTATATCTTTAGCTCTTCACTGTTAATGAAATCCACTCAATGTATAAAAGAAAGATAGGATCGAAAAATTCCCTCAATTTTTAATTTTCAAAAATTGAAATGCAATTTCAAATAATAATCCTCTCGTGCCATTATATTTTAGTTAATTATTACAATTAGACTAGTAACTTAGAAATGATAAAACTTATGATGTATTTCTTCGCTTTTCTTATAGTTAATCGTTAATATAATTCTTCTTCGTAAATATTGCCCAACGCGCAAGAGGTTTTAAAGAACCAAGACCTTGATCAAACACATAAAGCACGGCCAATACATAATTTGCTCATTAATTTCAAAAAGCAATCTACCAAGTTAGTTATTGACTTTGAAATAAAAGATATTGCCCAACGTAAAAGAGGATTAGAAGAACAAGACTTGATCAAATACACAATAACACAAAGCGTGACCATTACGTGATTTGCTTTATAAGTCTTTAGCACCATCCCTGTGTCACACTTCTAAAAGCAATTGTATCTGCTTTAAGCTGGAACTGGTCTGTGGTTGCCAGTCATGCTTATTGAGAAGCAAATTCTTGTGCAAACACCTTGGCAAAGCATGGGGCATGCGCATGAGAGGGAGCACAATGAACCTTTGTTTATTTTCTAAGTCTTTATGCCTTTCTATCTAATGCCTTTGTGTGTGATTTAGCTGGTGAAGTTTTTGTAAATTGTCTCTCTGTCATTCCCCCCCCAAAAAACAATTCCTTAGCATATTTTTCACTAGCACTTATAGTTAAACCATATATATTATTTTTTTTACCAAGTAATGTATGAATATTATTTTTAAACATAAATATATTTATTCAAACACCTTTTGCTATTAATTTTCGTATGTTATGTTACTTTTACACTACTTTAATATTTGTATAAACTTTAGTATGACTCATACTGCAAAATTTATGACTCTGTAAAAATTCGTAAACAAAAAAAATTAATAAATACTCTGTATGCAATTTTTTTTTCACATGATATTGAAGATGCACTGCAAATTTATGCACTAAATTATGTGTTTATTTGTGGATAAATATGATGAGATTGGAAAAATACTGTTTGAACTAAGTCAGTTATAACTTCAAAACTGCTTATAAATGATCTTTTTCTGAGTCACATAGTTGCGCTTTACTTCAGAAGTACTTGTGTCTTCTTCTTTCTGAAGCGGAGCAAGAAGAAGAGAATGGAGAACAGAGAAGACTTGAGATCGATTCTACCGTATCTACCGGTGGTGATGCGTTCTTCCACTCTGTTTTGGCCTTCCCAAGTGGTGGAAGCACTGAGAGAACTCGCTAGAGGCCCTATTCATAGTCACGTTGACTCAGGCCACATCGTTTTCACCGCCATCACTGATATGAGGAACTCTCTTTCTCTCTCTTCACAGCCATTAGCCCCTTCCGCTTCTCTTGGATACGCTCTCTTCTTCGACGAGGTAATACAACACAGGTACACTTCACCCAATTGGGTTTCCCACTTTAATAGGAGCTCAATTTTCAATTTTGGATTGTGGGTTCTTCGAGTTAGGATTTTTGGGTACATCGGTGTTGCTTTTTATATATTGATGATTGATTCATAACACGTGCTAAAACATGTACCCATGAAAAATGCTATAGAGTAAGAAATTTTGTGTATTTTTTTTTTTTTTAAATTTTTTTGGCCATTTTTGACCCTTGAATGAATAAGGGAATCATATTACTTTATTTTATTTGACAAGCACTATGATTTCTGTCAACAATTCTGACTATATTTTGTTGACTGTGGAGCATTGTTTCAAGTGTGCTGAAATTATGAGCTGGTTGTGTTGTTTCAGCTAATGTCTAGAGAGGAATCAAGGAAGTGGTTTGAGGAGGTGGTTCCGGCGTTGGCAAATTTGCTTTTGAGGTTGCCCTCTTTGTTGGAAGCACACTATCAAAATGCTGATAAGGTTATCAATGGAGAGGGAGGTACGGTCAGAACTGGTCTTCGCATGCTGGATTCACAGGAAGCAGGGATAGTGTTACTTCGCCAGGTTTGCTTGCATTAGAGTTTACTTACTTTATGTGCTTTTATTGCAACAACATTAGAATTACTCGCTGTGTAAGTACTCAAAATAATATAACTTGGCTGCTACGCACCACCACCACCACTATCACAACTCTTGCATGAAAGGCTGCTCCTACTGTCATTGTATGATAATTGCAATTGTGAATTACTGACTGACGATGGTTATAATTGACCTTCCTTGCTTTTCAGGAGTTGATTGCAGCTCTTCTTGGGTGCTCGTTTTTTTGTCTGTTCCCAGACCATGACAGATATTTGAAACATCTTCAAATTATCAACTTTGATCAACTGTTTGTGTATGAAATCTATTGCTATTTTTTTCGTCCTCCAAGTAGTCTTATAAAGTTGTTCAGTTGCTTGTTTTTAGTCTTCATTTTGATCATCTTATTTCTCTCAGTGGTGTCAAGATGCTGCAGCCAATGACATACGTGGGTTTGTGTGTGACATGATGACTGAATGAGAGTGAAAGAGATGGAGAAAGGGAATTGATATTGATCTAGGCCCATATTGTTGTAGCCATCATATTGTTCTAATATTACCTATAACAAAATTATGTCTATTTGCAAAATTTACTGAATGTCTTATTTCATATGTTCAAGAAAAATTATTGTAATACAAATGATCAGTTATGCTTCTGCATTTTCAGGAGTGTGTACAATGATTACAGTCAAAAGCAGGAAAGTAAGATTCGGTGCATCATTCACTATTTTCAAAGGATAAGTTCTGATATGCCTAAGGGTGTTGTCTCTTTTGAGCGAAAAGTACTTCCCTTTGAAGGCAATCCCGATCTCATTTCTTATCCAAATGCAAACTTCTGGAGCACTTCGGCTCTACCTCTGTGCAAATTTGAGGTAATTGAAGGAAATTCATTTTCAGTTGTTAGCAAACTAATTTCTTTTTGGTTTTGTTAATGCAATATTTAGTTTGCAATAGGTAATACTCTGGCATTTTAATAGGTTCACAGTTCCGGACTCATAGAAGATCAATCAAGTGGAGCTGTTGAAGTGGATTTTGCAAATAAATATCTTGGTGGTGGCGCTCTTGGAAGGGGCTGTGTACAGGTATAATATGTTTATATTTCTATCTTTAACCTTTTAGCCCTAAACTTTTGGCAAATATGATAGCTTTTGTTGACCATAGTTTTTATATGCATATGCATGCTGTCTAGTGTACATTTTGTATTAGCAACTTTTGTCCTTTTGTAGATTTTGTAGGTTGAGATATTGCTTTCTCAATTGAACTGTTGTTCAGCTGGTGTTTAACAAATTTGCTTGTAATTGTCTGGTATAGGAGGAAATTCGCTTCATGATCAGTCCAGAATTGATTGCTGGCATGCTCTTCTTGCCATCCATGAATGATAATGAGGCTATAGATATTGTTGGTGTGGAAAGATTTTCAAGTTATACGGGGTGAGCAGTACCGGTACACAGTGGTTCTCAATTCTAATTAGAAATGAATATTATTAATGCCTACTGCTGGGTTTACTTTATTTCAAATGTGATGGGAAGTTATTTTTCTTTTCTGTTCAAGTAAGGTGGAAGAAAAGCAGGTTTCTTGATTGTTATGCTTAGCATAGGGAATTTTCTCTGTTTTGCCCATGGACGTTGGTCCATAGTTTGCTGTAGATTGCACCAGTCTGCACCTCTTTTTCTTCTCTTTGTTTTCTGTTTATCCACCTGTTTACAACAATTTTTTAAATTAAAATCTTATACCTGCCCAACAATAGAAAATATCAAGCATTATACTGTTGTTTGTGTTGCTGTATCTTTCTATATGGCATATAGTGAGGTAAATGAAATTTGAAAATATGTCTCTTATCTGATGTCACATTTTGTGTTTTTCAGCTATTTAAACTTACTGTTATGGTGATTGCTGGATACTTCCTTCATAACCTAATGATGAAAGTATCTCCTGATTTCTTTAGGTATGCATCATCATTTCGATTTTCTGGTGATTATGTGGATGAAAGGGATGTAGACACCCTTGGAAGGCGTAAAACCAGGATTGTTGCAATTGATGCATTATGTAGCCCGGGGATGAGACAATACAGGGCGAGTTTTGTATTAAGGTTTGTTAATCTTGGTTTAAGTTGCCACATTTTTACAGGAGGCAGGGTTACTGTT
The DNA here is from genome assembly GCA_031439585.1 of Pterocarpus macrocarpus. Taxonomy (NCBI): domain Eukaryota; kingdom Viridiplantae; phylum Streptophyta; class Magnoliopsida; order Fabales; family Fabaceae; genus Pterocarpus; species Pterocarpus macrocarpus. Next base: position 75,518,358 of record CM062520.1, on the reverse strand, counting down.
TGAAAGATGAAATTTATAATCTAAAATCCATTATGTTTGATGCTTGTCTCTTGAAATTGTAATTTTTTATAAAAGGGTTCTGCATGCATGCCCTACAAAGTCGAAACTCTTTCCAAATTTTGTTTTAGTTTCGTTTTCTCAATCCTTTACTACAAGGAATAGCTATAAATAGTAGTCATACGTAAATATTTTTCTGTTAGAATCCTATATTTAATATTATCAATCTTCTCTCTCTCTTCTTAATTATTGTAAATATTTTCTGTTTAATGTAAATATCCTGTAATTAGTGCAATAAGGATATTCTCAGAATTAGGTGGTAGATTAGTTCTTTCCCTATTTAGAAGAGGTTGTTTATTTCCTTTCTATTTTTTCGGGATTCACCATTATTGGCTCCCTATTTTCTGCTGCACTCTCTTCCTATAAGAGAGCTATGTGTACATCATGTTAAGTAGAGAATAATATACCTTTTTCAAGTTGGTATCAGAGCATCACGATCTGCTCTGCCAGCCCTAGCCTTTGAGATATGTCTTCCAAGGCAGAAGACAAACCCCACCTAGAGCAGAAGAGTCTAGAACCCAAGATGACTCGGGTGACTCTCATTCTGTACAAATCACCACAATTCGCACTGAATGGAGCGAATTTCTTTCTGCTGTCCCAATCATCCGCATGTATATCGCTGCCGAGGCAAATCGGGTACTTGACTGGTGACACTGCCTCACCAGCCAAGGATAGCACCCAGTATGCTGTGTGGGATGCCGAAAATTCCATGATCATGACATGGCTTGTCAACTCAATGGAAGAGGATATTGGAGCCAACTACATGTGCTATTCTACAGCCAAGGAGCTCTGGGATAGCGTTAATGAAATGTACTCTGACATGGATAATAAATCCCAAGTGTATGAGCTGACTTTGAGGATCGGAGAAATCAAGCAAGGAGGTGAAAGTGTCACCAAGTATTTCAATAATCTAAAGAGGATATGGCAGGACCTAGATGTCTATAACACTTATGAGTGGAAATCCACTAAAGATGCAAAGCATCACAGCTAGGTAGTTGAGGAGGCAAGGATCTTTAAATTCCTGGCTGGATTGGATGATGAACTAGATGAAGTTCGAGCAAGGATCATTGGTAGGGGAAACCTACCATCAATTGAGGAGGTCTTCTCTGAGGTAAGAAGAGAGGAGACAAGGAGGAGTGTTATGCTAGGAAAAAGTAAGAAAATAGAGACTTGAGACTGCAGACTATCTGCCCTTGTTCTTCAGAATCTCATCGCATATAAAAGCAACTATCCTGACAAAGAAAGCTAGATGAGAAGGATCAACTTTGGTGTGATTTTTGCAACAAGTCTCGTCACACCCGAGAGACTTGTTGGAAACTCAATGGTCGGCCACCTCAAAAGGGGAATAAGGGTGGACCCAGATCGTATGAGGTCATCTTGTCAGAGCATATGAAGCAAACAAAGAACATCCCTGAACAAAGATCGATTGATCACTCATAAAACTCCCCGCAAGCTTCAAATGCATCACCTAGCACTCCTAATGCTTCTATCGTACAAGCAGTACTTTAGTAGTTCTACTGGTTTATCTTGTACCCTAGAGTTAGTACCCTGGGTCATTGATTCAGGGGCATCCGATCATATGACCAGTCTTTTCTCATTATTTAAAATGTATTTGCCTTATTCTGGTTCTGAAAATGTTAGAATTGCAAATGGTAGTGTCTCTTCTATTGTCGGAAAAGGTAACATACTTATATCTGCAACCCTTACTCTAAAATATCCTTCATGTTCCTAAACCGTCTTGCAATCTTACATGCACAAGAATGGCTGTGTCAAGACACTAATTGTAAAGCTATATTTTGGAACTCCCATTGTGTTTTTCAGGACTAGACCTCAGGAAAGATGATTGGCAATGCTAAGATGATAGATGGCCTCTACTATTTTAATAAAGGATCCTCCAAGGATGGAATGGCTCAAGGACTTAGTGGTACAAGTTCCCCTACTATTCGAGGACAAATAATGCTTTGGCACCTTAGATTAGGACATCCAAACTTTCAATACCTAAAACATTTGTTCCCAACTTTATTTAAAAATGTTGATTGTTCATCTTTCCAATGTGAAAGTTGCATTCTTGCTAAAAGTCATCGTATTTCTTATACCCCTAAACCATATCGTGCATCCAAACCATTTTATTTAATTCATAGTGATGTTTGGGGTCCCTCAAGAATCACTACTCAATTTGGAAAAAGATGGTTTGTAAGCTTTATAGATGACCATACACGATTGTGTTGGGTATATATAATGCATGACAAATCCAATGTTGCAACTCTGTTTGAAAATTTTTACAACATGATTGAAAATCAATTTACCACTAAGATAGGTGTACTTCGTACTGACAATGGAACTGAATATTTCAATAAATATTTGGGAAGTTTTTTGATAAAAAAGGGGATTCAACATCAATCTACGTGTCCCAATACCCCTCAACAAAATGGGCTTGCTGAAAGAAAAAATAGGCATTTACTTGAGGTTGCTAGAGCTATTATGCTCACCATGCATGTTCCCAAATACTTGTGGGGTGAAGTCAGTCCTAACAGCGACATACTTAATAAGCAGGATGCCTACTGTGTCCTTAATTTTTCTACACCTGGATACCTTTAAAAATTTTACCACAGAGTCACGTATGCATGCCGATTTATCCCTAAAAGTATTTGGGTGCATTGCCTTGTTCATATTCATCACAACACTCACCAAAACTTGATCCCCCGGGCTGAAAAATGTGTTTTTATTGGTTATGCACCTAATCAAAAAGGGGTACAAATGTTTTAATCCCAGTACCAAAAACTATATGTCAAGTATGGATGTTACCTTCTTGGAAGACCAACCTTTTTTGAAAAGAATTATCTTCGTGGAAGATGCAAAGTGAGGAACATAATTCTCTACACTTTCTGCATAAATCTCTGCCCCAAACAGTCTAAAAATCTGATTTTCCCATTGTCACAATCAATGATCAAGGTTGTGAAAGTGAGACTTGTCCAAAATGACCAAAGCCACCATTAGATGTCCTTAGGACAGGGGGAGAAATTTCACAGCCCCCAAAAGAGCCTATTGTCTGGACTCGGAGGAAAAATTTGTGTCAAGATGGAAGCCAATCTATCATTCAAGCACCAAGTCAGCCAACCTACCCTCAGGAAATTTCATTACATCCAGATGTGTAATACTCCTCCTAATTTCAATTCAGAAAATTTAGATGTTTCCATCCCCATAGCTCTTAGAAAGGAACCCAGCCTTTGCACTAAAAAAACCTGCAACACCAATCACCCCATCTCTAACTTCATGTCCTACCATAGATTGTCCCAGAACCACAAGGCGTACACCTCTAGAATTACTAAACTGTTTGTGCCTAGAAATATTCAAGAAGCCCTAGATGATCCAAATTGGAAACTTGCAGTTTTGGAGGAAATGAGTGCTCTTGAGAAAAATGAGACATGGGAAATTGTTGAATTACCCCAAGACAAAAAACCAGTAGGTTGTAAGTGGATTTTCACCATTAAATGTAAAGCTGATGGGAGTGTAGACCGCTACAAGGCAAGGCTTGTTGCAAAAGGGTTTACCCAAACTTATGGAGTTGACTATGAAGAAACATTTGCCCCTGTGGCTAAAACCAACTCTATTAGAATATTGTTATCTCTTGCTGTAAATTTTGATTGGCCCCTTCACCAATTAGATGTTAAGAATGCTTTCTTAAATGGGGATTTGGATGAAGAAGTGTTTATGAGTCCACCTCCCGGATTTGATGGAAAGTTGACAACAAATCAAGTGTGCCGATTAAAGAAGTCATTATATGGACTAAAACAGTCCCCAAGAGCATGGTTTAAGCGATTTGGAGCCACTGTAAAAGACCTTGGTTATAGCCAAAGCCAAGCGGATCATACTATATTCTACAAACACACCATACCGGTAAAATTTCCCTTCTCATTGTTTATGTTGACGATATAATTCTGACAGGGAATGATGATGGTGAAATCAACTATTTGAAGAAGGAATTGGCTACTGTTTTTGAGACTAAAGAACTCGGTCCCTTGAAATATTTTCTTGGGATTGAATTTGCTAGGTCAAAAGGAGAAATTTTTATAAATCAAAGGAAGTATATCCTTGATTTACTCATGGAAAACGGTATGCTAGGTGTAAGGCAAATGAAACACCCATTGAACCAGGTATAAAACTTCAACCAGCAAATCCAGAAGAAGTGGTAGACAGAGAGAGGTATCAGAGACTTGTAGGAAGACTGATTTATCTATTTCATACCCGATCGACATCTCCTTTGATGAGTGTGGTTAGCCAATTTATGCACTCACGGGCGAGTATTTTGAGGCAAGAATGTGAATATTAAGGTACTTGAAGGGAACTCCGAGGAAAGGACTACTGTACAAGAAATCTCAATCTCTACAGAAGTCTACATGCATGCGGTGGGCGAAAAGATTATGGGATGAGGTCAACCTCTAGGTCTTGCACTTTCTTAGGGGGTAATCTAGTCACCTGGAGGAGCAAAAAACAAAGTGTAGTGGCTCGGAGTAGTGCTGAGGCTGAGTACCGATCAATGGCACATGGAATCTGCGAAGTCCTATGGATTGAGAAGTTGTTAAAGGAACTGAAGGTAAATTACTCCACACCAACAAAACTGTATTGTGACAACAAGGCAGCAATCTCAATTGCTCACAATCCAGTTTTACATGACAGAACCAAACATGTGGAAGTTGACAAACACTTTATTAAGGAGAAATTAGATACAGGGCAAATATGCATACCCTACATCCCTGCGAAGATCGATCGCAGACATTCTCACAAAAGGACTATCTAAAAGGCAGTTTGATCATATTCTTGGCAAGCTGTCCATGGGAGATATCTTCAAGCCAGCTTGAGGGGGACTGTTAGAATCCTATATTTAATATTATCAATCTTCTCTCTCTCTTCTTAATTATTGTAAATATTTTCTGTTTAATGTAAATATCCTGTAATTAGGTAACAGGATATTCTGTAATTAGGTGGTAGATTAGTTTTTTCCCTATTTAGAAGAGGTTGTTTATTTCCTTTCTATTTTTTCGGGATTCACCATTATTGGCTCCCTATTTTCTGCTGCACTCTCTTCCTATAAGAGAGCTATGTGTACATCATGTTAAGTAGAGAATAATATACCTTTTTCAAGTTTTTCTTTCATAGAAACAGAGTTTTATTTTTGCTTGTTCTATTTTATTCCTATAAAATAAAGAATATTACAAAAAGGAATTATTGGGAAAAATATTTACAGTTTAGTAAGAATTAACCACTTACCTAGTTAAAAATGTTCAAAGAATGGTTAATTAGTAACCACTTTTTGACTTAATTAATCATTTAAGTGATTGATTGTTCTAAGTTGGAAATACTTTTGCAAAGAATTCATTGTCTGTAATCTTCCCCAGCATAAGTGGGCAAACATCCTATTTTCTCTGAACGGGAAGATAAGCAATCGATAAATTGTATTGATTATAGTGGCATTTACACAGTATATATATAATTTCCTTGCCTTTTGTGAACTATAACCTATCTTGAACTCAGCTTGTTCATTCCTGCAGAGAGATCAATAAGGCATTCTGTGGTTTTCTATACCAGTTTAACTATCAGCAGTATCAGAAGATACTGCAAGAGAATGGATGGTCATCTGTACAGGTTGGTTTTTGCCATGTCTTCTATAAACAGCGGAACTGGATATTTGGTTGAACAACTATGTTTTAATATGAAATTCTCATGAAGACTTTTTTGAACCATTTTTGTTTCTTTGCAGTTTGATGCTTCGGCCTCAACGTCCGGGAAAACAAGTGAAGGAAAAATTTCAAATCATGAATTCAGAAATTTTCAAAATGACTACCAAAGGATGGAGCAGGGCAATAATATTGGGGTTGCAACTGGAAACTGGGGATGTGGTGCCTTTGGAGGAGATCCCGAAGTGAAGGCCATTATTCAGTGGCTTGCAGCTTCTCAGGTAATTATATACTTTCAGCCATCAATAATTGTTGTTGTGTCTTTTTCTGAATGAGTACGAAATGTTTACGTTTACCCATAAATTAAGGAAAAGCCTACCCTTTTTCCCCCGTTCTTATATGCAATTTTTATTCTTTTCAACAAACCTTGAAATATTTACTATGCTGAAGTGAACAATTAGCGCATCCTAGTATCCTACTCACACTAATTACAAGCTAAAACCAGATAAAGTAGACGAACAATCTGCATAGATATCTTTCTAATTTCAAATTTTACATTCATTTGGCCTTTTTATATGATAGACCTTTTTTTATGCCATTATTGTTGTGGATGCTGAGGAGGTCATGCAGACTATGGTTGATAGTTTCCAACTTAGAAGTTTCTTTTTCTTTTTCGGTGTATGATCAATGATGCAATTGAAACTTGGTAAAATTTGGATGGCTGGAGGACAAAAAATCATCATATGAACAAAACAGAAGGAAACTTATGGGTTTGTTGACTGTCATACTTGGAGAACTTGAAATTGTTTTGGTTCATGCCCTACAGGCCCCAAGACCTTTCGTAGCATACTACACATTTGGCTTGGAGGCATTGCAGAATCTAGAGGAGGTAAGTTGAACTTTCCTTCTTAGTGGTATAGTCTCAACACGTGATTGATGGCATTCCTCTTAGGCATGATCTGCATTGAAATTAGTACTATTGGTTTTTATTTGGTGTGAAGATTTCTTAGTAGGAACTTTGGAATGGTGTTGTGTCAGGTGGCTCATTGGATTTTGTCACAAAGGTGGACAGTTGGGGACCTATGGAACATGCTGATTGAGTACTCAACAAAGAGATCAAAAGGAGAAACTACTGTTGGCTTCCTCCAATGGCTCCTGCCATCATTATATGGTCATGGTGCTGGGATGGAGTTGGACTTGCCAAATTCGCCTTAATCTCTCTTTGAAGAAAACTTGTTGCAATACAAGAAAAAAAAGAAAAAGCTGAAAAAGTCAGCATTCATTTTTGAACTTGAGTATACCATGTACAGTTTGATTTGGGGACTAGCACGTTTGATCATTCTTGCAAACCGACTGCAATAACAAAGTTTACCTGGTTTTATTGCTATAGCATGCTCCTTTACTTCGCTTATGAACTTGGTTGGAATTTAAGAATCCTTCATTGAAAGGCGATTTATGATTTTGTTATAAATCTTCATTGATGGATGTTTCTCTAACGATATTTCTAGACAAATTATATTTAAAATTATGTGGTGTTTTACATAAGATATTTATTTATTTTTGGTCTTAGGAATTGTTCATGTGATTTCCAAGTCAGAAGGGATAGTTAAGTAAAATCTTCTTTAAAAGAGTTGTTTTACAATTCGAATTCATGATATTGCAAATAAATTTGTAGGATATTAGTCAATTGATCATTTTTCGAAGAAAATTTAATAAGTCGATAAGAATACCTTAGTTTTTGAAAAATTAAGCTAATATGTATTAAACTTTACTATTTAACTTTGTAAAAATTATTTTCAAAATATTATATAACACCAAAGCAAGTCAATGTGAAATGTATTTTAATCGTATCATGTAATATACCAGTACAATTTCTAAAATTAAATTTGGCTTAGTGAACATTTTTCTTTTTTTGTGTTAATATTGTTCACGTAATTTGAAGTCGACAATGATAATTATTCACATATTTTTGAGTCCAACGACAAACTAAGTCCTTTCTTTTTTCGGTACACGATGACTAAGTTCATAGGCAACGTCGAATATCACGCAACCCTAATAATGTCAGCAACAAAAATTCGTAAAGCCTGGGGCGTAAGTTCTGAATCTTCGTGTATATTACTTTTATTTATTTATTTATTTATTGGTACACATATTACTTTATTTTTGTTATTAGGCCCTTTGCGTTGAAGCTCGCCACAAGCTAGGGAAGCAAAAACCCTCCTTAAACCCGCCAACTCTCTCTCTCTCTCTCTCTCTGTTCTTTTGATTCTGAACAGTGGTTGTTTGTTTCATTTTGATTGGAATCACACAAAAGAGTAACAAAATGGCGAAAGCATATGGTGCTGGATTGCTTTCGGCTGCAGCAGGTCTCTCCCATAATGCCTATGCTGATGGCTCTTTTACTTTCCCTTCGGTTTCCACTCTTCCGCCTTCCTCTTCCTCTTCCTCTTCCGATACCGAGTTGCCGCGGCCACCGCCTCCGCCGAAGGTCCGAAATGACCATCCTCGGACCACCTCTGCTGGCTTTGATCTCGACGCCCTCGAGAGAGGTGTCAAGGCGCTCAAGGAAATCACCACTTCGCCCCACGGGCAAAAGGTGAACCTTTTCAATTCCTCATTTCATGATTTTCTCGGAATTCCATTTGTGGTTTAATTGGGTGCTAGAATCGTACATGGGGTTTTGTTGTTTAATTTCTTTTCCATTTTATCGAATTCTGATGAATTTGAGTTCTTTTTTGATCTTGAAGGTCTTTGAATTTATTAAAAAGCAAGAGGATACAAAGCAAACGGAATTGGCTGCCAAGGTTTCTGAGTTTAAACAAATGCAAGCACAGCATGAAACCGTAAGTTGATCCTTGTAACTAAATCTGAAAGCAGCATCTGAGCTCTAGGATATGTTTTTTTCCGAGTGAGATATTCGTGTATAGAAGTTTCTTGCATTTTTTTATTGTTGCTTCAGGATGTTGTTGTGTGTATTGTATGTTGTGTTTTGTTGCTTCACATATCAATTGGTTTTCCTGGCAGGAAAGGCAACGGATTATTTATGATGAACAAAAGAAGCTAGCCCAGCATCAGGCTCAAACGAAGTCGCAAATGGCTAAGTATGAGGATGAGTTGGCAAGGAAGAGGATGCAGGTCTTTAATTTTTTGAAATCATGCTTTTTTGTTCCTGTTATTCTATGGAGTGGTTCTCACTCTTGCAATATATTATTAGGCAGAAAATGAATACCAGAGCGCCAGGAACCAAGAGCTAGTTAAACTATAAGAAGAATCATCAATAAGACAAGAACAGGCTCGACGTGCAACTGAAGAACAGATTCAAGCACAGCAAAGGCAAACGGAAAGAGAGAAGGCTGAGATTGAACGTGAAACTATCAGAGTAAGGGCTACGGCGGAAGCAGAAGGAAGAGCCCATGAAGCAAAGCTAGCTGAAGAGGTTAATAGGCGAATGCTGAATTGCTAATTGATCGTGCTAATGCAGAGAGAGAAAAATGGATTGCTGCCATAAATACTACTTTTGAACATGTTGGAGGTATAACTCTACCTGATAGGCTAATACACATCACACGGTATGCAATGTGCAAATACTTACAGTCATACATTGCCAATCTAAGTAGATTATAGGCACCCCATTTCTCTCTCTCTCTCTCTCTCTCTTATATTTAATTGTGTGGTTTTAAATAAATGAACCACATCATTTTGTATGCATGCTATGAATTTCATTAAAATTTCATTTGCTTGGTGAACTGTTTGGCTTTGGGCTGGGGATTTTCCCTTATTATTCAGCAGTATTGTAGTTTATGGGTTGTTTTATTTATTTATTTAATTTTCCTATTACTTTGTTGTCTTCATTTATGTGAAGTTTTTTGCTTAACTGAGTTTAGATGAACTCCATACTAATTCCTAAGTTAAAAGTTCGATTTATCTTTTGCAGGGGGCTTAAGAGCCATTCTAACTGATCAAAATAAGTTGGTTGTAACAGTTTGTGGAGTGACTGCTCTAGCAGCAGGGGTCTACACAACAAGGTATAAAATGTTGACAAAGCTTGCATTCAAAGATATTTCAGTACATTGTTCCCTGACCTTCCTTATTTTTAAAGATTTCAAAGTTGAAGTACTTTCTCTGTTTTTCTTTTGGTTTTTCACTTACTATATCAATCTATTTCTTATCTTCTTCCTTGGTAGCATATTTTTGTCCTTTGCATGCTTCAGTTGTGCTTCAGGTGCATAATTAAATTCATATTGGATGGGTAATGCTTTTAAGTTGCTGTCAATTATGTTATGGCTTACGCTAGTCTATTTTATCTAATGAAGGGAAGGTGCACGAGTTATTTGGGGATATGTAGAGGACAGCCATCATTGATTAGAGAGTCCTCCAGAGGGAAATACCCGGGGTCTGGCATATTTTCTCGGGCCATGAGCTCCCTATCTCATCGGAGCAATCCAGCATCTGCTTCAAAAAATGGAAATGGTTTTGGTGATGTGATTCTGCATCCTTCTCTTAATAATAGAATTGAGCAGCTGGCATCTGCAACTGCAAATACAAAAGCACATCAGGCACCATTCAGAAATATGCTTTTTTATGGCCCTCCAGGGACAGGAAAGACAATGGCTGCTAGACAGTTGGCTTGTAAATCGGTATGCAATTTTAATTGTCTATTACCTTGCAATACTAGTTTTCAAGTATTACAGTGTCCACTTTCCTAGTCCATTGGTTACATCAGTGGGAATTTACTTTACATTATTTAGAGTTAGCTTTCACTTATTTCAAGGAAAAGTTTACATATGATGTCTTGTATATTAAAATTGGTGCTGACATGAACATATTAGAAAATTACCTTTAACATTTTTTCTTTATTTCTTTCTTCTTTTCTTGTTCATCAAGTTTGCCAAAAATAATTCAAAGTCTTCAGTTTCAAAGGCCTTATATTTTCTTTTGCTTCCTTTGCTTTTCTAAATTCATATTGTTTTTGTTGAATTTCTGAGTCTGGGAATTCAGTAGTCACTGAAAATGGATATTCTTTACCGTACTACTGACTATTGCATGTATTTTTAACATCAGACAGACTACATTTTAATTTAGTTGGCTTTTTTTTTTTTTTTTGTGTTCATACTTCTTCCTTTTCTCATGGTAAGATTATTATTTTCTTTAGGATATATTGTGATTTTTCTTTGTATAAAAAAATACAGAGATTAGATTATGCATTGATGACTGGCGGAGATGTTGCTCCACTTGGGTCACAAGCTGTTACAAAAATACACCAGTTGTTCGATTGGGCTAAGAAATCAAAAAAGGGTTTATTGCTTTTCATTGATGAAGCTGATGCTTTTCTGTGCGAGTAAGTTTAATGCTTCTTCCCTGATCACCTATTTATTTCTGCTTCTTTTTGTTCGTATAGAACTTTTTGTACCAGATAATGTTATATATGAAACATAAAATTGCAGTTTTCTGTTGTAAGCCATGGGAAAAAAGATTAAATGCAATACGAAACATTATTTTCTAATATAATTTTGTCTTATCATAACTTTTGTCAGTGCATATGCTAATGCTATCAGTGCATATGCTAATGCTAAAAAAGTTCCTTATATTGTCTGAAAGTTAACCTGAGTGGGTTGATTGTGTTGTGTGGACTTTGCAGGCAGAACAAGACCTACATGAGTGAAGCTCAAAGAAGTGCACTGAATGCCCTTCTCTTCCGAACTGGTGACCAGTCTAAAGACATAGTCCTTGCTCTTGCCACAAACCGTCCTGGTGATCTTGATTCAGCAGTGGCCGACCGAATCGATGAGGCCTTGGAATTCCCCTTGCCCGGGTAAAAGGAGCGATTCAAACTTCTAAAGCTCTATCTAGACAAGTACATAGCTCTGGCTGGATCAAGAACATCCAGTTTGTTCCAAATTTGTTCAAAGGAACTCAACAACAGATAGAGATAAAGGGATTGACCGATCATATCATAGAGGAAGCAGCAGCTAAGACTGATGGATTTTCTGGAAGGGAAATAGCAAAACTAATGGCAAGCGTCCAAGCTGCTGTATATGGAAGCGAGAACTCTGTGCTTGATCCCACCCTGTTCCATGAAGTAGTAGATTATAAAGCTGCAGAGCATCAACAGTGAAGAAAATTGGCAGCTACTGAGACGGCTCGTGCATGAGAGTGTTTATACAGACTAATTATGTTGGTACGACCTTCTAATTTATCTGCTATTAGTTGAGGCTGGCCCGTGGCATTTTATGGTGGGCATGCTGTCATTATTCATTATCATTTAATTGTCCCCAACTGATGGGGAGATTTTGGGATTTGATTATGGCTAGGTTTCATTTACTACTAATAATAATCATTTTTCAATATTCATTATAATGTACAATAACCTTATCAAGGTAAAGATTCTGGTTTCAACAAGCCTGGAAAGTTGTCGTTCAGAATATAATTTGTGACCACCCCCCACCCCTTCCCCCCCTCTCTTTTCTTTGCACCTGACTGCAGATTAACTTGGAACAGATTCGTAGGTAAGCTTTTGTTTTCCTTGTTGCATGTACTGGAAAAGAAATCCACTATTCTCTACCTTTGCCCTTTTGACTGCTGACCATAAATTGTAGTCAAGTACTACACCTAGAACTTTGAGTAATGTTAGTAGTTTCGGGTTCAATGTGAACTTTATATACGGAAACATATCAACCATTCAAATATAATTTATAATCACAAATATATTGATATATAATAAACATCACTTGTTGATATATTGTACCAAAAACTCGAATTTATATTTTACATTTTCCTAGAACTTTTACCCATGTTGCGATAAGGGCACTTGTGAAATATTCAAAAGAGGAAAGTTTTACATGAAATGTATAATTTATTCAGAGCATCTACAATATTTCAAAAGTGAGAATTTCTTTCTGAATCCTTAACATGTGTGGTAATTTATTTTTTTCGGTGATGCTCTAGCTCTCATGTCTGTAGTGAACTCTTAATAGACCAGTATTGATCAGTTATTGGCACGATATTGGTAAAAAATTTGGTTATATTTAGCGAATAATTAATAATTAATAAAGATTAGTAGCTCAGCAAGAAAACGGTGCCTAAAAGCATAAATTTAGAAAATAATTCCGCGCCGTTCTACGTATTAATTTGGGTATCTAAATCTAAATTATATTGATCTCGCATAAAAATAGCTTTTTCCTTTTGTTATCTCTTCCTATACTGATTACTTTTTTGATCATATCATTAACAAGCCCTGGAATTGTCCCCTTGCAATTGATTAACAAACAAGTATCCACGTCAAAAAAAAAAAAAAAAAACCAAACAAGTATACAATTACAAAGCCTTTTTCAAGATAAATTCAAATAAAAAAATAAGAGCATCTCTTAGGTCACTTGCTTTCATCTTTCTGTCATAATTTTAATGAGAGAAAAATATAGTTACAGTATGAAACTGCAACAATTAAAATGCGCGTAAAACCCTACAATAGCTGAGCAAATGTATAAGGAGAATTTCATGATTGTTTAAATACTCAAGAATACAATACAAAATTTGATCACATAACTTCCACGATGCATACTCGTTAAGCATCTAGAATTAGATACTTCTCCATGCCGCCAGGGTTCATATCAAGATAGAGTATACAAGACAACGAATGCTCTATATAGCAATAACTCAATCACAATCTCAGCAACGTTAAGGAGCAAAACAAAATGAATAAGAGAACAGAAACAAAGGCTCTTCAGAAGGTCCAACTCAAGTCGAGTACATTGTCTAAGTGGAACCGAAAATTTCCAGCGGAAGCTGAAGACTTTTCACAGATCAATGAGTCATCACTAGAAGCAAGCACGGACTGTCCTTACTATATTGAATCATTAAAGTCACTAAAAACTTGAAGGAAAATATATCCATGCATAGTAAAATGCATCATCCCATTGAATCATAAAATGCAAGACGACCAAATTTCTACAAGTCATATAGATCTAAAGATCAAGTACAATTGTACAAATTTAAATAAATGGAGGATATATCAGAATAAAATATTCAAACGCGGGAAGAAATTATACTTACTATGAAAAGGGAGGCCCCATACAATGCGAAGATAAATCAAAGAATGAAATGAAGGCTCGTGTTATGTTAGTCCTGACTAACTTTGGGAGTAAGTTAGTTCTGTATTAAATATTATAAAATAACTCTACATAATATTGCTAAAGGGGTGTTTTGTAGTTTTATTTGCAAATAGAAGCTTGTCCCTGCACCACGTGTTGTGTTCATCGAGGAAGTTCATCTTGAACTGAATTTCGTTAGACCACCTCGTCGTCATTGGTGGCACCGTGGAGGTAGTTTAGGCATAGTAGATCCACGGTGCATTAGCAGACCCGCTTGGACTGAGGACTCCCCCGTGGAGAGTAATGTGAGGCACTCTTAGATTTGTCCCCTGCTGATTCAACCAACAATTTCTTGTTTCCCAGAAACTCGTTGCTTGTGCTTCTGCTGGAGATGCTGCCACTGAGGATTCCAGCTTGGTGGGTGAGGACTCTGCAGCTTTTAATCTTGAAAACCAGAAAATATATTTGTGGGCTTACTTCACAACAATTTTTGGAGTGGTGCTGTTTGTTCTTAACGTGGCTTGATTGATAATTTAGCTGAATTTATTAAGGCTTTTGTTGATGTTGTTTCATAAGTTTTGGATAGTAGCTATTTGCTCCAAGGTTGTCCACTCTCCAGCTATTTACTCCATTTCGTACGTCTCCACAGTGCTCCCAATATAGCATCTGCAATATCACTTATGCTTTGGTTATTGCGGTAGTGTTGCAATTCCACCTCCTGTGGAAATAGGAAAAGCGATTGAGATTGGGACAAGCCTCTATTTATAAATAAAAATATAAAACACCTTTTTAATAAGATTATTTTATAATATTTAACATAGGACTATTTTACTCCAAAATTAGTCGAGACTAACATAACACAGCCTGAAACGAAAGATTACATTTTCCGAAACTTTTGAAGCGCCTCTTCCAATGCATCATCCCTTTCTTAGGGGATAAGTACTTGTTAGCACTCACCAGAAAACCGTTGTCTTACGTTATCTGAATGTATTTCACTGAACTATAGTACTCCTTGTCTTCGGTAGAGTGGCGTGAACCCCAACATTCAGTGGTGGATTGGAAAAAGGCTGCCACCCAGCTGAATGAGATGATACCAAAGGGGACCACGTGTGCAAGCTTTTAATACATTAGCGGATGCCTTTTGCAAAGAGTTGAATATTATTATAAGCCCCGGAAGCGTAATCGGTAATTCATGGTTCAAATGATGGAGGAACTTGATTTTGTCATAATCCAGTGTTTGACGAATATTGTAATTTATAGCCTTATTGATGAAGTTCATTCAATACTTATTATTATGCATTGTTCATTTGAATTTGCGAGAAATATATATGTATCGGCCTATTAAAAATTAAATACTATATATGACGAACCCATTATGGTTCCAACCTCAAAGTCAAAGACCATTACCTCTTTGCAACAAAACATCAGCTGAGATACTAAGCCCGAACATGGCCATAGACACTTGACACAGTATGGACGCGAATATGGATATAGAGATACATTAAATTTATAAAATTATAAGATATATATATATATATATTATAGAATAATATTTTTAGATATTTATAGATATTAAATTATCAATTTTTATTATTTTTTAAATTGCTCTCAAAAAAATAGAATATTTTTAATATATGTCATATATATTTTCTATATCCCTTCCAAAAAATATGGTGTATCCAAAATAAACTTGAATTATTAGGCCTTTAAATTATTTTTTTTATACATCAAATAATTGGAAAAAAAAATATTAGATTATATTCAGGTCACATTCAAGCCATGTTTAATAATGTCTTACGCATATTTAGCTATGTTCCACTTGTATCCGAGTCAAAAAATAATATTTTTTAAATTAAATACATAAAATCATGTATCAAACATATATTATACTGATATCCACTACACATCAATATCCCACTTGTATCAGACACTTAGACACACCATCAATTTGTTGTATCCATGCTTCATAGGTTAAATGGGCGCACAAGTAAGTAACCTTTTGCAGTCATGTCATTCAGAAGAGCGATGGTCTATTCCCATCTACCAAAAGCATGCATACATCTGCCATGTGGAAAAAGGCTTGATCCAATGAAATTTGTGTCTCATCGATTGAAGGACTTTGAAGAACAGAAAGAAATAGCCAACGGAAAAAAAAAAATGCAGAGTGAGAGAGAGAGAAGATAGGTAGAACTAAAGGTCAAGTGTTGGTGTTTTTCCTTTCTCACGTTCATACATCTGGTTTTGTACTTGTGTCGCTGGCGCACTCTCACTTTCCGTTTCCTTAGAGAGCCGTCTGAGGTCTGGCTGAGCGGTGGCCATGGAGCAAGATACAAAATCACATTTAAGGGGGAAAAATTGCATTTTAGTTCCGTTTGGATTAGTTTTTTTAAGGAAATAATTTTTTTTAAAAGTATTTTTATAAATTTTTATAGGTATTTGAATATAATTTTTTAAAAAAATTAATTTATTATTTTTTAAAATAGAAATATTTAACTTCTAAAAAAATAAAAATAAAAGTGATTTTTAATAAAATTATATTCTAAAAATATTATTTATCTTTATTTAAAATTATAATATATATTATTCTTTTTTTATTTTTTTAATATCTTTCATGACTTTTTCTAAAAAATAACGCTCTATTAAAATATGTTTAAAGGAAAAAGACATTTTTTTAGAATCTTATCCAAATGGAATATACATTCTTATTCTTATTAATTAATAATTATTAATATTATTACAAATAATAATTAATAATAATAATAAATTATTTTTTATTATTATTATTAATTTAATATATATTACCTAATAATCATTTTAATATATCAAATAGAGTAATATAAATCGCCACTGAGATTACCTATGTATGCCAAATATTATATTTAACGTTACCAACAATTTAAAATGTAGCAATTTTTTTAAATGGTAATTTACATTATCGATAATTTTAATAAATAATATACCAAATGCTATCTTAATTATTAAATTACCCTCATTTTCTTTCCTTTTTTCTCTCTCCTCTTCTTATTTTTCTTTAAGATCTTCCTTCTCCCTCTCCCCTTCGCCCCATAACCTCCTGCGTCACTTCCATCCCTTAAAAATGAAAATTGAACCACCCAAAAGAACATTCACCCTCATTCATCTTTTTTTTTTTTTTTTTTGGCCTTTTCTATCAAAAACCTCATAAATTTATTTATTTTTTACAAGGCATATTAGAAAAAAATATTTTAAATTACTTAGAAATTTAAGTAAGAATAAACAATCCAAATTTTTGTTTTTGAGCCATCACTTGGCCTTTTCCTAGTGGAGGGAAAAGGGACAAATAAAAGTTTGAAAAATAAGAGAGAGAAAGAGAGAGAGAGAGAGAAGAAGAAGAAGAAGAAGAAGAAGAAAATAAGGGTAATTTAGTTATTAAAAGTAACATAAGGGTCGATTTGGACGATTAAAAAAAATTAGTGATCGATTGTATGTTTTTAAAAGTTAGGTAACAAAGTATATATAGTTTATAATTCATAAGGATAAAGTATATTTTTCCTTATATTTATCATAACAAGAAAAAAAATTAAATTATAAGACAAATAAACTATTGCGTAAAAGAGAGGAAGCAAAGTTTTCTTGAATTTTTTTTTTAATTTCAGATTTTTTGGGTACATGCATGCTTAAACAATTTTGCAAATGAATTGCCAATATACAAAGACAAAATTGTAGGTTCCTAGCGCAATTATTGTAGGGTAAATTATTCCTTCAAAAATAGCAAAAAGAAAAATTCAATTCAAGGTTCTTTATTATTTAAAATATAGGATATGTTAGTCTCTTTATTAAGTCACGATTGTTAATATTTATTATTTGGAATTTTTATTATTATATATAAGTGAAAAAATAAAAATTATATATAAAATACTATTGTTTATTAATTATTTTATTTTTTTATATATCATTCTAATTCTAATTTATATTAAATGTTTTTGTTACTAAGTATTATTAATCATTTATTCACAAATTTGAAATAATTATCTATTATCTATTATCTATTAAAATATTTTTTTACTATTATGAAGAGCAATTTTTATAGTAAACATTATCTATTAACAATAATTTTTCTTTTGGACTGGAATGTAACTTCATTGATTAACTAGAATCAAACAATAATATATCCACTATGAATCATGTAGCTGACCAAGCCAAGATTCCTGCTTAATATCTTTGGCATAATTTACCATCAAATCTGCCACCCTATTATATTGCCTGGGTATAATTTTACAATTAAAAATAATTATTTTACTTATTTCTACAATTTTTATTATTTATTCTTTTTGACGTGAAACATTTTTATTTATTCCTTAGTATTTTTATTTAATAAATATTGTATTTTATTAAAATATAAAATAATATGAAATTATTTATTTATTTAATCCTTGTACAAAAATAAAAAAATAAATTATGTAATAAATTAAAATGATTATAAATAAAATATATAAATTTAATAATAAAAATAATATTATATAATATATTATTTAATTTAGATAGAATTGAGTTGATTTTAAAAATTTAATTTAATTCAATTGATTTTTAGAATGTAAAAGACGATCCAATCTAAATTTTCTCAATTTTGATTTGCTTTTAAATGAATTTAGCAATTTTGATTAGGGTAGACAAAATTTCAACACGCATGTATTGTATGTCAGTTTATCCTATCGTATGTCAAGAGCAATGTTATATTTTTGTTAGAAATTACGGTGATAGATAGATGACATAAAATTGTGGGATATATTTATTTATACAAATATTAATAATAATACCACTTTATTGCGGAGGTGTAGGTCAAATATGCACTAACTTTTTAAATGAATTTTAAAGAGCCAAAACGACCCAACCCGCTTGTGCGTTTTGCGTGACGCTGGTTCGCTCTCTCAATCTCACCCCACTTGCCCTACCTCCCACAATCTTTCTCTCATCTCTGCCGTCACCGCCAAGACCTCCGTCGCCACTCGCCGGCATCACCACAACCCCCTAAACCAACGCCGCAGGTAGAGGCAGAGTAATTACTTATGGTTGTTCATTTGTGGTTTCAGTGTTTCACTTTGCCTACTTTCATCTTTGAAAACCTATTTAGCGTTGAGTTCTGATTTCACTCCTGGAATGACACAGAGCGCCCTCAACCCCGCTTCTTTGATAATAACTTGAAGGTGAAACGATGAATGCTAACAATGATGATTGTCTAAGACTACCGTATTTCGCTAACATCAGGGTCCAGATTGAGGAAAGGGTGGTTCGAGAATCGAACCCTAGTGCTGGGGCAACGAGCCTATACATCAGATTGCCATTTAGCCTCGACCCTCACCCACGATTGATTGCTAATTTTTTTGATCGTAGCGATTGATTGGTAATTTAGTATAGTGTATTAATATAAGTCGCAAATCAATTGGGCTAGCCCAATTAGAAGCATAGTGGGCGACGGCCAAGTGGGCCGGCCCAGCTCCTTTCCCAATCTATTCCCAAGACACCTTCAAAACACGGTCATTTACGTACAACAAACACATCAGTTACATTACACAACAGTTTTTCGGGGGGAAAAATACTGCAATTTGTTCCCTTTTATGTTTTTCCGTCATTCTTCGCCGGAAGCAATATTGCTAGCTTTCATATTTTTTGTGCCTACCAAGTTTTATGTATTATAGATTTCCAACTTTCGTCAAAAACTTGTTCGTAGCAATTAATGATATTAATGTATGGTTTCCATGGCTGCAATGTCTGCAGAACCCTTGCAATTTTGAATTTTTAATTGTTCAATGCCAAAAGCTTGCTGGGTATGCTTAATCTGCTGCTTACAGGACAATTTCTTTCTTTCTTTTTTATTTTTTTGGTTTTTCAGATTTAGCTTGGTTTCATTCAAGGGAAGGTAGGCTATTGTATTAAACCTAGTTATGGATCCTTTTGATGATATCCTACCAGCAGCAGCTGCTGCCCGTGGTAAGTACTAAGTGCTCCACTCAAAAGGGATATTGAGAAAGCTTCTTTTGTTTATATATTCTTTTTGTAGTTTTATACTTTATAATTTAATCTTTTTTGTAGGTCGTGCGGGTGGCAGGTTTGCTCCAAAGGCCAAATCGAAACCGGTGCCTCGAAAGGAAATACCTGCATTAGAACATGAAACCTCATCCAAAGATGGAAAGGATGAACGTGTTGCTTTATCATCCACTGGCAAGGACACAGAAGGAATTTCTCGGATTGAAGGTCATGGTGCAGTTGCTTCTGTTTTGAGTATGCCACCTGCACAATTTACAGGGTCCAAAAATAGTTCACAGGTAGAACTTCCAAATTTGGAGGATACCACAAAATCTGAAATGGGAAATGCTCAACAAGTTAGTGTAAACGTAGATAGTGTACCCTTAGTGGATGCTCTACCTGAATCTGATGGGAATTTGACAAATCTTCCAAAATCAGCATGTGAGGTAAATGTCATTCTTTATTGTTTGTTATATTTGTTCAATATTATGCAGTATTTGTAACTTCTTTTTTTCCTTTAAAATGTTTATCAATTGCAGGCAGACCCTGTAGCTTCTGAGGTGGGCCCAGATGCTAACTTCATTCCTGAGACCAACCTCAGTGATGGTAAGTTATGCTTTCATAAAACCAGCTATTTGTGTGCGTGAAACCTCTTTTCTGCAGCTCAGACTTTTGCAAGTGTCACAATGCATAATTTAGAATTCTTCTGATTCATTTCATATCTGTCCTGTGGTTTAGGCTCAACACAACCAGTTCAACCTGCTGATGTTGTAGAAAATCTATTGAGTAATGTGGCTGCTTCATCTACAACTTGCTCAACCAGAGGTAGTATGGAGTTCGAAAGTGCTTCAGATAATCGAATTGAGAGCAACATCCAATTGAATTTTAACTTTGGAACAGAACGAGAGGTAGAATTTTGTTGCCTTTATTGAGTAGTTCTACTGCTTCGCCTGGGTGTAATCAACTTATGAAGGTAATTCTTTTCAGGCAGAGTCTGGGAAATTTGAATTGGATCCTTTCAGCGACGTCCTCCGTGATCCTGGCACTAGGACTGGTTAGTAATATCTATGCTAGTGTAAATAACTGAATGTGCTTAATATTACCAAAAAGATAAATTATCTGTATGTCGTTTTGTTGCAGCTCGTAAGTTTCAACCCAAGATTAAGCCGCGACCTAGAATAGGCACTACATCAGCTATTGCTTCTGCTTCATCTAATGTTATGATGGGAAGGTCTGTTGACTTGCCTACATCTTGCACAAATGAAGTTCAGTCTTTTCAGTCTAGTGGTGATGGCAATGGCAAGCAAAATCAATCAACCAATTCACCTATACCCACATCAGAGATTCCTACGATAACTGATTTATCAAATAAGTTTGATTATATGAGCTCAAGTATTCCATTCTCTAAAGACAACAATAACTTGGCAGCAGTCATTCCTTCCCAACTGGATTCCCTCAATGCTATGCATTCTGATGTTGCAGTTCATAATGGAACTAGGGATATGCCTTCTAGCTTTGGTAAAACAGCTGGAGAGGTAAAGGATTATTTATTTATTTATTTATTTTCCAATTTCATTAAGTTGATAAATGTTGGAAATTTTTTCTTCCTCTAGAATGCAGACATTTTTTCTGGGTTGGAATCCCTTGATGACATTCTCACCCAAGCCGCCGTTGATACAGGTGAACTATCAAATGCCTTGTAGTCTACCAAATTATGTCAGCTCTCTTCAAAGTCCATCATTTTAGCTTCCGTGAGCATCACTTATGCTTTATTGTGCTGCCTTCAGATCTTGCTGTTACGGATAAATGGCATCCAGCCGATTCATAAGTACTTGACCTGGGTTTTTTCAGTGGTGATTTAAAAATTATGTTTTGTATGCAGGAAAACCAGCCCTTCAATCTGTCAGCGAGAAGGGTAGAGAGGGAAATTTTGTCATTAATGAGTATCATACTACCCAAGATTCGTTAACCTTAGACGAAGCCACAGTCCTCGATGAGGATGATACTTGTGCTAACAATAGAAGGTCGGAAACAGAGGTGAAGATTATGTAATTATAAGGATATGATAATTTCCTCTCTAATATACTGAATAATTACTTGATTTTTTTTTCCTGTATAAAATTGGTCATGGTTATTATTGGCCTCAGGAAGTTGTGGACTTGAGTCCTGGCTGCCCAGTTGATGATGTCTTAGATTATCAGTCCATGAAATCTGGCACAGATAGAACTTCTGAAATTCCAGTGCATGAAGAACTGACAAATGCTGCAAATAGTCCCACATTGGCTGATCTTTTGCAGGCTGATGTTACTGGAGAAAAAGAAGTAAAATATAAGCTAATATGATTTGCCTTGCATTAATTTTTTGTTTCCTTTTTCCTTTTTCTGATGTGCAAATCTGATTGTAGATGTTTTTTCATTTTATTTACCATGTTCTCTGGATGCTAATGGGACAAAAAAGGATGGCACAATGCTGAGTTCTCTTAGGAAGCGCAGAAGATCTTCTACTGCTGGTGAGGAGGATAAAGGTGTTAAAACCTCAAGGCAGCTGAGAAAACAAGCATCTCGTAAACCTGTTAACAACTCAGTGAATGAGGATGATGATGACCTTGACCCTCCCTATAATCCTAATAGAGATGAACTTGAAGAAAATGATGATGAATTTGAAGTGGATTATTCAGCCAAGAAGAAGATGCCATTGAGTTCAACAAAGAAATCTGTGGCTAAAAATGGAAAATCATCTCAGAAGCATAAGAAAGCTGATGAGGATTTAGAAAACACCACTAAAGAGCCTCCAAAAAAGTTCTCTCATTCAACCCGACGAAGAAAACGATGCGGTATACTTAATAGAATATTTGTGTGTAATTTTTGTCATTGGTGATTATATCTTAGATGCTTACTGTAGAAGTATTTTCTTATACATAGTGGACAAGGCTCTGCTGGAAATTCCTGAGGATGAACTTGATCCACGAACATTGCCTCTTAAGGATATTATTTTACTTGCAGAATACAGGGAGCGGTTGGCAGTGTGTATTCTCAATTCTAATCCTTGTCTTACATTGCTTATCATTTGTTAGTATGGATTAAATTTTCACTAACCGTTCCATTTGTTTCCCTATGTAGAAAAAGGAGGCAACAACTTCAAAAACATCTTCCACCAATCAAAGGTACTCAACTTTAGCAAGAGTGTACATTTATAATTCATTAAATTTTCTGCTAATTATGTACCCAAAAATTTTTTTCGCTAATTGTTTATCTTTTTCTAATATATATTCTGCTTGATTTTGAAAAACATAATGTTGTAGAATCTTATTTACTGCAATGTCCTTGTAATTCTTACATAATATTACACTATTGAATTGAGGGATATCTGAAAATGTGGAGAAATCCATATTCTATAAAGGAAATTCCTGTTGTTTCTCACTTTTTTCTTTACTTAGTTAGAGGTACATGTATGTCATGCACAATAACCACCATATGGCCTAAATCACATCTTCTCTCGTTGAATGGATCTATGAATTCCTTCAGCATTTTGTCAAAATGGTTTTTGATTGGATTGATTGCCATGCTATCAACTGCATTATTTTTATTTACACCATTGTTGACTTCAGTTGGGTTGTGGGCTTGAGTCATGGGAGGGTGTGGATGTGATAGTGGTCCTTTCCCAGCTCCATATGAGAGGAAGTGATTAAAATGTCGGAAAACAAATGGAAGGTCTTGTATATTTGGTATTCATCGAGACACTTAATGCTATTGGATCACAACTACATTTCCTCAGTATTTGAGAAGAAGAATGGCAAGGGGGAACAATTTATACCGAATGTGCTGCATGTTATCAAATGGCTTGTTACTGTCACTTATGAGTTACCCGCATTCTAGTAAATAGATTTTCAGTTTGCGAAATATATCTGCAGTGGTGAAGACTCCCTGCATGAGGCTGAGGCTGGTGCTAATGGTGAAGAGGAGTTCTTGGGTTCAGAAGATGATAGAGAACCAGGTGATGATCAAGCCAGAGAAAGTATTCCATTGGCTGCCTCTTTATTCAATTACCAGTCTTTCATGGACAAGGCACCTAGGGGAAAATGGTCAAAACAAGATACTGAACTGTTTTATGAGGTATATGTAGAATTCTCACTACATGATGTCTGTTATTTCTCTTAAACACAACTATGTAAATAGCAACTTTGTCTTTTTATTTTTGGGGTTGGGAAGAAGGGGGGGGGGTGGGGATGGTGAAAGAGCTGTCCTTACTGTAAATTAACCAATTACTTTTTGTAATATAGGCTGTTAGGCAGTTTGGCACAGATTTTTCTATGATACAACAGCTTTTTCCTGATCGAACACGTCATCAAATTAAGTTGAAGTACAAGAAGGAAGAGCGGCAGCATCCTTTACGATTAGCTGATGCTGTAAATAATCGTTCAAAAGGTTAAACTTAGTAGCTCTTGTTTTGTGCTGTTCTCTATCATACTGATTTATCTTTAAACAGTGCAAAAATGATCCTCAAGATGTCTTTCATGACTTTTTCTTTAATTTATCATAGCAAAACATAAGTTCAGAATGGTTGGTTGCTCTACATTTTTCTTTGATGAGGGAATGAAATCCTACTGAATCAAATCTGTACTCTTTTGTTGCAGATCACACTCATTTTAAGATGGTGATAGAGCGACTGCAACAAACGTCCACCAAGGCAGATCAAGACCCTGCTAAAGATGCCTCAGATTTCATGACAGCGGAGGAGGTTGAGGACTTAGCACCTAGAACTAATGTATGCACGTTTGTCCCATTTAGTTTGTCTTCTGATATATCCCTTCTTTTGCAAATACTTTACACTAATATTGCTTTTATCCAGTGCCATATTTATTAGATAAATACTCTTACTGCATGATGTTTGGCAATCTCGGAAATAACAGTTCCTTATAAGAAAATCATTGTTACTCGGTTCTAGCCTTTGATTCTGTTAGGACCCTAATTATATATACTGATGAAAATGTTACCCATGTCCCTTGTAATATTACCCCAAGTAACTCTGTTTTACCTTATGCTAAGGTTTATACTAGAAAGAATAGAAAGAGGGAGGCTGACACGGGCAAGGCATGTGGCCAAGAAGGGTTGGGAGGGACTTGTAACTAACTTTGCCTTGCTGGCAAGGTTAGTGGGAAGGGAGGGAGTGCATTACTGATTCGGTTATGGGATGAGGTGGAGAGTATTTTGGGAAGGGGAGAGTGCTGAGGGGAGCAGCTCAGATAGTTGGAACTAGAATAGACTCAGGAGGGTGCTAGGTCTCTCGAACACCTAGCTGTTTCTCATACATATTTCTTTTTTTCTGTAAATAGAATATACTGCAGAAGGAGGGAGTTGATACTACCCGGGTATTAATCTCCTCCTTGCAATTCATATAGCTTCAGCTCTTTCATTCCATTTATCTGATACAAGTTCTTACAGATTCCTAAAGACTACGGATTATGGAACTTTCTGAAATTTTAAGAGCTTTTACCCCAGGGCCCAGCTTATTAGGTCAATGCTGATATCCTCAGTTTTAATTGGTTTATTGGCCAAGTAATTGCTTCAACATAACTTTCCTTGAGTTTTGTTCTCTTTCTTTTTTAAATAGAATATTTTGTTCGATTTGTGTACTAATTTTGGTGGTGTATAGAAATCCTCCAGCTGTGCAAAATAAATGCAACAGAAAAAAGAAGAAGAAGAAGAAGAAAATGGGTATCGAAACATGAAAAAATTAGCCTCAACCTCCAGCAGCAATCACAATTAAGTACGCAGGGGGAACCCCTTGGAGAAAAACTTGGGCTATGGGCAACCGGGCATAGATGTAGAAATCAAAACATTTAACCAATTCATGGTTGAGATGAAATCCCCTCTTCCCCTTCCCCACCTTAAGATTCCCTTCCATTTTGTCTATGTAGCAGGTCACTGGGAACTTATGGTATAAGATAAAACTTTGCTACATAGCTCAGCAAATGAGAAAGGCAACAAAATTGATAGCTTTGTGCAGTCTTGTACTCTAATTTGTAACTGGCCATGCTGATTTTCAAAACTCATTTTATGTGAATGCAGGAGGAGGTTGCAACAAGTGAGCAGGAGACGGTTGCAACAACTGAGCAGGAGGCGAATGTCAAAGATCGGGATGATTCTATGGCAATTCATGGTCCAGAGCAATCTGATGATAGCGATGATGACTATGAAAGATGGGCTCAGTATAAAAGTGAATACTAGTGATAAAGAGAATGCATTTTGTTCTGATATCCTGTTTTTCAGTTAATGTAAAATTCTTTTGATTGCTGATTAATTTGCGAAATCATTTTACCAACTTTTGATTTGTAGTCCAGGGCATTTATTTAATTCTCTTTTTTTCGATCTATCTTGCGCACAGTGTACAAGATTTGCGTGTATTGTAATAAACTTTCTGTTTCGTTGATTCTATAGATCTGTTATTTGATCTACATACTACATATATATACTACTGTATAAGAAAGATTCATTTTTCATATTTTTCATGTCTAACCAATGCGGTTCTAGAGAAACTAAAGGAACATATGTGAAAGAGATAAGTGGAAATCTCTCAAGAAGTTTAGTACCTAATTGTTGTTATGGAAGAGGATACATCAACTTCTGTAAGACAGTGAATAAGATGAATTCTGTGGTGCATTAGATTAATTATGGTGCACCATATGTCAGATTTTACCCACAGTTAGACAAATGCGGGTAAATGAATCAGAGGGTGTGGCTAAATGCAATTGAAGGAGCACTGCACCCTCACATCGCTAGCTACTTTCCTCCTGCATCACCATCTTCGCCGCTGCCATATTTACACTTTGTTACAAGTCCTACATCGGGGATGTCACCTTGAAAGGGAGGGCCATTTAAGGACTTAAGCTTTCTCACTCCAATAGCTAGTTTTTGAGGTGTGATTTTTCTAATGACTTATGCTCGTAACAAATGGTATTTTCATTGAGAGCCAACTAATCAGAAAGGGTTACCTGCGGAGGGTTCTGACCGGCGAAGGGGCTGACCGTGTCGAGTGAAGCGTCACCGAGTGAAGTGTCACCGAGTGAAGTGCCGCTGAGTGAAGTGTCGCAGAGTGCAGCCATCGGGATGCCATTGTTGCTAAGGATGTCAATTTTACCTGCGGATACTGCAGTAATACCTCGACTGAGGCGGGTATGGGGGAAGGATTTTTTCCCCATGGATAATGGGGGTGGGGAATTTAGATACCCATTTATTAAACAGGGCGGGGGCGGGGATCATATCCTTTGTACCCGTGAGTACCCGAAGTGAAATTACCAAACTACCCTTTTATATATATATATATATATATATATATATATATATATATATATATATATATAAACACAAATGTTGTTGCCCTAATTTTATTCTATCCTCTTATTCCTTTCACTTTCTATGGCTGCAAATTCCCACTTCCCACATTTCTTCTTCTCTATAACATTCAAACACAAACTTCTTCCCTTCAACTTCACAGCTGTTGCCGACCGCTGATCAGCCTTCTTCGCTTAGTTCGTCTGTCCGGCTGTCCCTCCCTTCTTCTCTGCACTTCGTCTGTGCTTCGTCGCTGTGCATCGTCCCTCTCTGCACTTCATCCGTCGTCACTTACCCCGCTCATCACTGCCGCCGTTCCTCGCTGCACCTTATCCATCGTCGCTTACCTCACTTGTCATTGCCGCCATCCCTCGCTACACCTCGTTCGTCGTCGCTGCCACCGTTCCTCGCTGCACCTCGTCCGTCGTCGCTTACCTCGCTCGTCGCTGCCGCCGTCCCTCGTTGAGTGCCGTGACCATGAGTGCTGTCGTCCCTAGCTAAGTGCCGTGACTGCCATCGTCCTTCGCTGAGCCGCCGTCCTTGGGTGAGTCCTTCTTCCTCTGCCATTCCTTTGCTATTACTTTGCCATGAAAATATATAATCTGACCCACACGGCCACACCTCAAGAAAAATCAATCTCCATGAAAGTATATCCAATTCAAATTTGTGTTGCAGGTTTATAATGCTGATTGTGTTAGGACAATTGCATTTGTCCATATATGTTCTGTCCTTGTTTTAAAATTAGTCTAAACAATCAATGATCTGTTGCACCATTTCTTTCTTCTTTTTTATCGCATGATTCACCTTTGTTTGGAAAAGAACATGCATGACAAAACCAAACTAGCTAAAGTGAATCACTTCCTTTAATCACAATTTACTGATCTCTTTGGTTTAGTATTTATGAAAGCTATTATTCCTATGTTATTACTGTGCTATTATTCTAAGTTCTGTTACTTACTATGCTTCTAAATGTTCTATTTTTAAAGTCTCTTAAGTTGTGGCATATTCTTGTTAAAAAGAAAAAAAAAATATGACTCAAAATATGCTGGTTTGGTGTGCTGTTTTGTTGCCTGTTGTGACATTCTATTTATTGATTTGGTTTAAAAAAATAAAACCAATATTCTGAATCCTGCAAAAAAAATTTTATTCACATTGTTTTTTAATTTTTTTGTAGTTATTTTGAATTCTATAGTTAATAAGACCTATTGCTGGTTTGGTATGTTTTTGGTTTATTTTGTCATGGTCTATTGTTTGTCTAATTATTTTGTATTTTTGATTTGTAGAATGTCTATGGATCCAACTTCTACTCCTATTAACAATGAGGAAATTCAATCACCTATGACACTAGTAGATGAAACTACTACTCTTAATCTCACTCCCATTGTAAGTGGATCATCTAATGTCAATCCGCAAAGTAGAGAAATCGAAACTAAAAGTCAAAGCTTGGCTCCAAATGAAAGTGCACAAGTTAGAAGAATGCAAACTTCAATTGTTTGGAATCATTTCACGAGAGAGCGGATAGATGAAAAGTGGAAGGCCATTTGCAATTATTGCAAGGCAAAGCTCTTAGGTGATCCAAAGTAAGGAACATCACACTTGCATGAGCACTTCAAGACTTGCAAACTTCGGACTACACGAGATATAAGGCAAGCATTTATCAAAACTCAACAAAAAGGGGATGAACATGTAGTTGTTGGAACTTACGCATTCAATCAAGAGATAGCATGGAAGGAACTTGTTAACATGATTATTCTCCATGAGTATCCAATGAAAATGGTTGAGCATTTGGGCTTCAAGAACTTCTGCAATGCTATGCAACCTCTATTTAAGGTGGTTTCTCGCAACACTATAAGGAGTGATATCATGAAGCTTTATAGTGTTGAGAAAGAGAAGACAATGAAGCTATTGGCAAACAATTCAAGCCGGATTGCAATCACCACAGATATGTGGACTTCTAGCAACCGAAATAGAGGGTACATGGCTGTTACGGCTCATTACATTGATGATTCTTGGATCTTGCAAAGCCAAATTGTGAGGTAATAACACTAAATTTGAGACTAATAATTCTTCAAATTCTTATTCTTCTTCTTCTTCTTCTTTTTGGCTAGTGATTTAATGTGTATTATTAACATTGTTATCTATATATTAGGTTCATTTATGTGCCTGCTCCCCATACTGCCAAAGTTCTTTCTGATACCTTGATTGAATGCATGCTGGATTGGAACTTAGATGGGAAGTTGTCTACTTTGACAATTGATAACTGCACCACAAATGATGCTATGATTGAGCATATTTTAGATAAGATTTCACCTAGGTCATTTATTTTGGGTGGTCAATTGTTTCATATGCGTTGCTGTGCTCATGCACTAAATTTGATAGTAAAGGATGATTTGTTCATTATTTCTGATGTTATTGAGAAGGTTAGAGATAGTGTTAATTTTTGGACAGCAACCCCTAAAAGAAAGGAAAAGATTAAAGAAACATGTGATCAAGTGGGCATTCCATACATGAAAAAGCTTATTCTTGATTGCAAAACTAGGTGGAAATCTACCTGTTTGATGCTGGATGTTGCCATTGATTATAAAGATGTTTTTTATCGCTTGTCACAACGTGAGCAACAGTATAAGTCTTTTCCAAGTGAAAATGAATGGGACATGGCCAAAGAAATTTCTCAAAAATTGGAGTTATTTTATAGTGTAACTGAATTATTTTCTGGCACTTTGTATCCAACTTCCAATGCTTATTTTCCAAAAATATGTGAAGTTAGATTGGCTTTGAATGAATGGCTTGAGTGCCCTAAGTTCATTATTCATGATATGACTTCCATCATGATTACCAAATTTGAGAAGTATTGGGGTGCTATAAATGGTGTCATGGCTGTGGGTACAGTTTTAGATCTTAGGTATAAAATGCTTCTGTTGGATTACTTTTTCCCTCAAATTTATGGAGATGCCTCAGCTACTGAAATAGAAAAGGTAAAAATTATTTGTCAAAATTTGGTAACTGAGTATGATGGCAAGATCAAGGATAGGGAAAGTAGTTCTTCATCATCAAGGTCTGTGATAGATAATGTTACAAGTTCTACTGGAAGGAAAGAAAATTGGAAATCAAACTTTGCAATGTATGTTAATCAGCAATCTGTTAGGATGAATCCTAAGTCAGAGTTGGATTTCTATTTAGAAGAGCCAGTGTTGCCTAGTTCAGATGAAAAGTTTGATATCCTAGCATGGTGGAAGACCAATGGGTTGAAATACCCAACTTTGCAGATAATTGCTAGAGATTTTCTAGCAATTCCTATCTCTACAGTTGCTTCAGAGTCTGCATTTAGTACTGATGGTCGCTTTCTTACTCCACATCGCAGTAGACTGCGCCCAGATACATTGGAGGCAATGATGTGTCTCCAAGATTGGCTATGGGCTAACATCTCAGGTAACCTGTAAATAAGTTTATTTATTTTAATTAAATAACTATATTGATTCATGTATACACATATAATTTTATAATTACCTTATTTTTTTTTTGTTACTCAGGTTCTTCAAATTTAAAAGTGGATCCTGAATTCATTGGAATTCTAGAAGATCTAGATATTGAAGATGCTATTAGTAAAATTTTATAAATGCTTTTATTTATACCATTCATATAATATTATCCATTTATATTTTTATTTGTGTTTATTTTTGTAGGAATCAATTTCTCCAAGTTAAAGTTTCACATGAAATTCCATGATGTGGCCATCATGATGATGATGGATTATACTTTTGTTATTATTGTTGTAATTGTCTTTGGTGGGACTAAAGTTTAGGCTTGGTGGCCATTTATGCTTGTTGTTTAAACTAAGTTGTTGTTTTCCTTTGCCATTATTGATACTTTCCTATATTGAATCAATTGTGATTTCTTAAGAGCTTAGAGTTTCTAAATATATTTTATGATAGCTGTATTTATTAATTAAATGCACATCAACAGCAGGCTCAATATTCCTATATATTGATGAATTAACAAGCTGTTTTTTCTTTTAAGCATATGAAATTCTAAACTTTTATTACAGCAAGAGATGAATTGTGTTTGTAATTGGCAGGATAGAAAAGAGAAATTTTCAAATTTTTTCATGCATAAACTCCAAATATGGGTACCCGTGGGTATTTGTGGGTACCCATATATCCACGGGGGTCCCTAAAGATGGGTACCTGCGCGGGTATGGGGCGGGGATGGGGGTGGATATCTATCCGCGGGGCGGGGGACAAGGACCTATCCCCCGCCCCCGCCCCGCCCCATTTATACTTCTAATTGTCGCCGTCACCGATGCCTCCACCACCAACTATGGCGTCGCCGCCAAAACACTACAAGTCCAATCCAACCAACAAAGTGCAGAATATGGAGAGAAAGAAAGAGAGAGAGAGAGAGAGAGAGAGAGAAACTCATTTCTCAGTGAGAAATCTAAGCATGTTATCCTTTGAAGTGAGTTTTTTTTTTTTTGGGGAATGAATTGTTGGGTAGGTCTTTTAGGGCTTTGGAAATGCTTGTTATTAATAAAAATTGGAACTTTATGGGATTTAACTTGATTTCACGAGATAAATTCAACATCGTGTTCTGTTTGGTTGCTCATGTTATGTGCTTTTGCTCTTCTTTTAGACATGTTTAAGCTTCAGCTCTATGGCTTTAGAAACAGGAAAAACAACACTTGTGCTAACCAATTTTGGGCAGCAAAATAGACACCAACACTGCAATTGAAGAGGCGCAAACAAGCTAGGTCGAGTTGTAAATCAAGGTGTTGAAGACACTGTTATCCAAAGGTGTTGTTTTTGTAATCACTTGAACATATACGACCATCGAAATAATCATCCATAGCAACTTTGAGATTTTGTGTCGTGAGGTTCCAAGCAAGAATCATATGTGAGGGGGAGAGAAGACTGGCATTGCTGGTGTAGGATGATGGTGTATGATGGACCAGCGTACAAAGTAAATGGTGTATTATACACCATAATTTATCTGATTTACCGCATAACTTGCTAGTGAATAATGATTAACGTTACTAACAAAATTAACCAATTAAGTATTTAATAGATTGATCTTTGATAGTAATTATGCTTAGGGATTATTTTTCTTTCTTTTTTTCTAATTATTGTAATCAAAAGGTAGCTAAAATTTTGAAATAAACTAATGGATAGCATATCGAAAATGGTCAAAGGCCTAGAACTGGCCACATTATGGTACAACCCTTTTCTCCCTCTCTATAAACATTCGAGAAATTATTGTATGATTTGAGAGTACTATATAGTTGTTATCTTGGTTAATTATATAAGCATATTTTATATAAAATTATATATTAATGGTAGGTTTTATATAAAATACACTTATATGATTGATCTAAGAGTACAATCACATGATACTCTCAGATCATATAAGTATTTCTTTAAAAATCTAACTAAAGTTAGCAGATGTCTCATGCTTGTTAACAGTTGCCATTGCCTGGTGTAACACCCGTTCATAATAAAGCTAATGGCACAACTTTACATAGAAAGTTCGGAGTTGAACATTAATATACATAGATACAGTACAGAGTTCAGGAGCAGAAGTAAGGTTCTGCTTGCCATAACCTAAACATTTTTAAACTGATAATAAAACTATAATTTATTTAATTACAACTCCACATATTTTTGGCAGCTGGAAGAGTTCACCTTGCTTTAGAGCGCATTTGACTAATAAAACCACTAAATAGAGTGAGAATTGAAAATTCTCAGTAGATAATGATTAGTTCTAACGCATTTGAACTATGATGGTTTCAGCCGCATCTTAGCACGGAAATTCACACGGCTACTGTATCATAATCTCATCACATTACTTATAAGAAGATCATAATATTATGGGCAGTAAATGGTTAAAAATATATGTTATGCAATAAAGTAACAAGCATTAATCTCTATATAATCTTTTTACTTTAATTTTCACTTTCCTTTGTCTGCTTGTCCCACACATATTCGAAGGCCTTCTCTTAGGGAATTCCTATTCTCTGGTGGTGCTTTTAACATCGTGACGACAAAGCGAGATTTTTACGCCACACTAACCAAAGGTGAACATAAAAGGATCTTACATCTTATCCTCTCGTATTCTTGGCCGTGCAAATCTTAAATATTTTCTTTAAAATTTCTTACTTGCCATAATATATAAATTCATAATAAATATACAAATACATAAACTTAAGCATTATAACTTAAATAAAAGACTCGATAGTATAAAATAAACAATAATTTTAAATAATAAATTTATCTCATCATAGAATCAATAGAGGGAATAAAATATAGAAGCTATAAATTAGTTCATAGTTTAAAATAACCAAAGTATGCAAAAACCTAAATAATATAAACTTGAGTAAAATAAATAACATAATATTTCATTAAAATTTCCCAAATAACATAAATCACAATATAACTAAATTCATCACAATAAATTAAATAACAAGGCACAAAAATAAAATGAATAAAAGTGCACAAAATATAATTAAAGTCATAAACTGAAAATAAGTAAACTGCTCAAGAATTAAAATAACATCTATTATTGTATATAAACAATATCTTGATAGTAATAATGATAATAATATAAAAGAACATCAATTAAATTAACTTGAAAGGATAATTAAAAATCAATAGGAATGATAATCAATAATAATATAAATTAACATTAGTGGAAATAACTTGAATCAATAAATAAAATATATGGTAGTGATAATAATAAAGAGTGATAATATAATTAAACAATAAATAAAATAACTTAGAATGATAAATAGAATAAATTGCAACAAGAATAATGCTAAGCAACTTTTATAAATAAAAGAATTAGGAACATAAAATAAACTGTAATAGTAAATATAAAATAACATCACATGCAATAAGTAAATAAAGCCATGGTTTTACTTCGCAAATAATTTCATTATCTACCTCAACAATGTCTAGAGATAGTGAGTAGAAGCTAAGCTTGTTTCTTCCGTGCCTCCTTGCTTTTACTCTTCCTTTCTTTCTCTATTTTACTCTCTCTCACGGTCTCTCTTAGTTTTCACTCTCTTATTCTACGCTCAATTTTCTTCCAGCAGAATGACAACTTTTTTTTTTTTCTTCTTCTTCTTGATTCTTACCGTGCCTCCCCTCTTCTCTTTATATAGCAGTTTGCACAATATTAATGACGTCCTTGATCTTTACTTTATGATATATATGTGTAACTTTTCTTCACATACACTTATTACTACGTTTTATTTTCAAACTTAAAGTCCTCATTCTAAAATCCATGCGTTGACGTAAGTGTTCTGCTTCTATT
Organism: Pterocarpus macrocarpus; assembly: GCA_031439585.1. Lineage (NCBI taxonomy): Eukaryota > Viridiplantae > Streptophyta > Magnoliopsida > Fabales > Fabaceae > Pterocarpus > Pterocarpus macrocarpus. The sequence continues at coordinate 75,483,900 of CM062520.1, read as the reverse complement.
TTTTTTTTTTTTTTCCTTTTACATTTATTGCTTGTATTGTGTTTTTCCAAACCTATAGTCTTTACTCTACAAAGCTAAAGTCTTTCAATCTAGACGTGAGGTTTCATTCTTTTTTTTTTTTTTTTTTTAAACTATGTTATTATTATTACTATTGTTGCTATTACTTTACCTATCCTAATATTAATATTTCATATTTCATATTATAGAATAATGTATTTTAAAGTTGTTGTTATTAATTATAATCTTACTCTAAAAGTTAATATCTATATTTTAATTATTTGGTCATTCAACTCAAACATATCACCCAAAATATTCTAATCAAGTGGACTAATTAGATTGCTCTATATTAAATATTCTATGAAAAGAGGAGGATGTTACAATTCTCCCCTCCTTTTAGGAATTTTGTCCTCAAAATTTACTTACCTATTTGATATAATTCTGGATATGATTTCTCAATTTCGTCTTCCAATTCCCATGTTGCTTCTTCATGTGATAATCCCTTCCAAACCACTTTGACTAAAGGAATTTCTTTCCCTCTTAAGTGTTTGACAGATCGATCTATGATTTGAACTGGTTTAGTTTCAAAAGTCAAATCATCTCTTACTTGCATCGTTTCATATTCTATGATGTGTGAAGGGTCAAAACAATATTTTCTAAGCTGAGAGACATGGAAGACATTATGAAGATTTGAAAGATTAGGGGGAAGTGCAATTTGATATGCAACAGGGCCTACTCTTTTGAGGATTTGGAATGGACCAATAAATTTTGGATTTAGTTTTTTGGATTTGAGGGCTCTGCCAATCTCAGTCGTAAGAGTGACTCTAAGGAAAACATGGTCACCTTCTTTAAATTCTAGAGGTCTCTACCTTGAGTCAGCCATAACTTTTCTGCTACTTTGAGCAGCTTAGTAATCTTTCCTCGATGAATTTGATCTTTTTCATGCGATTACTGCACCAAATCAGGTCCTAGCAGACTTTTCTCTCCTACTTCAGACCAACACAAGGGAGATCTACATTTTCTACCATACAGAGCTTCAAATGGTGCCATTCCTATGCTGGAATGGTAACTATTGTTATAGGCAAACTCTATCAATGGCAAATGAGTATCCCAACTTCCCTGAAGTTCTAACACACAAGCCCTAAGCATGTCCTCTAAGGTCCTGAATAGTTCTTGTCTCCGCCCATCCGTCTGAGGGTGGTAAGTCAGACTAAATGAAGTTTAGTACCTAAAGCTTCTTGTAGGGCTACCCAAAACTTAGACGTAAATCTAGGATCCCTGTCTGAAATTATGCTTGTTGGTATCCCATGCAATCTTATAATTTCTTGGATATAAACCTGAGCCAACTTATACAATGGGCAACTAATTCTTATTGGCAGGATATGAGTTGACTTGGTCAATCTATCAACTATCACCCATGCTGCATCATACCCTGAGGGAGTCTTAGGTAATCCTACCACAAAATCCATTGATATACTATCCCATTTCCATTCAGGAATATCTAAAGGTTGTAGGAGTCCTGCAGGTTTCTGATGCTCTATCTTAATCTTCTGACAGGTAAGACATCTAGCTACAAAACTAGCTATGTCTCGCTTCATCCCATTCCACCAAAATAACTTTCTAAGGTCTTGATACATCTTGGTTGCACCAGGATGCATAGTAAACTTACTATAATGTGCCTCAGATAAAATCTTATTTCTCAGTTCTTCATTATTAGGCACACACAGTCTTCCTTCATATGTCACAGCTCCTTTCTCATCAATTTGGAAATGCTCAATTTGTTCTGTTTGAAGCCTATTTTTCAGAGACTCCATAAATTCATCACTTTTTTGAGCTTGTCTTATTTGATTCCTCAAATCATATTCTATTCTAAGCTCACTAGCATATAAACAGTGAGGTTTCAATGACACTGAAATCTTTAAATCCCTAAATTCCTCCAACAACTTATGCTCTTTTATCATTATTAAGGACATGTGTAGGGATTTTCTACTTAGTGCATCGGCAACCACATTAGCCTTGCCAGTATGATACTTTAATTCAAAATCATAGTCCTTCAAAAACTCTATCCACCTTCTTTGTCTCATATTCAATTCTTTTTGATCAAAAAGATATTTCAAACTCTTATGGTCACTATATACCTCAAACTTCACCCCATACAAATAGTGTCTCCAGATTTTTAAGGCAAATACTATGGCAGCTAGCTCTAGGTCATGAGTTTGATAGTTTTCTTCATGAGACCTAAGTTACCTAGAGGCATAAGCCACAACCCTTCCTTCCTGCATCAACACACAACCTAGTCCTTTCTTTGATGCATCACAATAAACTACAAAATCTTTCCTAGGATTAGGAATTATTAAGACTGGGGTAGAGGTAAGTCTATTCTTTAACTCTTGAAAACTGGCTTCACACAATGAGTTCCACTCAAAAGATTGGTTTTTCCTAGTTAACCTAGTCAAAGGTAAAATTAGTTGAGAGAATCCTTTGATGAACCTCCTATAGTAACCTGCCAATCCCAGAAAACTCCTAATTTCGACTGGCCAGTCTTTGGTCTCCCAAAGGAACTACAATTTCAACTTTACTTGGATCTACCGCTACCCCTTCTTGAGTGATTACATGGCCTAAGAATCTTACCTCACTTAACCAGAACTCACATTTTGCTAACTTGGCATACAATTTCTTTTCCTTCAAGATTTGCAACACTATTTTAAGGTGTTGTTCATGCTCCTTCCTCGTCTTAGAATAGATGAGGATATCATCTATGAAGACTACTACAAACTGGTCAAGGTAAGGCCTAAAGACTCTATTCATGTAATCCATGAATATTGCAGGAGCATTGGTAAGTCCAAAAGGCATCACAAGATATTCATAATGCCCATACCTAGTCCTGAAGGCTGTCTTAGGTATATCTTCCTGTTTCACTCTTATCTGATGGTATCCTGACCTCAAATCTATTTTGGAGAAGACTGAGGCTCCTAGTAACTGATCCAACAGGTCATCTATCCTAGGGAGTGGATATTTATTTTTGATTGTGACTTTGTTCAACTGTCTGTAGTCAATACACAACCTCATGCTTCCATCTTTCTTCTTGACTAAAAGAAATTGTGTGCACCCCAAGGAGACACACTTGGCCTAATGAATCCTTTAGCCAACAATTCCTCAATTTGTTTCTTAAGTTCAGTCAACTCTAAAGGAGACATTCGATAAGGTGCAAAGGATAAAGGTCCTGTTCCCGGCACGAGATCAATGGAAAACTCAACCTCTCTTTCAGGTGGAAGGTTCACTATATCATTGGGAAACACATCTGAGAATTCATTTACTATAGGTATGCTATCTATCTCCTGCTCGACCTCTGAATTTAAAGAATAAAGTAGGAACCCTTGAGCTCCTTCTGAGAGACACTTCTTTACTTGGGTGGCATTAAGGAATAAGGAGTTAGAAGACTTTTGTTTATTGAGTGGGTCATTGGGAAAATAGGCAAGTCTTCTGGAACAATCTAAGATGATGTCATTGCTAGACAACCAATCCATTCCAATTATGATATCAATACCAGTCAAAGGCAAACAAATGAGGTCAATGACAAATGATTTTCCTTCAACTAAAATAGGACAGTTCAAATAGGCTCGGGAAGTAAACACTTTTTCCCAGCAGGAGTAGAAACTAACAAATCAAAAGGTAAGGAAGATAAAGATAAGTTTAACTTCTTCACACAGTCAATAGATATGAAGGAGTGCGTAGCTCCTGAGTCAAACAATGCAATTAAGAGAGTGTTTTTAAGAAAACATGTACCTTTAATCATATCGGAAGACTGAGTTGCCTCTTTTTCCCTCTCAGTGAATACTCTTCCTTTAGTTTGTGGTCTGGGCACAGGATTGTTCAGCAGCTTTCCAGTGTTACAATCTTTAGCATAGTGTCCTGGCTTCCCACATCGGTAGCAAACGTTTTGACCAAAAAGACAAGGTCTGGATCCATGAGATTTTCCGCACTTATTGCACGGAAGTAGGGGTTCCCTAGCTGGCATCTGCCTACCCTTTCCTAGGTTCACCTTACTCTTAAAATCATTTTTCTTTTGCATTTCTGCTACCCTTTTTCTTTTGAGAAAACTCTGTCTTTCTCTTTCAAACTCCATTTCTAGGAAACTCTTTTCTGCTATCCTACACTTATTCACTAGAGTGGCAAAATCCTTAATCTCTAGGGTGGATACCTTCTCTTATCTCGGGTCTTAACCCCCATTCAAATTTGGTAGCTTTCCAACGACCATCAGGGTTATTTTTCAAGTAAGAAGAGAATTTAGACAATTCATCAAACTTAGCTACATATTGACCTATAGTCATACTTCCCTGCTTCAATTGTATGAATTCAGCTTCTTTTTCATTCTTAACACTATCCGGAAAGTATTTGTTAAAGAAAGTGGTTAAGAATACTTCCCAAGTGATCTCGGTTTCACTAGATTCTAACAGGCTTTTGGCACCTCTCCACCAATGTTCCGCCTCTCCTTCTAGCATATAAGTGGCAAAAACCACCTTTTGTGAATCCGCACATCCCATGACTGTAAAAATTTTCTCTAATTGCATAACCCATTTTTCAGCTAAGACTGGATTGTAATCTCCATGGAATGAGGGTGGTGTAGCCTTCCTAAATTCAGAGAGTCCTTGGTAATAAGGATTGACTATAAGGGCTTCTCCTACTGAGTTTCCACTTCCTTCACCATGGTTATTATGGTTTCTATCTTGAGTCTCCTGCATGCGTTGCAGAACCATTCTGTTTGATTCTGCCTGGGCCATGACAACCACTGTAATTTTATCACTTTCCCATGATCCCCTGACAGTATCATTTGGTGTACTGCACTGGGATTCCTTGTCCTTCTGATGCCATATAATCCTACAAGTGCATAAACAACCCAATATTGAGTTGATTAGGCTCAATATTGTATAATTAGTGCATTGAGAATATCATAAGGCATGCAGAAAGAAAAAATTGGAGCCAGATAACAAAGATTCAACTTTCACTTAATGCCTAATTATGCCTAGAACGGGGCTCTGATACCAAAATGTAACACCCGTTCATAATAAAGCTAATGGCACAACTTTACATAAAAAGTTCGGAGTTGAACATTAATATACATGTATACAAGATGCAGTTAGGCAAGTAGCTGTTCAGCTTGCCATAACCTAAACATTTTTAAACTGATAATAAAACTATAATTTATTTAATTACAACTCCACATATTTTGGTACCGGTGGAAGAGCTTCACCTGCTTGTAGCGTTACTTGACTAATCTGAAACCACCAGAAATAGAGTGAGAATTGAAAATTCTCAGTAGATAATGATTAGTTCTAACGCATTTGAACTATGATGGTTTGGTTTCAAATTTGATCTTAGACGAAATTCACACGGCTACTGTATCATAATCTCATCACATTACTTATAAGAAGATCATAATATTATGGGCAGTAAATGGTTAAAAATATATGTTATGCAATAAAGTAACAAGCATTAATCTCTATATAATCTTTTTACTTTAATTTTCACTTTCCTTTGTTTGTTTGTCCCACACATATTCGAAGGCCTTCTCTTAGGGAATTCCCATTCTCTGGTGGTGCTTTTAACATCGTGGCAATTAAAAAGCGACTTTACGCCACACTAACCAAGGCAGAATATAAAAGCGATCTTACATCTTATCCCTCTCGCTTGGCGGTTAATGCAAATCTTAAATATTTTCTTTAAAATTTCTTACTTGCCATAATATATAAATTCATAATAAATATACAAATACATAAACTTAAGCATTATAACTTAAATAAAAGACTCGATAGTATAAAATAAACAATAATTTTAAATAATAAATTTATCTCATCATAGAATCAATAGAGGGAATAAAATATAGAAGCTATAAATTAGTTCATAGTTTAAAATAACCAAAGTAATGCAAAACCTAAATAATATAAACTTGAGTAAAATAAATAACATAATATTTCATTAAAATTTCCCAAATAACATAAATCACAATATAACTAAATTCATCACAATAAATTAAATAACAAGGCACAAAAATAAAATGAATAAAAGTGCACAAAATATAATTAAAGTCATAACCTAAAATAAGTAAACTGCTCAAGAATTAAAATAACATCTATTATTGTATAAACAATATCTTGATAGTAATAATGATAATAATATAAAAGAACATCAATTAAATTAACTTGAAAGGATAATTAAAAATCAATAGGAATGATAATCAATAATAATATAAATTAACATTAGTGGAAATAACTTGAATCAATAAATAAAATATATGGTAGTGATAATAATAAAGAGTGATAATATAATTAAACAATAAATAAAATAACTTAGAATGATAAATAGAATAAATTGCAACAAGAATAATGCTAAGCAACTTTTATAAATAAAAGAATTAGGAACATAAAATAAACTGTAATAGTAAATATAAAATAACATCACATGCAATAAGTAAATAAAGCCATGGTTTTACTTCACAAATAATTTCATTATCTACCTCAACAATGTCTGTAGATAAGTGAGTAGGGGGCTAAGCTCCTGCAGTGCCTCCTTGCTTTTACTCTTCCTTTCTTTCTCTATTTTACTCTCTCTCACGGTCTCTCTTAGTTTTCACTCTCTTATTCTACGCTCAATTTTCTTCCAGCAGAATAACCACTTTTTTTTTTTCTTCTTCTTCTTGATTCTTACCGTGCCTCCCCTCTTCTCTTTATATAGCAGTTTGCACAATATTAATGGCGTCCTTGATCTTTACTTTATGATATATATGTGTAACTTTTCTTCACATACACTTATTACTACGTTTTATTTTCAAACTTAAAGTCCTCATTCTAAAATCCATGCGTTGACGTAAGTGTTCTGCTTCTATTTTTTTTTTTTTCCTTTTACATTTATTGCTTGTATTGTGTTTTTCCAAACCTATAGTCTTTACTCTACAAAGCTAAAGTCTTTCAATCTAGACGTGAGGTTTCATTCTTTTTTTTTTTTTTAAACTATGTTATTATTATTACTATTGTTGCTATTACTTTACCTATCCTAATATTAATATTTGATATTTCATATTATAGAATAATGTATTTTAAAGTTGTTTTTATTAATTATAATCTTACTCTAAAAGTTAATATCTATATTTTAATTATTTGGTCATTCAACTCAAACATATCACCCAAAATATTCTAATCAAGTGGACTAATTAGATTGCTCTATATTAAATATTCTATGAGAAGAGGAGGATGTTACACATGGTATTTTGCATTGTTCTGAAAACTAGACCGGTTCGACAGGTTGAACCGAAAATCGGCCAAGTATCCGGTCTAACTATATCTAAAAAATCGTTCCATCCAAAAATCAGAATTGAACCGGCTAAATCGGCTAAAAATCAGTAAACCAACCAAATTGAATCGGTTTTACGGGTTGGCCGATTTTTTATTTTTTTTTGAAAAAGAAGTAAAAAATTATTTTTTTCATCATCAATAAATTAACTACTTCATCCTAATGAAAAAAGGGTCAAAAATACGTTTTGGTTGGCCAAACCAAAAATTATTATATCTTTTACTCTTTAAAAAAGAGTTTAGCGGTAATAAATGTATTAAATATAAGAAAAAATAATACATAGATACTATTTATAGAAGTCTTAAGAGTAAAAAAATTTTATTTTAAGTAATGTGGGATTTCTTAAATGCTTTATTATAGTTTTAAGAATAAAAAATTCAAAATTTAAGCAATATGAGATTTAATACTTTACTTATATTAGTTATATTAATATGACTTAATATAATAATTTTAATTTTTAAAACTATTTTTACCATATTAAAATTTTTTAATCATTTTTATTTATCTCATAATATATTATTAATCATATTTTTATATATTTATATATAAATATATATATATTTTATTATATTTCAATTGAACCATTAAATTTTTTAGTTAGTAGCTTGTTCGGTTCAATGATCAATCCGAATTTTTGATATTTTGTGCAACTCGCATTACCGAAAGCAGTCCGTTTGATATATATATATATATATATATATATAGAGGAGGCGCACGTCCGCTTACATTCATATATAGATAAAACTCTTTTTTATAGATGTGGAATTTGATACTTTATATTGATGCTGTTTATCACCATGTTTGAGATAAGCATTTCTTTCATGACCCCAAAAAAAAAAAAGATAAGCATTTCTTTAAATATTGTTTTTCTTAAAAAGCAAGAAGAAGATAACCATTCCTTATATGTATCACAAGAATCTAAATCTTGTCAAGAACATTACATAGTTGGGAAGGGGATGAGTTTTAGCAAATATGGATCCCACAAAAATATACTTTTTCGTTTCATGGATATAAATAAAAATTGAATGACCATGATGTGGAGTTTATTACCGAACGAAGTTTTATCATACAATCAAATAATGCAAGAACACTCCTGAAAGACCAAATGTTTAATATAACTTAGATAAACAACACAAGAAGAGTGAGATCAAAATAGTTGTTTGGCGCAAAATAGGAATGAGTGCTTACATAAGTCGTTGCTTTAAAACTTGGAAAAAGAAACTCTTGCCTTCCTTGATAAAACTTTTTTATTTTTTTTTTCTTTTTTGTGTTTGTCAATTGGTTTGAATTTTAAAAAGGTTAGAGTAAAATGAAATTTATAATTTCAACTCAACTCGTATACCGCACATGTCTTATGTTTCATAAAAATTACATGTCGCTTCGTTTTTTCTCTTTTTTTCATTTAATTTTTTCTTGAATTGGTGAAAGGTCAGCCCGTGAATAAATAGTTAAAAAATTAAAAATAGGGGAAAAAATTAAGATTGCTGCGCAATAGCCAATAGGTGATTAGATTATAGAGCTTCTTCACAAAATTAGGAATGTATGGCTAAATTTTTTACAGAATCTATAAAATGATAGTTGAAATTTTGGTAGTCACATAATCTATGGAGCATGGATAACACTCCAATTTTTAAAATTTTCCAGTTATCTCCTCGTCATTAAGAGTTTTTTAATAGACACTGTATATCGCTGACCACAAAAAAAAAAAAGTCGCTCTATATCATGTTTATTATTTACAGTATTATACATAAAATTTAATTTAAAATTTTGAGTTTATTTTTTACTTTATATAGTATAATAAAAAACAAAAATAATTAAGCTTTTTTGTTTTTTTTTTTACGCGGTGAGGTCAGCTAATGAATAAAATACACTTGTGTTCAACTTCAAGTACATTCTTAATCGGAATATCTATCACTCACGACACGTGTGTAAATATTGTTTCACATTATTTTTATATCAATTAATATATAAAATAATATAAAAAACGTTAATTACCTATTATTTATGTTATTTATTATGAATATGTCAATTATAACGAGTTTAAGAGCGAAGTATAAGCTAATGGGGTTAACACAGTTAATAAAGAGCAGATTCAAATTTTATAAGAACCTGAGTTCAATTTATACTGCTGATATGAGAACTCCATTGATGAATAATTTAGTAAGTCCTCTATAAGTATTTTTTGAATATGAGGGATATGCCTTATCATCAATAGGATGACTCATATCAAATTTATCTAAATTTTTCCTTTACCAAAAATAAAAGAGTGAAGACTCCTGTAAATGAAAAAAATTAGTTGTCTATATAATAAATTGACCCAATCCAAATAAATTATTGAATCCTGTGATTTTTTTTAATTTGAATTCCTGTTAACTTTGGATATTGGTAATATTATTTTTTTTATAAAAAGAGTCTAATTTTTTTCTTTTTTATAAACCAATTAAAAAACTAAACTTTTATTGTTTGATGTGTTTATTTGGTTGTTACATTAAAATTAAGATTCTTCAAAATTATTTTCTTGTTCTTCTTGTGATTTTGTAGTTTTTATGATTGAAGATGGTAAGGTTGGGCTATGATTTTTTTTGCTTTTCATTGTATTTTTTGGTATAAATTATTAATATATAATATTTATTTTACTTCAATTAATTTGATTTGAATTAAATCTGTTTATTATAAAAATATAATTTTTTTTAATATTTTTTTTGAAAAAAAGTAATCAGTACAAAAAATGATAATGCAAAACTTATACAAAGTGATGTATCGTAATTTGATTGATACTTATTATTTAACCATTTTCTCGCTTGAATGGTTTTTATGTGTTTACTTTCTTTCACTTAAATTAATCAAACATTAAAAAAAATAATTTTGATATATTATTAATATAAAATATTTATATTATTAATTAATTATATTTATTAAAATTTAATTTATATATAATGATAATATAAAATTATTTTATATTATTAATATATATAAATTAACCTCTATTTATCATGTTATTAGAAATATATAAGGACATATAAAATTATTATAATAGTGAATTAATAATTAAAAACTATAATAAAATATACTAAAATTAATTTTTTATTAGACAATAATAAGGATTAATTATGTTCTCAATGGGTGGATAAATTCCCAATCAATGTAGGCTGACCGGTGTAAATGTAAAGCGAGAAATTTGATAAAAATATATTTTTCCTTATATAGGTAGTCCTCCATTTCCAAGTCCCTGCATATAAGCGACTCCGCTCTCCGTGACTGCGGGTACACTCTTCTCAAGCTTCTGTTTGGAATGCACAAACACTGAAACTCACACACACACACACACAAAACCTGTGTCTGTGTCTGTGTCTGTGTGGTTGCCAAGGTTGAGGTTTGTGGTTGCTTGTCTCGTGGTGGTGATGGCGTATATGTGTGCAGCAGACAGTGGCAACCTCATGGCCATTGCCCAGCAAGTCATCAACCAGAAGCAGAAGCAGCAGCAACAACAACAACAACAACAACAACACCAAAAGCAACATCAACAACGTGAACATCATCATCATCAACAACAACAACAACAACAACATGAACATGTTCTCCAACAATGGAACAACAACCACAACACCCTGACCGCCCCCGAATTCTCCGACCCATTTCAACTTCCACTGGAGCCTTTCTCTTCCGATTTCTCCGACGACTGGATCGACTCCTTCATCCCCCCTCCTCCTCCCCTCTACTCCGATCTCCACCGCATCATCTTCCCCTCCCCACAACCACCACCGCCGTCACCACCACCATCAACTCTCCCCCAACACGACACCGTCCCCAACGGTTCTTCCGAACCCGACTACCCCACTCACCCCCTTCTCAAATCCCTCATCGACTGCGCTTCCCTCTCAGAGGACCACCCCCAACGCGCCGCAGAATCTCTGATCCATCTCAGAAACTCCACGTGTCAGCACGGCAGCCCAACTGAGAGAGTCGCTTTCTACTTCTCCGAAGCTCTTAGCAGCAACCTAATCCCCCAGAAAGATACCACCTTGTCAATGGTGGATACTACTTCTGAAGAGTACACTCTCTCTTACAAGGCCTTCAATGATGCTTGCCCCTATTCAAAGTTCGCTCATTTAACTGCCAACCAAGCTATTCTCGAAGCCACTGAAGGTGCCACCAAGATTCACATCGTTGATTTTGGGATTGTTCAGGGTGTTCAGTGGGCTGCACTGTTGCAAGCATTTGCTACTCGCTCTTCTGGGAAGCCTCACAGTGTGAGGATCTCTGGGATACCTTCTTCCATGGCTCTTGGAGCTTCTTCTTCTTCTTCTTCTTCTTCTTCTCCTGGTTCATCTCTTTGTGCCACTGGGAACCGTCTTTCTGAGTTTGCAAAGGTTTTGGGTTTGAGTTTTGAGTTCAAACCGGTCCTGAAACCGGTTCATGAATTGAATGAGTCATGTTTTGATGTTCAACCAGATGAGGCCTTGGCTGTGAACTTCATGCTTCAATTGTGCAATCTTTTGGATGAGACTACAACAAGGGTTGAGGCTGCACTTCGTTTGGTTAAGTCCTTGAAGCCCAAGATTGTGACCCTCTGTGAGAATGAAGCAAGCTTGAACCGGGTTGTATTTCTCAACCGGTTCAGGTCTGCTTTGAAGTACTTTTCAGCAGTGTTTGAGTCTCTTGAGCCAAACATGGCCCCAGACTCGCCAGAGAGGCTTCAAGTGGAGAGGGTTCTGCTGGGAAGGCGAATAGCAAAGGCGATTGGAGTTGGAGGGTCTGTGAGAGAAAGAATGGAAGATAAGGAGCAGTGGAGAGTTTTGATGGAAAGTTCTGGTTTTGAATGTGTGAGTCTTAGCAATTATGCACTTAGTCAAGCTAAGATTCTTCTGTGGAATTACAGCTACAGTTCTATGTATTCCCTGGTTGAGTCTGGACCGGGGTTTTTGTCTCTGGCATGGAAAGATGTCCCTCTCTTGACCGTCTCTTCATGGCGTTAATGGGTTGATAGCCTCATATTGGAAATGGGGTTTCCACCTGGTCCTTTTTCTCTGGTGTGGAACAACTAATTGCCTATATGCCATTCATGATCATGCTAGGCGCTTCAATTGGTCTTTTGCTTAATAGTGAAGTCATACAGATTGATATATTGTTTGTGGCCACTGCAATACTAGATTCATGCCTTCGTTTTTGCTTTTCAATTGATTTTTCTTTTTTGTAGTATTTTGATGTGGCAGTGTTGTTGTTAGGTTGATGACTAGACTGGTCTAGCAGAGAACTAGGGTATGGAAATGGAAAAATGGAAAAAAAAAGTGAGATGTTGTGTCAATTAAAATTTATCTGAATATAAAAGGAATTTTATCTTTACTAGATTTTTCCTTTTAATTTGGAATTGTTTCAATTTAAATTTATCTGAATATAATAGGAATTTTATCTTTACTTTCTGGCTCAGACAAGACTTATTTATATCTTTTATTGGTTTCTGCGAGTTACCAATCTGCACTCTTGGTTATTTCTCTTTACTCTGCAAAATATGGATTTATTTTCATCTAATGTAATTTATTCCTAACTGAAGTAAAGTGATGGTTATTGATAAAAATGGCTGTATATGTGTCAACGTCTTCTATGTTTTGAGTATAGTGCTTGATGAAGACCCTTACGCTATTTGAGTCAGCGATTGGCTCTTGATGTCATGAAAGCCCATACTGTACACAGTTGCATGCAAATTGGTGGGTGATGAGACCCTTTTTTCCAGTTGCTGCCAACCTATTCATGCACTGTGAACTGCTATACAATTTATTACTTTACTGTCAGATTTGCTATTTTGTGAGGGAGGTGAATTTCCTTGCTCGGGCTCCCATTATTTTCCTTCACACCATCTGTGGAAAGTTTTGTTTCCTTTTGTTTGTGAAACCATTTCTAGCTTTCTTGCTAGTGGTGCCAGTGTTTCTCAAATCTATGGCCCATATTAATGGCTTTGTTGCCAGTCTCTTTCATACTGCAACCATGTTCCTTTTATTCCTTACCTGGCACAGCAGAGAAAACAGGGGGGGAGAAGTAACCAACCTCTTCAGCTAGGGCGTGACAAGGAAGACTGATATTGCTGTTTTGGGTCTGAGTGATTGTGACAATTCAATGTTGTGACTTGTGAATAGGACGTTCTCTTGTTGATCCTGATTCTGCAAAATGGTCCCGTGTGTGTAGACTCACTGCACTGTGAGACTGGGTATCAGGGTATGCATCCTATTTCCCATTTTCACTTCTAATTCTTCACTGATGAAGTACCATCCCTCATCTAAAAGTGCATCACCCCAATTTGCAAGTGTGTAACCAAGTGCTTCTACAATAGATTAATGAACAATTGCTGCCTGAAGTGCTTCTTTCTATTCTGTCCCTCTATCCTTTTCAATTACTAATTCAGCTAGCTTCTCTAACAAAAGTTCGTTAATGAACAGCTAAGATTGGAATACTTGTTGGTTGTTGCTAGCCTTGAGGTCCTAGAGACATTGAGAGTTGCTAGTTTGAAACAAGGAAAGCATCACTTTGAATTACTGTGTAACGATGAGGTGTCAGATATAGTGGATTAGTACATTCAGCCTGTTGAAGGTTTGGATCATGGATTTGCCTGCCATGAATATGAATGCAAACTAGAATTTCTGTCTTGGGTCTTAAAATCTTGGCATATTATGAAGTAGCTCGTAGTTCCTTATTAGTAAACTTTTTCTGTTCAGAATTTATGGGTTTCCATAGATGAAGTCTCATTACTAGTTTGCTTCGACAAAATATCTCATTACTAGTTTGCTTCGACAAAAAATCTTTAGTTCTTTAATTTCCAGTCTCGTGCAGCAGACTTGTGTCTGTACTGCATATGCAAATATGCTTTAGGGTTTAGGGTTTACCAATCTGTGGTTCTTTGAAAAGTTAATTATGTTTGTAAACAAGTTAATACTAGAATGAGACCCGCGCATTGCGCAGAATAGATAAACTGTAGACATGATTTAAAATTTCTAAAAAATTCTGTCGAAGTTTTATTGTGTCAAAAATAGCTGTTACATATGAAGTATTTGTACTTTAAATATACATAGCAAATTATAAATATAGATAAATTGGTCTAAAAATAATCTTCTACATATGAAGCAATGGACCATTTTTGGGAGAAATTTATCTTGTACAAAATGATATTAATAATATAAAAAGTATTAAGGCATAGAGAGAGTTTGGATGAATCTTATTTCTTCTTTGTATTAAGTTCTTATTAAATTTTTTACTTTTTGAATTGTAGAATTTAATATAAGTTTGATGTAGTCTAAATACAGTATGTGTGGGAAAATTTAAAAAAAAAAAGGTTAGCAATATAGCTGTCAATTGACAATTAAGAATGTTGAACCCTTCTTACTTGTGCTTATTCTCAATGGCAAGGCAGTGAATAAATTGGTGGGGTTATGCTGCTCATGCATGAAGCTTGAATGGAGATCTTAGGCATGATCCTCTACTGAAAAATAAAGTCAAATAGATTCCAACACCATGAATGGTGCTACTCACTTCCACAATGCAAACGGCACGGCACCCCATAGCAAATTGAGCCACTTTAATTGCATTTCTGTATCCCCACTCCTTCACATTCTTTTTGAGGAATATCCAAGTTCAAAAAATAAAACATTGTCATGTAAAAGAAGAAAAATGTTACTTTGCACACACACATTATGAAAATAATATAAATCTTGAAGCACTTGATGTCATGTAGTAATGTTTCTTACTACTACTTGATAAGTTGTGTTGAAAATGTTTAAAATATACTAAAAACTTAACTCTTAAACAGTGGCATAAAAATTTGTCAACACCAAAAAGCAAGTCATTAGTAAACAAAGTTTAAGTTATTATCTATCATTATTTGGGATACAACTTTCACCTGGTGTACCAATCTCTTTGTTGGAAGGTTAAGCTCATTGCTGGTTTTTGTTATTTCAGTTAGGATTGATTTAATTTTGCCCATGGATGCTATTTATTGTTGTATTTGCACATGATTTAAGGGAAGTATTCACAAGTTGCAAAGGTAAGAGGCCTCTCTTGAATATATCTGCATATGCATTCTCTCAAATTTTGTAGAAATAAATAATGAGGTATTTTAATACCCTAGTCTTCATTCTCCTTAATTTATCTTTCATTCTAATGAATTTGCTATGCTTTTGGAGTGTTTGGTGAAGGCAGATTCTTATGGGAGTGACTTTAAGATGAACTTAAAGCTATGGCATGGCTACTGCTACTATTATAGCTCACCTTGCTATCAAGAGGAGACTACTTATGGAGCTTCATGGAATTATATATCAAGAACTTGAGTTCTTTCTTCACAAATGCAAAACATTCAAGCCACAAATTTCACCTCAAATGCACAAGTTGCCCATAAGCCAAACATAAAATCAGTAGAAAACACTTACAGGATTTATAACATCAATTAAAGTTAAAGATTTTGAGCCAGCAAAATAGCCACCAAATTGTACAAGCTTATATCACATCTTAATGTTTATATCACATATTGAATCATACATAATCTAAATTTTGATTGATTATCAAGTTCAGCTCTGAACTTTCTCCAATGATAAAGAATCGCTGTGGAATAGGAATAAGCAAGCCAAAAAAGATATTAGCTTTTGGCAATTGATAGAAGGTGGCATACATAAGCAACAATAGTGCAGTGGCATACATATCCTTGCTTTGGTTATGAGGAAGCTGGCATTGAGGAAGAGTTTAACTTGATTATCGATCTAAGCAAGAAGCTTTGTGTCGAACCTGTGATTGGCATGCGAGCTAAGCTCAACAACTGCCTCGACTCCCTCCAATCGGCCTTTGACTATGCAATGAGAGTCATCGACAACATCACCCACCATATGTAGGCGTTGATAGAAGGCCAAAGGCCATTAATGTCTAATGGGGAAGGAAGGAATGAAGGGCAAGTGGGGTAATAAAAATGTGGTAGCGGGTGCTCTATCAGGTTGAGTGGGTATGGTAACGTAAATAGAAGCATTCATTGATGAGAGAGTATTGTAACATAAAGAGAACCACTGGAAAGGTTAAGAGCCATTCCTCCACCCATTTGACTTATCATCAGATTTCTATTTCTTCTGTTGTCTCAACCACTTTCCTTGAAGAATTGCTGCCGTGGAGCTGTTGGGAACCATCAGAAAATATAGACTGGCTATCGCTCACCCCCTAAGAAGGGCTGAATCACCTCGCTACCATCGGATTCACTGTCATTGCGCCTCGTCGTTGTTGGGCATCGGGGGAGCGAAATGAGAGATAAAGATGAGAGGTGCAGAACGCACAAGATGGCAGCAGTAGCGACGATCCGCATGCCCTCCTATGTACAGTGCCGTTGGGATTTTGGGAAGGGTATGTGACTGTGAATGAAATGGAAAAGGAAGAAGGGAGTCATAGCAAAAGAAAGAAAAGGGAAAAATAAGATTATTAAATAAAAATACATCATATAAGTTAAAAAAGTTGAGGTGACATATTATAAAATAACTAAGTGTCAGTTTATGAATATGGCAAAATTTAGTGCTCAAAAATTGTATATTATAAATAGATAGATGTGATGCCCGTAAGACTTGAGGCATATGATATGATCCCATTGTTGCACATAGCAAGCAGCATAATAAAATTTCCATTAAAGTCTCTCTGTGCTACAATGAGAATACTGCAGAAAGTGGGACCCTGATCAGGTCACTTATTTGACTAGAGTTGAATGCCATGACAGGACCTGGATCCATAAGTTGTGGCTCGTTCATTTCTTCATGGTACATGATTATATCAATGAGGAACATGTAATCGAGTGGTCATGGATCATGAATACTTAAGTTGCTTCGAAAATCTTGTCACATTATTGGTGCCCTTTGATGATCATAAGATAATTTTGCTAATTTCTTGTAGGGATGATGTTGTAGTGGCAGTATTTTTTGCTCTAATGTTATGCATGCTGGTCATCTCATCCTGTTGAGAATTATCAAATACCAATGCTGAACGATCTCTATGTGGAACATTAACATTGCAAATTTTCTATACGGAACATTAATAAACAATTTTCAAATAACAATATGGCGGTCAATAATTGAACAAGGGCACTGGGCACAGCAGTGTCATACGCCAATCCGAAAGCATGTCATTTTGGGTTTTTTGGGGGGGGAAGGTTGAATGTATCATTATTGTGTAGGCAATGTTTACATATTCCAATGTGCCCTAGTTATGCTCTGATTGTGATGGGCTTTCTCATATATATTTTGTATACATGGGTAAAAAATGCCTAAAAGGACCATTGCTTCCGCTGCAGCTTGTGTTAAAGTAACTGATTCCTAAAATCTGGTATCCATGCAGTTAACAAGGATTAAGCGCAATGATTTTGTTGTATCTTACATGGATTGCTGCTTTTAACAATTTGGGCCACAGGGACACTGGCTACATGATTTTCTTTTAAAGCTTTTCTCATTGAAATACACAAACAAACCAAACATGTTACAAATAACAATCAATGATACTTGATTTTTCTTAACAGTTCTTCTCAATAATATAATTTTTACTTCAGCCAAAAAGTAAATGTGGATGATTGGGCTTTAATACGACGTTTCACCGTACGAAATTCTGATAGGCACAGGAAAGGAAGGAAAAGGTGGCACTGGCACAGCCACAGGCACAGTTATTGGGTTCAATCAAAGGCCTAAAGGGCGGAAGTAATGCAGAAAAAAAAGTAACACAACTGAAGGGAGTGAGCGTGGGAGTGTACACAAAGAAAGTAGCGTGCGCAGATTTCGATTCATAAAATGTAATGATATCGCCATTCGTCAGCATGAATGAATGAATGGGCGCTGTGCTAAATCAGTGCATTTTGTTTTTGGACGTATTTGACGACGACTTGGACTGGACCACTCATTTTCACTCTATCTTACTTTATCACACCTCACCACACGCCTCTGCCATTGCCACATAAAAATTGTTAAATACACACTTTATTTTTAGAGATATTTTTTCATATCTTTATATATGATAAAATTAAAATAATGAATGTCACGTCAAAAAATAAATAAATAATGGATGTATAAAAAAATAATTTAAATTTAGTTGCAATTAAATAATACTCTAAAAGCATAACAACAAGAGATAATATAAATAAATATAAATACTTATGTAACATGTTTACTTTTGATTTGCTGACACTAACCAAGGAAAGTGGTCGATGACGTCCAAATACTATTGGAGCGGTCGGCTGGTCCCACGATCTTGAGACACTGCACTTTTCATGATCCATCATCTCTCATGCTGCGTTCACACTTCACACTGCGCAAAACGCCACGGCATTTAAATTTTTTTTTTTCTTTGTTTTTTCAAATCACAAGTAATTTTTTTTTGACCTGGTCAACAAATCAAGTACAGAAATGGCGAGTAGCAGGCTCGAATCAAACTGGCTCGTTCGGGCTCGTTTCTCCAATAAATTTTCTTGGACCAGCCCACTTCTAGTGTGGATATTTTAGGCCTGGCCCATTACCACTTCTATTAGGGCCCGCATTACTAAATTTAATTTTTAAAACTTTATTTAAAACATAGGTGTTGTTGCCAAAGCTGAGCCCGGAGTGTGCAATAGCTGAAATAATGGCGTCTGAGCCGTCTCCTTCTCCGAAAATCCTTCTAGCAAAGCCTGGCCTCGTCGCCGGCGGTCCTGTCGCCGGGAAAATCGGGCGTGGCGGCGCCGGCGATGAAGAATCCGCGCAGCTCCGTTCTCGTCTTCCTTCTGTGGCATCCCTCAACCTTCTCTCCGATACCTGGGATTTCCACATCGATCGCTTTCTCCCTGTAATCTCTCTTCGCCTCTACTTCCACTTGTTGCTTGGAATGTTTACAAATAGGTCACTTAGAACGAAAAAATGGAAAGTAATTGCAGCAATTGGATTTGGAAAATGTATGCAGTTTTTGACTGAAAACACGGACTTCACTGTGATTGGAGTGATTGGGCCATCTGGAGCCGGCAAGTCAACTATTATGAATGAAATTTATGGTTTTGATTCAACTTCACCTGGTCAGTTTAATTCACATAATTTAATTAATATTTCTCAGTTAAGTTTGATTTTTTGTGTTGTACTTTCCATATGTTAAACTTTGATGTCTAACTATGCAGGGATGCTACCACCTTTTGCCATACAGTCTGAAGAAACCAGAGCCATGGCAAGGCATAGTTCCACGGGCATTGAACCCAGGGTATCTGCTGAACGTATTATTCTTCTTGATACCCAGGTACTGCCGCCATAATATCTTCATTGCGCGAAAAGTTGTGTTGTGCCATTTTTTGTTTGTTGTGTCGTATTAAGGGATCATTTACTCTTTCTTACGTAATGGATAGTGGGGTTTTCAGTTTTGCTTATTTTGTTTATGTGATAATGCTCTTCATTTTGTATTTGTAGCCTGTGTTTAGTGCTTCAGTTTTAGCTGAGATGATGAGACCGGATGGCTCTTCCACAATTTCAGTGATAAGTGGAGAATCCCTGTCAGCTGAACTGGCTCATGAGATTATGAATATTCAGGTAAACAGTAACTCCCAAGCAGAAAATATCTTTTTAATAAAATTCTAATTCTGTGTATAAGATTTCTAGCTTGATCAAGGTTGATCTTTTTTTTATTATTCTTCTTGTATCATTATAATATATCTGATGAATTTGACTATGTTGGGATGCTGCAAGGAATCTTTCTAGCTTGCTACTCTATTAGCATCTATGTGTCATATTTTGCTGGTGGTGTCAGATGGAGTTCATGATGATAGCATGTGGCATCTGATGTTGACGGTATGTCATTTAGTTCAATTTTTTTTTATTATTTTTGCAGATGGTTCAAGTCCAGTTTGAATACTTAAATGATTATTTCATGATGTGCAAATTAAGTTGTTTTTGGGAAAATAGTTGCACCTGTTGTTCCGTTTGTTATTTGAATGCATTCAATGGGTATCTTTTACTTTGGTAAACTTTTTGGCTATAAGAATAGGGTTAGTATATCAAGGACTTGGCTGCAATGTTTGGCCTATAGGCCCTATACTATACAAAATTGAATGGTTTAAGATCCATCCCTTACAATTTACAATAATCATCGTCATGAATATTTGCTTGTTGATGACCTCCTATTCAGTCTTTTATGTTTCGGAGGCCATTGGCATTTGATAATCTGGACATGGTACCAGCCCCTACTTTTTGATAACAACTCTTTGATGCAGTCTGGTTTTTCTGTCATCTAAACTTTTAAGAGATCAAGAATGGGAGTAATGTAATTGCCGGATTTAGATCATAGGCTCTTCTTGGTTCAGATTTTTTTTTTTTTTTTGGCTATGCATCCACTATTAAAATAACTAGTCACTACTCTCTCCTCAAATTTTTTACGCTTTTGGAATGTGTGACTTCTCATTTTGTTGATAAGTTCAGATGATGATAGTTACATGATTAATCTTTTTTCGGCACAGTTTTGTAGATTTTAGATGGCTCATATATATGGACAAGCAAACTATGTTGTTGATGGAGAAAAGAGAAATATCATCTGCTTGTAACATCTTATTGTCTACAACTTGGCAGAAAAGCAGTTTCTGGGCCTTCTTGTTTAATTTGAAATCCTTGCACATCTTGTGCAGATTCTTCTTTTATAAATTTATGTTTAAAAAGGACTGACTGTGCTGTACTTGTTATCATGTAGGTTGACTTGTTGAAGCATGGCATATCAGACCCATCCTTGCCGGCTTCATCACTTTCACAGAGCTCTAGTTCAGGGCTTGAGAAAGATTACAGAGTTCCTGAACGTGAAGAGTACATGGCTACCCCTGTTTTCGTACACACTAAGTAAGAAATATCTTTCTACCTTTTGTAACATCATCAAACTAGGAAAGAACATATTGGCAGGAAATAATTGGCATAAATGAGTTATTGAATGCTGTAATTATTGTAATGCAACCAAGATAATATACTCTAAGATGCATCATGGTCACTCTGAACTGTTTGGCTCTTGTATTAGTTGATTATCTAAACAAAGGAGAATTCTTGAAATGTCAAGCCTAGCCTACCAAGACCTGGAGGGAACTACTGAATGAGAACTGGCGAGTGGTGAATGGTTAACTACTGAATTGTTGTATGACTTGATTAGCCACTTGCGATCAGACAAATTCCCTCTTGGTCAGCTACTGCATGTGTGTCCCACTATCACTAACTACTTGAAAAACGAATATAAGAAAATCACAAAGCAAAGATGAAATATATAATATTTTAATTGCGGTGGCTATTTGTAAAGGAAAATTAAGTGCAAGAGACTCAACTTTGTTGCTTCCATGAGTAATTTGGCGGAATTTTATATAGACCATTTGAATAATCTGTAATCATATTATCAATGTTCTATCTTGTATCCACTTTTTTCTGTTATTAAACTAAGATTGTTGCATAGAGAAACACTCATCTTTATTTTCTTTTGACTTGTATAGGTTGCACGATCAAGACTTTACTCCTCAAAATGTTGTGCAGTTGAGGAAGGCACTTACGCAGTATTTCAAACCATCCTCATTCGTGAGAGAGCACAGTGGAAGCAAGCCTGAGGAGAATGTTTCATCTTCTATGGTTCACGGTAATCATGGGGATTCTAACATGCTAAATTTGTATGCGATCCCATTTAAGAAAAAGGAAGAAAATCCAAGAGCTCAGCACAAAAGTTACATATATGCATTATGGAAATTACGGGATCAGGTCTCTCTCTCTCTCTCTCTCTCTCTATACATAAACACACATGCACACAAGTGAATGCCCGCAAACACTACGGTGCATTGTTTATCAAGTTTTATTCTATCTACTGTTATATGGCCGTTAGATTCAATGATCAATAAGATCTAGTACACGTTGTAATATGTTTTCCGTTTGTTAGATTTTATCCATGAAGTCGCAGTCTTTCACAAGACCTGTGTCTGAGCGTGAATGGTTGAAGAATTCAGCCAAGATATGGGAACAGGTAAAAAGCTCCCCAACGATATTGGAGTACTGCAGAACACTTCAACATTCGGGCATGTTCAGGAGGTAGAAATTTGTGAAAGAAAGATTCAAGTGTCACCGTGATTGTATGTCAATATGTAGCATGTTTTTATACAAAATTATCATATTCGTGTATGAATCAGAAATTCTCTGCGCTGAGTTTATTGCTGGCGGACACAATTCTACACACTTTTTTGAAAATTTCCAGACAGTATTAATTTGTCATGCTCTGATCATAAGTCACAATTGGAGTCTTTTTAGTTACGCAGACAATTTAATTCAGCATCTATTGAAGTGTGAGACGACAAGTGTAAATATTTTTCGATTGTTCAAGTCATATATACAAATCAAATTTTGCTAATATGCAGAAGGTAAATTGTACCGTGATTGTAGATTAGTGGCGTCCAAGGGGGCGACCGTGTGGGTTTGTTCATGAATAAATTTGCTACATTCAGGAGGAAGGTGGAGTTATATAGGAACACAAAAGAAGATCTGGTCACCGATAAAAATTTGGACATAACCCGCTCATAAGGTTTTCACATTTAGAAAGTTAATTCTTGGGTTACTACTTGTCTTCAAGTTGGGTTGGTTAATTTTTTTTAGTATTTATAAAAATATGATCTGTCAAAATTGATAATAAATATCGTGACGTTCAAATAAATTGGGGCATATATATATATATTTCCTTTAAAGAAGGGGAATTATTATGACCTTCTAGCAAGGCTAACATGTTTTTTTGGTCGAGAGTTTAATATTAATTGTAAAGAGAAATAGTGTGTGGCTCGTACATAAAGTAGAAAAATAAACATGAACTTTCCAAAGAAAGAACGATGTGCATTAAAGTACAGCTCATTCGTAAAAGATGGGATTGCGATTTCTCAAATAGAATGAGCATTACCCCCCGAAAAAGAGAAATATTTGGGGACGTTTCTTTTGAGATGTAGTATAGGATATATGCGAAAAAAATGAGTAAAATAACAAAAAAATTTGGATGATAAATTTTATATAATTATTATTATTTTTATTTAATTTTTTTATCTAAAAATTTATTAATATTTATCAATAATACACTGATAAATTTTATATTTTTATTAATATTTATACAAAATTTACCAATATAATATTGAAAAACATTGATAAATTTATTTTTTTTTACTTATCAGTATTTATACAAAACTTAGGAATATATTACACAAATTATCAATGTATTATTAAAAAATACTGGTAAATTTTTTTTTTTACAAAAATTACCAATATTCATACAAAATTTACCAATATATACACTATTCACTCTATTTTTTTTTTTTTACGAAATTTACTAATATATGTGCTATTTATGTTAGTAATTTTTTTTTTCAAAACTTACCAACATATGCACTCCTCATGCCGGTAAATTTCTAAAAAAAAAATAAAAAAAATAACAATAATTATATAAAACTCATCATGCAAATATTTTTACCATTTTCTCACTTTTCAGTATGCGTCAAATATACGTTCACAATTTGTGTGCTCCCCTGCCAATTCTCCCCGAAAAAATATATATTCACGCGTATAAGAACAAGCTTGAGCATGAGATTACTGTAGATAAGAGCAACTCCTTTTAACACGTCAAATAAATGGAAATTGGTGACGGTATGGAAAACATTTCGAGTACAAAGTGAATTTGTCAAATACCACAGTTAATAATTCGCTTTATTTTCATTGAAAAAAAGATTAAAAAAAAAAACACTGCTTTTCACCCCATCATACGAATGCAAACATTTTTTCAGGAGGTAAAAAACAGACGTCCAGAACATCTGCAACTCGGAGATGCGCTGTGGTCATGGTTCAGGCTTGGATTGCCATGGTTGGTACCTTGTCCAGTCTCTCTGTCCTGGATTAAGTGCATGTCCCTTGGAATGATAGATATACTGTTCACCCTCTCCTGATAAATTTTCTTTGTGATCAACACCATACCTTTTCGGTTTCAGCAAAAGAAGCTGCAACAAAATTCACTGCATTATTATCTCCAAGCTACAAATTTCCTAACAGTATGGCACTACCAAGGAAGGGTTTAGGAAGGAAACGAATTTAACCTCATCTCCTGTATGATCAGTTATGAAGTGGAGCCAACCATGCCATTCAGGTGGAACCTGAGAAGCATTATATCTACTCTTCTCTGCATATTCAACCCACCTGTGTCTTCCTGCCAGATTTTAAGCAACCCAACGGCATTTATAAGCACACAATATGTTCAAAGTCAAAGCTACTATCTGACAGATATCCAGACACAAGGGGGTAAAAAAATTGGTTAAGCTTTTTCATTTCAATTATTTTAAAGGGCAAAATACATATTAATCCTTTAAGTTTGACCCATTTTTGTAGCACACAACCCAGTTGAACTTTGGTGAATGTATCATTATCATATGGGGGGATTAGATTTAGCGGAGAAACCATGACACCTTACATATAACCCCGTTGAAGTTTAGCTAATGTTCACATTTAGCACCAAAAGTTTCATTCCTATCATATTACCCACCCACATGACACACAAGAGGGTAGCTCTCCTTTATATCTAACATTCCATTCAACCGTCTCACAGCTTAACAAGTTTAGTGGGGTTATGCGCTACCAAGCAAATTTTGTGCAGCAACCATGAAAATGGACAACCTCAGCAGTGTAATCTGTATCTTACACTGTATTAAAATTGTAAGTGACCAAACAAACTTGAATGTATATACATATTGAATCAAGTGTAAAAACACCCCACTGCCCACTGTTTGAATGAACTAACATGAACTCCCTCCTACTAAACCACCCGTTTAGCTAGTATTGGGCTCAAGGGGTTAGTTTTCACTGCTTTCAGCCACATGTAAATTATATAGACTACACCACACACACACACACAAATTGAGACACAGACAGCAGGCACTAACCATATTGCGTGTTTTCAAGTTTCTCATAATACTTGTTACCAAATTTATCAACACCAACAAGCCTTGCACCAATATTATGGATCTTGGTTTGCCTACATAAATTCAGCCAAGAATTAGATTGGCAGAGGAAAAATACTGGTAACACGAGATTTCAAATCTCATAGTAAAACAGAAATAAAACAGTAGAGATATATAACTATACAAAACTGAGCCCTTGACCAACTCTATAGAAACTTGATGTCTATTCAGAAAGCTTGGGGCCGGCAACAAGAATCTAAATATAATGATCCACATACATTCAGTTAACTCAACCTAGAGAAGAGCTGTCTATAGCCATTGCAACTTGCAATCAAAACCTCTAAAATGCTAAAAGCCCTTCTCCATTTTTTCTCTGAGAGGTTCACTTGAAGTGACAAGGCTAATGCTGCACATTATTGTCAGTGCAGATTCTTGTCCTTCTAATGCTCCTACTTGAATAGTTGGAAAGGCTCCTTCTATTGCATGTAAATGCATTTCTACAACCTATCTTTTCATCAAGCATATATAAGCAACAGCAAGGAAAGCCCATGGACTAAAACAAAGTGACAGCCTCTCCAATCAACAAAAGTAAATTTTTGGCTTTCAAAGCATATAATAAAACAAAATGACACAATAAAGTAAAAGATCAAGTAAATCAATTGACTTACAAAAGGTTTCCGTCCGGAAGGCACCTCCTGAAAGTTCAAAGCAAAATGAAAAAGATATCAGCACAACTCTCAAAAGATATATATCACATTCTTGTTCATCAAATCAAAGAACCCTCAATAATTTCAGGTAACATTTCTCCGAAGAATGCACAATAAAATTCATTACAAAACCTACTAAAACACTAAACTAACAAAGAGATATAAAATCAAATTTGAGTTTCATTTCAGCTCCTAAATCACAATTTCCCGAGAAAGAGAAACAGAAGAGTGGTGAGTCGAAGATTATCAAAAGGAATAAAGGTACAATAACCGCACTATTGAGCTGAATAATTAGAGTTCGAAGTGAATAACCATAGCTATATCCCTAAAACAAAAGCCAAAAAAACTCGCGGAATCCAGTAATTTGTGTTTTTAGATTTTTCGAGAATATTGAGGCGATTTACGGTGGAAGCAAAGAAATCGGAAAACGAAATGGCGAGAAGGAGAAAGAAAAGGAAAGGAACTAACAGGTAGCCTTCATCTTTGAGCTCTCTGAGGAAGGCACCGAAACCCTTCTCTCTGATCGATTTCACCACGTTCTTCACCACCGATGCCATCTCTCTCCGTCTCTCTCCCTTCTCTCTTCTCGCCACTCTCTTTTTATTTTGTACTATTTATAAATAAATTTAATTTAAATATATTTCTCATTTTTTTTTATTAATCAACAACATAATTTTATATTATTAATATATATCAGTTAAATTTAAAATAATTTAATTTAAATATATTGATAATATAAAATAATTTTATATTATAAATATATTAATAAAAAGAGTTAAATGAGAATAAAAATAATCATTGTAAATTTTTTTATATAAATAAATAATTATATATTATTATTATAAAAATATCTCACTTAATTATTTATTAACTTAAAAAAAATTAATCTCAATAAATGACCGTGTAAATATTATATGAATTAAAATTAATCACAATAAATATATTTTATGAAAAATAGTTCTAATTGTTTTCACTTTATCTTTTTTTATTCATTAATTATTACTAATTACTAATAATTCATTATTTTGATAGAATTGAGTATTTATTTTATTTTTATTTTTATTTTTATTTTTATTACAAAATAAGACATATATTGTGTTCGACCAAAGTTACTGCAAGTGTATGTTAAAAAAAAACAATTGATATACTTGTTGACAATCAAAATGATAATGTTAACTGAAAAGATAATAAGATCAGATAACATTAAAACTGAACACATCATCAAAAAATTAACAAGATTAAAAATTTAGCATGATTAGAATCGGAATAAATAACACACTCAGGTATTAAAAAAATGAAAAAATAAAGAAAAGAAAAGGTAAGAATAATGTTTTACTGGCTTTAATTGGCCTGTCCACGCAACTATGTACGTGGCGAAATCTGGTTGGCTACACTTGCATCATTTTCCAAGTTTATATGATTAATATTTAAGACTAAAAATTGGATGAAATCCACGGCAGAGAGCGAGAGGCAGAAGAGAAACGAAGAGAAGCGTTGGTAGCCACCGACGGTTGTATATTAGGTTTCGGTTCCAATTGCATCAGAAGCACTGAAAGGCTTCAATACTACTTGGTAATTAATTTCCTCAACCAACGCCTTTTAACGCTTTATTTTCGTATTTTATTTTTCTCGAATTTCTGTAACTCCATGTTGATTTGATTCCAAGTTAGGGCTCATCCCGATGGGGGGATTCATATGCGTAAGCTGGTGTTTTCGATTTGGCATTAAGATATATATATATATGTTTTGCTTTAATTTGAATATGCGGATTACAAATCTTACATTCTATTTGTTAACATTTTCTCGGTATTTTCTAAAGCCAAATAGTGGTTGACTAGCTCAATTTTTGTTCAATTTGATTTTCGTTTTCTCAATATTTTGGTTGCTTAGCTACCTATATCTGAGGGGAAAAGCAATTGAGGATAAATTATATTATTTCGTTTTTATTTTCATTCTTCTTAATGAAATATTCAATGGCATATGTAGTACAGGTTATAAGTGTAATTGACTAATAGGGTTTTCAGATGTTGATTAATTGATTGCTGTGGCTTTGTGTAGAGCAAAATGATGAGGCTGAAGACATATGCGGCTCTTAGTTTGATTGCAACTCTGGCTATTACATATCATGCATTTAACAGTAGAGGCCAGTTTTATCCGGCAATGGTGTATCTTTCAACTTCCAAGATCAGCTTAGTGCTTCTTCTCAACATGGGTTTGGTCATTATGTGTATTCTATGGCAATTAACGAAAAAGGTGTTCCTGGGTTCCCTCCGTGAGGCGGAGGTAGAAAGGCTTAATGAGCAATCGTGGAGGGAGGTTATGGAGATCCTCTTTGCCATTACTATTTTTAGGCAGGACTTCTCTGTTACATTCCTTGCGATGGTCACAGCACTGTTGTTAATTAAAGCTTTGCATTGGTTAGCTCAGAAGAGGGTCGAGTACATTGAGACCACTCCTTCAGTGCCCATGTTGTCCCACGTTCGAATTGTTTCTTTTATGGGGTTCCTTCTTCTTTTAGATAGCCTTTTCTTATACAGTTCTATGAAGCATCTGATACAAACGTGGCAACCGTCAGTTTCGATATTCTTTTCTTTTGAGTAAGCCTTCATCTTCCTTTTCCTCCTCTTGTTCTCGAACAAATTGCATCACATGACTAATGTAAATTCAACACTATGAATATTACTTAGCAGAATTTTGGGTTGGATGAGAATACCCTTGACTTAAAACAAACTTTCTTTCAATGTTGATTCATTTTTGCATAAACCCAACTAGGTCATGTTGATATATGAAATTTCACATTACTGTTGAATCCTTGAACTTTCTAGTTGGACTAAAAGCCTATTAATGATTGCGAATGAAATGGTGACCAGAAATTTTAGTTTCCCCCCTAAAAATTGTTCAAACAAAGAGGCCCTTATGGATCACACGCAAAGCACTTGAAGTATGCAGTAAGCACACTAACACGGGATTTATCGGTACTTATGTGCGGTTTCAGCATTATCTGTCATATGATGCATTCTTTTTTTTTTTTTTTCTTTTTTCAAGGTTGTGGCTTTGAAATAATATATAGTCTGGCATTGTCTTTGACAAACTATCTGTTTCTATGTCAGGTACATGATACTGGCAACGACAACAGTGTCCATATTTGTAAAATATCTTTTCTATGTCAGTGACATGCTTATGGAGGGACAATGGGAAAGGAAACCAGTCTTCACATTTTACCTGGAACTTGTTAGGGACTTGCTTCACTTGTCTATGTATCTGTGCTTCTTCCTTGTAATTTTTGTGTAAGTGATAAGTCAACTTTTCTTTGCATATGTATGGTAGCTCTCATATGTGTGCACTACAGAAGTCATAGTCTCTGTGTGTACGTGTGTCTCATTGACACTTGATCATTTTGCATTGGACTGCACGTAGAATCATTATTATAGTTGACAATGATACATATAGTATCGGTTACTTTAACATACATACATCTGGTCTACTCGTTTTTCATCCTAATTTTATTTTGGTTTGGTTACATGTCTAACCTTCACAGGGTATCTATTTTTACCTACTAACCTCAAGTGTATCTCTCAGAAACTATGGTGTTCCTTTGCACTTAATACGGGAGCTCTACGAGACATTTAGGAACTTCAAAGTTCGTGTTGCAGATTACATACGATATCGTAAGATCACTTCAAATATGAATGATCGGTTTGCAGATGCAACCCCTGAAGAGCTTAATGCGTGAGTTCTAAACTTGGTATAGCATCTTTACTTACTATTTTGATATTTTTGCATTTTTAATATTTCTTTTTTTTTTTTTAATGGCTATGCAGAAGTGATGCAACCTGCATTATCTGTCGTGAAGAGATGACTGCTGCCAAGAAACTTATATGTGGACATCTGTTTCATGTTCATTGCCTCCGGTCATGGTTGGAGCGGCAACATACTTGCCCTACATGCAGAGCCCTGGTTGTTCCACCAGAAAATGGGGCAACTGCAACTGGAGGGCAGCAAGGATCACAACCAGATGCTAATCGACGGGGTAATCATATAATAATCAAACACTGTTGGTTACGAGTGCTCATAAAGCATGTTTATAATGTGCAAATGTCAGAATTGAACTGATAGCATTTCCAGGAATACATTCTCTTTGGAATCAAAAATGGAAAATAGAGTTGAAAGTTTTATCCAGACAAATGAATGCTCTTGCAAATTGCACCTTCTAAACAATTGCTAACGCTACATATTCATTTTTTAAAAACATCTTCATTTTATAAATATTTTATGATACCGAATATACTTGTATCCACCATTCATCTTCTTTTTGGGTTTCATGTGAAGCTCCTAAAAGATACTACTATATATATTTTACATATATTAGTTAACTTTCAAAACCTTGTTTTATTTTGATTTCGGGTAATTATGTTGCCTGCCCTAGTCCAACACAATTTTGCTGTTTAAAATATTTTGAATGTGATACTTTAAAATTAAATAAGCATATTGCTTACCTTGTCATTTCAAACATTGTGGTTCTTATTCGGTGTTTTATTTAATATTTGACTGTTTTAAATTGGAGCAGCAACAGGGACAGGCACTGGAAGTTCTGCTGAAAATGAGGTTGGCAGTGGGGGGGCAACTGATAATTTGAGTCAGCATCAAGCCAGACTTCAAGCTGCTGCTGCTGCTGCTTCAATATATGAGAAGTCTTATGTTTACCCCTCCGCAACTTCTTTAGTATGGTATGGCTTTTTTGCTTGGACTATACCCTGTTTTTCTAAAGCTGCTTAGGAAATTAGTCTTAAGCTGTGCATCTTGCTGGTTAGTGATATTATTTATTTGTCTTCTAATACATGAAAAGATGCATAAACAATGGATTTACCAAAGTTAAAATGGGATAGTAAAGTTAGAATATGACTATACGATGTTAATATAATTAATTTTAGAACTCTTAAAATATTAAGAACTTTGAGTCAATATCATTGAGGCTTTTTCTAAAGCTTGGCACCTGCTTGGGGAGGTGCCTTCTCTTGTATAAAAATTTAGAATGGGAGTTTTCTAAAGCATTTTTAGTGAGATTAAATAGATAATAAAAGAGAGTTGGATCAGTTCCACTTAGCAGTTTTGATCGGTTTAGAGCCTGAATCTAGAAGCAGCTATCTCTAATGTTTATAAGCATGGTGGTGCATAAGCTATTCCTTCAATCTGAGACAAAGTTCTAATTGTCAAAGCTGGGTTTTGATTTGAGAACTTACCTATGAATCCTGATTTCTTTTGAAAATGTACAAATTCCTGATGTGGAACACAATTTTGTACCTTGCAAAGATTTGGAAAAACTGTTTTAAATCTGAAAACAGACCAACCTGTTGGAAATATGTCAAGATTTTTCTCCCCATAGAAGCTGCTCTAATTTTAACTTTGTTTAGTATATTTTGTTGATATTAAAAATATCTTTGTATCTCAAGCTTTTTTTTTTTTTTTGAAAAAAAAGAAAAACGAAAAAAATTGAAGCATTCTGGTTTCAAAACTTTATTTGAGTTTTATGAGGTCTTTAATTTGATTGACTCTTTTTAAAATCTTAATTGCTGGATTTATGCTTGAATCTGATTCAATAAAGTTTTGATATTATAAAATATATAGAATCTTAAAAGGATGAACTGCTGCTTTGGTATAAGAGTGTGATTGTGTACAATTATTAGGGTGCATTTGTTTCAGCTTTTGAAAAAAAAAAAAAAGTGATTTTGAAACTTAAATTTTATATATGATTGAAAAAGCTGAAAATTGATTTTTTTTCATGAGCTACTTTTTTCAGCTTCTACAAAAAAACTTAAAACAAATTTTTTTTTATATTCTGATTATTTTAATTCATCAAATATATGAAAATTGATCTTTTTCAGTGAAAAAAAGATATTTTTGCCAAAAAAATCGCAAACAAACACATCAGTACCATGAACTTCAATTGCTAGATCTGATTTTTTTTAGTAATCATACTGTGGAACTACCAACTTCGCTACACTACATTTCCACTTGATATTCTTGCTCTTGGTTCATCTGTCTGCATTGATGACTGGTTAACGGAGAAAAGGAGCAAATTAGTAGTCCTACTCTTCTTATATTTAGGTGTCATTCTAAAAACTGATAATACTGAATTAGTCTATAATATGTGTACTTAACGAGGCATCTTCTCAAACTCACAGCTATCCGGGGTACACTCTTCATCCCCCGGTTCAAATATCTATGGATGAATCTATTAACGCTGGGCTTGGTGGAGAACAAGCTTCCAGTGAACAAGCACAAAAGCAGTTTGTTATCCCTGGTGGACGAACCTTTCCTCAAACGGGGCACTTCCATTTTCTTCCTTCCCAAACACATGCAGCCCCTATGAATTACGGAGTGGAGTTTGGAAACGATCCAAATATGCCAAGCTTTCAGCTGGAAGCTCAGAGAAAACTTATTCAGTACCAGATTGAGGTACAACTACACTTTCTTTCTTCTTTACCACCACACTGTAAGTGGTATGTGTTATCTTGGTGTACTTCTTCCTAAATATATTTAAAAAAAGGTCACATTTGATGATTATGGTGACCATCAAATGAATATTCCCGTCTCACTGTTTGTGTTCTCAATTCTGCGTATGAAGATGAAATTAATCTTAGTAACTCACGATAGATTTTTACCCCTTACTTTTAAACAGATTCTGCAAAATCAGCTCCAGCTTTTGCCGAAGACAAAGGTTGACAAAAGTGTAGATGAGGGCACATCATCATCAGATAGCAGAGGCAAGCAAATCGCATCCTCATCGTCTGCACCTGGTCATGAGATCCAAGATGAAAAAGCATAAAGTCGGCTGCTTATTTCTGGTTTATATACCATGAAGAGACTGCCAAATGTAGATATAGGAAAAGGAAAATACAGAAATCACAGCATTGTTCCAATGTGACATAAATTTGAATGATATATGCTGTTGATCGTGATACTATTTTGTGAATGCATAGTCCCCCTTAAAAATGTTTTGTTTAGGCCCTTTTTTTATGTGGAATGCGCCCTTGTACTAGCTTTAAAAAATTATTTACCTTTTGATCAGGAATGTCCTTACTCCTTACTGCTCGAGTACAGTTAAATTGTATATGTTCATGCAAGTAACTGGGATTAGTTTAGCGAGCTGGGTAGTGCAATATTTTTATAGCTGTGCAGCGATCTTATTGGAAGTTTCGGAAATTACTGGTTTACAATTGTGCAAAATGAGTACATGTTTTAAGAAATATTTTAGTCATTCATTTTAAATAAAATTAAATAAATCTAAGTAGTAGTTTGAAATTAGTCATAGGGATCCCTAGCATTAATTCTGCTATTGTAATATGTAACATTTTTGTATTTATTTTTTCTTTTTTGAGACTATGAAATATCTTCAAAAGTTTTTAATCTTTGCCCAATGTGGAAATATTAGAGTTCTGTAATTTTCCTAGTAAGAATTTTTTTCAACGGGATTTAAACTTGGATTTTTATCTCACGGGATTAGGATCACTTACTTAGTCAGTCTTTTGCGGGTTATTTACTTAATCTTGGAGCATATCTTTACTTTCTTTGCCAATTAGTCGTCATGTTGGGAGTGTATTAGAGATTGCCGATTACATCTCCTCTGTTTTTCTGCGTGTACCTTGGATAACTTAAGGAGTTTCAATAAGTTTTTATTTGTTTTATAAAATCCATATTAGATTTAATTTAAATACACTATCAGTGTAAAAAACTTTTACACAGATATCCAATCATATATTGCCACATCAGTAAAAGTCTTTATCATAATCACCCACTACTTGAATAGTCATGCAAATGGAATGTTTTGATTGGATGACAGTATAAAAAAATTTTACACTGTCATTGCACTCCAATTAAACTCATTGATATTTAGTACGAAAATCTGCATGTTCTGCGAACAGTAATGATGTGATCTTCTTCATTTCATTCTCACTTTTACTCTTTTCTAATTTTTCTCTGTGCGATTTATCCCATACTAAATAACAAATTTCTTTTTTGTTAGTATTATTATTAGGTCTAGCTTCTGAAAAATGGATGGACCACTAAGCA
The DNA here is from genome assembly GCA_031439585.1 of Pterocarpus macrocarpus. Classification (NCBI taxonomy): domain Eukaryota; kingdom Viridiplantae; phylum Streptophyta; class Magnoliopsida; order Fabales; family Fabaceae; genus Pterocarpus; species Pterocarpus macrocarpus. The sequence continues at coordinate 75,449,847 of CM062520.1, read as the reverse complement.
AAAATGTTTAAAATGTTAGCAAATACTAAAATCTAAGTGTATAATCATAAATGCGTGTTTGTTAAAACTTAATCACACCACAGTTAATCATATATTTGATTCTATCCAAAATTAATAGGCATAAAAACAAAATCTGCTGCAATGAAAAATTGTAAATGTGAGTCTAGTGTTAGTAGCCTAGGGAGTTACGGATATAAAAAAGGGGAAGTGAAATTTGATTCATACATATGTCTTTTTTAATAAATTGTTTACTTATATTTTTTCTCCCAAGCCTTAGTAAAGAATTGTTTTTAAGAGTCTTGTCAACTGATTCCTTTATCAGATTCGACCAAATCCTTATTAAAAATATTGTGAATGTGATGTGGCACTGTGGTGCTGCTTTGATACGATATGGGTAGCTGGCCGCAATACCTTGACCAGTCAAAGTCTACACACGTTGAAAGTTTAAAATGTTCAGTAGTAGCATTTTTTAGGCTTAAAAAATTCAATATTAACGTTTGCACCTGCGAAGTGGATATACGATAGGTGGTAGACGGCCCGGCAACTGGTTAACAAGGTTGTGCCTGGTGTGGTACAGAGTTAGCCATAGATTTCAAATAATTTTCCATTATATTAAATGCATACCAACTGCCAAGCTGTTAACTTGTTGATTTTCTAAGTTGCTCATTAGAAGGAAACGACGGTTGGAACCGAAATTAAAAGTATTGGATTATATCAATCTTATTCAAAATATAGTCGGTCTAATTAATTTTATTCTGAATGTTGGTGAACAAGAGGTGTTATATTTGTATTTATATACAAATTTTCCCTATTTATAACTTATTATAAAACTAAACGGTGCTATAATAAGAGCGGATGACAATGATCAAATTAAAAGTAATTGCAAACTATAATAAATTCCAAAAACATGTATAACAGCTAGATAAAGATATTGAAACTACGTACCAAAAAAACAAAGATGTAGAACTAGTAGAGCCCATCTTCTTGCACAAAAGTTAACCATAAATTTGACTACTGATAGAGAGAAATATTTTTTGTACATATAGATTATCGGCCTCCATATTGATGTATCTTGATTTGAGACTCACACTCCATCCAATAGTGGATGGAAATGCGTCGATGTAGAGGCCGACAAACTACATGTACAAATAATATAATCCATGATAAAAGGGTATTTAATATTGTGATGCATGTATCTAAGAATTTCCAAAATAAGTGCATTAAGTATAGCCAATTATTGTTTGGTAAGCAAAACCAAAATATATTAACATATAATATAATAGGGTGGTAGAGGGGGTCTCCAAAATCATGCAGGCATACCAAACCCACACAGCCAGTCAGAGTACACCGTTGTTGAATATTCAAATTACACTTTGGAATTGTTTCATGACATAGTACTAGACTAGGAGTAGTCAAGCACGTGATGTTTAGCTACCAACCAATCCATTTACCCCTATCCGCCCCCACTTACATGCATATAAAATCCCCTCTCCCTAACGAGTCTGCAGCTTACCCTTCAGCCCTCATCTACTAGTGAAGTACCGCAACTAGTTGCTCAAATTGCAGTGCTTAATTTGCCATCCCAGTATCTTTGCTTAGAAAGTTACTTTGAGAGAAGAAGGAAAGATGGTGAGTGTAGCTGAGATCCGCAAGGCTCAAAGGGCAGAAGGCCCTGCTACCATCTTGGCCATTGGCACTGCAACCCCACCAAACTGTGTTGAACAAAGCACCTACCCGGATTACTACTTCAGAATCACAAACAGCGAGCACAAGACTGAACTCAAAGAGAAATTTCAGCGCATGTGTAAGTCATCTTTTCATGACTTGATTTCATTTAATTCTCTTCTGCTGTTTATTTCTCTCCTATTTGACCAAACAGATTTTTTATTTTTTATTTTTTTTGTTATGTGAAATGAACTAGCAATTTTCTTTTTTATATTTGCTGTAACATCGATATTTACAAGAAATATCTATGCATATTGCTATACATATGTGGAATTGATTATGGTTTCAAAATTGGATCATAAAGTGATAGAATCCAGTACGAGGCACAGGATTAAAAAGAATTATGATTTGTAGAAGTGCTCACAAAGTGCAATTAGCCTACTGGTGCAAAAGTTTAAAAGAAACCAATAAGAATCATATTACATTAAAAGACCAGTAATTATATCATTGATCCCGGACATGTCTTGAATTCAGGGTATTAATGTGATTTCCTTACAACTAATTTCAGGTGACAAGTCTATGATCAAGAAGAGATATATGCACTTAACTGAAGAGATCTTGAAAGAGAACCCCAACATCTGTGCTTACATGGCACCTTCCTTGGATGCTAGGCAAGACATGGTGGTTGTAGAGGTGCCAAGGCTAGGGAAAGAGGCTGCAACCAAGGCCATAAAAGAGTGGGGCCAGCCAAAGTCCAAGATCACTCACTTGATCTTTTGCACCACAAGTGGTGTAGACATGCCCGGTGCTGATTACCAACTCACCAAACTGCTAGGCCTTCGCCCATATGTGAAGAGGTACATGATGTACCAACAAGGTTGCTTTGCAGGTGGCACAGTGCTTCGTTTGGCTAAGGACTTGGCTGAGAACAACAAAGGTGCACGTGTGCTAGTGGTTTGCTCTGAGATCACTGCAGTCACATTCCGTGGCCCTAGTGACACACACCTAGATAGCCTTGTGGGGCAAGCATTGTTTGGTGATGGAGCAGCTGCACTCATTGTTGGTTCTGATCCCGTGCCACAGATTGAGAAGCCTATATTTGAGCTTGTTTGGACTGCTCAAACAATTGCCCCAGACAGTGAAGGTGCCATTGATGGTCACCTTCGTGAGGTTGGGCTAACATTCCATCTTCTTAAGGATGTTCCCGGGATTGTTTCAAAGAACATTGACAAGGCATTGACTGAAGCCTTCCAACCACTGGGAATCTCTGATTACAACTCAATCTTTTGGATTGCACACCCTGGTGGGCCAGCAATTTTGGACCAGGTTGAGCAGAAGTTGGACTTGAAACCTGAAAAGATGAGGGCCACCAGACATATCCTTAGTGAATATGGTAACATGTCAAGTGCATGTGTGCTGTTCATCTTGGATGAGATGAGGAAGAAGTCGGCTGAAGAAGGGCTTAAAACCACGGGTGAAGGGCTTGAATGGGGTGTGCTGTTTGGCTTTGGACCTGGCCTCACTATTGAAACAGTTGTTCTCCACAGTGTGGCTGTATAAGATGAAAAAGCATAAAGTTGGTTGCTTATTTTTGGTTTATACCATGAAGAGGCGGCCAAATGTCGATAGGAAAAGGGAGATACCATAAATCACAACTTTGCTCCAATGTGTGATCAGTTTGAATGATATGTGTTGTTTATCGGGATACTAATTTGTGGATACATAGTCCTCCCTTAAAAATGTTCTTTTAAGAAATATCTTAGTCATTAATTTTAAATAAATCTTTGGTAGCAGTTTAATATTAATTACGGTGATCCCTAACATTAATTGGGCTCCTGTAATATGTAATATTTTAATACTTATTTTTTGTTTTGTAAGACTAAAAAATATCATCGAAAGTTTTTAATCTTTGCTCGACTCAGAAATATCACAGTTATGTATTTTTCTTAGTAAGAATTTTTACAATGGGATTTAAACTTGGATTATTCAATCTTTTGTGGGTTATTTACTTTATCTTGGAGCTTATCCTTACTTTATTTGCCAATTAGCAGTCATGCTGGGAATTTATTAGAGCTTGCCCATTATATCTCCTCTATTTAAGAAGTTTCAATAAGTTTTTATTTATTTATTTTATAAAATTGATATTTAGTACGAAAATCTGGTGTTATGCGAATATTGATGATGTGATATTCTACATTTCATTTTCATTTTTTACTCTTTTATAACTTTTCCTCGTGCAATTTGTCTCATACTAAATAACAAATTTCTTATTTTATTAGTATTATTATTAGGTTTAGCTTCTAAAAAACGGATGGACTACTTGGCAAAATTGTGTAAAACTTTAGCAAATGTTAAAGTCAAGTGTATAATCATAAATGTGTGTTTGTTAAAACTTAATCACACCTCAGACACTTAATCCTATATTTGCTTGAGAAATACTAATTTGTACGAATTTATTTTTCACAAATTGATTTCACTGACTAGTTTCTTTTAATTTTCTTTTCTCTCCTAATTTCTTTTATCGTGATTTTCGCTCCCCCTTTCTTTTTACACATTCGTACCGACTGGTAACAAATCTCTTTGTACTATTTAGCATAGCTCTGTTTCTTTCTATCCAAAATTAGTAGGCATAAAAAAAAAATCTGCTTCAATGAAAAACTGTAATTGTGAGTCTTGTGTTAGTAACTTAATTAATAAGAGTTAGGGATATATATATATAAGTTGTGAAATTTGATTCATTCTTATGTTCTTTTCTCATGATCATTTTGTTTATATTTTTTACCTCTTGTCTTATAAAAGAACTTTTTAAGAGTCTTATTAACTGAATTCTTTATCAGATTCGACCAAATCCTTATTTAAGAGAAATTGTAAATGTGATGTAGCAGTGCGGTGAGGTGGTGTTCTTGTTTTTATTTTATGTATTTTATGTTTTTAAGATTTTGTGAATAGTGAATATAGTAAAAATAACGAAACCTGCTTTCTATTTTAATTTTTTTTGTTAATTTTTTTATTATTTCTTTTACAAAATTATCAAAACAGAAATGAAAATTGAAAATACAAATGCAGATCAAACAAAATGTGCTGCTTTGATATGAGATAGGTAGGTGGCTACAATACCTTGACCAGTCAAACTCTGCTCAAGTTGAAAGCTTAAAATGTTCAGTGGTGTCATTTTTTTCTTAAAATTTAATACTAATATTTGCACGTGTGAAGTGGATATGCAACGTAAAGGAAGGTGGTAGACGGCCCGAGAACTAGGTTACAAAGTTATCTCTTGTGTGGTACAACGTTAACCATAGATTTCAAATAATTTTCCATGATATTGAATGTATACCAAGCCTTGTTGTCTAATGTTGCTAACTTGTTGATTTTCTAAGTTGCTTATAAGAAGGAAGCGGCTATAGCATGTGAAAAATGTAATAATAAGATTTCAAAATTAAAGTATTTATTAATAAATAATGAGTTACTCAAAATGAGCTAATATTATATGATATGATTTAAACCTAATGAATAGATTTAATTGATTTAAAGAAAAATTATTTATGTCAACATTCTCTCTATAGAGAGATTCGTTATTCATATATAGATACAAATTTATCATTTCATATTTATGTACACAATAAAATTGGAATATATCAATTTTGTTTAAGATATATTTGGTCTCACTAATTTTATTATATACCTAAATTTGAGGTATTATGTTTATATTTATGCATTAATCAATAAAATATTTATATTTTTGCACGATTTTTTCCTATTTATAACTTTATATAAAACTAAAAGGTGCTATAATATGACCAGATGACAACGATCCAATTAAATTGCAAATTGTAACATTATAGAAACACGATATATTGAAACTAAATACCTACAGGCAGAACAAGAAGAGCCAATCATCTCGCACACAAGCCAACCACAAGTTTGGTTAATGATATAAGGGTTCAGCGTCGTGATGCATGCACCTCAGAATTTCCCAAAGTAAGTGCAAAAAATAAAGCCAATTATTGTTTGGTAAGCAGAACGAAAATATAATATAATAGGGTGGTAGAGGGGGTCTCCAAAGTCATGCAGGCATCAGCCACCAAACTCACACAGCCAGTCAGAGTACCTTGTTTTTGAATATTCAAATTACGCTTTAGACTTATTTCATGACATAGGAGTAGTAGTAGTAGTAGTGGTCGTCAAGCACGTGATGTTCAGCTACCCACCAATCCGTTTCTCCCTATCCGCCCTACTTTCATTACGTTACATACGTATAAAATCCCCTCTCCGCCTAACTAGCCTGCAGCTTACCCTTCAGCCTTCTTCTTTCGGTAAAGTACTACTGCAACTAGTGGTTCAAATTGCAGTGCTTTGCTATCCCGATATCGTTGGTTAGAAAGTTACTTTGAGAGAAGAAGGAAAGATGGTGAGTGTAGCTGAGATCCGCAAGGCTCAAAGGGCAGAAGGCCCTGCTACCATCTTGGCCATTGGCACTGCAACCCCACCAAACTGTGTTGAACAAAGCACCTACCCGGATTACTACTTCAGAATCACAAACAGCGAGCACAAGACCGAGCTCAAAGAGAAATTTCAGCGCATGTGTAAGTCATCTTTTCATGACTTGATTTAAATTAAATTCTCTTCTGCTCTCTATTTTTCTTTCCCGTTCGACCGAGCAGATTATATTGTTATTATTATTTGTTATGTGAAATGAACTAGCAATTTTCTTTTTTATCTGCTGTAAGATCGATATTTACAAGAAATATCTACGCATATTGCTATACATATATGGAGTTGATTGTGGCTTTAAAATTGGATCATAAAGTAATAGAATCCAGTACGATGCACAGAATTAAAAAGAATTATGATTTGTAGAAGTGATCACAAAGTGCAATTAGCCTACCAGTGCAAAAATTTTAAAGAAACCAGTAAGAATCATATTACATTAAAGGACTAGTTATTATATCGTTGATTCGGTGATGTCTTGAATTCAGGGTACTAATGTGATTTCCTTACAACCAAATTTCAGGTGATAAGTCTATGATCAACAAGAGATATATGTATCTAACCGAAGAGATCTTGAAAGAGAACCCCAACATTTGTGCTTACATGGCACCATCCTTGGATGCTAGGCAAGACATGGTGGTTGTAGAGGTGCCAAGGCTAGGGAAAGAGGCTGCAACCAAGGCCATAAAAGAGTGGGGCCAGCCAAAGTCCAAGATCACTCACTTGATCTTTTGCACCACAAGTGGTGTAGACATGCCTGGTGCTGACTACCAACTCACCAAACTGTTAGGCCTTCGCCCATATGTGAAGAGGTACATGATGTACCAACAAGGTTGCTTTGCAGGTGGCACGGTGCTTCGTTTGGCTAAGGACTTGGCTGAGAACAACAAAGGTGCACGTGTGCTAGTGGTTTGTTCTGAGATCACTGCTGTCACATTCCGTGGCCCTAGTGACACACACCTAGACAGTCTTGTGGGGCAAGCATTGTTTGGTGATGGAGCAGCTGCACTTATTGTTGGTTCTGATCCCGTGCCACAGATTGAGAAGCCTATATTTGAGCTTGTTTGGACTGCCCAAACAATTGCCCCAGATAGTGAAGGTGCCATTGATGGTCACCTTCGTGAAGTTGGGCTAACATTCCATCTTCTTAAGGATGTTCCTGGGATTGTTTCAAAGAACATTGACAAGGCATTGATTGAAGCCTTCCAACCACTGGGAATCTCTGATTACAACTCAATCTTTTGGATCGCTCACCCCGGTGGACCAGCAATTTTGGATCAAGTTGAGCAAAAGCTGAACTTGAAACCTGAAAAGATGAGGGCCACCAGACATATCCTTAGTGAATATGGTAACATGTCAAGTGCATGTGTGCTGTTCATCTTGGATGAGATGAGGAAGAAATCAGCTGAAGAAAGGCTTAAGACCACAGGTGAAGGGCTTGAATGGGGTGTGTTGTTTGGCTTTGGACCTGGTCTCACTATTGAAACAGTTGTTCTCCACAGTGTGGCTATATAAAATGGCCAAATAATGAGTTTATTTTATGTGCGTTCTTGTTAAAATAATGTATGGCTAATAGCCCTAATGGCATCCATATCTTATTTGAAAAATATATCTTTTGTAACTAAACAATTGTCACATTAGTAGTGGCAATAAAGATATTTATAACTTGTTTACCTACTTTTGTTGTTTTTCACTTTTCTTTTTAAGTATTGTTATGAGTTCGTACTTCTAACCTTTTAGTTAACTCCAAAGTCAAAATAGACATCGCAATATTAAATTAAAACATTGCTGTCGGGTTTAGAGAAATTTTAATATTAAATTATTATTACTAAAGAGCTTGAAAACCATAAAATTGAAAGAATGCGACCAAGTGTAACTCAGGATATGGTTGGACTCCGCCAATGTGGGATTAATTCCTGAGTTATGTTATTTGTAATAAAGTTTTTTCAATTTTCTTGTCAATTTATTTTTGTCCATTATTAAATGGGATGTGAGATACGGATTAAATAGGGTTTATATCTCATTCAATGTTAGATGAGAGTAAATCGATATGGAGGTTGAGAAATTTTAGTACAAATAACATTTTTCTAATCCCCCATTGTCTATATCATGTTCCTTTTAGATAACAAAAATGTTATTTATAATTATTCTTATGACTTATTTTAAAAAATTTACTAAAATATCTCTTAATAATTGGTTGGGGGTAGATCCCACTTTTTTATCTAACCAATAATTAAGGGACACCTTAATAAATCTCTTAAAATGAGTTATAAGAATGAGTACAAATAATACTACTCTTTAAACAATACTTAGATGGCACATGGAATATTTTACACAATATAATAACAAAATGAAATGGTGTGTCATATACTTGCAATTTTTTTCAAATCCATACTCGTATTTTCATTTAGTAATTGATAAAAATCAAGGGAATGGCAATCGATTTCAACTCACTTCATTTATAAGAATTTGGTAAGGAGGTGTTTGGTAACTTGAAAAATTAAGTTAATTTGGTATAAAATAGAATTAGTTATGTTAACTTGCATAAAAATAAATAATTTTTTATTAAACGATTTTTGCTTGACAAGTTAAAAATTAGTTTTAATATATATGTTATTTTTTTTCTTTAATACCTCTTTCTCCTTGCACATCATTAAAAAAGGCCAATTTGACTCATTTTCTTGTCTAGTAAAATGCAATATGCTAACACATTTTGATTTGTGTTTTAATAGTATAAAGAGGTGTAGTTGTTAATATATAGAATTTAACCTTGAATATTCCAAATATGTGATTTACCACAATATGCAAGGAGGAGTGTGATGATTAAATAGTTTTTTGGAATTAGTTGGTATATTGCTATATTGAAATTTGCTCAAATAGTAATGCACTCACAATAAGAAGCAATAAAATTATGGTTCATGGAAATAAAACCCTAAAAGGATCGATTGACAAGGTCAATAGGTAGAGAAAGGATTAATGTAAAATGAGGAAAAAGTAGTGGGAAGAGATAAAATAAAAGGAGCAAAATTTGCTGTAAAATAAAACCAATTAAATTTTTTTTTTAGAATTAGTTTCAGGTTCAAATTAGTTAAAATAAAAACCATTTTAAGATATCTGGATAGTTACTAAATAATATTTATTAAAAATTAGACCCTATTTTACCTAGATATTCGATTTTTCTAATTTGTCAAACATCCACAAGAGTTATTTTTGCACCAAAAATTATTTCCAATAATCATTTAGGGTGTCTATACTAATTGAGGTTTGATTTAGTGGTAAGAAGTTAGTCCATTACAATATGGTGAGTCACAATTTAAATTTTAGCTGAGAGAATTATCCACATGTAAGTGTCTTGTAATACTTAAACAAGATTGCCACAATAAGAGGATATATATAGAAAAAAAAAAGTTTAGAGCATAATATTATGATTATTTTGCAACAAAATAAATATAATTTGTTATCTTAAAAGTATTACTTGCAATTAATAATGAGAATTAGTTTTTTTTTTATATTTTTGATTTTATAAGAGAATTGTGTTATAGATTGAAAAGCTAATTTGTATTAAAATTTATGAATATAAGAAGATCAATTATAATATTTTGATTTGTTAAAGTTAGAATTGGCGATATGATTAATATACTTGATTTTTCTTTTCCAAAATATCTTTAATTAGCAATTTTTTATATTTAATAGTTAATCAATTAAGAATTTAATTTTCATGTGTCATCAGTGTAAAAAAATATTTTATAAAGAGAATCAATCATGTATTATTATATAACAAAAATATTTAATTTAATTATTTATTATTTTAAAAATTTTACAAATATAATTAAATAATAATATAAATTTTTTTTACACAGTTAATATATCAAATTTAATCTCATTAATTAATTATTCTAATAAAAAGACTATATTCTTATTTTCAAGATAGTGTAATTAAGAAACAAAATCTTAGAAAAAAATAGAATAAACATAACGTAATAATTTATAATTAATAATTAATATTAAAAATATGAAATGAAAATAGAAATCTAAGTATTACAAAGCGGCCTAATGGTGAGAAACATAAGGAGTTTGTACGAGGTTTTAAGTAAAATCTCGTTGCTATTAATATAAATAAAAAAAAATCTAATCGATTTTTGTCTTTTTATTTTTAGGTAAACGAAGCCCTTAACGTTTTCCGGTGGCACCTCTCCCTCTTTTCACAGTGCAACTGCAGCTGCAACGCTTCATGTGGAAGCAGCCCTGGGAAGCGCTTCATCTCCGTTCAACTAACACAGAATGCTTCATCTCTCTCTCCTCTTTTGAGCTGAAGCTTTAGGTGAACATTCCTCTACCGCAATATTCTTCACTTTTATTTGTCTTCTGATTAATTCCCTGGCTCCACTAAAATTTAGATTCGCCTATTTGAAAATTTTTAGTGGAAACCCCAAATTCCTAATTATGAGCTCTAAACCCCAAAGTCCCAAGTAATTTGACACCAACTTTCCCGATTTCGAATTGAAATAAAAATTTAAAATGTAGTTGCCAGGATTTAGTTTTTTCGATGTACAATAGGGGTGTGCTTGAGGATTGGTACCTTTTAAGATAGATTTATCAAAAGCCCAAGCTTTTCCTTGATTTTATTTATATTGAGGCTTGATTCTTGCCTTTACGCTGTTATTATTCTGCTTATAGTGGGGCATCTTATTTATTAGCTTCAAAGTTATTTATGTTAAAAGCCAAACAGATATTACATGTTGAATCTAGTGAAAAACTTATTTGTTCTGTGATAATTTTGATAAAATAATTTTGTTTTACTTTGATATATAAACAGGAAAGAACAGAAGTGCTATGCCTGCTAGCACAAACAGTATATACTTCCACAACTTTCACGTCTTTTAGAAGCCCAGGATTTTGAGCAATGGAAAGTGGTCAATTGAAGCTTTCACAACCAAGTTGAACCCTTATAAGTGTTGGAATCAAAATCTTGCTTTCACTTTCTGCAAAATGGGTTTTCGGTTGCTCTCCTCTAAGTATAAAATCCTACCCTTTTTCTTTCGCCCTCTTGTCCATCACAACCCCCACTGCCATCACGTCCACTCTTTCCCAACCACACAGGCCTCAGGGCCATTATTACCAGACCTTGTGAATGAGATATCTCGTGTACTTAGTGATCACCGAGACCCTCACCATGATCTCGAACTATCTCTCAATCCATTTTCAGCACAAATATCCACAAATTTGGTTGAACAGGTCTTGAAGAGGTGCAAGAATCTTGGCTTTTCAGCCCACAGATTCTTTCTTTGGGCTAAATCAATTCCAGGTTTTCAACATAGTGTTGAGAGCTTCCACATTTTGGTGGAAATTTTAGGAAGTTGCAAACAATTTGCCATACTCTGGGATTTTCTTATAGAAGTGAGAGAGTCTTGTTGTTGTGAAATCCAGAGTGAAATTTTCTGGCTCATTTTCAAGGCATATAGCCGGGCTAATTTGCCCGATGGAGCAATTCGGTCTTTCATGAGAATGGATGAATTTGGAATTAAGCCAACCACTCATGATTTTGATAAGCTTTTGTACTTTTTATGCAAGAGGAGGCATGTCAAGCAGGCTCAACAATTTTTCGATCAAGCTAGGAGTCACTTCATGTTAACTGCTAAAACTTACAGCATTTTGATAAGTGGATGGGGTGAGATTGGTGATTCAGGGAAGGCTCATGAGCTGTTTGATGCAATGCTTGAGCAAGGATGTCCAGTGGATTTGCTTGCATATAATAATTTGTTAGATGCCCTTTGCAAAGGAGGTCTTGTGGACGAAGCTACAAATATTTTTCATGATATGGTGTCAAAAAGAGTTGAGCCAGATGCTTTTACTTACTCAATATTCATTCGTTCATACTGCAATGCAAATGATATGCATTCAGCTTTCAGGGTTCTTGATAGAATGAGAAGATATAACCTTTTGCCTAATGTGTTTACGTACAATTGTGTTATAAAGCGACTTTGTAAGAATGAAAAGGCGGAAGAAGCTTATCAATTGTTGGACGAAATGATTTCTAGAGGAGTAAAACCAGACACTTGGAGTTATAATGCGATACTAGCTTACCACTGTGATCATTGTGAGGTCAATAGGGCTCTAAGGTTGATGTCTAGAATGGAGAAAGATAACTGTCTTCCTGATCGCCATACTTGTAACATGGTGCTCAAATTGCTGATTAGGATAGGAAGGTTTGATAAGGCAACTGAAGTTTGGGAGAACATGGGGAGCAAAAAATTTTATCCTTCTGTCTCAACATATTCTGTCATGATTCATGGTTTTTGTAAAAAGAAGGGAAAGCTAGAGGAAGCATGTAAGTACTTTGAGATAATGATTGATGAAGGAATACCACCTTACGTTACTACCATTGAGTTGCTGAGGAATCGGCTCTTGGGTTTAGGGCTTTTGGATCACATTGAAATAATGGCTGATAAGATGAGGCAGAGTACCTCCCGTTCAATTCAAGAATTGGCAAATATTATGATTGGTGTTAGAGCAGCTCGTAATCCTTTGAGGCATGATGAGACAGACATGGAAAGTGACTGAAGAAGTGGCCATTGTTTCTCAAAATTGTTACAAATGAAATGCTTTGTTCTGTTTCAACAAGTACATCAGGCACCCATGTTATTACAGCAGAGCCCATACTGAAATTCTATTTCTTTGAGCAATAATCAACTGATGCATAATTTAAACGGAAGAGTGTCTGACCCTCCCAAAACTTCCCTAGCTTGCATGTTTGTGTATGATATTAATGTGAGAGCCTAGTAAGAGTGCATGGCTATTGCAACATATGGCAGCAATTATACTTTTCTTTCTTTTCTTTCCCCTTTTTAAGTACTTCTTTCACCGAGGTGGAGAGTACTAAATTTCTGATTGCTTTGCACATCCAGGTTGAGTTGGCTGAGCCACCAGTTTCTGCTCATATTGGAGAAAGAGTTACATTCTCAGGGTGTGAATGTATTCTTGATGGAATCTTAAACCCAAAGAAGAAGGCTTGGGAAACTTCAAAAGTCGATCTGCACACCAGTGAGGAACTATTGGCATGTGTTCGCCACGTTTGCAGTCATTTGCAAGTTAATGTCCATGTCCATACGCAGTGGATCAACAGGGTAGACAAGCGTCAAGTTTTGGAAGTAAGAGAGAACAAATTGAAGATTAATAGAAAGGCATAACTTAGCCTGTAGAATCTGGCTTGTAATTGTTTTTCATGTTTAGCCATAAGTCTAAAATTAACATTATTAATTTGACTTACGCTTTGCTCTTTTTCTATTGCCGGACTTCGGATGAGCTGGAGCCAGCTTCTTGGCAATATTGATTAAATTCGAATTTGATCTTAAGTTTTCCTCCCATATTTCTTTCGGGAACTACCTATATTCTTACTATAAAACCACTGAAACTCCAAACCTTTACATTATTAACAGTAAGTGGTTGTAAAATTGAGAAGTGAATGCTTGGATGGAAAACTGAGTTATGGAAAACTAAGTTTGGTTAATTAGAGTCAAATGTGGCTTTAGCGTGCACCAATATCATCAGAACCTCAAAGTCCCATTTTGTTTAATGTAACTTGGGCTAGAGAGGTTTTATGAGGTTAGGCTTGAATGTCTTTTTCTATGATAAACTAATCCATCTTTCTTGAGTTGGGCCTGTCAATTTGACTTTAAGCTGACTTTTGGAACTATTGCTTTCGGCTCGTGATTACTGCATTGTCCACATTTTGTGGTGATTATTTTGATTTAAATTAATATTTTGAACTCATCTAATCTATAAAGTAATAGGTAAAAGTTAATTTACATCTTTATTTTATTTCTACTTTGATGCATGTAAGTTAAAAATCTATATAAGCTTAGAATTCATATAATCTAAGATGTCATGTAAAATTCGGATCAATAGTGGGTCTAAAACATTAACAAAAGAGGAGATAAAAAATCATTTTCGCTTACGTGGTATAAAGAGAGGGGAAAAAAGAGCAACAGGGATTACATTACATATATTCTAAAATACATTAAATATTTTGGGAATTGATTCATATGATTTTATATGGTTTAAGAGAAGTGCTATTTATCTCGAAAACAAAGTTGCTAAACCGCTACGAGGATAACGTGTACCAATCAAACTAATAGAAAGACTAAAATTATGGTCAACAAGCAGAAATCACCTGTGATTAAAAGGTGAAAAGCAACACAATACTCTATTCATGTAAAAGTACGAATTTCAAATTTATATTACTCATCATTACTCATGAATTAAAACCTGATCATTACTCTCGGATTAAAGATCCCACAAGTCAACATCCACGAAGTAAGCATGTCTACATTATTGTTGGTTGTTCTTGTACATTGGGGCAGCAAGTAATCTTTTAGGGTTCTCTTTGGTTTTTAAATCAGCAGCACAACTTGTTCTTTGTGTTCACTTAAAGCTGATGAAGCGCAATCTTCATATATGGAGTTTGTTGAATAATTGACAATGAGAGGCAACAACTAGATTGAACTCAAACTTATGCTTGTCATAGTTGTGAGATTAGGAGGATCACAAAATTAAGTAAGAAAATTGAGTGAATTGAAAGTTTATAGCGCCGTTTCAAAAATTTGACCTTTGTTTTTGTCATGCAGTTATTGGTTTTTTGGAGTTTGGTGTTTTAGAGTTCAATTAGATTGGGACTTTAGAGTTCAATAGTGTAGTGTTCAAAATGTGGGAATGATATCTCTTTATATTGATGAAGATGGCATCATATTTAACAAAATATCAACAAAGTCATTACAACATTCAACACTTCCTATCATCTAACAAAATGACACATCTATGACAAGTTAAAGATATATTTATTGACTTTAACGTTTAGACTAACGCAAAATAAAAAATAATTTTCTTTTACCAAATCAATGTTCAAAATATTTTGAGAATAAAATTGATGCGTGATAACGTTTTCAAGAACCAAATACAAGGTCTTATTTGTTTAATAGCTAAATATTTTTTGAAATAAAAAATGCAAATCATTTTCGAAAACTGAAAATATATAAAATTAAAATAGTAAAAATTCGATATTCCTTTTTTTTTTTTAACTAAAAACAACTAGAGAAATGATATAGCCTCTTAAAAATTTTCTTAAATATTCCTTTAAATATTAAATAAAATAAAAAATAGATATAATCAGTGTCTTAAAATCTTAAAAAGTAATTAATTCTTCCTTTATTTAGTAATTAGGATGATGTTTAAGAGGATTTATTAGGAAGATAAATAATTTTTCAAACAACTATGTTATGTTTTTTGAACACTTACCTTCCCATAACCTATTGCTTCAAAATTTTAAGAATAAAAAGAAAATATAAAAAATAAAAAAATAGTATAAAAAATCTATAAAAAAGAGTTTATTCTGTCATCCAATCATATATTTATATTTATAAAATTTTTAAAATAATAAATAATTAAATTAAATATTTTTGTTGATTTGATAATATATAATTAAATATTTATATAAAATTTTTTTACACTAATAATACTTACAAATTAAATAAAAAAAATCTCCCGATTAAAAATGAGTAGACCCTATCTGCTATTTTCTTTGCACACCTTTGTTTAGACTTTAGAATTATGCAATAGTACGCATTCTGTCCTAACAAAACAATAAACGTGTGACAGAAAAAAAAAAGTTAAAATGAGGAAAGAAATTAATTAATAATTTAATAATTTAATATTTAATACCCCGAAAATTCCAACTCTGCTTCAAATTCAAGCTGTCAGTCTCTGTATGTGCGTATATATATAAAGCATACAAAGTCCAATTTTGTTCTCCCTCCTTCCCTCCCTTCCTCAAATCTTCTGAATCTTTCTCTATTTCTCTCTCTCTCTCTCTCTCGCGACAATAATCTCTTTCTTCTTCTTCTTCTTCTTCTTCTTCTCTTGTGGGGTTTTTGGGTGGTGGCCCCTACAGACTCTAGGGTTTATCACTCTTCGCCATGGCGTTTGAGAAGCTCAGAGATTTGAGCCAGCCCATTGATGTACCCTTGCTCGATGCCACTGTCGCTGCCTTCTATGGCACCGGATCTAAGGAACAGGTCACAAACCCTTCCCCTTTTCGCTCCTCTTACTTCTCTCTTGCGTTATCGGGCACCCCGCTTAACCTTCGGGTGCCAAATTGAACTTGTTCTCGTTCACTGTCTCTTCAGCTGCACTGAGCATTTTTAATTTGTGGAGAGTTAAAGTCTTTCGTTACTGTTTGGTGCCCCAGAATGTGTGAAAACAGTGAAAACGACACGGAACTTACCCAGTTAGGGTTTAATACTCGTAAACGCAAGGTTTTGCTTTTTCTGGGGTTTAACGATTCTATACATGTTGATCATGCAGAGAACTGCTGCTGACCAGATTTTGCGCGATTTGCAAAATAATCCAGACATGTGGCTTCAAGTCATGCATATTTTACAGAACACTCAAAATCTAAATACGAAGTTCTTCGCCCTGCAGGTTGGTTTGTTTAATGATCTGTTATGTGGGGTGCATAGCTCATAGCAATTGTTTCTTGTGTATAACACGTAAACCTCTGTTCTACCAATAAAAGGTTGAATGAAACTTCTGGATAATACCAATTATCATACCATTTCATTGATTCAACAGATTTGTCATGCAGTCGAAATGCTGGGGAACATAATACATAATTTATTTGCTAATGCCCAATGAATGTTTGAGTCTGATTTGTTTTATAGAGGAACAGGGTCAATTGGCATACCTCACTAGGCACTACTATGGTAACCTTGTAAGAACCATAAAAAAATTGCTTGTTAGGTTTTTTCTTGCTTAGGTTGAGATTGAAGTCATCCTAGATTTCATATTGGGTTTCTTTTTCTTATGGCTAAGCTTACGACAAATTATATTTGAATGTTTGAATTTACTCTTTTGTGTTCACTTTATTGCTTGTTATTGGCACGCAACTGTATCGGCTGCATAGTATATTATAAGGTGTATAAATATTGCCATGAGCCCAATTGTAAAAGATCTTTTAAGAGTGACGTATATTGTCAGAACTTGTAGCTTACGGGGACTGGATACCGCTATGAGAATCCTAAAGTTACATTTAATGTCTGCATTATAATAGTGTAGTTTTGTCTAAAATAAGGATTTGGGGTCTCCATTCATGCAAAATATTAGGGTTGCGATGATAAATTTGTAACTATTGCTAGAGAACTATCAATTATACAGAGCCAATAAAAATAATGGCCTTTGCTTTGTTTAAAAGAGATTATGAATCAGAAGTGATTAATTGGTATCAATTAGAGCACATTAAAGATTTGTATGGTTTGTGGTATGCATCTAGGTAGATGTGCTAGATTGGACCTATCATTAATAAATCGAATTTGTAAGTATGCCTGCTTTAAAGTACAAATAATTTGGTGTTTTAGTTGTAATTATGTGAGATTTGAGTGGAAGTACTTGTAGTTAAAGTTTCATGTCAGAGGGTTTGATTATACTCTCTAATATCTATTACTCTAATATTTGCTGAAACGTGCCTTAGATGCCATTGGGCTCATGAAAACTAATTTTTTTTCATATCTTTTTGTTGGATAGGATCATTGACTCAACTATTTGTTGTTTATTATGTTGTTTTTGTGTGTTACATGGATGGTTTTTTGTTTTGACCTCTGCATCCAACTGGCTGCCAGTGCAGTGTCTTTGGAAGAAACAATTATTTGGTGTCAAACAAGTTTTTCATTTTGTTATGAGAATCTTATTTTTATCTGCGTATCTTATTATGTTTTCGCTATGCTTGTATACACAGGTTCTAGAGGGTGTAATTAAATATAGATGGAACGCATTGCCTGTTGAACAGCGAGATGGAATGAAAAACTTCATCTCTGATGTTATTGTACAGGTATCAGCCACATTTGGAGAAAGAGCAAAATTGAGCCTAGTCAAACTTACTTTGTTGTTTTGACCGTACTTATATTCTTTCCGCAACTGTTATATCATCATGTTAACTTTCTTGCATAGCTTTCTGGCAACGAGGCCTCATTTCGAACCGAACGGTTGTATGTCAACAAGCTTAATATTATATTAGTTCAGGTAAAAACAATACTGCAATTCCCTAATATAATTGTTACTGTTATTTTTTAGCAGTTACTCAGTGCATTGCTTTATTATCTAGATGAAAGGGAGACATTTTCTTTCAGTTTTATTCTTTTTTTTTTTCCCCTCTTATGGGTATGTAGATTTTTTTGTACTACATCTTTAAAATTCTGGAATTGCAAGCTTCCATTTCACTCTTTTGGTGTCTTGGTTTCTAAGCATGAATTTGTGTGCAGTTAAAGCATGTATGTAATGGTGATTATATCGTATATGCAGATTTTGAAGCATGAGTGGCCAGCGAGATGGCGAAGCTTTATTCCTGACCTTGTTTCAGCAGCTAAAACTAGTGAGACAATTTGTGAGAATTGTATGGCTATATTGAAAGTAAGTTTATCCCACTCTCCCTTACATTTTGTTCCTTATATCAATACCAATGAGTAACATTGAAAAATGTTCTGTTAGCTCTTGAGTGAAGAGGTTTTTGATTTTTCAAGAGGAGAGATGACTCAGCAGAAGATAAAAGAGCTTAAACAATCACTGAACAGGTGACACTTGATGGCTTTGTTTATATGGAAATTTCACCTAACATGATATTCTTGGTTGCTATTACATCTCTCTTTCTTTTAACTTGGATATCTGGCAAAATGTTGAGTTTTAACTATTGGTGCTACAGTGATGGATTTGTAAGGTTGCTTTTTTGAAAATCTCAGTTGTGCTTTTGTATAGCTGATATCCGAGTGTTGGATCAGTTATTGATTCTCTTTCTGGTCCTGGACATACATGCTGTTGCTAGTTAACTCTTCAATTATTTGATCTGATTTTTCTACATTTACTTTCTATGTAGTGCCTTTATATTGCTAAGAGTCATACTTGGTTGTTTGCAGTGAATTTCAGCTCATACATGAGTTATGCTTATATGTCTTATCAGCGTCCCAGCGGACTGAGCTTATACGTGCAACATTGTCCACATTGCATGCCTTCCTAACATGGATTCCATTGGGTTATATATTTGAATCACCATTGGTAGGTGCAGTTTTCTGCTTAAATAACACTGCCATGGAGGAATTCTGAATTTCTTTTTCCTTTTATAATTGTTGTCAATTGCAGCTTGAGACGCTCCTTAAGTTTTTCCCGATTACAGCGTATCGGAACCTAACATTACAATGTTTAACTGAGGTATATTCTATCTTCCAACTGCTTGTGCTTTTACCTGAAATTTTCAAGATCATCATTCATTTTTTTATGTTCACAGGTGGCAGCCCTTCAATTTGGGAATTACTATGATGCACAGTATGTTAAGATGTATAATATTTTCATGGTTCAGTTGCAGGTGTGTTTAGATAGCTTTCCATTGTATACCACATACTGCTTTTCGTTATTTGTTAGTCCTATATCTATTCTGTTCTATTTTGAGCATATAAAATTTTTTCTGTCATTGGTTTTAGTATTATATTATGTTATATGTAATGTAGAGCATACTCCCACCTACTACAAATATCCCTGAGGCATATGCACACGGTTCAAGTGAGGAACAAGTGAGTCTTTGTGATTTGCTGAAACAAGATACCTGCTCGCCAAATTACTTGTGAGATATCTGTCTGATGCTGGCTTTTTTGTTCTATGCTCAGGCGTTTATACAGAATTTGGCACTGTTCTTCACCTCATTTTACAAGGTAGGGTTTCTTTTCTCAGTTTTATATCTATTTTTTTATTTTATATTCTGAGTATATACACATAAATCATAATGGAGCTGGACTGAAAATTTGGCATTGCTTAGAGTGTTTTTCTTAATGCATGGTGGACTACCTACAATCATGCATGTGGCATATTTAAGAGCAGACTTGTCTTTCCTTATCTTGAATTGTGGTGTCTAAAATTCCTATTTTATATGTGCCTCTTCCTCCTCCTCCTCTCTTTTTCTCCCATATTGTTTCTTGGTTGCTTGATGGGTGTCCGGCTCTTTATTAACAGTACTACCGGTATGTGGGTACCCATTTCTCTGCAGGTTCACATTCGAATCCTGGAATCCTCCCAAGAGAATATATCTGCTTTGCTATTGGGTCTTGAATATCTTATCAACATCTCATATGTGGATGATACTGAGGTTTTTAAGGTATGATGATGAAGATGCGATATATGTTTCTTTGCTCTGCATATTTC
This sequence comes from Pterocarpus macrocarpus, assembly GCA_031439585.1. NCBI lineage: Eukaryota > Viridiplantae > Streptophyta > Magnoliopsida > Fabales > Fabaceae > Pterocarpus > Pterocarpus macrocarpus. Next base: position 75,429,465 of record CM062520.1, on the reverse strand, counting down.
TTCTGTTATGAATGCTCAAACTTATATGCTCATTCTTGAGTTTGCCTGACAAACCTCTCTCTCCCCCCACCCCAGCACCCTGGTAATGTGTCTGTTAACCTGCACATGAATAAGTATGTGTATCTCTTCCTCCCGTTCTGAATATACAAGATTCATATTTTGCTTGATTTGTTAAAAATAACAGGTCTGTCTGGACTACTGGAATGCTTTAGTTTCAGAACTGTTTGAGCCACACCGTAGCTTGGAGAACCCTGCAGCAGCTGCTGCAAACATGATAGGACTTCAGGTTCTGCCTCTTTAATTATGGATTGGATAACCTAGCTTCTTGATTGTTAAAATCAAGCAACAGAAGTTATCTTTTCCCTAGCTAATAATACTTTTGTTTAGCTGAATATGATGCTTTTTATGTTCTCGGTATCATTATATTCATTTTGAATAGTGTTGGCAAAGCGAGCCGAATTAGGAAGACGGACTCAACATTCTAAATTGCCCTATTTAAGGGCCGGTTGGCGGGTTGGCCCATCAAAAAATATAAACAAATTTATTTTAATATTTTTTATGAGTTAAATTACCTTAAAAAATTTAAAAAATTAGAAAAATATATTGAATGAAAAATCTACTTAAATGAAATAGAATAAAATAATTAAACTATACAATTTATATCCAAATTTAACTCAAATACAAATATAATAAACTAATTAGGATATATAAATAAGTTTATAAATAATAATTAACTATAAATTTATAACATAAAGTTTATAGTATAAAGTTCACAAATTAATAAAGTATAATACCAACATAATCTATAATAAAAACTTAAATTTTTTTTTTAAAAATACTCTTGTACCTAAAAAAAAAAAGAGCCACACTTGGCAGGTTTTGGCGGGCCAATCCGGCGGGTTAAGCTGGTTTTGCCATCTCTAATTTTGAACATTGAGAGTTGAGAGTTGAAACTTAAGATACTGTTGTTTATGTGGCTATTACAGCAATGATTTCTAGCAATTTTGTTAATGTTTCTACAATTTATTAATAAAACCATTGCAGTTTTGCCTACTGCACCCTTTGTACTCACATGCCGTTTTAAAATCCAAGTTGTGTTTACGGGAGAGAGTTTGGATCAGTAGGTCTTAACTGAAAACTGTTATTTTGGGATAAACAATGTATGAAAATGGTCTTCAATTAAGTATAATATGAACTCAATTTTGGGCAGTATTTTTTGAGATGTGGATTTTTTTAATCATTTCTAATAGCTTCACTATATCTTTTGCATTATCATTTTTTTTCTATCTGAAAATGGAGATATTTTAATCTAAGTATCTCATGTGTTTTGATATATTACTTTCATCTTTCTGAGAATGGGTTCTTTTTGTACTTTTGGGTCTATGTTTCTCAATGGAATAAGCAGGTGCCAGTGATGCTACCTGGTATGGTTGATGGCCTTGGTTCACAGCTTCTTCAGCGCCGACAGCTTTATGCTGGTCCCCTCTCAAAGTTGAGAATGCTTATGATCTGTCGTATGGCTAAACCAGAAGAGGTTCTCATAGTTGAAGATGAAAATGGGAATATTGTCCGTGAAACCATGAAGGACAATGATGTTCTTGTTCAATATAAGGTAATAAGGTGAAATCTGACTTCTGCCAGTGTTTAGTGTGTAATGTTGTCATGTATATGGGAAAAAAAAAAGTCTTGATGCCATTTTTCTACGTATATTGTACTTTAGTTGATGGCTTGTACAAAACATTAAGTTTACGAGATTTTCATGAATCATGATTTATACTCTGTTGCTTATCAAAATTCAACAAATTATACAGATCATGAGGGAGACTCTTATTTACTTGTCGCATCTTGACCATGACGATACTGAAAAGCAGGTATGTGAATCAGAAAGCATTGCTCCTTTTCTTGTTCTGAAGTGAAATAAAAAATTATTCTTTGGCTTCTTTTTATCCATTTTTATTTTTATTATAGGTAGGTTTTTATTGTTTCAAATATGAGCTGGTTGTCTTTTTATTCAATGGTATATCAATTTATGTTAGATGTTTTGTGGAAGATTAATAAGTTGAACTCCATTTTATAACCTGAAGATTTACAACTGTTGTATGAATATGTTTTCATTTAAAGTGCTATGACTGTGATATATTGGCTACACATTGTGAAATTGTTGGATATGGCTTCTTCATGCAGTCAACTCATGTTATAATGTACAGATGCTGAGGAAATTAAGTAAACAGCTTAGTGGGGAGGATTGGACATGGAACAACCTGAACACACTGTGCTGGGCAATAGGTTCTATATCTGGTTCCATGATGGAAGAACAGGTACTGTGAACTTAATTGTTCAGATTTAAAATTGACATTATAACCCGATGTGCATTGTTCAGCCAATTTTCACTCTCCATTATTTCTAGATGACAGTTGGTTTGATCAAAATGTTATGAGGAATTATCCTAATCTATTAGCCTTTTTCTGGCTTGACTTAATTTGGCATTAGTTGTATGACTTGAAGCAACAGTATAAATCGAAGTATAAACAGGTATTTTGTGCTTCATTGGAATATGACAAAAGCAGTTTTCTCAATCATACCCTTGTCAGCAATATAGTAGCTAGGTGATGCAGAAGCAGTCAGACTCAATTTGGTTCAGTGTTGGCGACTTTGTCAGTTTCTTGGGTTTTTTTTGTTTAGGAATTTTGTTTAGTTAATTATTTACCAGAATTACATTAGATATCTGTGTGTTGAAATTTTTATTTTTCGCAATTGAGATATTTTTATTATTGTGGAATCTTGGTGGCTTTATGATTGTTTTTCTGACTTGTGAGAACAACCATGCTGACTTAGACTTAGTTACTGTTTTCTCAAGAAGGACCAAGTTGTATCTTGGATTGCATCTGTTGTTGGCAGATATCAATTTTGACTTTTAATATAGAGTTTAAAATGCTCTTTGCTAAACTTAAATCTCTCTCTCTCTCTCTCTCTCTCTCTCTCTCTGTCTGTGCATGACTAAAGGTTAGTTTATTCTGTCTTTCCTATGATTGAGGCATGTACTGTATAACATCCATTTCCCAACTGATTAAATTTGTTCTTTTGTTGGTTCTGATATCTTTTCTAACATTTACAATTCACATCTTGGTTTTGCGGCAGGAAAACAGATTTTTGGTTATGGTCATTCGTGATTTATTAAATCTTTGTGAAATCACCAAGGGAAAAGATAACAAAGCTGTTATTGCAAGTAATATCATGTAAGGGTTGTTTCTATATTTCTTTGCTCCTTGTTAAAGATTGCTTTTTTTTCATTGAATACTATATAATTGCTTTTGTTGGCAGGTATGTTGTGGGACAGTATCCACGATTTTTAAGAGCTCATTGGAAGTTTCTAAAAACTGTTGTCAATAAGTTGTTTGAGTTTATGCATGAGACACATCCTGGAGTTCAGGTATTTTTCCTCTTTTAAATGTCTGTTATCTCTAATGGTTTTCGCATAACTTGTTAAAACAAACATAGACTTTGCTCTGTTTTTCCATTTATTAGGAGCTTTGTTTATTTTAAGATCAATTGAATCAAATTTGAGTGGTACAAATCTCTGCTATTTGTTATGACGTTTGTTACTTGATTACTACTCTGTGATATCTTAGATTTTTCTTGTGTGTATTATGTATATTTCTGCATGTTATATTATGATCGAGTCTACTGAATTTCGCCTGCTCATACATTACAACTTTTTAACCAGTGTTTTCCTTTGAAAATAATCTTATTTTAATAGGATACCTCATTTTCCTCATTGCATCCTTGTAACTTGTATAAACCATGTTCAAGAAATACATTATAAATCTGCTAAAAAATTATATTTGATTTGTTAGTTTTAATATTTTCCTTTAGTTTTTAGTTCTATTTCTCTAACAATTTACAAATTGATTATATGTGCGGTGTGTAGACAGTCTATGCAATGGTACTGTGCTGGAGTTGTATCTATATATGCCTCTTAATAGTTTTATGCATTTCTTTCATCTAGTTTGCTCCAATTGTGTACTAAAATTTTAAAAAAGATATTATTCTTTGATGATCAAAACATTTTACTACCTGTAGAATATGTTGCTGCTGCGGATGCTTTTATTTTTTTTCATGTTTCTATTTGAAAAAAAAAAAAAAGTGTAACTTTTCATGTTCATGTATTTCAGGATATGGCCTGTGACACGTTTCTGAAAATAGTCCAGAAGTGCAGGCGTAAATTTGTAATCACCCAGGTAATGTGGGCTACAATTTTCTCTGTCTTCAATCCTCCCTAAGGAAGAATCTAGTGTGTCACTGTCACATAGACCTTCTATACACGTTCTGTGCATGATAAAATGCATAACAAAATTAACAATAACCATGTTCATTGTTTCAGGTTGGGGAAAATGAGCCATTTGTATCAGAACTTCTGTCTGGCCTTCCAACGACAATTGCAGATCTTGAACCCCATCAAATACATACGTTCTATGAATCTGTATTTTTTTATTTCTTTGATCTTGAGTTCATTGATTGCCTTTGTCACATGTTATATGTTTATGCATGCTTTGAGTGCATATTTAAGTGATATTATCCTATTGTAGGTTGGTAACATGATTCAAGCGGAGTCCGATGCACAGAAGAGAGATGAATATCTTCAGCGGTTGATGGAGCTCCCAAATCAGGTTTGTTGCTTGTTTGAGAAGCCATATTATTTGCTAAACTCCTTTCATGCTATGTACATGAATTCCTCTCATCTGTTATGGAAGTAAAATGCTATAATGCCAGTGATTGTGCTCCTGTCCTTCTGCAGAAATGGCTAGAAATTATAGGGCAGGCACATCAAAATGTTGATTTCCTGAAGGATCAAGATGTAATCCGGACTGTACTTAATATATTGCAGGTATAGCTTTGTTGTTATTGATGTGATTTTTTAGCATGATTCTGCTATATGTTTTATTTCACTCTGCATGCTTGCAGGCCAGTTGAACTTAGAAATTAAACATTTTTTTGTGGTATCTGTAATAAGTTCTATGATTAATTTGTTGTTTGATTTTCACTCTGCAAAATTCTGAATTTTCTCCTACTCATTTGTCTTGTTCAAGAATGAAATGTTTCTTTAATGTCATTTCTTTGAGCTCTTGTGACGTGAAATTAGTCCTAGGTCTTAGTTTTTCTTTGTCCCCCCGCGCGGGGGGCCCCAAAACACCACCAAAAAAAACAAAGCAAAAAAATAATAATAATATTATGATGAGTTTGATATAAGTCTTGCTCCTAAATTGCAGACAAATACAAGTGTTGCATCTTCTTTAGGGACATACTTCCTGCCTCAAATATCAATGATCTTTCTGGACATGTTGAATGTGTACAGGTATCTTTGGTTGACTGATTGTTTTTGTAAGCCCCCCCCCCCCCCCCCAAAAAAAAAACTAGGATTCTTTGTTGTCAGTAAATGTTAAATCATTCTTTTTCTTTCTGCAACAGGATGTACAGTGAGCTTATATCAAAAAGTATTACGGAAGGGGGGCCTTTTGCATCTAGAACATCCTATGTGAAACTTCTACGGTAAGAACAATTGTGATTATATTTGTTTCATGCAGACCAGATTGCTATTTATTACCTTTTCTTTAAGTGTTATTCATGATGCAGTTCGGTTAAGAGGGAGACGCTTAAACTGATTGAGACATTCTTGGACAAGGCTGAAGATCAACCACAAATTGGAAAGCAATTTGTGCCACCAATGATGGATCCTGTTCTGGGAGATTATGCCAGGAATGTACCTGATGCAAGGGAATCGGAGGTTTTGTCACTTTTTGCCACAATTATAAACAAGTATGCCTACCTTCATTTTTTTGTCAGTTTCCTTTATTTTTGTATGATTGATGAATGGAGCTTTGACTTTTGAATTCTACAAATATATTTCTTTTACTACATGATGCCAACCCTAGGCCAACAGCACTGTCATTCATCTCTTATTCTCTCTCTGTATTTGCAGATATAAGGCTGCAATGGTTGAAGATGTCCCTCGCATATTTGAAGCTGTTTTCCAGTGCACACTAGAGGTACTAGTGTAGGTCATTTGGCTATAGTGTGAATGCTCTAGCTGGCCGACATTCTGATAGTGGCCCTTTTGTTTGATTTCCAGCTTGCCACCCAGTATTCTCTTGCTGTTGGTTAATATATTTACTTCTATAATTGTGTGGTAGAAGAGCAAGAAAACTATAGGCGAAACTATTAAGAAAGATTTAGATTCAAATGGGTTGTCTGTAGACATGATTTATGCTTTGTCTGTAGACATTATTTATGATAGGACTTAATGACGTCATTTGATTCATATAGCAGACCTCACCTAGTGGGAAAATGCTTAGTTGTTATTCTTATACAATAAAATGTTGAGATTATATTGTTTATTATGTAAGTAGTTTGAGATTTGTCGTTGAGAACTTCTGCTCATGATTCATCATATAAGTTGTACTGATGTATAATTATTTGACATCTGCCACATAATATTAACCGCGTTATATTTATCCTTTTATTCTGTTTTGCAGATGATTACAAAAAATTTTGAAGACTACCCAGAGCATCGGCTCAAGTTCTTCTCTTTACTGCGTGCCATAGCTACTCATTGTTTTCCTGCATTAATCTGCTTATCAAGTCAGGTTGTGTTTCTTGCTCCTTCATTGCCAATACTATGCCATTACCAATAGCATGTCAATTTATTCGGCTGTATCTGATTGACTTTGACTTTATGTTCAAAATTCAGCAATTGAAGCTTGTTATGGATTCAATCATATGGGCATTTCGGCATACAGAAAGAAATATTGCTGAAACTGGGTTGAACCTGTTGTTGGAGATGCTGAAGAAGTTTCAGGTGTGGTCTTTGTTTGTTTTGTTTATGGCTCCCACTGCTATCTTTCAAAGGTTCCTTCTGTATTCTTTGTTTTTATTCTGGAGGGTTTTTCATCCTCCCCCTAGTTGTACTTTACTACTTTTCCACTCTCTAGTTGATATTTTTCAAGAAAAAATAAACAATTCATTTGTGATTATGGCCCTTATATCTTTCTTTCTTTTTTTTTTTCTTTTTTTTTTCTTTTTTCAATACAAAAAGTTTGCTGATTGTCTATTTGTCTTAACAGGCTTCAGAGTTCTGTAATCAGTTTTATCAGACATACTACATGACAATTGAGCAAGAGATATTTGCTGTCTTGACGGACACTTTTCATAAGCCTGGGTTCAAATTACATGTCTTGGTGCTTCAGCATTTGTTCTGTCTGGTACAGTGTCATGATAATGCTTTATTTTCATTTTACTGATTAGTGCACTTTGCTGTAATTAAGAGTTTGACATTTTCCAGGCGGAAACTGGTGCCCTAACTGAGCCTCTTTGGGATGTTGCTACAAATTCTTATCCATACCCAAACAATGCAGCTTTTGTACGTGAGTTCACAATAAAGCTTTTAAGCACTTCATTTCCCAACATGACAGCTGCAGAGGTAATTGGAGAGGAACAAATAGTGCTTAGCCCCCTCCCTTTGCCAGAATAGATGACTAATTTCAAGAAATTTGCAGGTTACTCAATTTGTTAATGGGCTCTTTGAGTCTACAAATGACCTCTCCACATTTAAAACTCACATTCGAGATTTTCTTGTACAGTCAAAAGAATTTTCAGCTCAGGTAATGCATTAAGTAGTACTGTTTCTTTTGCCTCCTCTGTCTAATGCTGCAATTGTTGAAGTTTGAACTTGGGCCCCTAAAATGTTGATTAGTGCTTCATACTAGTTATGCTGGTCCATATAATAACTGTTTGGATTACTGATGGGTATATTTGTCCGAGTCCTCTTAATTATTTTCTGGAAGCAATTTTTTCCCCCTTCAGAACCTTGCGCCTAGAGCCACTTGCATAAACTAAAAGGCAGCTTTTTTTGATTCCACGGCATGGGCCAGATTGAGGTTTTTGAATTATTGAATGTAATTATATATTTATTCGTGTTGAAGATTTGTGATTCTTGGAAGTTTCCAGCAGTTTAACACTCCTGACCATAGCTGCTGGTTACCTTTTTTTGTGTTAATTATTTTTTAAGCTACTGCTTTGTAGAGTATTTGACCATAAAGTGTAGCATGAGGTTGGAACTTGTACTTTTTTTGCATTTCAGCATCTTAGGTTTGTTAATTGTGCCCTCTCTACTGCAGGATAACAAAGATCTTTATGCTGAAGAGGCTGCAGCTCAGAGAGAAAGAGAACGACAAAGAATGCTTTCTATTCCAGGGCTTATTGCCCCCAGCGAGTTGCAAGATGAAATGGTGGACTCATAGATAGGCTAAATAGCATGGGAGTTAATGCCATGGGCGTTTTGACTTGCTTTGCAGGTGCCTTAATTCAATCAAATACCATATATTGAGAAATGCAGCATTTTCCTCTCTAGTTTTTCCGCTCTTCCCAATATTTCATGTTGGGAATTGTCTGGCATAGGTTCCTGATTTCAGAGGTTTGGCTGGCTGGCTAATACTGCCTTGTTAATTGGGTGAGTGTAGATTAATCAGTTGCTAATTTAGGATTATAGTAGAGTCATTTGTAACGGATTCGTCAGGGCAGGTTTTTATAGAATCACAGGATGGATGACTCAATTCCATAGTATTGACGACTCCTTAGGTGTGACCTAACCTCTGGCGGTTTGTGCAGAAAACCCTTGTGGTTTGATATTTTGTAATTTTTTTACCAATTAATTTTAGGAAAATTGATGTTCCAGGATTTCATTTGATATATGGGTTTCATGGTATTAGTGTGTTACTGGTCGGTCACGTGTCCTTGTCCTTCCAATGGATAGGAAAAAGGTCAATTGTACTTCCAATATCTTTCTTTCAATTCCAGCTACAAATCTCTGGCAAGTATTCTATACATTGTTGAAAGCAATGGGAAAATCCTCTGGTGAAAAGTGGTTCATGGTAGGTAAATCTTTTTGGGGATCTTAGTGATTAGGGGAAAGATATTTGAAGAAACTGAGGTATGCGCACAAATTTAAATTGCTCGGGTAAAGGTTTGCAGTGTGACTGGGAGGTTATCTAGTGGCTTGCATAGAAGTATATGATGAGCACATGTGTATCATGAATTTCAATACTTAGTGATTAATGTGTTGGTATTATTCTTTAAATATTTTAGTATGTTCAAGAATTGATGCTTGAGCTACGCACTATAGGAACATTACATATTTTTTCGGTACATAAAAAGTTTATAGGAGGGAAGGTAGGTTATGGAAATTGCCTGCTTCATCTTAGCATTGAGTTAATATTTTCTAGCGCGAAGATTACTCGTTTAATGCGATTGTTATGATTGTTAAAAAGGTGTTTAGTTTGTTAAAAATATTTTTATGTGTATTTCTTGAATACTTTTTAGTTCATTTTGTTTTGGTTGAGACAATTTTTCCTAAAAATAGTATGATTGCATTTTAATATTTCACACCATAACCATATTAAATAAAGCAATTTTATTATGGAAGCTTGGCAATACGTTTTCTGCACTGAAGATCTTTATTTCAAAACATTTTGTATTATGAATCAAGTAATGCAATGGATGTTTGTACTCTGGTGTTTTTTGAGCTCTGAATTTTAAAAAATATTGATTCATGCTGCACGGTGTGGTTTTACTTTGGACGACAATTCGAACACAAGTAGACAGATAGATAGATAGGGAAGCGTTTACATTGGTTCAGGCCAAAATTGGATCACCAATCATCCAGTTACAACCGTCCAAATAAAAAATAAAATAATACAACAATTTAGATTGAATGGGCCATAAGTAATAAATGATAGACTATGAATGGGTTATCGGTCATCAAGTTATAAATTTGAAAAATAAAAATTATTATATTGTTAAATGACGTTATTGCCCAGCTTGTGGATTCCAGGGCAAATAATGTACGGTTAAGATTCTAAGGTTGCATGTTCATGCATTCCCTAGTCAAGGGTACTGGTCAAGGTATATTTTGTTCATGTGAAGTTTTAGTTTTTCACTTTTTTTTTTCTTAAACCGACTATTAATATAATTAACTAAATTAATGTAGTTTTTTTAACCGTGTGAAGTTTTATTTTTGAAATATAGTTAATACAATGAATATAATTGATGTAATTATTGTAATAGTGAAATTGTGAAAAAATAGAACTATTACTGCAAATTACTTAGTAGTCATTATAATTTTGATTTTATAATAGTTATAATTATGTACCAAAAAAATAATAATTATAATTAAATTATTAGAAAAATAATTAATTAATTAATAATGAATGATCATTTGATATTCATTTCAAGCCGTTATGTTTTGTGTTCCACGGAATGTAGAGAAAAAATATATTGCATACAGTATTTTTATATCAACATAATTTTTATATACACCGTCAATCAATAAAAATGTAAAAAGTACCAAACTATGGTGGATAATTATCATAGCGAATAATTATATACACTGTCAGTGTATAAAAATTAACCTCTTTTTGTACATACAATTCATATAGGCAATGATAACCTTCATGGGTTAATTAATACATAATATCATTTAGCAATTTTTTTTTGGACATGATCATTTAGCAAATATTAATTAATATATGTTGTTAAAAATCAATAATTAAATAAGAAATAGTATTTGTTGTAAGGGTACATCAACTGTTATATAAAAAAAAATAATGAAATAATTGTTTTAGGGTGTAGGATTAAGGGGTTAGTAGAGTATATTTGAAATAATAAATTATTTAACTTAGTAATTAAATAATTAAGTTGACATTAAGTTTAATTTAAGTTTTTTTTTTTTTTGTGAAACATAGGGGTCAATTTAAGTTAATTGTATCAATCACATGATTTCTAAAAAGAAGAAGAAGAAGAAGAAGAAGGTGTGTTTAATATATACACATTTGATACCCTTTATTTTCTAATCCAAGTATCTCATGTACAAATGCTAATAACTTCAGAAAATATATTATTTTTATTCTATAATTTTTTGTAAATTTATTCTCATTTTGATGATTTTCATGGATTATTTTAATAAATGTTAATTATTGTTGCTTTTAGTGTGACTTTATTTATTAAGCGGAATTGACAAATATTCTCACTAAATTGACTTGAATGTCGACTAAAATACAAGTACTAGTGAATGGAAGACCAAGGAAGATTTTAATGAAGAATGGAGGATTTGAAAAGCAAAATGAGGATTTGAAAAGATTTGGATTGAGTTTATAGAATATCAAGATAAAGGATTTGGGTTGAGGATTTAAAAAAGAAAGAAAATAGTGGGATTTCAGATTTACAAGGCAACACTATAGCGCTGTATGGGCATTGTATCACCTACTATTTTGGGGCCACAAGTTATTTCTATTTTGATATAAATATTTGCACCTTTTAAAAGGTCAATTATCCCTCGTTAGAGGTAACGTAGCCTAAGGCCTTGGTACTTCAGAAGGGGATTAGGAGTTAAGGAGATAGAAAGACTTGAGACATTGAGATTCCATATCTCTCAAATATCGGATGCCTTTGTAGTTGACATGATTTTGAGATATATTGTTTCTTTTCTTTTTCATGACTTGCAAAATTTCTTTGAGATATTATTCCACAATGAAGTTTGAAGGAATAAATTTTGTATCCTTGTTTATTGATTTAATTTTCTTGTTCAATTAATTGCGTAGTTTTTAGTGTTCTTAATACTTTTTCGGAATTAGCCATGCCTTTGAATGTTTTATAATTTTATATTGTCAAATTAAAGTTTATTTCATAAAACTAGTCAATCTCAAAATTGCCATGAATTAAAATAGTTGGAAATATAAGTACTTATTTATGTGGTCATACGAATTTTTATTCTTCATCCTTAGGATAAGTTTAAAATAATATCAAAATATTAATTTTTTATCTTCAAAGAATTGCAATATTAAGACATTAAATTGTAATTATAAATAATTTAATTATAAATAATTTGACTAGCAATTGAATTGGAAAAGAAATTAAATCGATATTAGGTAACACAAAATCGAAGAATTCAAATGAAATTGTGTCCTAACATCGGACTTTCACTAATTGTTCTTTCATATTATTTATTGATTAGTTTTTTTCTAGTTTGCAATATTTTAAATTTCCTAATTTTTCGCATTCATAGTGTCTAGCCCGAATGGATTAGTAATTGGTTTTGTGTTCGTAGGAGTGACAATCCGGTATTAATCTTTCATTATTTGTGGACCGATATACTTGTCAGAACTAATTTTATAAATTGGCTATTACATGCCATTATTCCATAGAAGTACTTGTATTTTTCAACTATAATTTTGAGTCTAATAGTAAGGAGTAATATTTGATAATAACAAATAATAATAAAATAAACTAAATTATAATAACAATATTAATAATGCTAATGAACGATAATAAGTTCAGCAATAATAAATATAAATATAATAATAATAATGGTGAAGTATCAGTTTAATAATAATAATATTTAAAACAATAAGCTGGGAAATAATAAGTATTGTTTAAAATTTATTAAGTATTATTATTAATATTTAGTATAATAATAGTAATTAATATAATAGAAATAAAAAGATTAAAACAAAAATAATAACAAAAACAATAGTAATAATAATAATAATAATAATAATAAAGTAATATCTATCTTGGAGTTTTACATTGCAATTGCTATTGCCTCTAGAAGGTTGTTGTCATGTATGGCTGTACTTCTTGTTGTCATTTTCAAAGCAAGGGGTATAATTGTCTTTATATCCTTCTTTTTAAAATAAAAAAATTGGCCATCTAATTAAAAATGGATCACTGGTAAGCAGAAAATATGCTGGACCATGGTAAACATTCCCGATAAATGGATAGATAAATTGATAGAGAGAGAGAGTTAGAAATAACTTTATTTTTAAAATCATTATTTTAAGAGAGATTTATTTGATTATTGTTCTCAATTTAAAATGATGTACTAAGAAATAAGAATATAAGTTTGTGAGTGTTTGAATCTTTCCGGAATTTGTATATATAATAACTTACTCTTTTATAAAATATGTATATAACTTTACTTAAAGTGCAGTGTCATTTATTACATGAGTTGAGTAGATTTCGTTCACATTAAAAAAATAAAAACTTCATTTATCGTGCATTGATGCTTGATTGTTAATTTCAACGTCCTACGCAAATAATTTATTAAATACATGTACATTAATAATCCTTCATGAGATGATGGCCAATAATGATAGCTAATCTTACAAAAGTTATTATATAAAAAAGCTACAAATTCGTTAATATATTATTAAGGGTTTTGTTACTGTGCCTAATATATCAAGAACTTAAAAATAATTTTTGTGATGGAAAATTAAAAAATAAAAATTATTAAACAAAAAAAAGCAAAAATATTTAATGTTTCGAAAATACAATCAATATTTAATATTTTTAAGTAACTAAAATAAATAACAAATGCCCTGATAAAATCTTATTATTAATTATATTTATTTTAAAAATATAGATAAGAATGAAAATATTATAATTTTTTCCCATAAAAAAAGAAGAAAATATTACAGTTTGTTTCAATTTCAGTATCTTGTAATACTTCCGACATGGAAAGAAATTCTTTGAAAAGGAAGGAAGAAAGCGCAAGGCAACGCTAGCCCCCTGTTGGTTCGGTGTTGAAATTGAAATTGAAAGCTGAAAGCTCAAAGTTGAAAGTTGAAAGCTGAGACTCGAATCTCTCTCTCTCTCTCTGCGTTGATCATTCTATTTCTCAGTACAAATTGCAAAAATCAAAGAATCCAAATTGACAACTCCCAAACAAGGTCTTTGATCGCATAGATAGATAGAATCTTAGAGGCAGAGGCATGGGTCAAGCTTTTCGGAAGCTCTTCGACACCTTCTTCGGCAACACCGAGATGCGGGTACCCTTTCCCTTTCTTCTTTTTCTTCCATCAAATGACTCCGTCTTTCTGCGTGAAATAGAAATAACCTTTTTAAGTTTCAAATTTTGTGTACTAAACTGTATTTGTTTCGGTGATCTGGTTCAGGTTGTGATGCTTGGTCTTGACGCTGCTGGCAAAACAACTATACTCTACAAGCTGCACATTGGTGAAGTTCTATCTACTGTTCCTACAATTGGTAGGCCTTGTTCTGCAACCTCTCATCACTATCTCTTTTATTTGCTAATTTCTATAACAAGTTCTTGGTGTTAAGGCTAACTAAGTTATTTCTGTCTTGATAGCCTAACGATTTTGAGTAATATTCTAATTTTGCTGTGTCTCTATGGCTAGCTCTGAAGATGGATGTGTTGATTTGAATTTCGTAGTGATAGTTGTTGTATATTTATATTAATATATGACTTTATATTCCTTTGCAGGTTTCAATGTGGAGAAAGTTCAGTATAAGAATGTTGTATTCACAGTTTGGGATGTTGGAGGACAAGAGAAATTAAGGCCACTTTGGAGGCACTATTTCAACAACACAGACGGTCTAGTATGAATTAATTTCCACGCTTTTATCTTGGTGAATAGAAAAGTTATGCTGTGCTGTTTGTTTTGTGAAATTTTCCTTTTTACACCATCATTAATCTGCCCAATAGGACTGGAAAGAAAGGTCCATGGGCTTACGGTAGCAAGGTTGATATTTATGTGCTGATGTGTGCATTTATGTAGATTTATGTTGTTGATAGTCTGGACCGTGAGAGAATTGGTCAAGCAAAGCAGGAATTTCAGGTGAAAAAATAAAAATTCATATATATATATATAACCATGTTGTTCTGAACAAAATTTGAACTTATTCATGGGTTACTTGCAGGCAATCATAAATGACCCATTTATGCTCAATAGTATCATCTTGGTGTTTGCTAACAAACAGGACCTGGTATGTCTTTGTTACTTTTTTATCTGTGTTCTTTCAGCTGAATGACTTGACATTAAGGTTATCTCTGTGACTGAAGATCAAATAGGAGTCAAAGCATGTAAATTGGTCTGCATATTGACATTGCTTACTGAATATACTAAGAATGTGGAGATTATGCTATTTTAGCTTTTATAGAATGTAATAATGCAGATAACTTAGTCTTTATATCACTAAATTCATTGAAATAATTAAAATTTTACTTCTATCTTGAATCTTTGTGTTGGATATAAAACATTTCATAGGCTCACTTGCATCTAATAGCTTAAGCTCTTAGGGTGATTTGATTGTTTGGATGAGTATCTAAGCCTCTTTGAACATGTGGTCAGAAGGTTAATCCAAGCTGTATCCATTCTTCACAATTAAATTTCACCTGTGTAAAAGTGGGCCTCTTGTGCTTTGTGCATGTTTCAAGCCCAAAAAGATTTTGCTGAGGGGCCATGTAAGAGTTATAAAATTGTTTATAGGCATGTAACTAACTGCCCTGAAAGATCACCTCTTGATCTTTAGCGATATCCCAACGGTCATAAAGGTAACCAGAAGTAAAACCACAAGGTCCTTATTCATTCTCCAAATAGTTGTCCTGATTTCCTCTCCTTCAAAGGGTCTGACTTTCTCCTGCCAACTTGTCTTCTCATGAATAATGGCACGCCAATCTAAATCCTTAATGAAAGGTCTAGATGAATTCTCTGCCACTCAAGTATAATCTGCAATTATAGTTTCATCTTGTGTAATGATATAAAACTTCTACGTCTCAATTTGGATGAGTATTTGGAGTCATTTGTGTGGCCTTCTCTCTTCTCCCTGTATTATGAGCAGATAATGATAACTGGATATAATACTATCCCATACATATCATTTGTAGGCTTGTAATTGTTCCTCCACAGTCATGGAGTAACACACATAGACAAATTGATTGATAGAGATATGATATGAAGAGGTTTAAAAAACTTGCAAGATGTGTAGCAAGCTGATGGCCGAACAAAACAAACTTGTGGAATTTTTTTTTTTTTTTAAATTGCAGGATATATACCAAGCAGATGGCTGAAATGAACTTCTGAAATCGTTTTTTCTCTGCTGGTTTTTTGTATTGTGTGTACAATTATTAATATCCCATAAAACTAGCAGACTTGCCGTTGCTGGTTTCTTGAATAAACTACTCTCCTCAAACAATTTTAGCTTTGCCTTGTGCTCAAGTTTGGTTAAGGGTTATAATTGTTAATATTTTCATTTTCTTTTCCAGAGAGGAGCAATGACACCAATGGAAGTATGTGAAGGACTTGGTCTATTTGATCTAAGGAATAGAAAATGGCACATACAAGGCACTTGTGCGCTTAAGGGAGAGGGCCTTTATGAGGGCTTGGACTGGTTGGCTGCAACTCTGAAGGAAAGAAAAGCTGCCGGATACTCTTCAGTGGGAACTTCCTTCTAATTGTCCAGGTTTGAATTGTTTTACTTACTTATATTCATTAGTTACCTTCCTGTTTATCATTCCATTACATTAAATGTTTTGTATACTGCAGGTATTTTGGCCTTCGTCATTGATGAATGTGTAGAGTTTGGCCATTCTCATTCAAGGGCTGTAGAATTGTAATCAAATTTTTTTTTGGGGGGGTTGCATCAGGTTACATCTGAAGCTGATGAAGTATATATAGATCCTTTGAATTTGAGGGTACTTAGATATGTGACTTTGCTACGATGTATACAAGTTTAAGCATGCTGAATTATAACTAATTTGAGACTGGAGAATTCTATTGGCATATTGATGCTCCTCATTAGTCATTACGTGCATGAGTACCGCTCTGGGGTAGTGAATACTGGATCATTATTGGTCCATTCTCCCTTGATTTTCTCCCATCCTGCTCTGTCCTTTTTCTGTGTGTCTGTCGCGTCCAAAATTCTAGCGGGTCTTTCATTTCATTAAAAAAATATGATTCAGACCAAAACATCGGGCGTTTGTCTTGTTGTGATTCCATTTCGGTCGAGTACTTGCAATTACTTTCCTCATTTTGATTTGCATATATATACCGTTCTCATCTATCGGATATTTTCAGAAAAAAGTGAACATCTCTTTTTGCTTCAAAAATATATGCGTCGGTGGCTTACTCCACTAATAATAATTACTCCATCTCTGGCATCAAATATATCAAAACACGTCAAAAGAGTCATTGATGTGAAAATTCAATGTTAAATCATTGTCATTTATTTATTATTAAATGATTAAATTAATAACAATTTTTTGAGGACTAGATGGTGTTTGATCTTTAAAAATCCATCTTCTTGTCTATTTCGTGTAATATACTAATGTCGATGCTGGTTGTATTGAACCCTGTTTTTCTTTGTTGTTTTTGTTTTTGTTATGTTCTTGTTTTTCATTTGGGGGCCTACATTTGTCACTTTAGTTATCCTGGCAGCTGGTGCAGCATGAAGCTCTTGTAGCTCAGTTGGTTAGAGCACCCGTTTAGTAAGCGGGAGGTCTTGAGTTCGACTCTCAACAAGAGCAATTTTTGCCATAATTTATGTATTTTATTGTGTGAAAGAAAATACATATGATCGAAACTTCCAATATCATTACATTCTCACTGAACCCAGCAGCAATGATTCCTAAATACGATTTTCATCCTTTCTCTAAACCCAATAATTAGAAGCCCCGCTCAAAACTATTACATAACTCTCTCTCTGTGTATGTACACAACTATACAATACAATTACAAAATGAATGGGCTAGAATTTGCCGATTTAAGCAATCCGTGAGCTGTGAACAGAGTATCAATTCACCATCTTTCATCTCCTATCCAGTTATTTTTCTCTTTTGGCCCTGTAGGACCTTCCTCACCATACAGCTCCACTGGAAGCTTTCTAAATAAGTTCTCGAATGAATTTCGAAGCCTGAGGGGAAGAGCATTGATTATCTTATCCAGCTCAGTTTTTGAATCATAAACAATTTTGGGGCCCCACTCTCTCATAAACTGCAACCATTGAGGCTCATTGACAACAGCTCCTAGATACTCAGCAGCAACAAGCTCGTATTGAGTACTTGAATCCACATACAAATTACTACGAGTAGCATCATTCCTAATGCCAATCCCAAGCTTTGAAGACCCTTGGATATAGGTTCCAGCATGGGGGAAACTTGCATGTCCACTTTTTGATGAGTAAACGATAGCTTTGTTGCCATCAATATAGTCCAAGTCATGGGCATCCACCCATTTACCACCACTGTGCTGTGAGAAATATATACTCCAGAGCTCTCCAGTGAAGTTGGATATACGAAGTGTAAAATGCTCCCAATCACCCACATGCTCTCCAATCTTGCTAAAAGCTATACTCATAATTCTTCCAAATTTCAGAGTGGAAGGTCCATTGAAGGGGCAAAAAACCCACATCGCAATGTCAGTAAAAGTTCCACCTAGAGCCGGCTTCACATGAACATAAAGTTTTGCACTTTTCAAGTCCCCATGTTTGGCAAAGTCCCTTCGATCATCACTTGGCAAATCTATCCAAAACTCCCCATCATTTGTTCCCCCACCTGGCAAATTTGAGCCAGTTGCATCAATGGCCTCTCCTGCAGACGTGCCCTTTCTGTACAACAGCGCTCCGTTACCGAAGAACCATTCAACAGAAGATGGCAAGTAAACTTCCTCAGGATGAAAGAAAACAGTAGGGCCAAAATGCTCTATGAGTGCATGTACTTGGTGGAGGTTTGGCATTGCTGGTAGCATTGGATTTAAGTTCTTCAAGCATGCAATGGGTAGCTCTTCTCCCATGCTCCAGTAACTACTGCAGAAAAAAGTCCCTACCAAAACTCCTTTCCCCAGCATGCCACGGTCACACGGTCTCAAACTCCATACCCGAAATGGAAACTCCGGAATTACAGAACCAGCATCAAGCATTAGGCGGTAAGTTTCGCAGTTATCAGTGAGGTCAGCACGAACACAACTCATTTCATCCAAATGGGGCTTGTCAGGCTTGTTAGTAACCAAGTAGCCAAGAACCTTGTATCCTTCAGGAGGCTGGGGTACCCAAAAGTAACCACCATCAGTTAAAATTTCCTTACTTCCTGCATTGGAACACCATACCAACGTATAATCAAGGGGATTCCTCAGAGCCGGTAACTTATCATGGTCGCATATGTCATTAGTTTCAGATGAGGAAGCTTCCACTTCCCTAGCCACAAGTACAAAACCACTTAAGGGCTTGTAGCTAGGTTGACAGTAGTGACCAAGAACATGGAACCTATCAGGTATTCCCACAGGCTTATAGAATGCAACAGCTTTTCTAATGTCTACCATATCATTGCTGCTCCAAACAAACTCAAACCCGGTGACCTTGCACACTTCTATCTCACCAAGGTTAATAACTCCCGAAGCAAAACCTTGCCCTGCAATAACAAATACAATTACAGAATGCACTCATCTGGAGACACGACTTGTTCCATTTTTATTTTTTCTTTTCATAGGATTAAGATCTCGCCCCACCTGTCTATCATGGCAAAAACTGCAGTTTCACCCATAAGATAAGCTTTGATTCACGGAAAGAATTGAAGTTTAATTTCAATTCACTAACATTTACATTGACATCTAATTAAATTCTTCCATTTACATGATCCTTCAAAAAGGGGATGTAAAACTCAACTATTTTTACTAAGGTGGTAATATATGTTTGGATGAGTGACAGTCTTTTACCCGAACAGTACGTTAAAATTAAATCCAAAGAATTAAGAATTGATGAATCATAATTGTAAATCATAGTATTAATATTAATTATGAAGATGATAATCAAGTTCAGTGCATATAGATTTAATGACAAGTCAATAGAGGAAATTACACAGTTTGATGGAAAAGACAAGTTTACTTACCTTGAGGCCATTGAGGAAGCGTAGAGGGGAGAGAAAAGGTTTGAGTGAGATTGATTCTATTCCTACTTCTCCTATTTGTATTCCACGGAAAGCAGTTACAGTTGAAGCGAGGCATCTGGAGTAACCGTAATAACAGTTGCGGAGACAGAGACACACAAAAATAGAAGAGCCTCAACAGTTGCTGCTTCAAATTCACATTGAGGTTGAGGTTGAGATTGAGGCTTGATCGCTCAAACCTCGCAAAACTCATCATCATGAATCTTCCCCCACCCGCACTCAGTCCTTTAAATTTCAATGTTCATTTAATTTGTGGGGCCCTTTCTCTTTCTCTTTCTCTCTAGATCTCCGTCCATGCTTTGCTTGTTAATTAATTCTTGTCTGTCTCAATTATTGCTTTGCTTTGCTTGTTGCCTTCGCTTGTTTGATTCTCTATGTCCATGTCCATGCGATTCACTGCTTCCTTCTCCGTTACTTTCGTCCCCTACCCTTGTTGCTCTCCTATATTTGAGGCTTACAATTAACCTCGCCCCTTTCCTCTTTGTTCTTTTCTTCTTTTGTTTATTCATTTATTAACTATCAGATCAGATTGTGAGTTCATTTGTTATTACTTTAAGCTTACAAGGAGAATAGATGCAAAGTTTTATGGATTAACCATGAGTTTAGTTGCTATGCGAATTAAAATGTTTGTATTTTTAATATAATGAATAATTGGGTGAAATATTTTTATTAATATAATAATATATAATTAAATATTTATATAAAAAAAATTTATACTAATAATATATATAAATTATATTCATTAAATATTTGATTCCCTTACTTTACTCTAGTTGTATTAATAATAATCTTACTCATTTATTATTATTTAATATATTATAACTAACAAGGCAGAGGTATAGGCAGCTGAAAGAAGTATCTATATATTACTTGACTATATTTTTTTAATAAAATTTTCTTCAATAAAAAATATCTATAAGAAGTAAAAAAAAAAAAGAAAAAATTATTTTTGTTACTAACATTTAGTTAATAAAAGTGATTTATTATTTATTTTTCTTAAATAATGTATCAAATATCAAGTTATTCCGAATGAAAAAATAAAATAAAATTAGTAAAAATTTATTCTATAATAATAGTGTAGACCAAAAATAAAAAAAGGTATATTCCCTTCGTTATTACACCTTAATTCAGTTTATAAATAATCTTTTTATTAGTCTAATTATTAACGCTAATTATTTTAAATTAAGATTGTGAAAAGAATTTAACTTAAAAAAAAATCTTATTAATTAAAAAAGTCTCATGACTCAATTTTCATGTTAAATTCATAACTTATTTAATGTAAGATTCATATCTGTATTGAATTTATCTAAAAATATAAACAATCAAAGTTGGGTTGGATTTTCCTATAATTATTGTGTGCTTAGATTAATTATGAATATCAACATATTTAAATTAGTTTTCATTCACTGACATACTAAGTTCTAAATATTATGATGTTTTATCAATTAATGCATCTCACAACTATTAAAATTTAAAATTTACGATTACTAATATAATATTTAACGGAATCTATATAATATACCAATAAAATAATTAATAAATGATTAAACTATACAGTAATGCAAATAATATTCTATCTATAATATTCATCATTAATTTCTTTAAGTTTTCTACAAATAAGCAAAAGTTTTCTTTCGTGCATTCATATAAGCAAAAGTTTAAATAAGAGAAGACTTAATTTATTTTGAAAAACGGAGCAAATTAAAACATTATTATGCCTTTCTTAATGTAAAAATAATTGTAAGTTAATATATAATCACATTTCTTTGTATTCATTTATGTATCTATAATTATTTGTTCTTTTTAAATCTTATTATTTAAGATTCTTGTTGCATACTAATTTATCCCGGCGAACAATGATTGTAATAATATAGACAATTAATAATCATCATAAAATCACGAAAATACATGGATGCAGCCATGTAGGTGACGTGGGCTAACTCTTTTTGCTCTCTTTACTAAGAAACAAAGACAGATTTTTATATTTTTTTTGGCATGTTAAGCAGATTTTTGGATTTTATTGAATTAACACCTCTCATAATTTCTCACAGAATTCAAAAATATTTTTCAAAGAATCTGCTAAAATTGAATTAATATCTCCGCGCCCGTTGTTTATTTACTATATTATTTTTTAAAAAATATTTAAATAAAATAGAAACTTTTTAGTTTTCACAATCGCTCCTGCTCATGTGCGAGTTTTTTATCCACTACGAAGGAGCGTTGCTGAGGTGCACAAAAAGACAAAACCAGATATCAATGATGAAAATCACCTCTCACCACCACCAACCATGACCATGGATTCCAATTCCCTGACCTTCTCAACCCTTCCTCTTTTTTCCAACCACTCATTTTCTTTCTCTTTTTCTCTCTCACTCTCAAAATAACTGCCACCATCACTACACTAACTAACTAACCTGCAGTGCAGTCCACACAGCATGAGCATGAGCATGAGCATCATGCTCTCATGCCAACGCTCTACCATGTTAGCTCACAAGACTTGTCCATTTCTTCACAGATTCAGATTCAAACCTCACCGTTCCAGATTTCGCTGTTTGCTCGATCAAATTACCGTTTCGTCCTCAGTTCTTACCTCCGAAAATGTAATCGCCGCTGCAGCGAAAGCTGCCAGCACCTCCGCCTCCCTCCACGGCGCCGTCTCCTCCGCCATCACGCAGGTCGCCGTCACCGCCGTCGCAATTGCCTCCGGAGCTTGTCTCTCCACCAAGGTTGATTTCTTGTGGCCCAAATTGGAGGAACAACCAGGTTTTATGCTTATTAGCCTTCTTCTTCTTCTTCTGATTTATTCTCTTTTATTGCTTCGCTGCTTTTGCTCAGTCATCACTTGAACTTGAGAGGTTGGTACGCTGGTTCTGATTCAAGAGACTCACTATATGATTTTGTGGTGCTACGTGAAGACTCGCTCATTATTTGATTTTCCTTCAAGCGTTTGTGGATTGAAGATTTTGGTGTTAGATAATATAGATAGAGTCGTTTGTGATTTTTTTTTTTTTCTGTTTTTGGATTTTTCCTTTGTAACAAAACACGCTCGAGAAGTATAGAATACTATTCAGTAGCATCAAGTACTGCTGAGATTGAATGTAATGTACAATCAGTAGTTTCTACTGCTGGTTCTTTCATTGCATGAGAAGGTGTGCTAACAATTTTTTAAAAAACATTTACCATAACTTCATGTGTTAACAGAAGTGAACTAATATCATGCAGGTACCGTTATGCAGGATGGAGTAGAAATTACTGGCTACCCTATATTTAATGATCCAAAGGTTTAACATTATCTCTACTTGCACTATGACTAATATGTTACCTTGTTACATTATTAAAATACCTACTGTGTGAAGGCAGGTACAGAAGGCTATAGCATTTGCAAGAAAAGCGCACCGTGGCCAAATCCGGAAGACAGGAGACCCTTACTTAACACACTGTATCCATACGGGAAGAATTTTGGCAGCGTTGGTTCCACCAAGTGGTAAACGAGTATGAACTCCTCTGATTAGTTGTTAAAGCTTCATAATAACTGGATTTGTTATCTATACGAAACTAACATTTTTATATTTTTTAGCTGTATCTACTTAGTCTCAAAGATGTTTCTTGCGCATCTCCATTTCCAAATTGATTGAAAAAGAACCTGAAAATACTGTTTTTCCTCGTACCAGGTTTAAGTATCCTTTCCATATCCTTTGATGTTGCTGAACCAGCTAAATTTAACCTATACTTATTCTGAACCGCATTTGGTATAAAACTATTATGCAACACTCGTTAAATTTTACGTTACTTTTAGCTTGTGTGTAAGATCTAAGGTGCATGCATTGCATGTCAGAAAATGTTTCCATTTAACTGTTCCTTTGTTTGAGATCTTGGTATTCTTTGTTTCAGGCTGTTGACACAGTCGTGGCTGGTATTTTACATGATGTGGTTGATGACACTTGCCAAAGTCTGCAGGACATTGAGGAAGAGTTTGGTGATGATGTGCTCAAGTTGGTAGCCGGTGTTTCAAGGTTAAGTTATATAAATCAGGTATTATAAAGAGTGAAGAATGTCTTTCTAATACCTTTTTATCTTGAAGGAAGTGGCACATTATAGTTTTCCATTTTTAGCTAATTGTTAGATTTCAGTTTGCTGCACACCTTGATAGAGGATGAAATGAAGAGAATGGTTTTATATGGTGTTAATGTAAAGCATTCAGTATACCTTCTTAGTCTTAAGTTTTTGGGTTGTATTGGTCCTTGACATCGTAGTAGAGCCTCTATTACCAATTATTAGAAGTTTGATTCTTGTTGCTCCATTCTTCATAATTAAAGTAAATTTCAGCGCAAGGGACACTGACCCTGTAAACCATTTCCGATTATGCACCTAATAACTGCACCAACTCACTGACCCTGTAAACCATTTCCGAGTATGCACCTAATAAAGTATGCACCTAATAACTGCATTACCTCACTGGCCCTCTAAACCATTTCCGAGTATGCACCTAATAACTGCATTACCTTTTGCAGCTGTTACGCAGACATCGAAGGGTAAATGAGAACCAAGGTGTCCTTGGCCAAGAAGAGGTATAGAATCTGAATTTGACATATGTTTCAAATTTCAATTATCTAGTGAGACTCTAAAGCATACTTGAGTGTTATGTTAGTAATTAGTAACAAGATATAACCTAAAGAATGCCTGCCGGACATAGGTTTAATCAATGCAAAGATCAATATGCGAAGTGAAGAATGTATTATATTTACCTTTTTCTGTATTGTGGATATTTGACACTTTTCCTTATAGAAGCTTGAGGTTGGGTCAATTTTATTAGAATCTGTTTAATTATATAGCAATAATCTTACGCAAAGGAGGTTGGTGCAGTAACTTTTTTCTGTCATTATAATGCATTTGATAGTTCGTCAAGGTAATATTGAAACTATATACCTTTTGAAGGTTTTAAAATATAAAATATATTGGGCGGTGGAATTAGCTGTAGAGAATTTTCTGATGTGTTGCATTCTTAATCTATCAGGCCAGTAATTTACGAGTGATGCTTTTGGGCATGGTTGATGATCCACGTGTTGTGCTTATCAAGCTTGCAGATCGTCTTCACAACATGAGAACTATGTATTGACTCAGATCTTCTTACATTTTCTTTTTTGCTTGTATGCCTCATTAATGCTGATCTTCTTCTTTTTTTTTTTTTTGTCCTTCAGTTTATGTGTAGCCCGCTTATTCTTCCACGATGAAGGATTTAATTTTTTATGCTTTCTCAATCCTTTATGGTTATTAGCTGTAAAACTTTACTTCCTTGTTATAAAAGCCATCTTTAACCAATAACCTTTTAAGCCATACAATGCTTTGAGTGTTTTGGCTAAACACTTTACAATTTTAGGTAACTTGCGATGGGCATTTTAGTGTGTGACAATCTATGCTTTGCAGTTATGCTCTGCCATTGCACAAGGCTCAAGCTGTTGCAGAGGAGACCTTAATTATCTGGTGTTCACTTGCTTCAAGATTGGGTCTATGGGCGTTGAAAGCTGAACTGGAAGATCTCTGTTTTGCTGTTCTTCAGGTCTTCTAATAGTTTCTGTGTTTCTTTTGCGTTGAGGGTCATCAATTATATTGGTGTAGTGATGTGAGAAAATGAAAAAAACAAAACAGAACAAACATATTAAAGCAGTAAAGGTCTCCAATCCTTTGGCGTATCTGCCCACCCTTAAAGGGATTGTATGTTGCGCACCAAAGAGAGACCTGAAAGGTTTTCTTGTCCTGAAGTACTTAAAAGCTTTTTGTGCATAACTTAAACATTTTAAGTGTTTATGAAACATTAATAAGCTCATATTCTTTACTCAAAAGTGAGTTCTAGCTGTTGAGAATATATTTTAACTATTTGCTATCCCTGAATATTTTTATCTTCTTTTGTTTACATCGGAAGTGGATGATTGTAAGAAGTTACAATATTTCATTCCTGCTTCTGGATATAAACTGCAATGGAATAAGTACTATCAAGATGACCTGACTTTGGCATTAGTACATTTAATTCACGTGAATACATCTGTGTTTGTATCTGTGCCTTGCTACCAGCCTCAAACTTTTGAAAAGATGCGAGCTGATCTGGCTTCCTTGTGGAGTCCTACTAACAAAACAGTAAATCCGAGAAAATTCTCTGTAAAAGGCAACTTGATACCTGTGGTCGAGAAGAGTTCTACTTCTTTCTACAATGAATCCTTGACATTCAATGAGGATGTCTCAAGTATGAAGGTAAGAAATTTTGTTGCAAGTTTCATTTTACTCGTTTGCAACTTTGTATGTATGGTCACGACATGTGATCGAGTGCTGCTTTATGGTCCTTTGGTAGTTGCTTTACGGGTTACGCTGTTGCTTATTGCAACCCTAACAATTCACCGGAAAATGCTTCTTTGGAGACTGACTCCATAATATGTAGGAGCAAAAATGATTAAACTACTATACTGTTTGTTTGTATTAGTACTTCTGTCTTGTTTGCACATGATGAAGTTCAGAATATGCTGAGATAAAATTTTTAAGCGAGATGGGCGAGGGATGGGTGGGGGGATTGAAGGGAGACCGAAAGCACATGAAATGATGTTACTTTTAATTGCTCTTATTATCCTTCACGCTACACATGAAAAATTGAATAAATTCAAAGTTACACAGAAGGCTGATCAATCGCATATTTTTAGTCCTTATGATTAACCACATCTGGTTCCAAGTAATTTACGGTTGCGGAAAGTTTATAAAAGATATTTAGGTGGCTATCTGAAGTGATTCTTTGGCAAGCTTTTTTTCCTGATGTCTGATGTGTTCATGATTCATAGTTCGTAAGTAATAACTGAGGCAACATTCCATCTTCATTGTTTGACCATGTCCAGGGGCCAAGGATGAGAACAGATTTTTCGGTTCTAATCGCACCACTAAATTTTCTTTACTTTCAGGATCTTTTGGAAGCTGTAGTCCCATTTGATATATTGTTAGATCGGAGAAAACGGGCTAACTTTCTCCGTAGTATTGAGAATAATCTGGAGACATGCATGAAACCGAAGGTTGTTCAAGATGCTGGGTTAGCTTTGGCATCATTGGTAATTTGTGAGGAAGCACTTGAGCGAGAATTGATTATATCAGCTTCGTATGTTCTTGTCCATTATCATTTGCCGCTTTTACATTCTAGTCCATGGGTACATGCTTTCTTTATCTTGGTGTCTGATGAACCATTGTATATTTGCTAAGTGCTATGGTATATTCAATTTTGTAGTTCTTAAAAGTAGCGTTTCCTTCTGTGTTTGCAGTTACGTTCCAGGAATGGAAGTGACATTATCAAGCCGATTAAAAAGCCTTTATAGTTTATATAGCAAGGTATTGGCAAGTTCACATCTTGACTTTTGAAATAAGAATGTACGGCCAGGTGCTTTAGCTATGCTCTTTCTACAATCATTAGCATCCAAGCACAAATTGTGTATCGCATAATGCAATTTCTTGGCCCATCTACTTTTAGAATATTCCATCTCATCTGGCAATGAAAAAGCTAAGTAAAAGCAAAATTAGTGAATGGAAGTGACTAACTGCAGGGGTTTTCTAATGATTAGTTTCAATATTCCTTTTAAAATACTATGTTCTTCATTCATCTTGATAGCATAATTTTATACAGCTAGCCTTAAATGGTTTTCTAGCTCACTAATTATGTGGACATCGTTTTTTACTAATTAATTTAATGGTCAAATTCATGATTGTATGTTGTGCAGATGAAACGAAAGGATATAAGCATTGATAAAGTATATGATGCACGTGCATTAAGAGTAGTTGTGGGAGACAAAAATGGAACTTTACATGGACCTGCAATTCAGTGTTGCTACAGTCTTCTCGACATTGTACACAGGTATATAAATGCCAAATTTCAGTCTTTTCTCAATCATATATGCTGAATACAAGCATTTCTGTGAAGATATATAAGCTTATGAATGCGTATAATTTTCTTGGCTAAAAAATTGCCCATTTTTGCAGTGCTATGTATTGTGTAGGTTCTTTCTTTTTTTAATAAGTAAAGAAATTCATTCGAGAATAGAAAGAAAGAAGCACAGGAGAAGAGGAGAAAAATATATCCTCTTAGACATGAATCAATGAGAAAACACACCGATTGAAAATATCCTCTTATATTTTCCTTTCTTTTTTCCTTTTCAGTTAGTCTGGACTGAGTTGGGTGGGTATAAACTTATGTGCTCATTGTCTTCATTCTTTAGTAGTGGAAGACTTGATCAGTTGTATGCATCTTTTTGACTTCATTAACTGTGTTGACCCTGATAATGTCTTCTAAATGATATGGGTCATACAGGCTTTGGATTCCCATAGATGGTGAATTTGATGACTACATCATTAATCCAAAGCCTAGTGGCTATCAGGTTAGGCTTTCTTGTTCATATTTTCATGAAATAAAATTAAATGATCATATTATTAGCTAATCGTAATAATAATGCTCGTGATTGTATTGCAGTCCTTGCACACTGCTGTACAAGGTCCTGATAACTCACCTCTAGAAGTACAAATAAGAACCCAGGTGCCAAATTATTTTTACATATGTTGCTGAGGTTACTTGTTTATTCTTTAGTTCTTGATGTTTCTTAATCATTGTGCTTACTAGAGGATGCATGAGTATGCTGAACATGGACTTGCTGCACATTGGCTTTATAAGGAAACTGGATATCCTTTTTCAACAGTAGACAGCATGGATGAACCTGAAACTGAAGCATCCTATTTCTCCAAAGATATAGATGACGGAAATTCTTCAGATATTTTATTAAGGAAATATAAGTCATTGAAACCTGGTCATCCAGTCCTCAGAGTTGAAGGAAGTCACTTAGTTGCTGCTGTTATCATTAGGTACATAACACTTTTTCATATCTAATGGATGTTGAGTCATGAAGCTGACAATACTAATTGTGGCTCATGCATTTTCACCACCTTTTCAGTGTAGAGAAGGATGAAAGAGAATTGCTAGTTGCTGTCAGCTTTGGGCTTGCAGCTTCTGAAGCAGTAGCTGACAGAAGATCTTCTTTCCAGATTAAGCGATGGGAAGCTTATGCACGACTATACAAAAAGGTTTGCCACTTAGTGTATATTGATGTAATTTGAGTATAGATGGCTTTGGATGAGTGGTTCATGGACGGGACTTGAATTGACTGGTTTCACTTACTGAGAAGGCAATGCCCCTAGATGAATTACTATATGGTAGTTAAGCTTGCTCAATAGCTTCCTATATGCCACATTTCTGCTTTTCCCTCTCCACTTCCGGCCTATGCAGTTGTGTCATCTTTTCCTTTATAGTTTATTTTAAATCTCCTGACAGGTTGCTTATCGTTGACCTGCTTTAGGTGTGTGATGAATGGTGGTTTGAACCAGGACATGGGGATTGGTGTACTTGTTTGGAGAAGTACACACTATGTCGAGATGGTATGTATCACAAGGTATGTTTTTTCTGAGCAGTCGAGAATGTAAACTTATATACTTAAATGTTAGTGTTCAGTCCTTTTGTTTATCAACAATGTCTTTTTCATAAAATAAGAATTTTATTACAATGAAGAGAAGAAGAATACAAAGAGATCCTCTTTATAAGAACAAGAACAAACGAGAAAAACACTATCAATGAAGCAGAGTATTACAATCTCTCAACATATTTGAAAGGGAAATTCTTTGATGAAAAATCACATGCTTTACATCAAATAAAGGTCAAATACCTAATCTTATCTCACAAGATTTGCTTGTCCGAAAATCTGTAATTAAGGATGCGAGAATTACACTCCAACCAAATACACCAAACAATGGCATAGACTGCATACTGCCACAAAGATTTGGCTTCTTTCCTTTTCCCAAATCCAGCAATTTTTTCTTGTTTAGGTGTGTATATTTTTCCTTTCACACTAACTGTATTCTAGTTCATTATGACGGAGAAACTACATACATTTTGATTTTGGAAACTCTTCTGCTAAGTCAGATTTTGAAGGCTTAGCATTGACTACTGGTAATCCAGAAAAACTGTGTCAGAGAACTTATTTTCTTAATATTGTTTAGCAGATAATATATAAGCATTGGAAACTTCAATTCAGAAAGAAACGATTCTTGTCCTCTGATGATCAAGAAAAATCAAATTTCAACCACACGAAGAGTGTGAATATTTTAGAACTAAAATAAAATTACCTTCCTGTACTAAGATACTGGCATAATTATATTCTTTCTCGTTTTATTGTTACCTTGTCAAAGGGAATTCTCTTGCTTTTAGAGATAATGGTTCATGCTAGTTAGTCTGTATGACATTATAAATGCTATAAGATGGATAAATTCATTATTTTCGAAACATGGAAATTTTGGGCAGATTTTAAGCATCGAAATGAAATACATGGGCGTATTTGATGCTTAATAAATCATGCTGACTCTTTCAATTTCTGGTTTTCTTAGCCTCTTAGGCCCATAATGGGGTTGTAAATTATCAGACTGCTACTGAAGAACTTCATACAATTGTTTGCTTTTATTTGCAGCAAGACCAATTTGGGCGCCTATTGCCAACATTCATCCAGGTTATCAATTTCACTGAGCAAGAAGAATCTGAATATTGGACTGTAGTGTCTGCTGTGCTCGAGGGTAAGGAGGTGGATTGTATTACATCTCGGTCAAAATTTGACTTGGTTGTTTCAACTTCTGGGGAAGCTAGCATCAATAACAAGGTTTTTCAGCAACGAACTTGCCTCTCTTATTTACATTGTGCCAATGGAAATTGCTTCTCGATGTTCACTTCTCTTTCTTTTCATGTCAAAAATCATTGTCTGAGCTTTAATCATTCAAAGAACTGGTCACTTGACGGGAATAAATTTGTCATTGTCATTGACCATTCACATGCTGAAAATTTGTCGACCCGGATGTTGCAGATCATTGTTTATATTTTTTGTTGTAATTCTAGTTGCAAATTTGAAAATTTAAATGCTTAAAAGGGTAGAAATCAATTTGTCTAATGTGCATAATTGGGCCTAAATGCAGGAATGAAATGAAAGTATTTAGTTCGTCTACCACCATGCAGATTGAAAGTTGATATTTTATTTTAGTCTTCTTTCGTTATTCCATTAGATATATGAAATGTCTATGAGTGTTTCAGTGACTTTGTATATATCTTTTAGGTACATCTTTTGAGAACAATGCTTTCGTGGGAAGAGCAATTGCGCTCTGAAGTAAGTATCAAGCAAACAAGGCATGGTGCAAAGCTTTGTGATCTTTCTGGTTCTCCTAACCTTGGAGAAGTGGTAATTATATGTTGGCCTCATGGTGAAATTATGAGGTTAAAAGCCGGTAGCACTGCTGCTGATGCTGCTCAAAGAGTTGGTTTGGAGGGAAAGCTGGTTTTGATTAATGGCCAGTTAGTACTGCCCAATACCGAGCTCAAAGATGGCGATGTTGTTGAAGTAAGAATCTAAATCATTCTTTCACAAATTGAAAAAGAAAAAGTGTAAATAGTTATTCATGTGTTGTATGTGGTTAAAGTAGATGGGGCAGAAATAGGCAGGTTCTTTTTAAAAAAATAAATAAAAATAGGTTGGGGATTTTTTGTTAAATCATGTACTTTTAAACAAATGTTGAACTTAATTCCAAAAATATGCTCGATAACCACATTTGCTATCGTATAATTCCATTTTTCTTGTTGGATGTGGCTATTGTATAATTGCTTTGTGGTTATTTAGGTTATACGTGTGGTTATTATCATATTTGGTTAATTAGCCTCACTTTTTGTGGTTGTTGACCACACGTGTGGCGTTGTGGAGTTGAGTTTTAAACCACTGCATCGTAAGATTTTTGCCGGAGCTTCAATAATTTTTATCGAAAGTCCTTGGAAGAAGAAGAAGGGCCATGCTATGGAAAATGCAGTGTTCATCTTACTGTAATAGTTAATCATTTTTTTTTACACTGTTTGAAGTGGGATTACTCGGAGGAGGAGGACTAACTAAATTTCCTGCTTGTTTATTGGCCACCCTACATGGTTTATACTTCACCTGCTTGCGGATGAACTTTAAAATTTCGAATGTACCAGAAGTGAAAATAATCTATCAAAATTATATAACCAAAATGATAGAATTTATTAGATGAACAGATTTGGTAACAATTGAAATTACAATCAAACTAAGAATCATCAAAATTTTAGAAGTTACATGCAGTCTTAGAATGGAGGATAGCCAATGGACACAAACCAAAGTTTGGACCCCATAACAGAAACACAACCAAAAATTACTCTATGTACCACATCCTTAGTGGCATCAAAACCATAGTCTGTTCTCACAGTTCAGCCACCATTCTCGATGACTCCAGCTGTCATCCGGTTCTCTGGCAGCACCTGTAGTGCAGGTCTTTTCCCATCCACTTCCTGCACACGTTGAGAATGAAGAATGTTACTAAAACACAGTTAATCACTCAAATTTTGACAGGTTGCAAGAATTAAAGAAATTCAGCTTCACCTTTGCAAAATTATTCTTGCTGTTGGTTTTGCAATCCAGTGTTAAGTTCTTTAGCATCTTCTTGAGCTCCCGTATACTCAGATTTTCATACATGCTTGTGTTTTCCTTATAAATTGCGTCTCCCTGAATGCGTTCGTCTGCAACATCCTTTGGTCTTGATTGTGCTGGACAATGGGATTCCCCCTTTAGTTGCTCATAGATCGGAGCAAATGTATTAGCGGAAAGCCTGACTTCATCTTTTTTACCGATGGAGATTCCAGTACCTGAACTTTTCTCGTGCTTCATAGTCTCCACTGAAATACTAGATTCCTGTTTTGGGATGGCAATTTCTTCTGGAATAACATCATCGTCAACCAGTGTGTTGGCGTTACAACTTAGCAAGGACATTGAAGTATCAGATATCTCTGTAGAGTCACTGCCACCATGGTTAGCAGTGCTGCACTCAACTAATTCCTTTAGGCTTATTGAATCATTGTATACAGATGACACAGAACGTGAGCCAGCAATATCTTGGTCAGTAGCCTCCATAGAAGCATCATCAGGTACATCAATAGACAAAGCAGTAACATCAACACGGAAAGCAGCAACATCTTGATCAGTAACATCAACAGAGAAAGCAGGCACATCTTGATCAGTAGCCTCCATGGAAGCATCTTCAGCTTCAACAGACAAAGCAGATATCTCTGCAGAGTCATTGCCATCATCATGCTTATCAGTGTTGCAGGCAATAGATCCCTCTAGGATTACTGAATTATTGCTTACAGAGGACGTGGGAAGTGAATCAGCAATATCTTGGTCAGTAGCCGTCAAAGAAGCATTAGTAGCCACCTCAACATTTAAAGCAGCAGCATCTTGATCAATAACCTCGGTAGAAGCATCTTCAGATACCTCATTAGACAAGGCAGATATCTCTGCAGGGTCATTGCCACCTTGGTTACCTGTCTTGTTTACATTATCTTGGCCGGTAACCTCCATAGAAGCATCATCAGGTATCTCAACTGACGAACTGAAAGCAACAACACCATGATTAGTAATCTCCATAGAAGCTTCTTCGGATACCTCAATAGTTGCATCTTGCTTGGTTTTTGGACAAATCTTATTTTCTTGTTCCGTAGAATCACAGGAATCCTCAAGTTCAAATAGCAGCCCGGTTTCTGCAAAGTGATCAACATGAAAACTGAGAGGACTTCACTGAAGCACATCAATCATGAATGGGGGGATCATTGCACACTAATTGACCACAATAAGTAACATTTGTTAAATGAAAGCAGAACATACCAGCTTCATTATTTGCATGCACTGCCTTCCCTACTGGCTTGTCACAAACTTCATTTGAATCATTATGTGTCTCAAAACTTCCTTCCAATTTCAAATTTGAATCTTCTGGTTCAGCCGGCAAACTAACTCCAACAGCATTTTCCGACCTGTAACCTAATTCATATTTGGTGTTCTTTTCTTGGGAGGTAACTTCCAATTCGTCGGTTTTCTCTGAAACCACAATTGATAATGTCAGCAAACTAGGCACATTATGGACTCTGCCAATTTAGTTGAATAAGACAAGTCACATGAACACAACACAATAAGGCTAATAAAATGATCCAACATACTTTCTTCAGTCTCGGCTGAAATTTCTGTTTTCTGATAGACTTTACTGATATCTTCAGAAACATCATCAATCTTCACACGTCCTATGTCTTCAGTCTCCAATAAGTTCATCCTAGACATGTTCTTCTCCAACAATCTCATCGACCTCCTCGTGTTATATGCTCTTGTCCTAGTGGTTGGAGCTGCAGGAGTTGTGGGCACATCGGTCGGCTTTCCTTGGCCTCCGTTCTTCTCATCTTCTGGCATCTGAGCTTCCTTCTTTCTTTGAGTAGAAATCGAAGGAGCTCTTCTCCTGCGGCTTGGCATTGCTGGAGTTACAGGGCCATTGACATCTTTCCTTCTAGTTGAGGTTCTCGAAGCCGTACGATGAACATCTGGGGTTCCATCCACCTTCTCCTCTTGGAATTGCTCTGCATCAGCTTCCACTGGATTCAAAATTTCATCCAACCCTTCAACCTATAACAATTGAAAGAATGTTACTTCAACCATTGAGACTAATTTATCAACAACGAAAAATACTGAATTGAGATGAAGATAAATCATCAAAGAATGATTTGCGGAGGTCCCATTTTTATCTTTGAAGATTCTGATCACCCCCCAGATCAATGATAATGAACTAGGTACAAAAATGATCATCAAAGAAGCAAAAAGAACATGTGGGTTGCAGCAAAACAAAGAAGAGAACGTTACTTGGTGAACGGCGGCGAGGGCTTCAGCCATGGCTATGTTGGTGATATTAGCAGGGATCTTGTTCTTCTTGCAGAGGGCCTGCAGCTGCTTCCTTGAGAGCTTGTAGAAATCCATGCTTGATCAAATCAAATAAAATCAAAAACAAAACAAGATGTTTTGGATTTTGACAATTTGTTTGTTCTGCCAATGAGCTAATAGAGTGTGTGATATGGAGGGAATGGGCGTGGGTATTTGTAGATGTTTTACAGTGTGTGGCGGTAGAAGAAACCCTAGAAAATGTGACCGTTGGAGCCGCCTCAATTTGAATTTCGTTTATGGGCTAAGCCAAATTATTTTTCTCATGCTTTCTTTGGTAAGCTTTCAATGTTTGAAGAATTTATCAAGACAAACGGGATTTGGATCCGATTCAATTCATCAAATGACGTGAGTAATGAATTTTTATTTTTTCCCAGATTTTCATGATAGTCACTAAAGTCCATAGTAGTCACAAGATGAATGAAAAATAAAAAGAATTATTATTTTCTTTCGCATTTGAATATATCATCATCGGATCATGATAAAAGTAACTTATCACATCATTATTATATCTTCATCGTTAGTATCAATCATTTGTAATAAATATTAAATTTATTTTTAAAGTAAATTTTTTAAAAAACATCGGGATAAAAACAATGTTATATCACATTTCTCACCGTACATATGAAAGCAAATATCCAGATGCTTAAGTTTGAAACTGATAAACAAGAAGATTCACATTGTAAGTCATAGGTAAAAGTTAAATGTCATTTTAGGTTGTATTCGATGTGTGATTATTTTTGTTTTTAAAATTTTTTAAATATGATTACATAATATGATATATAAAAAGTTCATAATCTTGATATATCAGATTACAATATAGCAATGCTGAATTGGTGGGACTTTTAAGTTTTTCAAGTATTATTCCTAAAAATTATATGAATAATTAGAAATACTATAAATCTAACTTTTTTATACTAAAATTGTTAAGATGAAAACAAGAGTGAGTGCCACTCTAACAATACTCATATGACCGCTTTTTTTTTTTTTTTAGTAACATATTTTTTTTTGTATAAACTATTAATATTTGAAATCCATTAAATCTCAATTAATATGCTTTGAAATAGGTCAGTTTATTATAAAAGTAAAACCTCTCTCAACACTAATTTTTAGCATTTATAAGATTCAAATCTAAAATATTACTTAAAGAGAGAATAAATGTTAAAATAATAATTAGCCATAACCCTCTTTATTTTACAGCCAATGAGTCCATCTAATATTTAAAATATTTAAAAATTAAACTAACCACATACTAAAATTATTTTCAAAAAATGTGAACCATAGCCTATAGAACAAATCAAAATTTGAAAAACACAAACTAATTAGTCTTTATTCCTTATAACTTTCACTGAATTTTTCTTATAAATTTTAATTTTTAATTAAATAATTAAAATAAACATGTATCCCTTTTTTGTTGGTCGATTGCCTTCTAACATGCTTAAGTTTAGATTGTAGATTTATTTCATTTTTCTTTCTCATTTTGTAGTTGATACTCGATATTGATACAAGCTTTACTTTTTTGTTAACAGTTTCAGTGCTAATTATATTTTTTATTTTTATTTTTATTTTTTTGGCGGGTGTTTGATTATTGTTAATATGATGGTCTTGCCATGTGTATTAATTCATGCAGCTTTCCTTCGTACTTTAATGTAAGTCATCTCGTCAATCTTGAAATAAGCAACAAAATAGACATGCTTCCTGCTGAATGATATTATGTTTACATGCAAACGATGTTTAACTTATTAAATTGCATCGACCTTCTGTCCGTAAGCAGACATTCCAAGTCAACGTAGCTTTCACTCACTTAAAACATCATTCAGTTAAAAATAAGTAAATAACCCTGCTTCGTTTCATAATGGATGACATTAATTAAATACAATATTTTCACTGTTTTCTAATTCATATTTCCAATGAATTTTGAATGACAGACCAAACATCCAAGTATAAAGAATTTCTGGAATTACGTATATCACAAAGCATCCAAACAGTTTGCATGCTTAACAACTGAACAATCCCGTAGGTTAAACGGGCACAGAACAGAATCACATCAAAATCTCCAGTGGGTAGAACACATTCACTCACAAATGGGAGGTTACGTGTCATGGTCTTCACTGAATTCAATTATCAGCTTCTACACCTATAAATTCCCAAATTCTGGAAAAGGAAGGGGGAAAAATAAAGGTGGGGATCATTACCCTGCTGTTCGGCTGGAACAGCTGCTGTAATATTCTCTAATTATCCTTCTAAACAGGCAGGGCTCACAAGTAAAAAATTGTGTCAGATTACTTGAGTCACTTAGAGTTTTTGAGGGAGAAAGAAACATTGCCCCTTCTGTTCCAACTCCAAGGCCCCAAAGCCGGAAGATGGGTTTTTGAGAGCAATGCAAAATGCTCAAGAGACGTTCATATTTCTCAGTCAGATTTCTGTCAAATACTTTGAACACAAGCTGGTTGCTGATGCTGCTGGTGTAACAATTTGCACTCACCCCCTTCGTGGCCATCCTGCTTCAGGACGTCAACATGAAATATTCACGTAAAAACATATATCGTGCTGCAACTCCAGCAATTGATAGCAATTTATTTCACGTGAAGCCTTCCACTACGAAAGTATCTACAAGATTAATCAATTTTTGTAAAAATAAGATGAATAACAGTTAAAAAGTCAGTGTAAAAAATTTTAGAATAGTGACATTATAGAAACCAAGATACCAATAACAAACAAGGTTCACTCAAAAAGACGGAAGTATCATTATCAAAAGCTGATAGAGAAGGCCATAAGTAGGATCAAGATATGTACTTACGGTTCAAGGATCAACACTAATATCATAATCCAACCTTTCTTGAACTGAGTTTATCTCCATGTAGAGTGACTTTCCAGCAATCAACTTGGAATACAAATACAGAAACGTTTTTGGGAACAACTGCAAGTTTATACAAATTTAAAAACATATAAAAATTAAAGAAAAGAGAAAGATCCCTGAGACAGATAAACATCGCAACATCAACTTTAGCCAACAGATCCCACAATTTGTGATGATGAAGGTTCATAATTCTTAATCAACTCATTCACAGTATTGTGAGAGACAGACAAACCTATTAGCAATTATAAGCAAGAGAGAGAAGAGAGAGAGAGAGAGAGGGTGGGGGACGAGAGAGAAAAACCTAAAGGGACAATCAGACAAGACTCAAACCACAGTCAGATTACATTTTATGAGAACCACTCTGATATGGGCTTGTCCTCAGGAAACTGGAAAAATGAAACTGCAAGATTGAAGCCCATCATAGAAAACATCATCTTAGGTTGAACCAAAACTTCTTGGGTCATTTGAAGTTTCAAACTTAAAAGTAGCATTTTTCGTGTTTACAAGCTCCATTTGAATAAAAATTTAGAAATCGTTTAAGAAATGCATGAACAAACAAATCTTTACATTCACAAAGGCATTATGAAATACACGAGTAACAGTTCTGACAAGGCTAGGTCCTGTTTTCATTTGTAAAATGTGGAAGGATTACCTCGGAATTTATTATCTTCAGTAATTATCCCAAACGCTTCTGCAGTTTCACGAATCATGATGCCATAAGTTCCAGTAAAATGGGTGATTTTACACTCCACAACTGCAAAACATAGATGACCAGAGTACAGTCAGTGATAAAAAGCAGATAACTATACAGGAGGTAGAGACTGATTGGCTATACTACTTAATATTTTATTATAGGAGTCTTAAAAGCCCAACTCTTCTACTAAATTGTAAAAATCAAGTGTGTTGAACAATTGACCAGGAGTTTCAATATAATAATTTTCAATATACTAATATTTAACAACACTCATCAGAAAACTTTAAAATTTTGATTTACTTAAGGGCCTAAAACACATTCAATATTCTAGCAACTTATTTTTTCAATTCCTGATGTAGTGTGGGGAATCCAGAGGCAGGGAAGGGATAGGGAGGGTTCAATTCAGGTATCCTTTCTTGAAGAGGAAGACCCAGCACATATCTGTAGCCTGGACCAATCAGCAGCTCATCTTTAATATTGAACTTATTGCCACAACATAAAATGATTGCATGCAACTGCTTCTAATCATAAGCTCTTTCTAAGAACATGAAAAATAGGCTTTGATAATTAAAGCTCAGCAACAAAAGCAATTTTAACACACCTTTTGAAGCGCATAAATGAAAATGCACAATAAGACCTAAGCAGTTCGGGAAAATAAATGCAATAGCCAATTGACAACAAAATAACCGTCCTTATAACCAACATAATTGCTAATACATTGAACAGCTCAAAAGTGACAAGAACAGGGCCAGTTACAAAAACATGTTTTGGCATTTTCGCATTTCTTACAGTCACACCATTCTTCGTGTTCATAAACTCATTGAAAAATAAAAAAGAGAGTGTTCTCAAACCTAAAATAATAGCACCATGTAGATCTGCACCAAGAAGACATTGAGCCAATTGATTTTTCCTGAAATGTTGACAGGTTCATGGTTATAAGAGCTATAAGTGAAGAAGTATAAATGATTGCTGGACAACTTGAAGGTAAGAAACTGTGAAATCAATCAACAGCAAACCAACAGCAAAGAATAAAATAAGTACCCAGTGGATTTAAGAAGCTGCATTATATAGTCTTTCCACATTTCATGCATTGGCTTGAAAATATCAAATCTGTAACCAAAGTGAACAATAATTAGAGAACAGAAAGAAGATCATTACCAATAAAAATAAATAAAAAGGTTGTATAAAACATTATTTGTTCCTAGCTTGAAACTAAGAATCCCCAAAGGACAGGTCAAATGAAAAGATTGTTCAAAACAACAATATAAACTACCACAATCACAGAGCAAAGAGCAATAACAATAAGGACCAACAGGCTCCCAAAGAGTGTAGTTTAGTGGCATCAAACTTACTTACGGAACTCTTGAGGAAGATCTAATGATCCATGTTTTTTATGCTGTTTCATAGACATGTGTTTCTTAGAGCGTTTTGAATGAATTCGTAAAGCCCTTGCTTGAGAACCAGAAGAAAGTGGACGTCCTTGGACATAATTATCAAGAAGGATCCAGTTGTCAATTTTCATGCTTCTAGATCCTTGCATGTACTTTTGGGCTGAATCTCCCTTCTGAAGAAGCTCGTGCAATATGCTATCAATTGAACTTCCTCTTTCAGCAGAAAACTGCAAAATATAAGCCAATAGACAAAAAAATAGGGAGGTCTATCATCTTTGAAATCTCAGGACAAAGAAACTTCAACGTTTAGGTTTAGGTTAGGAACCTTAACAAAGCATCTTTCCACAGTTGCGAATAGTAAAAGGTTGCTTTTAAGATCCATAAATTACACTTTGCATCAAGAATTACTTTTTAGCGTTCAGAGTTCAAAGGATATCAACTATTGACTGTGCAGAATTACAGGGAAAAATTTGATGATAAAATGCTTGAATTAGGTTTTTCATTCTTGTCCATGCCATGAGTTCAAATCAAAGAAGTACCTTGTCATTAGTTGTGAGCAGATTTTCGTTTACAGTGTGAGAAAGTTGGGCATATGCCGGACCACCTTCTTCAATGTCTGCAAACAAACATTAACTTCATTTTGTCAATGCAAATTGAAATTAGAAATTTAATATACAATTGGCAAAGGAAAAGAATATCACACAAAAAGGGTAGCACAAAAATAGAGGTTGTAGTACCTTGCAAAGTGGCATGACCAGAGAAACTGAAATTCCCTAACAACGCAGAATAAAAAGGTATCAGCTAAAATTAGAAGAAGAAAAAAATCACAAAAAGATACAAAATTGGAAGTTGAAATACCTTTCTTGGGTGTGCCAGATGATGGTGGTGGTTTGCCATCATTAGAAGCAGAAGCTGCAGGAATCGATGGTTTCCCATCTTCGTTGATGGTAGTTTTGGTTTTCTTTTCTTTATGGAGAAGCTCCGCTTTGGCAACAGCGAACCTTCTCTCCAAAGCCTCCAATGTGCGTTTCCTCGAATCAGAATATGCAGCCATGGAGACACCTCGTACCTTCAACACTAGGGTATCAGTTCGGTACCTTTTTTTTTTGTGTTGTATGTTTTTTTTGGGGGGGGGGGGGGGTCAAAGGAATTTATTCATAATTAAAATTTGAGCTACTTTTATGAACTTGGGTGGGTTGGGCTTGGCCCATTGGATAGTGGGAGCCTTTGACGCTCCGAAGTGTTGAAAAAATCAAAACGATCCGCAGAATTAGTGGCCCAGCAAATTTTTTTCTCAAAAAAAAAAAATGCTTACCCTCTTGTCGCGCCTTGCGGTGGACCGGTGGGTGGGAAAGGGATGCCCGGAAAATTTGTTCCATTGTATAATGTACAGAGTCCCTTCCACCCATGAACCTCCTTCCTGCTTTACTTCCTTCTTTGGTTATATATATATATAACTTAGCGTGCTTTTTGGTTTTTATTATAATGAGTCTGTCTGTATCAATGTTTGCTCAAGTGTCCATTACCTAGGAGCATTTACCTTTTGTTGGCTATTTAAAGCTAGACTGGCAACCCCGATTTCATAACCAATTCTTGTCTGTTTATTTATATGACTTTTTCTTTTTCTTTCTTTCTTTCTTTTTTTTTTACGCTCTGTATATAAGTCTTCATTCGTGTTGTTCTGGTCCAAGATTGGACATCCTACGCTCTTCTATTTGATGGTTTGTTTGTTAATTTGGTGAATTGATGATTTTTCAGATTAACAGGATTAGAAACTGGAGAATACTTTGTAAGTGATAAAGGGAAATCGCAAAAGAAATGGCAAGAGACTAATAATCTAACACAAACTAGTCTCTAGCTAATAATCAGTAGCTATTTATTCAAACCTCAGGAAGGAATCACTTACATACATTAAATGGTTCTGCAAGCCTTGTAAGGATTTTTGTGTCCGGCTGTCCAGAAACAGGACTTCCTCTCATTTAAGAAGCTAGAGTTGAGCAATCACATACATTAAAGAGTTGTATGGTCTACTGACTCCAGTCAAGAATTCTGGGACAATCTAACAGTTTTCATAGAATTTTCTTA
This sequence comes from Pterocarpus macrocarpus, assembly GCA_031439585.1. Classification (NCBI taxonomy): domain Eukaryota; kingdom Viridiplantae; phylum Streptophyta; class Magnoliopsida; order Fabales; family Fabaceae; genus Pterocarpus; species Pterocarpus macrocarpus. The sequence continues at coordinate 75,387,797 of CM062520.1, read as the reverse complement.
GCCCCATTTATGCTTTGGAGAAGTTCAATCATAGATTAAGCTAACGCATCAAATTAAAAGCTCAAGGTAAGAAATAAAATACTCCACACTTCTGATCCACGACTCTATTTAGCAAGAACAAAGCAGGTGAAGGTCAAAAGACTTGTGAAATTGTAATTTCTTTTAGGAAAGAAAGATGGTTACTAAGATCAAATCATCATTCCACCATAAAAACCACAATCCATAAAATCAATGCTTGATAATTGGTATAACTATTTGTCCACTAGCTTATATGGGATTGACAGAACAAAATTGCCCATATCGAAATATAACAAATAAAAGGGTGTGTATAATCAAATAAATTTAAGACTGCTGGGAAATGGCACTATTAGCAGCCGAAGATACAGAAATTCTCCTTGCGGGACGAGAAGACTTCTTCACATAGGAGGAATTCCACTCCCCACCATCCTGAGCATAGTAGTCCATCGGATAATCTCCACCAAAATCTCTCTTTCCCTTTGCATCTTCTCCGCAGCTACACTTACAGCAAGAATCATCGTTCTTCTGGCAACCTAGACCACCATGTTCACAACCCTGCAGCTTTGGCACAACCGCAGTTTTCTTCTCCCACCAACCAGGTATCAGTCCGAGCGCAATCTCTGCCTCAAAAGGATTAAGCACTGGTTTCTCAAAAGCATCGCCCCAATCAATTGATAACCGAGGACAAGCAATCTGAATCCACGCATCCACAGAGTCCTCAAACAAAGCAATCCTCCCAGGGCTTATCTCAGACATCAAAAACACAGTATAACAAAATCCCTTCTCCCTCATCTTCTTCTCCAACCTGTCCAAAATCTTAGGGTTCCCTTGCCTACCCAAAGTGCCCAAAACAACACCCCAATTACGAGTTTCCCTCGCTCTCAAAATCGCACCTTTCCTAGATTCCTTCATACCCACGTGATCATACTCCTCCAGAAACAACTTCCCCATATAAGGGTCATATCTGAAAGCCTTAATCCCTGGATTCGCTATCATGAACGCTTCAAGGTGAAACCTTCCATCAGCCACAAACACCAAAACACTACTCTCAATATTCTCGCCAAACGAATCCAACGAAACCTTCGGCGCAGTGCAGCCAAGAACCTCACCTGCGGAAAGAGGCTTCGACTGCGGCACCAATACCCTAAACCCTAATTTCTCCAATTCAGGCTTCGCAGCCCTAATTGCAGACGCGAACTGTATAGTACCGGCAACGACGAGGTTCTGGGCGCGGGATTCAAGGTTTAATTTGACGGTGTCGACCATGTGGCGAACATCGATTTTGATGTCGACGAAGACGTAGAGACAGGGGATGGTGGTGGAATCGATGGGGACGAGGCAGCTGTGGCCGTAGTGGATGAGGAGGTCGGCGGAGAGTGCGGCGGCGGAGAAGTCGTCGACGCAGCAGGCGCCGTAGGTGACGTCACCGAGGACGAAGCAGCGTTCGACACCGGCGAAGGTGGTGAAGATGTCGGAGAGTGGGAGGGAGTACATGAGGAGGCCCTCGGGGAACTGGAGGGCGACGCGCTTGGCACCGGTGGAGAGCACACGCCAGACGCACTTGTGGACCTCGAAGTTGTAGTTTTGAGGGAGGACGGATATGGCGGCGTTGAGGGCGGGGTCGTTGAGGATGGAGTCCGGGATTTGGCTCTTCACGAAGCGCTTCGGCGTGGGCTTTGGCTTCGTCGTAGTTGCTGTTGTTGTTGTTGTTGTTGTTGTTGTTGTGTTGGGTTCATGATGAGATGATGATGATGATGATGATGATGGGTGGGGAAGGAGGAGTAGTTCTGGTCCTTCTTGCTTATCTTGCTCCACCTCCATCGACGACCTTCGGTATGCAACCCTCGCTTCTCTTTCTTCGGCTTTTCAAACACAACCAAGTGTATTAAGAATGGCTTGCGTAAACTTCTTGAAAAAAAGATATAGTTTTTATTTTTTTTAAGTAGTATTTTAAATTTTAGAAAAAATTATTTTATATTTGATAGAGTATCTAATAAATATTTTTAATTATTAAAAATATTTATAAATTTATTTGGATACAAAAGAATAAAAATATTTATTTTATAATCAAATTATAAAAAAAAAATATTCAAAAAGAGAAAAAAGAATTAGTGTTTGATAAAAGATATAAAAGAAGAATATGTATTATAATTTTAAATAAAGATAAAGAATATTTTTAAAAGATAATTTTATTAAAAATTATTTTTACTTCTGCTTCTTTTAAAAATTTGGTATTTCTGACTTTTAAAAAAAATGATAAATTGATATTTTTTAATTATAATACTTTTTTTTTTAAGTTATATCTAAACACTTATAAAAATTTATAAATGTACTTTTAAAAAAAAATACTTTTTTTCTTCAAAAATTAATCCAAACGGGCTTTAAGTGAAATATAAATTTTGAATACTTTCGTGGTTTAAATTCTTAAATTAATCTGTTACTTTCGGAATACTTTTAGGAAATTCAAATAGCTCTCTACATTTTAAAAGAGTTTAATTGGTATACATTAATGATATAATATACTGTTATCCAATCATATATTTATATTGGTAAGACTTTTAAGGTAATAAGTGGTTAAGTCAAATATTTTTGCTGATGTAGCAACACATAATTAGATATTTGTGTAAATTTTTTTTACACAAATAATATATACAAATTAAATTCATTTTAAAAATTTATAAATGAAAATAAAATATTCTTAAATACTAACACAAGACATAGGAACTATGGATGAAAATCTGTCCCATCCTCAACCCATATCTGTACAGATATCTATCTTTAAATCCTCCTGTGGATAATGGGTACTTGAGAATATCTATGGGTATCCAATATATCTTTATAAATTTTAAAAAATTCTGAAAAATAAAATTAGTGAAGGCAAATTCTAATTTTATAAAATTGTGAAATATTAAAATGCTATAGTCTATAAAAGTTATAATTATATTTGTGTTCGGAGATGGGTTACCTAAGCAGTTTTTGAACTATGAATGGGATCTCAAGCTGCTCGAGTGAGTGTTTCCATGGCGATAAGGGGTGTACCTGCAAGGACTCTGACACTTAAGTCAGTGAGTGCAGGAAAACATGAGAAGTAGGTCAGAAAAAGATACCTTACGTTCGAAGCTGGACCCATATATATACGGGTGAGCAGTTGAGAGGTAAAGGAGGATTTGACCTCGCCTTCGTATGGGATAGCCCTGGATGTCCTTTTTCTTGAAGGATAATGTATGTCCGAGTTTACCGGCTACACGTGAGGGAAGGAAGTTCCGCGCTGTTAGGGAACAGACGGACTTAACTCGGGTTTGGGCCTTAACTCGGGTTAATGGCCCGAGATAGACTCGGACTGTTAACGACTTCGAAATCTGTTTGGGCCTAGCCATTGGGCCAGGTTGGGCTCCAATACTACTGTCCGGAACAATTTGCATTCTCATTTACATTAATATCCTATAAGCATGTAAATATAAGTCAAAATATTATTTACTTTTTCTACTTATTATGTGTGGGAAACCTTTTAAATTAAATTAATATGTTAAGTGTCATAATCCAAATATAATAAATTCAAACCAACAATATGCATGTATAAAGTCAAACCAATACATCTAAAATTTTGAATAACTAATTAAAATATTAAAAAAAAGGCAAATATATATAGGGATATTTTTGACATTTTATATAACACGTATCGCAAATATGGGTATAGTGATCTTCATCTCCATTACCTTGCAGGGGAGAACTTGTTTCCTATACCCCCTCTTCACAGGTATTATCCGCACGTACCCACTAGTGCGAGTAAAATTACCATCCTTAACAATAGCCATATAACACATAAGATGATATCTTAAAATATTTCATTTTGATTAATAAGCTTTTTACAAATTTTTGTGTCTAGGGACTCAATTACAAATAGTTTATACATTTAAGGACTCAAATACAAATATTTAAAGTATGAATAAAAAGTTAATATCTTAAAAAAAGTATAAGTAAAAAGTTCATGGACTATCAGATTAATTTAAGTTAGTTTCATTAACTTTTTTTTTCATTGCAGTTAATCTAAATAGTTTGAAATTTTATTGATGAATAAATCTATAATCTATACAATTGTATATGCATTCTCTGGTAATGTTGGACAGCGTCAATTTTCAGTTATTTTTAATTTTTAAAAAAATTTATTTTTACGTATTATTAATGGAAATCTTCTTTTAGGTGTATTCTGTTCAATTTATAACAAAATTCAATTTCAAATTACATTTATCCATTAAAATCAATTGCAACTAATATATTTTCAAATAGAATTACGATCTTCAATAATATTTACTCCTTCACTTCAGAAAATTTAAAATAAAAAAAAAAATCGGCACTAATAATTCTAATTGCTCTCATTTATTCTATATATTTTTTATACAAACGGTAAATCTCTTTACTCTCTGTTGAATGTTGTTTTACTCGGAACTCCAATCAATTTTTCTTTTATATTTTCTAATGTTCATAGCTTCTGCTGTTGATTTGGTGGCAAGTGTCATCTCTGTAAAAGAATCATAGTGTCTTAACGTATGAATGTTTTTATTGTAGAATATTCCAAGCTTTGCTAACTCAAAGCTCTATTTTATACTGGAGATCATTCTTTTGGATAAATTTGTAAGTTTTTTCACTATATATATTTTCCTTATCCCTTATATTTTTTAATTAGGGTGTAAACATGTTTTATTCATTATACACAGTTAGTTTACTGTTACACAATTAAAAGTTTATATGATTTGATTGCAGGTTGTTGATTGCATTGTTGGCTTAAGTATTGATAGTAAAATTTCTTTTTTTATTGTTGATGACAATTGTCTAGATGGAAAGGTTCACATAATTCTACTATTTATGTCATTATTTTTTAATATTTAGAATGAAATTATGATTTTAATTTATCACGACATAATACATCCCATGTTTTTGCAGAATTTATTTGAAGAGTTTTCAATTGTTGATGGAGCCAAGGATAGCAACTAAGCAATTAATCAACTCACAAGGATTTTTTATATGATGGAACTGATATGACTTCTTTATCCATGTCTCCTGAAGATAGTTTCAACTGCAAACTAAACAAGATCATTAAGCAAAAAACAAAAGGAATAATCTTTATTGAGTGTTATGAATATAGTTGTGTTTTTACTGAACCTATTAAGGACATTTGAAAGTGTTTTTGAAGTTTTTTTTTTTTTTTTTAATTTTCCACCAAGTCTTATATTGTAGCAGTGTGAGAATACCTGCTTGATGAACGCTTATGTCCTATTGTTCAGACTTTTCGATATTATTGTATACAATATGGCTGTTTAACTTTTATTTCTTATGGATTATTAATTTGTTCCAATATTCCTTTTACATTATGGGTTCTTATTGTTTTGAAAATTTGCAGCATCTAAGTTTATTAAAATGTCTGAGACCGTATGAAAATCATCCTTATTACATGCCCAGTTAGAGAAAACAATTTAATGCCTTACAAATTTTCATACTTCAAATAATAGCAAATGCATATACATGCATTGTGTACATACTAATGTGGTGACCTATATGTGTTGCGCGGTTCAATAATAATGGTATAGATATATAAAATGTTTTATATTAAGACTATAAACTTAACCTAAACTTTTAAATTACTTATTACATATATTAATTTAAGAATGAATAAATAAAAAATACAATTTTATAAGAAAAATTAAACTACATATATATATATATATATATGAAAATCATATAGTTTGTGGTTCAATATTTAAATTATAGAAATACATAATATTTTATAATAATATTCCAATTTCAACATATTATAATAAAATATAATTAATTAAAAGTTAATAATTTGCTAGTCATTTTAAGGCCCATAAAGAAAGTAGTAGAAAATTCTCATTAAAAAATACCAATTTTAAAGTTTAAAAATAACTTAATTGGGATATAAACTTTTAATTTTTAAATAGGGATTTAACAACACAACAAAACAAAAAGAAAATTCATTCCTTGACAAACTATCTAGTATAGATTTAGACCCTTGCCTCCCTTCAATCCCTTTTTTTGAGGTATTTAATTTATTTTCTAACCAAAGCTCCTCTATCCCACCCATGGTAAAGAAAATTGGATTGGACTAGTGTAATATCCTCCTTCTTCATAAAATATTTTGTGTATTTAATTAATCTAGTTTATGGAAATATTTTAGTTGATATATTTAAGTTACTTTTATGACAATAATTGACTGATTAAGTAGTTAAACTATAAAAATTTACTTTCTAACGTAAGACTATAAAATTCAAAATATATTACTCTATAATAATAACCATTACAATAATACTAATACAACCCCAAAAATAAAAAATTCACCTCAACGACATCAAAACTTGGTCATCTAAGTCTTTCAAACATAGTAATAAATGAAATGTAGAAAAATAAACTTGAGTTTGACAAATTGCAAAGTGAAGAGAAATTTAACTACTTCACCATAATGATCTAACTATAGTAGCAATAGAATAACTAGGGGGAAGCTTCACGACTGCAGCTCAAGTCTTTAAAAAAAAAAAATATTTTACTACGGTGGCATAAAAATCTAAACAATGTATAGTAAAGTCAGGGAGCTAAAGAAAATTAAAAAAAAAAAATGTAGAGGAATCATGTTACCAATGACACGAAAGATACTTACAATCTCTATATAAGAGGGTGAAGGGAATGAAAGGTCGAACACGGAAAGAAAAGAAAGGTTGTGAGCACCAAAAGAAAAATAAAGAGAGTGAGGTAGCAAAACATAAAGAGGAAGAAGCAAATTAGAGAGAGAAAAAAGGAAAAAGAAAGAAAGGAGGGAAAAAGAAGCAAATAGAAAGCGAAAGAGCAAGGTACGTACACATTTTTCATCCCTGTAATAATTTACTTATTGTAAGTTCTATTATTATTACTCAATTTTTATTCCAAGTTATTTTACTAAATGTTCTTTCATATCATTATTCGCTATTATTTACTCATTGCATGTCTACTTTATTGTTCCCAATTATTTTATTTATTGTTCATTTACATAAAGTTGCCTATTATTTTTTGTTATTGTAGTTTATTTATCGTTTCAAGTTATGTTATTCATCAACCCTTCATGTTAAAGTTGTTCACTACTTTTATTGCAATTTATTTCATTTATTGTTTCTTTTTATTTTTACCTTGTCTATTATTTATTTATTATTCCTTTACATTAAAGTTGCCTATTTATTTATTATTTTAATTTATTTTATTTATTGTTCCTTTATAATAATATTGCTCGTTATCATTCCTTTATTTTAAAGATTATTATTATGATTATTATAATGATACATTACTTTGAGTTGTTAAATTTTTATGTTAATTTCTTTAGGAGAACGATATAAAGAGTAAAATATTATATCTAACCATGAGCAAAACTTATTGTACACGGACTTAAACTATTAAATTAATTATACCTTTGTTTAGAATTTTATACTTTGATTTATGGATAGTATGATAACTTTTGACTTATGGACATTACTACGACTTCACAATGACCATTGCAAGGATATGATTGTTATGTATTGAATGAGTCATAATGACAAAGACAAATTCATGGACCATGATGGGAAAGTTTAAAAAGAAATTAAATAAAAATAAGTTTAAATCCGATTCCTTTATAAATTAACATTTACATTTGACAACTCTATATTTTGAGAAAATTTTATTGAGATATTATGTTATTTATTTTACTAAAGTTTATATTATTTCAATTCTTAAGCCCTTCATTTATTTTAAGTTTATGAATTAATTTATAACTTCCACACCTTATACCATTTATTACTTAATTTTATGTTTTGCTATTTAATTTATTGTGAAATAAAAATATTTATATTATTTAACTTATTGTTTATTTTATGCTACTTGATTCTTTTATTTAAAGTTATATTTATTGCTTAAGTTTATGCATCTATATATTTATTGTGAACTTATGCATAATACCAAGTAAGTAATTTGAAAAGAAGACATTTAAGATTTGCTGCTAACCATTAAGAAGGCAAAGGGATAAGATACAAAATCCTTTTATGTTACCTGCTTTGATTAGTGCGGCGTAAAAGTCTCGCTTTGTCATCACGATGTAAAGAGTAATACAGGAGAATAAGAATTCCCTAAGATAAGGCCTTCAAATATGTATGAGACAAGCAGAAAGTAAAAGTTAAAACAAAAAAATTATAATCTTGCTAATGCCTGTTACATTTTGAGTTGCATAGCATATTTTCCATAGCATTTATTGCTCATAAAATCATGAAATATTATAATTTACTTATAAGTAATTGATGTGATTATAATATAGTAGCCATCAGAATTTGTGCTAGGACACAGTTGAAACCACTATAATTTAAATACTTTAGAACTCTTTATTATTTACTAAGAATTTTAAGTTCTTACTTTATTTCTGGTAGTTTCAGATTAGTCAAGTAACACCCCAAAAGAAGACAAACTCCTCCAACAATTAGGAACGTACCAGAGTTATGCTTAAATAAATTGTAACTTCTTAATTTGGCCTAAAAATGTTTAGCTTATGATAAGCAGAAATTTACCCCTACTCCTAAACTCTATGTTATATCTATATATATTGATGTCCAATTTTAAACTTTTTTTTGTAAAATTGTGCCATTAGCTTTACTATTACCGAATGTTATAACTGGCTGGTCTGACCAGGAACTAGTCCCCAGGCCGATCTAATGACAAAAAAAATACACTAAAAATAAAGATTGAAGAAAATCGATATGAACTGCCCAAAGCTAGTGAAATCGGCCTAGTCCACCTGGTTAGTCAATTTTCCTTTTTCTTTTTTTAAATGCTTTGATTGGCTAAATAAAAAAACTACTAGATCTCTTACTTTTTTAAAAATAGCCTAGAAGAGATAAATATAAAAATAATATGATACATGAGTATTTATAAATTTAAGTTCTTTTGTAAGTGTTCTCTAAGCTCAGAGGCTTTCTCTGCCGTGGATTGGGGTGTCATATCTTCACCCTAAATTTTCATGTATCAAAAAAAAAAAAAATTCAACTTTTCTAGAGAAGTCTTGCATTATAAAAACATAAGTATAAACTTCTTTAAAATGTAACTTTTTAAGAAATAATTATATTTGTATGTTTTTGATATATTGATAATGAGTTGATATAAGCTATAAATTATGTAAGTAAGATTCTAAAAAAATTAGCTCAATTTTAGTATCATAAACTTATTATATTAAAATTTTATTTTACTATTCATTTATATTGTTTAATAATATTATTTATTTCATAACATATAACTAATCATATATATTTTTATATGTAAATATATATTACACTCTGATTGGACCTTGTTTCTCGATTGAACCAATAAATCTTTGAATTAGTGCCTTATCCAATTCAATGTTTGGTCTAATTTTCAAAACGTTAGTCCCGCCTTCCACAAAAAAGGGAAAAAATAAAAAAGATAAGATATTTATTACCAAATTATGTAGAATAAATTCAAACCCCCTTACTTTCCCCACCCCAAACAATTTATGATTCATAATTTGCATCACTTGCATGAGGTATCAACATGTGTGTGTGTGTATAACTGGAAGTATGTATATTTATGCATCTTAACTCAATTTATATGACTTTTATCATGCAAGTATCATTGTTTTAAATAATATGTTAATAAAAATTTATGTCAAAAATTGTAAACACCTTATAGAAACGCTTATCCATGCTTATTAGATCAACTTAATCTATAGTGATATTTTGTTGCCTAAGTAGTTCTACCTAACTTGGGTAGAATTGTCTCCAATAGAAGGATACCTCTAGTTTTGATCAAAAAATTTATGATGATACTTTTCACTTTTCATTTATCTAATGTATCAATGAGTTATGTGCAATATATTTAATATAATTCAATGTCATAATTCATGATTGGGATTTTACCATAATATATAAGTTTAATAAAGAATTATAAAATTCATATTAAGATATGGTTATATATAATATTTTAATGAATAATTATAAAGGTATTTAAAAATAAAAATTTGAATAAAATACTTATAACAAAATTACACTCCTCTCCCTTGATAGATGTACTTGTTACAAAGTTTTTTACCTCTATTTTTGAAGCATACTTTTTTCTTTTTCCTAAAAGATGAAAATGTGATACACTTTAATTCATTTTTGTATTTCCTTTAAACATTTGTTATGTAATTCTTACTTTTTAAAAAAGCAATCACCACAAATTACCGTTATTGTTAATTAATTTATTCTCTTAATTCAATAATAATAAAATAAATAAAAAGGAAAAAGTTATAAATAACAATTTATTCTTTTAATCCAATAATTTCAAGTTTTAATAATGGATAAATATATATACATTAGATTAAATAATCTATGATTCATAATTTTAAACTTGAAATTAAACGATACATAACAATACATAAAATTCAAATTTAAACATCTTATAATGATAAAAAAGATTTTAATATTTTAAAAGTTAATTATTAGCTAACATTATCATAATTTCATGTTGAAAAGGTTGGAAATTCATTTGGAATACGAAAAAAAAATTCAAAGTAAAGAAAATTTTAAGGTCACATGTGGGTTGGTTTAGGGTGGTTACGTGTGGCTTGAGTGTGAGCATTAATGTGAGTTAGGTGTTGGTTGTATTTGGATGTGGGTATAGGTTTAGTTGGATTGGATGTGGGAAGGTTGGGTTAGTTTTGGTTTGAGTTTGATATAGATTGGGTTAAGTTAGACATTGGTTGGATGTGGTTTGGGCATGTATCAAGTTGGGGTTGGGTTGGGTTGGTTTGAATGTCAGTTGGATATGGGTTGTATGTGGGATAGGAGTGAGTTAAGTTGGGTTTAGGTTGGGTGTGGGTTAGGATAAGTATGGAGTGAGTTGGGTAGATTTTCGTGTTAGACATGGGTTAAGTTAGAAGTGGGTTGTCTAGATTAGATATTTGTTGTATAGGATTAGATGTGGGTTGGGTGTAGGTTTGATATGGGTTGAGTATGGGGCAGGTTATTTTAAGCTTAGTGTAGGCTGGATTGAGTATGGGTATGATATGGGTTGGGTTGGGTTAGATGTGAGATTAATATGGGTTGGATTAGGTTTAGTGCGGGTCTGATTAGGTTGGGTGCAGGTTTGATGTGGGTGGGTTGAACATGGTTAGGTTAGGTTGAGTATAGGTTTGATATGAGTTAGATTGACTTGGTTATCGGTTTGATGTGGATTGAGTTGAACAGAAGTTGGGTTAGGTTGAGTGTAGGTTTAATACAGATTGGGTTGGGGCGCTTGTGGGTTAGGTTGAATATGGACCGGGTTGGGTTGAGTATGAGTTTGATGTGGGTTAGGTTAGGTTAGTTGTGGGTTTGATATGGGTCAGGTTGGTTTGAGTGTGGGTTTGATATGGGTTAGGTTACGTTGGTTGTAGGTTTGATGTGGATTAGGTTGAACATGGTTTAGGTTGGATATTATAGGTTTGATGCGAGTTGGGTTGGGTTGGTTCTGGGTTTGATGTGGGTTGGGTTGAACATGGGTTTGGGTTTGATGCAGGTTAGGTTGGGTTGCTTGTAGGTTTGACGTGAGTTGGGTTGAACATGGGCTAGGTTGGGTTAAATGTAGGTTTAATATGGGTTAGGTTGGGTTAGTTGTGGGTTAGATTGGGTTGAGTGTAGGTTTAATGTGGGTTAGGTTGAACATGGGTTGGGCTGGGTTGCGTATGGGTTTGATGCGGGTTATGTTGGGTTGGTTGTGGGTTTGGGTCGTTTGTTGAATTGATGTGGGTTGGGTTGAACATAGTCTAAGTTGGGTTTGATGTGGGTTGGATTAGGTTGAGTGTGGGTTTGATATGGGTTTGGTTGGATTGAGTGAAGGATTGATTCGGGTTAGGTTAGTTGTGGGTTTGATATGGGTTAAGTTAGGTTGAGTGTCAGCTTGATATAGGTTGGACTGACCATGGGTTGAGTGTGGATTTTGATGCGGGTTAGGTCACCCACACGTAACCCAACCTAACCTTAATTCAAATCCACACTCAACCTAACTCAGCCTATATTCAACTCAGCCCACAAGCGACCCAACCCAAATCAATCCCATAACTAATCTAACCTAACTCCATCAAACCCACACTCAACTTAACTCACGTTCAGCCCAACCTACATTAAACCCATACTCAACCTAACCAAACCTAACCCACATCAAAACCATACTCAACCCATATCTAACCCAACCTACATCAAACCCACACTTAACCCAACCTGTATTATACCCATGCTCAACCCAATTCATATTCAACCTAACCCACATCAAACCCCCACTTAACCTAACCCAACTTGCACCAAACTCATACTCAACCCAACTCACACTTAACCCAACCTACAACCAACCCAACCCAACCCATAACTAACCTAACCCAACCCGCATCAAACCCCCACTCAACACAATCCAACCCACAAATAACCTAACACAACCTGCATCAAACCCACACTCAACCCAACCCATCCCATGTTCAACTTAACTCATCAAATCCACAACTAACTTAACCCAATATGCATCAAACGCACATTCATTCCAGCCCAATCCACATCAAACCCACAACGAACCCAACCTAGCTTGCATCAAATCCACACTCAACCCAACCCAACCCATGTGAAACCTAACCCAAACCAAATTTGCAACTAATCCAACATAACCCGAATCAAACCCATACTCAACCCAAGCTAACCCGCACACAACCTTGCTCATTAATCTTACATCCAACCTAACCTATATCATACCCATAGCCAACCTAATCCATATTCAACCCAACCCATATCAAACCCACAACCAATCCAACTCATATTAAACCCACACTCAACCCAACCTAACCCGCACCAAACCCACCCATATTAATCTTATATCCAACCCAACCTAACCTATATGATACTTACACCTTACCAAATTCAACTAAACCCAGCCCACTTCAAACCTACACTCAAACCAATCCAACTTACATCAACTCAACCTAACCCAACCCATATTCAACCCAACCAACCCATATCAAATGCATGTCTAGCCCAACCCAACGCACATCAAACTCACACCTAACCTAATTCTACCTAACTTATTGCACACTTAAGCTAACTCATACCCAATCTAATGCAGCCCAAACCCAACCTATATCCATGTGATTCTCAATCCAACCCAACCTACTCCATACTTAATCTAACCCATATCCAACCCAACCTACTCCGTTGCCACACCCTACGTTTATCCAACCCAACCTAATATATGCCAAAACCACATCGAACTCATCCTAACCTATCAATGCCCAATCCAAACCAATCAATATTATATGATATAGTTTTCTACTAATATTTTCATACTTACAATAATTATAATTTATCACATATAATTTTCGTATGTGTTATTCTAAATTAAATTTTAATTTATACTTATCAAATAATTTATTTTTACTTTTGAATGGCTTAAGTTACCTTTAATTTATAAATACTTTAAACTTAAAGTTTCTTTTTTTTTTTTGTCAATAAAACCACTATATTTGAGCCTTATTACCAGAAATCCAACTAATTCGGCTTAACTTGACGAAAGTTCCTGAAGGAATAGGGGTCTTCCAGTGAGAATTTTTTCCATTCCCAAGGTTCAAAAACTTAAAGTTTCTTTTTGCTAAAAATTGATTAAACCAATCCAATTCAAGTAGATAAAAATTGATTCAAATTACACTGGATTCAAATTCTAAACTAAATTGATCTATTCAAAACCGATGTAAATAATATTGTTTGGATCGATTATTTTTTTTAACTCAAAATTAATTTAAACCACATCAAAAACAACTGTACATGGGATTGAGCATTCAATTTTGTTTTTTTTTTTTGTGTAAACCGATAATTTAATCTAACTTTAACCGGGTTAACCCCACTATGGAGTAAGTTTTTCAATGCTAGTTTTTTTTAACACACAAATCTCAAATTCAATATCTTGCTTAACAGAAATAAATGTTAAACTATTTGAATTAATTAAGCACTGATTAAAAAAATTAGACATTAATAGTTACATACTTTAATAATTAATATCTACTTAGATCATTAATATTTATATAATTTAATTTTTTAAATTGTATGAAATTTTGCACAATTTATGTAAGAAAACTTTTTAACAAACAGTTTAACTAATAAAATCCATACTAAGTTTCCACTTCCTGAAGACTAGCACCACACCTCCCTCTGAAAGATTGTACAGAAGATTAGAAACTACTCTTCACGTTTAAAAGCAACTTTCATAGCTGGAGGACAATTTCGGAAAAAAGCTAACTACAGGAAGAAGACGAAATAACAAAAACAGTGCTACGAAATTATTCATTAGAAGTTGCCGAGTACTCCAACCAGCATTCTTGTGCCTAGATTAACTACAAAATTAATCACGCACGGAGAGATGAAGATATGAGAGCTCTGCAGTCTGGAATTGTTTCACTTATCACAGATGCTAGAGCAGTGACGCATGTTCGAGTTTTTCATACTCTAAGGGAAGCAAATAGTGTAGCTTACTTCTTTCTTTCCACCGCCCCCCCCCCCTCTCTCCTCCTCTCTCTTTCTCCCAAGTTCTCTTCATTTGGGTTTTCATTTGTTGCATAGGTCGCTACCTGGATGCCGTAGAAATTTATTACACGATTTGAGGGGTGTTTCTCTTCTAATAACTGTAGCTCGTAGTCAGGACCTTGGCTCTTCCTTTTCACCAAAAATGAATGGTATGTACAGAAATGGGATAGAGATATAACTAAGTCAAATTCTTAAATACGTGATTATGAATCATGAAAAAGAGCTTACAAAGCGTTAAAACAAACAACGACCATAAGCGCCACTCTGCTGGAGCATGTCCAGCAATTTGATAGTCGAGAATTTTTCATCAACGATTCCTTGAAATGCTTTAACCAAACCAAAACATTCTTAAGAATTACAACATAATAAATACAATTAATGAAGGCTATGAGCCTAAACTAGCACTTCAGATGCCATGTTAAATACATCCATTAAATGGTAAACTTACAAGAAAGATATCCTGCTTTGGCACATATGCTGAAAAATCCGAACCATGGCAGTTATGGCAAATGCATCAACGACTGAATCATGCGATCTCCCCGCCATATCTTGTTCCCCTTTATGACAAAAAACGCCAGACCAAAACCTGAAAAATACACATTTATAATCAGATAAACAAACACATAATAGCCTCATAGATTCTACAACTCATTCACATGGGATAACACGGCAAAAAAGAGTTTTGAGATGTTTGCTTCAATCAAACACGACTTAGATGAAAGAACGTGATACACCACACCACAGTGAATGTCGGAATGATGAACAAGCGCCTCAAAAGACCAATTTGCACCACAGTGAATGTCTGAATGATAACAAGAAAGATAACAATCAAAATTGTAGAAATTTTGTGCAATTATAAGTGAACAAAAATCAAAATATCTTAATATTAACTGGTATGCAAAAAGATATTAGAAAGAGAATGATAAATGCAAACACATATACACAAAGAAGAAACGATGGACTCATACCTAAGAAAGGCAGACAATATGTGCTTTTCACAGATTGGGGTTGTTTAACAGAGTCCCATTTTGCCTTCAGGTTGACTACCAAAAGTAGATTTAGTCTTAGGTTGCAGAAATCTTTTGAAATAATAACTAAGTAGAAACATTGCTAAAAAAAAAAATCACCTGTCTGCTAGCTAATAGATCTGAGTATAAGCCAAATCAAGTTCATTACCAAAACCCACAAAAAGGAATATCTATAGTAGTTCTGAACCTAAATGAAATCCTCCCACAGAAGATGAAGGAGAAAACCACTAAATCAAATCAGAACATCCAGCCAAGGATAAATATACACCTATATAACAACAAGGAACAAAACAGATCACAAAAAGCAATAACAGTCATCTTTCCCCTGGATAAGCATGCAACATAATGCTTATAAACACCCACTATCTATAAAATAAGACTATGCTCAATTAGATCAGGATCTTACCATTTATACAACGGAGTATTTGCCTGGTTGAGTTCCACCAGGAAGTTGCAAAGCCTGATTTGTGATGTCTTCCAAAACACGCTTCAACTCTGCTTTAGCTCTCTTAACAGACTGGTCACTGGGACCCTCAATGGACAAGTAGAGTTTGCGTTCTCCAGGTGCTGGGACTCTGCCACGTGGGAAGTACTAACCCCTGACCCCTGGTGGTAATGGCAGCTCCAGTCCATTCAGAAATTGGGCCTAAAGTTTCCTTGTGTGTGACTTTCTGGCGAGCATCCTGGGGGAAATCATTTATTTCCAGCTCAGCCTCATAGTGCTCTGGCAATGCTTCAGATTGTATTTTTGCCAAGTTGTGCTGCAGGTTTATAGCAGCCAATGCTGCTCAGGCTGCACTGTCGTTTGCAGCAAGGGGCAGCCCTGTCCTAGGCATGACTGTTGCAGTTTGGAGACCTAGAATAGCTGGCAAAGAAACAGGCAGTCCACCATTTGAAATCAACTGGGCAGCAGAGATGGAAGTAGGCACTGCAGGAGAATTCACCTTTGTGGCAGCAAGAATCTGAGCAAGAGCAGGATGCTGGGAGATGTCACCTCCCACCTTCGTAATACCTGTCTTCTTCAAACCTTCTTTGGCTTGCGCTTTCCTTGCTGCTCTTCTCACCTCATCTCCCTCTTCATTAAATTTAAAGCCACCGCCTGCATAACCAGTCCCATGGGCTCGCTCAAGTCCTTGATTCACATTCGCCATAAAGCTATCAGCAAGAGCTTTTAGATCATTGAGAACAATCTGCTCCAATAGCTGTAAGGCTTTCGCATGACCTGGTGCATATATTGCATCATCCTCAGAAATAAATGTAATAGCACAACCCTTTTGGCCAGCTCGGCCAGTGCGTCCAACACGATGTACATAATCTTCATAGTGGTTTGGAACATCAAAATTGACCACTAATTCGAGCTCCTTGACATCTAATCCCCTGGCAGCAACACTTGTTGCAACCAACAAATTGCAGACATTGCTTTTAAAATCAGAAATTGTGGATTCACGGACTGTCTGATCCTTAGCCCCGTGAAGAGAAAGGCATGGGTAACCATGCTTGAGCAAATCCTGGAACAACACATTGCATTTCTCCTGTGAGTGGACAAATATCAAAATCTTTCCTTTTTCATTCCATTCCCCTAATATTTCTAAGAGTCTCAGGAACCTCTCATTTTCTGGCCTTACCTCAACTAGCTGTGTTATGTCTTTGTTCACAGCACTCCTCCCACCAACTTGTATTTCAACAGGCTTATTCAAAACCTTACGAGCCAGAATTTCAACCTGATGGGGGAAAGTAGCAGAGAAGAGAACTGTTTGACGATCTGGATGAATATTCTGAACAGTTCATGTTACTTGAGGCTCAAATCCCGTGTCAAACATTCAATCAGCCTCATTCATGACAAGATAAGTGACTCTACACAGGTTAGTTATTTTTCCACTGCTGGTGCATAGGATGTGAATCATCCTACCTGGAGTACAAACCACTATCTCAGCACAACGTTTCAACTCACTAATTTGCTGAGCAACACCAGAACCTCCATAAACAGGCACACACCTGAGACCCATTGCCTTTGTGAACTTATTTATATCACTGTGAATCTGTTGAACAAGCTCCCTTGTAGAACCATAACAAGCCCAGTAGGCCCATCTCCTGCAACAACTGGTGGCTGATCCTTGATATGCCTCAACATTGGCAGAACAAAAGCAAGTGTTTTTCCTGACCCAGTTTTTGCAATGCTTATGCAGTCTCGACTGCTCATAATTATAGGCAGTGCCTGAGCTTGAATAAGCATTGGGTTTTCATAGTTCAGCTTCTTTATCGTCTCCAAAATTTTGCTCGTAAGCCCAGTCTGGTGCCACGATTTTACAGGGTTTGGCACATCATTTCCATGCACCCTCAACTCCAATTGTTTTCTGTATACTGCAGCTTCTTCAGGAGTCATCTTCGAGATCTCCTTCACCTCAACATAAAATTTTTTTCTGAATGGTTTATAACCGTTCTTTGAGTGGTCAACTATAGCAAGCTTCTCAGCTTCTGTCTTCTTCACTCTTTTCATGAACTCATCATCATCTTCATCTGATGGATCCCCCTCAATTTCAAGGTCTGCATAATCTGAGTCAGACCCTTCACCAGGAATTATTCTGCCAATAGATTTATTTGAACCTCTCTTTGATTGTCAAGCATGTCTTTGCTCATCCCTTTTATCCTTGGGCTTCAAGTCAGCACCTTTATCAGAAAGTGAGGCCACAGCATTGTTCAACTTTTCAACTTCAGGTAGAACCATTGAATTCATGAAAGCATCCAATGGATCAATTTTGTCATCTGCAGCAGCACCAACAGTTCCATCCTGTAAACCAGATGCAACTGTTTCATTATCAACATCTACCATCATCAAATCCCTAGGTTCCTTATTAGCAGGTTTGCCATCTTCATCTACTTCCACAGCTGTATCTTGCTTCATCCGACCAGGTCCTTCTTCATCATCGGATTCCCCTTCAAGTGTCCAGGTCTTTCCAGACTCAGGGTCATTAGCTTTTGCTTCACCATTCTTTTCTTTTTCTGCTTCTTCCCTTTTCCTCCTCAGCTCTTGCCATTCCTGGACTCTCCTCCTCCTCTTTTCCATTTCTTCATCCAACCTCCTAAGTTCATCCTCTATCTCCTCTTCATGGGTAGGTTTTCTCTCTCTATCTTTGCTATGTCATCTTCACTGCTCTTTTTCCTTGGGCTTGCTTCAGTATCATCAAATTGCCTGTTTGACTTACTGGCACTCCTTTCCCTCTCTCGACCCTTGTAATCATCGCCCTCTTTCCTATGTCGCTTCTTATCTCTCTCCCTGGATTCATCATCACCGTAGACACTATCAACTTCCCTATGCTTCTCCCTCTCACTTACACTCCTCCCCCTTTCTCTTTCTATTTCCTTCTCTCTCTCACAATCCTTCTTTTCCCTTTCCCCTTCCCTTTCTCTCCCTCTACTCCGCTCTCTATCCTCCTTCCTTTCCCTCTCCTTTTCTTTCTCCCTTACTCTGTCTCTTCCCTCCCTTTCCTTGTCTTCCCCATCTTTATCCGTTTTCTTGTCTCGAGCTCATTCTCTATCTATGTCATGAACTCGTGTCTTATCCTTATCCTTATCTTTGCACTTCTCCTTGTCTCTATCATACCTGTCTTCAGAATCACTACTATTCTCTCTATCATACCAATCATAATGGTGGCTCTCGCGATCCCTCTTCTCCCTATCCCTGTGCTTTCTCCTATAAATTCAAATCTTTGTGTTAGTAGTCGTAACATTTCCCAAAAAACAAAGTATTCCTAAAACCTAGAAGGCAAATTCATTCAAGATGCACACTCCAGCACATTCAATATAAGGATAGACTGCTTAAAAGCAATTAAGCAGAACAAATAATTTGAAAAAAGAAAGGAAAAAAACGTGTATAACAAGAATATGTCGGCGAATCAATGTAATCATGGTTTGAAAACAGAGAATATTACAAAACACAGCATGGTATGCAGCAGAAACAGAGCATGTCAGGAATTAAAGCGTAAACCAAGGATTCAAAATTCATATGATGGAGACCAACAAAGCAGAGAGCTAAAGACAATTGAAATGCATATCAACCGAGCGAATGAGATACAAGAGCACACCGTTGAAATGAGATTGAAGAGTGACCCTTCTGACGCAGCGTCAAAATCGGAAAGCTATAGAGAGAGAGAGAGAGAGAGAGAGAGAGCTACCTCAATTCCATTGTTGCAGAACGAGAATTTGTGACTTCGGCAGGTGCTAAAACCCGAGAGCTGGGGCACCCCCTCGCTCCAAAATGTCGATGCCGCAATGGACAAACGAAAACAGTTCTACTACTGCTGTGTCGCAGCTCGCAATACAAAAAAACACAATTAACATCTCACAAACGTCGTTCCCGTTTCGATTCAACTGACAAGTTGAAGCCACTCTAAGATGGTTTCTGTTTTTTATTTTTTATTTTTTAATATCTGGAGTGTTGATATGGATTTTGTGGCTTCAGGCATTTGTTTAAAAACCTTTTATATGTTGTTATATGTTATTGTAATTTTTTAGTTACTATTTGGAAATCGTAACCATGAATGTAACAGTATAGATATTTCAAAATATTTTATAATAATAATGCCAGAAATAATAATATCTTCGTAAATTTATATCAATTAATTAACGCTGCATTTCTTCAGTGGTGTGAAATAAAATGACCATCCTTTTTAGCTTCTGTGGAGGAACAGACCCACTCAATTCATCCTAATGCCCAATATGATTCTTCTGAATTGCTATAAGTGAATGTAACCATTAATTTATTTATACCCCGTTCGTTTGTTTCTCTCTACGTCAACAATTGCTTACCAGAGCCTGAATTGCGTTAAGTCGTGTTATCTTGGATAGTGAGACGCAATACACAGCCTTGAGATTTTAACACCTCTTATGATCCAATCGTTTCTCTCCACAATAACCAAATTCTGAAACGTTTTTGTTGTAGATCTGAGAATGGGGGACTATAACGAAGATTGTCTTCATATCTCCACTATTCTATTTATTGGCTATCAACCATAATAACACACTAGCAAGTTGCATTTAGTGATAGATTATATTGATTTATGTTCAAGATAAGAAACCAAGATCTGGGAAATGTGCAATTTCAAGGCAGCAAAACGAATTTAACCATATATTTTATCTAGCTATAGGATGAATTGGGGGTCTACACTTCCTATTCACCCTTAAAATGAAAACAATAAATTGAATAAATACGAATTCTATTTCGTTGGAAAGTGGAAACAAGTCATAACCAACAAATTCTTGAGCTACCACTGTGAGATTATTGTACTCATATAACAATGTACATGTAACCTATGAATTTCTCTCCACACCACTATTCAACAAAGCCGCATTACTAGCTGCTTTTAACGGTGGCCTATTAATCTTCTCAAGCAATCTACTAAACACCAATTTGACTGGTATGCAAGCTACAGTAGTGAGCCCAGAGACCTCTGGTTTAATCAACCTATCTGTTTGATAAAAACTGCTATCAAGTAAAGGCTTTTTACTAAGATTATGTTCACTAGATAATGAGGACAGTGTTCTAGTTTTCTGGCTAGACGACAAGCTCACTTTCTTTGGCACCTTTTTCAATGACTTCTTGTCAATTGAAGGCCCGGGACTGCTATGGCCACTCTTCCTGGAAAGGCTTGCCTTATGACTGGAACTTCCACCATTTAATTTCTTGTATTCAAATCTTCTTTCTTGATCAAAGGAAAGATCTGGAGTAGCTTCAGCAGCATTTGACGAAGATATATGTGGGCGAGGCACACGAAAATTTGCTGTTCTCCTTGCAGTCCTCCAAGCTGGTGGAAGCACACTACTTCCCTCATAGCCAATCCCATCGTTACTGAAGTCATCAATTGCAGAAAATAGCATATCAGATGAACCATCCTTAAGGGCTTCAATTTGGATTGGATGTCCTATTATTGCCCTCCCATCTAATTTGCTCATGAGAGAAACAATGGGAACAGGCTCTTTTCGATAGCTAGCTTGAACCTTCAAGTCTACATCTACCAGCATTGATCTCATCCTCCCGTCAAAATGATAACGATCACCATATACTGGAGCAAACCCTTTAAAATCCCAATATCCTCTCAAAGGAGGATGATCCTCCCAACCCCAATCATCCCAATCAACACCATGACGAATTTTATTTTGACCTTTTGATACTGCTCGAGGAGTAAGAGAGTATTCATCTTCCAGTCCAAACATTTGATCAGTGTCATCAAGAATATCACTAAAATCATTTCTGTAGTAATGCGAACTAGGCCCCAATCTCTTGTGGCCTAAATGACTTCCTTGTCGCTCAACATCTGCTCCATACAAAACACCTTTCCCATCAGAAGCACCAACAGACCTCTTCACAAAACTACGACTATTCCTTTTTCCTTTTAATTGCCATTTGGATACAGCTTCATTACGTGCCAAAGGTTCACGAGGATATAGGAGAGGCATGTCACCAGATATTGCCAATTCATCAAGCTCCTCACTGCTAGTGCTTTCTTCCTCTTCAGCATCCTGACCAGTTTCTGCAGTTACAGTAACATCAGAAGAGCTCAAATGAATGATATGAAATAAAACTTAAACTAAAATTCTAACACAAATATCAAAGAACAAGTTCAAAACAGAGATTCAATAGGAGTAAAAGGAAATGAAAATCTATGCAAGGCATTCTAAATAATGGTCAAAACAAGAGGGAGGAGGAATAAGTAACTACTATGTGGATTTAAAAATGATTGACAAATGCAAAATCCCAATGATAAAGTCAAATTCACAGAAAATCTGACAGCTGTACAACACAAGTTATTCAGAGAGGGACAGAGACAGAGAAAGAGGAAATGACAGGTAATTCCACAGAAAAATAGAAACCATGTATGACAACGAAGCCCTCATATATAATTGGCTAAGCTTCAAAGCAAAATCCACAGTAAATAATGTCATGTATTTTTTTAAGTAGTGTCCTTGTCTTGAGATTAAATGGGCTGGCTTGCATGATTAAGCTAATGTTATTTTTCTCTTTTCATTTCTTTGTTGTGTTCATATCTTTTCTAGCAGTGTTCCTATCCTCCAACTCTGTACTTCTTTTCTCTCTTAATGAATTGTTCTATACTCAGACGAAAAATGGAAGGAAAGCAGCTGTTTTCCTTCAAGAAATCTTAATAAAAATGAGCATCTTCACCAATTTCTTACAAAAATTTTCAGTGGAGAATATTTGTGTTCATTTTTTCCTATAATACATTGATTCTGTTGTTGAAGTATCACTAAAGGATGTAACAGGAAGCACACAACATCATCCACAACTCCTCACGTAACATTTGAAAGATGTGATCAGTAGATTTTGGTGCAAGTCCACATGCAACACTTCACAATTATTTCATTAGAATTAACATGCATCAGGTATCAAGAAATAAGCATACAAGGGTTTGACACACAAATGCTTATGTAAGAGACCAAGTCCCTGAGGGGTTCAGGGATAGTATGGGGAAACAAAATAGTGAGCCAGGGGTGAATATTGTGGGGTCCACTGTGTAACTAACTTGCTGAGTATATGGTAGGGGAGTGAGGGAATGGGGTTTTAAGCTTCATTTTGGCTTAGGCTTGGAGAGGAAGAGCTGCTGAGTGCTCCACACTTGTTCTCTCTGTTTCTATTATACTTGTTCTCTCTGTTTCTATTATACTTTTCCATTTTCATCTCCTTCCTAATCTGATATCACACTGACATCAGTATTAGGGTGTGAATAATACATACATTCTTTACTTTCTTGCTTGTTCCCTTTGTAGCGTCTTACAATGGTATTAGAGCCTTGTTCTTGGAGGTTGTGGGGGCCTATTGCTGAAGCTGCTATGGAGAATCAAATGGAGTCGAGAGTGGAGAACTTGGAGAGGAAGCTGGACGAGGTCGTACGGCTACTGAGAGGGTGACACGATGCTTGATCCAGGGAGATCTCCACCGTGGAGAGAGCAACATCGGGTAGACATGGAGGATCGACAAAATGGGGGTACCAAAAGAGAAAGAGGAGTGAAACACTCTCCTACTCTTCACAGAAGACATTGCAACACTTGGGACCACCACTGAGAGAAGCGATACTCCCCCGTTCTCATGGTAGCCCTTTGTGTTACCAGGATGCATCTTCGTGGGGGAATAGATTGCCAAACTCGTTGCAGGGAAGTCGCCCACCGAACAAATGTGACCAGGACCAGAAAATGGAGCTCCCTGTGAATGAACCAATGGGAGAGACGACCATGGAACTCCACTCTTAGAACTCAAATCCTAAGGATACCAAGGTGGAAGATCAAGTGGGTGAATCAATGGAAGTAAAATATGAAGCAGTGGAAGAGAACGGTGCTCTGTCCGCTAGGGTAAAGCACGAAGAGGAACCACCAATGAAGGAAGGAGAAGAGTTCGCGACTGTTGTGGAGTATTGGGTTACGGGATCACCAACCAAGCTCTTGTTGCCAGAGCCACCGGAATCACCTACACTGCCAAAACCACCGAACCCATCTGAGATTGGGTGTTTACACCCACTAAATCAGCGCCCACTGCCGGAGCCACTAGATCCCAAGGTCGCTAAGATAGTTACGAAGAAGGTGTGGGTAGCGATGGTAGCTGCAACCTCAGCTCATTCCAGCGGCTATGTGAATGCCGCTCAACCACCACTGAAACAACCTGATCCTGAGGCAACAACGACCATAGCAATAGAGGTGTTGGCAAAGATGGTGACAGCAAAACATTTGCCCGCCGACAACAGCTCAAGGTAAGAGAAGCAAGAAGAACCCATTTTCGGTAGAATCACGAAGGAGGAGATCGAAACAAGGGTGGAAGTTGAATGCTGTACGGTGAGCCCAATTTCTAACCTAATGGGCCAAGCCCATATCAAAAATGAGAAGTGGGCTTTTGGTAAGAGGAGGAAGCAATGCAAGTTTGGTGAAGAAGTCTATCTTCCGGACTTAATGGGCCAAGCCCAAGCGGGTGTATGGAGGGAAATGGCTCAGCAACGACATCAATCTGAATCACGGGTAGGGCTAGAAATTGCGCCTCACTCAAGGATTAGAGATGAAAAATCTTGTGGCCTGAGGGGTGGCCGCTGAACCAACTAAGCAACGAGAATGAGCAAGGCTAGGACTTCACTTTGGCATCGTACTCCGACATCGTCATCGGATGCGACCCCCGTGGCCTTGCCGCCGCTGTCAAGCAATTCAGCTGGGCTCAAGACTTCCGACGTTGCAAAGCATAGCAACTTTTGCAGTTACAACCTCGATGTCCGGTGCATCTCTGATAGGATCCCATTAGTGAAGCAAGTTTATGTGAGGAGGGGTAATAGGAATGCAAGAACTAACAACCAAGGCTGAATAAGAAAAGTTAGTTAGGAAATGAGCCAGGAGGGAAGTATAAAAGGTAGGGAATCAGTTAGCGAGGGTGTGGATTGTATAGTCATTTGAGAGAGTGAGAGGACTCTTAATTTCCTCTAGGAGTAGCCATTGTTCCTAACAGAATTTGTACCAATTCCCAGGGTTCTTGGGATTTGCCAACAACTCAGTAACAATAATACTTCCAAATTCTTTCTTCATCTTTGCCTATGGTACCAGTTCTAACACTGGTATCAGAGCCCAAACCGATCCTGGGGAGGGCTCTTCATGGTTGCATCAAGGAAGATGGACGCAAAACTCGAGGCGTTGGAGAAACGAATGGAGGAGCGAATCGGCGAAGAATGACTCGCGCATACCGCTGCGATGCAAGAGGCGATTGCCGATCTGTGGAAGAAGATTGATGAGAAGTTTTCGCATGTGACGGAGACGAACAGTAATCACGATCCGGCGGGGATGAACCGATCGGAATCGCGAGGCCATGGTTCGAGCGCGCGAAGTGAGAACAAGGAGATTCCGCCGTCGCGAAGGGGGTTCGGATACGAACAGTGGAGACGAATCGACCTTCCATTGTTTCAGGGAGAGGATGCTCCAGGATCGGTTGACCGGGTAGAGCGGTACTTTTAGATTCTTGGGGTGCTGCCAGAGGAGTGGTTAACGGCAGCCAAGGTCGCCGTGGAAGGCCAAGCTTTGACGTGGTTCCACTGGTGGGAGGCGACCACAGGGGTGCACTCCTAGCCAAGGTTCCGTGACTCCGTGGTGAAGCGGTTTCAGCTTGAAGCGGCGTGGGACCTGTATTCTTCTCTGTTGGCGCTGAAGCAAGAAGGAACGGTCCGTGAGTACAGGGACCGATTTGAGGCTCTGTCCAGACCTCTGAAAATCAAAGAAAGGAAGTATCTCCGAAGCCTTTTCTTGAATGGCTTGAAAGAAGAAGTAAGGGCTGAAGTTAAAATTCATAAATATGATATTTTGGATGAAATGATAGATTTAGCTTAGGTTATTAATGACAGAAATAGGCTAATTAGTAAGAGCCAGAATAGGGGATACTTGGGGGGAAACAGAGGATCCACTTGGCCAAGAAATCCTTTGGTGGATAAAGGAGGGTCAAATTTGGGATTAGCAGGAGGCACTAGGGGACCCACCCATGTGACAAGCGGTGGAACTAGTGGGTTGGTCAACAATATACCTAGTAGATTCAAAGGCCGTGGTCATGAAGGAAGTAGTAGAAATTATAGGCAGATGTGTGATGCCGAGTATAGGGAAGAGAGGAACAAAGGGTTGTGCTTTGCATGTGACAAGAGGTACACGCCTGAGCATGTGTGCAAGAACAAACAGAATAAACAATTTCGGTTCTTCATCATTAAGGAAGAGGTGGACCCCAGTGGAGAAGGGAAGTGGCAAGATGCCTTGGAGGAGCTTGGGGGAAATATGAACTCCATGCAGTTGAAGGTGAGTGAGCTTAAGGACAATGGGGGTATGAGGTCCATTCGAATCTGGGGACTGGTAGTAGGAGAGAAGTTCGAGTGATGATTGATACGGGGGCCTCACACAATTTTGTCTGTCAGAAATTGGTGGACAGGTTAGGACTACCAGTCTTTCATACTTCCGAATTCAGTGTCAAGGTTGGTAATGGGCAACAGGTTCGAAGCATGGGGGTTTGCAAGGATGTACAGATTCATTTCCCTAAATTAGTGGTGCAGCAAAACCTCTTTCTCTTCCCTGTAGAAGGTGCTGAAGTAGTGTTGGGCCTAGTATGGCTAGACACGTTGGGCAATGTAAAAGCCAATTTCAAGGAGTGCAAGTTGCAATTCCGATTAAATGGTGTGAAGGCTTTGAGGGGGGAATCCAGACCTATGTTATGGGGGATTTTCTTACAGATCCATCCAGAAGACCCTTCAAGAGGAGGGTTATGGGCTGCTGGTTCAGTTTTGCGCACTACAGGAACCAAACCCACAACCTCAGGTGGTACTAGAAGAAATACAGCAAGTTCTAGACTAGTTTGGAAGTGTCTTTCAACCGCTGCCAGGCCTACCACCCAACAGGTCACATGACCATGCCATAAATCTGAAGGAAGGATCTGATATTCCTAATATTCAACCTTACCGTTACCCCCACTTCCAAAAGACAGAAATTGCAAAGTTGGTGAGCGAAATGTTGGAATTCGGAGTGATCAGACCAAGCATTAGTCCCTATGCGAGCCTAATCATTCTTGTCAAGAAGAAATATGGGAGTTGGCGATTTTGCGTTGATTATAGGGCTCTGAACAAGATCACCATACCCGACAAATTCCATATCCCCGTCATTGATGAGTTGTTGGATGAATTGGCGGGTGCCACCATTTTCTCCAAGTTAGACTTGAAGGCAGGATACCACCAAATTCGCATGAGAGAGGGAGATATAAAGAAGACTGCTTTTCGCACCCATGAGGGCCACTACGAGTTCCTTGTGATGCCGTTTGGCCTCACGAACGCACCTTCAACCTTTCAGGCCCTGATGAACGAGGTGCTGCGGCCTTATCTTAGAAGGTTCGTGCTTGTTTTCTTTGATGACATTCTTGTGTATAGCAAGGACATCATAGCACATGTAGAGCATTTGCAGCTCATTTTTTCGCTGTTACAGCAGAATTCCCTGGTGGTGAATAAGAAGAAGTGTGACTTTGGAGTGGCCCAGGTGGAATATTTGGGACATTTGGTTTTTGCTCAAGGCGTGGCAGCAGATCCTAAGAAAACAGACGCCAATGTTGAATTGGCCAACGCCAAAAGATATCAAGAGTTTGCGGGGATTCCTAGGCCTTACAGGTTATTATCGCCGTTTTGTACAGAATTATGGGGTTCTTGCCAAACCTTTAACAGACCTGACCAAGAAGGATTCCTTTATTTGGACGGACCAGGCTCAGTTTGCTTTTGACAAGCTGAAGGCAGCTATGGCAGATCTGCCAACCTTGGCCATTCCTGATTTTTCAAAGGAATTTATCTTGGAAACTGATGCTTCCAGCCAAGGCATAGGGGTGATCCTGTCCCAATGGGGGAGACCGATTGCGTTTTTGAGCTAGGCATTGTCCTTTCGGGCTCAAAATAAATCAGCCTATGAGAAAGAACTGATGGCAATCGTGTTTGCAGTCCAAAAGTGGCGTCATCACTTGCTAGGGCAACACTTTGTGATACTTACAGATCAGAAAAGTCTTAAATTTTTGACTGATCAGAGGCTGCTTGGTGAGGACCAACTTAAGTGGACAGCAAAGCTAATGGGAATGGATTTTGAAATCAAGTACATGCCAGGCTTTGAGAACAAAGCTGCAGATGCCCTATCCCGACTGATGATGTTTGGGGCTATCTCTCGTTTGGAACCTGGAATTTGGCAGCAAATAGAGGCACAGGTGCAGCACGATCCCCATTTGAGCAATATTGTGCAGCAACTCTCTGCTAGCACCAATGCTGTCCCTGGTTTTCAGTTGAAGGGGGGTTGCTTATTTGCTGCGGGTAGAGTAGTCTTGCCAGCTTCTTCCAGTCAGATTCCCTTGTTGTTGGCGGAGTATCACAACTCTCCCATGGGGGGTCACTTGGGTTTCCTCCGCACTTATAAGAAGTTGGCTGCGGTTGTGACTTGGAAGGGAATGAAGAAGGCAATCAAGGAGTACGTGGCAGCTTGCCAAACATGTCAGAAAAACAAGTATGAGGTTCTAGCTCCTGGGGGTTTGCTGCAACCACTTCCTATTCCAGACTTGGTTTGGTCGGACATATCCATGGACTTTATCTCCAAGCTGCCAAAAGCCAAGGGCAAGGACACTATTTTAGTGGTGGTTGATCAGTTGACAAAATTTGCCTACTTTATTGCCTTAGCTCATCCTTTTACTGCCAAGGAACTAGCTATGTGCGTTATTAGGGAAGTGGTACGTTTGCATGGTTTCCCACAGGATATTGTTTCCGATAGGAACCAGCTATTTCTTAGTCACTTTTGGGCTGAATTGTTCAAGTAAGCTAGCACTAAACTAAACTACAACACTTCGTACCACCCGCAAACCGATGGGCAAACCGAAGTCATGAATCGCTGCCTTGAGACTTATTTGCGGTGCTTCACTAGTATGAAACCAAATCACTGGCCAGCATGGTTATGCTGGGCTGAGTTCTGGTTTGACACGACTTTCAATATCTTAGCTAAAATGACGCCCTTCCAAGCATTGTATGGCCGACCACCTCCCATGATTTATCGGGGAGAGACATCCTTCTAATGTTCAGGAGGTCCAGCAGTTGGTTGCAGGCAGGGACCAGGTTTTAGACAAATTGAAGGAGAATCTAAGACTAGCACAACAGTGTATGAAGTTGTTGGCTGACAAACACCGAAGGGAATTGACTTTTGAGGTGGGGGATTGGGTTTACTTGAAGATCCAACCTTATAGACTGAAATCATTGGCCAAGAAGCAGAATGAGAAACTGAGTCCGCGGTTCTTTGGCCCATATCAAGTGCTTGACAAGGTGGGGTCTGCTGCCTATTAGTTGGTGTTACCCCCTTCCAGTCGGGTGCATCCAATCTTTCATGTTAGTTTACTCAAGAAGGCCCTTCCACCATAGGGTCAGGCACATGAGTGGCCTAAGGAACTGACTGAGAATTGGGAATTACGGGCAGAACTGCAAGAACTGTTAGCATTTCACTATAACCAAGCGGGGGCAGCAGAGGTGTTAGTGCACTAGCAGCATCTCCCAACCTGTGATGATTCTTGGGAACTGGTATCTAACTTGTTGAAGCTGTTTCCTGATCGCCACCTTGAGGACAAGGTGCGTCTTTTTTTTTTTGGGGGGGGGGGGGGATGATAGGATCCTATTAGTGAGGCAAGTTTATGTGAGGAGGGGTAATAGGAATGCAGGAACTAACAACCAAGGCTGAATAAGGAAAGTTAGTTAGGAAATGAGTCAGGAGGGAAGTATAAAAGGTAGGGAATCAGTTAGTGAGGGTGTGGATTGTATAGTCGTTTGAGAGAGTGAGAGGACTCTTAATTTCCTCTAGAAGTAGCCATTGTTCCTAACAGAATTTGTACCAATTTCTAGGGTTCTTAGGATTTGCCTACAACCCAGTAACAATAATACTTCCAAATTCTTTCTTCATCTTTGCCTCTGGTACCAATTGTAACAATCTCCTTCAAGGCATCTTTTGGTCCTCCTTACGTGCTCGTTAAGACCGAGCATGTTTTGACTAGCAAGGGAGTCAAGTTTTCATCGGGTAAGGAGTTTGTTGTTCCTGTGAGTTTCATATTGTCGGAACTTGAAAGACAGGCGGATATTTTAGTGGCATTGGCTTGCATGTCGAAGGGAGAACAGTTTGGTCTGATAACATATCCAATATTCTTATGAGATTGTCAATAGGCAAGCTGAGCTTATTACTAATGTAAACAACAAGAAAATCAAGGTTTTTCACTAGGTTCGGGTGCATGCTACTGAGATGAAGGACATTAATAAAGCATAGGCTGGGCAAGTTCTAGCAATCTTAAGTATTGATTATGCATTAATAGAAGCATTTAGGGATGGGTCAGTTAGGTACACAATGACTTCCAAGAACATTCACAGGCTTATTTCTGAGTATCGTAACATACCCCTTCATACGATTGAAGACCTGGGGGCCCACGGTGAAAGATATTATGCTCTGGGTATCGCTTTCTTTAAGTCTCCTCTTGACTTACACTTCTTGGATCTACTATGGAGCAAACTATGGGGGAGTGGATCAGATTCACCTCTTCTCCTTGGCATTCGTATCCGGACTTTTGTTGCTGGAGATAACAGCAATACTAAACTTCATGATGATGAATTATTACTGGATGTAACAATTGGGACTGATGGCTCCTTGTTGGGAAGTCCTTTGTATGATGATGGTGGTTACAATGATGAGGCTTCAAGGCCTAGTTATCAGTTAAATCAAGTTGAGTCTTGTTCCTTCGGTTGTCAGTAGCTGAGTCCAATTTCAATATACATACACCGCAAAGATGATAATGCAGAATCCATTCCTTTAGTTCTCTTTTCTTTGAGTGGTGACAATGGTTATATGGACAACTCTGTATATGGGGCTGAAAGGACAACTCTACTAGATGTTTTGTCACTTGGAATGTACTTTTTGTGTCCTGTATTGAAGGATTATGTTTCTTGGAATATGTACACCGAGGAGAAAATTGAAGTCACGGGTATGAAGAAAGAACAAGATGCATTGTTTGAAGCAGGAAATATGCCAGAGCTTCTCAAAGAGAGTTCAACGCTCCTATTGCTCATAGCCAGCCCTTGGCACATTGTTTTGATCATAGTAGTCAAGCGCAGATCGCGGCGCAAAGCGGCTGACCCCAAAAACGCTATAGCGGGATAGCAGATAGCGGGACGGCTGCTATTTTGAAAAATTAGGATAATTAATTTGCAATTTATACTTTTACAAAATACATATAAATACACAAAAATAAGGAATAAAAAAACATAGGCAATTGAGAAAGACAACAAAGATTAAAATAGGAAGCATAGTATCATAGACATAGTCCATAGGAAGGATATTAGATAATATGCTGAGCAGCAGCCGAGGATAATGAAAACAAAAGACACCGAGGGAAAAAAACGAAAAAAATAGAAGAAAAAGTTAGAGAACTGAGGGGGGAGAAAAAAGAGAACAGATGGGAAAAAAAGACAGAGAAGAACATAAGGGAAAAGAAAAAGAGAAGAACAGAGGAAAAAAAAGAATAGAGAGAGATGGGAAAAAGAAGAGCAGGCTAAGATTCACTGTTGGCTGCGGTTGCCAGAAAATAGACCCGCTACCAAGTTGGGTAGGTCACTGGAAGTTTGCCATCGGAAATTGGGTGGGTGGCCGGTAATATAGTAATAAGAGGAAGAGAGCAATAGGGACCGACAAAGAGGTAAATTGGATAAAAGAAGACAAAATCCCTAGTCTTCAATCTTGATATTGAAAAAGTGGGGGTGGAAATGACCTTTAAGCCCCTTTTATTATGCAGAACAGTAAAAAAAAAAAAAGGGGGCAAAATAGGTTTTCGGCCCCAAATACACAGTCGCGGCTGTGATGCCTACTATTCAAGCCGCGAACAGGCGCAATTCGCAGACGCGATGGCCGCTACCCTAAAACGCGACGCGACGCGGCGGCACTATAGCCCGCTATCGTGCGCTATTGACTGCTATGGTTTTGATAAAGAATGGAAGCTCAAGGTCTAGCATGAGACAACCTTAGCAATAAGAGTGAATCAACAGGGACGGGTGGAGTTATTCATCAATCGGCAGAACTTTCCCGAATGTGAGAATCCATGGGAATTGATGATAGAGATTCAAGATAATGAGGATTTATCACTTGGTGGCACTAGGAGTTTTGAGACATATGGTGATGCTATTTATATCAATCACTTAAAGATCAGGACAAAAGGACTTGGGACAGCTCTATGGGACCCAGGGGACATGGCCACACTTCAAGTATTATTGCATCATCCTTTTTCAAGATTTGGGACACAAGAGGAAGACTTCCCTCAACAATAATGTTGTGGATTTCCATATCATCACCCGTTGGACTCATGGATGATTGGGAGTTGCAGGTTCAACCTGCAGAGGCTTTAGCAGTAAGGAAAAACCAGCACAAGGAATTGAAAGTGCTGATTCAATGGCTAGGCATGACCGACTTTGAGAGCTTTAAGGGATTTGTAGTAGACATCAAGTTGAGCTTCAGAGAGGGGTATTGTAAAAGACCAAGTCCCTAAGGAGTTAAGGGGTAGTATGGGGAAACAGAATAGTGAGCTGGGGGTGACTATTGTCTAGTCCATTGTGTAACTACCTTGCTGAATTTATGGTAGGGGAATGAGGGAATGGGGTCTTTGGCTTCATTTTGGTTTAGGCTTCGAGAGTAGGAGCTCCTGAGTGCTCCCCACTTGTTCTCTCTGTTTCTGTTATACTTTTTCCATTTTCATCTCCTTCCTACTCTGATATCACACTGATACCAGTATTAGGTGTGAATAATACATACATTCTTCATTTTCTTACTTGTTCCCTTTGTAGTTTCTTGCAGCTTACAGCCAGTCAAAACTAAAAGATACATGGTGATTAAATTTCATTATCTATCCCTTCATTACCCTTGCTCTCAGTCAATTGTCCTACGCCTTAGTAAAGCAGGTTGCTCACACCGCACAGTTGTTGAGCACTTAAAATTATGATTATATTCTCAGGGCACATTGGCCAATCCAGAGTAAGTTCATGACTTTAAAAACCTTAGCAGTAAATATAGGCCAGTGGTGAGCCAAATCATTTGTTTCATTAGAAGAGATGAAAAAAAAAAAGGAGGTAGGGTTGGTGGGCAGCGGGAATCATCATATCGCACTCAGCTAATTCTAAGTTATCTGCCAGGATGAACTTGCTGTTCAGAGTTATAAACTATTTTTTTTTTCAATTATAAAAAAGAAAGCAAAAAGGAAAGATGCAAGAATGTAGAAGGACAATGAGAACTTTAGCAAATAGAATTCATTTCAGTATCCATAAACTCATGCAATACTATTTTCACTACAAGAAATATAATTAAGTGAAAGAGAAGTAAATGCCCTCAGCTAAACAGATATTGGCAGAATATATACAGCATTGGAATCACCAGTCATATTTTTTCTTCTTACTTTTCAAGTTGTGGCCATCAGATCGTAATGTTAAGATATTGATAGCAGATAAGTAAGGGAGAAACTAAACCTGAAATAGTCATCTCTTCATCCTTGTCTACTTCTGTCTCAGAAGAATCTGACTCGGAATTAGTAGAACCAGTTTCAGAAGAATCAGATTGAACATCATCCACAAAAGCAGATTCACCCTCTTCAGCAAAAGAACTGCGATAAGGATACTCCCTTCCATGTTGGGAAGATGAAATCTCAACATGAGTTAGAGTCTCTTTGTAATCCAGAGAATCACTAGACTGAGGTGGCAAATACACACATCTGCTTCTCTTTGCTCGGCAACCTACACCCATTTGCCCCACTCCTGAAAACAAATCACAGTCAGGTTGCTTCTGGAGATGTAACTATGCCATTCTTAACAGTGTTACACAATCTAAAATTGGTTCGTTCAGAAGCAATACCTAGTTTTTCTTGCTTCTTCAACATTTGCCTCTCAAGTTCAAGAGCATGAAGAATAGCATCTTCTCGGCGTGCATACTTCTCCCTTTTCTTTAAGGGCATACCCTGGGAGGACTCCGCCCTTTCAATACATCCATCAAACTCACCACATCGAAATGGCTTCACACGCTTGGACTTCTCCAGATTGTACCAATCCCTACAAAGAAATACCAACACACGAGCAAAATCAAAAAAAAAAAAAAAACTAATAACTTGTCAGAACAATGATACATCAGTGCATTCGATATGCACAACAAGAATGAGACACGATAATTTTCAGACTCAAAACGTGTATGTCTCTACACAAACATCGCCATATCTTTTTATAGGCTACACCTATATGTTTTGGGATGCTAAAACAGACATTTCACAAGACCATTTTCCATTCATCTGATGTTAATTTAATTGTTAGTTGCTAAACTAAGCACCACAATCTAAGAAAACGTTAACTCTGGACTTGTTTTGCATCAAAAAACACTGTTACTACACATTTGACATTCAGACACATACCAAATGAATTCGAAACCAGGCAAGAATTATTACTGAATTTCAATGTAAATAAAATAAGAAAGCCAAGGAACTTACACGCTGGCATCTTCCCTGCCAAGAAGCTTAACGGGAGTTCCTGATCGAGGTGAAGTGAGATGAGAACCCGAAAGCTCATGGGGGCCCAGTATTTGACCCGGCCACCACGACCCGTTCCTTCTTCGGACCCATACAATCGATCCCACGCCGCAATCGATTGCACCTGAACCCGAACTCTCCATCTCTCCAACCCTCCCTTTTCCTTTCTTTCGCTTCCCCAGTTTCTCTCTCTTTTCTCTCTCTCTCTCTCTCTCTCTCTCTGTGTCCCTGAAGATTGAAGGTGAAACGAGGCGGTGGCTCACCCACCGGCGAAGAAAAACGATGAGCAGAGGATCCGGGAACCGTCGTAAGTGGATAGTCCGATAAGGGGGAATTGGGTTAGGGCACAGGATTCCATTCAGATTTGGGGAAATTTCATTTTTAGGGTTTCCAATTCAATTTTGACCTTGTATAATTAAAATTCCCCACATAACCCCAAAAAAAAAAAAAGTCTGAATCTTCTAGAACTAGAAGTATCAAAATTCCAATGGGATTTGGCTTGGTGGCGCAATGGGCAACCCTTGTGGTCACGGTAGTAGTTTAGCTAAGGGTAGCCGGCTTCGGGCAGTGCTGTTAAATGTACGCACGCATAAAGCGTGACTTAGGCTTAACCCAGTTAAAACGTGGCAACCATATTTCAATTGAAATTAAGTATCCTGAGTACTATTTAATGATGAAATCAGTTGGCAAGACAAAAATAAAAAGTATAATTACAATGTATTTTTAACGCATGATGCTGATATGATTGAGAAGAAGCTTTATAATTAAAAATTATTTGTGTTGATTCAGTCAAAAAAATATTTGTCTTGATTATTTGTGTAGCTATATATAATCAAAATATTCAAACTATTAATTTATTTATTCTGAAAATGACGAAGTAGTTTGCTATAATAAATTTTAGCCATGTTTGCTAGTCCTGCAGTGCCAATGAATTGATGAGATTCATCCATCCCATTAACTTGTTGCAGGTTGGAGATGACAGTATCCAAATTCAAAAAATTTGTAGTCATGTATTATATTTATTGAATGATTTTTCTTTTCCATCTAAGAGGACATTTTAATATTTGGGTACGTTAACTCACACAGTAGAGGTGCGTCCTTCGCAATCCTTTCGTATTAGGAAAATTTCTTCTTAATGCTCTAACAACTCAACTCACATTTAATTTTTACACTAGTTTTATACTTATTTATAATGTATAAAAGTTAGTTTAATAACATGTGTATTTTAATTAATAAACTAATTATCAATTTTTATAATATAAAAATAGGGCTAAAGAGAGAGAGTAAAAAAAGATATTTCATGTATAATCCTACATAATCTCAAAAGTTATTTGCTCTATATTAACTAGCTAATTAATGAAATAAAATATATAGCGTTGATTAAAATACATCATTAACAAAAGTAGCAAGTATATAAAAATTTTGAAATGAATATAACACCACCCGTCTAATATATAAAATTAATACAATTTTTTTAAATAAATAAATTATGAGAGTAAAAATTATATCACTCTAAAGATAGGAAAATTGCTTCAATAAAACATGCATGCATTTGTATTCCATTTTTCTAACCATGAATAAACATAATCTTGAACAATGTCTTCTTTAATATTAGCACGATTAATTGAGTAAAAAAAATATTTTTTACCGGTAAATGATATTTTTTTTTCAACATGTAAAATATTAACCCTTTTCTCAACTTTTATATATGTTCTTTTATTAGCTGACACTTTCAAATGCAATTTGGCTTGAGTGATAAGCGATTTATCATTTATCAAAGTAGATTTATATTTTGAGCCCTTCCTCTCAAAGTAGACTTATAAGTATCATTTAGGTTGATAAATTAGCTTTCTTATAATACCCCCCCCTCTTTCTCACAAAAAACACAAAACAAACAAAAACAGAAAAAACCGAAAAAAAGGCTTTTAACTTAAATCATAGTTGCTTCCCCCCCAAAAAAAAAAACTTAAATCATAGTTAAATGGGGTTATGATAATAAAGAAAGGGGGGAAAATATTTTACCCTCTTAAACTAAAATTTGTGTACATTTTA
This sequence comes from Pterocarpus macrocarpus, assembly GCA_031439585.1. Taxonomy (NCBI): domain Eukaryota; kingdom Viridiplantae; phylum Streptophyta; class Magnoliopsida; order Fabales; family Fabaceae; genus Pterocarpus; species Pterocarpus macrocarpus. The sequence continues at coordinate 75,351,009 of CM062520.1, read as the reverse complement.
ACCCTTATATTAAAAAATTGTGTAAATCAATTTTCTAAATTTTTCTAAATATACAAATAAATCATTTTGTTAATTTTTTTTTTATCAATTATTAATAAAAATAGCCAAAATTTAAGGAAGTTTAGGGTATCAAGTTGCATTTTAGATAAGTTCAGGGGGATCGATTTGCAAATGACCCAAAATTTAGGAAAATATAATACATTTATTTTAATTAAAATACACATTTGGAAAAAATAAAAAGGTCGATTTGAACAATTTTTAAAATACAAGAGTTAAAATACACATAACTTATAATTCGGAGGATAAAATATTTTTTTCCTAAAGAAAATTGCAGAGAATTGAAAAAGGAATTTGAGGACAACATATAAACTTAATTAAACATAATTATTAAGTACTATTAATGCTCGTTAAATTTGATCTGGTTTGATAAAAATTAGTAAATGTTTCATTAATTAACATATGATGTATAAGTATTACAATTAAGTTTATATATACTCTTAATGATAGATAACATTTCCTCTCTTAAAATTTTTAGTGAAAAAAATTCAACTAACCAAAATATATATTTTGATTATTTAGAGTGGGTTACTTGGAATGAACTCCGAGCTCATTATTAGGCACCAAAGCTGCTCAATATGGAAGCTGGCAAGTTGAGATTGGGTTTCCATAGTCGGAGGGGTGTACATGCAATAATTTCAACGCTCAAGTCAGTAAGTATAAGAGGTAGGATATATATGGTATAGAGCGTACCTGAGTTCAACGATTGGTCACCTATTTATAGTGGTCGATAGTTGAGAATGAGTGGGGATATTCCATGATTCTAGGAAATGTCTTGAGACTTCCAACGGTTTGATGCTTATTAGTGCGTACGTAATGGACAGCAACATATTAAGTGAGCATCGTTCTAGTAGAACACTTGTAACCATATCTGAGTGTTTGAAAAATTTTATAATAACTTTTTAATACCAAGATTTGAAGAATCAAAAATAAAAAGCACATCTACTTGCTCTACAAGAGATTGTAATTAGTGTAAATTTGTTGACAATTTTCTCTTTATACGTTGGTTATGTGTTCAATTTGTTGGTAGCTTACTTTTTATTTTAATTTTTATATTATAATTATAATAATTGAGACCACATTTACGTGTATTTTTTTTTTTGGTGTACTCCGTATTTACTTGTTTGACTGAGTTTTTCATTTAATGCGGACATTTTCTGGGGCAATGTTATGATTTATGTTTTGACAATTCACACCTCCCCCGACTCTCGAGAGAGCCAATAACTTGTGATGCCAATGAAGGACAATCTGGTCGATATATACTACAACGGCTATTAGCATAAACAAAGAAAAATAGCCGTTGCCGCCTCCGCAACAACTCAAACACTTTGCAAAACCCTAATGCACATTTCTTCCACCACAACCATCACTACTATATAAGGTCCACTCGATTACCCTCCTCATCATCTCTCTCTATTCTCTGTGACATTCCAATTCTGCAGTGCTATTTCATTTTCGCTAACTTCAGTCATTTTTTTTCGCTAATAATCACTTCAGTGTTTATTATTTGATTTTGTCTAACCACTGTTTTGCAGGGTTTGGTTTTGTGCTTATTTTTTCCCTTTCATCTGTTCTGTTTTCCGTTTTGGCTTTTTCTTTTCTTTTTTGCCCTCCTTTTTTTTTCATCTAACAATGGATGCAGGATCTTTGAGTTCTAACACTAAAACACAATCTTTGAGTTCTTCTAACACAACCATGAAAACACAATCTCGCTGCCCTCTTCAGGAGCAGTTTATTCAGAGAAAGAATTCCAAAGAAAATGTAAGAAAATTAGTCCAAACATTCTCTCCGTTTGTAATTCATACATAACTGTCGAGATTTCTCTGCAAACAGATTAGGGTTTAGTGACTTTTAATGTGATGAGTAAATTGAGGTTATGAACTTCCGATCATGAAAAAATAGTGTAGAAACTGGGAATTTCTTCGTTGTTCTAGATTGTGATGAACTCTTAAATTACCCATGATATATTTCTCATCAGAATCTGTCTATCAAAAATAAGTATTTGACCCCTTTCATGTTTGTTTGTTTTGTCATTGTAAACACTACCAGTTGGACAGATTCATACCAAATCGTTCAGCAATGGACTTCGATTATGCTCACTACATGCTGACAGAGGGGGCAAAAGGTAAGGAAAACCCAGCTGTGAGCTCCCCTTCTAGAGACGCCTACAGGAAGCAGCTTGCAGAAACCTTAAACATGAACCGGACCCGAATTCTCGCTTTCAAGAACAAGCCACCGGCACCAGTTGACTTAATCCCTCATGAGAGCTCCTCCACTCTTTACCATGATAAACCGGCCAAGCCCCGCAGATACATTCCTCAGGTTCACTACCAATTGCATAAGCTTCAATAGAAATGGATAATTCATATTTTGAACATTTGCAATTTAATAAGCAAAAAAGTCTAATGGTGAATGGTATGAACTGTTGTTTGATTGCTTAAATTTTCCATAGATTATTTGTTGTTTGATTGCATAAACCCAACAGGACTGGCAAATTCATATTTTCAAATTTTGAAATTTTAATAATCAAAAAAGGTCAATGGTGAAGGAACTGTTGCTTTCTTAATTCTTAGTTGCCTATACCTTAAAATTTGTTGCTAATTTATTTGTTGGTCATCAGACTTCTGAGAGGACGTTGGATGCTCCGGACCTTGTGGATGACTACTACCTCAATTTACTGGATTGGGGAAGCGGCAATGTTCTAGCAATAGCACTTGGAAGCACAGTGTACTTGTGGGATGCAACAAGCGGTTCTACTTCAGAACTTGTCACAGTTGATGATGAAAATGGCCCTGTCACATCTGTTAGCTGGGCTCCGGATGGACGGCATATTGCAGTCGGTTTGAACAACTCTGAAGTACAACTATGGGATACAGCTTCAAATAGACAGGTTTATCTCTATCTTCCAAGAAATGAACCATCACAGATCATTCACTATCCAATTGCCACTGGTTTGCTTAAGTTTATTCCTGTTTGTTTCTGCAGTTGAGAACTTTGAGAGGGGGGCATAGGCAGCGAGTGGGGTCTTTGGCATGGAACAACCACATACTCACAACTGGAGGAATGGATGGTAGAATTGTCAACAACGATGTGAGGATTAGATCACACATTGTTGAAACCTACAGAGGGCATGAGCAAGAGGTTTGTGGGCTTAAATGGTCAGCCTCGGGTCAACAATTAGCCAGTGGCGGCAATGATAATCTACTTTACATCTGGGATAGAGCCACGGCATCTTCTAACTCAGCAACACACTGGCTTCACAGGTTTGAGGATCACACATCTGCAGTAAAAGCCCTTGCTTGGTGCCCTTTCCAAGGGAATTTGCTAGCTTCTGGTGGAGGCAGTGGTGACCGTTGCATTAAGTTTTGGAACACCCACACAGGTGCATGCTTGAACTCGGTTGACACTGGGTCTCAGGTATGTTCCCTTGTGTGGAGCAAGAATGAGAGGGAGTTACTCAGCTCTCATGGTTTTACCCAGAATCAGCTAACACTTTGGAAATACCCTTCAATGGTAAAGATGGCAGAGCTCACTGGTCATACTTCCAGAGTTCTTTTTATGGCTCAGGTAAAATTATTTTGGTTTTTGTCATGAACAAACGTGTTTTAGAGAATTTATTTTGAGGGTGTTCCTGATAAGTGTTAATGTCAACTTTCCCTCAGAGCCCAGATGGTTGCACTGTAGCATCAGCAGCAGCGGACGAGACATTGAGGTTTTGGAATGTATTTGGAGCTCCGGAAGCAACTAAAGCTGCGCCAAAAGCAAGAGCTGAGCCATTTTCTCATTTAACTCGCATTCGATGAGCGCCAGCAAGAGCACTAGTACCATATGTCAGAAACAAGTTCTACTTTGGATGAGTGCCTCTACCATAGCTGGCATCTGCAACTGTTTGTTGTATCAATATGTAGAAATGAGTGCACAGTAATGTAGAGGACGAATACCACAGGGGATGGAGTATGTGTGTGTGGATGGACTTCGATGTACATTTGTAACATTATATTGCTGGCAGTGGAAAACAACACTTTCTTTGCCCGTGGACGTAGTCACACACACTTGTGTGATGAACCACGTATATCGTTCTTCTTGCATTTCTTGTCCCTTCAAAAAGGAAGCTTCAGTGCACTAACAGAAATAGGGGATTTCGAAGACCAAAAGGTACAACCCAAAAATAAATAAATAAATAAAAATCATAGGACCAAATCAAACTTTGCAACGAAAGAAGTGTTTCAATCGAATTTTGTAATTGAAAGTCAAAATTTGTAATTAAAAGATGGGCTAGTTAGGGGTTTAATATGATATCAAAAGTTACTTCAGAATTTAACTTTGATATGTATAGTGGCAACATTTCTCTTCCTCTCTATGTGTGAGTGAATCTAATTGGAAAGTTTGGCTATAAGGGGTATGTTTGGTTAGGGTAAAAATGGGAGGAAATTTTCCATTGATACATGGAGCTCATCTATGAAAAATTTTCCCATTTTTACCTCCTCAACCAAACACACCATAAGTTGTAAAATATAACTCACTCTAGAACTAATTGTCAAGTAGGTTATGTAAGTGAAATGTATAATTTCGAGTGCAAATAATAGCCACATTTCTGTTTCTCTTAAAGATGTGTGAGTGAATCTAGTTGCAAAATTTGACTATCCTAAACTTTGTATTGGTCAAAATTTGCAACCAGAAGAAGATAGGACTAATTAGGAGTTGTAAAAAATCCAATTGAAACAATTATTAAGTAGTGGCTTGCCTAAAGAAGTTTTCACTTGGATTTTGCAACCTCTAATTACTCCTATCACTTGGGTTTAGGGTTTAGGATTTTGCAACCCTATCTTTTTAGTTGCAAATTTTGACATTTAGATGCAAAATTTGACTTCGTTATAGTTTACAAGTTTAAACTTTGATTTGAACTCTATAACTAGTTTTCCTTTTTAATTAAGTTTGTTTACATTCTTTGCCTAACAAAGTTATGTAAGTGGAATGGATCAAATTACTTGTGTAACAAAGTTATGTAAGTGAAATGAATCAAATTTTGAGTGCAAAAAATGGCAACATTTTTCTTCCTCTCTCGATATGTGAGTGAACCTAGCTGTAACAAAGTTATATAAGTGAAATGGATCAAGTTTTGAGTGCAAATAGTAGCAACATTTCTCTTTGTCTCTCTATGATGTGTGAGTGAACCTAATTGTAAAGTTGTCAAGTTTGATTACTCTACAACTAGTTGTCAAGTAGGTTTTTCTTTTTAATTAAGTTTCCTTATTTTAATCCATCCTTTGCCTCCCACCCGTGTAACATAACTATATAAGTGAAATAAATCGAAGTTTGAGTGCAAATAGTAGCAATATTTCTCTCCCACTCTATGATGTGTGAGTAAGTTAGTGTGTGAGAAAAAATTTTCTTGGTGAGATTAAATAGTAGCAATATTTCTCTCCCACTCTATCAGTGCAAATTCTTTTAGAAAGCTTATGAGGAATAAGAGTATTCTCATAAAGTTATTTTATCTAGAGTATGACAATCGATTATAATATTATTTAATTAGACCCCAAATTAGAAAGAAAACTTGATTATAAATTTTTACAAAAACTTATATCCACTCACCTAAAGGCTCCCAATATTTGCAGCTTTGGTTGAACTGAGTATTTAAGAAGAAGCTGAAGCATTTGTTCAGAGGAGAGATCAATTAGTGTTATGATAAATCTAACAACTCACAATCCTGATATTAACTTCTTATCATGGATATTGGTTACATGTGTATAGTGTAATGGATAATGAATGAACAATCAACTAACGGTAGAGATCAAATTACAAATTTAAAGTACAAGCATCCACATATACCTACATATGAATTTAACCAAAAAAATTTATTCAAGTAGCACATGAAGTTGCTTAGATCAATTTTAACAATTTATGGCTAAGACTAATAAGTTCTCTTGACGAACTCTTAATCAATCCTTTCTTAATAACAAATTACACAAGGAGTTCATTCAACAAACAACAACCTCACAATTTAAAACAGAGGGGTGGAGGAGTGATCACTCGTCACATTGGGTAAAGCCAAGAATTAAAAGCACAACATTGGCCAAAAAGGATAGCTTTAACATTAGTCTCATAATTAAAATAGGCCAACCTTAAATGTAGAGAGTAAGATACCCGCATATTTGTTTTACATTTCCTACTATTAGAAATCGCTATTAGGAAGCATGACTTGATCTTGAAAAATTGCTTAATTTCCATTTGCATCAAGGGAAAAGAATTGATAGGAGAACGAATAAATAATAAACGTATACGCGACGCATACTGAAAAATAAGAAAAATGACAAAAATTACTTAAATGATAAATCCCATATAATCATCGCTACTTTTATTCAATTTTTTTTAATTCAAAAATTTTACCCAAAACTTTCCAGCATATACACAGTTCATGTCGGCAAATTTTGTAAAAAATAATATAAAATTTACCAACAAATTGTTAAAATATATTGATAAATTTTTAGACTGAAAAAATCTGAATAGAAGTAACAATAATTATGTGAAACTCATTATTCAAATAATTTTATCGTTTTGCTCACTTTTTCTATATACATCCCGTATTATGTCGCAAAACATGCATCCTCCAAACATTTTTTCAAGGAAAATGTAAACCAAACAGGCTAAAATACCATCCCCACACGCAGGCAAGAGCCGGAAAGTTGGTTGTTGCTTATAATCTTGTGATCACAATTTCATAGTATATATTGCAGATAGGAAAACATAGAAGATTCATCTTTAAACGCTAAATGATCAATGCATTTTCCCGTTAGAAACTCTACTTCCCAGGCATACAACCATCACACACAAACCTAGTAACTAGGAATGCAACTAAGGAACCGTGTTTTGATTCAAGTAGGCTCCAGAATTCACCATGCCAAGTTTATCTTGGAAAACTGAGTGATGCATATATACATGCAGATCTTGGTAAAGAATAAGAGCTAGTCGACCGATCATGTGAACTGCCGTCTCATATACGTGTCTTCGTGTACAAAAACTGGATCTTGACTAGTCTGGGATGGGATCTGTGGCTGTCCCATGGCTATGCCACCCTGATTAGGATATGCGGAATCACCCCAGGGGTTGCTAGCATTCTTTCCTGCTGTCAAGATAAGGTAATAAACAATCCCAAATGTAACACTTGCAAGGGATAAAATTGCACCCCCTGCAAATACCCCAGGTTTAACAACATAGCAGTAGTAGTTGCCAAAGTACATGCTCTCTTCACCATGTTGATCATTAAGGGCAGCACCAGTTAGCAAAAGCAGGAATGCAATGACAAAAGTGAACCTGTTGAGCAGAGATTTTAACCATATAAATAACTCACCAACATGAGTCTAATTTACAAAACCTATCAGCCAACAAACTTGTAGCTCAATTGGCACTGTCCGCTTATTTCCATTACTTTTTTCAGACAGATAAAGCTAGTATAACACAGTACACAAGACTTGGTTTTCATGCACAAAAACGGATGGCCTTGAAGAACAAAATTGCTAATACCATCACAAGATAATTAGCAAGTTTAGTAATGATACCTTCACGCTGGCTCACAAAAATATTGGCTAACTAGATAAATTATCTTTTCAAATATTTGTATTGACATGTATCTATTATCTACACACTATTTATTGATCCATTCATCTTACGTATAATGCATTTGTCAGCATATCCACATTACACAAGGAAGATACATTTATTAATACTCAAGTTAAATTGGTTAGGTCATTTATATATAATATTTATACTATAGTGGTAATCGCATCTCTCCTTTGAAGAAGAGATCTCAACCTCAAGTCCCTTCTCATGCAATCCATCTTTTGATATCAGAACATGTTTTGTACTGCTGCCATGCCTCTTTTAGAACATTACAACCAAAATCACAATTCTAAGCATGAAGAAAAATAATCTACAATGGACAACAAACGGGAACTAAGATTGCTAAAATGAAGTCAATGGCGGAGTCCATCTATGCAGCCCATAGATTAAGGCCTGTGCCAAGCCTCTTCCTTAGAAGAATGAAATTAAATTCACAAGCAGATACCAAACTAACTTAGTCTAATCACACACCAGCAGAGTCAAACAAGTAGAAAGTACAAACTGAAATAAATTACCAGGACAAAACAAAGCAGACCACTGCCAATCTCCAGTTCGAATCTGGGATTCTAGGGTTTTTTCTGCAACAACAACAGCCATTTGAAACATTCAAGACTATCTGCGATATCACAAGAGCCAGCACCGCAGTTAAACCAAGAGGTAAAGCTGGAGTCCGGGGATATGTGCATTGAATAGGAGAAACAAACTGAACTTGAGAAACCTGTAGAAATTGCACAGTAATAGTTATTACCAAAGCTTTCATTCATGGTGAATGAAGACACAGCAGAGCTGACAAACATCAACAAAGTTGGCAATTGCAAAATCAACTAAAAAAGAACAAAAGGGTAACATTCTTTGACAAACAATGGTGAGAAAAGACATTACTTAAAACCTAAACATTCACTGTTCATTTTCCTTTCTAACTGCTCTCTTCTAAAGATTCATGGCAAAAACCTGGCATCTAACTTGGTTTTTTTTTCCTCAGATCCTATCTACTTGTGTGTGTTTGTTTGTTTAAAAAATGGGAGATCCAACTAATTAACTGCAGATAAATTTAAATCTTCTGCATTTGCTCCTGAGTCCTACTAACTTATCAAAGCACACCCTCAACTCAACTGTAACAATCACAACACAAGCGTTGGACCCAACATTCACTGATGAATAAATTAAGAAAACTAGGCAACAATAGGAAAGCAAGCGAAACAACAGGAGAGTTAGAACCAGAACCGTGAAACACAAAAACACTTAACCTTAATCCTAGTTGCCTCTGCACCAAAACCAGTTGCAGCCGATAACAGCCCCAACAAGCCCACAACAGTGCACAACACCACAACCCTTCTCTCCATTTTCTCTCTTCCTTCTCGGGACGCGTGCGTTGCGTGTGTGTCCCTCTTACTGGTTATGTATATGTGTATGTGTGTCTGTGTATGTTCGTGGTTAAGTAAAGTATAAGTTGGTGGAGAAATGGATAGTGACAGTGACGGTGACTGTGACTGTGACTGATTGTGAAAGCGGAATCCTGATAATAATAACTCGCGATAAATACACCTGTCCCCAACACCTTTCCCCTAATGCCAATATTTAAGATAAGGCTTAATACACGTGACGTAACGTACTTTGTGTAATCTTGAATCCTTGATCATCTCATCTCATGCTATTAGATTTTTCTGTTTTCTCATATATGTAATTAATTACTGATTATTTAAGCAGATTAATATAGCGTGGTTAAAGAAATAATAATAATCAGCATGAGATTTAGTGTTTATTTAGTTAACAGCACAGCCGAAGGGAAAAAATCATGCTTATATTTAAGGAAGAAATATAAGATATTATGAAAACGAGTAAAATTTAATTTAAAATTTATTGGACGATGTTTAAAATTTAATTTAACGATTTATACAATAAATTTAATTTTGATCTATGATTAGTGTAAATAATATTTTATATAAACATCTAACTATTAGAACTTCTCCATTTACATGAACCTCCATATTTGGGACTTGTCCAGCCAGCATTTAAAAAAATTATAGAATTTAATTGGTATATATTGATAGTTTAAAATTATTTTATATTGTCGATCAATACAAATAGAGAAAAATAAAAAATTATGGTAGATCACTCATTATAATGGATAATTATTTATATGAATTGGCATTTTCTATTATTTTTATTGATTGATAATATAAAATTATTTTATACTATCAATATATTTAAATTAAATTCATAATTATATGCCGGGCTTTGCTCGTTTATCTATTATTATTATTATTATTATTATTATTTGATGAGTCGTTTATTTTTTAAAAAAATATAGAAAAAAAGAAGTAGTTAATGTATTCAGTTTCATACTTTCATTGCATCGTTTTCTTCCAATAATGATATAAAAACAAAATATATAATGAAATTTGCACCAAACGAGGCAAACCTCATGGTCACAATATCTGTGTTTTGCATTTTGTCAAAATTTGGAGAACTAACAGCAAAAAATAATCTTGTTTGTGGTGAAAATCTATTTTAAATCACAATTCCATTTTTTTTTCTAAATAAGATATGTAAAATTAAACTTACAAATTAGCAAATTTGATTATGTAATTACAAACCTCGTTTAAATTACAGATAACTCAAACGGGGAATCAAATACATTGCAAGTCAAGTGCTCAAGAATCTTTACCGAAAAAGCGTCAAATGCTGAAGTACATAAAATATCACTACACAAGCCATATAAATATCTGTTTGGATACATTACAAAGACGATAATGATGGTACCTCATGATATTGAAATAAAGAGACTTACTTAAATATGAGCTTAAGGTTGATCAGTCTCATACTCAAGTTAGATTTGTAATAAGAGAGAAACCAATCGTAGAGATAACTTTTACTTTAATGGCTCAACCCTTTACATAGAAATTAGAAAGCAAAAGAATAATTCATTCAAAATTTAATTTTCTTCTTTTTACTAATTGACGGATATAATAAATGATTTTAAGGAATCTTACCTTTTTATTCCCTAATATAGAGAGACTTTAAGAGATATGGTTCTCTTTTAATCACTTTTGGAAAAATGTAGACATTATGAGATAATATCATCATAGATGCTGAATGTGCCAAAATTTCAATTCAAAACCAAACATAAATAAATTGCAAATTGACTTGAGTTATGGGTGTAATTTTGGCTATAATGACACCTTTTGTCCTGAAGCGTAACTAAAACCAATTCAATCACATTTTGATGTTCCAATTGAACACTTCCTGCAAAGAAATCAAGCTTCCCTATAGTTGATCCACCTTTCTGTCCAATTGAACACATTATAATGTTCTAGTTAAACACTGTCTGCTAGGTTTGTTCCTTTCGTACGTGATTGTTGGACATGTACAGAAAAAAGTAGACGAGCATTCTGCATGTCACAAAAGCCATTGTCATCATTAAGCTGCAATGACCCCAAAACCAACCAGAAACCAACCTAAGCACTTGATCCATACCTACAGATGACCCCCTTAGCCCAAGGAGCAGCCTGGAACAACCCCCCTTATCCGGTGAAGGGTGAATAAACATATATTCCTCAACCAGAACAAGTCCATACATACACCATACTAAGTGAATTCCCGCTCCACATACTGTATGCAAATATTTTTTTTATAAAAAAAGTTAAATGAAAATAAGAACCCGTTAAAGACCTTAGTCCATTTGCCATTTCCTTTAAACAGAAAGGCATTCCACGCTTGCAGGTAGTCAAGGTCAGAGATGTGTTGGAGATATGCTGGATATAACAGCAGATGCCCAACTCAATTGCATAAAATTCTATCACAAACCAGTTTCATTTGGAAAGACATGCAATGTTTAATCGAACATAAGATGGATAACATCCTTAAGGAAATACAAGTTAAACAATAAACATGCAGGTTCATTGAGTCATTTCCTTATAATTAATGACGAGATGCTTCAATTACATAAAACTAGGGCAGACTGGCCCCTTAGATAGACCAAGGTGAACTTCCATCCCATGATGCATGTCCAGTGGCCGCAGAGTCTCTGATTCACGGGGGTCTGCAGGAAACATTAACGAAAATGAAAGAGAGGAAAAATAAGAAAAATACAAACAACAACTTGGTAATGATTGGAAAAAAGAATAAAAAGAAATCAGCGACAACAGAAACAACAGTACAAAGGTAAATTCTGTCATTACCATTTAGATAATCCTCAAAACCGAAGTCATCAAGACTTCCTGTATAAGCCTCCAAACCCAGCATGGAAGAAGGAATTGCTCCTGGAGGCTTCTGGAATCTACATGGAACAGAAGCATTATATATCCTCTATAACTAAACAAATCAAAATAGACCCACCAACATAATGTATACAACATAAGAGGAAGGGTGCCAAATGTACCAGGGCATGAACAAACTAAACAGATAAACAGCCAAGGCTGTACAGAAAATAGCATGAGAGAAGTCAACAAAATCCCTTTCTACTGATTTCTGTAGTCCTATATTATGCGATTATGCCCATCCTGCTGCTTTCTACCAATTAGTTTAGTGCCTATCGCACTGCCTAGAATTCAAGATTACTTAATTAAACAGTGAGGTCTCCGTGGACGTCTATGGCTGCCTAAATATGGAAAAGGCCTTACTTAACCTATCATATTAAATGCATTGAAATATGTCATCTGGTTGGACTGGGTTTTTATATGGGTAGATTGGATTGTTCAATTCTCAGCTGCTGGAAAAAGTTTTAGGTGGTTTTTTTCCCTCCTCTTGTATCGTAAAACTTCCAAGATTGCCAGCAGATCGGTCAAGAATCAAAGTGAGGGAGAAACCATAGAAACAGTTTATCCCAGTCATATACATCAGAACAGAATACAGTACATTTTCAAGTAATATAAGTATTCTAACTTTTTGTAACAATATCTAACATAAGATCTCTACCAAAGGTCTAAATTCTGGCCGCCCACCCAATCCAGGCGGCAGGCAACTTAATTTCTCTTATTAGCATGTTAATAGTTGTTCTCATATTCGTCATAGATACACATTTTTAGTATACATCTCTATACCACTGTCGCATATCCTATGGTCATGCATATGGGTATATCTATACCACTGTGCCTCAAATTTCTACTATACAAAGTCAACTAGGTCCAGAACTCTACTAACGCAAAACTATGTCATGGAGAAATCATGCACAATCCCACTGTCACAAAAACTGTTTCAGAACATTGAGAAGAAACTAGATAATTCCAAATACAAGGGTGCATCACAAAAGAGAACTGGACAATACCGAGATAGGATTTGCCTGTCAAGGTCCATCTTCAGTGGAAAAGCAGTTCCATACAAATTGACCATACATTGCCTCTTCATCACTTCAGTTATCCTGCTAGCCTAGATATAACAAAGAAAAAGTAAACTTGTAAGGGGATCAAAAGGCACACCTGAATTTGAAACCAACTTAAAAACACAATCTTCACTAATATTAACATTAAATTTTAATTTCTTCAATAGTCAACAACGTTTTAAAGCGATAAAAGAAAAGGGGAAAAAAAAGACAAAAACTTGCAAAGGAAAAAGCTTGTCGATTGTTTTCAATCAAAGGGAGCCCTAATGAAAAAGGGGGAAATGCAAAATTGAAACTTGAAATTTGAAATTTGAAATACAAAAATGAAAATCCCCAAGCGTAGCAAGTTGAGAGAAAGTGATTACAGATTCCTGGGCAGATTGAAGAGGGTGAGAACCAACGATGTCGCTCTTGACCCCTTGGAGTCCGAACCGAAGCGCATCGTTTTGGACCCCTCCGATTTGGTGTGCTAGGCTCTTTGGCACTTCCTCCATCTTCTTCCTCTTCTTCGCTCTCCAACTTCTTCACCAAGCAAGGAACAACTAAACTAAACGGCGATCTTCCACTATGAGCCTTTTTAACTCCAACTATTTATCAGCGAGGATCCGATTTCAAACTATTTACTCCAAAGGGTCTATTTTTATTTTATTTTCAAAGAAAGGTCTATTTTCATGCTAATTACCAACAAGTGCCTGTTTTCATTTTTTATTTAAAAATATTAAAAAGCTAGAATTATTATCCAAATTTATTTGTCATAACTAGGGATATTCAAATCCAATCCAGTGAAAAAAAAAAAAAAAACAGCTCAACCGATCCGATCCAACCCAAAAACCAATTAAAACCGCAAATTTTTGGTTGAATTCAGTTTTTTGTGCAGTTTGGTTCGATTTTCGGTTCCAATTTTACGAACCGATCCAATCTAAATCGAACCACATAATATATATATATATATATAAACCCAACCCATTTACTAAACTTATACTACAAAAATAATGTGTTTCTCGGCCCAAAAAATAAAGGCCCACTACACTTCACTATAAGCCATGATTCAACTTAAACACAACCAGCCCAGATAGAAGTTTTTTTTTTTTTTGTTATCCTCATACTCCCTCAGACCCACCAAACCAAGTCCAACCACGGTCCCACACTCCCACCCGAACAACACCCCTCTGCCTTTGGTCTCACACTTTCACTCTCTGGTCTCTGCCTCTACTATCTCAATCTCTCTCTCAAAATAGAAGTTTGAACCCTTGAAGCCCTAGTCTTTGCCTCAACATTTCCATCGCCACTGCCGCAACCTGCAGCCCCGGACGACGCTCGCCCCACGCCCCCACAACTTCTCTATTCTCTTTTAGCCGACACCGCAGCCTTCATAGCAACTGACGCAGATTCGGCTCTGGCCATCTTGCACAGCAACCGTGCACCTTCGAGCTTCACCCACCAACGGCCATCTCGCAGTCTCGCACAGCGTATGGAGGTCACAACGCACTTGTGGCGGCACGCTCGCCTCTAGCTCCGAGTGGCATCCTGGTGTTGGTTCAAGGTGTCGAGCTATCACTTCTTCCTCTTGAGCTTTTGGTAAGTTTACAGTTTACTATTGCTCATTGATTTATTTATGGAGTTCTTAACTTCTTATCTTTGTTATTGTTGGTTTTATTTTTGTTCTTGATATATTAACTTCTTTGTTATTCTTAGTTTTATTTCTATTCTTGTTATAATTATTGGTAACTTAATTAGATCAAATTATTTTTATTCTTGCTATATTTGTTAATGATGGCTAATTTTATTTAAATTTACAGACTGCAGTAGTTGGAAAAAAAAATTGAGGTTTTCTACTCTCTAAAAGTAAGAAATAGCTATCATCACCAATATCATCCCCAATGTCTGAGGTAATCACTATATATTGTATAATTTCATTATTTCATTTCATCTCCTTACATTATATTTTTGAGTTATTTATGTCATTATATAAATGTCTTTTTTGTAGACATAAAATGTTGAAAGTAATGAGCAAATTGCTACAAATCCTGAATCTGTGAGGTCTTCAACTCAACGTGTTGAGACACCACAAGCACAAAATAATTTAGAAAAGGAAGAAAGATCCAAAGCAACCAAAAGGGCATATAAGAAAAGGAAGGGCGGAGAAGTTGCTACTAATGAAAGAGCTGAGGATTCAAGTAAGAGAAAACCTGCTAAACCTGGATCTTGGACTTGGGATCATTTTACAAGAGATGATAATGGTGTATATCCTAGAGCTAAATGTAATTGGTGTGGGGCAACTTATGTAGCTGATTCACATAAGAATGGTACTAGTAATCTTAAAAATCATTTGTTGAGTTAATGTAGAAAGTTTCCTAAAGAGTCACTTGATCCTACTCAAACAACCCTTGCTCTCCAACTACTTAAAAAAGAAGATGGGAAGGGGTTTGGTAGTACTTTGTTTGCTGTTGAGTTTGATGCTGAATCATGTAGGCAAGCTCTAGCTAGGATGATAATTGTGGATGAGTTGCCTTTCAAGTTTGTTGAGGGAGAGGGGTTCCGTTATTTTATGAGTGTTGTGCAACCCAAGCTCCATATTCCGGGAAGGATTACAATTGCTAGGGATTGTTGGAACCTATATATGAATGAGAAAAACAAGTTAGAAAGTATTTTCCAGAACTCAAATCAAAGTGTATGTTTAACAATTGATTGTTGGACTTCTGTGCAAAATCTGAATTATCTTTGTCTCATTGTGCATTTTATTGATCAAGATTGGAAATTGCAAAAGAGAATTCTTAATTTTTGTCTAATCAAGAATCATAAAGGCGAAACAATTGGTAGAAAAATAGAGAAATACCTCTTGAGTTGGTCGATAGGTAGAATTTTCACTATTACAGTTGATAATGCCAGTTCAAATGACCTTGCCATCTCTTATTTGAAAAGTAGAATGGAGGATTGGAATTCACATCCTCTAAAAGGTGAACATATGCATGTTAGATGTTGCGCGCATATTTTAAATCTTGTGGTGAATGATGGATTGAAAGAGATGCATGCCTCAATTAGCAAAATTAGGAATGCTGTTAGATTTGTTCATGCTTCCCCTGGTCGCATGGATAGGTTTTGAACTTGCATCAAGGAGGCTAGGATTCAAGATAATTCTTTTGTGCAATTGGATGTTCCTACTAGGTGGAATTCCACCTAAATTATGCTTGATAGTGCATTGAAATTTCAGAAGGCATTTAAGAGGTTGGGTGAGAGAGATGTTGAGTTTGTGATGATGCAAGGTGGCATCTCAAAGAACGAGGATTAGGATAATACAAAGTGTTTTGTTAGGTTTCTGAAAAAAAAAATTTTATGTAACTAAAAAAGTATCGGGTTCTACATTTGTGACTTCTTCTCAATATTTCCATGATTATTGTTTGATTGTCAATACTTTGAAGAAGTGGGCTGGTAGTTTAGACCCTTTACTTGGGAGCATGACTCTAAAAATGAAAGCTAAGCATGATAAATATTGGGAGAATATTAAAAACATGAACATGATGGTTTTTGTTGTTATGGTGCTTGATCCTCGATAAAAGTTTCGATTTGTTGAGTGGAGCTTTGAAAAGCTTTATGAAAAGGATAATGCTGATTTTTTGAGTGGAAAAGTAAGGGAGACATTTAATGATATGTTTGATAGCTATAGGCTCTTTGTTAATAATGATCAAGTGCCAAATTCTACACAATCCTCTCGTGAAGTGGAAATGTTAGATGTTGGAGGTGGAGCATCTAATAACTCTTCATTTGCTATGGAATTTGAAAAGGACATGAATATAAGTGAGATCATGAATAAAAATGAAGTGGACTTGTATCTCATGGAAGGCTTAGAGAAAACAACTAGTAGTTTTGACATCTTGAATTGGTGGAAGGTGAATTCCACTAAATATCCTATTCTTGGTCAAATTGCTAGGGATGTTTTAGCTATGCCTGTGTCTACGGTTGCTTCAGAGTCTGCTTTTAGCACCGGAGGTAGAGTGCTTAATAATTATAGGAGCTCTCTTACACCAAAAACTGTTGAAGCTTTGATTTGTGCACAAAATTGGTTCCGTTCCACTTCATTGCCAATGGATTTAAAGAGTGCTTGGAAGAATTTGAAAAGCTTGAGCTAGGTAATATTCTTTATTATGTTCTACTCTTTTGCATCTATTTTTTTGTTAATTTTCTATTTGAATTAACTATTATGGTACCCATTCTTTAGAACTTGCTCCAACCCCCCAACCAAATGAAGAAGATTCTGGTAATGATTCTGATTAGCTTTGAAGATGTTGCAATGCCTTTTTTTAGTTCCTTGCTGCTGGTATGTAATGTGTTGCTCTTGCTTGCTTGCTTTGGTTTATTCACATTCTTTCGAAAATACATTTTTTTTTTGTTATTAATGTCACTTTGTGAAATATTATGCGGCTGTGTTGGTGTTTTGATGATGAGTTTACTACTGGCAATTGGAACCCTTCAAGCATGGTTGTTTGCTCACTTTAGCATGGCTAAAGTTCTGCATTATGATGGCTTTATTATGTTTTATTGTGGCTATAATTGTAGTTTTATTTGGTTTAGATATGTTTGTTGTTTCTTAAAGTCAGACTTGTTAAATTATTGTGTATTGCTGAAACTTACTGGTTTATCATTTTATTAGTCTTTTACTTTTATACAATGTGAGTTTGGGACATTTGTGAATGGAATGTGAATGTAAAAATTACTTATTATGTTTTGTCTTATTTATTCTGCATAACTTGATTCAGTCTTTCCATGATATTTGTGCTGGAAGAAAAAAACACTTTGCATGGACTATAATTGATGAGTCTCAATAATCAGGGCATGCTTTTAGACTACATTATCAGGTTCAAGCAGTTTATGCATTTCAAATTGATTTTATCCTTTGCATATGTGTGTATTTTTTGTGTGTTTAATGCTACTTTTTATTGACACCATTTCAATTAATTTTTCTCTTATATTATTCCTTTAGTTTTGTCTAAATATTAGTATATTACTCTGGATTTGATAGGTGCATTGAAGTTTTAGTGCTATTTAGGATTTGCATTAGGTGCGCGCTAGGATCATGGAAATGGAACAAGAGAACAATAGTTGGATCAGGGAGAATTTTACAGTGAAGCAGATTTTGTAGTGAAGCAAATTTAGGTTATACGTTATAGGCATAGGTTAGGAGTAGGTACTTCCAACATAACCTCTTCCTTGGTCTAGTAAAATATCCTTTTTTTTTTTTTTTTCAATTTTCACTTTGCCTTATTATACTATCAGAAGGTGCATTTTTAAAACCGCACATCCAATCCAATTCAAACCGATGTAAATTGGATTGGATTGGATCGATTTATAAAGTGTAAATCATCCAATCCAAATCGAACCATAAGAAATTTTAGAGTTTGGATCGGATGACTTTTTAATCCAAACCCAATCCAAACTGTACTGCAAACACCCCTAGTCATAACAATATGGCATATAATGTCACTCTTAAATAATTAAGTTTTATATTACAATGTTTTATTTGATAATTATCTTATTTTTAAATTTTTTATTATATTCAAGAAATATTTTTATTTTCTTAAAAAAAACTTTAACAAATTTTCAATTATGTAGCATTTTTTTTAAAAAAAATATTTTAAATATGTAATAGCGTAAGATTATGGTAAAGTAACTTACCGAGAAAAAAAAAAAAGTTGTGGTAAAGTAATAGAGGAGCCCTTTAACAAAGATGATGATGGGCTTAGGGTAATTGGAGTTGCATTGACAGTCACACACACACACACACCCAGCACCTCAACTTCAATGGCTCAAAGCCATACGGTGTGGCTCTTTGGTGTCTTCATCTCCTCCACCAATCAAATATTATCTATCTTTTGAAAAAAACAAATTTAAAAAAACAAAAAAAACGAAGTATTTCCTCTGAACACACCGGCCACCACAGAGCACATCATTTTGAAGAAATTAAGAAAAACTCCCTTTGCTCAAACATCCATTTTTATACAGAACCAACGGTTGTAGTTGCAAGTGCTTTGTTTGGTGGTGAATTCCTTCTTGCTATCCACACGACTCACCGGAGCCATGTCAGCAGCTGTGGTAGCAGGCTCTGCCACCTTCGCCACCACCAGCAACCTCTCCATCAAAAACTCTCACCTCACACACTCCAAGACGCTCACTCCTCCTCCTCCTCAATGCCAGGCACTATTCTTTTGCTCATTACATTAATTAGATTATCAATTAGAATTCAGAAGCGGGTCTTTACTTTGTTTGTTCTGCTCCTGCAGAAAACATCTTTACAAGGCCTCTCACTTCATGAAGCCAAAAGGGTTGTCTCAGATTCCTTTTTTGGTGAGAACAAGAACGGTTCCTCCATTGCAAGAAGGAGACTTGAAATCACAGCAAGGACTGCTGGGGCTTCAAAGACAATCGAGGCCGATGTTGACAAGCCACTTGGACTCACCTTGGGCCAAAAGCCTGGTGGCGGTGTTGTCATCACCGTTAGTGTCTTATCTTGCTTCATAATAATAATAATACCCCTTCTATTCTATGATATAAATTATTCCATGCTATATTGTCAAGTTTGAGGGAGATTGTTTCAATTTCTTAGTTACTATTGTTGAATGAGGATTGTTCATGGATACTTACTTGTTATCTTTTAGGGTGTTGATGGTGGTGGGAATGCAGCGAAAGCAGGGTTGAAAGTTGGCGATCAAGTCCTTTATACTAGCAGTTTCTTTGGGGATGAATTGTGGCCAGCGGATAAGCTTGGATTTACCAAAACCGCAATCCAAGCTAAGCCAGACTCTGTCTACTTCGTTGTCAGCAGGTTCTCTAAATTTCGTTTCTTGCCTTTTGCTTTTGATTTGAGCTTTGTTCCAATTTCTTATTTGCATCATTTCTCTAGCAGATTTGTTGCTGACGTTATTATGGTGTTGAAGTTTGAATGTTATAATATATTAATCTGTTGCCTAAGTCAATGTTAAGCATACGATAGCTTAATGTGACATTATCTTTCAATATAGGAGAGTAAATCATTGATAATTACGAAATTATCATTGCCTCACTGGTCTGTATGGTATCTGGTACAACTAATTTTTAGAACCAATAGGGAAAATGAGATAAAAACACTGAAAGCAATTCCATCTAAGTTCAGTATGCAATTCAATGAATTGTTCTCCATAAAAATTGTTTCTGTACTTAATCTGTTCATCAGTTTGTTTCAACGGTGGAAATGCACAGGGGAAAGTCTCTAGTGTTCATGTGATCGTGTCATTTATTCTGTAATTACTTAAACTGCTTAAATATTTTGATGTTTTTGTTATAAAGAGGTACCGATGTAGATGTTAAAAGGCTCCAAAAGCGACCTGCTCCTCCTCGCTTTGGAAGAAAACTGACTGAGGCTCAAAAGGCAAGAATCATTTTGGAGTTACTTGCATTACTACATCATACCTTTGCTTCCTTGTATTTTAAATTCAGTGGTTAATGAAATGCATCACCATGCAGGCTAGAGCTACTCACATTTGTCTTGATTGTGGATACATATACACCTTACAGAAACCTTTCGAGGAGCAGGTAAGGGCAGCATCTAAAAGTTTACTTCTTCTCGTGTCCTGCATCTGCCCCCTCCCCATCTTTCCTTCAGTGTTGCTTTCTGCCATATTCAATGAATCATTTGCTTGATAGAAACTTCTATCATTCTGTGTTAGTTACCATGTTTCATGATTGACAACTTGCCATCATACTTGGTGATTTGTTGATAGCCATAGGTTCTGTGTTTCAAATCTTCAACCAAAAAACGATCTATGTCTTCGAGGAGACTTAATCTTCTTGATAGATGATATTGATAAAGCAAGGATAATAGAACATGTTAGCTAGGAGTTAGACTTAGTTTATTAGGATTTAAATCTAGTATATTTCATCTTGTCCTTAGTTTTACATATACTTGAGTTTAACCAGCCTTTCATTCAAGACGTCTTCTGATATTATTTAAAGTTGGATTTATCAACATGCTGATTATTTTTGTTATTCTCCCTTCATAGCCGGACGCATACAGCTGCCCCCAATGTCAAGCACCTAAGAAGAGGTTTGCTCGATATGATGTTAACACTGGAAAACCTATTGGCGGGGGCTTGCCTCCTATTGGAGTTATCATTGGACTTGTGGCTGGTGTAGGTGCAGTTGGAGCCCTGCTTGTTTATGGTCTTCAGTGACATTTTATCCTATCACATGCTGGTTTTATACTTTTATTGATTTTCTGTCCGCCAGAGCTGTCTCAATCTCTGAGATGCATAAACATGTACTGCAAAAACAATCAAACTACTGCGAAAACTATATATAAGATATGTTTTCTCCTCAGAAGTAATCAAATGAATGACTATCGCTCATTACATTAAACATGCAGTTGCCCCATCATCTGGTATTGGTCGCAATTTATATTAGATCCAAATTGTTGATAAATGGAAAATTATACACTACTAAATAGTAGAAGAAGAATAAACCATAATGTTGATAGGCTGATATCTAAAGGAGATAATGGAGTTGTGTAGCACTTGCACAGAAATACCATATGCCCCAATCCAACCCACCTGGCCACCTACAAGTTTGGATTTTGCTAGATCTTGAGCTGTTGCCTAAATGGGAATATAGAATTAAAAAATTGTAGCTCGTTTGTGAACTGCAACGGAGAAATTTCCCATCCCGAGAAACTTCTAGTCAAAAGAACCTTTGAGTAGCTGTAGCAGAGCGTGGCGTGGGTTAGTGGCCGTTACAATCTAAAGCAAACACACAAACCTTGGTGTAATTGTGGATTGTTTGGATAGAGAGAGAAAATAAGAGGAAAAAATGAAAATAAAATAAAAAAAATGTACATTTTTATTCTATTATTATTTGGTTAAAAAAATGAGTGGAAAAAAAATAATGGTATTAAATAATTTTTATGTAGTTACTTTTTATGTAAAAAAAATATAAGAACAAAATTGTAGTTTTGAATAAAAACTCTCTTTTCCCCATTTTCTCTCTGATTGTGAGTAGAAAACATTTTAGGTGGGGTTCACAGGAAGTTTTTTTTCTCCCCTATCTTCTCTATTGTTCGACATAGAAGAAAAGTTCTCCTCCATCAATTTCTCTCTTCTTGTTTATTGTCATTCCAAACGATGGGATAGTAACTTAGTATTGATGACTAATATGATAATTTCTCCATGCAACAGTACTTTTTAGTCGAGTGTAGAGTGAAAAAGAATCCCAACCATAGGGAAAAAAGAGCTTTACGTTAGGATTGACTTTATATCCTTCTCCCTTTCTCTTTTTGGTTTATTATTAGCTTGACTCAAATTTTGTCGGCCCAATATGTGATAAGTGATAACATTCTAGTATTAATTTTTTTCTATTGACAAAACTCAAATCTAATATGTTGCTTAAAAAGAACAGATGTTGGTAATATCCACCTAGTTTCATAAGAGAAATCTATTAAATCTTTAAACAAAAAGTCAAATTTAATATCTTGAAAATTAATAACATAGTATTTTCTTCTCAATTTTTGTTATTGAGCTTTCATTTAATATAAACTTCTTTTCCAAACTTTAATTTGGCTAAGTTTTATTCTTTTAGACAAAGAGGAGGAAGGCCCATAAGATATGATATTTTGGTCTCCAATAGAGTATTGGCAAAGCGGGTCAGACCATCCTAACTTGCCAAAAGCCCACCAAAAATGGGATGAAGCGGGATGGGCCATTTTAGGAAAATGGGTTCAACATCCTAATCCATCTCGTTTAATGGCGGAAAAATAAAAAATATAAATAAATTTATTTTAATATTTTTAATAAGTTAAATTATCTTTAAGAAATTAAAAATTAAAAATATATCTAATAAAAAATTCACTTAAATATAATAGAATAATATTCACATAAACTTAAAAATTAAATCACGTAATTTATATACAAACTTAATCCAAACACAAACACAATTAATTAATTAGGATGGTATATTTTTGTCACTTCATATTTTGATTACAAATATCATGTCCAATTCAAAGAATTGCACATCCTGTGATTCCTCTCTAATGGTTGAAAGTATGGCTAAAATATGGTTTTTTTTTTCATAAATAAAAAAATTTTAATTACGAAATTACGATAATTTGAGATTAATTATAAAAATTCAGGGTTATGGAGGTGTTTGATAAATCAACCTAGCTAGGCCGATTTCTCTTAAAGATTTTTCCTATAAATACGGCCTGGGTAGGCCGATTTTCATATATATTAGAGAGAGAAAGTCACAGTTAGAGAGAGAGAGGCAGAGAGAAAAAAGAGAGGGAGTGTGGAAAAGAAGAAGAAATAAAAAAGATAAAATTTTTAGTTAAAAATTATACATTATTTTTTCAAATTATACTTAGTTATTCTTATTATTGTATTTGTAGAGATATAGAGTATGATTTACGCTGTTTGGATGACACTGATCATATTGCTAGACAACTAAATCTATAGGTAATTTATTTTTATTAGTATATGTTGGTGCTTAAATTAAATTAGGTAAATTACCTATAATATAATTTGTATTTGGATTTGTAGTTAAATTTGGATTCGTATATAAATATGAACATAGATTCGAATTTGGATTTAGATTTGCATTGGAATTTGTATGTAGTAGAATTAAAATCATAAATAAAATTTGAATATGATTCTGAAGTTGAATTTGTATTTGAATGTGAAATTTGATTTTCGAAAATTTCAAATTTGAATTTTTATTTAGCGGGAATTTCGAATTTTAAATTTCAAAAAATTCAATTTCAAATTTTCATTGAGCAGAAATGTCGAATTTGTATATGATAGAATTAAAATCATAATTAGAATTTGAATATAATTCTAAAGTTGAATTTGAATTTGAATGAGTTTGAATGTGAAATTCGAATTTTGATAAAATTCAAATTTGAATATCATTGAGCGGGAATTTGAATTTTTGAATTTGAATTTTAGTGGGAATTTTGATTTTCGAATTTTGAGCATAAAATTTGGTATTTGAATTAGAACTTGAGCGGGAATCTAAATTTGTCATTCAAATTTGAATCTATATTTGACATGTGAAATAGAATGTGAATCTGAATGTGAATTTGAATTCAAAATCGATATTACATATGATCTTGAATGTTGTAATTTGAATTTAAGTGAGAATTTAAACTCAAATTAGAAAAAAATTCATATATAATTTTGAAATTGATTTTGCATGTGCAACCTGATCGAGTGCTTCGAGGTCGGTGTTAGGAATCTCAAGTTCCGGTACCACACCCACTTATGCAAAATAATTTAGAGCAGGCGGGCTTATGGCATGCGGCAAATATTCTATACTTCGACCATGATACCGCATTGATAGTGCGTTTGTTAAGAGATGGTGTCCAGAAACATACACGTTTCAGTTGTCTTTTGGAGAGTGCACCATCACACTTTAGGACGTTGCATTCCAACTTGGATTGCGCATTGATGGTGAGTCAGTTAGCGGATGCACAACTAACTGGGAGACTTACTGGAACCATGATTTATGGAGTTTTTGTAGAAAGCTTCTTGGGGCAGTGTCGGATGAGTTACAAATACAAGGAAGCAGTGTTACACTCACCTGGTTGAGCTCAGAATTTCAAACTTTGGATGTTGATGCATCGGAGGAGACAATTGTATGCCATACTCATGCATTTATTCTGCAGCTTCTTGGCAGATTTTTAATGGCAGATGCATCGGCCGCAATAGTAAGTTTGAAGTGGCTTCCTCTTCTCCATGACTTTAATGAAATTGGGAGGCTTAGTTGGGACTTTGCAGTATTGGTGAATCTGTATCGCCAATTGTGTCGCACTGTTAAGCACTTAACCCGTAATATTGCTGGGTGCCTAACCCTTCTACAATCATGGGCATGGTACAGAATACCAACATTGTGTCCTGAAGAATATTGTCGACGTTGATTGAGGTTTCCATTAGCTGGGAGATAATTTTTTATAAAAATAGTCAATTTGATTTATTATTTTCTATTTTACAGAAGTACTAATTAATTTTTTTAATAGGTGGGGAGGATTTCAATGTTCGTCCGATTTTGAGAAGAAACGACTACTTCGTTGTAAACAGGATCTTGACGCTATCGACGTTAACGGGGCAGGCTATGTAAAGATAATATTGACTTTAGACTGTAATTTTTTTGAACGGCGTCTAACAGTTGATTGATGTACATTGCAATTTCGATGACTGCCCTATGACTATCCAGAAGTGATAGCAAAGACACCTCAATTTGTGTATGTTGAATCCAATATTTGAGTGTCTATGACATCCTTGTTATGCTTTGCTATCGTGGAGTGACATCAAATTGATCGTGTCCTTCGACAGTTTGGTGGATAGCAACATGTACCAGAAGAGCTGTTAAACATTGGTAGGCTGCATCGTACAGATGGAAGGGGCACTGATTATTGGTGGCCTACGCACTATCGTCAGTATTATGAGATATAGGATGAGTGTAGGGGCTGAGTTGTTGAGTTTCCCCCCGCATAGAACTTTCTTCCATCAGTCGCGTATTCGACGTCGCGTACTTCGAATAGTACTCAAGTGTTGCACGATGTTTCTTGTCGAGATAGAGAGCCGGAAGTGGCTATCAGATGGTCGAACTCCCAGCAGAAGCACCTGTTGATGCCCCACCGTTGCCATTTGTGCGAAGACTAGATCATGCAGTCGTCGGGGTTAAGATGGTAGAGGACATAGTAGGACCCATGCCCACGGTCGCACCCATCAGTGGGATGTTGGCTCTAATGAGGACGATGATGATTTTAATCGCATGGAACCAAGTCTTTTTTTTTTATGCCGAGTCACAACAACCTTTCTATGCCAGATTCTAACCATCAGTTTTGTAGTTCTAGCCACGAGGTCGGTGCTTCTTCTAACTCCCAGTTTATACCCTGCTCAGCAATTTATGACTGGGTTCAGCCAGGATATTGACCCTAGACTCTCTGTGAGTTTTGAGGAGCTATTCAATTCACAAACGCCTCTCGAGTATGCTTACTTTCATGTTCAAGACATGGACATATACAAGTCATACCAAGAGGCCATTGCCTTTGCTGTTGTACCTCAGGCCTCACATGATGTGCTGATGATATCTGAGTGCTACAAGCCATTTATGGATCATGTTCTTGACCTGAATGCACTAGACATACCATTCTCGACCATGCAGATGCAGTCACTTAAGTCTGCTAATCGGATGATATATGGTTTTGAATTGTTTGGTAGGACACCACCATCCGCATTCATGGCAGCACATGTTGATCTTACTAATTTTGGCTAGCAGCACCACCATGAGGATCAAGACCAACATCAGGTGCAACAACCAAAGATGGAAAGGGCAGGCCGATGAAGGAGATTCTACCCTATCAATGTCACATGGGTTGTCCTCTTCCGGCTCCAAGACGACATCACCGAGATGGTTAGGATATGCATGAATCAAGTATGAATTATATAATACACTATTTTTTCAATTTTACACCAATTGTAATATTTGTTTCTTGTTTTTTCTAAAATTTCCATTTCTTTTTGCACGCATTCTCACAGGAATACTCTTCTGTATTCACTACTCATTCCCCTATTTCTTGTAGTTCATTTTAATTTTGCTGTAATGGTGTAATTTTAATTGAATTTAGTTGTAATCTTGTAATTTAATTTAGTAGTGATATTATTATTTAGTTCTAGTTTGATTTACTTTAATTTAGTTGTAATCTATTACTCTCTCTGTCTCTGTTTCTCTTTCTTTTTTTATTAGTTATTCTTGGCTATAAAGTTGGGATTGACTAAAACAAGGTTAATTCTCCCTATCTAATTAAACTTAGGATTGTATCTTCTCCAAAATATAATATAGAGTTAAATCTCTAACTTTAAGATTCATTTAAGGTTAAGTTAGCTCATGTCTCTCTCCTTTTATTATCAAAATATAACATACAGCTAAATCTCGAACTTTATTGGTTCATTATAGGCTAAGTCCTTTTTTTTTTCCTCTTTTTCAATGCATTCTATTCTTACTTGTAGTAGAGTGTATTTATTGAAAAAATGAGGTTGGATTCTACTGGATATTAGTTGAGATTAATGAGGTTAAGTAATTGCTTTTTTTTCCCTATTATAAATCCTTTTCGATTCCATGATCACTGCATTCTCATTTCAATCAACTGCAAATCATTAAGTATTGGAAATCATTAACGTACATAACAATAGAAATTAATACATGAAGAAGAACTAAAAATAAAGACATGAATTAGTTGCCCGTGCTAGGACGGTTAGAGCTTGAAGCATGTAAAGCTGGAGATCTTCGTCTAGTGTGCCCTTCTTGCCTGCATAGACCACATCGCTTTGGTTGGCCTAGCTCAACCTCATCCATGTTGTTGCGGATTCTCGTTGAAACCGGCCGACTCTCAATAGCTTGCCTATGCTTTAGATTTGGCCGTAGTGGAACTCCATAGTATTTAGGCCAATAATCTTCACTTGCAATAGCGGCAAATTCCATTTTGTAGACATTGAATACGCTCTGAATACGGTAAACATCATCGACATAAGTACCCCAATCAACTCGCGCATATGCACATGCAGCGAGTACATGGGAGCATGAGAAGTGTAAAGCCTGAAAGTACCCACAGTCACATCGACGCTCTCATAAGTTCACCCTATAGCTTCGGTGACTCTAACCCACTGTTGGTGCAAGTTCTTCCACCATGAATGACTCACTTGCATGTGTAAACACATTCATGGTGGCAATGGACTACTTGTTTATCTCGATCACCCGCATCAGCACCTGTAAAAACACTTGTCCGCTTACAGGTTGGCCCTCGGCCTCCTACTCTTTTCTTACAAATAGCTCAACAAGGTGGAAGTAAGTGGACTTTACAAGGGCTGTAATTGGAAGATTGCGGGTGCCCTTGAGAACATAATTAATACACTCCGATAAATTGGTCGTTATATGCCCAAACCTGCATCCCTCATCATAGTGCTATGTCCACTTTTCTTTGGGGATCCTATAAATCCATGCACATATTTCTAGATTTTCATCTCTCAATAACCCATAATAATATGCTAACTCCCGCTGACTCTTTGCATACGCCGCATTCACGAGGGGTCGAGGTGCATCTTTACTCTTGAATTAGAGTGCAAAGTTTAAAGTAATGTGTCGTATGCAATATGCATAATATGCCATTGGAAGATGCCACCCATTATCTTCTAAATTTGATGCTGCTTTGATAGCCCCATGACATTAGAAATTATTAGAATTCCTTGTTGTGGTGTCATATGTTAGCACAGATTGCTTAGGAAAAAGGACCAGGCATCCTTGATCTCACCCTCAACCACTGCAAATTCAATTGGCAGAATATTAGGGTTTCCATCTTGTCCGATTGCCATCAGAAGTGTGCCACCATACTTTCCATTACCATACTTTCCATATAAGTGGGTGCTGTCGACTGAAATGAATGGCTTGCAATATTTAAATACTTCAATGTAAGATTGAAATGACCAGAATAAATGGTGGAATATCACACAGCTCCTATCAAGAAAATTCCCATTATAATATGGTAAAATAGTCAATTGGACAATGGTATCTCGCACAAACATCTGCAAAGCTTGCAGCTATCACAGAAGCTCATGGTATGACAATTCCCAATCGCCATAAACCTTAGCAATGACCTTTTGCTTCGCTAGCTATACCTTTCTATATGAAGTTTTGAAACCATATCTCGCCTCCACCGATCCTTGCAACATTTAAATGGGTATCGTCGGATCAACCTATACCATGGAAAATATGGTCACACAAATAACATTCCTATCTAACTTTGGATGATCATGGGAAAGGGAAGTGGACAAACACATGTATGGCCCATGTACTTCCGAATTTCCCACTGCTCCTTTTTCTAGCGATATGTAACATGTATACTCCACGTACACCCATTACCAAAATGCTTGCATTTTCCGTGGCATGTCAACTTATCAGACTCCAATACCTTATACTCAACAGATCTTCGAATGCTGTAATTTTTAATAACAAATAACACAGCTTCTTTTTTAGGAATTATTGCCCAATGTGCAACTCATCCTCCCCTACATTATACAAGATATCCCCTGCAGTTCCATGGAGCCTTATAAACGTATTTTGCTACTTCGCATCCAAGTCCAAGTTTAAATACAAATAGTGATGCAGATGATCCTGTGATTCGGACATCGCTGATCGAGCTATGAATGGTTGGCTATCAATAATAGGAGCAACCTCTTTGTCTGAGCCTTCACTGCTATCACTATCAACTGGTACTTGAAGCGGCTCATCCTCATTGTTTCCATGATGATCAAAACTTTCAACACCTGCAATTGGGCCATCATCTACCATAAACAGCTGTGCAATCTCCAATGTTAGTTGCCTTAAGCTTTTACCATCTTCCATATCCTCTGTATTTTCATGCCCAACATTTTCATTTTGACTGTCAAAAGCGAAAGATGGAGAAGCCGCGGCTACTGAAGTTGGACATGGTATAGGATTAGGACCTAACCCTCTTGCATTAACGTCCGCTCCAAAAGACTATGGGTTGAGAGTTAATCCTTCGAAGCTACACGTTCATATCTTCGAGGGTGACAAACAACTCCATAATGCGAATTCCAGGATATTAGGAGTAACAATAGAACATCAGATTCACATCTTCATCACTTCTAACCGGAAAACTTGTGTACCGGATGACATCAAGCCCAAATACAGCTGGCATTCTGTACACCATTCAAGTTATTTGCTTTCGATTGAGGAGGCCCAACTTCCTCAATATTCTATTTTTCAACTCTGACAGAGTTATAGATGACAAAGAAATAATAATACCAACTAAATTTTGATTATAAAATGTAGTACCATCTGTTGTGTTTGTGATTTCACCATTGTGGTGAATTAATATGATAAATCTCTCAGATATTTTTTTCTCATAAAGACTCTAATTTTTGACAAATGGAAGTGATCTCCATCGAAGGCCCGTTAGAAGGTATTTATAGGAAAAATATTCAACAAAAATCGGCCCAGAGAAGCCAATTTTAAAAGTAAAAAAACATATAAATTAGCCTACGTAGGCCGATTTATATACAAGTATAAATTATATATCAAATACCCCATTAACCCCGGATTTTTGTAATTAATCTTCAACTATCGTGATTTTGTAATTAATTTTTTTTATTTTGTTTATGTGAAAAAATTGTTGAAATATTGTATAAATATTTAAAGTCAATTTTCAAATTTCAAGATTTAAACACTTTACTATTTTTTGTCCATTTTCTATTAACATCCCTAAACAATTTAAGCATATATATATATACTTGTGTGTGTGTTGGGGGGCTTGCAAAACTACAACCACTCACTCAAACCAACCTTAAAAAAAAAATAAAATAAAATTCCAGCCTGTGGATTCAACTTGCCCCTGCTTGCTTAAGCCTGCGGGTTAGGCGGGGCCAGTTAAGCGGACTCAATTTTTTTAGCAGATTCAATATATCAACCAAATCCACCATTTTTTTTATAGGTTTAGGAGACCAACTCGACAAATTGAGTCCGTTTTGTTATCTTTATCAATAGGTATCCTCCATTAGGGATAGTATTGTTTATAGCATAGTTGGCCACTAAATCTTTCACAATTAGGACTCGAACCACAGTTTGCCCAATATAGGGAACTAGCTCCTTTTGCTAAACCCAACCTCTATTGATTCCTAAGAAGCTATGGCAAATATCAAACTAAATAGTTGATATTTCATATTCATAATATAAATAAATAACTACACAATTCTTTAGTAATTTAACATTAAGGCATTTAAAAAAACTGAAATAAAATTTTAAATATTTCATCAAACAAATATTTTTTAAATATACATTTGAATTTAAATTATAACTGTTTTTCAAAAATTACTTATGCATATAATTAATTTATAACATAATAGTTTTTAAAAAGTTTACTCAAAGACTAGTGCTATCCTATACAAAGCCTTTTTCATGAATAGATCATAAATTATGCTTGCACATAACATTCCAACATCATCGAGTGACATCCTATCCAATTCAAGTTTAAAAAAAAAAAAAATACAATTTTTCTTTTTTAAGTTTTTTATTGAAATATTTTTTCATTCAACTGCAGGATGTTGAGCCTTATGTCAACCATTTAGATGTACAATAAAGGTTCCTTTAAAATAACGGATGAGGAAAAAAAAAAAAGTAAAAATGGTTAACATAAAAGAAAATCAACAAATCAAAGTCATTCCTTCAAAATGAAGGAATTAGTTTCTGTACAAACAGCATTTATTTTAATTCAACTACACACTGATACTATAAGAAGTTAAGAACTATAAGAAACCCAATTGAGCCACTCTTTTTCCAAAAATTTAAAAAGAAGCCAAGTATGAGCCGGATCAACTTTTAAATTTTAGGATGAGGTGCGTGCATGTCGCTTGGAAAGTTTGTGACTTTGTATCGAAGAATACTATTCCGGGGCCCACCAGTAATGAGTCGCCCTTCTCGTATTTGTTAGGCCTAACTAAGAAATCTGTGTCATATTTAAACGTGTCCCCTCTGTATTTTACGAAACCGAAAGAGTGTTGTCGTAGCTTGCTTTTTGTCAACTGTCCGTTCTTCTTCTGCTACTGCTGGCAACGGCTACTTCTCTGGAGGCACATCCTCTTCCTTTCAATTTTCCCATTGCTGCATACTGATTCATTACAAGCCGTGCCTTTTTCTCACCTTTATCTTCATGATCTAAAAACAGCTGAAGGCACAAAGGTAATGAATGCTTCATGTAACATGTTCTTTGCCAACTCCTTATTTTTGTCCCTATGATATATTATGGAATGCAAAAGCGGTTTTTGAAAGCTGAGGAGGTTTTGGTAATTTTTGGTTTCAAAAGCTGAAAAAGGGAACAGATGGAGCCTGAATAATTTGAAAATTACTCAAAATATACAACTTTGTGTGTATAATTTTTTTTAAAATTTTACCACGAATGAATCCATACGAATAAAACACATTAATTAATTATAACAATATCGCAGGCGAGTGCATAATATATATTTTTAACACAACTCTTGTACATATTTTTTATTAAGCTACTTCATAATCATAATGAAGTGTTAATTAATTTTTTTAAAAGAAAATAAAATTAATACACCGCAGTATTGGTCACGAAATGAAAACCTCTGGCGTTTCCTTCTGTTTCATAAGAAAATTTCGAAACTTTAGATTGTCATTATTGATAATAATATATTGTCATGATTTGGTGTGGTCCAAAATAATGTTATGATCAGGTGGCGAATCTAATCAGGTATACATAGATAGATAATTAGGCATGCATTTGCAGATGCAGAAGCAGATGCAAACGGATTCTGATGCCTGATACTCGTAGAGCACAGTACACTCTAGAATGTAGCAGAGCAAATGGGTTAATTGGTTGCTTCTAACTTCTAAGTGCCAAACACCGATCTCTTCAGTCTTCGAGCTAATAAATAACGCCACTATCTGCTGCAGTTTTTACTTCTCACAATCACTCGCCCCAAGTTTTTCTCTTTTGGATTCGGACCAGTATCACCCCTTCATCTATCTCAGGTACGAGGTACTCTTTCAATTTCTTCGAATTAGCTCTGTTATGTATACTCATTTTGGCAGTTGTTAAGCCTCCCTTTCTATATATGGCTTCTCTGCTTCTTAACTGTTCGAAGAAATGCCCGTATGCAAAAGAGCCCCCATCTTGCTGTCTGAAATTGTGTGCATGTGCTCTAGATTGTGATTTGTGATGCTTGGTGCTCGACTTTGAGGTTTCTGATTTGTGAATTAATAGCTTTTTAAATGATGCGCCTCTGTGGCTTTCCAAATAGGGTTCGGCTGGGATAAATTTTCTATGTTGCTGCTCCTTGATTTTGTGCTTTTAGCTTTCTGCTTAGGAATATATTGATGATATTTTATCGTTATAGAATGAAAAATAAGGATATAAACCAAAATAGAATGTCCATAATAAATATGTTACCCTTTTCCTGTTCATCTTTTTCCCCCTCCTCTTCCTTCCGATTGAGATGCAATGCTCTATGGTAGCTTCACTTGGTCAAGTACAATTCTTGAATAGCTGTTGGATGTTCAGGTTCAAACTTAAGTCTCACAAGATGTAGCAAATATTTGCGACTACATAACTAGGTGGAGGGAACTTAATATGTTGTTTCTTCTTCTGGATCTGTTCACAAAATCTGTTTTAGTACTAACTTGCCAACTTTTTTTTTTTTTTTGAACTTTTCATTTGTGTGATGTTCTGTAATAATTTTAGCATTCTAGCATTCCTCTTTATGGCTGTCTTTGTTTCAAATTCCTGCAGCGGTTGTCAAGAGGATATAGAAATTTACTAGGAACTTCCTTTGGGTTGGCAATTGCAATTGGGCACACTAAACTGAAAAGAATCAATTTGGATTTGATTAGTTGGGAGATTTGCTGTCAGCCTAAAGATAAAAGTGGCTTGAGGGATTGCGAACTTGGTCTCAAAATTGTAGCAAGTAAATGGTTGATGCGTTTTCCTTGAAAACCACTTTCTCTTTGGAGAAGTTCATATAGGGTAAGTATGGGATTTACTTAGATAGTTTTCGATACAACTGATTCCAATATAGCAGGCATATGTTTCTTTCTTTTTTGAATAAACTCCCATTTTGGTCCTTGAAAGATTTTCAGAACTTCAATTTAATCCTCAATTGATGATTAATTTATATTAGAATAGTTCTATAGTCACTTCTTACCAGGATCAATTATTTGATTACTAAAAGTTTTCATCTCAGGACCAATTTGATATCACTAGTCTTTTGAGTACCAAGTTAATGTTTCGAAAACATTTCGAGTCCCAAATTGGGGGCTTTACTCTGTTTTTTCGATTGCCTTCAAATTGAGAGGCGGTTCTCACATAAGTTTTTCTGGAGACTTGTTACTAAATATAATCATCATTTTGTGGTTGATAAATTTGAAGAAACAAAGAGTTCAGCATAAGATTCATGGAATCAAGTTCATTTGTTCAAAATTCTTTATTTCATCAATCTACTAATGGTGAACAGAAGCTGTGTTGAAAAGAAAATGAATGCTTTACGAAGCTAAGGGAATTGCAGTTTGATAATCAAGATGGACTTCTGAGTTCAATTCCATGATATGTTTCAATTTTCCAAGTTTGGCACCTTTCAAATTATTCACAATCTGTACTTGGGCTTCATTTATCCTAGTTTACATTTTCGTCCTGATGGGTGAATTTTCCTATATATAATTGCAATTTTTTCCTATTTATGTTTGCATTTTGTAGGGTTTAACAAGCTTGGTTTTGGTTTGGGTTGTGGCTTGCTGCTGCTGATCTAAAACTCCTCTATATTCTTTCATTTTTTGGACTTTTTACCTCCTCTCTCTTGGTGGTGGGAGGCAGACATGCGCATTGGAGTGATGGTGATGATGACTCAAACATTGAAAACGATTATGTCATCCTATCATGATCATGACAAGAATTCCTGCCTCTCTCCACTGCCTCCTGTTCGACCTGGAAGCCGTCAATGGCGCCAAGGCCGCACTGGTACCTTGGCTGTTGCCATAGCAGCACTTCTCATGTCTACCACTGCTTGGCTTTCCCTTGTCTTCTCTGATGCAACTACCTGTTGCTTTAATCGGTTTAGGGGCTGGGAAGGTAGCCCCCACCTTTTCCCTTGGAAGAAGTGCATTCCTCATCACCAGTCAAAAGCAACATCCCCACCTTCTATACAATACGGAACCAGGGGAGATCATCTTCACAATGGTAGCATTATTGTTGACGAGGAAGGCTTGTCAATTAAACATATTGTTTTTGGCATAGCAGGATCGTCTCAGCTTTGGAGACGGCGGAAAGAATACATCAGACTGTGGTGGCGTCCCAATGATATGCGTGGGCATGTGTGGCTAGAGGAACAAGTGCTTCAAGAACATGGAGATGATTTATTGCCCCGTATCATGATTTCTGAAGACATCTCACACTTCCGCTACACTAATCCCATTGGCCACCCTTCTGGCCTTAGAATTTCTCGCATTGTCAAAGAGAGCTTTCGCCTTGGCCTCTCAGATGTGCGCTGGTTCGTCCTCTGTGATGATGATACCATCTTCAACGTGGATAACCTTGTTGATGTTCTCAGCAAGTATAATACCTCTGAAATGATTTACATAGGTAGCCCCTCAGAGAGTCATTCAGCAAATTCGTATTTTAGTCACTCGATGGCCTTTGGTGGTGGTGGGATTGCAGTAAGTCATCCTCTTGCAAAGGCACTCTCTGAGATTCTTGATGAATGCATCGAGAGGTATCCCAAACTTTATGGTAGTGATGATCGACTGCATGCCTGCATTACTGAGCTTGGAATTCCGTTGACCTTGGAGCATGGTTTTCACCAGGTATTTTGCTGATCTGTTTCCATCATACTTTATTTTCCCCATGTTCAGAGTAAGGAAAGTCTTGGTCATATGTATTATATGATTTTCATCCATCTGTTTCATCACTCAGAATTGGTAATTGATTGCGATGAATTTATCTTCTTTCAGTGGGATATAAGGGGTGATGCCCATGGTCTGCTATCCTCTCACCCGATAGCACCATTTGTGTCAATTCATCATGTTGAAGCTGTTAATTCCTTTTATCCTGGCTTGAGCTCTTTGGATAGCCTGAAACTTTTTACCAAGGCCATGAGAGCTGATCCCAGAAGTTTTTTGCAGCGATCGATATGTTATGACCATACTCGGCATCTAACATTTTCAGTGTCACTCGGTTATGTGGTTCAAGTCCTTCCTAACATTGTTTTTCCCCGTGAGCTGGAGCGCTCAGAACGAACCTACTCTGCTTGGAATGGTATTAGCCAAAGTAATGAATTTGACTTTGATGCTAGGGACCCATCCAGATCTGTTTGTAAAAAACCAATTCTCTTCTTCCTGAAAGATGCTAGAAGAGAAGGTAATGCAACGTTGGGCTCATATGTTCGGAGTGGAGAAAAAGATGATTTCAAAAGGAGAATCTTCTGCTTTCCTCACTTTCCCCCTCTGCGCAATGTCCAAGAGATCCAGGTAGTGGTGCAGCCTTTGAGCAAGAATTGGCATCTGGTATGTTTTCAAGTTCTTACGCATTACATATGATGGTATTACCAGTTGTCAATCTTCATGACATTTCTAAACTCCACTGTTTGGTTGTCCTAGGTACCACGTCGACTCTGTTGCAGGCAAAGCCAAGTAGGCAAAGAAGTCCTCCAAATCTCAGTTGGACAGTGTGGGATCGGAGATTTTAGCTCAGTATATTGATTATGTACGTGGGCTTTGGGACGGCCGGCATGTTAAGATTATTCTCTTGTGGTTTGTACATGATTTGGACTTCGAGCGAAGAGCTAATTCCATGCGGCATCTTTTTTACCTTCAGCTTTCTCGAACTACTATTGCTATATAGTATACTTAGCAGACATTTGAATTGCAGATGCTAGAGAAAAGGCTCCTAACACCAAAAGCTGGAGTATCCAATTTTTTCCCCCTGTTTCTTCCCATTTTCTCCTCAATCAAACTTTCTTTCTTTCTTTCTTTCTTTCTTCTTCTTCTTCTTTTTCTTCTTTTTTTTTTTTTCCAACAAAAGACAAGTAATGTGTTTCTACCTAACAACATAAGCTTTTAAAAGAAGTGGCTTACGGCAATGTGAATAGAGTTCAGTAGTAAGGCCACCACGGCAGCACACATCCTTGATCTTAATTTCCTCTGCCATGATAAATAGATGATTCAGTCATTTTGTGGAATTTGTTTTCGGTCAACACCATCCTGGCAAAACCTCCTGCTTGTAACGGGTTACTTCTCTCTTTTTTTTTCAAGGATCGAGTTTTTATATTAACACAAGCTCATTTATGATATAAGGTTGCAGATTTGAGAAGAGTACATCTTATTTGAAATGCTGTATGAAAGTTTTATATCTCTAAACTTCCTATTGACCCTAACCCCATCCTCAAATTATAGATATGACTATCTCTAACACTAGAAATTACATTATAATACTCTCTACTGATTGGTGCAATCAGTTGGCTTAAAGGAGACCGTCCTTCTGTCTAGATCAAATCCAATCAAAATGTTTGATTGAGCAAAATTGCCAAATATATAGTCTCCATCAGTTGTGCCAGCCATTGCAAAGCAAAATACCCCATCTTTTGGTGGAATGAAGGTTTGTATAGGGATCAATTGCACGTCCGCCCCCTCAAAATGAGCAGTCAAAATTGGACCTTCCAGATTTGTCTCACTTCTATAGCAAAGCTGTGTGCCCAAGTCTGGGTCGTCCTCAATTGGCATCAGGTTACTCTGTACCTTCAATTCCTCTACCAGTTGGTCGTAAAATTCTTGTGGTAGATATGTTGCTGGCGTACCTGAATCAATCATTATATTCCCCTTGGAAAGCATTTCTGAAGCATTAAAAGGCACAAATGTGTCTCCAACACTTATACCTTCCAGTGTGACTAAATAAGGAGTCTGACCTTCCTCAGAGACCAAAGGAGTTGTGACTACTCGTTCACCTGAAACATCACTGGCTTCACCAAAACTAATTGTGCCTGAAGAGTGAGGGTCTGTATGAAAAGGAACCAGACACTGAGAGAACCTTTTGCTCCCATATAGTGCACCAATTTGTGACACAAGTGACAGAGGCCCTCCACCCAGTCCAATTACTCCCATATCATTTTCATTGAAAGCTCCTGAGTTGCTGTGTCCACACCCAAATATTATGTCTTCAACAACAACAGGCTCTCCATTGGTGGAACTAAATGTGACTGTTTCCCTTGCAAGCACCCCTTTTGTCACCGAAGAATCTGCATAGCCATAACTATAAGCACAAAGTTTCTGAGGAGAGCAGGAGTGACCAAAAAGTGAATTACACAGCTCTGAATAACATGGAATGGCACTGTATGTTTTGGACCGTAGGGGTTCAAACATTGGACTTTTCTGCTTATAACAGCGTTTGCAGGGCGCACATTGTGCCCACACGAGGTCACTGCCCGTGTCAACCAAACCATATATGTCCACTGGTGGTGTTCCCAATGTCAGCTTCATGAGATAGTCGCCATTGTTGGATGTCACTCTGGTGAAGGGATCATCTGGGGCAATTGATTTCTTGGGAACTTGGAAAAATGGGCCAAGTCTATGTTTATGAAGTTCATCTGATTTATAGAAGGGAGAATAGGATGAATTCTGGCGGATAAGTTGAACACTGAACCCGGGATTGTAAGCTTCAATTGTTGTTCGACATAAGAACATATACAGAACAAAGAAGCATAAATGGAAGCAGGGAATGTTGGCCATGAACTTTTAGCAAGGGACAAAGTCATGTGAAAGTTAGACGAATTTATCACATACATATAGTAAGTGCAGCATGTGAATGCGGAAGTTGGTGGAGGTTAGTCACAAGGCGTAAACAAGAGCAGCATGTGAGTGATTTCTGTTGCAATAGATTCATAGAATATTATGCTACTCTATTATCTATTTCCTGCCATACTTTTTTATTATTTTTCTTAAGCTAGGCCGTAGGCTAAGCAAAGGGGTGTTGACATCATCCAATAGAACCAGAAGCCGGCCAAAAGGAGGTGCATGCGTATAACGAATTTCGAGTTCTTTACTATGAGCAGACTTGGCGAGCCAATCAGCCATGTTGATGCCTTCTTGATTCTGCACAGTTGTCATTCAAACATTTCTAACTTGCAATAATTGTTGCATAAGCTGAGAAATGTCACTATTACTACTAAGTAACAGAAAATAAAGAACAAGGTTAGACTATAGAAATTTGAATTAGTATAAGGAAGCAAAAACAAAAAGTATACAGCTGAAATGTGTTGATGCGACGTCCCTTTTTCCTTTTTCTGTTATTAATTTACTGGTATTTCTGGTAAATGATACCTTTCAATGAAAACCAGGAACGCAACTAAATCACATCATAAAAAAAAGAGGAACGCAACTACATCAGGTAAGTGTGCTAGGTGAACTGGACTTTAGAATATGAATGCCGTTCAGTACCAATCAAAATCAAACTTGATAAACATAAATTTTTGAGTTTCACTGCTGTTGTAAAAGGTATTCCTTTATACACACACAAATTGACATGAGCTATTTATGTAGTTTTTTGATATGGTATTTCTTTTACTAATTCATATTTCTAATTTAATCAAGCTAAGTCATTCCTTGTTTAAATTTCTTCCTCCCAGTTATATTCTTTTTCTTGCTTAAATAAAGTTAATATCCATTTTGATTTAAAGCAACATATATGAACTCCACATATGACTACTAAACTATATGACTCCCATATCATTTACGATTCGGATCTTTATATAATCGTATATAATTTTAAAGGATACATAGGAGTAAGAAACTAAATGGTTATTATGTATAACTGGGATTGGAGAACAAAACAACAAATGGAGCCTTAGAAACTAGAAAGTTCAATTCGCCGAAAGCATGAGCCGTGATGTTTTGACCTTTCTATATTTTACGTCGCAATAAAGCACAAATATTCTATATCATTCACGGGTAACCGATGTCCGTGAGTACTCATTGCACAATATATATAGGAGGATGTTCTAACATTCGTGATTCATATGTCATAAACCCTAAAACCTAACTAAATGCCGAAAGATAATACTGTAATAGTCACGTAGCCCTAATGAGATTAAAAATGTATCAATTGTTATATTGTATAAGGACTTATTCTATATTAGCAGAAAAAAGAAAGAGTATTTCAGATAAGATTAAATAAAAATTAGTTAAATGGAAGTAGCAATAGACTTAAAGAAGTTTCCTAACCTTAATAGCGATCAATTATATGAGTCTCCTCAAGCATAAAGACAAATTTCTAAAAGATTAGAAAAAAAAGAAAAAAAAAGGAACAAGAGTTATATAAGCCTCCACAAGCATGAAGACAAAATTTCTAAACGATCAAAAATTGAAAAATAAAGCCAAACCAGACTTTCTTGGGAAAAAAAAAACAAGAGTGACAATGAAGTTGACTCAACAAATAGAATCGAATTGGGAAGATAACCACGTAGCGTTCATAACTCTGATCGATATCGCTTAAAACTTAAATTTTGCGACGTTATTTATTTATTTATTTTCATTTATAAGGTTCGAATTTAAAACACAACCTAAAAAAAAAATATCAAATTATTTAGCCTAACTAAACATTGGTTACTTATCTTTAACTGTGTGCTTATTTGGAATTTTTTTATTTATATATCATATATATATATATATATATATATATATATATATATATATATATATTTATTTATATATTTATTTATTTATTTATGGTTATTTCTATGACTATATTTATGTTACACTTAAAATCACCATTTTTTTAAAAGTAAAATTGCATACTCTTTGCTTATTTCACACTTCTAAAGCATTTTGACCATATTCATTCTAAAATATCAAACATTTATATAATTTAAATAAATTAGCTCGTATTATTTTCAGTAATTTGATATATAAAAGTTTTTAAGACAATCCAAACAAGTTACATTATATTAAACTGACTTTTTAATTAATAAAAAATTTGATTTTATTATACTTAATTTTTTAATACAATTATTTCTGCATGGAATTGATTACTTTTTTGGTATATTAATGGCAATGAGATTTAAACTTATAACATCATACATACTACTCAATCTCCTCACTACTAATCTTATTTTAGTGATTTCCATAGAATTAATTACTAAATATTCATTTTATAATCGATTCAAACACATTTACAGGGAAATGAATTTTTTTTAATGATATTTACTATAATATGGGATTTTATGAAGAATCTCTCACTATATATGGTGAATAGCACTTTCCCTTCTCTTTTCTCTGTCTTCTCTTCTCTCTCCTCTCTCCCCTCTTCTCTCTCTCTCTTTTTCTTCTATTCTTTCTCCTCTCTCACGTGAACATCTTCTCTCCACAATCCGTCGTATGGTGGATTCTTTTTTTTTTTTTTTTTTGATACTTTTTTAACTATTCGTCAGTTGTGGCAAATTCCATTTTTTTAAAAAAAATTTCTATTAAAATCCCATATTTGTGAAATTTTTTTTACAATTCCATATTCTAGAATATCTGACATCAAATATCAATGAAAAAAAATAGCCACATTTGGAATTAGACATGCTCATTTATTACATGAGATTGCAGATTCGAGAGCAGTAGTGCATCTTATTTTATTTTTTTCTGAATCAAAACTACATTTAAAATGCTGAATGTCATATATATCTAAAATCCTCTTATTCTAAATTCCTAACTCAACTCAGGTTATAATAACCTGTTCTGTATGGTGCAATCGGTTGGCTTAAAGGAAACCGTCTTTCTATCAAGGTCAAATCCAATCAAAATGTTTGATTGAGCAAAGTTGCCAAATATATACATTCCGTCATCAGCCCCAGCCATTGCAAAGCAAAATACCCCATCTTTTGGAGGAATGAAGGTCTGCATTGGCATTAGCTTCACATCTGCCCCCTCCAAATGAGCAGTCAAGATTGGCCCTTCAAGATTTTTGTCACTTCTATAACAAAGTTGTGTCCCTAAGCTTGGATCATTCGTAAATGGTGTCCGGCTAATCTGTGACTTCACTTCCTCTACCAATCGGTCATAAAATTCTTGTGGTATATATGTTGCTGGTGTACCTGAATCAATCATTATATTCCCCTTGGAAAGCTGCTGTGAAGAATTATTATAAGGTACAAATTTGTTTCCAACACTTATGCCTTTCAGTGTGACTAAATAACTGGTTTGACCTTCTCCATAGACCAAAGGAGTTGTGACTACTCCTTCACCTGAAACTTCACTCTCCACACCAAAACTAATTGTGCCTGGAATGCTAGGATCCGTATGAACAGGAATCAAACACTGAGAGAACCTTTTGCCCCCAAAATGGTTACCAATTTGTGAGACAAAGTGAGAGAGGCCCTCCACCTAGTCCTATTATTCCCATCTCATTTTCATTGAAAGTTCCTTTGTTGTTGTGGCCACACCCAAACAAAATGTCTCCAACAACAATTGGCTCTCCCTTTGTGGAAGCAAAGGTGGCTGTTTCCCTTGCTAGCACCCCATTTGTTACTGAACCATCCGCATAGGCATAACCATAGGCACAAAGATTTTGAGGAGAGCAAGAGTGACCAGGGAGTGAATTACACTGCTCTGAATCACATTGCATGTCATTGTATGTTTTGGATTTTTGGGGATCAAACATTGGGTTTTTCTGCTTATAGCAGCCATTGCAAGGTGCACATTGTGCCCACACAAGGTCGCTGCCTGTGTCAGCCAAACCATATATGTCCACAGGTGGTGTTCCCAGTGAGAGCTTCATGAGATATTCACCATTGTCGGATGTCGCTTTAGTCGTTGCACCATTACGGGAAGATGGTTTCTTAGGAACTTGGTAGAATCCATGTTTGTGAAGTTCATGTGATTTGTGGAAAGGCGAATTGGGTGAGTTCCGGCGGATTAACCGAGCACTGAACCCAGCATTGTAAGCTTCAATTGGTGCATGACATAAAAGCATAAACACCACAAAGAAACACAAATGAAAGGAAAGATGGTTGGCCATGAAGCTGTTTATTGAAATGGAACAAAAGTGATGTAAGTAGTAGAAGACTTCATCTCATCCATATATATAATAACAAGAGCGGCAACATGATATGAGCGAGGAAGGTAGTGCTGCATGGATTTCTTTTACAAGAGAGAATTTCATTACAAAACTGAATGAGTTTAATTTAGTCTATTTTAATAATAATTTTTTTTAAAATAATTATGAAAAAGGATCTTTCTTAATTAGCCAATATTCCACGTTTGGCTACTAAATTATATAAAAAAAATTATGGTACCAATATAAGATCATAAGGTTTTATGTATCATTAAAATAGATATTTTTTTTCCCTATTTCAATGCCTGTATAAAATGTTAATTAATGTGTGCCTACAACTTCTATAAACTATAAAAGTTCTTTGACACTACCTTAATTAATTTGAATTTCTTAAATTGAACATGTTTCAATATATATGTACACTACCAAGATTTAAAAAAAAAAAATTCAGAATCAAATCAATTCAAAAAAGTTCGGAATCAAATCAATTCTTATTTTAGTTATTTATAACTTCTCAAACAATTATAATCAAATTATTTCTGTAAATTTTTTAAATTGAATACTTAAAATACTTGAATGCTATACAAATTTTGATTCATTATTTCTCTTCTTTCTAAAATTATAATATTTAAATCTTTGTATAATTATTTATTAGTAATAATATAACAAATAAAATTAACGAGTGTACAAATCAGTTGACAGAGGATTGCTCTAATTTAATCAAAGATCTCGAATTCAAGCCATTAATATATA
Source organism: Pterocarpus macrocarpus (assembly GCA_031439585.1). Taxonomy (NCBI): domain Eukaryota; kingdom Viridiplantae; phylum Streptophyta; class Magnoliopsida; order Fabales; family Fabaceae; genus Pterocarpus; species Pterocarpus macrocarpus. The sequence goes on along the minus strand of CM062520.1, from coordinate 75,307,639 downwards.
ACTATGTTAAAACTCAAAAAGAAGAGCTAGTAGATTATATAATTGAATACCATTACATATTTAAGTTCTTTATTTAATTGTTCTTAATTTCAAATGACACGATACAAGTAAGAAATTACTTATATATATAAAAAAAAATAAAATTGTACATAGGCAAATAAAATACGTTTTTTCGTAACATATGCATAGATAAAGTATAAGGTAACCCAGTTACTTATAAAAATTAAATATACTAAAAAAATACTTGTGTTGATTTAGCGATAAATTATTAAAATATATTTATTTTCTACTACAACAACGATACAAATGTAAAAACTTTTAGGTTGAAATATGTTTAAAGTTCATATAAATATAAGGGTATTTTGATTTTGGCCTATCTAAAATTTTTACTTTGATTTATATTCTTTTTTATTATTAAAATTTTGATCCCTATTATTAGAATAGTGTTAAGTGGTGATATTTATAAAAATTAAAAGAAGATTCAAAAAATATTTATGATGAACAAAAACAAAATTTTTAATATTTGTAAGAATAATCACATATTTTAAACTACTTATAGAGACTAAAATGTAAAGTGACAGGGACTTAAAAAAAATAAGAAAAGGGAGCAGCCAAAATCGAAGTAAAAATTTTAGTGGGACTAATATTAAATGGATTTAATTTGAATATACTGTCAGTGTAAAAAACTTTTACATAGACATCCAATCATATATTACCACATCAGTAAAAATCTTTGACATAACCACTTACTATTTGAATGGTCATGCAAATGAAATGTTTTGATTGGATGAAAGTGTAAAAAAATTTTATACTGTCAGTGCATTCCAATTAAACTCATTGGTCTATATTTATGGAGATTAAAAATATGTTTGAACCAAACTTTTATAAATATCAACACTTTTCTTTATTAGCTCCGTTTAGTGACATGATTTGAACCATTTTGATTTATTAATTTTTAAAATTAAAATATTTTAATCAATTATTCCTTATTAGTAATTAATAATGTAACTAATATGGGATTAATTAAGATATATGTATTTTATCCTTTTAACTATAAGTCTTGGATTTGAATCTTAGAAATGGAAAAAAATTTTAATAGGAGACTCTTATCCTTTTCAGAGAACTTTATCAGATTAGATCGTATTAATTGAATTTCTGATAATAGAATTTAAAAATCGATAGTTTTATTGATATGAAAGAAAAAAAAGTAATTAGTAATGCAATAAATAATATCTCTTCTGTTTCCTCTAAAAATTGGCCTTTTTTGTCATCAAAGGTTTTATCTTCAACATCAAAGTCTCGTTGAAGTTTCAGAAGCACGGAGCGCAACAGGGGGACAAAAACAGTCTGTTGTATCAAGGAGGTCATCAAAACATAGAAGCTTTCACTAATATGGGGATGACAAATTAGACAACTGGAGTAATTGCAAAAGCCCATTGGGTTTCTTCTAACATTGTGACAGTTACCTGGTTTTGTAAAAGAGAAATGATATTTGAACGTGTGAAGAGAAACGCATTCGTGATGCAAATACCCAAAAGCAAGAGAAACATAAAAAGAGAAATTTAAAGTCAACTATTATACATGAGGCTTATGGCGGACTAGTGGGCTTTTCCCCTACTTTTGTGTGTTTGCGTCGCATGTAGGTTGCTTTTCACACATTCAAATATTATTTCTCTTTATAAAGCCAATGCTACTAGTTTCATCTGATATAATTTAAGAAAATAGTCAAATCCAATTGTTAAAAAAATAGCTATAGTTTCATATCTTTTTTTTTTTTTAATTTTTCAAGTATATTGCTCTCTTTCACTGCAAGGATGTAGGGTGCCTGTCCGTGTGTGATGTACAAACGAAGTTTCTCATTCTTTAATGTAAGTTTTTCCTTGTTCATGATGCACTTTTATTTTAAAGAAGAAAACTTTTTTCTGCCGTTTGTTTGTCATAGGAAGCGACACAGGTCACAGACGGATCCCATATCTTGAGAGGAAATTAAAAATTTTGAAGTTTTTCTCTTTAAGCAAAAGCCATAATTCATTAGTGAATCATGATCAACATTCTGGAAATAGAATGCTTTTATATGGATACACAAAACCTTAGGCAAAACGCTATTGTTTGGTACAATCTGTTGGCTTAAAAGAGACCACTTGTCTATCTAGATCAAACCCAATCAAGTAATTTGATTGTGCAAAGTTACCATAAATTCCTCCATCACTACTAGTGTTGGTTAATCCCAAGCAGAGAACACCATCTTTTGGTGGAATGAAGATTTGAGTCGTCGTTAATTGTACATCTGCACCTTCAAAATGTGCCGTTAGCATAGGCCCCTCAAGAATTGTTTCTGTTCTATAGCAAAGCTGTGAACCCAAATCCGGGTCATATTCAATTGGTCTCAATGCAACCTGGTTCCTGACTTCAGCCACTACTCTATCATACAATTGTTGTGGTAAAATAGTAGGAGGTGTCCCTGAATCAATGAACATGTTACCTTTTGCAACAGTATCTGAAGAACTATTAAAGGGGAAATAGGCATCTCCCACACTAATACCATGCAAGGTAACAAAATAAGGGGTCTTATCTTCTTTGGTAACCAAAGGTGTAGAAACCACACCATCCCCTAATACTTCACTCCCATCACCAAAACTCATTTTGCTTGAAATACTAATGTCAGTGTGGAATGGGACCAAGCACTGGGAGAACTTCTTGCTTCCAAATGAAGAACCCATTTGAGAAATGAGTGACACTGGCCCTCCCCCTAGACCAATGATACCCATCTCATGGTCATTGAAACTTCCCGTGTCATTTTGTCCACAGCCAAAAATAATGCCTTCAAGGGAAACGGGTTGCGCCGTGGTTGAAGTGAAGGTGATTGTTTCATGTGCCAGAACACCTTGTGTTGTAGAAGCACTAGCATAGGCATAGGTGTAGCTGCACTGATTATGGGGAGAACATACGCCTGTGTCTAGTTTATGACATGCCTCTGATTTGCAGGAAATGTCCCTATAAGTGGAGGACTTTTGAGGATCAAACATGGGGTTAAGTTGCTTATAGCAGTTAGTACAAGGTACACATTGGGTCCATATAAGGTCACTACCTGTATCCGCAATACCATAGATGGTTACTGGTGGAGTTCCAATGGACAACTCCATGAGATAATGACCAAGATATGCATTTGATGGGGATTGTGCGGTTGAATAGTTAGCTGACCCCATGAGACGGGGAGAGGGAGCACTTCGTGACTTTTTTCGAATCAGTTTAACACTGAACCCGCCATTGCCGGCTTCAATAGTAGAGAAATGTAAAAGATGAATGAAGAAAAAGATGGCTACAAAGCATGGATGAAATTTTCTGGGGTAACCCATTGTTTTGTATATGAGAGAGAACTCAGAGAGATTTCGAAGATGAGGAATATTTGTCAGAGGTCTATGCTTCTTATAGCGCAATGTTTGTTGTTGTGTGCCTTGTACTCGAACGGAAATGAGATAGTGTTGATGGCCTAACAAAAGGTGGTAGGTTTATGGCAGTTAGTAATTGAGCCAAGTCCGCATATATATGTCCAAAATGATTTCATTCTTTCAAGGTCAAAACGCAATTACTGGAATCAATATTTGTTTTCATATTATAATTAATCAATTGTTTGTAATTAAATTAAATTTGATTACATATTGAGTGGGGACTAGGCAGTTAATTATATATGAATCAGGTAATATAAATCCTCTGGTGTAAGCAAACTGACGCAGGCTCGAAAGAGGCGCATAGTCCAAAGGATAGACATTGGAGTTTTATGTTTTTTGACACAGGGGACTCGGTATAGTTTCTAAAATTGAGGTGTGCAACTACGTTTTACAACCAAAGGAAAAAAGGGCACACGCTAAAGGTTGTTTCGGTTTATATAATAAATAGGAATAAATGGGTATCACTATCACATAATAAGAGAACTTTTTTAAAAAGGTAGCAAGATTTTACTAAACACAGACAAAGAAATAGAAAGGACATGCAGAGAACAGACTGTAATTCCCCTTGTATGCTTTAGGCCTGTATCCAAATCCTGCAAGGCTTCATGGTCATAGCCGTTCAACATTGAGTATCGAAGTGCAGGCCTTGGGATGGTCTGAATTTTTTCCTTGGAAGATTTTTCGGTCTGAATTTCTTTTGGGCTTTGGCCTTTCCTCCATGGTTGGTGTTTGGAAGTTGTGCAAATTGTAAATGATCCTATAAAGATTGGTTTGAGTGGATCGACCAAATTAGTTTGAGTGGATGAAAGGAAAGAATATCTTGATTGACTTTCTACTAACCACCTTTCATCCTTTAATTGTGGTTTCTAAATCAATATTCTAATGACTATTATACGAATCCAATACTTTTGGATCATAGATTCGGTCCGTAGTCGGGAGCGAATGCTCCTCCTAATTTTTTGCATTGAAGCTCAACCCAGACCCGGAGACCGCTGGAGATGAAGCCTCAAGATAGAAGGAAACCTGAAGAATTGTTTGTATTTTATTTTATTTTATTTTTTCCTTCTTAATAATAATGTTATTTGTACATTGCTTTGATATACTCAATCAACATCCTTATTATTTTTGACCCATCTATATGTTTTTCTTACATATTTTTTCTTTCTTCTAAAATTTTTTATTTCTCTTCTTTATGATAGATGTTAAAAATAGTGGTACAAACAGCTCATCACTTTTTCTGAAGATATATATGGATTCATGCAAGTGTCTATAAAAGGGAAGTATTATTCGGGCATAAGTATTTGGACATCCTATAAATAACTACAATAAAAATAGAGTTTAATTAATATGTATTGATAATATTTTATATTGTTAATTAATAGAAATGAAAAATAATAATAAATTATGCTAGATTTCTTATTATAATGAGTAATTATTTATATAAGTTGACACTTTTTATTATTTTTATTGACTAATAGTGTAAAACTATTTTATACTTTCAATACATTTAAATTAAATTCATAAAAATAACGTTAAAGTACTGTTAGAGTAAATTATTTTATAATACAATATTTGAACAGAGAACGGATTTTCTCTCGGTGCATTGTCTTAGACTCTTAGGCATTCAAGTTGATTGTACAAGTACAATTTCTATTTATATAAATTTTTTTGAGAATCAATAGACAACACATAAATAATGGATGCATATTAAAAAGTGAAAAGAATAACAAAAATATTTGGATGATAGATCCTACATAATCATTATTTTATATATATATATATATATATGATTTAATTTGAATATATTAGTGTAAAAATTTTTTATATAGATATTTAATCATATATTACTATATCAGTAAAAATCTTTGATATAACCACCCACTACTTGAATGGTCATACAAATAGAAAGTTTTGATTAGATAACAGTATAAAAATATTTTACACTATCAGTGTGCCCCAATTAAACTCAATATATATATATATATATATACACACACACAAAATGTAAAATTTATTAGCGTATTATTAAAAAATGTTAGTAAGTTTTTGGATAAAAGTAACAATACTAAACAAAAGTAACAATGATTACATAAGACTCATTATCCAAGCATTTTTATCGTTTTACTCACTTTTTTCAGTATGCGTTTCGTACTGCATCGCAAAAGATGCGTTCCCCAAAATTTTTCAATTTTTTGTTGGTAAAAAGAATATATAATTATTCAAATAAAAAAGCATATAACATTTTAGTTGTATTTTTTTTTTTTGTACAAATTAGTAATTTTAGCGAGAACTAATATCAAGAGTATAAATCATTATTAATAATAAAAGCTTTTTGATTTAAACTAAAAATCATATTATTATTTCTTTATATTACGTCAATCGTAATTATTAAACTATAGAGATCAATTTTCATATATTATCAACGTAACATACTTTATATTACCAATTAATCAAATTTTATATTTTATATGATTTTTAAGATAGTTATAATTTAAATGAATTAAGTAACATGATTGCATATAATTAAATGATTATGTAAAATAATTTTATATTATTAGTGTATTAAAATTAAATTTTAAATTATATATCAGATATACTATCATGGGACAAAGGGAAAGAGTTTATCTGTAAGTATAGACTTACATATTAAATTTCTGATTTGATTTTCCAAAATCTTTTGAAACAAGTTAATTTTAATTAAAAAAATTGACTATATCAAACTAGTTTTCATGTAATTTTTTTTTTTGTCATTATGTGATATTAGTTTTACTCTTAATAAATAATAGTTGTTATACCAGATTTATATATATAAAAAAAGTCGTTATACTATTTTGATATTAAAACCTTGTCATTTAAGTGCTATATTTAATTATAAGAACTAATGTGATGTGTTGAATTTTTTTTTTCCAAACATTAAAACGTGGGTTTATTTATGCTATTATTGTGAAACTCTTACGTAGTGAAGGTATTATATTCAGTTACTTAGTCTAATATGAGCATAACATATGACCGACCAAAAGTATTGTTTAATTATATTTCTAATATATAGGCTGCGTTTATTATAGATTCTAAAAAAAGTAATTTTGAGATTTAAATTTTATATATAATAAAAAAATTAACAATTAAATTTTTTTAAAGTTATTTTTTTTTAATTTTTATAAAAAAATTAAAAATTAATTTTTTAAAAAATTTAATTATTTTTAAAAATTTATTAAAATATATAAAAAATAATTTTTTATTAAAAAAAAAACACAAATAAACACACCCATAGCCATAGAAGTCGTTCGATTTACTTTAAAAATATAATTAAAAAATTACTTCAAATATGATCTACTGAAACTTAAAAGAGTAGTTACTGTGGGTAATCGTTGCCTGGCTCATGCGCTTTGTGTGGCTGACCAATCGGCAGCCTACAAGTTGGCAATGAGGTCATGCAAATCTCAACTAGACATCGGATATTCTTTCAACATTCCGTGTCGAAAACGCGTCGCTGGTCAATCCTTGAAAATTTTGTCTAAATGAAACAGTTTTTACAAACAAAGTTTTCTTTTGATTTTAACCAAATAATGAATTCAGAAAATAAGTAAATCGGTAAATTGGATAGCTTTTTATTTTTATTTTTACAGATTACGAGGATAAATACTTTCCTCAATTTTTATAATACAATAATCTTCCTGATTAATTTTGTTAAAACGAGTGTTCTTTTATTTTTATGATTTCTCTAAAAACATTGTTATAAAATTAATCTTCTAAGTACTATCCGCAACTAAAATAGTAAGAGATCCTCTTAATAATGTTCTGTTCTGTAATTTAAATTTTGGTTAAAGCACAGCTCATTTATTATTATACTCAACTCTTATTGAATGTTAAAATAAGGATTTTAATATACATACTACTATTATATAAATAAAATAAACTTATCTTATAAATAAGTATAATATATATATTTTGATAATTTAAAAATTTTTATGTGATATGCTAAAAAAAATTTAACAATAAGAAAACAAATTAGCTAAAAAATATGCTTGATAAAATTGCTTAATAGTACCATCTGAACATGAGAAAAAAAAATCCAGATCCAATGGAAATATTATACTTTTCAGGGAGTTGGTGATTTTCTCTCACCACTGTTAAACTAACCCTTACGTCTTACCAAAAAACTAGTTTTACTTACCAAAAAACGAAAAACTAATCCTTCCCTTATATTAGTTATATTTCCCTTTGTAACCTATTTATTATTATTATTATTATTATTCATCGTCGTACCAAATGGCATTTTTGAAAAAATAAATGAACAAGATCATAGAACCAAAAAACAGTTTAAATTTATCCGGATTCAATTAAGAGTATTTATTTTTTATATATTTTTCTAATAAGTATAGTCACTTGTTAAAGAGTTTTTTGAAAAAAAAATCACTGAAAAATAAATTTTAAAAAAATATTTAATATATTAAAACTTAAGAGCTTTATTTTTTTTTATTATGTGCATCTTTTCTTTTTTTTAAATCCTTAATATTTTAATATTAAGAGTAACTATTAATTAATGCAAAGTAAGAAAAAAAATTAATTCATGAAAAACTGAATAAATGGTTGAACTGTCATTATAACAAAATAATGTTGGGCAAATAATTACTCATCCAAGAAATTATCGGATAAGTATACTTTATGCTCAAAAATGGTTAGTAACGGTGGGTTTAAAGAAGTGAAGTGGCGTTAACGGCGACCGTTATCGTACGTGTCAGGTACGAAGCAGCACGTTGTGTCTACCCTTCCTTCCCACTATTTTCATTTTGGCATTATAAATTATCCACTAGCCTTTCCCCACAACTCGAGCCAAAGCTACTCTCTCTCTCTCTCTCTCTCTCTGTTGTTGCTCTCTTTTTCTTTCAGAATCTCTGTTCGTTGGTCTCATTGTATGGCCGCCAATTCGAGCAGCCGAGGGATCACTACCTTGGGGAAGCGAGTCGCAAATCGGATCTGGACCTCCAACTCGCCCTTCCCTACCACCCCTGCTCTCACTTCCAGGTATATATTCACTTCCTCTTCTCCAATTATACCTTCTTCTTTTTTTTTTTAATAATTATTATTCTTAGATTAGATTCTTCTTGCTGCAATTTGTGAAAGTGTTTTGATTTTCTTGTTTGTTTCTTTGTTTTTCTGTTTTGGCATATGGTGGTTGGTTTGAGTGTTTATTGCGGATCGTTTTTGGTAAATTACTTGTCCAATTAGGATTGGTAGTTTGGTAGCATGATACTTGCCGTGTAGCTGGAAACTAGAGATGCATATCAAATTACTCTTGTTTGAGCTGTGATTTTATGAAGAGATTTTGTGATCGGAGTTATGGATTTGTGATTAGTCAATGCTTCTTCACAGTGTTTTATTGTTGCAACTAGTGATTCATGGTTTCCGGAGACCACGATGTCGTTTCCTAATATTCCGATGCTTTTATTCCTTTCTTCGATTGAGGGGAAAAACTGCACAAACTAATCACAACAGTGAATAATCATAGATTTTTTGGGAATTTCATCCTAATTAACCGGTTCCCATTTGTCTCCATTTTTTCTTTCCTTTTTCTTTTCCTGGAAAATTTGGCTGTCGCTTGAATTGGGCAAATTGACATCCATTTGGATACTATTCTTTTCTTATCCGCATCACTAGATTTGTCTTCTTTTTTCCTCTCTTTTTCTTTGTGCCGTTCTTTTACCATATTCTCCTTGCTGATCGTGATGGGGTCTCCATGGACCATACCCGTAATCCCGTATTCATTAGGAGGTCGTCACTTTGTTTTCCTTTTTAATTTTTGTTCCAGGCTTCTGCTTTAGTTATTTATTTTATTAAAAAATTGCCCATAACCTTACATTCGGAAAACTTTAAAATTGATAAAAATTCAAGGCATCCTATTCTCCTGGGTAGCTCTGTATCTTCCTAATATTGAACGGAAAAGTTTGATTTGGCAAGGGAAAATACCATCCAAAGGAACTTAAGAAAGTGAATGGAGGTAGTCGTTTTCCTCCTCAGCCCCTCATGTTCCCTTCCGTCTGTCCTTTTATTTGTACCCTGAAAAATATCAACCTCTTTCTTGTATTCGCGCAAGATTATTCCAACTTTTGTGGTGACTATTACAAATTTGACCCCTTTCTTTTAACTCTATGATGGGTATTTCTGTTTGGTCTCCTTGCCGTCAGGATCAACTTTGCGTTCATCTTGTGATAAAAAAAAAGGAATTTAATTTAAATGTACTTACATTATCAGTTATATTAATTCATATAAATAATTATTTATTATAATAAGTGATTTATTATATTTTTTTTTTTATTAATTAATAATATATAATAATTTTATATTATCAATATATACTAATTAAATTCAACAAATAAATAAAGAAGTCAGTTACTTTGATATTTAGAAGTGTTATTTACGTTGCAGTTGGTTTAATTCACAGTGTTAAGCGTCAATTGATGGCCCTCGCCTAAGTCACTATGAAGAGTACGAATAAATGTGTTGCTACAAGCAATCACCCTCTCCTTTTCAATTGCTGTTTCTTTTTCTTTTGGGTTTCTGGTAGATGGTTACTCCGGGTTCTAATTTAACCCGCATGAGAGCTTTGCCAACGTGGAAAATACATAGGATAAGACTTAGGCGGGTGGGACCCCGGTTGTTTTTAATTTATACTTTTGGGGAGAGAGGACATGGTGGTGCTGTTATCTGATGAGAATCTGTCTGTCATACGCCACTCGGGATGCTTCTATATTTTCTCTTGTTTTTTAACATTTGTGTCTTTTTCTCGTCGAATAAGTTCACGTTTGAAACTATAGTTATTTTCGTGTTGATAAATCAGTTTTTTGTCAATAATGGGGTTTTTGTTTAAAGTTACATAAAATTATTCTCAAGAATAATTATTTGAAAATTATTTATTTTTATATTTATTTTAAGCTCTAAAAAAATATTTTTAGATATTAAATATTTACAGAAAAATTCTATTTCTATGATTTGATAGGAGGTGAGAATGATACATTTCTATGACATGAAAATTAAAATTGTTATACAAAAATATAAATATATTCCTCAAATTATTCTAATTCCTGCCCCCACAAACCAATAGACTAGCAAAAATTTATACAATTAATTTTATATGAACTCTTTTGTGAGTTGTTTTCCATAACTATTAATAAAAAAAAAAAATCCACTATGCTTCTCCAAGTAGCAAACCGTGGTATAGTACATATGAAAAGATGTAAAATTTATTGTTCCTCTAGATTGGTATAGTCTCTATATACAATTTTTGCTATTTCTTTTACGATTTATAATTTTTTCACGTTACAAGTTGAAAAATATTTGTAAGTTTATGTTTGTCTTTTTATTATTATTTTTTTCCTTTTTGGAAGTGTAATTTTTATTTTAAGTAATAATAATATAGTTAAATATGTTAGAGGTATTTTAAAAATTACTACATATTTTCCCAAGAATATGTATTGTAAATCAAACAAATTTTTAATTTATTCTTCAGATTTTAAAAAAAAATTTCTCAGAAATTTTTAATGTTAAACAAACAATTTTTTTATAATACTCAAGAATTTCATTCTAGGTATAACATTTTTGGAAATGTGATTATTGGAAATATAATTTCAAACCTTAAAATAAATGCTCCTTAATTTTTCTGTTTTATCTCTATTCAACTAATAATATTTCAAATTATCATCCTGTTTGTATTGTATATATAATATAATTTTAAAGTTTTATTTTATTTTAGCATTAATTCCTTTTTTGTTTTTTTTAACAATTGTTAACATAAATAAATTGGCTTATATGTGTGGTTTAAGAGTAATATACATATTGGTTTAAATCGAGTACACTTATTCTGGTAGACAGCTGTTATTATGAGTCTGAATAAATATATCGAGCACCTTCTCTCTTCAAAAACTCCTTTAAACACATAATTGTAATAGAGGCATGCATAATGCCCATCAAATATGCTAGAAGCTATGTGCAAATATTGAACAAACAACACGTAGCAGTTTTTTTTTTGGCTAGGTTATACGTACCAGTTAGCATTTTTAATTTTTTATTTTCTGAATAGTAGCTGTTTCTTTGCGTACAAAACAAACGCGTGCTCCTTGCTTTGAGTAGATTCGTATTTTATTTATTTAACCCTCCCTCAGACCCTGGTGACGGCATGTATTATCTCCTTTTTGCCCTTGTGACTTAGGGGTGGCAATTGGATGGATTTTAGCTCAACCTGAGTCCTACCTACATACAACTCACCCCATTCTATGTTTCTTTTAAATACTTAAAAAATTATTTTAAATTTTTTAAGATAAAAATTATTTTATAATTTGTACTCAGAGTATTTTTGGTATAAGAATAAAAATGAAATAAAAATTTTGATAGATTAATTTCATATGAAAAATTATATATTAAGTTAATTTATGAAATTTTTAATTTTATTTTTATTTTTATATCAAACACATTTTTAATGTGATAGAAATATTTAAAAAAAATCTCATATATAAATTATATATGATAAATATATGTTAAAATTTATGTATATATTGAGTGTGGATAGGGTAGACACGGATTTATCTTGAGTCTAAACCTGACTCTAACCACACCCAAATCCGCCTTGCTATGGGATGGATTCAAAGCTTGATTCGATTGGGCTGAGGGGGGTAGATACCCCTTGTGACTTCATAATATAAGGTTCTAGAAACAATAATTTTTTTAGAAAAATATGTCTTGCTACCGTCGGTGTCGGCCGGTCCAACTTCTAACCTCATTTCATGAATAAAGTGTGAATTTAATTTAAATATATTTATATTATTAATTAATAAAAATAATAAAAAATATTAATTTATATAAATAATTATTTATTATAATAAAAAATTTATTATAATTTTTATTTTTCAATATTTTTATTAGTTGATAATATAAAATTATTTTATATTATTAATATATATCAATTAATTAAACTCACATAGTATTTATTGTATTTTTCTTGTTTCGCTCAAAATGTATGGGCCTTGGGGATAAGATGGTCAAGGCGATGCGTCATAAAATTATCCGTGCAATCAAGTATATGAATGAAGGCGCCCTGAAGAAGAAGGCATGGAAAATGCGTGCAGAATACTTTAATCGCGACAGCGGTTGAGTCGGTTGGTGGTCCGTATCTCGAGAAGCTTATATATACCCATCACGTGTTTACCAATCTTCCTTTTGACACCGAACACACCTATCTGTACATCATCAAAATGTGCCACAGCCCACATGGATGACCCACCCATATCCACTTTCTTTTCTGTGATGAGGATGTCCTTTTTTTTTTTTTTGTCCACATGATGAGATCCCTTTTTCCATCGGGAAAAAAAACTAGGCGACCGAAAAAAAAAAAGTATTACATTTTGTCCGCATGATGAGATCTCTTTAGTCGGGACAGTCTGTACGGTTTAATTACATTACTAGATGATTTTTAATTGAAAAAATCTAAGCTTATAACTGTTACATTTTGTCATTTTCCGATTGATTGATTGAATTTTTATTTTTTTTGTTTTAATATTGGAATTGAAAAACAGGAGGGCAGGATACAGCTCAGTATACGACAAGAACCCAGATGATCAGACCCACGCGGGCGCGGTCCCTGACGATGTGATCCACGCAACAGAATCCGGCAAGTATTGGGCCCCACACCCACAGACTGGGGTATTTGGGCCCCCGGCTGACCAAGCGGCCACTCCTCCTCCCACTGCTGGCGGGGATCGCGTCTTCCGCTCCAAGGCTGATGCCAGTGCTGGCTCGGTGCTGGATGAGAAGGCCTGGTTTCGCCCCACCAGTCTTGAGGACCTTGAGAAGCCCCACAATCTTCCTTAGCTGAACCCAAGTTGCCCGTTTATTTATAACGTATGTGCGTGTGCTTTATAATAATACAAATAAATAAGAACACTAGAGACAAAGTGGAAGTGGTGTGGTTACTCTAGCTTGTGTATATAGTGCTAAGCTTCGAAGTGCAGAGACTGCACTGCACTGCACTGCACTGCAGGTTGAGGCTCGTTAGAGAGTGTGGACTTGAGCTTTTGTCATACATAGCTAGTCATGAACTATGTTATGCATGTATCGTTCTTGCTACTGTTTTCATGCAACTTCAATATCAAGCCTATGGTTATGGTTGTGCTTATATATGTTCTTATTTTCTTGTTAATAGCACTTTCATGAGAGATTGTTCATGCTTTCATGCGAAGCAAATTGGGTCGAGAGTTAAGAGTAACTCAATGTGATCAGCCTACCCCAAAGTAACAAGCGGCAAGATTTGGCTGATTCACTAGGTACCATTTAACAACTGTTATCATCCCTTATACCTCGCTGGTTGTCAGCATCTCTCGTAATCATTCATTGATAGGTTGAACACGAACATACGGATAGATCTAGAGAAGCAAACAGAATAAATGATATCCTGACGACAAATAAAGCTCGTATTAGTGTAAAAGTTACGCATGCAACTCTTCCTCCATGCACGAATTATCTATCTACCTATGACAATTACATGAAGGGCCATTCTACGGCGTCTTTGCCGCAAAATTGAACAGAATAAGCGGAGAGCGAATTTCATGTCTTTGATAAATACATTAAAATAAACGAAAAAAAAGTGGAGAGCAGAGTTTATGTCTTTAATAAATAATATTAAAATCTTCAAAATTAACACTCACATATCTCCATCTTGGCACCGAAATTTTTTTCACAAAAGTTGTGAATCTTAGATACTTACTCCCCGTAACTCTTGTGAGAACCATAGTCGTCTCCTAAATAAATAAATTAAATATTCAACCCTCTTTGAATTGGGAAAAATCTCATGTAGATGTTATTTGTCAAAAATATTCCATTCAAATGTATAAAAATGCGAATTATATAATTGAAACTATATTTATTCATAAAGAATACTTCTATATACATATTTATGTTTTAAAGAGCGTAATTTAAATTTCTCTCGTGTATTGTAGGTGAAACGGTTTACAAATCCAATAAATATTCTGAAAGAAGAGAGATGCTGCAATTAACATATATTTTTCAAGCAAACATACATTTTAATCTCTAAAAGATATATATAATATCAACTTAGTCTATGAAATTTTTTTACATCAAATAGGTTCCTAAAAATTAATATTTGAATCATATTAATCCTTAAAAGTTGTTTGACGTAAGTTTCTAAAAATATTGTGACATCACTTTAATCCTTCTAAAAATTATTTTACATCAAATAAATCGCTAAAACTTATACCTTTAGCATATTTGGTTTCTCATTTAGAACCTCAAAACCCTGGATTCGCTAGAGGTGTTCAAGACTCGACCTAGTCCGATAGCCCATTCTGGCCCAAATCTTATTGGGTTAGAATCAAGTTCTAAAATTTGCCTCGATACACTTTTTTAGTTGAGTTCGGGTCATACTTTCTGTTGGTCCAACTTAGTCCAAAATTAAATAATTCTTTATAAGTTATATTTTTTTAAGTAATTAATAATAAATTATAAGATTTCAAATTTCAATTAATACATTTTACATAACTTGATGCTATTTTATATTGATATAATTTATTTTAAAATATGCATTATAAAATATCTTTTAAATTTTGTTTCTTATTTTTTAAATTTTATGACTTTACTATGTATGATGTCCAAATTTTTATATGATATCTAAAATTCAGGTTGATCTGATATGATCTAGTCACTAATCAAGTAATCATTGGGTTGAGTTTGGATTTGATCTAAGCCGACCCAACTTATCATTTGAACACTGCTAGGATTGGCAAAAGCTACTAAAGAATAATATTTGCCAAAACCATAATTCTAGGGTTTCTAAACAAAAAACCAAACATATTAATAAAAAATGGGAGACAAAATAGATGTTATATACATTTTTTTCTGCGACCAAAGTTAAGTCATTTAAAATTTTAGGAATCTATTTAATGTTAAAAAATTTTAAAGAGACTGATATAATTTCATAGTTTAACTTTTCAGAACATATTTAATGCCAAAAAATTTCATGAACTTGATATCACATACATTTTTCAATGGCCAAAATTCATGATTTTATGCACAACAGTTTCTATAGTAAAGTCAAAACTGGTTACCAATCGTATTATTATACTAGTCGTTCCTTTCTCATTTCGCCTTATATGGTACGACGTTTGCAGGGTATATCTCTTACCCAGCGGGTTAGTTTGACGAATACATAAACTTGGATGGTCTTTAGCTTATGCATTCCTCGACATTCTGGCAGCTCTATAGTATGTTAGCAACACAAAAGCTGCACATAGCATCCAGAGCGAAAGCCTATATTCTCCATCACATCCAAGCATGTCATGTCGCAAGTAGTCTTGAGATAGTATTCAGTATTCACCACATTATACGGAACTGTTTGTCAGCCCTGGCATTGCATCATCCTTTTTATACCATCGCAAAAGGGGGAAAAAAACTTCCCTTATCGTCTATTAGATAAGTATGAGCTGGTGTAACAAAAAAAAAAAAGAGTACTGAGCTGAACAAGGGGGCATATAGTAACATACCAACATCAAGACAAGGCTATAGCTTCACCGAAACGTCCCAAAACTAATCAAACAGCTTAACAGCACCAGCATCAGTCATAAAACTTGCGTTAACCTACCAAGTTTAGTTGGTAATCTTCAAATGCATGCACCTCCTAGTTTAGTGCTTGTTTCCTTCTTCGCCATCATCATCATCTAACTCCTCACTCAAGGGTTGACGAGATCCTAAAGGCCTTTGAGAATCTTCCCAACCCCCATTATCTCTTAAATGATCTTGAGCAGATGGCAGGTTCTTGTTTTCTTTCTTGCTTCCCTTAATTACGACAATAGAGATCCACATTAGAGAAAAATACACAACTTAATTACAATATCCTACAAAAGTATGTTAACAGGCAAAGATCACCTCAGAAATTTCTTGATCGTGATTCAAATGACCTTTCTTCCTGATACTTGATGATAGTTGATCGGCAACATTCCTGAATAGTTGAAACCCCTGAATATCTCCATTTCTGATGCTTGCTTCCAACTGCAATGTAAATTATCAGTACCAAAACAATAAAGAGCTACAATATGGCTTCAAAATGGTTGATCCGAAAGTCTGATAGTTAAGCTAATGCAAAAATTTTAACTTCTTTCTGTCAAGCAGTATCTTTGCTAATCAAGGATCAAACGAATTGAAACTCTAGTAACTAATGGCAAACGTCAAGAACTGTGAATGGGCATAGCATGTGAAACCTAACTATAAAAACGGTGTGATATCTGATAAGCTTGCACCTGAATGTGAACGATGCAGAACAGAATGCTCGCAATAGGAAGCCAGCTCTCTTCAGGCGAGAGTGATAGATTTGACCTGATGAACCAAAAAATCATATCATTCTTAGGTGCAAGTAACACGTTGAATAGTAGTTACACACATTCCAATCCAAATGCCATCAAATGAAAGATACCAAGACATAATCTATTACAATAAATTCCTGATGCCAAAGTACTAATCAAGAACTACCATATGGCTAAATTTTCCGTGGCTTTTACGCGTAAATGAGATGAATTGCCCGAGAAAAGTAGCACACAACGAGAAATTTGCAGCTCATACTTCAAAGGGTTATGTCCTACAAAGGCATGGCCAATGCTGAGACATGAAAACTAGTGGTTAAGGAATCATCACGTTGGATGACTTTGGCAAAAGCAAAACGATATTAAGGACCGAGATTGCAATTACGAAGAATACAAATACAAGGCCAAAAGAGCACAGACAACGTGTATCAATTGATTCAACTTGTGAGCAATAGGCATTGTTGTGTTTGAGAATTGAGAATTGAACCTGAGATAAGGAGCCAAATACACAATGGCGTACACGGCATAACGTCGTTTCCCGGTATCCAGCCACGCGAAAACCCAGCTCTATCAATTTTCCAAGAGACAAAGCGAGTAAGATGATGGTGCCACTAAGCACTAAACAATTGGGATATGATGAATTGGGAAGGGTAGCGTTACTTAACTTACCAGCCAATTGAAATAAGGGATGAAACTGACGATCCCCATGATGGCGAACCTTGCATCGGTAGAGTTAACGGCGGAATCACCGCCGTCGTCTTCGGGGGGAAGAGTAACGGGGAAAAGCAAAGAAGTGAGCATGCAAGCGCCGATTGCCGCAGCGAAGGGGGCATCGTCGGAGAAGACGGCCCTGCACCTTTGCAATTGCCTCTTCCTCAATTTGAGCTTGGGTTTGGGTCTGGGCTTGAGCCCAATCCCAAATCCAAAGGCTGAAGAATGTTTGAGAGAGAGAGATGGATTGAAGGTGAGGGTGAAGTTGAGAGCAGGGGATGAGGGTGAACAGAGAGTAGAATTAGAAGAAATCAAAATCATGGATGGGTTGAGTTGAGTTGAGTTGAGTTGATTGAAGCTTGAAATGATACGATCCAACTTCAATTTCGATTCCAATTCCAAACCGCTGTCTGTCTCTATTCTGTAACAAGTACAGTGTATAGATACGGTGGACTGGAGGGAAAGGGACTGAGAGTGAAGAGTCCTTGGGAAACGTACATGCTAATCTCACCTACCCATTCTTACTTGCAAACAAAAAATAATCACAATCAAACAACGGCCTGATGATGCAGTTTGGACAAATATTGTGCGAAGTGCTAACCTAATTCAAACCTAACTTGATAATGGTCATATTAGTTTAGGGCAAATGATGGAGTTGATATTTATTATTAAAAAAAAATTCACAAAAATAATGTTATTTTATATGAAAAGTCATAATCATAGCAAAAACTACTTTGTTATTTAAAGCATTAAGAAATATAAGATTTAGGTAGTTTGCTCAATTCAAATTTAAACACATTTAAAATTATAATTATCTTTTTGGGAGAACCACCAATTTGGTTCCCCAAAAATAAAAATACTGACAATTTATGGTATATTGGTTTAATTTTTGAGAGAATTATTTTTAAAAAAATATTTTTTAAAAAAATTATTTTTAGAGAAATTATTTTTAAAAGAATAATTTTTATTTAATTTGAATATGTTAAAAGTAAATTTAAGAGAATAATTTTTATTCGAATAGAATAAAAAATATTATTTTCAAAGACATAATTATCAAAAAGGACATAATATGGTGGTTGGGGATGTATAAATAAAGGTAGTTATGTAATTTTATTTTCTCATTCTGTTCCCTCGAAATAAAAGTGTAAGTTAGTAGTCACTTTCATTAAAAGGCATTTTTTCCACCGTAACATAATGTTTTAAAATAAGAAGTTAAACCAAATATAATGGTATACTGTACAAACTACATTTACTACTAAGGCCTTCTAGCACTCTCAACAGCAATCTAAACAGGCACTTATCCTCCAAAAGATATTATTTTCTCATGTTGTATCTCAATGATGAATACATTGATAAATTAGCCCTTAAAAAATTAATACACTAACAAATTAGTTCCTAAAAAATCCATTTGCTAACAAACTAGTCTCTAAAATATCTTTTGTTATTAATGATAAAGCCCATTAGTAATCATAGAATTTATCATTGGTACCACGAACTAATAAAATATCTTTTAAGAACTAAATTGCCAACATTTTAATCTTTTGGGGTTAAATTCGTGGTTCTTCCTATCTTTTTTTATATGTTTAAAATCATAATTATAATAAGTTAATAACAACTAAACTGATTCATGCTTCATAAGTAGGATTTCTCTCCTATTAGGTAAAGATATGTTATTTCTTTTTAAAATTATTTGTATATTCATTTATTTATTATTTAACTTGAGCATGGAAGGTTTAGAGTAAATCCTACCTTTGGCAAAATTAGCTCCTGCATTACATTTGAAAGGAGAAAGATACTTGTATAAATTATGTGCATAACTAAAATATTTATAGTTAGTTATAATATGACCCTAAATGTTATATGTAATAGTATATAAAGAGTGTGTGAGTGTAAATTTGTTAGAGGTTGATTAGATACTTAAGACTCTAAAAGTGTGTACTCTTTTTTTATTTTTTTATTTTTTGATGTGATAAATTGTGTACACTTTAGAAGGAATAGCTAGGAATGGTCTGATGTTATAATAGCTAGATTTACCTAAGTTTTACGGTAAATACAATTAGAGAAAATAACTAATTTTTGTCCGAAAAAAAAAAATCGGAAGCCTGCTTTGAGAAGTAAACACATTTGTCCTCTTTGTACTACTAGCTGCCTGTCCTTGATCAATCACAACAGCTCTCAAATTATGTGGCGCCCAAGACAACAGCCTCGGGCCATAACCTAAGAACGGAACGGAGTTACTTCTTGGGTTTATCGCTTTCGATTTCGGCCCAATTAAAATCTTCTACTTCTTATATTGTACCAAAAAAGAATAAAAACTTCTACCACTGATTCTTCTCCCTTCGACAGCATTCGCTCTTTTCGCTCACAATTAGATTTGGATGCAACAAAACAAAAACTTCGTTATTCATTGGAAATTTCACAAATCACTTGATTGAGATTGAGACTCTCGCAGTCATTTCTCTGCTTAGTCGAGCTTTCAATTATTCTTCCGAGGTAAGGTACCTCTGCGCATGAACCTCGTGTTTCTGATTCATCCATTCTCTGATAAGCACCGTCTTAGTCTAAATTCAGGTTTGCAAATTCTGATTCTAGACAAGGTTGGGTTCGGGTATGTTCCCTGTTTGGGCTTGAAACCGAGTAACTTTTATCATTGCCCTTTTAATAGTGAAGACTTCGGTTTGGTGTTTTTGGATCCGAGCGTTTCCGTTTTGGATTCAAGTTGGTTTATTGTTGTGAGATCTGATTTGTGTTCTGCGGTCGCGGAGTTTGATGGTTTTGGTTTCTGATGTTGTATGGAATCGTAATGGAAATTCAGCTCGGGATGTTGGTTCATTGTGTCGGTGCTATAAGAATATCTATGATGACAAACAATAGGGCGCGTTTTGTTTTGCTTTTGGTAAATGTAATAAAAATTGGAATTTTCCATTTGTTTGTTGAATTTCAGCTTGTTTGATGCTAACATTTTTAATCAAATTTGGACCATTTGGTCAACTAATGGATGGATGGAAGCTGGATTTATTGTTTTCATGCTGTCTTGTTCAATTGAGGTTTGATAAATTGTGTTTTGAGGAAGAATTTTAACTACTTGCTTATTGTAGAAGCAATATGAAGAACCAACACGGTTATGTGCCGCCTGCTTACATCCCTTTGGGGCAGTCGGATTCGGAGGCAGTGAATATCTCTCCGCAGCGCGGTGAACAACATCCTAGTAGCAATGGACTGAACCAGATGCAGAATCAGTGGTCTTCTGGAATCTGTGCCTGTTGCGATGATATGCAGAGCTGTATGCTACTTCCTTACCCTGTGACCCTTATTTAATGCAAGGGATTATTAAAAAGGTGCCTCTTGATTATGTTTAAGGAAATTTGATTGTGTCCTCGTTCTCTGAAATTTTAATCCTATTTGTGTCATATATTATCTTTTTAAATAGTAATGAGTTCATTCAGTTGAACCTATTAATGAAATCAAATTGGATATCTACATAATTTCGTTATATTTGTTCGTTGACCTCTTAGAAACCCTATCAAGATTCAAAACCCAAATTGTTGAGAATTTTGACAAAAAGGTAGAAAACATGGGCAAGAAGTATCAGCATCAGACACCTTAAGTAGTAAAATAACCTTTTTAAGTAAAGAGCTTGTTGATTGAAACATCTAAATTTTGGACGTATAATATAAATTGTGCAGCGTGAAGTGTTATTTACCTTTCTCCATGATACAATAAGCTCTTGTTTTGTTCTTTTGTGACAATATGTAATTTATCAACTGAAATTCTGAAAAGATCAGGTGCAAACTTTTGTCATCTGTGCAGGCTGTATAGGTTTTCTTTGTCCATGCTTTCTCTTTGGGAAGAATGCAGAGTTTCTGGGTTCTGGAACTTTCCTGGGATCATGTGCTACCCATTTTATATTATGGTCTCTCGTTAATACAGCCTGCTGCTTATTAACTGATGGCTTGTTTTTGGGACTACCTGGATGCCTTGTCTCATGCTATGCGTGTGGCTACCGCAGGACCTTAAGGTCAAAGTATAATTTGCAGGTAATAATATTTACAACTTACATGAACTCTTATAACATGATTTTTCCTTTTATTTGCCATCTCTGTTGTTGTGTTTCAAACTTCTGATAACTTTGTAATCTGTACAGTCTTCAAGTCTCTAGTAGAAGTTTTGCATTTATAGCTATTACACAGCTTTCCAAGAGACTGGTTGCTAAAATTTAAGTAAAGAATAGTTCTGAACTGAAGGTTGATCAGTCTGAATTTGTCGCACAAAACTGTAGGCATTTAGATTTTCTAATGCATAAATGAACTGTTTAGATATGCTAATAGGGAAAGAGGAAGAAATCCTCCGCTCTCCACTTCCTACAAACAGTAAGTACTTCCAGGTAGTACATAATTAGAGGCCAGTGAATTCAAAATTTATCTAAAGTTTAAGTCAGATAAAAATGAAAGAAAGGAGATATGTGTTAATGTCTGTATCTAAAGTTTTCACAAAAATGGATATCTGTCTTGTCAAATATTCTATTTGTGGTAGAGGTAGATAAGGCAGATTGAAGGATGTCGTTCCACAGGTCGATTTGTCCGTGATTTCCAGATCAAGAAATGGGCTTATATGGAATAAAAATCAATTGTATCCGTGATTTGCAGAAATGGGCTTATATAGAATAAAAATTAAATATACTTTTACGACTTGGTTTTTATTTATATTTGAAGGTACTTCCAGGCAGTGCAAGGGACGTCTTTATTAAAAATGCTTCTGGTACCGTGAAACACTCTTAAACAGGCTTTCACCTGAAGCATATTCCTAGTCGTATAACTGTTCCTTCTGTCATAATCTATTCTATATTGTAGTTATTTTGTATGAATTGCCCAATCTAAAATTTTGTCTGTAAAGATAATTTTGTGGTGATGCAATGCTATAATGATATTCTTTGGTTTTATGAAGGAAGCACCCTGTGGGGATTTTGTTACCCATTTTTTCTGTCATTTGTGCGCCATTTGTCAAGAGTACCGTGAGATTCGCGAAAGATCTGGGGATAATGCAGCCACAGATATGAAGCTTGCTGTAGTCACAGCTCCACCAATCCAGACAATGCAGTCAGATTCCGAGCTGTAATGCTACTGTCCCTATGTATGATTTGAAAAGTTGCAAACTCGTATGAGGTCCCTGGTAGTTAATTGAAAATTACTTACAAGTTCATGTAGTCATACTATAATGCATATGATCGCATCTTCTCAGTTGTACTTTTTTAATTTTATTCGAGAAAACTAGAAGAATATCAAATACCCACTTGTACATGAAAATTTAGTATGTTTAAGTCCTAGTTATGTTTCTATTTTCGATGTCATCCTTACGGGGTTTGTTTTTTTTTTTTTTTTTCCTTACAAAACAAAATGAAACAACCTATACTGTTGTCGGAATAATTCCAACTTGCAATTTGATCAAAGTAATATATTTGTATTTAGATATGTTGATTTTTAAATGTACTATTGGTCAAATTGATAGATATATTGAAATAGAAGGAGTAACATAATTATTTGCTTCTCCTGGAAAAGGGTTTATGTGAGATTTTTAAGATGAGTTTACCAACACAGACTATGCCATTCCCTAGGAGGGAGAGTTAACAATGGGAATTATGGCTTTCGGGATGATATTATTGACGTTTGCTTGCCTACGCGGTATGAATTTGGTATAATCGAAAATCTTATTCACGAAAATTCATAGATTCACAAAAATAATTATAGAGTAAAAACTATTAGGTTAAGACATTACGGCGTTAATGTAAGAATTTTGCAAATAACTTACTTAGGTTTCTATGGTACTTTTTATTGCCGAGCTTGTAATACTACTTGTCACTAGATTTTAAATACAAAAGTCCGAGTGTTATCATTCCAGTTTCACAATATTTACCTTTGAAGAATTAAAAGAAGCAAATGCACATCCCATGTGTATGGGACACTTTTTTTTTTTGTGGACAGGGCATGTGTATGGGATATTGAGATCTATGATCTTTAAGCAAACATATAATAAAACATCAATTTACGAGATATTTATGCGATTAATCGGTCAAAGTTCATATTGAAGATCCAAACATGTAATTATTGATCCTGGTAAATATATTTTTCTTTTTTCAATGGATGAAGAAATATTGTCAGATGTTTCTTACCTTCTCCAACATATCCACTAACTCAACAAGCAGCTAACAGTGTACTCCATACAATCGCATTGCACTGCTCTTTATCAAGTTGTGTGTTTCCTCAGCTAAACCAGCTCAACCCAAAAGGTCCACCATAACCATGCACCCGTGGTATTTTCCTATGAGATGAATGTTATAATATCTGCTTTTTTAACAGTCATTCTCTTATAACTACAAGCTCACACGGAATTCCTCAATCAAACCAGCTCAACCCAGAAGCTCCACCACGCAAGCATAGTGATGTAGTTTAGAGAAGGATGCAGGTGGTGTTAAACCAAATATATAGTGAAACTGGGTATTGGAGGAGCGTAGTATGTTACCAGTAGTCATTACAAGAGCATGCTGCATATTTGAAGTGGTGAAAACGGTTTGAATCTCTCACAATAATCTCTTTCTGAAGTAGATATGATGCTAACTTCATGAAGTTATGGCAATCCACACAAATGCGGATATTCTTCATTATTTTAACAACATTCCCACCACGAGGCAAACTTCCTTCATTCATTATGGCAAATACCAATGCCATCTTCTCGCTGTGATGCAATAATTGGTATTCTTTGTGCTCCAATTCAGTGTCATACAAGGCTAAGCTGATCTCTGGCGCATAACCTATCTCTTTCAACTGTCCAACCAATATCTCAAGCCGGCTTAGTATGGCTGCTCTCTGTGGATGATGTTGACCACCAGAGGCAAACTCATGAACCTGCTTACCAATCTGAACCCAGCTTAATCCAGGTTCTTTTCTTACTTTAGAGTTTCTCATTTCCTTCCTAACCAGGCCAGCTTCAAAGAAACTACCGCCAGAGGAATACATGTTTGACATTTGTACATATACCAATGAATTATTAGGTGCCAACTCTTTAAATTTATCAGCTGCTAATTTGGCCAAGCGAGTCTCACCATGCTTCCGGCAAGATCCAAGTAATGAACTCCAAATCACAGAATCAGGTTTCATTGGCATCTTACGTATCAATTCCTCAGCTTCAAATATCTTCCCAGCTCGTCCATAAAGGTCAACCATGCAGGCATAGTGATCTAGTTGGGGAACAATACTGTGGTCATCAGACATAGAGTTAAAAATTGTCACTCCTTCCTCAACAAGTCCAGCATGACTGCAAGCTGAGAGAAGTGCAACAAAGGTTGCAGCGTCTGGATGGACATTGATTTGCCGGAAGAGCTCCAGTGCATCTTTAGCTTGCCCATGTAAGGCATAAGACTTGAGCATTGAATTCCAGGAAACCAAATCACGGCATCCCATTTCTTCAAATACTTGTTCAGACAAAGCTAAGGAGCCACATCTTGCATAGGCATGAATCAGGGCATTACAAAGAACTGTATCTTCCTGCAACCCTTTTTTAATTACTTGTGAGTGAACTGCCAGGGCATGTTGCTCAGTCACAAAGTATGCACAAGCTTTTAGGGCAATTGAGAATGTATGCCAGTCTGGGACAAAATTTTCACGATGAAGTTGACAGAAAAGGAGGAATGCCTGCTCAGGATCCCGTTCTGCAAACACAGTAATAATAGCAGTCCATGATACAATATCCTGTCGGCCACTTGTATCAAGGAAGAGCCTATAACAGTCAGAAATATCTCCTCCAAGATTCGCATAGGATTTTACCAATGCAGTTATCACTTCAACTTCTGAACTAAGACCACTTTTAATAGTGAGACAGTGCAGTTGAAGACAGCTCCTTAGATGTATGTTAATATCATCAACAGTACTGCATTCATTCAAGGAAGAGAAGACACTAAGCAGTGTGGCACGGTCAAACCCAATTCCACTGCGGTACATATGAGCAAACAAGCAAATGGCTTGACCCGGAAGTCCACGAAACTGAAAACCTGCAATCATTGAATTCCAAGATATAAGATTTTGGAATTCCATTGACTTGAACATGGTCCAGGCATCATCTGCTGTATTATCATAACATCCATTGGAGCCAGAACACTTGCTGTACATTGTAATAAGAGCATTTGCAACATATACACTGGCATCCAAAGAAATTTTCAAAGCAACTGCATGTACCTGCATGCCACATTTAATGTCATGCTCCTCGCATGCGCCAAGCAAACTTGCAAAAGCAAATTCGTTGGGGCAGAAGCTAGCCAACAAGCCAGAAAAGAGAGAGAAACACTCTCTGATTAGGCCAGATTGGGCATACCCTGAAATGAGAGCAGTCCAAGAAACAATGTTTCTATGCAGCATTCGATCAAACAAGTGGTGAGCATAGGCTAAGTGACCGCACTTGCAGTACATGTTTATGAGGTGATTGGTGAGAAAGAGGTCATTTTGGATTTTGGGGTCTTTGTTAATTATGTAATGGTGCAAAGCCATGCCATGTTGGAGGCACTTTCTTTTAGCACAAGCATGGAACACAGTGGCATAGGTCTGAAGGGACAAAGAAGAGTGTGTGGGGATGTGTATATCGTGGGTGTAAAGGAGTGAAAGCGCTTCTTCAAGGTTACCGTCCATGGAAAGAGCGCTTATCTGTGCATGAATGTTTCTAACTACGTTTTCTGCAGAAGTAGATAGATTCTGTAAGAAACAAAGTTTGGGTAACACATAGCACACAAGTTTGCTGTAGCGTAGCATCAACGTAATGAAGTTGTTTTGCATATTTGTTATTTCACCGCTGAGTTGGCTTGCATTGCATATTTAACCTTGATGACATTGACAGCTACAAACTGTTTGGTAAAAAATATACAAATAATTCAATAATTGGACTGATAGGTAAATAACGAAAATTACTTCATGATAATTATGTTAATTTGTTTTATTAGTTTAGTTAGTTACTTTAACATTTCAGTCTATGCAGGTCATTAACTTGATAACTGCCAATCATTCAATAACACATAATTTTGTGTTTTATTTTCTGTACATTGTATTAATACTTAATAGCATTGCTCATGTATAAATCTATGGTAAAGTAATCCACATGCCTTGCTGAATCAATGGTTAAAATCTGTTAAAAAAGGTAAACTGCTATAAAGATCATTTGTATTTTCTTTCAAGTATCATTTTGAATGATTAAATACATGGTGAACACAACAACACAGAAAAACCAGAGCCTAACACAAGCATATAATAATTTCTCATCCTCCAAGCCACAAACACAGCAACCTTGACAGAACCAGTAGCCTTTCTCAGCGAAAATCACTCCAATAGTGACTATTGTGAAGCATTCTCCAAATAAAAAGCCTGGTTTTGCTCTTGGTTTTCAAATAATCCTCAAAGCACCTTCCAGTCAACATCATTCACGTTCATGTAGCTAGAGTCATGCAAATGAAGATAGAGGTGTAGAAGATCAAAGCCTCCCATGTGTCTCAACTCTTGAGATAACACCAGATTTTCCTAGCTCTCTAAATTGCCATAACAATTTGTCTGAGGATCCCATGAGATAATTGGCCAAAGACGGCACATCATTGCATCTTTTGCAGCTAATAAGCTACCAAACAATTGGTCATCCAGCCATACCACCCTTTAATATTATGGTCAATCAGCTGAAATACCCAAGATCACAAGTAGATTCTCCAGGAAAGGAAAAATGATGGAACTCATAAATGGGTGAAATTCGCAACCATTTTACAAACCCAAATGTCCATCAAAATCCATGAGGGACACCTTCTCCAGCATCTTTCAGCCTTCAAGGAAACTCTGCAACACCCATGAGGGACACTGCCCTCCTTAAGTTCTAGAAGTGACATTAATACAAAGTACCACCCTTTCAATAGTCTTGACACCAGGGATCTCATCCTGCATCAATTGTCATCCCTGGTTCACCAGCAACAGAGGACATCTTAGAAAACTTCAATTTTCTTTCTGCATAGCGGTCTCCGGCTAATCCAGGACATATCATCAAATCCAATAATAAATTCAGGGGAGAAAGCTCACCACGGATTTAGCAACACTAATTCAATTTCTAGATGATCATGAAACAGTGAATGACTGCCACAGTCCCCATGCCTATATCAAATATACTTGCTACCAGTGTGCCTTTGTTCAAGCACAGTTAATGCAGCTTGTAACATTTGTCTAGCTTTTCTATCTGGCGTGCATCCATCATGCTCCATTTCCTTGTAAATAATGGGAACCTGGCCACGATATTATCAACATGAATTAGACTACTAGTTCTTAGGGCAAACAACTTTGTCATGTGGAAGAAAAAGAGATATCAAAATATTGGAAGAATTTAGAGCACCTCCTCGAACTTTTTGGCCCTTGTAAAAGCCTTCATAAGTGTAGTGTAGGTGACCACATCAGGGCTACCACCCTTCATGAAGTTATAGCAATAACATCAGAGATTGAAAAAGAAATATCCCATTAATAAAACAGACTGATAATATTTTATCTTCTAGCTAGAAAGGCTTACACTTTCTTTTATATGATGATAAACAGACATTGCTTCCATATATCTACCAGCATTACCAAATGCATTGATTAACATATTGAGCATGACAATATTTGGTTCAATTCCCTGCGCTTCCATGATCTGCAGCACCTTAATGGCTTGTTCACATAAGCCCTGACAAGAAATCAAATCAGTACTTGTTATCTTAAAGAAGCAAAGCAAGTAAGCATTTCTCTTTCTTTTTTCCCCTTCATTTTATGGGCTACAGATATAACAATCTTATCGCAAAATAGTATCCCATATATATCATTTTCTAACATAGATTGTAGAGATTTAATGATACCAAGAGTTACAAATACAACCTTACTTGCCGGTTATTTCATCACAATATTAACCCGTTGGTTATTAATCTTTTTGGGTATTGTTGAGAATAGAAGCTTTCCCAACAATTGCCTTCTATAGGATTTGAACCTTAGTCCTCTTTCTAGGAGTGTGACTTACTTGCCACTGTATCCAACCGTTACTGATCATTAATCTTTCTATATATATATATATATATAGTCCTATGAATAGTCTCAATAAAGATAGGTACAGCCGTACAGGTATTTCATCTCTGATAAAATACGGAAAAGGTTTAGCTTAACACAAAAACATTTTCTATCATTTAGGTGTACAAGTATGGGAGTAGTACTGGGTACCGGACATGATTGTGAGACCAGTACATCAACCATTTTGAAGTATCCATGTTTCTTATAAAAACAGTTATATCTTAGGAAAATAAGGTTGGAGCAAAAGGAACAAGGGGAAGGAAGGAAATAACATACCTGCTGAGCATAAGCATTTGCTAATACACAAAAAATGCTTGGTGAAACTAGCAGACCTTCAGACTTTAGTGCTTGCACACACTCCCCAGCATTCTGAAATTTTCCATATTGTCCATAAATATCAACCAAGACAGCATAAATAATCCCATGTTTTTTATTTCCCCAGCTTCGCATGCTTTCAAAATATTTCTTTATTATATCCCACTTTCCCTGCTCCCCCAAGCAGCTAATAATGGTGACAAAGATCTTGGGGTCAGGATACAATCCTTGCTCTTGCATGTCGGTAAACAAATGAAGGGCTTTCGTGAAATCGCCCTCTTTGCAGTGCCACTTAATCAATGAATTCCATGTCATTATATTAGGCCTTACACCTTCTTTTTGCATTTTCTTAAACAATTCCATTGCTTCACCTAATTCCCCATATTTGCCAAAGGTATCAATAATACTGTTGTAAATATGCCTGTCTAAAGAGATTCCCCTCTCTCTAATCTCTTCCAAAATCCCTATTGCTTTCTTCCACATCCCATTGTCTCTATAAAGCCCAACAACGTTGCTATACACAAAAGAGTTAAGCCTAAACCCCTTTCGTTTCATCTCATTGATTGTTGTCCAAGTATCTTCCAACCTTCCAGCACTAACATAGTAATCCAGAAAGATCTGATATGTTTCTTTACTCCTCAAGATGCCCAAATCATCCATTTCCTGCAAAACCCCATTTGCAAGTCCTAACAGGCCTTTCTTCAAGAACCCTCTAAGCAAAATGTTGTACAAATTCAACCTGGGTACGAACCCATAACAAACCATTTCCTTAAACAACATCTCAGCCTCTGAAGTCCTTCCAACACTTCCAAGGGCTTCAATCAGATTAGTGTAAGACAATGGACTTAGCTGAAACCCCTGAGCTTCCATTTGAGCAAGGAGAGTCATGGCTCTCTCAAGGTCTCCCACTTTGCAACATTCACTGATTATTTTGCTGTACAACTCACTGGAAAGCTCTTCACCAAGTCTAGCACTATCAGGGTACTTAGTAACCATGCTTTTGCTTTTGCTATCAATTTCTGAACCCATATCTTTAACACCCTTGTTTCGGATCCAGCGATTTGATGAATTGAAAAAGCTGGTTTTTTCAATACATTTGATGATAACAGTTGCACGAGACAAGCAGAGAAGAGTGCCACCATGGTTGCATTGTGGTGAAAATGGCTTAGAGCAGAAGAGGGTCTTCTGCATATCCATGCTATTGTTACTGCGCAGCACCTTGTGTTGATTCTGTTAAAGACAAGCATCACCTTTCAAAGGCATCGATGTTATCGCACAAATAATCAGAGAATAGAGGCAAAGACAAAAGAACCAATGGAGGCAAAAAAATAATAATAAAATGATCCATGGCTTCAACATTTGCCGTTATCTTCAGGGTAATATGATTACATGAGCTTCTGTTGAGAAAATAACGAGCTACCGACGGTTGACGCGGAAATTTGTGCATTGGTGCATGAGACCCAAACCGGCCTGCTAAGTCGGTTTGGACCGAGTAGATTGGGCTGGATGGGAAGACCCATTTTCAATATAGAAAAACAGTCCGGGTCATATGCTTTCAAATTTCAGTGAAAATTCTGACCCAAAAAAAAACAAAAAATTCAATGAAAATATCAGTAGATTTTTTTATTATTATTATTATTTGTAATAAGGCCGATTTTTTTCTTACCCAAATGTTTTAGGATTTTGGGTGCTATAAAAGTAGAGGGTTTCTTTTGAAGAAGAAACTGAGAGATTTCATATTTATGTTAAATGTTGGTTGTTTCATTAATATATTGGATTCCTTTTTTCTTTTTTTTTCTAAAGTAGGAATTCACTTTTAATCTTGTTGAAATCTGTGAAATTGTGTAACATGATACGTTGCTAAATAGTCACGTATTTTTCAAGAGAAAGCTCTTTCGATAATAACATTATCATATATTATTACTTTGCATCGTCACTTGATTAAAAATTGTATTTATACTTTCATACCAAAAAGAAATTGTAGTTATACCTGATTAAAATTGCAATTTTTTATAAATAATATATATTATATAAGTAACCTATAATAATAAAAGAAAAAGTAACCTATAATCATAGGGAAGGATAGGAGGATGCCCTGCGTGTTGTGATCCCGCCAAGCGATATTTCCTGGGCATATCTATCTATCCACTTCGTTAGTAGAAGGCAGAAAATGGTTCTGACTCCTGAAAGCGTTCTTCGGTCTACAAATCCTGTAGCATCTATCTCGTTCTCTTTCTTCAACAGTGTCTACAAGTCCCTTTATTATCTATCTCACTCTCTTTCTGCAACACATACACTTCGCCGCCGCAGTCTAAACCTCCTTCGTCAGACAGAATTTGTGGCAAAGCCCCATCATTGCTCTGCCTAAGCCTCCAAAGGGTTTGTTCCAGAAGCAAGAAGGTATTCATCCACCAAACGTTGTTTCTGCACAAACATGTCTGTCTCGGGCTCAGCACTGCTGAGCTTTACACCCATTGCCTCATCACTTCAGCGAAGAGACTCAAAGCCTTCATCCTTTTCCAACCCACCTTCAAGGCACACTGCCATTATTCCTTCCTCATCGTCAAATTCATCACCCTCTGCTGCTACTATCCTTGATAATGATACTGATTCCTCTCCAGAACCCAATCCTCACAGTGACGTTGATAGTGTCACTGTTAAGAGTGCCAAGTTTACATATAGCAGAGCATCACCTTCACTCAGATGGCCCCATTTGAAGCTCTCAGAAATCTACCCTTCTACGCAAACCCAGTTCCCAGTTGCTTCTCCTGTGGAAGAGAGTCATGTTTTTTCTGCAAAAAATGCAGATTCTGAGGCCATAGAGGGACCCCAGAAACCAGATTGTGGTGAGCCGTTGGGTGTGAGTGATGAAACCCTGGAAGCATTGGGTAGGCCTAGCAGGAAGAGGGTCAAAAAGATGAACAAGCTGGCATTGAAAAGAGCCAAGGATTGGAGGGAGAGAGTGAAGTATTTGACGGATAGGATCCTGGCACTGAAGCCTGAGGAGTATGTGGCTGATGTGTTGGATGACAGAAAAGTTCAGATGACACCAACTGATTTTTGCTTTGTGGTCAAATGGGTGGGGCAAGAAAGCTGGCAAAGAGCCCTTGAGGTCTATGAGTGGTTGAATTTGCGGCACTGGTACTCACCAAATGCAAGGATGCTTGCAACTATCTTGGCTGTGCTGGGAAAGGCTAATCAAGAGGCACTGGCAGTTGAAATCTTCACTCGGGCCGAGTCGGTGATAGGGGATACAGTCCAAGTGTATAATGCCATGATGGGTGTTTATGCAAGGAATGGTAGGTTCAACCAGGTAAAAGAACTGCTTGATTTAATGCGTGAAAGAGGGTGTGAGCCAGACCTGGTGAGTTTCAATACTTTGATTAATGCCAGGATGAAGTCTGGTGCAATGGTGCCTAATTTAGCTGTTCAGCTTTTAGATGAAGTGAGGAGGTCTGGTGTTAGACCAGATATTATAACATATAATACCCTTATAAGTGGCTGTTCAAGAGGGTCAAATTTGGAGGAAGCAATTCTGATTTTTAATGATATGGAGAACCACCATTGTCAACCTGATCTATGGACTTACAATGCTATGATTTCGGTATATGGTAGATGTGGGCTTGCTAAGAAAGCTGAGCAACTATTTAAAGAATTGGAGTCTAAAGGATTTTTCCCTGATGCAGTAACATATAATTCTTTATTGTATGCTTTTTCAAAAGAAGGAAACACAGAAAAGGTAAGGGATATTTGTGAGGAAATGGTAAAAATGGGGTTTGGCAAGGATGAGATGACATACAACACTATCATACACATGTACGGAAAGCAAGGCCGGCATGATCAGGCATTGCAGCTTTACAGAGACATGAAATCATCTGGCAGGAGTCCTGATGCAGTTACATACACTGTTTTGATAGATTCACTTGGGAAAGCAAATAAAATCCAGGAAGCTGCAAATGTGATGTCAGAAATGTTGGATGCAGGAGTTAAGCCCACTTTGCACACATATAGTGCTTTAATCTGTGGTTATGCAAAGGCTGGAAAGAGAGTAGAGGCTGAAGATACATTTAATTGCATGCGTAGGTCAGGGATCAAAGCTGATTGTCTAGCATACTCAGTTATGTTGGATATCTTTCTGAGATTCAATGAGGTTAAAAAGGCTATGACATTGTATCAGGAAATGATTCGCGAAGGCTTCACACCAGATGATGGCATCTATGAGGTCATGCTAAAAGTGCTTGTGAGAGAAAACATGTGGGATGTTGTTGAAAGAATTATTAGAGATATGGAAGAAATGAGTGGTATGAATCCACAAGTTATTTCGTCGGTTCTTGTTAAGGGGGGTTGTTATGATCAAGCTGCTAAAATGTTGCAAGTTTCCATCAGCAATGGCTATGAATTGGATCATGAGAATTTTTTATCTATTTTGAGTTCATATAGCTCAGCTGCTAGATATTCAGAAGCATGCAAACTTCTTGAATTCTTGAGGGGACATGCCCCAAATGATACTCAAATGATCACCGAAGCACTCATCATTATACTATGCAAGGCTAAAAAGTTAGATGCAGCCTTGGAGGAGTACAGGAGTAAGGGAGGGCTTGGTTTATTTAAAAGTTGTACAATGTATGAATCCCTTATTCAGGAATGCATGCAGAATGAACTCTTTGACGTAGCTTCTCAGATTTTCTCTGACATGAGATTCAGTGGTGTTGTGCCATCTGAATCTCTGTACCAGGGTATGGTGTCTGTCTACTGCAGAATGGGATTACCTGAGACAGCCCACCATTTGATGTATCATGTGGAGAAAAAAGGCAGTATACTTGATAACATATCTGTTTATATTGATATCATTGAAACATATGGGAAGTTAAAGATATGGCAAGGGGCAGAAAGTTTAGTGGGGAATATAAGGCAAAGATGTTCTAAAGTGGATAGAAAGGTCTGGAATGCTTTAATACATGCTTATGCATTAAATGGTTGTTACGAGCGAGCTAGAGCTATTTTTAATACAATGATGAGAGATGGTCCTTCCCCAACTGTAGATTCCATAAATGGTCTATTACAAGCTTTAATTGTTGATCGGAGATTAAATGAGCTTTATGTGGTCATCCAAGAGTTGCAAGACATGGGGTTCAAGATAAGTAAAAGTTCTACTCTTTTGATGCTTGAAGCATTTACACAGGCTGGAAACTTATTTGAGGTGCAGAAAGTGTACAATGGAATGAAAGCTGCTGGTTATTTTCCTACCATGCATCTCTACAGAATCATGATTGGATTGTTCTGCAAGTTCAAGAGAGTAAGGGATGTGGAAGTCATGTTAGGTGAGATGGAAGAGGCAGGATTTAAGCCCGATCTTCAAATTTGTAATTCTATACTGAAGTTATATTTAGGAGTTGAAGATTTTAAAAAGATGGCCATAATTTACCAAAAGATCCAAGATGCTGGTCTTCAACCAGATGAGGAAACTTATAATACATTAATTATAATGTACTGCCGAGACCGTAGACCTGAAGAAGGTATTTCACTGATGCATGAAATGAGGAGACTTGGTGTGGAACCTAAGCTGGACACATACAAAAGCTTGATTGCAGCATTTTGTAAGCAACAACTGGTTGAACAGGCAGAGGAACTTTTTGAAGAGCTTAGATCAAACGGTTATAAATTAGACCGCTCTTTTTATCACTTAATGATGAAAATGTACAGAACTTCTGGGGATCATCAAAAAGCTGAGAATCTACTGACCATGATGAAAGAAGCTGGGATAGAGCCCACTGTTGCCACCATGCATTTGCTTATGGTTTCTTATGGCACATCTGGACAGCCTGAGGAAGCTGAGAAAGTCCTGAAAAACTTGAGAACAGCTGGACAGGTTCTTGATACTCTACCTTACAGCTCTGTTATTGATGCATATCTGAAAAAGGGAGATTATAAAGCTGGAATTGGAAAGCTCGCAGACATGAAGGAAGCAGCCATAGAACCAGACCACCGAATATGGACGTGCTTTGTCAGAGCTGCAAGCTTGTGCGAGGGAGCAAATGAGGCGGTTAATCTTTTAAACGCACTCCAAGGTTCTGGGTTTGATCTCCCAATCAGGTGCTCATTAGTTTTTTTGTTTTTTTTCCCCCTTCTTTAATTATTTTCCCTGCAAAAGATTAGTGTTCCCCCCCCCCCCCCCCCCAAAAAAAAAAAAAGAAATTCGGTATTTTAGAGGGAGAAGCACAAATTTGATTTTTCATATTTGTCGAGTTAATGTATACTAATTTTTCTGTAGGCTTCTAAGAGAAAAATCTGAGTCACTGGTTTCAGAGGTGGACCAATGTCTTCAGAGACTAGAACCTCGGGAAGATAATGCAGCTTTTAACTTTGTCAATGCTTTGGTGGATCTCTTGTGGGCATTTGAACTCCGGGCCACTGCATCATGGGTTTTCCAATTGGCAATCAAGAGAAGCATTTATCGCCATGATATCTTTAGGTAGGTATTATAGGTCCTTTTCCAAAGTTCTTAACTGCGATATACTTTTGTTGTTGTGGAAGTCATAAACTACTGAGACAGAGTGTATCTCTTTATCACAATATTTTACTATAGTGTTGCAAGCTCTGTTAGGTTGCTTATTGCTTGCATCTATCAATCGCAGAGTTGCTGAGAAGGACTGGGGGGCTGATTTTAGAAAACTATCTGCCGGTTCAGCTCTTGTTGGTCTTACTTTATGGCTTGACCACATGCAGGTGAGTTCTATTTTCCTTCTAAGTTGCTTTCAAAATGATCTATGATTTTTCACTTCAAAAGTTCTAGGATTTTATTACTATGTGCTCATAAATAAATCGTTGTTTCCATGGTGATAATACCTGCGAAATTTTGAGATCATGCAGAGGCCCAGTTTTCAGTTATGTTTCATATGATTGTTGTGATAAAGGTCTACAAAGCCAGCTTCCTCTCACTCTAACTATGTCATTTATGATTCTTGCCAAATCCTAAAGCCTGGAGTGTTGGCTCAAGAACTTGGGAGAGTTGAAACGTGCTATACCATGCCACAAAAGCTTTTGCATTTTTACAAAATTTTTAGCATGACCACAGAAAGTCAGTCAACTGCTAAATGGAGAAGGTTTAAGTATGAGACCAAAATGTTTTAAATCTCAAAGAGGCAACTAATTCCAGAGTTGATGGTTGACTTAATTCATAGCAAAATATGAACATCGGTCTTTCTCTGGATCTTATGAAATGATATTTTTGCAATGTCTGATCATTACTGGTAAGCATAATTGTATGTTCTAAGCATCTACATCAATTAACTGAATGTGGGATTCAGAAAGAAAATAAAGTATTCCACACTATATCATGTCATCTCATTTTAATAATTCACGAGATTCCATGTAAGATTATAATATGAAAAAGTTTTAATAGTCTAGCAAAATGAAAATTACAAAAAGAATGGCTTCAGATTGTCTAATTAAACCATAACTTGCATGAAGCTCATCCACTAATACTATTGTTTTGTAAGTAATTTAACCCATAAAAATGCTTAGGGCATTGAATGATATGAGTTTTCTTTTCTCACCAAATACTGAATTTGATGTTTCCAGTCATTTTTACTATTTACTCTGGAGTTTATCTCATCTGACTTCTTTTCGCCGTAGCACTTCCTCACAATGGATTTTAGAACACTGAGGCAGAACAAATAAAGTGTTGGAGATGTAAAACATAAAATCATTCAAGTGCCTCCACTTTATGGTTTAGTCTTCAGTCTTTCATTTACAATCCCTGGTACACATATTATGACATGTCACCCACCTTTTCTTGCTGCATACTTGCATCTTTTTTCCTGGACTTTCAATTTTTCAGTTTTATATTTTATGTGTTAAAGCTTGGGTGCAAATAAGGTTCGCTGGATTTGGTTTGAGTTTTGGGGCATTGCATTATTAGCCATAAATGCTGTCATCATTGATATCAAAGAAAACGTTCCTCATTTGGTTACCTTTATCTTGTCTCTGTCTTGCCTTAACATTGTGACTTCAATACCATGGCAGGATGCCTCCTTGCAGGGCCATCCAGAGTCACCAAAATCAGTTGTACTTATAACAGGAACAGCAGAATATAACATGGTATCCCTTGATAGCACATTGAAGGCATGCCTTTGGGAAATGGGATCGCCTTTCCTCCCCTGTAAGACAAGATATGGTGTCCTTGTAGCCAAGGCTCACTCCCTCAGGATGTGGTTGAAAGACTCCCCATTTTGCTTGGATCTTGAGTTAAAAGATGCCCCAAGTCTCCCTGAATTGAATTCGATGCGGCTCATCGAAGGATGCTTCATAAGGCGTGGCCTTGTTCCGGCATTCAAGGACATTACTGAGAGACTGGAAATAGTGAGTCCCAAGAAATTTTCCAGATTGGCTTTATTACCCGATGACAAGAGAGATAAAGCAATTCATGCTTATACTGAGGGAAGGAAAGAGAAGTTGGAAAAAGCAAAGAAAATTGTTGATCCCAAACGGCTGAAGAAGATCAAGAAGCTTAGGAAGAGGAAATACATTCGG
Source organism: Pterocarpus macrocarpus (assembly GCA_031439585.1). Taxonomy (NCBI): domain Eukaryota; kingdom Viridiplantae; phylum Streptophyta; class Magnoliopsida; order Fabales; family Fabaceae; genus Pterocarpus; species Pterocarpus macrocarpus. Next base: position 75,270,178 of record CM062520.1, on the reverse strand, counting down.
GAAGCTTTGATGCCCAATTTAATTGGGATACAAAAGACTTTTATACCGATTGGTGAAAAGCAAACAATGTAATCCCAAACATTATAAGCTTATCTTGTACAAAAAGCAATCTGCCTGACATCAACATTCAACATGAATCGGAAAAATAATAATAATAATAATAATAATAATAACTGTTATGACCAGTATTCCCAGCTTCTTTAATTTCTAATCCCTTAGCAGGATGTTCATTGCACTGTGACGCCGCATGTAAAGTTTATGAAGCAGAAGAGCTGATTCCTAACTCTTGGTTTGTGAATGAAGACATCTTTGTGCAACATGAATTAGCTTAACTGGTACTTTGTTATTTTTGTCTACGAATATGAAACATCCCAATCATTCTTATTGTGAAAGGTAATCGAAATTACGGTATAATAAAGAAGAGAAACAACTAGCTGAAATGAAATGAACAGCTACATCTTCATGTTAGTCATTTATTTAGTTAATCAGTTGTGACAAGCAAGTTCTTTCTTTCTTAGTATTATGGTCAAGTCAGCTTGTGTGCATATCTATTAGTCTACATGTTTGGTCCAGTTAAAGGCAAGCTATCTATGCTAAAATTAGAGGATATACAAAGATATCTTTTGCAGTTTTACTTCAAGAAATCGGCACAACTAGAATTCGAATTGATCCTATAAGTCTATAACCATATGCTTGTCCACATATCAACTGCTTATTTACCACTGGACTAACCGCTTGAGATCAGTTATGACAAGAGCAACTATGCCCATGTACGTTTTGGTGCCTTTGATTTGTACTTATTGACCACATGCATGTGGTTTGCCCTCATATATGATTTTGGTAAAACTCAGATTAATTTAAATAAAGTTATTGGCCGCAATAAAGTAATACAAATTACTTATTAAATCAAGAGTTAGTTCTTTTGCCAATTCATTCCGTCAACAAAATCAGTGAAATAATTCTAATTGTACAATATTTGTATAAAAGATTTGTAAATTTTTCTTCTTTAAGATATGGTTAAGACAATAGTTCATTACTTATTACACTATATTCCTATATATAAAATATTTTTGGTCGTGTAATATTTAAAATGAATAATAACAATGGGCTGGGCCTATTTCAATTTTGCTTATTTCTGAAGGTCCAGAAAGAAAAAGGCCAATGCCTGTTCTTACCCTAACAGAACCCGACCCAAACCCATTTAAGGATTTAGTTGATGATGATCGATAAATAATGCTGTTAAGCCCTAACGTTGCTGTTTGCCGCTGAAGCAGAAAGAAAGATTGGCTTGGGAGCCTTCTGCTGTTGGCCTCTGCCGCTGCCGCTGCCGCAGCCGCACATACGCGTGAGTCTCCCTCATTCCTTCGCTGTCTCTGCATTTTCCGGTAATTACGTAGTGTTTGCTGATGTCACTAAATCATGCAGATAAGAAATGGTGAAGCACAACAACGTTATACCAAACGGGCACTTCCGAAAACACTGGCAAAACTATGTCAAGACGTGGTTTAATCAACCTGCCAGGAAAACCCGTAGACGACTTGGTAACTATTGCACTTTTCTTTGTCTTTTGGTCCCAAACGTTAATATATTAGATAATAAGTTCTTAGCTAAATTGCTTTTCTTTTTTTTTTTAAAAAAAAAAAAACTTTTTGTTTTTTGAACTTAATCAGCAAGGCAGAAGAAGGCTGTGAAGATTTTCCCAAGGCCGACTGCTGGGCCACTGCGTCCAATTGTTCACGGGCAGACTCTCAAATATAATATGAAAGTGAGGGTTGGCAGGGGCTTCTCTTTGGAAGAACTTAACGTGCGTTGCTTCTAATTTTATTACCATAATAAAATACTAATTTCATGTTGTTGTGTGGTTTATGTTATTTCTGTCTTATTATTTGTATGAAGTATGCCCTGTACCCAAATGTGAGCTGCCTTTTTTTTTCTTTTTTGGGTGCATTCTTTTGTTGTTCTATTGTGGTTTAATGAAGGTAGGAGGATTTCCACTATTTATTTGCTCTTTCCTGTTGTCACTACTGTGCAATGGTTTAGATGTCGTCGAACCTGATGTGAGTTATTTAAGACAATAGTTACTTGGAATGGAATTTAGTGCTAATCCTACAATGTTACCATATCTATCTTATGTTAGTCTTCAGCTCAAAATCGAGAGGACATATTGATTGGAGCATTTAGTTATGTTGATGATAGCATTCATGTTTCATCAATTGCACAATATATGTGGATAATAAATCTTGGTGGTTATCTTGTTATTTGAGTTTGCGTTGTGCTTGGCCATTGTCAGCTTTTGTTGAACCTATTCCTCTGTATTTTCAGGCGGCTGGCATTTCAAAGAAAGCTGCAAGCACTATTGGGATTGCAGTTGATCATCGTCGGAAGAACCGTTCTCTGGAGAGTCTTCAGGCTAATGTGCAGAGGCTGAAGACCTACAAGGCCAAGCTAGTTGTCTTCCCAAGGCGTGCCCGGAAATTTAAGGTGAGAATAATTAATTCAACTACATTGATTGGATGATGGTGATCTCTTGGAAATAAGCTAATAAATTTTCTCCTGGCCTCCTGCTTGCTGCAGAGTGGTGATTCTACTCCAGAGGAGCTGGCTACAGCATCACAGGTCCTGGGTCAGTACATGTCTATTGTTCGCGAGAAGCCATCTGTGGAGCTCGTGAAAGTTACCGATGACATGAAATCGTTCAAGGCATACTACAAACTGCGTCTAGAGAGGATGAACCAACGTCATGTGGGTGCAAGGTTGAAGAAAGCAGCCGAGGCTGAGAAGGAAGAGAAGAAGTAAGGACGAGGGAGATGGTTCCAGTTTTAAGTTTTGCTCGTGTTAATTGTTTTTGGTGGATCTTTTTGTGTTTGTTGAGTTTGAGAAATTTGAAACTACATTTTTGTGGTAATAGCAAGTTCTACTACGGTAGCATCGCTTCAATTGTTTCTGACCTCCAAAGTATGGTATTCTTGGTTTTTATTGATTATGGTTTGAAGAAAGAGTAATGATATATGAACGGATAAAATGGATGCATTATGGATGCATTATCAATTTTTTCGACTGAGTTACTAACTAGTTGCAATATAAAATTGTATGATATTTTGCATTTTGTAACTGGTCAATAATTCAATCAAATAAATTGGTAATTTTAGATTAAAAAATTGATAATGCATTTGTAATATGTCCATTTTACATGTACAAATATCATTTTTTTTGAAAAAAATTATATTTTTGCAAAACAGAAACAAGAATTCGAAACTTTCGGAATAAAAATTGGACATGATAGTCTAAAATCAAAATCGTTAACCAATCAAGGTGCCATATTCTTCAAATTATGAATAGATTTCCGATTCAAACTCCGTTAAAACTTGAACTAATCTCCACAAACGGACTGTAGTTTTCACATTTCAAAAGAAAGAAGGTAAGGAAGCAAGCAGTTTGTTTTTTTCTTTTTTTCCCTTTTTTGAAGTATTTATCATTATGCTCGGCTGCACTAAGATTTGCTGTAACAAGACTGCCCTATCGGGAGAGTACTAAACTAGTTCGAACAAGTCGTTAAGCAGACTATGCTTAGTAACATTGGAATCACTCTCAATTGTACGTGCGAATCAAAGTTCAACAATACAATTATCGTCACTATACCCCCTACATAAATCCTCTCTCAGCCAGGCTCAGCTTCCCAAAATTCTCGCTGCCAAAAAAGCAGAAACTTAGCATCGCTTCACCTGTAAACGATGCGGATAGTCTAATAACACTTTGTCGCTTATGAACTGGGTAATCTATATTAGCACTGATTGGTTGGTTTCCCTTCTCAGATCCTTTATTGGCATTTACAACTTGGTCATAAAAATCACTACATATATTGAAATATCATTACTAATACAATGCTTCGCACCTTGCAACTGAAACCTCATCGACTCCAAACACCATTTTGGAAATTGAAAAATGTTAACCAAAAAACAAGGGGCAAAAGAGAACGTAAACATATATTAATAACCATTAGTACTAAGAAAATGAAATACTTGCAGCCAGGATCTGGGGCATCATAAACAATACCAAAATTTTGATACAACATACGATTTAATTCATTTTAGAGATTAGTTCGTTGATGAGATCCTCACGGTTCCCTGCGTCTCCACCATCCTTGAATAGGGTTTTTGATTCTCTCAATCCTTCTTCTGGTTTGTTGAGTTCAAAGGGCCACAAAAATCTGACAACTTCCTTAAAGTGCGGACCAACATTATCAATCTGATGCACCATGTCTTCTATGCATACAATACCAAACTTTCCTAATTCCTGCATGGCAAGGAAGTTGAAGAATCATAAATACAATTACGGGGGGAATTCACAGTCAAGCCAGGTATCCAGAAACACCATAAATTACCTGCTCAATAATGTTATTATCCGTCAAAGGAACTTTCCGCTTGTCTATTTTAGCATGTCCCTTCTTGTAAATTAGCTCCTTTATGCTCTTAAGATTTGGATATCTTCAAAACAATCAGATTTTCAAGAAATTAAGAATAATTCTTAACAAAAGATTATCACGTGGTTAATCAAAATTTACAATTTGATCAACCTCTCAAGATTGCAACCTCAAACCATCACATCAATCCAAGATGCTAGCCACTAACAGTCTTAAATCTATACCATATTTTCCTCATGCAACATAACTGAAACTTCTATACCATAATTTCCTCATGCAACATAACTGAAACTAAGACATCATTTAACTCTACATTGTCCAATCTAGATAAGCTCCACTAACATCAACTATACATAAACAACCATATAGAGATTTCTATCATATTCATTATATCAACTTCCATTAATTTTATTTTCATGACATCATGCCATCTATCATAAGCTTCTAAAGTTTCTTCCCAACATCAGCTCCATTACATGTGCACAAGTAAAAATAGAACAACTTATAATCAACTAATTGTAGCCCTAAAACTAATTAGTTTGTCATTTGCATCTCAAAATAACTTCAACATAAAAAGCAACCACTAAATAGATTTGAAGCCCAAAATTTAGATTTCTAAAATTATCAAATGGATTGTTTGACCTAGCTACGTCTACAATTCAGGCAAGAATTTTACAGATCTTATTATTCACTAAACTATGTCATACTAAATATTTTAGCCCCACAATGAAGCCATTTGATGGGGAAACAATCAATAACATGGAAGATACAACTAAATACAAGTAACTTCTTCAAGTCATAATTCCAAATCTAGCACCAATACAAAACACTCTCCAAATGTTATACATTCACAAGCTCAAAACCACATCAACTTGGAAATATGTGGAAGCTCTACAAAGCTACCCTGTCACTGACATCTAGTAATAACATATTAGAATCACCTCATAACGAATATTTATAAAATGAGGAACGATAATCTCTTACCCATAGGTAACAAATGGTTCCACCCTCTGCAGCTTGGCCATCACTCCGTCGGATGGCATCACAAAGACAGCACTGAATATTCTTCTCAAACCCAAGCTGTACAAATTCTTTCTAGTTTTTGGATGCATATCTTTTTTCCTAAAGGAAAGGTAAGTAACATGTTATTACTTATTCCCATAACCAAACATCAAATGACTGAGAAAAGAAACAAGGACAGGTACCCCTGTATCCGAATGATTATCAAGGGCTTCGAGTTTGCGTTCAGTTCTGGTAGTTTCCTCTTGACCCTCCGTTTCATTCTAATAAGGTCCAGCTCCTACACATACATAACCAAGGAAGCATACACAGATAAAATTATAACAACAATCATAGAACCCAGTAATCAAATGCATTAAGTTCAGGGATCATAATATGGCTGAAATTAATTAACAAATTGAAGAGTAGAGATAGTGAAAGAGAGAGTTACCATGTTGCGATATTCTAAAACGAAATCCTCAGGCTTTTTGATGGATCCCTTGTTCTTGTTGGATTGGAAATTGCTGCGCTCGAATTGAGCCTTTTTCCTCAACGCCCATGCTTCGTTGGATTTTCTCTTCTTCAATATAACCTCTGGTATGTAGTTCAAAGGCTTCGAATCCTCTTCTGCCATCTTCTCCTATCTGCATACACAGCAGCGTTGCGTTGCTACTTGGACGTTCACGAAACCAAAACAGTAAAACACAGAGAGAGTTAGAGACAGTTACCGGCGAACAAGGTACGGCGGTGACGGCGGTAGCAGAGAGAGGGTAAGCTTCGCTTAGGGCCTAAGTGTAAAAACCTATAGCCGCCTAGTGGAGAAGACAACGTCGTTTTAATTGAGGAACATGATTTCGTTTTCGGGCCGGGTACTCCGCCTGAACTCTTTTGGGCCCAAACTGAAATTGCTGGGCCTACTGAACTATCCCAATACTGTTGAGACCATTTAGATAGACCTTTTTTTTTTTCCCTGACCAAGAAAATATAGTCCTTTTGGACATTTTGTTAGACATTCCAGGCCCCCCCCCCCCAACAACAAAAAAAAGGGAAAATCACAGACGTCATGTCATGTCAGATGGGCTAGCACATAATGTTATTTTGATCGCCTGAGCCGAATCGTGACTTAATTTCGAGCCGAAGCCAACCCGTATGTAAATTGCTATTATATTACCATTCAATGCAAGTCTATGGAAATTTGAGAGATTTTGTTGATTTTGTGGTGCAACGCGTTAAGCGATTGATGAAGTGCCCAAAGGGTCTCAATTGCCAGTCAGAATTCTTCGAGGGCTGCTTTAGCTTGGTGTTTGAGTGTTGGCGGTACTTGATTTTAATTTGAATGTTGTAATACACACTAGTGGAGGGGCTTACTTCATCAGCTTAGACATTCGATAACGCTCCAGTTATTCTATCAAGCTAAGCACAGGCAGAGATCACAACTTTCTTCTTGTCACACAACACACAGGCAATGGCACAAGAATTAGCCGAAACTACAAGGAAGTAGATCGGAGAAAATTTATCTATATTGCGCATTTACTTCCCATGATTAGGGACCCTACTAAAAGTGGGTTATCTACAAACATGAACTGAACTGACCCTGGCTGATAATTCATAGCGAAATGTATCAGGAAAGCATTGATCCGAGAAACTAGCATTCAGGGCACTAGGAAAAATTAGATTTCATGATGTTCATAATATAAAGCCAGTACAGATACAACAAATGTAAAGCAAGTTACACCGAGAAGCCATCAAACTAGAATAGCTAATACTAAAATTTTGTTGTCAATACAAAAATCATCATCGTGGTGCACCATAAACTTGGGTGGAGTCATACTGGGGGTAAGTAGGCTGGGGCGACAATGTCTTGCCATAAGCAGCTGGAGCACTCGCTTGTACCGCAGCATAACCAGCTGATTGTGGGTTAGACTGTTCATACCCAGTTTGAGTTGGTACGGGTTGAACATAACCTGGCTGCCCACTTGGTGCTGCACTGTACACTGGTGCAGCACCACTGCTGTAAGCAGGATCTTGAGGGGCTTGGTAGCCATAACCTGCGGTGTTAGGAGCCGTCTGCTCAGTGTAAGCTTGCTGTGAAGATGGGTATGACCCATAACCAGTAGGACCAACTTGCGCGTAACTAGCTGCCGGCTGGGAAACTGGCTGACCATAACTGGGCTGTCCACTAGGTGGAGCGTAAACTGGGCCAGATGCAGGCGGTGGGTGATTATAGTTATCTGCAGCTGGAGCAGACCCATAAGTAGGATATGCTGCTTGAGCTGGACCAGAGGATGCATATGGGTATGGCTGTTGTGTTGGCATATTCATGCCATATGATTGGGCAGGAGTAGAAACCTGATATGGTACATCCCCTGGTTGAGCAGCTCTAGGATGACCATAAGATTGAGGAGGCTGTCCCTGTGGTGGCATGCCATATAATGGGGGCTTGCCATACTGCTGTGGTGCACCATAATTAGGTTGAGCCCCAGCCTGGGGGTAAGCTGGTTGAGTATTTATGTGTCCTCCATAAGGATGTTGGGTTGGAGCACGATTTTCAAACTTCGATTCATCGTATCCTTGTCCATAACCTTGTTGAGGAAGTCCTGCCTGTGCATAAGATGCCTGATGACCATAATCCTGGCCTTGTGGCTGTCCATAATTGTAATTCGCCTGAGCTGGGGATGGGCCCATAGAAGGTAAAGGTGAAGGACCAGCACCATGTGGAGGGACAGAACTGGAAAGCTGGGAGGATAGTGGAGCATCAGACAAATGACCCCCCTGTCCTCCATAGTACTCATAACCACCATTGTGTGGGGGTGGGCCCTGCATGCCATGGTGAGGCCTTTGCTCCCAACCAGAACCATAGCCGCTCCTTGGGGCCATATGTTGAGGATAATTTCCATACTGTGGAGGTGCATAAGGTTGATTATGAGAAGGATATGGCCCACGATGCTGATAATCATATGCTGTTGGGTGGCCAAAATGAGAACCACGTTGACCCCACTGGGGAGGGCCACCAGATCCACGGGGTGGGCGATAGCCCTGCTGGCCAAAACCACCAGTTGATGTCCTGACAGGCTATTCATGCAAAACATAAGGCAGAAGTCAGTAAAAAGGACATTCTCTTAATGAGAACAATATCATAAGTATGAGTAGAGCTCAGTCAAAAAGATGCTGTCTAATGGTCCCATTAATTTCCATACATGAGTGTACCATAATTTTCATAGAGATGAGAAAATAGCAAATTTTCATGCCCACTAATCTTCCCTGACCAGTTGAGCACCAACTTAATTGCCATGATTACAAAGTCAGTTAAACAACATATTACACCCAAAAATAAAGATATATATATATATATATATATATGTATGTATGTATGTATGTATGAAAAGAATTAGCATAGCAATGGCATAAAGTCAATAGGATTATATTTATCATCAGAATATTATACAATAGGCACCAATATGGCATATAGACTAAATCATCAGAACTTCTATAATGATAAGAGCTGAAAGTGTATGTGAACTGACAAAATAAGAGGGAAGGCTGTCAAAATAATGCAATATCTATAGCGAGTCATGTTATCTCAGCCCAACCACAGTAGCCACTAGCCAATCAACTGAATGCTATACAAATAAAATCACACCATATGTTTGATGTTACCTCAAAAATAGATCTCACCTCAGCAAAGAAGGTAGGAAAAAAGAAGAAGCCTGACAGTGCCAAAGCAAAACTCAAAGCGAACTAAATTTCAATGTATCAATTCAACAATAACTAGCCAAAGCTAGCCAACATTACAAGAGATGACATACTGATATTTAGGTACTGCCACTTAACATACTATCATGTTGTATTAATTATTGTTTTAAAGCAGCATACAGTGAAAACTGAAAACAAATACCAGGTTGATATTTCAAAAAAATATCAAAAAAGAGCAGTTACCAATTAAAGTATTGAATATGTCAAGAAAAATACAGACAGACACCTACAAAGGACAATGAAAATGCATATTAACTGGATACTGAGTATTAAGCATTATAGCCATCCACTTACTTATGAAGATTCACAGAAACACATTTGAGCATTCAATATTCAAAACCAATTCAATTAGCAACATGATTGACATGCTACTTTGATCTTTTGTACTTATAACACCAACTTAGCACGCATTCAATATGTTGTCCTTTCAGCCAAGTGTATCATCAGGTCAAAGATATGTTAGGTACATTGATATGATACAGTTCAACTGATCCCTGATCACATGGCCACTGCAATAGCAATTTCCCCAACCTCAATGCACACCAGTTGACATGAGTTGCTCATTTTAGTATTTTTCATTACAGAATTAGATAGACACAGAGGAATACAACTCCAACATAGTTAAAAGCATCAGACGTCATGACTTCACCAGGAATGACTCTTTCCTTCCATCTCATGCAAATCACACAGCAGCTCTATTTGAGCACCAAGGCCAGCACAATACAGTCTTACTGAATCATGATTTTTAACTTTTAAGTCTTGAAGCAATCTTACCAACCATTAAACATCCAGCAATCCGAGGTTCTAATGCCTGCCACCTCTCTTCAGTGGATGAGAGTGAATATGTTGTCTATGCTACATCAAGAAAGCAATGCTGACCCCAGGGAAAAGGCAATGGCCAAATCTGCAGTTTTAAAGCCAACCAATTCGAAATTGGCACCTTCAAGATAAATAAATCATTGCAACTGACATCGTGGTTTACATATACGATCTTCCTAGAAGATTTTAATTGACCTTGGCATGGATTATTGATCAGTTTCCAAACTCACGAACACTGTTTCAGGTGATCTATCTCACTTGTATGGCAGTAATTGATACAATAGTTCCATAAATGGATCATACAGGCACACTACGCAGGAAATGTCTAGATCCCTATTTTCATATAGATTCTGAACCACAATCAATCATTCTTCAATAGTTTTTTGCATGATAGTTTCAAATGAAGTAACAAATTGAGCTAATTACAAAAAGTTTCTAAAATCAGTCACCAATATCAACTATACATGCTTTCAAGCAGGTGCAAAACATGGCATCCTTCTGCTTAGTGCTTCTAGTAGTTTGGGGTTTCTCAAGAACAACAAAAATCTGCATGTGTGAAGGCATTACCCAATAACTCCACAGTGTAAGTTATATATAAATCTCAGTTTCCCAATCAAAGAAAAGAAGAAACAGAAGTTGGTGCAAATATGGCTCTGAATGCACTAGTACAAGATAAACAAGGCTACTCCAAATCAACAAAATTCATATGCAAATCACTCAGCCAAATTCAAGAAGAGACCATGCTAATTCATGAATCATACCTTAACATAAAAATATGACATAAATATTGTAACAAAAAGGATAGCATTAACTTAGAGACAAATGCAAAATTATAAGCATTAATAAAAGAACTACTATGTACTACTATTTACTAATATCAGAATTTTAAAACTACTAGGTCCATCTCAGCACAGGATATAGATAGAGATTCAAACAAACCTGACTCATGACTTCTTTTATCAACTCTTGAGCAATTTCAATTTGCCTCTTATCACCAGTGACTTGGACAGTCCTTTCTTTAGAATCATCTCCTTCTGGAAGATGTTGAGGGATCAACTAAAACAGGTAAAAAGAATGTCAGAATCCACAAATCCAAATCCAAAACAAGAAAGGGAGAGAGAAAAAAAAATCGTACTACAGATCACCCACAACTCAAGCCTTAAAACCACAAAACACGCGAGCAGAACCCTTGTTAAAAGGGGGGATATTCCAAAACTACAAAGATTCTAAGTTTCCAAACTTTTAATACATATTTGAGGGTCAAATGGTATGCAAAACTCAACAAAACTTTTAAGCTATATTAGCAGGTTAATCATTTTCCAATTTAGATCCCATCTGGACCACACAGGTATAGTACAAAAAGGTAGATGGTAAACGATAACAACTACCTGGATGCGTGCACCAGATTTTGTCTGCAAGCCTTTAATTGTTTCCCCACCTCTCCCTATGATTAATCCTACCTGCATAAAATAAACTTATGTGACTCAAGGTTGGAATACATTAACACATAAAAATTGAATATATACTTATTCAAGTAAAATATAAATAGAAATATTATCAGCTTATCACCTTTTCATTTGGAACTTGTATCTGAATTTGTTCGGAGCCCACAGTAGCTTGAGCAGGAGAGAGGCCACGAGCTACAAGGGAAGGAGACCCCCCAGCATCAGCCTGTAGGATCTCAAAATAAAACAAAATGTAAGAATGGAATCAAGAAAAAAGGAGAACAAAACTAAGATTGGATATAGTATCCGACCTCTGCAATCACAGCATTTATTAGCTTTTCTGCTTTATCTATACTTTCCAAACTTCCTATTAGTTCCACAGACCTTGCTGCAGAGTGAGGATCTGCATCAGCATCCCTCGTGATCTGAATCTTTGCGCCTGAATTATACTGCAGATATCTTATAGTATCTCCAGCCTTTCCAATAAGTACGCCAACCTGCACGCAAAAAGAATACATCTATCAAGCAAACTGCTTTCTGAACCAATATATAAAAGGTCAATTTCAAATAACAACAGATTGTTTCCATGAGAATGTAAGGAAACAAATATGCATGCATGTGTCTTTATCAATTCTCATTAAAAGCTTTGAACAAAGCATAACTATGGTCATAGATAACGTGCAAAAGAAAGTCCTTAAAAAACCAAGAACAAAAGAGGAAGGCTGTCATCACTCAACATTATGACAAAGGACCTAGAACTAAAAGGAAAAAACTCAGAATCAATGCTAGAATGTATAGAGGCTAGCCACACAGGGTTTTAAACTTTAAACATGAAACACCCTTCCTATGTCAGTCCAATAAAGTGCAACGAAGCAGACAGCTAATAATGCAGTATATTCCAGATTCTCTGTCCCAATTTCCTTTGCCATCCCCATTACCAACATAAAGGTCTAGCAATTCATTGATGTAATCAGTAGTTGCAGAACACCCACATTTTCAATGGCATCTATTAACCCCTATGTCTGCCTTGGGATAGGATTGTGTATACTCCTTTCTCTTTGGTGATTTGTTCATGCATCATGTCTGATTCAAGGGAGTTATCATTTCCCATATATACAAAGAAATTAAGCAGCAATTTTGCAACACTCCAGACACTTCCATTTCTGTTGTTGTTCTTTTTTCTTTTACTTTTACTTTTTAAAAATTTCAAATGGTACCAAAAAATCTAATATGTAAATGAGCCCAATTTACCAATCTATTTGAATTGGCATACCTTATTGTTAGGAACCTCAATTTTCCGAGTAGTTGTCTCAGCCGCAGATGTAAGTTGCTTTTGTCCAGGAGAAGCATCTTGCTAAAAGAAAGTACCCAAAAAAAAAAAATTCAACGAAAGAAAAAAAAAAAGTGTGCTTTAGACCAAAATACAAATACCTAAGAACAAAGACGACGTCCAAATATCTACAAGATATACTAGGCTGACAAAAAGGAAGCTTCACAATCAGCACCTTATTAGAGGGAACCTCCTCGTTGTGTGAAGCAGTATCAATATTAACCGAATCGGGTTTGTTATCCCTGGCAGAAACATCTTGCTCAGTTGACTCCTTAGCTGGTTCTTGGGTTTCTTTAGGTGGTTCCTCGGTCTTTTCATGTGCAGCATCCTCATCAGGCACCTCTTTGGCATCAGCTGGCTCAGCAACTTCACCAGAAGCTTGTTCATTAGCTGTTACCTCTGAAACATCCTTGGGCAAAGGCTCACCATCCTCCGAAACAGCACTCTCCAAATTGGAGGATCTTTCCCCTATTTCTTTCTCGGGCTCACCAACCTGCTCCTCTTGATGCCCATTTACATTTGCACTACCTGTTAACACAGAGAAAAAAATTACCACATCAAACCATTTTCCACGCACAGGTTATTCGCGTAGCAGTAACAATAACAAAAAACAAAAAACAAAAAACAAAAAAAACGATTATTTAGCAGAAATGATGATTACATCAGCAACCATTTGACACATCAATTATGTATTTACCAAAAAGTCCATACACCGTCTTCATAGGTTAATATACTAATGCAAAATCGATTAATTGGCATCACTGTAGCACGAATGTTTGAGTTGCAGAATAAAGAGAGGATAAGAGGACCTAGGTTGTCATCGAGGCGAGGGCGCTTGTTCTCGCCCTCGTCGGAAACCGCCGCGTCCGCGTTTTCAGCGTCGGGGTTGGAGTTGGCGTTAGATTCGGTGGGTTGAGATTCGAGATCTTCGAACTTGCGCTTGTAATCGGAGGGGACAGGGCTGGCAGAAGGTGCCACAACTTCTTCCTCCGCCATGAGCTGCGTCTTTGGGAGTGAAGATGACGATGAGAGATAAAGTGGAGACGCTCCGGGGATTTTACAGTCCACAGAATGAGGTTCGTTGGACGGGAAGGGAAGGAAAGGGAAGAGATATTTTGCGTCACTGCCACTGGCTCATACTTTAGGGTTACGACCTGCGCCTCGCACGGCGCTCACCGAGACGTGGGCTAAGCCCTGCTTGTATTGTATGGCCTTCGCTTTAATGGGTTCCAGTGCATGCCTGTTGGTTCGGCCCAATTTTTTTTTTTTTTTCCCTTCTTCTTCTTTGAGTAATACGTCAAAAGAAAAATTTTAAATAAAAAAATGAAAAAAGATTAAATGCTGAATAAATTATTAATAATTAATTTTAAAGAAATAATTATTGTGAAGAAATGCCATTCTCTTTACGAATTTCAAATCAATTAACTTAGCGTCAAAAAATATTTAAATTTTATTCGAGTTAACACAAATTGACTACATTTATTACGTTGCCACAGTAACATATATATATATATATATATATATATATATATATATATATATATATATATATATATATATATATATATATATATATATTTAATATGTATATATTGATAATATAAAATATTTTTACATATATATATATGGGTTTAATTTGTATACATTGATAGTATAAAATATTTTTACATTGTCATCCAATAATATGCTATAATAATATGCTACCATATATTGGATGACAGTGTAAAACAGTTTTATATTGTCAATATATACAAACTAAATATATATATATATATCAAGATTTAACTAATTAGTCATTCAAAAAAAATTTGCTAACATTTTAATATTTAAAGTTAGAGTAATGATAGGGGGACGCACAAAATTGCAATGTACACTGAAAAAGTAAGAAAAATGACAAAAATGCTTGGATGACAGTTCCACGTGATCATTGTTCTTTTTGTTTAGGTTCTTTTTTTTCAAAATATTATCAGTATATTATATAGAGTTACCTGCATTTTCAACAAAATTTCCGATATTTTTTGCGAAGTTACCAGCGTATTATATAGAGTTACTAGCGTTTTCAACGAAGTTACCGACATTTTGCCTGTAACTTTATATAATATGCTTGTAACTTTGTGAAAAGGTTTGATATTTGTATAATTTTTTTCACTAATTTTGCTAACAAGCATTGATTAAGGGCACATAAATTTAATATTTTCCTATATCTTATGTTTCATAAAATTTGATATTAAAAAACTCATAAATCGCTGATAATTTGTCATGATACGCTAGTAACTTTACTGAAAATGTTGATAACTCTATATAATACGCTGGTAATTTTACCCAAAACTCTGGTAACTCTATACAATAGACTGGTAACTTTCTGGACAAAAGGAACAATGATCATGTAAAACCCATCATCCAAATATTTTTATCTTTTTCATCGCTTTTTCCATATATATCACGATTTTTGTGCGTTCATCACACATTTCTCTTAAAGTTAAAATATGTTATAAGAATTGAATTCTTTCATTAATTTTCATCTATTGAGACTATATATGGATTGGTGGTAAATTATGGAATGGAATGGAATAAAAAGAAATGGAATATAATGGATTAGGGTGATATAATTGTTCCACTCTATTATTTGAATATTTTAGTAATTAAATTGAATAATGTTTCATTCCATTGGTACGGAATAATAATAATTATAAGTTTTTTATTTTTATACTATCCTTATATCAAATAGTGATAATTATAAGTTTTTTGTTTGATATTGGTAAAATAGGTAATTAGTTATTTTAATTATTTTTTATTAAAAAACTAAAATGAGATTGCATCCCTTTTCACCCAAATTGGGAGTGAACAAAAAAATGGGAGGTTTTAGTGGAAATAGAATAGGTTTATTATGTACCACTCTATTCTATTGAAAATTTGTCAATCTAAATAATAGAACCCCATTCCATTCTATTGGATTCCATTCCACTCCATTATTTATCATCAATCTAAATATATCCTAAATGTCATAGTATATCTGACTTTGAATGACTAACATGTTACAACATCATTTCTTTGGAGGACTAAATTATATACATTTGATCTTTTAGAAACTAAAATGTTGAAATAAAAATATTTTTAAGGACCAAAGTGTAGATTTATTCTAAAGATTAAGAGATAACAACTAGTTAGCAAGTATGAAAAATGATTTATTGAGTATATAATATTTAAAGTGGATTTTTTATGATCATTTATCAAAGTCAACCTGCTTGTATAAATAAATATATAAATATAAAATTCAAGTACTGGAAAACAAATATGGAGTTTTTAAAGTCTCTCATGTTTTAGTGATTTTTATGGCTTATAATGAAGCTAATTATAAAAAAGTGATGAACGGCAAACCTTTCATGATTTTTCAAAGTAAAACTATAAATTGGATTTAAAAAAAGTTACAAGATATCAATTTGATTTTCAAAACATTTTTGTCATTAAGTTGGTCATTGAAAGATTAATTTTTATTTTATATTAGTTTAAACATTAAATTTTGTGAAGAAATCATTAATCGATGAATGATGTGTCATGTTATATGATAACGTACCATGTTATATGCTAATATAAACCCTAAATCAATTATCAAAAGAGTTGCACAATATTTAATTTGATCCTCAAATGTATGTGATATTGGTTGTGTCCTTAAATGATTTTTATTTTACGCCAATCCAAATGCTAGGTGCAATGAAAAACTGTTAGCTAATATCTAATGTGTCATATTATGTGATTATGTGTTATATTATTTCCTTTATTCGTAAAATCTTATGAATCTCATACCCATTATTGTTGATCACCATCGAAGCTCTATCCTAGTGGTTGAACACTCTTTCTAGATTTTGATAATTATTGACGAACCACTCGAGTATAATTTCTTCACCTCACACTTGCTCAAATTTAGACTTAAAGAATCAATTTTGGCCATTAAATTCTAAGCAACTTTCATAATTAAATACATCCAGATGCCAGGAGAAACAAAAAAAAACTTATGTCTTCTTTTATCTATGATATTTTTCATTGAATTTATGTCAAAAATATTTAATTAGTAAAATTAAAAAAAAAGGTCGAGAGGGGCAGACTCATGAGTGGATAGATACCCACCACCAAAGATTGAACATGAGAAATATCATTTATGCATACATGCAATATTAACTTAAATGGTATAAAAATTTGAATAAAAAAATCATCTCGATCTCAATAGATAACATATATCACAACAAAACGTGGCTCATTAGACACTAGTTAGCTGATTCTTCAGCAAGGCTAACATTTGAACAATCATGAAATAATAGTTAATCTTTCTAAATTAAAGTTATAAATCTTTTGAGGATTAAATCGATATATTGCAAATTTGTAAATCTTTTGAGGACTAATTTGTGGTCTATATCAACAAAAAAATGACATATCGTTACATAATGTGACACATTAGAAATTAGTAAGTGGTTTTTTCCATTGAGGCTAACATTTGAACTTTCGAAAAATGAAATTAATCTTTTGAGGATTAATTAGTCACAAAAATTTTAAAGATCAAATTGTTATTGTACACTATTTCAAAAACCAATTTAAATTTTTACTTTAATTTTTTAGGATTTAAATACTTTAAAGTAATGGTGGTTATAAAGTAAAAAAAGTGAGAGGGTCATTTACTTTTAAATTAATAATTTTTATTATATATAAAGTCCACCAAAGTGACTTAAAGATGGATAACCCTCCATTTTCTCCTTTTATAAATATTTTCACTTTAGGGGATTAAATCCAATTTGTTATTACCTTTTATTTTTAATCGCTAATATTAAGTTTGAATATTTCCCCGTTAATATAATGGAATATAATTAATAAGAATATGCTAAAAGGGAACAAGAAATAATAGAGACCTTCATTTTGTTTGAGAGATTAATAAAGTAAGAGTTTAATTTGGATGTAGTGATAATATAAAAGACTTTTATATAATCAACCAATTATATTCTTTTATTTACTTGATTATTTAAATAGTATATAATTAAATATCTATATAAAATTATTTTATATTAATAATGTATATAAATTAAATCCATAAAATAATAGAATAAAGCCTTATTAATTTTCATATAAAAAAACTTCATTAATATTGTTTGACAATTATAACATGTATTTGAAAAAGTTATAAGATTAATATTATTTTAATAATCACTTATTTGTATAATTATTTTTTTATATAATCGATTATTTTAGAAATAATTTATGTTTAAATTTTTCAACCAAGAAATAATATTAAAATAATCTATTTTATTTGAATTATATAAAAATTTATTTTTATATAATAAAATTATTAAAAAATATAAAATAATTATTTAATATTTAATATTTATGATCAATTTAATAAAAATATAATATTATATATACTATACAAATAATTTTTAATAAAAAGTCCAAAATTTAGATTTAACTTTTTTTCCGTAAAAAACAGCTTAAATTATTTAAAATTATTTATAATCCATTTCAACAAAAATTATCCAAATAAAATTTTATTTTGAAAATAGCTTTTTTTGCTATTTTCAAGGCATGCAAAATATTATGAAGAAGCATTTATAATTGAGTTTAATTTCAGTTCATTTCGTTTTCCTTTATTTTACACCAATTTTTTGAAAATAAAAATTGGGGGATAAATCCTCATAAGTGTCCTCCTTTTCTTATCTATATTTAAATTTAAATTATCAAACAAACATCCCGTCTAATATCCATCAAACAAGCATCACGTCATAAAAAAGGGCAAAAATATCAAACAGACATTGGTACTCTTTTCACTCAGCTTACCTTCCATTTCCCTGACACCTGTCGAAACATACTGCAAATCAAATAGCCCTGTCGAACCGGTGGGCTTCAAAAATAAATAAATAAATAAATAAAAATCAAAGATTAACGTAAGAGAAAGTTGGACTAAGTGGGAGAGGCCATCTCAAAGTGAAACTGCATTTGGTTCCGTTGTGGTTCACGAATCATACATAATCTGCAAGAGCTCCGAGATCGACAGAAGAAAAAAGAGAACGATAGCGTCATGGATTCCTCTCAATCTTCTCACATGGCTTCGCTCCCTGAAGATGTCGCCGATGACGCTGACCATCCCCAACATCAAGTTCAACCCACCTCTGCTTTCGACTCCGTTCCTCGTCGCCCTCCAACTAAGTAAGCAGCGTTATGATCGCTTTTCTCCTATGTATGTTTATGATCGTTTTCCTCGTTTCATTTAAACTGTTAATTATTTATTGCAGGAGTTCCTCAGAAAAATACTCACCCGTAGATTGGTCATTGTATTTTGACAAAGAAGACGATGTTGCTATTCCGGAATCCAACGATGTTAGTCTGCAAGACCCCTGTTGCTGTTTTTCACACATTTAGATTAGTATTCTTCTGACAAAGCATTTCACATCTATTCAGGTCTTTCATGTGTATATGGCAGGAACTGAGGGACCCGTTGTGTTCTGTTTACACGGTGGTGGTTATTCAGGGTATGTTTAGTTACTAGTCATTGCTAAATATCTATTATTACTTGATTTATCTCTTAATTTCTGGCTCGTGGAGCATTTTGATTCATGGGAAACTGGATTAGTGTCACAGCCCACTTTAACCCAGTGGCACTGGGGTAAAAGGGGAGTAGCTAGCCCTAGAACTTGATTACTAAAATTGAATTCTTTGCAGTCTTATTTTCATTTCTTATAAATAGTATAAACAGTTGTAGACTTTAATTGAAATTCAAATCCACTTAAAGAGGTTTTTCTTCTTTTATGCCTAACTAAAGTCTCCACATACTTTGGTTATCTGAATTGAGAAGCACTTCAGTTATGAACATTTAGTCAAAGATGTGTATAGTAGCATTGTTACACTTTCTTGCATGTTGAACTGTAAGCATGGGTACATGATATTGATATTTATGTGCTATTACATATAGTTTCAATAATTATTTCAAAGATTGTGTGGTTTGATGAAGGCCTTCACATAATTCTGTTACAGGCTTTCATTTGCTTTGTCTGCAAGTAAAATTAAGGAGAAAGCTAGGATAGTTGCGATGGACTTTAGAGGTCATGGGAAGTCAGTGACAGATAATGATCTTGACTTATCCGTTGAGGTACAAAGTAACAAGTAAATTAACTTAACATGGTTGTTTGTGAGAATGTGTACTGTGTTCGGCTTGATGAATTTTGTTATACGGCTCATTTGCTTGTGGAGATGACCATCTTTTTATGCAGACTATGTGCAATGATGTACTGGCTGTTGTAAAGAAATTATATGGGGATTCTCCTCCAGCAATTATTCTTGTTGGTCACAGGTGATTCTCTATTTAAAATTAATTGCTTGGATTTCTATTATTTTATAGCTTTCTGTGGATTGCATACATGAAGACAATTTACATGGGCATTGTATAAGGTTCCACTTTATTGACTGGTTTTTATCTTTGTTGAGCATGTCAATCTCTGGAAGTAACCTTGGATTCTTTTCCAGGTTAAATGTGCTGAAAAATATATCTATACATGTCAACTTTGATTTAATTATGCTATCACTGGCATTATTAGATGATGATATGATATAGTTCTTGGTAACCCTTTGAAAGTTTGGAGTCTTCTTTTCTTATAATTAAAGAGGGAGAAAGTTCAGGGTATTTGAATCATATATTA
Organism: Pterocarpus macrocarpus; assembly: GCA_031439585.1. Classification (NCBI taxonomy): domain Eukaryota; kingdom Viridiplantae; phylum Streptophyta; class Magnoliopsida; order Fabales; family Fabaceae; genus Pterocarpus; species Pterocarpus macrocarpus. The sequence goes on along the minus strand of CM062520.1, from coordinate 75,249,739 downwards.
TGTTATGTAGAGTCATGTTTAATGGCTTGTGATATTGGTGCTAGGTTGCATTTTTATGTTTTGTTTGCCATGTGAAGTTTAAATGAAGGAAGTGGAATTTGGTTCTAGATGTTCAAAGATTTTGGGGAAGGACATGCAATGAATGGAAGGGACTAAGTAGGCCTTGACAAAAGCAGAACCTCATGTTCTTTGTTTATAAGACAAAGTAACTGTTATGAAACAAAGGCCAAAACAGTTTTTTTCCCCCAGCACTTTGCACCTGATCACCATAGCATCAGTGCTTCACTTCATCTGACTATATTTATTATCATCCAATCACCATTGACCATACAAAGATTAGTTTCTATAAGCATTTCATTGAACGGGATTGATGAACTGGGTTTTAACCCAGAGCATTCGTTGGGTTTTCAATTTTGGATATTCTATATAAGGCACGGTTGCTTTGATTTCACATTTGCTCTTGAAGAATGAAGATACTCAGGTTGTCTCTTTTATCCTGTCTTTGTGTTTGCAGCAGACCTCCTGTCCTCCACTTTTCACTTGAATTTTCTTTCATAAATGAATTGCATTCCTATAGAAATATATGGTGAACCTAAGTTGAGTAGATTTTATTTTCCCAACATAAATTATATTCAACTATGATTATTATATTAACTATCGTGGATCAAAATTTGCTTCATCATCAAAGCATGGGAGGGTCGATTGCTGTGCATGTTGCTGCAAGGAGATCATTGTCTACCTTAGCTGGGTTGGTTGTTGTGGATGTTGTAGAGGTTGGTTTCTGTAGATAACTTCCTTATAGCTTCCAATGACTAATTACTAATTACTCATCAGAGGCACTGAAATGTTTTGATTGTCACAAAAATTTCAGGGAACAGCAATGGCTTCACTAATTCATATGCAGAAAATCCTATCAAGTAGGATGCAACATTTTTCAAGTATTGAAAAAGCTGTAAGCTCTAGATCTATGCTTTCTTTCATTTGCTTTTCGAGTTATATGCTATCTGGTTGAGACAACTGTTTCTCATTTGGATCTTATTTACTTTCTTAACCTTTTTTGTTGTTTGTTTTGCAACTGTTATATAGTTATTTTAATGTTTGTTTTTTGTATGTCAACCAAATTTATTATGTACCTATTGGATATTGGGTCCTGCTTTAGAAGTGTCCAAGAAATTGATATTGCAATGTCTAAAATTTTTGTTGAAAGATCTTAACCAAAGGTTATAGTCATTAAACTTTTATGATATAAGAGGCTAGATTGCTGCGTTGTCAGCTTCATGCCAAGTTAGTCAATTCACAGGTGCCTTTAAGGTGCTGGAGGGGCCTCATGCATTGTGGCAAGAAGCTCAAGCACCAAAAAATTGCTCATTTGAAAGAAGGTGCTGAAACTCAATTTGAAACAAAGAAAGAATATATTGACAAAGAAATAATACCTTTTGGCTATCATAAGTTGTAGCATAAGTTTACTAGCATACATCATAGCATTAGTACATGTCAAATGGTTTTGCCTTAATTTTATAATTAAAAAAAATGGTTGTGCCTTATTTTATTTGATCTACCATTCACCAGCAAATGGTATTCCAGACACCTAAATTGAGAATTTGTTAGAGGCAATTATTGCATGTCATAAGGTTGTGTTAATGGACCTATCTAATGTAGTGTTTGATAGTGAGCTCCAAGTTGAAGTGATACTTGAGTGTTGTTTTATTTGTACCAGTGAAATTTGGCTTTAGATAAAATTGATTCTCTGCAGATTGAATGGAGTGTCAAAGGTGGCTCTTTGAGAAATATTGATTCTGCTCGTGTATCAATCCCCACCACATTAAAGTTTGATGATTCAAAGAAATGGTTGGTGCTTCTCTCTTAGCCTCCGATAATATTGGGTAGAATAATCCAATATATAGTTTTGTTCCTTTATCCAATTTAAACAACCTGGTTTTGTAGACTTTGATTCATGGTTTTGTGCTTGATTGGCTTGTTTTTAATTTGATGCTGCAGTTATGTTTACCGAACAGAGCTGGAAAAGACTGAACAATATTGGAAAGCCTGGTATGTTTAATCTCCCTCCCCCCCTCTTCTCCTTTAGGTGCTTACTGCCCATGTTAGCTACAAATATTATAAATGAATCCAATGGCTTTCTATATGTGCTCTCTAAGTACAAGATAGCAAACTTGACTATAAATCGTGGATGAGTTGTTTAGCCCTGCATCTCTACTGCTAGTGGATGTTCTTCTGGATTGTTGTTGGCTAATTGCATCATATTGCATGTATATGTATTTTGGCAATGGGTCTTTATAAAGACGTGTACCACTAAAGACATCATATCAAAATTGCCTGTTGGCTTTTTCTTTTCACAAAACTGTTGTTGTTGTTGTTGTGTTTTTTTTTTGGGGGGGGGGGGGTGGTTATAAATTATATGTTGATATACTTCCTTATTGTGCAAATATGATACTTGATCAGATAGAACCAGGCTAAATTTGTCATCAAATTGAATTTGACTTTTATGGTATCTTTGTCAACCTCTTAAACAGTTCAAGTATATTTTTTTTCAGGTATGAAGGCCTCTCAGATAAATTTTTGTCATGCCCTATTCCAAAGCTGTTGTTATTAGCAGGAACAGATAGATTGGACAGGTCACCTACTTTGAATTATTTTAGTTTTTGGTGGTATTAGCATTGTATATTTTGTTATTCTGTTTCTCCTATTCCTTCACCCACGAGGTTTTGAGAAGATGGAATTGTTGAAGTGGAATTCTGATATTTTCTTGGCAATGTTTATGTAACAGGTCTCTCACAATTGGTCAAATGCAGGGGAAGTTTCAGATGATAGTTGTCAGACACACAGGGCATGCTATTCAGGTTTGAAGTAGTCATGTCTCTTGCTACAATCATTATGCTTTTTTTCTGGTTTTCTCCTCTAATTTGTAATCTAACAGCTTCTAGCCTAATATATTTAGGAAGATGCACCCGAAGAATTTGCAAATCTGATTATCAACTTTATTTCACGAAACCGAGTAGGCCCTCATGGAATTGAGGTATGCATATATGTGATCTCTTATATATGTTGTTTACAACTGTCCTGGAGATGGTATTGTAGCGTTTATGAGAGGGTGTTGTCTCTATAATGAGAATATAATGGCTCTGTTTTTATTGCGTCTCAACCTGCGGTAGAGTTTCTCTAGATGCATTACTTTAAGTCGGTTACCTTCCATTGCAAGCAGTCATTTCACCTTGGAGCCTCAACACCTAGAAGCATACTTATACACCCTTAAGTTCCAGTTCTCTTATATATTGATTCAACTCACAAATTACCTGTGCGTATGTGAAAACTTGTTATGCGCTAGTGCCTGCTTCTGATATCTTTGAGTTTTGGAATCATAAGCATCAAGAAACTGCATTCATTAAGCTCTAAGGACTATATTATAGGTCTTCTTACCTACATGCATCTTTGTAAATTCACCTTTTATGCACTGTTTGAAATGTGATTTGCTGTAAGTTATAGATTTATATACACTCTCCATGTGTTGCATGATGGGTAACAGAAGAACTATTAGTAGCATAGTGGAAGTTTGAATTTATTTAAAAATAAAACGGGCATAGTTGATTCCCTTCTTGTTGAATAATTGTTTTCTCCTAAATTTTGTGATTTCCTTTCCTCAACTATATTTTTGTATCTTGTTAATAAAGAATTACACTTGCCTATTTGAGTGATATAGTTTCAATTTGCTATTTAACTTGTTTTCAACAATGATTTTGATAGAAATCAAATTAAAATTCATTGTACCATATGGTTTTACATTTAAGTAGATATTTTAGATGTAATTTGATTATTGCACTACTGAATATTTGGTTCATAAATTTCTTGATACAATTGTTATGCAGATACCTGGCCTCCGCAAGCCAGCCTTTTCAAAACCTTGAATCGGGCGTTAGATATACCAAGAATGAGAACTATTGCAGGGTGACGATGGGTGCATTACTTTGACATTCCTTATTCTTGTGATTTGCCTTTTAGTATTATTAATGCTTGTATGCTTTAGTAGTGGAGATGGGTAGGTGAAGCTGGTGTTTATTTTAGATTATTGCCAGATGTGATGACCATTGGAGTTAGATAAGGTTGGACATAGATTTGCGCACTTTACTAGTGAAATGAGCGTATTCCATGATTCCATCAATATTATCTACTGTTTAAGTTTTGGTCATCTCGTATTTAAAAGCAGGGAAAACTCCCGGAATAAGCAAGCCGTGACAAAATTATGTATCCGGAAGGAAATGATTAATGGGATATGTTATCTTCGTTCTCACTTATTAATGGATTATTTTAACAGCTTCGACTTTTAGGTTAGTAACAGAATTCCCTTCAAAAAAAGGTTAATAATAGAATTTCATTCGGTTGTTTTTCATGTGATCTCCAAAAAAGTAAGGCGAAATATTAAAACAAGATGACATTTCTAAAGAGAGAATTGAAATGATAACCCTAGCACCGCATTCTTGACTGCTAATCTTATTTGTTATATTTGGCGTTTGACTTCCAATTTGTCCGCGAAAATGGTTGCTCATAATTCTCTGAATTCTTCACGTTCCCACTAAAATTAAATACGCATTTCCTAAATTTTAAGGCGATTGCAAGGAGATTTTAAAATTTTAATTTAGCTAATTAAATCTTCTTTTGGGTATAACAACTGTTTGAATCTTTGAAAATTCAAAACCTGACCCACGAATACATGCCATGTTTTAAACACCTCATTCATATATTTTACATTACCCGAAAAAATGAAGAAGTAAATTACACGTTACAGAGTCATTGTTACTTTGTAATTTCATACATCAAGGTTTTTACGTCACAACTCTGCTCAAGTATGTTAAAAATTAAAGACCATTAAATTTGTGACATAAATTATACGTAATTTTTATTTAATTTAAAAAGCGCTTAATTTGAATATTTTATATAGTCAATTAGTCATATCTTTTTTTTGCATGATCATTCAAATATTGGTGGTTAAGTCAAATACTTTTGCTGATGTAACAATGCATGATTCGATGTCAGTGTAAATTTTTTTTACACTAACAGTGTGTGCGAATTAAATTTATTTTAAATATCAAAATTTAACATTGAAATATATAACTGATGTGATAAATCTATTGTTAACTTTAACATCAAAAGCAAACTTTTAGTTTTTATTATACTTGAAGGGTGTTATGTGTAAAAAAAATAACATAAAAAGTGACAAAAACTTCTACAGGATAACATATAGTATATACCCTATTAAAAAAAAAAAAACTGTGAAAAACTGCTTTTAATTCCTTTATTTGATTTTCAATTTTTAGTCCCAATAAAAAGAAAAGTGGAAAATTTATTTAAATTATTTAACCGCTATAATAAAAATTTCATTTATCTAATAAGCTTTTTTCTTTTCTTCTCAGTTTTTGACATGGTAGAGTGCAACGACATAACTAACTTTGCTGTACAGACAGCATGTGCTTAGCAGCTAGCACAATAGGACTCAAGAAAATCCTCAAAGTTCGGATCCTTTAACACTTGTGTAAATTAGGATTTTTTTTATATATAATGTGTAAATTAATATTTGTATTAGTAAATATTTTACAAATTAAATAGTTTAAAAAATAATTAACAAATGTCAATATTTTACTATAAGTACCAACTTTTCTATTAATTTGGTTTTTTTTCCCACATGTAATAATATTTCTAAACAAATTAAGATGTCTACAACATTATGTCGTAATTGAAAAAAAAAGGAAAAAAAAAAACTATGCTCGAACTCGAGGGCAGCGAATATGCAATTTTTTCAAACAAAAGCCTAACTCGAACGTAAGAAAGTTCATTAGTTTTACCTATAAACATTTTGACTCTAGGAGAAATGAATTTTATCATGCAGACTTGCCGAGGCATCACATGCGCACAACAAAATGAATACGCATTCGCAAATCACATGCCAAACCAACCATACTTTACCTAAGCCTCACGCTAACGCCACTGACCAAAAGGAATTGGTATTGGAGCGCTACAAACGGTCCACGTCAGCGAAAAAGGTTAGGGCTGGCATTGGAGCGCCGTGGCGACCGCGTTCCATTTTCCCACCTTCCCATCCCTCCGTATATATGCTTTCTCAAAACCCCTCGTGTTCCTTCTCTTCTATACCACAGCTATTCTCCCACACAAACCTTCTCATTCTTTTTCGTCTCTCGCTTTCTCGAGAAACAAACAACCTTCCAATGGCGTCCTTCGATCAGGCACCTCCCGGCGACGTCAAGCCCGGAGAGAAAATCTTTAAGACCAAGTGCGCTCAGTGCCACACCGTCGAGAAAGGTGCCGGCCACAAGCAAGGTTAGCTCGCCCTTTCTCCCTCATTCATTCCTCGCTATTGATACGCTCTTTTCTTTTCTTTCCTTCCTTTTTTTTTTTTTTTGGTTGAAATAGGATCGATTTTTTTCGCTTTCGGCTTGACCTCGTGTTTGGATCTCTATCTTGTTTATTGTTTTGTTTGTTGAATTTAAGCGAAATACGACCTAGATCTGGAAATCGGTCGGTAGTTTTACATTAACCTAATTGATTTAGTTTTGTGTTGAAGTTGTTATTGTCCCTTAAATATGATTTAATCGCAATTATTCAGATCTACTTAAAACTTTAGATTGGATGCTTTCAGTTGTAAGAGATTTTTTCATATTTGCATATGGTCTGCATCTGCAAGTCTACAATGTCCTTATGTCGTAGAAATTCGGGGGAGATACCTAATTCTGAAGCTTAGGAGCTGAAGTTAAAGCCTCCCGTTAATTTGCCTTGTTCTTTTGATGTGATGATGAATGGACAAATAGAATTATTCTTCCTTGAAACACAATCCCGAGTTGGTTTTAAATGAGAGAACCTTATCAATGCGGTTATTGTAGCTGTGCTTGGATTTTCACTAAATACCTTCAGCTGAAGAGCATCAGAGCATCAGAGCTTATAATATTAGCAGTCTGATGTAATCCTCTCAGCATTTAATTCAAAGTCTTGTCGGCAATTCCCCTTGTAATAGAACCCATTCATCAAGGCTCTGTTGTCGTTGTTGTATTGGTGTTCTTGGGCTTAAGATCATGTCGAGGGTTAATTTTGATGTGTCTGAAAATGTATACAATTTCTGATTTGAAGTACTTTAATATGTCATTGGTTGAACTAGAGAGTTTCTCACATTGTTAGGTTTCTTTTCTTTTCCCTTTTTATTATGTCGTAATTTAGTTTGGTTCTTCATCATTATATATATATATATATATATATATACTTGGTCCCTTATTCATACATTGCTTGGATCTCCCCATATTATTGGTTTACCTCAGTCATTCTACTGGCCCTCATCTGATCATAATCTCTTGTAGCGGTTATAGAATTAATTCTGTTTTTCTTGTATCTCCTTGAATAATGCCGTTATCAATTCTGAAGACTAAAATTTTTGCCTTATTTGTTCACAATCTCAGGACCCAATCTGAATGGTTTGTTTGGAAGGCAGTCAGGCACTGCTCCTGGATATTCCTATTCTGCTGCTAACAAGAACATGGCTGTGATTTGGGAGGAAAAGACTTTATACGATTACTTGCTTAACCCCAAAAAGGTACTATATATATATATATATATATATATATATATATATATATATATATATATATATATTCTGAATTGCTACTAACAGTCACTAGTAGTCCAAGTATGAGATGCACTTCACCAATATTCTATTGGAATAAATCATAATCTTGTACACCCTACTTAATGGAATTTTCATTATGGGGTTAATGGTAACATATGAATATTGCAAGGAGAAATTGAGAAAAGTTGCTTACACTACAAGATGTCATTGATTTATGCGTTTTTTGACCCCCCCCCCCCCCCTTCCTCCTTTTGTGCAGTATATTCCAGGGACAAAGATGGTATTTCCAGGTCTTAAGAAACCTCAGGAGCGCGCTGATCTTATTGCATATCTGAAAGAATCCACTGCACAGTAATTAAATTTTCATTCATTCAGTTTTATGTGCTTTTTAAGTTCTAAAGATTTAATTTTAGACATTTAGTTCTGCCGTGCAGTAAGTACTGTATCTTTGGCAAATAAAGTAGACTACATTGTTTTGCAATGCTATTTTGTTCATTTCGCATTGCTTCTGAAGAGGCTGCCGTATATTGGCGGGTGTAACACTTAATCAAATTCAAATTATCAGTTGAAAATTGAAACGTTGTTATTGATATTTGGTTTCCTGGAAGCACAATTTAATATTGTGCTTAGCTGAATTATTTGCTATTTGCTGGTGTAGTATGTTTTCTTTGGTTTGCTTAGCTGAATGCTCTACGGTGCATTTTTTAAAAAAAAAATGGAAAATTACGATGGAAGATGAACAAAGATGTACAGGACATGAATTTGGAGTTACATGAACAGTGTAGTTTGAGGAAGGGGACGAATACAAGATTAGTCTAATATGCTATGATAATCTTGTGTGGGAAGGGGCAAGCATCTTAAATGGAGTGGGGGTTGTCAAGGTGTATAATAAATTTGTAGCAAATTAGACGATATAAGGATGGAAAGTAACAACTAACAAGTAATCGAGTTGGACAAATCGTTTGTTGTGGGCGTGCATAGACGACTTCTTGTGATCATGTCATGTGATACATGAAATACATTAGATTGAGAGCTTTAGATTAGTTTGTTTGTTGAATAAAAAAATTAAAATAAAAAAATAGTTAAAAAATTTGTTGATAAAATAAACAAAACTAAATATGTTATGATTTGGGTCGAACTCGCAGTACATCCTTTTTCTTTTTTGGTTGGTCGTGGAACATGGTTTGAGGAAGTATAGATCTTAGAAATCATTTCTAAGAAGAATGGACCTTAGAAATCATTTTTCTAAGAAGACGAAATTGTACTGAGCCCAGGTCTTGTGTGGTTATTCGAATTGCCAAACTTTTATGAGAGTTCTTATTTCTTACGCGTTGTCGGTTGATATAATTTTTTCCAAGAGAATCAAGCATGTGTATTATGAAAATTGTTATAACATATAATTTATTATTTTTTTAAGATGACAGATTTTTTAAAGTTCAGTTCATTTAAATTCTAAGAACTATTTTTTTCTTTTTATAATTTAAACTTATGTCCTCATTTTCAAAGGTTTAAATTATTTCATTGATTTTTATTTATCATTTGAAATCCTCAACTAGTTTCACATATATTTGTGTAACATACATCAAGTTACGGACGATCTCATAAAGTGGATCTCTTTTAACAGTTCTTTTTTTCTTTTAAAAAAAATCTAAATTTGAAACAGCATATTTAAAAATTCCTAATTTCTTTAAAAATGTCAAGTTTGCTTTTCTAATTTGCATCTTAATGTATTGACACCGGCGGATATGAGTAGTCATCAAATTGGTTCAGGCAAATCTTTTACATAAGATGTCTAAAGCCTTAGAGAGTACAAGAGACATTCACACAAGAAATTTAGCGCTGGTGGCAGACTGACAGTTGTATCTAGTGTCGACTTTTATGACTGACGGTGTAGTGCCTCTTTGCATTGCAGTTTGTATCTACCAGAAGGGTTTTTAGGAGAAGAAGAATGATTTTGTATAATAAATAGTAATGTTTGGTTTAACTTTTTTCAAAAGATATTGGAAGAAGTATCTTTGAAGTTATTTTTCATTCTAGAAAAAGATCTTTTGAAAAGGAATTTTACTATTATTCTCGTATCAACAATCAAAAGTAATTTTAATTTATCTTATCTAAATAAAATTCATTCTCCTAAACTTACTTTTGACATATTCAAATCAAATAAAAATTAGGTGCATGCTATGGTACTATAGCAAAAATGTGTATTTTGTACATTTTTGTGCTGAACGGTGAGAATCGTGCCATAGATTGTGAGGTGCATCAATACACCAATCACCTATGATGCATTATAATAATATCTAATTTTATGAAAATTTAAAAATATAATTAAATATATTTTAAAAATTAATTATCATACACTGATAGTATAAAATTATATTGACAGTATAAAAATTTTATACTGTCAGTATAATCAAAAAATTTTATCAATGTAATTTTAATTATCATACATTGACAGTGTAAAATTATACTGGTAGTATAAAATAATTTTATACTGTCAATGTAATCAAAAAATTTTATCAATATAATTTTAATTATCATACATTGACAGTGTATAAAAATTTTATCAGTGTAATTTTACAGTACTGCCAGTATAATTTTACACTGTCAGTATATGATAATTAAAATTATGTTGATAAAATTTTTTGATTACACTGACAGTATAAAATTATTTTATATTGTAAGTATAATTTTACACTGTCAATGTATGATAATTAAAATTTCACTGATAAAATTTTTTGATTATATTGATAGTATAAAATTATTTTATACTGTCAGTGTATAATAATTAATTTTTAAAATATATTTAATTATATTTTTAAATTTTCTTAAAATTAGATATTATTATAGTGCATCATAGGTAATTGGTGCATTGATGTACCTCACAATCTATGGCACGATCCTCACCGTTCATCACAAAAAATGCACAAAATGTACACTTTTATCAAGGTATCATAGAATTCACCTAAAAATTATTCTTTTAAAAGTAATTTTTTTAAAAAATCTTTTTTTAAAAGATCTTCCCCCAAAAGTTATACCAAACGGACCCGTAGTTCAATTACTTGCAACAATAACCTTTTTGGCGGTACGCTATATTATCTTAGCACCTTACACCAATTACTTTGACAATATGTATTTATATTTATAACAGTAATCAATAAACAAATAATAAACTTTCTATGTGTGCAGGTGGCACACTCTAATTTCACTTTCATTGCGAGAAGTAGTTATCTTATTATTCCAAAGTAAAGCACTTTGGTTAGCCTTAATTTCCAAAAGTAGGGTTTGTTATGTTAGGAACATGACTGTCAAATGTCAACAGTAAATTTGCAACCTAAAGTCATGGCCGTTAGGTCCAAATAGATTTGGGCGGCTACGATTTCTACATCATTCTCCTTTTTACCTTCATTTTTGTATAAATAACTCATTCAACATCAGACTAGGAGAAAAAAAAAAAAAACTCATTCAACAGCCTCCTTTAGTTGGTTAGGCATAAATCAAAAGTAAATAAAAAGACGACGACGTCAATGGATTGAGGAATTTCGATATACACAAAAAACAAATTGCCAACATTGTTATTATTTTAAAATAAAGAGAATACATATAGATTGACATTTGAAGTCATCTAAGTGTTTTTTTTAGAAATCTACATGTAAAAAAAAAAAAAAAAAAACAAACTTGGCCTACGTGGAGTAGACCTAACTCGCTACAGGTGTAATCCTAGACCCCTAAACAAAATACAAGTTGGACCGTAGTGGGTTCTATAGGCCAGGATCAAGTATCTCATTCCTTACTCCCACATGAGTTTTGGACTGACAAATAGTGCTAATAAGCTCAAGCTCTATACTTGGTCCATGACATCTGGTTTTGGAGGTTTCACTATCTATAGAAACACATGAGATACTTTTTAACCAAAAATAAAAAATTTTAAAAACAAAGGAGAACTCCAAATACTTCAAGTGTGTTTTTACCTTGTTTATCTTCGGTCTTAACTTCTTTTGCTTCAAAATTTTTTGATCATTAAAGTAGTCTCATCTCATTCAAGTCATCATTGTCGATCACCGCGGAGCTATTCTATGTGATCAAGTAATCCAAAACCTCTATTTCCAAAGGACAAAATACACATGATATCCAAATGAAGACCAATTCTACGGTGTACCAGTTTAAATATAGTATATCACACATTAGATGAAAAAAAAAAAATAGGGTGTACTATGGGATAAATTGGATCCACCACCGCAATTGTGTCTCTCACGCTCCTCCAAGTGTTTCTTCCAATCGCTCCCACCATCGTAGCAATGACACTTCATGAATTCAACATTGGTGGCAATTTGGAAGCCAAAACAGAGGACACAGAAGGTGATTGAACATACTCATGGTCGAATTCCACCATGGCAGCGACTTTTACAACTGCGGCTTGGATGTCGATGTGGGGTTACATGGGGTCTACGCCCCCTTCTGGCAGCCGCTGCTTCATCCTCAAGCATTACCCTGCCCTTTTCTCTGTCCTCAGCACTCCTCCCACACCACTGGGTTGCAGAGATCAAGCATCCATAGAACCACACAAGGCTACGCATGGCGGCCTTAGACTCATTGCGAACTCCTCACAAGTTGCCGTACCTTGGCAGACTCACATCGCCAATCCTCAGAGCAAGCTCTGTTTGCAAGCTTTAGCCCAAGAACAGTGACGCTACATGTGGATCGGTGGTGGTGCAAGCAAACCGGTGGTGGTGGTGTAGTGGGTGGCACTCCAGTAGATGTGCAAGAGAGGGGAGCATAGAGCATAGACTAGTCGTCCCTCATTGTCATTAAATCCCAATATAGGATATGGATCAACTTATCCCACAATACAACTTTTTTTTTTTTTATTTGGTGTGTGATATACTGTACTTAAACTAATGCACTACAGAATTGGCGCCGAACGAAATGTTAAAAATCATAATTCATAGAGCCTACTCTGCTTTTGGTATTTGCAAATAAAAAATTGTATAGGCTCCTCATAGACTCATGTCTAATCAATTCTTGAACCTATCTAAAATTTATAGTTAATTGTTTACTGAGATTTAGGTAAGTGTTGATTTTTCAAACAAACGCTATTGGTCATCAATCCATAATTTAAATCGTGATTAAATATGAGTAGTTACTAATTAAATCAGTTTAATACATAGTTCATCAACTGTCTATGAGAAATCTGAATTACACTTCTGTATGTATCAATTGACCCATAATTTAAGCCAATTACTCCTGAGAAAACTAACCGACATGCTGATCTCAGGCTTACGTTGACAACTCTCTAAGCCTTCTCGCGGTTCAAAAATTTATATACCACTACTAAAAATGTATTGGCAATACAAAAAAATAAATAAATAAATAAAATATACAAGTCGTATTTGATAATTTTGTTAATTTAAAAATGTTTTTCACTCATTCTTGCAATCTTTACGTTCTATATTTATTATACTCTTTCCGCATCTTTATCATTTTCTAGCGAAGTTTTTTATCAAACATTTTGTAATCTATATTTAACTTGATCATATGCATATTTCAAATATTTTTACCAAACAATAATTTAAAATTTTTCTTGAAGTGTGAAATCTTTTTGTTTTTCTCAATACTTGAAGAATTACGTCCGAATGATACATTCTAATTTAACACTTTACGCAACTAATTCTCTATAAAAGCTACTGCTACGAATTTCGAAATTGCATATCTCACTTGCCACTCAAGTTAAGAAGTTCTCTAATGCGTCGCGCCAATTAGATGAAAATCAGTACGGTGTAAAATACATCAATTTTTACAATCCCCAGAAGATGCAACTAAATTCTTTCCCAACTGTATTATAGCCATTTGGTATGTGCTAATAAATTAAGGAGAAAAGAAACGAAGAAAAGGAAGCACCATTAATGAATAAATAATTGGACGATTATGAAAAACACATAAATACTTACAAAGAAGCAAAAGATAAAGCAAATGGAACATATAATATGATGCAATTGAATTAGTCATACTTAGACAGTATGCTGCATTAATTTTGGTATTGGGCCCTAAATCAAGGGGTGCATAATAATTGACTAATCCATAGCATGATTCATGAGTCCCATAAAGACTCATGCTGAATTTCTTCCCATCCACTCAACTCCAAAACATCATCAACATCATCACAGTACACCAACATGGACTCATCATCAAACCCAAACATGAGTGCCTCAGCCATTTGCATCCACATCTTTGGTGAGTCCAATGGGGACTCATTGATGGCCTGAATCTGGCTCGGGGACAACCCTACCCTAACGGGGAGGACACTGCCCTTATTAGTGGCACCTACCTCATGAGATGATGGTGACACTATTGGCCTCCTGAACCGCAATGCTGCTTGTTGTGCCGCAGCTTGAACATCCTCAGCTCTAGAACTTGCTGGCCTTGGCATAGTTTCAGCCAATTCGGGAAAGTTGAGCCTTGCGGCGCGTCCTCTAACGTGCAACGCAGCTACATCATATGCTGCTGCAGCCATTTCTGGTAGTTCATAGCTCCCTAACCATATTCTGGTTTTCTTCCCGGGTTCACGAATTTCGGACACCCATTTGCCCCATTTTCGCTTGCGAACTCCTCGGTATGATGGCGGGGCCATGACATTGTTACATTCTTGCATGGTGCTAATTGGTGTTTCCATTGAAAGGTTTGGTAGTGGTATTGGTAGTGGTAGAGGAAGAAGGGTTAATTTGCTTTGCTGGGACAAGAGACCGAGGGAGTGATTGGATTCGTATATAAGAACATAACGAAGGTCTCGTGGTTGAGTTGAGAATTAAAAGGAAGAAGGGAGCTTCCTCGTAGTTACGTAAGTGGGAACATGCTGTCAGTGAGAGAGCAATAGCCACGTTTACTTATTGGCTTTTACATTAATTATTGAACTTGTGTGATGTCACAGGAAAAGTTTTCTTATAAAGAATTGGATTTTAATAGCGCCCCCGTTCTTCAATACCACTAGTTTTGTATTCGTATCATCGTATGGAAACTTTGATATTATATTGAAAAAATTAAAGATCACTGTCCTTAGGCATTCTTTATTATTATTATTATTATTATTTTAAAAAAACCCTTCGTTGTCATATGCTTGTAGTCAAAGCTATTGGTGAGTGTAAATGAAGCTAAGAGCTACTTAGCATAAAAGATTATTAAAATTGAGTGAAACTAAACGCAAACATACCAAAATATATCGAAGCTAGTATTAGGTGAAAAATTATAGGCATATAAAATTCGACTTTTATCGACTTAAAAGTGTAGGTGCAAGCATTTATTATGTTAACCTTATGTGAAACTTTATGGATGCTTGCTCTCTCTGCTCACATTGAAAATGGTTTTCAATTTAATACGAGAAATAGTAAGTGTACCATGGTTTTCGCGACATAGTCGCCGAGAACCGTGTGATTGGTATAAAAAGAGTTTAAAAAAATATTAAAAGTATTTTATATTAAATTTTAAGGGTGCATAATGTAGTATGTCGATGGAACACTCCACTTTTTGATGTTCAAATAATAGTGCTCATTTGACATAGATTCAAGCTAATGAAATATATAAAAGTTCTTGTGAATTGATATTGATATAATAGATTTTCAATTATTCTCTAACTTTTATGTTTCCAATACGTTACATATTAAATTAAAGAAATTGAAAATAAACTAAACATAATGCATTGAAATTAGAGTTTAGACTTAAGTTTAATTATAATTGGGGTATAATAGTATTTAAAAATTCTGACTTTAAAAAAGATAAAAAATAAGTTTGCTTAAACCCACGTATTGACCTTAAACAGGATAGGTTGTCATTATGTTGACTTGCTATAAGTTGACCCAATTCACTTAACTTGTAATCCTAAATGGGCTAAGCTAGCTAAGCCTAAATTAGTGGGGTAGAGTTGGCTTGTTTAAGCTTGCAAAATAGCCTTAAATGAGTTGGATTAAGATTATGTTAACTTATTACTATTTATTATAGATTGGGCTGACTCATTTAATTTACAGATCTAAACAAATTGATTTGACCTATTTAAGAGTTCTATGGGTTAATCCTACCCATTATGGGTCAGCTTGTATTGGGCCAAGTCAAAACTGATTAAATTAAGTGTGGATAAATTTACTTTAATTTCAAATTTATTAGTTTGACTCATCCATTTTCTTGGATTATTCATGTCAAGCTTGGCCTTTTTATAAATTTTAATTCTTCACGTATATTTTTCAATCTACATAGATGTTTATTATTAGTCTATATATGTAAGAGTTTTGGAAACCCAAAGTTATGCAAGAGAGATCCATAGAAGAAGCCTATTTTTCATATTGGAAGATAAGGCATTTTAAGAGAACATTAGTGAAATTAATAGGCAGCAAATCATTGTGTAATTTATAAAGTTATTTGTAGAAATTTCTTCGTAATAATGAACCAAAAAAGTTCAAATTATATAATAAGTTTTACTAGTGAAGAATTCCCTTTTCTGTTAAAATTCTAAGCTCCCTTGAACTTTATTGCTCCACAAGTGTAAAGTACACAACTTAGATTACCAGCTAAATCAGCCCTTTTGTCCATGGCTCCACGCCTAGATCATCTCTTGTATCTGAAGCAAAACAAGTCTCCGTAGATTACTGCTGTGCTCTTTGAATAATTTGCCCATGGCTTTGTTTGAATAATATATTTTTTTTGATCAATTTGTTTGAATAATAAATTTGATTCTATTATAAGTGGCGTATATTCTTTAAGTTATATGCATTCATACTTAGCAACTTTTTAGCTCTTTTTCTTGGACAAATTCGTATCTTCACATAAATATACAATTTCAGTTTATACTTGTATATCAAAATCAATTTGAATTTCATACATACATCATATAAGTATCTTAGGTTTTATTTCAAGGTGATGTTTACCTTAGTTGATGGATGCATAGAAGCTGTCCAGGTTGATAACTTGGAGAATGATATTTGAGCTTCTTATATATGATAAGGTAGAGATGACAAACAAGTTAGCCTGCCTTAACCCTTCATATGGGATAGTCTCAATCAATAGTGGGTTAAATTTGACTAATTTACTTCAAGTTGAATCAGTTCTTTACAAGAGTAAAACTTTAATTAACATTAATTTTCTCCGTTTATAATATTCGGATCAAAGATTTTACTCAAGGAGATAAATAACGAAATACTTGATTAGTTAAGAAGCTTTATTAAATCATTTTAACTATTTATACATTTTATAAGTGCAAAGGAAACACAATATATTAATCATACATATAAATTGTAAAATAATTAGATTCGTTAAAATATTTGTAACAAGGACTATTCACTAATTGATAAAAAATTAAATTGAGGATTTTTGTTGTTTTAACCAAGGTATCCTCACAGGCCTGAATCTCCCAGCAATTGATTTCTCCAATGTTTAAATTTCTAACTCTTCTTAATAGTGTTGCTCACTTGTAATGGCACCTAATTAGATTAAGGATTTAAGAGACTTTATAAAATATAAATACTAGTATAGTAAATCATATATATTTAATAATTTATTTTTCTTTTTTATCATATATTAATATTTAACAATTTATTTTCTTTTTTATCATATATTAAAATTTTACAGTTTACTTTCTAAAAAATTAACCCCTGGTGTTAGAGGAATATCCAAGTTAAAATGCTCGTCAATAGCAACGCATGCATTTCTCACATCTGGTTTAATTGGTGCTTGGAATTGAGTATAGAATTAGACTTTAAATTTGAAATTGAACCTCTTAATTCAAATTTTTATATATGAAATAATATGTGAAATTGAAATTATAATTCTATAATAAATCAATTATATCCATACTCCGAATTATATCAAGTCTAAAACTTGAAAATTAAAGTGCTCTCTTCTCAGGAAAGTTTCTCTAATTTTTTTTTTCATTCATATTTATTTGTTAGCAATTATATTTATTACACTTAATTTTTTTATAAAAATTGTTATAATATAAAAAAAACCCTCTACACTATGATTTCTTATTTCATATAAAATAATATCTCCTCCTTTTTAAATTTGATGAATTATAAATAATAAGTTTAGCTTTTAAAATGGTATTAAGAAAATCAACAAGTTACAAAAAGGGCAATTATGTTAGTTTACTATGACTGGCTCGGCCGTCTACGATAAAGTAAAGGGCGGTGCTCCATTTACCTACCACACGACCACATGATGGTTATGGTTGCAGAGACTTGTTATTTTCATGGAGTTCTTCCGGAATATATAAAACTTTTTTCAATATCAAGTTAGTCAACGGCTAATTTAGTAAAAACATAGAGTAATTACTCCAACAATAACATAGCTGTTAAAACTCGTGTTCAGAGTTAGACTTCCAAGTTTTACGCTTCCATCCAATTCTTTGTCTCTAACTAACATGAAAACACTGAACAGAAGAAAATATGGCTGACAGTGACAATTTATTGAAAACAAGAAAACATAAGCCAAAAATTATGGATACAAAATTCTTGAATTAAGGAGGCTACTGATCATGTTTAAGTTATAAATTATGATAATTCTAGGGGCTTGAATAAGATAAAAATGATAATGGGATTAAAAATTGATTATGAAGGAGGAAAAAATATTTTGACCAATACATTTAGCAAACCATTATGTACACACACGGAAACGAAAGTTTAGTCCACGAAATTCGTTATTTTTCTTTATTACATTAATTTTTTGGTACATCTATTTTTCTTCATTATTGCTGCATCTTTTTTCACATCCAGAACATTTCATTTTTTTATTAATTACAATTTTACATTCAATATAAACTGTTTTCCTTTTTCTTGCTTTCAGACTCACCAAATATATATATATATATATATATATATTGTGTTGATTTCAGATTTCTTGATACATGTTTTCTATTCTAATTGTTAAAATAACTTTTCATTCATTAAGAGCCAGTTTAGTTAAACTTTTAAGATAATTATTTTAAAAAAATAAAGTTAAAATAATTACTTTTGAAAGAAGTGATTTATGTTTAGTTTAGATATTTTAAAAGTAAGTTTAAAAAATTATTTTTATTTGGATAGATAAAGTAAAATTATTTTTTAGAGGTATAATTATAAAAAAAAAAAACATAATATAATTTTAAGACAAACTACAGTGAGTGATTCCAAAGTAAATATTGGGTATGTTGGTAAAACCGTGTTTTACTTAGAATTGAAAATGAGAAATAAGAAAGGTTTCATTTTCACTAAAAGTCATTTTGTCGGCCTAAAAATTAAAGTTTACATGCCGTGAAGTTAAATCAAAGACACATACTTACTCTACAATCTCATTTCCCTATCAATAAAAATACTTGTGGGGAGTTCAAACTCTAAACCACACAAGCTCTAATAATACTGGGTTTTTTTCTTATTGAGAGAAGTATAAGATTTATTCTGAGCATCAGAGTATGGTCTTGAAAACTGAAAGTCTCCCCCAATTAACTTTGAACTGAAAAAAATAATTTTTAATTTAAAAAAAAAATTCAGAACTAGGAGACATTTTGAGAGTGGTCAAGGGTGTGCTGACGGTGAGTACGCGTTAAGTACGGTTTGGCCTCCGGGACGGTGGCGCTGTTATTTTTCCAAAGTTTGCTTTGTCGTTGGTTGGAAACTTCAAAAGGCATGGCATGCATGGCTCAATCCAGCTGTGTTACAAAAACTGGCCATGGATATTTGACAGGTGTTTAATGTAATTGTACCACGTGCAATTAGAATGCAAACAAAATTGTTAGTATATTGAGACTTTGGTTCCCAAACTCAAATGACAAGAAGTTACATTTACTTTGAAGTCCATATGTTATATCTGTATATTATCCGTTCTATTCTGCGTTGGTCATTGTTTATTTGTTTAATAGGAATAAACACTAATTCAGTAGTTATCTAGTTTATATTTATTAATGAGAGTTTTCCATCATGCTTCCAGCTTAATGGACCACGTGATAATAGATATACTGTTCACAAATTACTATCTTAATTCATCTTATACAGCTAGCAGTAGTCTCTAATCTGTATTGTACAATTTTCTTTAATTAAGTTTTAGTCCCCCCCCCCCCCCAAAAAAAAAACAAAAAAAGGTGAACAGTAATGTTTCAGCTACAAAAGTTTTAGGACGTATGCATGCGTCCACTTAGTTAAATATAAAGAGCCCTAAGGTGTTTTAAAGCTTCAATATGGGCACAAACTATACTAACTTGCACATTGTTGGGAGCCAATTAAACTTACATGATCTAAACTATTCGTTTGGTTCTGTAAATAATAATAATAATAATAATATGACTTGTATCAATTTTTTTTTAATTTAATTTAGATGCACTATACTATCAGCCAATAGAAATAGTAGAAAGTATTAACTCATATAAATAATCACCCACTATAATGAGAGAGTAACCATAATTTCTCACTTTCTCCTATTTCTATTGATTGATAATATAAAATTATTTCATATTATCAATATATATCAATTAAATTTTTTTTAAATATTTATTTCATCAAATTCTTAGATCAAATAAGGTATGTAGATATATTTCTTGAAATTAATAACTTAAAAACTAAAAATGTACACTTATCTAAAAAAAAGTCCACATATTATCATTTAATTTGAGAAATAAATTGAATAAATATAAAAAATTTGATCTAAATTTTTTTCATTAAAAAAAATTTTGCTATCTTCTTTCCCAAAATTTTAAGTTAAAGAGATAAGTTTATGAATACATAAATATTTTTTTACATTATTTTTAAACACTTTATTGAACATTATGCGAGTGAAGTGAGAAACCAATAAAATTAAAAAATTATCAGTATGTTTTAACATACAAGTTCTATAGTATTTCATATTAATATCCAATTGAAATCAATATATATAAATAACATATCTCAAAACAAGAGTTCTATACAGGGTTTGTTTCGATGCGTTTCTTAATTATCTTATTTTAAAAGATCTTATAAAAAAGTAAAAATTATTTTATGTTTGAATATAAAATTTAGTTATATTTAGATATAATATTAAAAAGTTTAATTTTATTTTAAATATTTTTTATGTTATAAAAAAGACTTTTTTTTTTCTAAAAGATCATAAAAATATAGCTTCTGAAAAAAAGGATCTTTTTACACTTTTTTTTAGTGATTTTATTTTTTTAAAAAAAACCAAACATATAAAAACATAAAAAGTATTTTTCTAAAAAAATATATATATTTTAATTAGAATAATTGCCCCAAACATACTCATATTAGGTTAGTGTTAGAAATATGCCCATAAAATTTTGTATTTAAAAATTAATTTTAGTATGTATCAAAGTTTATTTATCATGATTTTTAATGAAAAATAAATATTGAAGAAAATAAAATAATATAATTTGCTTACTAATCTAAACATTAATGTGTATTACATCGCTACACTAAAATTTTTGGATATAGGTTTTTCATATCCAAAAACATGCTAGTAACCTCTTAAAAATTCGATCAACTACGTGATGTATACGGTTACTCCAATAAAGCTGCATGATCTTAGAAAACCCTAACGAACATTGCGGGTTGGTTTATGCTAGTACTCGCATAAAAACACCGGTACTGATCTTTCTTCTTTTGATACTTGGATCAGAAATTTATTAAGTTTTAAATTATTTCTTTTCACAATCCAAGGAGAAAATTAAAGAAGTTCATGACTGGACTTTTTATTCAAGGTCCAGCATAAACTCTTCCGAACATTGCAAAAACTTCAGCAATAATTCAGACATAATTATAATTTTGTACCCTCCTTGTATTAGCTTCCCTTTCAACGCTTCACGCAGTACTTCCTGTCTGTTATATTATTATATGTAGTTCATCAATGTACATTAAAGTGGAAATTTGCTACAGTTTCACACAGTCTACATAATCGTATGACTTGACATCATTTACTTAATGTAACAGTTTCATTTGCTATAAAATCCAAAATTATTAAGCTATCGTATCTAATACTCGTCAATCAAATGAAATTATTTAAGTTGGATCTCCTAGATTGGTTGGTATTTTTCTTAGGTCGCGGAGCTTAAAACATGCAAAAGATTTGCACCTAACGGGCTTGACATATTATTTAAGGAAAATTTAAATCCGAAATCTAAATATGTCCGGAAGGAGGAAATAAAGGAATAATTTATTTTTTGGAGGGGCATGTAAAGGAATAAATTAATTTTTATTTTTAAATTGATTGGAATTATTAAATATTTATAAAAGTAAACAATATAACAGGATAAACTAAATCATAAAAATAATGAAAATATCGAAGAGTATCATATTTGAATTCTTAAATTAATAATACAAACTCTATGACCTTGTAAACTTATAAGAACCCTTTTTTGGATAATTTGCAAATTGCTCGACCACTCAAAAGAGGGGAGCCACAAGACAAGCACAAGAATAGGGCAACAATAAAATAGTATCAGGATACAAAACAAACCAGCACCACGTGAACAAAAACAACAGCCAACTCCAACCTCACCCACCACCAAAACCCCAAGAACGAGCACAAACAATCCAGAGCCAACCGCAAAAACCTCTAGCAAAAAAAAAATAACCATAAGAAGAGAAGGAACCACCAAAAGCAAAGGTGATAAATAGAGCAATGAAGATCAATAAACCTTTCCCAAGTGACACCCAACAAGATGAAACCACCGAAAGGCAAATGACAGAACCAGCAAAACCAAACTAATACCAGCTTCGAAGATAGAGAATTAACATACCAACCACTCCATCACAGCAACCAGAACAACACCACCAAGGATGAGCCATACAACATAGTAACCCTAATTACACACCCCTTAATCCTTAGTATGGCCCTTGTTCTTCCTAGGACAACATCTTTTTCTTAAAAGAACAAAATCTTGACATTCTTGAACTTTAGCTAAAGCGGCAATTATAACCTTTTCATTTTCAACCTGAATCCCCAAAGCCTTTCCCATATCCCAAGAGATCTAAGCTTCGACAAGATCCTCTTCAACCAACAACACAACTTCATTAAACTCTTTCTGCCAAGTTGCTTTTAACTCTAATAGAGGGGTTTGGGGGACCTTCTCTTCCCAAAAGGAGCAATGTGATTCTCCAAAACTTTGATTAAAATCATTCCCCATCTCCACAACTTTCTCTTGCACAAAATTTCCCAACGACACCCCTTGTTCTTATGCCTTGTCCGAAGGCCCACTTGCATAAAAAAAACCTTCGAACCCAGGCAAAACTTATGGGCCACTACAGGTTGGCTATTCAAAGCCCATTTCATTAGATCCCGAATGGACAAGAAAATGGTGTTGAACTTGCAAGTTTGGTCCAAGACAAAATTTGGCTTCCTTAATACTCTTCCCCATGGGACCCACCACCGAGCAACACTGTGCAGAAGCTTTCATTGCTAGAGAGAGATCACCAATGAGGGATCCAACACCACATTGGTCCTTGTGCATCATCAAAAGGACAAATTCTTCTTTCCAAAATGCCCCTTGCTGTTCGTCCTTCTCTTTCAACTGCTGATCTTCATCTTCCTTCCTGCAACCGTTTGAAGCAACTGAGGCCTTTTCATCCCTCTAGATCTCATATATCACTTCCTCATTGACGCCATCAAGATTCTGTTTCACCTCCTCCATAATGGTTGGGCTAAAAATCTCTTCAGCCAATCTCCAGACAATCCCCCTTCAAGTTTATCTTACCTTGCTACCTTTTGTTCTTAACCATATTAGGACCTGCCATTTTTCTCAGATTTTCTGATGCTCGATCATCTACATTTAGGTGGTGAGGCAGTCCTTTCACAATCTCTTTAAAACTCCTTCCATTAACCATAGTTGATAAGGATTTATCTTCTCTTCCCACCGCTTTTGGAAACTTTTCTTCCCCTTTCAGAAACAGATTATTCCAAAGCAAGCCTTTCTGGTCATATTTAGCAAAAGAAACTTTGAGGCTTTTATCTCTCATCATAATACCATTCAGGTTCCTAATAGCATTTCTAGCATCCTCCAACTTCTTGACATGAATAAAACCAAACCGACAGTCATTTTTTCTTCATCTCTTATGTGGCACATATACATCGATGACTTCCCCTTCCCTTCTGAAAATTTGCAGTAGCCAATCCGAGGTCATCTCCATTGGTAGTGCATCGATGAATAGAGAAAAAGCATCCCTCCATTCCTTCATCCCTCTATTCTCATTTACTGCATCCTTCATCCCTCCATAGGCTTAATTGATACCTTACTTACAAATAAGCTCAACTTATAAGAACCCTTACAAAAATTAAAAATAATATGCCAAATCAACTCATCACTAACACTAGAAGAGTTTATCTTCATAGTAGAGTCACTTAGCTTGAGTATGATTAGTTAGAGTATAATAAACTTTATATGTTGATGATTAGAAAAAAATAAAAAAAATGGTTTTATTTAGACTTGTATTGAGAAAATGGTCACGGAATAGTAAGTTTATTGAGTAAGTCATTATAACTAAGCTAATAGTAAAAATTTGGATGATTCGTTTAAGGTCATAAATTTAGTTGTTGTTGTTGTTAATAAGAGAAAAAGGATTTCATTAGCGTGTATTCTTAGAGTATATATGTTAATGGTTACATTCTCTATTTCTTAATGAGTATCTTTTTTTTTTTTATTAGAGAGAATATGCCATTTTAAAATTTTAACAAAAATCATTATTTCATAATACCTTTATCCTTATTTTTATTGTTTAATCAATTATTTAATTTCTGAATTTTTTCAGTGTTTATTAATATAATTTTGATCTCTCTCATAATATTTTTTTGTTAATCTATCATATTATTTTATTTTTTAATAATTCAAAAGTAATTCTATTTCTTAGTGTTATTTAAAAAAAAAACTAAGATTATTAAATTATTTTTATTTCAGTGTCATTTCTGAAAAATTAATGAAGAGTGTAAAAGTTACAAACTATTTAAATGAAAAATTAAAATATTTAATGCCTTAAAAATTTAAAATGAATTTAATATTTTTTCTTTAAATAATTACCGATGAGAAAAATATGATTTTGACTTTTTAACCTGTAAGAAAACAAAGTTAACCCCCCCCAATCAAAAAAAGGAAAACAGAGATAAGGAAAAGAGTAAATTATAAGAAAAAGATTAATTTTATTTTTTTTTAATTTTTTTCATTCCATTCCATTTTATTTTAGTTTCTGTTTATTCAAACAATAACACATCTTAAAGTTTGTTTCCTCCTTAATTTGGGTGCTGAATTTACGCATATCTAGTTCTTGGTTCAAATTAACATGATCAAGTGAGAAAAGACCAAGATGAAGATTGACTTTTCATGCACAAAATGCCGATATTTACCTGAGACATTGCTTTCTTTTTCCGTCAAGTACTAATGAGACCGCAGTCAAAGACTAGTTTTGATCCAGGCACCGCCATTTCCAGCATTGGGCCCCACAAGATCCTGTGTATGACTAAGCTGGGCCACTCGAGTGCTTCATTGACCAATCAATTTGAGTCAAAAGCAAAATAATGTCGTTTACGAGCAAAAATCTATATAAACAAGTAATTAATCTTGATTTGATTACTTAGTCAATGTTGAAGACGTTTGTTATTAGCTATGTGTGTTGCAGCTGTTTCCCTCGGTGTATTGACGTTATGCTCTTCTTTTATTAGTGTGGATATATATAAACGGATAATCCTTTCTTTAACTTGACTCATTTTTCCAATGAGCGAAAATTTTCAGTTTAAGTCCTCTTTAAATTGAGTGCACGTTTGAATTGGTCTATTTACTCGTTCAATGTATATGATACATTGATTTTTAAATATATCATTTTGATACATGTATATTAAAATAGAGAGTACTTATTTTTAAAGAAAAGTTGTTAACAGTGTCTTAATGTATTGATTTTGTATTTAGATATATTAATTTTAAATATATCACTTTAATCAAATTGATAAATATATTGAAATAGAAGGAGTAATTTTTTAAAAAAAGTTGTTAACAGTGTCTTAATACATTGATTGGAGAATTAAAATGACTTAAAGTGGGTTGATAAATATTTATTAAGTGTTTAAATAAAAAAATTTACTTTTTGGTAAAAATAAAAATACTCATTGTTTATTCTTTTCATGATAAATGTTTAACATTTAAAAATCTATTAAATGTAGTTAACAAGTAACAAATTCTTAATAACTTACTCTAAATAACGGTACTAATGAAAAAAATAATGGATACCGGAATAGTTTTTTAAAATGAAACCTATTAAATGAAATATAAAAATATTTAATATCTTATAAGTTCAAAAAAAAAAGTTTATCTATTTTTTCTTTGGATTTAATTTAGATACATTGTTACTATAAAATTTTTTTATACAGTTATCTAATTATATATTGTTATATTACTAAAAGTGTGATATAATTGATTGCCAATCTAACATATCTCAAACTCTTACCATTTTTTTTTCTTTTGCTAATTGTGATGATTTAGTTGATTTTTAAAAATAATATCCATTGTTTAAATTATTCTCTTTTTGTTTTTACATGCTTCTCTTTCATTTTTTGACTCATACTTTGCACGTAGTCCTTGAATTGGATATTGGAGATTCCAAAAACAATGGATATGGAGTATCTATTATCCAGAGTGGGGCTCTGTTTTACGTCCTTTGGTTCTTAAGATATTTTAACGAAAGGTAAGGAATATTTATTAACAGAATCTTTAGTTAAAGTTAATTTATAGTTTGATACTATTGTTAATTAATTAATCGTAAAGCAGACATTGTCGGTGTAACAAAGTTTCTTCTGCATTCAATGAACATTTGAACAAGCTTAAGCATAATGACCGATTATTTGACTGGCTCGTTATTTAATTAATCTTTCTTTCACAGTTTAGAACTAAGAGGAGCTTATGTGTCAGGTTTCAAAAACATTACTACAGTAAACTAAACTTATGATTGAATTTACTTAACTTCTTTTGAAGAAATATAGAAACATTCATGAATAATTTAATCTTAAATGCAAAATTAATAATCACTAACTAGATAGAGGAAAATAAAATAGTACTGCAACAGGACTGAGTTACAAATTTACGCATTTTTAAAATAGTGATAACCAACATTTTAAAATATTTTAAGTACTGCAACAAACGTCTTTAAATATTTTAAGTAAAATTAAAAAAAAAATCTTTATAAAGGTGGCCTGAACAGCACCGAGGCTACTAACTTATGGACTATCTAACATTTTTTTTTTTAAAAATAAACTACAAACTCATGCCGTCGGTAATCTAATTAAGTAATTAAGACAACCATTAATATGTCATAAATGGTTGTTATTGACGACATAAATCATTCATAAACTTGTAAACTTAAAAAATTTAATCCTTTAAACTAATGGGTCCTCGAAGGTTAAAACATGTCCATAGCAACTCAATCCTTTAGTTGACTAAATAGAGAACTAGGGGAGAGCATGTGAATCAATGGGTCAAAAAAAATTCCAAGGTAAACGCGGAAATCGTATGAGTATGTATGTACGCTTGGTATTGAAAAACGAAGGCTCTGGGTGTTTTATTTATGTGTGCTAGGTAGAAAAGTTTAATGGCGATTCTGCTGAAAACGAAGTGTCTATTAATTTATTGAATGGGATTGTTGAAGCTTAGCATGATCCAGCTGTTCTCAAACTCTTGTAGCCATCATCATATTCATATTGATTTGGTTATTACGCATGGGCACCAATCATATGGAAAATTAGTATCTAAATTCATTAGCTACATCAGTTGATGAGTACCTCTTAAAGATACAGACACTGACTTTAATGATGGCACACTGGAATGCTCTCTTTATTATTATCCACTCAATTTCCTTAAACCTCTGGAAACATATGGTTTCACGTTTAGCAGTGACCACTATCAACCCTCCACTAATCAAAGGTTTTCTTTTTTTTTTTTTCGCGATTTTATTCTCCTTTTCACTTTGGTTTGGTAGGAAAATACTATTATAGATATAAACTTATTAACTAATTGGGTTAACTCATCTGGTCAACTTTTTGATTATATATCGCTATGATATAAGTTTGATTTCTAGATTCTTGTATTAATGAATCATCTATAATTAAGTATTTTTGTAAAAAAATTAATTTTGATATACTATTATTATAAAAAAAATTTATACTATCATTTAATCTCATATTTTTATTTATAAGATATTTAATGTAATGAATGATGGAATCAAATATTTTTATTGATGTGCTAATACATAATTTGATGTTTTTATAAATAATTTTTTATATTGACAATATATCTAAATTAAATTCCTTTTGTAAGCGCATATCCTAATCCCACGCTAAGGCAAGCCAAATTCGCATTCACCACTTTAAATGCGATATAATTTGCATTTAGGAACAACAATATTTCTAGTTATACTTATATATGGAGATTAATTTTAATATATTACAAGTGTAAAATATTTTAAATTGCCAACCAATAATATATATATATATATATATATATATATATATATATATATATATATATATATATATATATATATATATATATATATATATATATATATAAAACTATTGAGATATTTGTTAAAAGAATTAAATTTTTCTAGTGATATAAAAATGCATAATTAGATGTCTCATATATATATATATATATATAGTAAATTAAAATTAAATTATTATACCTATACATCTATTTATTCATTTTTTTATAGTACATCGTTGCTCTTTACTTTAGTCTAAAAATTGTATTGTGTTTTACCAATTTGACTATGTATGGTATTCTACAAAATCCTAATTTACTCTCTTTTTTAGATGAAAGGCCTCTCTATTGTTCTTCTTTCCCCACTCACATAATATAAATAAAAATGGTATTTAGAAAAATGAAGTGGAGGAACAAATAGTGGTCACCATTATAGATGCATAGCATACTTTTTTTTCAACAGTGTTGTATGTCCAACATATTTGGGTATATCGTATCTAGCAAAACTTTCGAGATTCTATACGTTTCATCTTTGTTCAATATTTATAATTCTAACGAGAGAAAAAAGGAAAATAAAAGAAAATCAATTAATTATTATTTTAAATCACATGCAATGGGGGAATTAATTAAATAATTTGAGGCTTCCAAAATATCCAAAAAAGAATGAATAGAAGAATATGAGATAGTAATGCACAAATAGCAAAGTATTGAGTTAAAAAATAGCTTAAACAATTTACTAATTAATATTCTGTTTCGAGAGTTCAAAGTGAAATGTCAAGCCGTTGTTAACAGATTGTTGACGCATAATCTAATGTGACCAAATATAATATTAATGAGAAAGATTAATTTTGATCACTGATACTGTCATCTAATCAAATCTCATTATATGCAAGATTTTTAAAATAATAAATGTGATAGTTAAATATATTTACTGAAGTAGCGATATATAATTAGATAAAAGTGTAAAAAAATTTATACTATCAATGCATTAAAATTAAATCCTTTATAAAAATATATTTGAGTGAATATACTTTCTGCGAACTCCTAAATGTATCAAATGTGGTAATTTGTTGTAGCCCACTAGATCTAGTGCGTTTGTTCATTTTTAGTTCACTTTTTAGCATGAGATTCATAACCTTAAAGGTTGACATTCTCATAAAACCAATATGATAATACAGAACAATGGAAGCTCATTAGTTGTCCTCGTCATTTGAAGCAAACACAAATTGACATGGGATACATTTATTGTTGGGATATGTTATTGTTAGATAACTTTTATTGTATAAGTGATTTTTTTTTTATTGCCTATATAAGAGATTATTACTTATTACGTTTATTTTTTGTAAAAAACGAATTGGATATGAGATATATAAAATCTAATTCGATTTCGAAAATATAAGATTGGGTGTGGTATCAACATTGTAGACTTTAATATCTAAAATTAATTCCATACTGAGAGGGCATAAATTCATTCAATTTAATTTGGAGGTAGGTAGCCACGGTATTTCTTGATTCGTACACATATATGTGTCTAAAAGGGTACATGCTCCGCTGAGCTCCACTATATAGATGTGGATAAGCGAGAGGAAAAAATATCAACGTCCTTATTGTGAGAACATTGCTTCAGATTAACGCATCAGAATTTGCCTCTTATTTAGAGATTGAGTTAATTTTTAATGGATAACAATAATGGGATTATATGATTAATTTGATTATATTGTTTTGAACATTGTAGTCGTTTAAAGTTATTACTTGTTTATAGTTACTGAAGTTAAACAAGCCGGTGAAAGCTTTGCTAAAATTTAATTGTTATAATGTTCTCTTGTAACATCCAAATCTTAAACTCTAAAATTATGGCAGTTGAGATGCTAGCATAGCGATGGATACTTCCACCTCCAAAATATTGCATCTGGGTTCAAGCTAAGTAGAGTCTAATATGTGGTATGGAACTATCCCCCTCGCCCCTCCACCACCGACGCCCCCTCCCCCCCAAAAATAAACTCTAAAACTGTTGAACTCTTATGTCATTTATCTGAAAGATCATATATATCATAATATATTATTGATTAACAATATAAAATACTTTATACCAAAGTTAATCACTTAATAACTCCAAGAGGTATATCATTCCACATGGAATAAAAATTAAAAACAATCAATTAAAATTATATAAGAAAAATATTTAAAGATATTCATATTTTAAAAACAAAGCAGAAAATAATTAGGGTCTGTAGTTTTTGGAAAATTTCTAATATTAATAGAAAGGAATTGATCAATTTACAAGGGAAAAAAACAACACAAAAATACATCGAACAGAGTGTAGATTGTATTATAAACTAACTTCTTCTGCGGCTTAGGCATGTAGCATAAAGATAAATATTATGTTGCTTATGTCCAATCTGATAATTTCCACAAGCTAAACCTAATTTAAAGTGGTGAAATTATAACATTTTATGAATATTTATTTTTCTATAAACACCAATATTATTTTAAATAATTTTATTAAAAAAATAATAAGATTAATAGTAAACTAGACTGTGGTCTATAACGCTAAACTTAATTATCTCAAAAAATTAATCACCAGCGATATCAGAAAAAGGAAAAGAAAAAAAACTAACAAATTAACTAATTTGGCACAGTATTTAGCATTCACTCTACAGGGAAAAGCGATTATTAACAAATTTTGAAAATATCGTTCTGGAGACACGGTTTAGGTGATTACGTGGGAGTCTGGTACCTTATTCACTCTACATGAATGATGAACATTTTTCTGGTAACGAAATGATGGTTTTTCTATTGCACTTTAATTCTACCCTAGTCCCCACCCACAAGAAAAGGGAAAGAGGAGCATTTAAGGAAAACAATTGCTTCATTTGCAACCAGTAGTACGGATGATAGATGGATGTTACAGTGGTCACTTAACGATGTTAGTGGGCATTTAGGACTTTTCAATTTTTCTCGTGGGGGTCCTGCACCCTTTAGGACTTTGAATAAGTCAACACCACTGCGGAAACCAGGCTTTTGGAGAAACTAAAAAAAGGCAGTGTCCCCATGTATAATCCTTGCGTGCTTGCTAGCGGAGAATATTTTCATATTTTTGAAAATATTTTTATATTTTTGAGATTTTGGGAATGTGAAAATATTATATTTTTAGATTGATTTTGGATTAATATTTTCACTAAAATATTTTTATGTCATGGAAATATTTTTTTAATAAAAAAACCAAATTATTTCTATTCTCATCTATTGCTGGTCATCTATTACTATTAGACCATCGTCGACCGCCACCATCCATGAAAGCACATTAGATAAATATATAGAAAAGTTGTAATTGAGATGTTAGTTTAGTGATAGATTTGTCTGCATCTTACTAATTGCACTCAAATTCGATATTAGACAAAGTCTAGTTTGTGGTATATAAACTCTTCCCCCTCTCACGTACATTGATCAATATATAAATATATATATCTATATATATATATATATATATATATATGGAAAAGCTTTTTTTTTGAAAAAATTGCAAAATAGTAGCATTAATGAAAAAAACAAAAATATAAAACCTTTTTCGACCACCAAGTGAATTTCAAAAGCCCTATCATGTCAGATTATTGACCCTTTTTCCCCCCGTAAAGCTTATATATACATAATATTAACTCATTAAATAATTAATTTAGAATTTATTTTGACATAAAATATCAACTAACAACAATGCATAGCCTCCAGTTAATTTTTAAATACCATAATAGAAAAAAAAATGTTATACTTTCTGAAGGGGCGACAGATTGTATTTCAAAAGAAAAAGAGCTTTCTTTTATTATTTAACACAACGACTATCACACAGCAACAAAATAAATCAAAGCCAAGCTATTACTAGCTGAAAATATTAATAACAAATGAATTGATCTGTATTGTCGGACGATCCTTAATCTTGAATGAATTCACATCTATTATGCATGAGTTCGATTCTCTTTGATTAAAAAGTTATATTAATATATTACCATGTATGGTTGATCTTATATTATAACTTTTCTTTTTTCAGACTCGACTCTCCATCTCTATCGAGAGATACATATTGGATTTTGTTTGTGATCTCTTAAGATCTATTAAGAAACAAAAAACAAAAGTATTAAATGAAAAATATTTTTAAAAAAGTTTTAATATGTTTTATTTTTTAGTTGTTTTTTATTATTTGACATGTATATTAAAGGTACTTGTTAGCATAATTCATATTTCTAAATAATCTGCAAAGAGAACTAATTCAAGTTAAAACTATGCTATATTACTCGCAATAATTAAATTAGTTTGAGAGTGATAGTATTTTCATGCCACTTTATTATCACTTTAGTATATTCTTCTATTAGCCATAAGTAACTTACTTTTTCCTTACGAATATATTATATTGAATATATCAATACTTTAAAAATATTTTTCTAATATAAATCCGAAATAATAAAATTATCAGAAAAATAAAAAATTACTAACCAAAAAAATAAAAGTTAGTATGGTAGGGGTGGTGCAAGAATATCATTACTATTGGTAACTTAACATATATAATCAAATTTCTCTTATTTCTTGTCATAAATCATAGAAGCATGTTAATTCTTTTTAATGATCTCATAATCTTGCAGTGCTACGTCATGTTAAAGTTTCTACCAGCTAAAAAATGGTTTAGTATCAGCAAGATCTGCAAGAAGATGGTAGACCCAGGACATATGGGCCATTGCTGGAAGAAAGAAAGCAGATGATCTCACAGTGTGTGCACAACTATTCTATAATATATATATATATATATATATATATATATATATATATATATATATATATCCATATGCTGATCTAAGATTTCCAACCTCAGGGGGTTCTATGAATTTGGATTAGTGGTCTTCCAAAACCCATGCCACCTAAGTTCTCAAAGCGCGTTCTAAACAGGAAACTCTTTTGTCACTTAATCCAATTCTTTATTTCCTCTCCATCAATTTTGCGCCAATCCAATCCCCAAATTTTGAGTTCAAAAAGTTGACACATGCACACATGTCATGCCCTCATTAATTGCTCCCCTCCCAATTTCACTTCCGAAACTCTCCAAAAACAATTAAAATTAAAACGCATTAATTAATTCCCTAATCAAAACAGCACAAGTAGAGACTCATCATTAACAAGTACCAGCATCATGCAAAGATTTTATTTGAAACAGGCAGATATATTAAATTATTAATTATTAATTAATCAAAGTAAGTATCTCCCACTCGTGCAGTTACGAGGAAGCTCACTTGAGATGTCCGTAATCCTTCCACGTTTCAAATTCAAAGGCACGCATATCCACGCCTATAAATACCTATATCTGGCACACACTAACTTTCACACTAGTACGAACATTGACGCATAATTATATAGTATTACCTAATATCTCAATTAAACCAAGCTTTACCACATTTAGTGCATGGACATGCCTTCTTCAAGTTCAACCCATCACCAAACTGGTGCTGCTACTTCTCCATACAGAGGTGTCCGCAAGAGGAAATGGGGCAAATGGGTGTCCGAAATCCGTGAGCCAGGGACCAAAACCCGAATATGGCTTGGAAGCTTCGAGACACCGGAGATGGCAGCAGCAGCATACGACGTCGCAGCGTTGCATTTCAGAGGGCGTGATGCTAGGCTCAACTTCCCTGAACTTGCGAGCACTCTTCCTCGCCCTGTTAGCAACAATGCTGATCACATACGCATGGCGGCGCACGAGGCTGCGTTGAGGCTCAGGACCAACGCCGTGGCGGTGGAACCCGGTGGTGGATCCTCCGGTTCCACCGCGACGGCGCCGGTCACCGTGAGGCTCTCCCCAACGCAGATTCAGGCCATCAATGACTCCCCTCTGGACTCCCCCAAGAGTTGGATGCAAATGCCGGACACGTTCATGATGGATGATTCCATGATGTTTGCAAATGGGTATGATCAATTTGATGAGGACAATGATCAGTGGAATGATTCTCTATGGGATCCTTAGATGGATTATATGGGTAAGGGTGAGGGTAGCGTATACTATACCAATAGTGTCTACATTATATTATATAGTATACGAGTATTTTGAGATATAAATGTATCACTGGTAACTATATATTCAATTAAATATTATAGGTGACATATTGATATGTGAGTAGACGTACGGGCGGAGGGTGACAGCAAC
Source organism: Pterocarpus macrocarpus (assembly GCA_031439585.1). Lineage (NCBI taxonomy): Eukaryota > Viridiplantae > Streptophyta > Magnoliopsida > Fabales > Fabaceae > Pterocarpus > Pterocarpus macrocarpus. The sequence goes on along the minus strand of CM062520.1, from coordinate 75,215,473 downwards.
TCCATTTGACTTGTGCGGTAGTTTCCACAAATAAGGGGTAGTATAGGATCGAATCATTGTTTCCTTTTATTTTCTGTCTTTCCCTTCTCTCAGGTATGAACGAAATATAGGAAACGGTGAGCTTTGGCTATTGTTATTGGATTTTTACTGCATAGGCAGTGGTATACAGCTTGATTGATTTGGATATGCACCCTGTGGAGATGAATGTCATGGCAGATTAACTGAGATGGACAACATACTGTTTCATGGAATAGTACTTCAAATTCCATTTGTTTGAGGGAGTGACATTTGTATTGCTACACATGGCAGTATTTTGGAGGGTCCCATTAATGTAACTATCAAAGTGGTTGGTGCTTGGGCAGATTCATTAAGAATTTAAATGTTTAATGTTTTGTTATTTTGCAGTGGTGGAGATTTATTTGTGTACCGAATGGGCCACAAACTCGTTTACTGGCTGTGTTTTATAGGCTGTGGAAGAGCGTGGTGTGATTTGTTTTATTATATTTTATTGTTAAATAAATTGAGCTAAGGTATTGGAATTCCATTTGTCAAGCAGATGAAGCTCTAGTCAGATTTTTTTGTCTGGGATGATTTCTTGTATGATTAATTGATCTTCATTACTTTTTATACCATACTATATTTGGCAGCCAACAAACCCTTCACCTCCTCCCCCCCCCCCCTCTCCCCCCCCAAAAAAAAACAAAAAACCCAAAACAACCCCCAAAAACAATAAACCGCAACAACACAAAAGCAACGGATGGTAGTATCAATTTATTGATGGGATTTTACGATTTTTTTTGGTTAATTCAGAATATTTTTAGTCAGTTTGGGCTTTTCCTTTCCCGAGATTTTGGGCTTATCAATCTCGTTTGCAAATGGTCTTATGAGTTTTGTTCGGCATGCACAGGGCCAGGCCCCAAGGTCTTATGAGTGTTCTTCCCTAAAAAAACTCATAATTTATACTGGAACCTTCTCTGACAAAAAATAAAGTATAAATTTCAAATTAGCGATGTGTATTAATTTGTCATCATCAAGTAAGGATCAAATAAAAAAAAATGCTTCTTAGACAATTCCAGAGAATGCATCGCCTCATAAACGAAATGGATGGTGGAATCAACGTATAAACAGACATAAATGAAATAAAGCTAATTATAATTAAGTAATAAAAATTATACAAGTTATTTATACACGTGAATAGACAGGAAAAGGTACTAGGTATTAGGTTGGTTAATACCACGACGATGGAATCTAAAACGGGGAGAAGTGAAGATAAGGTCTGAAGTGTGGGGAGACTCCAAGGTTGTGAATGGGTGGACCATAAAATGTTGATCCTCAGTTCCACTGCTTCACCTTTGGCTGCTTGGTCACTGTGTCCTCCACCTTCACCACTCAAAGTCACCACAACCCTTCCTCTTTACTCAGTTAATGCCTCTTTTACCCGTGTTGATCTTTTACCCCTGTCACCAAGAACAACAACAAGAAGAGGAAAATGGACATTTGTGAATACGGCTGGTGAGAATCAATCAGCTACCGTTGCATCACCGGTTTCCACAAACGTGATTGATGATAGCGTTGCAGGCTCAGCTGCAGAGGTTGTGAGGAATTTTTATGGAGGAATCAATGCCCATGACGTGGATTCTGTGGAAGACCTTATTGCCGAGAATTGTGTGTATGAAGACCTTGTCTTTCCCCGCCCCTTTGTGGGTCGTAAGGTAATTTACATTTTGGGAACCAACTTGTTGGTCTATAGCTATAATATTATTTACCATCCAGAGTTAATCAATTGTTTCAATAATTTCATACAATTACTTTGTTATGCTAAGCCGTGCCATGTGGTGAGCATAGTACAATTTGAAGGAATTAGTTTTAGGCTTTAACCTTAATTTACTTGTGCAGGAAATTATAGAGTTCTTCAGAAAGTTCACGAATTCTACCAGCACAGATCTGCAGTTTGTAATTGATGATTTGTCCACCCAGGACTCCTCATCGGTTGGGGTGATATGGCATTTAGGTGCATTGCAAATTCTAATCTTTTTTATATCCTATGCATACATATGGCTTCTATATTATTTAAAGTATTTATTTGCTTTTTGAATTGTATTGTTAACAATTGGAAACGGTTGCAGAATGGAAGGGAAAACCTTTTCCCTTTAGCAAAGGATGCAGTTTCTATCGTTCGGAGGTGATCAATGGCAAGAGACAAATAACGTAAGTGATACTTTTAACCATGTTTAAAGATTGATAGCTCAAACCAGCAGCTTATAGATAGATCTCAAATTTTCTGAGAACAGATACGGGCGAGACTGTGTTGAACCTGCAATCAAGCCAGGGGATGCAGTTTTGGTATGTGGATTTTTCTTTATTTCATACAAAGATTCTATCTTGGGGATAAAGAGAAGGAAGTATTTATATAAAATAATGATAATAAAGAAAAAAAAAAAAAGAGAAAAAAACGAAAGGAAAGGCTGGTGCTATTATAGAAAATTAAAAAAAATATGTTGTCTATTTAGCTTTCATATTGGTCATCATTCACAAATACAGTGTAGTCATTGGAAAAAAGCTACGGCATACAACCCGAAGATAAACATATATATTGTCTCTGCATGTGCATGGGTGTGGCTGAGCGTATTTCTCGGTTGACTGGGTCTGATGAGCTTGTAAAACAATAAATATGCAGGGAGTGATCAGGAGTGTGACATGGCTTCTGCAGCAATTTCCCCAGTTGGCAGACCGGTTATAGTGAAGAAAAGTAGAAAACTCTACATTATTCTGGGATGACAGTGTCTCTTCATTCTCCCTTTCACAATTAGTATGTTAATTTGATTGTAGTTGGATTGTGTAACATAAGCTTTACCAACACAAAAAAGGTGAAAGTGGTGTATATAAAAATCATCAAAGTTACAACTGTTATTGAGACTTAATGTATATGTAGTATATCTGGTGTTGATGACGCATAGGTTACTTATATTTCAGTCAAATCGTGTGGTTCAGCTAGTTTATTGGGTAGTTAATGTGCCAACAAGATTTTTGTAATGAAATAGCCAACAAGTTCATTTTACAAATGTGATGCCAACTCCTGTATAACACAATTTTCTTCCTTCTTCCTCCCTCTGTTCTGAGTGCCATGATTGTGGTAAGTAGCGTAACACGTACAAACACAGACTTCCCATCTTGTCTACTTGCATTTCTTTTGCGGGATTCGAGTTTCAGCGTATGCGATGCAACTCCTATAACACACTGACTTTCGCTAGAACGTATTAACTCGTACAAAAAGATATGTAAATGCTGTAATTTGGACTTAAAATATAAGAAAATAGTGTTTGGAATTCTAACATATTCCAAAAGTTGTATTCCCTTCTAGCTGTTCAACTCGTGAGATATTGGCCTTGTTTGATATCTGTTTTTGAAAACAGTTTTGAGTTTTTAAAAACAAAAAAATAAAAAAACATGTTTGAAATGAATTTTCTTACGGTTGTTTTAAAAAACAAAAAAACAGAGTTTGATTTTTAAAAACAAAAAACAAGAAACAAGTTAAACATGTTTTGTAAGTTTTTGTTCTGAAAACACAAAAACAAGCGGTGGCAATTTTGAAATTAACGTGCTCTCTCTTCAATAATTCATTCCTCATTCACCTTCAATCTGAAAAACTTGACTCTCGAGCCCTCATTCGGGCAGTGCAACTTCACTCTCGACAAAGGTAGCTTCTTCCTTCTTCCTTCCTTCTCCTGTCTTCCTTTCCTTCTCTCAAGCACTTTCATCTTTTTCTATTTAATTTTCCCTTCCTTCTCCTTCTTTCGTTTCCTTCTCCACGGGCTTCATCATCTCGCTTCTCCGCTTATTTGTTGCTCGAGATCCGCCGCCGCTAAGCCCCGGCATCCTTCTCCTTCTTCCCTTCCTTCTCCTCCCTTCCTTTCCTTCTCTCGCGCACCATTGTCACCTTCCTTTTCGGCCGTTTAGTTTCCCTTCCTTTTCCCTTCTTTCCTTTCCTTCACCGCACCTTTGTCACCTTCCTTCCTCAGCCAGATTGTCATACGATCTGCTATTTCCTGTTAGTGATCCGCCGCCGCAGGCCCTGGCCATTTCCTGTTCGAGATCCGCCGTCGCACCCCGCCACCATCTTTCCTTTTTTCGTTCGTTCCCACCAAACCTGCCACCAGTCCAACACAAATTGACCCACCAAATTTCACCGCTTACAGCTAGCCCAATTCACCACCGCCATCTCGTCTGTTTCCTTCCTTTTTTCGTTTCCTTTTTCAGTTTCCATTTTCCTTTTACCTTTTTCTTTTTTCTGTTTCTTTTGATTTGATATATGTTACTTTTATTTTTAAGTTCTGATTGTCTGTTGGATAATTTACTGGAGATTTTTGCTGAATTGTGTCTTTGGATTATTTGTAAATTTTTGCTCGGATCGTTGGATAATTTTTTTTGCCGGTGTGCTAGATTGGTTGTAATCTGCTGGATAATTTACTTTGATTTGATAATTTGCTTTGGATTGATAATTTGGATTGGATTGATGTATTGTCTTTGGACTAATATTTGGTAATTTGGTTTGGAATTTGTTTAGTTATTTGGCTTGGATTGTATTGATTATTTTGTGTTTATATGGATTGTTCTGTTATTTTTTTGGTACTAAAATTGTTGAATATAATTACTATTGTAGATGAAACATGACGGGGAAAGAGATTTCTTCACTTTGGTCCTCATTAGTGGTAAAAACTTATATAGACATAATGGTTGAAGAGGTTAACAAAGGGAATATGAGAAATAACATATTTACACCTAAAGTATGGCAAACCATATTGCAAACATGAATACAAGAACTCGGACGTCGCATTTGACATGAAACAAATCAAGCAAAAGTTTAATAGGTTAAGGCAACAACATGCTACATTTTCTCATTTGCTACAACAATGGATTTGGATGGGATGCAAACTAATCATATCGCTACAGAGGAAGTTTGGTCCACCTACCTTCTGGTACACAACAAATAGCTATTAACATTTTTATTGTTATATATATTTATTTACATATTTATTAGATTTAGGATATATTATTTATTTATTTTCTTTATAGGCACACCCGATGTCACTATTTAAGAGGAAAGGATTGGAGCATTACAAATTATTGGGAGTAATTTTTAATAAACGTAGTGCAACTGGGGTACTTCATCATTCGTCCACTCAAGATCCACCTAATACAGATGATGAAAATGAGCTAGAAAATGAATACTTGCACTGGTGGGATTCACGTAAATTTAGATGATGATGAGGAGGAGGAAGAGGATAGCCCGATAATAGAGAGAGTCACCCGTAGTGGTAAAAGGACAATTAAAGTTCAGGATCGCAAGGCAAGGAAAGAGTATAAGAACCTTCAAGTGGGAGATGCACTTCAAGCATGGATTGAATCATCTAAGTTGAAAGCGAAGCATTTGTAGAGGCATCTAAATTGAAGAAGCTTCATTGGCTATGAAAAGTATGGGGCTAGGAGTATAGGAAGCCGTTACTGTTTGCTACATCATCTGAATACACTATAGCTAAATGTGTAATTGAACTTAATGAGATGGAAAATATCTCAGATGACTCCTACATGAAGGCAGTGGAGAAATTTAAAGATCCTGATTATAGAGAAGCCTTTTTAAACATGACCAAGGATAGGAGAAAGGCATGGATTGATAGACTTGTGTAGTGTTTTGTACTCCTGCTTTGTTCTTATATATGACTTTTGTTATTGATTTGTACTTTGGCTTCATATTTATGTATGACTTGTGTTGTTAGTTTGTACTTCTGTATGACTATGTATTTATTTTATTGTTAATTTGTCCTTTAAGCTTCTTTAAAATTACTTATTTAAATGCATATATGTTTAATGGCAGGTTTTATTGTGATGGAAATAAATAATTATCCTTCAGTGATAGTATCTCAACAGATACTTTTGAAGAGGTCTTCATCCTCGCCCGATTCTAGTGATGATGATTGAATTTGTTGAATTATTGATACTTAATCTTATTAGTGATTATGAGTATAAATTTTACAATAAAGTTCTGTTAGAATATCCGCACTAAGCGGTCAAGAATTTGTTAGTGAACTTTTGAAGGAATGCAGAGCGGTTTGCTACTTAATTATTACGTATGGAGAAGGCATGTTATATTAATTTGTGCAATGAACTGAGGAGTAAAATTATCTAGAAGACTGAGAGAAGTGTTCTTAGAAAGAACAAGTGGCAATGTTTTTATTTATCATTGGGCATAATGTGAAATCCTGAGTAGTAGTAGATCGATTTCAACATTCCACTCAAACTGTTTCTCACTATTTCAAGAATGTTTTAAGAGCAATTTGTCGTTTAGGTAAAGAAATCATAAGACAAGATTCCGTGAGAGCTGCTGATCATATAAAAAATAATCCAAAATACTATCCCTCGTTCAAGGTTAGTTCTTTTTGTCACCTGCTTTATATTATATGGTGCATTGTAATATTTTCTTTTGTCAAATTGATATGTTTTTTGCATGTATACTTGTATCAGAATTGTATAGGAGCAATTGATGGAACACATATAAGTGCGTGGGTTCCAACCTGATAGCAGACATCATGTAGAAGTAGAAAAACAACTATCACACAAAATGTTATGTGCATATGTGACTTCAATATGCTATTCACATATGTGTGTATTCAGGTTAGAAAGTAGTGCTCATGATTCAAAAGTTTTTGGATGCACTTACTAATCAAAATGCAAACTTTCCTTTGGCCTCCTGAAGGTGATATATCTTTATCTAATAGAATAATTATTCATTATTATATAATGATATTATTAATTTACATATTTAAAATTAATGTTATTTCGCCATTGATTTAGGTTTATTTTATCTAAATTTGATTCTCGTTATCCACGTATGGAGGCTTTCTTCCACTTTATAGAGGTGAATCGATACCATGCACAAGAGTTTTATGGTCGTAGGCAGTAGAACCTGTGAATCAGCTGAAATTATTTAAGCTTTATGGCTCATCTTTGAGGATGACACCGAGCGTTGTTTTGGAGATCTCAGCAAGATTCCCCATTTCGCCTAATCTTGCCACCATCTGGCCTTCAAGACAACGCCTTATCATTCTTTGTTGTGCAATTAATAATTATGTGCGTGGAGGTGAATCGTGATGATTATTTGAGAATGGGAGAATATGGATCCTTCCAATCAAACTCAAAATAACAACACAGATTTGGAGGTGAATTTCAATAATGACAATACAGCAAGATTAGCTGATGAAGCTGCAAGGGAAATGGCAAGGCATCGTGACCAAATTGCAAATTGGATGTGGCAACAAGAACATAATGCATAGTATATAATTTGATTTATGAATATAAAAATGTATCAAGTTGTATTAAGATATTTGTTGAGACTTTATGATCATATTATGTATCAAAATTATTATTACATTCAATTATGCTATTATATATTTGCAACTTTTAAAAAAAATCTGCCAAACAAGTTTTTGTTTTATTACTTTTAAAACTTGTTTTTAAAAATAATCATCCAAACAGATTTTCTATTTTTTACCACTAAAAAACTGTTTTCAGAACAAAGTTATCAAACAAATTTTTTTGTTCCTTTGTTTTTAAAAATTGAACTTAAAAATAGTTTTATAAAACAGTTTTTGAAAACTAAAAAATAAAAACACTTTCAAACAAGCCCATTATTTCTAAAATGCAACTAATTAACTTTCATGATATATAACTATAAAAGATTTTCTCAGCGGCATTTATTTTTATGGAGCATTATTGTTTTTCAAAATAAGTGACTAATATATAGTTTTGTTTTTGATAATTACATGACAATTATTATTTTTTAAATATTAGTCATATTAGTTTTTGTTTATTTTTATAATCGGCTGTATCCTCCCCGTTCAACTCAATCTTTTTCTCGGACCTACCTTGCTGAAGTGAAGACTCACTTCATTGTCTCACTCCCGAGTATTTTGTCGTACGTCACTGAATCACTTCCTTATGTTGTACCCTTTTTGTTTCTTAAGATTTACAAAGTAAAACACCGTTTGTTCTGTTCTTAAGAATATGCCGTTACCTCTGTCCATGAAGTTTCGACATTTTCTGAGAACCTTTTCATCTTCTTCTCAATTCCGCTCTGCTTCACCGAACAAGAGTCTCTCGAGGTTCAATGCCAAAGACTCCATCCTATCTCGACTTTGCGAGGATAACAAATTCGAAAAGGCCATTGATGTTCTGTGTCAACAAAGGCGTCTCAAGGAAGCCGTTGAGTTGCTCCATCACATTGATCGACCCTCCCCTCGCATATACTCCACCCTCATCGCTTCTTGCGTTCGCCATCGAGCTCTCGAAGAGGGTAGGAAGGTCCATGCCCACACCAAAGCATCGAACTTCGTTCCTGGAATCTTCATTTCCAATCGTTTCCTCGATTTGTATTCCAAATGTGGGAGTCTCCCGGATGCCCAGAAGCTGTTTGATGAAATGGGTCACCGGGATTTGTGCTCTTGGAACACCATGATTGGTGGGTATGCGAAAATTGGACTGCTTGAACAAGCTAGGAAACTGTTCGATGAAATGCCCCAAAGAGATAACTTCTCTTGGAATGCCGCGATATCTGGTTATGTTAGCCACGGTCGGCCTCAGGAGGCTCTGGAGTTGTTTAGAATGATGCAGAAGTATGAGAGCTCGAATTCGAATAAGTTCACCTTGTCCAGTGCTCTGGCTGCTTCTGCTGCAATTCCGTGTTTGCATCTTGGGAAGGAGATTCATGGTTACATGATACGAACCGGTTTGGACTCGGATGAGGTGCTTTGGAGTGCACTCTTGGATTTGTATGGGAAGTGTGGGAGTTTAGATGAAGCTAGGGGTATTTTTGATCAGATGGCAGACAAAGATGTTGTTTCATGGACTACCATGATTCATAGATGCTTTGAAGATGGAAGAAGGGAAGAGGGATTTTCTTTGTTCAGAGAGTTGATGGGGTCAGGTGTTAGGCCAAACGAATATACATTTGCTGGAATTTTGAATGCATGTGCTGACCATGCCGCAGAACACCTGGGAAAGGATGTTCATGGGTACATGGTACGAGTAGGGTATGACCCATGTTCATTCGCTGTGAGTGCGCTTGTTCATCTGTACTCAAAGTGTGGGAACACTGAAAATGCAAGAAAGGTGTTCAATCAGATGCCTCGGCCAGATTTGGTATCATGGACTTCTCTGATTGTTGGCTATGCTCAGAATGGTCAACCAGATGAAGCTCTTCAGTTCTTTGAATTATTGCTTCAATCAGGTACTGAGCCTGATCAAGTTACCTTCGTTGGGGTTCTTTCTGCTTGTACTCATGCTGGATTAGTAGATAAAGGGTTAGAATATTTCCATTCAATGAAGGAGAAGCATGGATTGATGCATACTGCAGGTCATTATGCATGTATTGTTGATTTATTGGCACGATCTGGCCAATTCAAGGAGGCAGAGGATATCATTGATAAAATGCCAGTAAAGCCTGATAAATTCCTTTGGGCATCCTTACTTGGAGGATGTAGAATACATGGAAACCTTCAATTGGCTGAAAGAGCAGCAAATGCATTATTTGAGATAGAGCCAGAGAATCCAGCTACCTATGTCACTTTAGCCAATATTTATGCTAATGCTGGTCTGTGGGCCGAGGAAGCCAAGGTTAGAAAGGCTATGGAAAACAGGGGAATAGTGAAGAACCCAGGTAAGAGCTGGATTGAGATTAAGAGACGAGTGCATGTGTTCCTGGTAGGAGATACATCCCACCCCAAAATATGTGATATTCATTCATTCTTGGGAGAACTCTCAAAGAAAATGAAGGAAGAAGGCTATGTTCCAGACACAAACTTTGTGCTGCACGATGTGGAGGAGGAGCAGAAAGAGCAAAACCTCTTTTACCACAGTGAGAAGCTTGCTGTTGCCTTTGGAATCATTTCGACTCCACCAGGAACTCCAATCAAGATTTACAAAAATTTAAGAACTTGTGTAGACTGTCACACGGCCATGAAATATATATCAAAGATTGTTCAAAGAAAAATAATACTGAGAGATTCAAATAGGTTTCATTGTTTTGAGGATGGAAGCTGCTCGTGCCAAGACTATTGGTAGCACTCCACATCAACAGTGAGAGCAATGCCATCTTCAGTCTATGATTTTGCCAGAAAAACACAGCCTTAGACAGTCGTGTTGATAATCTTCATTTTCGTCCTTTCCCTATCATTTAAATGGTGTTGCTGTCAAGTGAAATTGTTGGATGCCACACTTCTACAACATATGAAATGTTCAATTAAGATCAAGATGTATGTTATACAGGATCACCCATTGAGAGGTCATTAAAATGGGCTCTCAGAGAAGTATATTTCACAGATATATCAACTATCTGTGGAGTATGTAATAACGGTAAGGCTGGGCGCCAGTTCGAAATTGCAGTACTGACAGGGACTACTGGCTTTCATTTAGCATGCTATCCTCTACTGGCTTTATTTTTGGGTTCTGACTTAGCTCGCTACATGGGCAAGTGGTGACTTTTTAGCATCTCAAATTTGTGTGGCACTGTTCCTCTGTAGGTTGGCCATGTTGTGCATATAAATGGGAGTTAAAGACAGTTTCTTTTGGCCTTCTGTTTTGGTTCGTTAAAGGGGTAATTGGGGTGGAAATAAGGAAATTGGTGCAAACCCTTACATCAAAGATGTGAAGATGACAATGGTCAATTTTTTCCCAGAAGAATTGAAACTGGAGATAAGGCCCTTGAGTTTTTGGTTGCTCTGGGAAAGTAAAACGGAAGAGCTGATGGATTTCTCACTCTTAGTTGCAAGAATCAGCATGGAAACTCCGGGACATGTTTATTATGCTGTAAACAAAAGCTGTAGGAATCCTAGGACAATGTAAGAAGCTTCCTAACAACAAAAATGTGAGTTATATTGTTTAATCTTTATCTTATTTCCCAGTACCCAAGGTGTAGATGGTATGGCCCAAGGTTCATTCCATGCAATATCATCGTAGGGCGCATAAGTTATGGGCTTAGAAGGTAAAAGTAACATGACATTAAAAAACGGTAAAAATAAAGACTTTTCGATCACTAGATCATCCATTTTCAACTATCCTCTCCTCCAGCAACAAATGTTAGCAAGTTTAATATTAGTTTTGAACAAATCAACATTTTATAACATGAATTGGGTCACATATAAGATGAATTTAATTTTGTTACATTATCAATAAATTATATCTTATTTTTTGTACGACTTTTGAGAAAATTGTGATAATTATAAACAATTGAATTACTATATAAAAAATTTTATACTACTAGTGTGCCAAAAGTAAATCATATTTATAAAAGTAAAGCTGTTGTCAAATTGAACACATGCATAACGCAAATCATTATTACAAAATTCCACACTGATTTTTAAAAAAGTAAATCAGGAATTTATCAACTAAAGATATAAATATTAAGAAATAATAAATAAATAATTGAATATCGTAAATATTTTCTATCTGATTAAATAGCCTAAGTATTAACTCTCATGAATTTAAAAGAAACAATGCTGTAAGAAAAATTCAAGGTTTAAAGTCATCTGGGCTTTTTTTATTTTTTTACACACAGCTCATTTGGAGCGCCCTCTTTATTGATAAAATTGAGAAAAAAACAATTGACCCAAATCCAGTTAGGACTACTGGCACTGGGCAAATAAATAAGATGGGAGCATGGAATTGGGCCAATTTGTGAAGTCCGTGAGATATGTGTCCATTTCAATGGACTACCTCTGTCAAAAAAATAAAGGACTGCCCTTGACCGCTAGGGTTTAGTCACTTTAGAGTTTAAATATATATAAAATGGTCGGAACTAAAATTGAATTTCATTTGATATGAACGATGGGGTTCTGGGGTTAGTCATCTTCCTCCACCATTTCCTCTCCTTCCGGTTTCAAAAGTTATTGATATATTATTATTGTTACATTCAAGTGCTCTAGTAGTTTCTTCAACCCTAGCTGCCATATTACTGTGAACCCTGCGATTTCTTTTCTCCTTGTGTTTCTCAGCTACTCACTTGCGTTTATTCAACATTTGAACTTCAATGTATCTCTCATTGGTAATCATTTTAGACTATTTTTGACTTTGGTTTTTTTTTCTTTTCCATCTGTTTTTGAGCTTAGGGATTGAAGTGAAACCTGGCAAGCCGTATCCTTATCATGCAGACAATGTGCAAGGAAAGCTTCACGTCACTCATGTATCTCTTCTTTCATAAGGCTTTTTTGTTTCTTGCTGTTTCTTTCACGTCATTCATGTATCTCTTGTAAATGATTTCCGTGTATTAATATTCTTTTCGAACGTTCTGCTGGATTTTCTGGCAATTGGCCTCAGGGTTTGAAATTTAATTGTCCTGTGGGTTTTAATTTTGAACTCAGGGTTAAGAATATCTAGGTTTATTTGTCAGATATTGACTTGTATTTTTTTATGGTATGTTTGTGCCGATAGATAATAATTGAGGTGATTCATATGATTCTACTATTTGCCTAGCCATGCATTGTTGGAATTCAATATAGCATTTGCACTCATATATAAGTATACTCGTGTTTTTGCAATGGCAGTTGAGGAATCTGAAGTCTGTTGAATTGGCTGATGATATTTTTTTAAGTCAGATAAAAATTTATAGTGACTAATAATTAATTTCCTTCTGTTTATCTTTTTGTTATTTAAAATTTCCAGGCTACACTAGGCCTTGGCTCATCCAAGGAGAAAAGCGTTCTTCAGTGCTCTTCTGGACACAAAAGTCCAGTTTTCTTGTGTACATTGCTACCAAATAAGATTGAGTCATGTCCCTTGAGTCTTGAGTTTGGTGATGATGACTTAGTTGCATTCTCGGTTGTTGGTTCACGAAGCATCCATCTTTCTGGTTATTTTGTCACTGATGATGGGGATGACCTTAGGGATGACTATGAATAGTATCCTTTTTGAGGAACTTCCATTTGTTGGTTGGTTTATTTGCATTGCATTTCATTTTTTTTTTTCCGATATTGTTATGATGAAGACAGAATGCTTGTAGTACATTTCTATTACTATCTTCCATATTTTCCTACTACATCGTGAAAGTGATTCATTTGGAGAGGATATTGAGGGAACTGAGACAGATGAGTCATCTGAATATGATACTGAAGATGAATATGCTGATGACTTCATTGATGATTGTGATATTGACATGTACCCATCTTCGTCTGTCCCAAATAGTGGAGGTATTTTGATTATGTTATTAACTTCTGTTGAATTAACTTCTGTTGAAGTCATTAAGGGTGCGTTTGTTTCAACTTTTAAAAAAAGTGATTTTGGAGCTTAAATTTTATATATAGTTAAAAAAATTGAAAACTGATTTTTTTTCATAAGCTACTCAGTTCAGCTTATACAAAAAAGTGAAAACAGATTTTTTTGATAATCTGATTTTTTTAAAAAATTATCCAAATATACCAAAATTGATTTTTTTTTGTTGAAAAAAGTGATTTTTTATATTAAAAAAATCCCAAACAAACACACCCTAAATTTTTAATGTTTCTGTTTTTTTCTTATTTTGCTTCTTCTATTGATATGTAGTTTTCTAACTGACGCTCACGTGGTGCTTTTATATATTTATGGATGCATAAAATATTAAATTGCAATTGAAAATAAATCTTAAATATTATCTTGCTGTTTTTGTGTGCAAGTTTTCATGGCTGAATATCTTTTATATTATGACCCAAAATCAATGCTATGTTGACCTGTGTGAAGCTTTGTTTGTTCACTGGGAAGTTAATAATTATATTGTAATAGTTATGATCTATTATCCCATCATTCATTTCTCACTTTCATCATAATGATATAAGTTTTAACAATATATTGCAGTCATACATAGTAATAGCAATAGTAATAGTAATCTTTCTATATTGCTGCATGAACCTTATTATTTATTCTCATATTAATTCCTGGTGTATGAAAGAAGGAAAAACAGCCGAAAAATGCAAGGAAAGAAATTAAGTTAAACCATACTGCTTTGTAGTTCACAAGAAACTTAAATTTAAATCAACACGAATGGCATTATATGCCATTTTGTTTTTGATGTTAATTACAGTTAGAATTGAGGAAATAGAGGACGATGGTAAACCTGAAAGTGGAGACGTTGCAACTCAGCAATTGAAGAAGAAGAAACAGCACTTGAAAGAGAAAGACAGCAAAAGTTCTCAGCTTCCAATTGTTGTCAGGGGTGAGACTGACCACCCTGTTCTGGAAAGTGAAGATGATGTTGTGGAAAGTGAAGATGAGGATGGTTTTCCAATTTCCGCTATAGAGAAAGGTAAATCTGAGTCTCAGAAGGCAGCAGCAGAAGTGAAAGGAGAACAAGCATGTAAGAAAGCTGAGAAAGCCGATAAGAATGCAGAAGGTGTTGACCATTCTGCAACCTTAAAACGAAAAGTTGAAAGTGCTGATGAAGATGAACAGAAGCAAGATAGGTGAGATGGATCTACCAGTTTAATAACACCTGGGAATGGGAATTCAATCTGACATTTCCCTGGCCCAGTCTTCTTTCATAAAGGGAAAAGAAAGAAAAATACTTTATGTCTTTTGTCTGTATTTATAGTCACTGATTTGCACTGAATTTTTCTGACAATGATTTCAATGTTCAGGACGAAGAAGAAGAAGAAAAAAAATAAGTTGAAAGAACATGGTAAAGGGGAAAGTGCTCAGGCATCTGGCAGTAGTAATGAGACTAATGCTACTACACCAGATGAAAAGCATCCAGAGGAAGTTAAAACTGAACCCAACCTCAACAATATTTCTCTTGCTATAGATGGGCATGATGGAAAACCATCCAATAATGAGTAAGAACTTTCATCTGAATAACTAGAATATCAGTTACATTGCACAGGGTTCTTGATATTGAAAATGTATGATTGAAATATTTAATCTACAATATGAAATATTTCAACTTTTCTGTCTTGATATTAATATGCAAGGGCAAATTTTGGTTCTTATTTTGTAGAGTAAACCCTCCTAATATATGGTTAACTAATTTTTATTGCATATAACACCTTGGAAATTGAGTTTTCATTTTCATTTGATATCTTTACTTTCCCTAAATTGGAATTCAACTCTATAAGATGTCAACTTGTTAAGTCTTGCTTGGTTTTCTGGTGAATTTTGTTCCAAGGGAGTCATTTTTAATTTAACTCTTCAATATTTGAGATGTTAAAGCTTGAATGTTTAGGAGGCTGGATTTCCTCCCTCATCTGTTGCTCTCTTCACATTATATACTGCAGTGCTAAATATTTAGATTTGTGGTATTTTTGGGCAGGGACCTTGTTGAGAAGAAAAAGAAGAAGAAAAAGAAGAATAAGACCAAAGAGTCTGAAGGGGAAGCAACTGCAAATCAAATTGCTAAAGCTGTTGAAAATCAGAAGTTGTCTGCCTCAGAGAAAAAAGGGAAGAAACAGGCTGAAGCCAAGCCATCTCAAGTGAGAACCTTTCCAAATGGATTGGTTATTGAGGAGCTATCTATGGGTAAACCAGATGGCAAAAGAGCAGCTCCTGGAAAGAAGGTTGACATCCTCTACTGATTTTGAGATGGTTGAATTGGCATAGGTTACTGAAGAGTAATTTTGTTTAACATATATTTCAATGTAATTTCTTTTAACAGCAACAAATTGTGGGTTTCAGGTCAGTGTTAAATATATTGGCAAGCTGCAGAAAAATGGGAAAATATTTGACTCAAATGTGGGAAGAGCACCCTTTAAATTTCGTCTTGGTATGATGTATATATTCAGTTGATGTGTTTAATTTGTAGGGATTTTCCTTGCTATATATGCATTGACCTATTTTCTTCTGTGGTTGCAGGTGTAGGACAAGTCATTAAGGGATGGGAGGTTGGGGTAAATGGTGAGATATAGTATTAAGATTTTATGTAGTCAAATGTTATTCTTAATTATTCTTAATTCTTATTGCCTTTTCTTTTCCTCAGGGATGAGGATTGGGGACAAAAGAAGACTCACTATTCCGCCATCTATGGGGTATGAACTCGTCCAATGTGTTCTTTTCTTTGTTATACTTTAATGGTCTTGCCGTGATTAAATTAAGTTTACTTTCTGAATTGTCTCGTGTAGGATGTGATATCGTTTGTTGTGTGGATTACTCTGATTGGTTTATTTTGGTTTTACTGCAGCAAATTTCACTTTTTGCTAAGTGTCTTGTTTTATGTTTTGCAGATACGGTGACAAACGCGCTGGAAGCATACCACCAAATTCGTGGCTTGTATTTGATGTTGAGTTGGTTGATGTTGATCGCTGACTTCAACTTTTACGGTCCTTGATTCCTTGCTTCCGCATTTTCTCCCTGTTTTAGCTGCCAAATGGTTTGGTCTTAACAGACTGGGAAAATGTTATCCACACATTATACATTCACCATATTTGGTCCAAAGAGGGTCGTTTTGAGACTTTGCATTGGAGCGCAAGTTTTGTAGGAAATTTTTGGTTGAATTAGGGGATTCACGGCTTTGCGAATATA
The DNA here is from genome assembly GCA_031439585.1 of Pterocarpus macrocarpus. NCBI lineage: Eukaryota > Viridiplantae > Streptophyta > Magnoliopsida > Fabales > Fabaceae > Pterocarpus > Pterocarpus macrocarpus. Next base: position 75,198,949 of record CM062520.1, on the reverse strand, counting down.
AAAATAGCTTTTGTTTGCTTTTCATCGTGAGTGAAGTATTCGGCGCCTTCGAGACAATGGCGTTATGAGAAGGTTCAATTTTGAGAAGATTTAAGACTTGATGTAAGGAAGGGAAAGCTAGGTGAAAATTGTGGCAAATGACTTGTAACACTCGAATGAAGATTCGATGAGTTTTTAAATTATCTCGCCAAATGTCTAGATCAACTACTTTTTATCTAGTATAAGCGTAATTACTGCCTTTCGTATGTAGTTATTAATACAGGGCAATTATTTTATCCGACTCTGCAGATGGTATGAAATGGCTGGCACCGAGGAACAGAATAATGGGCTTCAATGTGCTAAAGAGTTACATTGGCCATTTAAAAATAAAACTCTCATGAAAGCTTCCGCGGGAAGAGTTCAATTATTCTGCTTGATCCCATTTAATTGAGCAATTTTTCTGCATTTTTAACCCGGGTAATTACATACTGCGTAAGGTGGAAAAAGTTCAAGAATAGCGATCTATAATTAATAATTTTGTGGATTTCTGATCAGTATACATTCCCTACGATGTTCAACTCTTCAAAATCTTCCTCGGATGAAACAAACTCCTCACTACGTAAATAGCCAGCATCTTTCATAACCTCATTCAATCCATCCATCATGGGGTAAATCTCACAAGCATGAGGGTTATTAGTGTCCCCCACCAAAAAGGGAGAAAACTCATTGCCAACATCAACCCAAGCACAACCAGGAGCCTTTCTCACACCCAAATCCCTCATGTAAGTCCTCACTTGTGCAAGTTTGCTCCAACAACCAGCAGCCGCATACATATTGGCAATCAACACATAATAACCTGAGTGATCAGGTTTCATTTCCAGCAATTTTCCCGCAGCCCATTCCCCCATCACTGTGTTTCCATGGATTCGACATGCTCCTATGAGAGTTGCCCACATTGCTGAAGTTGGCTTGTATGGCATCCCTGTGATGACCTCCTTTGCTTTGTTTAGAAGACCAGCCCTCCCAAAGAGATCAGCCATGCAAGCATAGTGCTCAATGCGGGGTGTTATCCCATGAACATCTATCATCTGTTTAAAGAGCCATCGGCCCTGTGCTACAAGACCAGAATGGCTACAAGCTGTTAGAACTGCAACCATTGTCACATGATCTGGTTTAATCTTGAACTTGCACATCTCTTCAAATAGTTTTAGAGCAGTTTGTCCTTCTCCCTTCACACCATACCCCAAAATCATGGAAGTATATGTGACTTCATCTCTTGTACTCAATGAATCAAACACTATTTTGGCCTCTAAAACTTTGCCAGACCTTGCATACATGTCCACGAGGGCATTCCACAGTAATAAGTAGCTCTTGAACTCTTCGCGCTTCATAATGTAGCAATGAAACTCTCTACCATGCTGTAGATTTGCTATGCGGGCACAAAGGGGAAGAACACTTGCAATGGTCACAAAATTTGGTTCAACACCCTTGTGTAGCATTTCTCTAAAAAGGAGCGAGACTTCCTCAGATCGATCCATGTGAGCATATCCAGAAAGCATAGCGTTCCAAGTAATCAAGCCCTTCTCTTCCATTCTATGAAACAACATATACGCATGCCTGAGGTCCCTACACCTTGAATACATTGTAATTAATGCATTTCTTACGTTTTCAAACACATCTAAGCATGTTCGAACAGCATGACCATGAATCTCCTTTCCCAATTTAAGGGCTCCAATGTGGGAACATGCATTTAATCCAACAACCACTGCAACATTGTCCAACTGAATGTTTGTTCTCATCTGAGAAAGCAGCTGAAGTGCCCCACTGAAATTTCCTGAATGTAAGCACCCTCCAGCAATGGTGTTCCATATGATTACATTCATTTCAACACCCTCGTCCTGCATGCGCCCAAATAGCTGAAATGCTTCCTCCCACATACCCCTGGAGGCATAACAACTGATCATAGTGTTCCAAGAAACATTGTCCCTAGCCGGCATATTATCAAACAATCGGCGAGCAACCTCCAGTTCCCCAAACCGACCATACATGGAGACCAGTGCATTGTGCACAAACAGGCTCCACCCCATTGAGCTTGCTTCAATAGACTTATGAACCTCCCCCCCAGTAGCACAATCCAACAATTCCCCACAAGCCTTGAGAACAGAAGGGTAAGTGAACTCATCTGGTTCAATCCTCTTATTGACCATTTTCTTATAGGCAGAAAGAGCCTCCACAAAGAACCCATTTCTAACATCAGAGGAGATAAGCATGTTCCAAGGCAAAGGATCCAAACTACTAGAGCTTTCAATGACAACATAAGCATCATCAAGGAGATTGAAATTTGTGTAAAAACTAGTGAGCCTTGAAACCAATATAGGGTGTTGATCAAGACCCAGTGAAATGATGTGGGCATGTAGCTGCTTACCCTGTGGCAATGATTTGAGGTTGATGCAACCCAACAAGAGAGTGCTAATGGGGTGCAATAGAAGATGGAAAGATGCAGAAGAAAAAGCTGCTGCATGGTGCTGTATGCGAAAGAAGGTTTTGAATGCATTTGACAAGTTCCCTTGGGTCACAAAGTCCTTGAGAGCTGCAACAAGAACACCGACCATAGATGCATCACTAGACACGAATGGTTTGTCAAATTGTTTGGTGGGTTGTTTCCATGCTTTAGGTATGAATTTCTGAACTTGAGACAGTAACAGTTTCCTGGGCACAGAAGACAACGTTGAAGAAGATGGCATAAACTGAGGATGTGCGGATTATTACTGTCATGGCAAATAGGAAGCAACCACATGTCTTCAATAACATTTGGTGGATTTGGTTTGGTAACTGCCTCAGGGTCAACCTGGTGATAGATAGGTGGACGGCAACGGCGGCACCGAAGCAGCCAGGAGCAAGTTGCGGCCTCTCCTACAGTCCTACCTACGCCACCCTCTCTTTTTCAATAAACGCTTACAAAAAAAAAGTGTATTGGGCTTTGGGCTTTTTCTATTCTTACTGCTTTGGCCCAAAAAAAGAGTAGTTTTCATCATAATTATATCAAAAGGACACTGATCATATATTAAAATTAATCTCACATATTTATCATATACTTGTAACTAGCATGTAATAATTCTATTTTTAATAAAAATGGCAATAACAAACTCTGAATCCGTCATCCCATTGGTCTTTTTTGGTCTTGAGTTTGATATTAGAAAGGCCACAAGCCTAAGAAAAAAAGACTACACTCCCGAAGCCCAAACAAAACAGCACTGCATAATTTACGCCCACAAAAAAATCACTGCTAAGAAATAGGCCTGGCGGACACCGGACATGCACTGCTGTGTTGTCTTCTCCGTCCAAAGGGCTTGATACTTTTTTCATTAATGCACAGGACCTAAGCCTGCATCCCTGAACATCCTTTGAGCGAGTAAGCACTTAGCAGCAATTGAGGAGGGTCATAGGAAATCCAGTTGGTTGGATTGAAGCTGGTCTCGTTGGCACATAGCTGCAAGTCGGTGAGCAGCCACATTTCCTGATCTTGCTGTACACAAGAAGCCACATACATCCAAATTTGCTTTTTAAGTTGTGGATGTCCTGTCCTGCACTATTCCTTTTATGTGTCATGTCCCATTAGCAGTGTGGCCTAGTTTCTCCTAAAGGGATAGGTGGGTGATCCGTCACCCAATCCATGCAAAAGCCCAGAGGCACAGCACGTGCGAGAGGTCGTGGCACCGCATGCCCTGCAACTAGAACCGTTGGCCGTTGGCATTATGATGGACGGTGGACGGTGCTGGTCTTTTTCAGTTTTCACTTTAAATTCATTTTATAATTATTTATTACACTGGACGGGAGCGACAGCTGCCACATATGCCAACTATTTCTCAATTTCTTCGGTGCTTTTTAGATTTTCTTGCAATATAAGTAAGAGGGGAAAAAAAAAAAATATGATTCACACTAAAAATTTTCGCGGACCCTCACACGAGCCGTGCCTTGCTGCTCTACACATAAAAGGAAGAGGAGAGAGAGAGAGGCTTGTTGAGGCAGAATTCGCGCCCGCCATTTTTCTCTCTAATTCTCCGCCAGGGAGGCTCGGGGACGCCACCGCATCTTTCGGTGTCTCCGTCGTCCCTTTCCGCCCCATTCTCTTTCTCTCTTCTCTTCAGATTCTCATTCTCTCTCTCCGATCTGCATTCTCCATTCCCTTCCAGATGCCGCTCGTCTCCAATTGTTCACCCTTCTGCGCCGCAGTCGCCGCGGTTAACACATCGGAGAGGAGCACGCGGTTTGTGTCTAATTCGTGGAGCAATTCCAAGGCTATCACTCCAATTCTGCGACTCTCCGAGGTGCATTTTTCGTAGTATTTCTTCATTAGGCTTTTTCTCTTATTTTGTTTGCTGGTTACTTCGATCGTTTCTATGCGTTTTGGAAATTTGGCGTATATCATAGTCGATTTTGGAATTAGAAATTCTTATCTGTGGAATCGCTATATTAATTCTAAATCGGTCGATATGATTCTAGCTGAAGCGAATACCAGGTTGCTAATTTTGACATTTGAGCTTCGAATTCAGTTGCATGTTTTGCGAATAATATTATCTAGAAGTTTTCCGTAGTTTATCGTCTTTTTAATACGCTTACACTCTGTTCCTCACAAGTTATCTCTGCTTTGTTTGGTGTAGAATGAGAAATTCAATGTCTCTCGTTTAGCTGTTAGCCATTCTAGCTGGCGATGTAAAGACCGGACCATATCAATGGCGTTAGTGGGCGACGCACTAGGACAAAAGGAAGGTGTAGCCAGCTCTTCTAGTAATTTGGTAATCTGACTCGTTGCATGCATTTACACGGTTAATTTGTTTGCTACTTTGCTATGTTGTTTTATCACTTGGCAAAGAAAGATAAGAAGACATAACAACATAAAGAAAGCAAGTTTATTTCAATTTCTTACTTGTAAAGTAAGCCAACCACAAATTTCGTTTAACATGTTCAGCAGGCAGATTGAACAATCAGAACTTCTACTTTACTGATTAGAAAACGTATCTAATTCCATCTGACAAGGAAAAAAGTATCAAGTTCTATCCTTGTTTATTATAATTGACACTCTCTTTTCTTTTTTTTTTCTTTTTTTTTTTTCAGGCGTATGACTTGATTCAAGGGGCACATGTAAGTATCATATATTATATGTTTCTTGGTTCTTCATTTCATCTTAAGGAATTCATTTATAGAGAGTTGATCTTCTTACTTTCTTGATGTCATATTGTGTTCTATTCAATCCATTAGGGCACAGCTGTGTGTTAGAGTGGTGTGTTCTGTTTAAATTGTATCTTGTCTAGCTGCTGTTCCTGACAATACAGGAGGATCCGCCCTAATTGACCTCTATGTTACAGTCTTATCATTTTTTTTAGGCTAAACAGAAGATTTGTGTTGTTGAAGTTGGGATGATTTACAGCATAAGAATGCTAGAAATAAATTGTACTTTTTTATATAAGAGAAAAGACTTTTGGAGAAGCTAAATATTGTATCTTTAAAAAAAAAAAGAAGAATCAAAATTACCAATTTATTTTCCTGTTCCTTAAAAGGGGATGGTTCACTTTCCTCATCAGCATTATTTTTATGTAATGCTACAAGGAGGATAAAGTAGTAAATTTTTTTGAAAAGACTAATATGCAGGAAAACTGTGGTATACAGGTAAGATGGAACTCCATTATTGACAGGTCTTTACCTGATCCACCAACAGCTGTTTTTCTTCATGGGATCCTCGGTTGCAGGAAAAACTGGGGTACGTGCTACTATTTACATGTTATTCACAAGGCTTTTGTGATATAATTATGATCATGGCATGAATTTTTTATATATAATGTGCATGCTTATCATGTTGCAACAATGCATTCCACTTCCACCAGATCTAGCTACTGCTCTCTCTACCTGTTCTTAAAACTTGTCAAGAATTTTATAGTAGCTTTGGTCTTGGCTGGACATATGGATCTCCATAGATACTGTTTTCTGAGCTTTTAATAACCTTGCTTTTATTCTGGTAAAATGAAATAACATTTTAACCAAATCAAATGAAATAGCAATTGTCTAGAGTTTCAATGACGATGATAAATTAGTATTTGCAGCTGTAAATAGTTCAATGTTGACAGTTTAAATGAAAGGGACATATAATCTATATTAGTTTTGTTTCATGCAAGTGGAGATATAGTTGAAGCAAGTGACTAAATCTTCATTTTTTCCATTGAGATTAATATTGAATTGATATTTTTATGATAATAGGTGTAAATACACTTTAAGTTAATTTCTTTTTACTTTTTTATTCACATTTTGGTTCTAATTTTTTAATTTGGTCTGTATGGGTCAGCTTGTTTTAGTTTTATTAGTATTTTCCTTGCTGTTAATTAAACGTGTTAAGGTTTTACTGTATCTTTGGGGTCCACATTGCATGATAGTGTAACATTGAAGGATGACATTAGCGATATTGAAGTTATAGAAACTCAAGTTAATATTAATAATAATTGTAATACAAAAAGTGTTCCTTAAAACAATACATTGTTGGTTTTGTGGTTCCTTGTGGGTTATGTGAATGTTCAGCCTATTGGGGAGTTGATCCTTGACTGATTGTTTGATATCTGAGGTTTTTATTTTTCATGGTATTAAAAATAAATAACCGAAATTCTACATATTCCTCCCTCTCTAATTTTTAAAAGATCACTTGGTGAGTGAAAGAGTGGAAGACTTAGCTGATCAACAATGAGAGATGATTGAATTCCTCTGCTCGCCATGCGACTTATTTCACGTATGATCTTGTAGTTCATCACTTGCATCCATGTATGAATTTAGTTTGGGAATAATTTGTAATATGTACTAACCTTACCCTTGGCTACCTTACTAAATGAAGCCAAACTTTAATTTTGTGTATGCATTTTTCTGGTTTATTGTTGTTTTATATCTGTCTGGTATTTTGGATAGATCATTTTTATATTTTCAAGGAAGCATGTCTAGTTCTCAGTTAAAAATATAAATGGGAAAGTATGAGTTGTTAGTTTAATAATTCGCTGTTGAAAGAATGATATTGCAGGAACTTTTGCTAGGAGATTGGCAAAAGAATTTCCAATGTGGCAGGTACTTTGCTGTACATTTTTGTGCTAAGCTTTGTTAAGTATTACTTACCATATAAATATTTTATACCAGGTATTATGACTATGGATTTAATTTGTATAGAAAGATCACACTATCAATTAACCTTTACTGTCACCAATTTAAAAAATTGTTAAAAGTTTTTACTTGAAGTGAAAACCAAACATGCTACGACGAAGCAGTTTATTGTTTATTGATGGTGTAATTAAATTTAAATCAAATTTTTTAACCTCTTTTACCTAGGATTATTTGTATTATGGTTATCCTAAATTCAGAGTATGCGTATTGCATTATAAATTTACATCAATCTGTTTTTAACCTCTTTTGTTTGTATTGACAGTTTCTTTTAGTAGACCTTCGTTGTCATGGGGATTCAGCATCAATCAAGAAGAGAGGTCCCCATACTGTTGCCTCTGCTGCTCTTGATGTTTTGAAACTGGTGCGCATTGTTTAACATGAATAATCATTATATGGTGAGCGTGCTATGGAATGAGGCAGGAGTCTAAATCAGTCCCTCACTCCCTCGTCACCCATTCCTGATGGGTTTTGAACCTGGGCTCTACTAGGTGGAATGCCTGGTGCTCAACCATTTGGGTGTCTTCTTGGTGACTCCCACCCGATCCTGGACCTTATTGTGTCGTTCATGATTTATTATTTACGTGCAGTTCGGTTGAATTCCTCAATTAGTTATTGGCTTTACATCTTTAGTTCCCTTTATTTTTAGTTGAAGTAGATTGTACTTCTTTGGCATTAAAATGTTAAATGATACCAATGATGGGGTAGAATTCTTCACTCTTTTTTTCATCAAAATCTGTTGTCTGTTTTTAAGAATTATTCTATTAATGATACAAAACCTTATTGGAATGTGTACTGAAACTTTGTTGTTGTACTTAGTAGATTTTATTTAAGATAACTGTTTAGATTCATATTTTTTATTTTTAAGTCTAATTAGTTTTCCTGTTTTGTAATGACATCCTCTCTGTTCTTATGGACAGGTTCGAGAGCTAAGAATTACTCCTCGTGTGTTAGTTGGTCACAGTTTTGGTGGAAAAGGTTAGTTATTTGAAATTTTTAACTTAATTTTTATGTACTGTTTTTGTTTTCCCATTAGCTTCTACTTAGATTGTTCTGTTTTCTCAGTTGCTTTGAGCATGGTGGACCAAGCTGCAAAACCTCTTGCCCGGCCAGTGAGAGTAAGCTCAAATCTTTATGTTAAAGATTTGACATTGTGTTTGTATTTCTGGTGTTTTAAATCCTGTGCACACTGTAACAGTTAACAAGGATTTAGAGTGATAATATGGAGGACATAGTAAAGGAAGGAGTTTCTCTTTATCATCCTAATAGTTTAGAATATGTGTATCAGAACTGTGTAGTAGTAGATGGTGAAATTCTGGAGGGGGCCACGGGAGAATGTCCTATTTTCTTGCAGTGTCACTATAGATGAAATTAGGCCTGTGCATGATAAGGTATCTCTCTGTCCTTAGGTATTATTTTATTGATGAAAATGTAATGATGGAAGAGCGTTTTCAGATAGGATTAAATATATGAGAAAATATATATTATAATGCTGCCATTAAATTCAATTAAGGATCTTTTGGCTGGCCCGAACTATTGGGATTGAGACTACTTGATTTTAGTTACATCTCTTGGCTGTGTAAACTGAATCATACTAGACATTAAGCAGTTATCAAAAAAGAATATTGGTTCATCTGTAGGATCTATTTTCAGATTGGTTGTGTCAAAGACCTAAAACCTGAATGTATATCGTTCTATATATATATATATATATATATATTTGATCTTCTTGCTTGTATTTATGTGAGAGTGCGTCTGAGTTGGCTCATACTTGATCGGTTGCTATTTTAAGGTCTGGGTTCTAGATGCAACCCCTGGAAAAGTTCGAGCAGGTGGAGATGGAGAGGACCACCCAGCAGAACTGATATCCTTACTTAGTACACTGCCAAAGGAGGTAGATCTTTAGTTGTTTCTTCTATTGCTGTTCTTGGTTAATGTGTCTTTTGAGAAAATGAATGTAACAGTGATGTTAATTTGATTTAATGGGTTGCTCTTGGTTTGGTCTACAGGTCTGGTTGTTGGGTTCGAGTGACCTATATTCCTGTTTTGATAAGTATGGATAGTTTCGTATTTTATTGGTAGATTCAAAATTTGAATTGTAATTTTGTAATTAATATCAATATATGTGAAAGATATGTAAGAGATGCGAAAGACATGTGAGATATTTGTAGGGAAATTTATGAGAAGTGTGTAGAGGTAAACTGCTTGTCAAGCAAATTCTTGTGTAGGCTATAAATATTTAAACTAGGGAATTGTTAGGATTATGAGAATGGGGATAAGGGTCTGAGAAAGACTTTCTTGTAATGAGCACGAGTGTGAAACCTCATTGGGTTTATTTGATAGAGATGGATAATTGTGAGGTCATTGTGGGATAGGGAAAATTGAGAATGCTCACAGATTATTTTCCTGCAATGCTGTTTTGATAATGGATTGAATTTGGTCTCCTTCAACCGTGAATGTTTCTCATTGCCATGTGTGTGACTTGCTTTTGATGGTTTCCCTAAATGTTATTTATTACTATTTATCAAAGCATGGGAATAAATGGATGTGGTATTCCCCAACCCTGTTGCTTGGTCATATCACCATCAGATAAAAGAGTGAATCGGGGAGAGGTAAGATATGGAAAATATAATAAAAGAGTGAATTGAAGCAACTATAGGTGAAAAGTTGACCACAATTATGTGTATACCCCCCATGATAATTCGCATTCTTTTGTTTATTAACATTATGTAGGTGCTCTTTGGTTGTCATCTCAGTGACATAATAACTTTGTCTTCCTTTACTCTTTAGCTTATTTTATGATAATAATTTGACAAAGAATTTGCATTATTTGGTTCTATATTGTGAGCAAGTTTTTATTTTTTTATCCTTTCCTTAAGGAAGGTCTCTTCAAAGCGGGATGTTGTCAAAGCTCTTACTCAACAAGGGTTTTCCAATGATGTGGCACAGGTACAGAACTATGACTTACTTTGATATTAACCGCTGTTCAATTTGTGCATATATTATTGCTTGCTCAAGTAGTGTTTTAATTTTCATGTTTATTGATATGTTGGATACTGCTTGCATTTCCTTGGTTCAATAATAATATAATTAAAGCCATGATTGGTGAAGCTCAAAAAATGTATATGTTCATTCAACAGGTAATTTATGCCCCTCTAATTTTGTTGTTTCTATCGTTTGCATATAGTGGGTTGTGACGAACTTACGGCCTACCACATCTTATGGGTCACGATCACCAAGCTTCTCATGGGTGTTTGACCATAGGGGCATTGCAGAAATGTATCAATCCTATGAAGAGACAAATTTGTGGTACTTACTGTGATCTATCATAATGCTAGCTGTAATATAGTTATTTTGATTGCCCTACTTCTCTCATCTCTGAGTGAGAGATGGGGATTATCCTTCCTTGATTATGATCTATAATAATAGTGAGAGTTCGTGTATGGCAAGTTCATTTGATATTTAGTATGTACTGCTGAAGATATAATTCCATGGTTAGTCTATTTACAGATGCTGGGATTAATGACATTTGCAATCACATTTAATTTTGAAATTTGGTTTTTCCATACCAGATGATTGTGTATGGAGCCAATAATATTTTATGCTTCTGTTCATAGGAAAATTGTTGAAGATGTTCCTCGTGGTGTTCACATGAACTTTTTGAAAGCAGAAAGAAGCTTACATAGGTGGGCTCTTGAAGATCTTCAGCGAATCCATGCGGCTGAGGAGCTCGCTGCTGAGGAAGGAGGTGGAGTTGAAATGCACGTTCTTGAAGATGCTGGCCACTGGGTATGCTATATAGTGTTATAATTTCAAGAATATGATATCTAATGTGCATGTTTTTCATTTTACGTGGTCTATCCTCATGATATGTCCTAAAATACTTCCAAATATATAAGTAGCTAACTAGCCATGGAGCATTGTAGTATTTAGGGAAAAGTTGGGGCTGGTTATTTTATTTGTTTATGGGAACTTTGCCTATATTGGTCTTACTGCATATCTTTGTATAGTCAGTATCAAGCCCGGATAAAAGAGTAGGGTTGTGTTAAGCAGTCAACAGCCAACGTAAAACTTTGTCGAGTCTTCGTAGCTGACCCTATCTAGTGAGAAAAGGTTTAGATGATGTTGTATTATATAATTAATGCTACGTGCTAATTCTTCAACTTGCATGATGTTAGTAAAATTTTGAATAAGATGAATTATGAAAGGTGAGGTGATATTGTCAATAATCTGACACACTTTTCCTCTATTGATCCTTCACATGCCTTGGCCTGTTCTCTGCTCCTTAATTCTGTGCATTTAACGCACATTTGTTGATGTCTATTTGTGAGAGAAATGTCAACTCTTGGGATAAAGATGAAAGCAAACGTGAAGAAAAAGGTGTTCTTAGCGGTCACATATATTTTAGCTATCTGAAATAGCATAAAATGATCAAATGATCAAAGGGGAATTAATTTATCAGTTCCCTTTCTTTATGATTGAGGCTTATTTGGCAAAAAATCCTGACCTGTATTTGAAGGCTAATAAAAATCAGAATAGACACTCAAATTGCTCCTCCAAAGATATTGGATTTTAAAAATTACTTGGCATCAACATATTTGTTGCAATTTAGGTGGTGGTTAGATTCTTTCATTGTCCAGTATTCTGCTTTGTCTAGGCTTTATGATGCAAATGGAGATAATTATTTTTTGTGGGTATATATTAAAGATGAATGAGGATGGATTGTGTTTTGTGGAGCTTGCGCATGACCATTTGGAAAAGGTTTTAACTTTGTCTATCAACAGGTACATGCTGACAACCCAGATGGACTCTTCAGGATGCTGTCATCCTCTTTCCGGGGAAGCAAGACCTGAGTTTGCAAATGTCAACACTTCTCATGTAGTTTATATTTTGTTTGTTGTGGAGTTGCCTTCGCAGTTTGATGATGTCAAATGTTCAGTTGTCCTTTTCCTTTTTCCCCCCAGTTATCCATCCTGTACATACTTTTTTCCTTTTTGTTGATTTCTTCTTGTTCTTCCCCATATTTTTATACCATTATTCACCAAATCTCACCCACCACAAGCGTGTGAGCAGCGTTGATCTAACGTTTAGTCGTTAAGTATGCAGGAATCCTTAACGTTAGGTATCTTAAATCCTGAATATAAGATATTTGGGTGTTAGATATTGAAAGAATTTGAGTCTCATGTTGCTGATATACGAAACATGTGATGATATTAAACTCTCATTTGTGTAATTCCGGAGCGCGAGAGAGGTTAGTAATTAAACTGTAAAATTTCTGTTGCAAAATTTATTTGTGTCATTCCGGAGAGCGAGAGAGAAGGTTAGTGATTAAACTGTAAAATTTCTGTCACAAAATTTAGGACGCATATATATATATATATATATATATATATATATATATATATATATATATATATATATATATAGTCAAGATTAAAATATAAAGTTATGATTTTTTTAAGTGATCATTAAACAATTTTAAATATTGATCATTCATATATTGTTATATGGTTTAGATTTACTTCTCTCACTTTTATAATTAATCACTACTTTCACTTGATTCTTGTCCTATATAAAATATGATTTTATATGAATAGTCAAGGTTAAAATATAAAGTCTTATAATTTTTTTAAGTGATCATATGATTTTTAAACAATTTTAAATTTTCACATCTATATATGGTTATATAGTTCAAATTTATTCTTCTTATTTTTATAATTAACCACTCCTTTTACTTGATATTTTTCTTATATATGGGCGTATTACATGAAAAGAATGGTTTATTATGAGAATGAAAGGTGCAAATTTAAATTGTATAATCATATATAAATGGTCAAGATTTAAAGTTATTTAAAAATTATATAATTACTTTAAAAAATCACATGACTTTATGTTTCATACTTCTTTCTGTAAAAAATAAGAATTTAACTTAAATACATTGATAGTGTGAAATAGTTTTACACTATCAACCAATAGAAATAGTAAAAAGTGTCAACTCATACAAATAACCACCCATTATAATGAGGAATCCATCATAATTTATCAAAAATTTGAGTGCATACCATAATTTCTCTAGTGACAATAATATTTGATAGCATACCAATTAAACTCAAAAAATAATTAAACATGTTATATTTTTAGCGAACAACAACACCATGAAAATGCTTAGAAGAATTTGATCTGATTTCTCCCATGTGTGACTATCACTTCTCTTAAATTAGGATTGTCTCTATCCGAAAGTAATTATTTGTAGTGAAAATAGATATTGCGATCTTATAAAAGCTTCAATTGCTAGAATAGAATTCAAATTTTATAATTGTCACTAGGGAAGAAAACTTATCTAATCACTGTTCCGACCAAAAACTGGGAAACATTTATTAAGAAAAGAAAACTAAATTGTCTCTTTCGAGCTTATTTTGTTCAGGTAGAGCATTAAAAGAAGGACAAAACATAAGAATATAATCGTATTATGAATAATCAATAATGTTGTATTGCCTATTTCATCGGTTTCTCCAGACCAGTCATTTTTCTGGATTGCTGATAGATGACTTGGGTTGTGGAGGGGCTTTGGGGCAAAACAATCTCATACCCATCATAATACCCCTCCATATTTTCACCCATAATTTGCCACACCAAACCTCCACCAATGGTTCCTCCACCCCTTGCCAAGTTGTAGATATATGAGTAAACTTCTTCCAAAAATGAATCCCTGGCTTGGATACTCGATCCACTACTTTTTATTGAGTGTCCAAACTCCCCAAAAATTAATGGCTTCCTCAAAATTGTCTTCGAGTCATTCCAGTGAACTGTCAACCACCTTAGCATGAAATCCATTTGTGACTTGTCACTCTGCCCTGATAACCTGTTGCAGCAGTTTCATCCCAAAAGTCAAGTCTATTTATTTTGTATGCGTTAAGAAAAAATTGCGGGACTTAAGCCAATGGTATGCTCACCAAACGTCAGGATATGCATGGAAAGTTGTAAAGTCAATTTCTTTAACGAGATGATTGCTGATGAAATCTGTCCCAACTGTGTAATTTCCCGGGTTGTATTGTTTTCTGTCCGGATTTTGATCTGCATAAAAGCCTTCCATGCCTGTTCCCAACAGGTGTTTGCTATCAATTGATTTAACATTGGGTGCCATCTCCTGAATCCATTCCTGTCAAATTAACCAATGCATGAACATAGATGCGAATAATATTTATTTTTTTTGGGTTTATCTAACCAGGAACCAATGTCGAAGGGCTTGGTTAAGAAATCAACAAAGAAAAATTTACATTGAAAAGATAAAATTAAGATTTTAATATATTAAATGCATTGAAAGTTTCACAATTTTTCTTTTCTTTTTTCGGTTTTAAATCAGAGGCAATTATATTCTAATATTTGAGATTTTATGGAGGTTAATTATTTCATATCTAAAACTCAAATTTAAAACCACTGGTTGAGAAAAAAGAACATCTACCGTTTTAATCGATCATATATTTTTTACAAATATTAGTCTACAATGTACTTAGAGGGCATTGCAACGAGAAAGTGACCAATTTTTTTTTCGATGAATTTACAATCAAATTGCTGCTAATATATGTTTTCGTTTTAAGGAAAACATTGGAAGAATATTTAAATCTTAGCAAAATTAGTCTTTTGAAAAATAAGATAGGTTTTGGAGTCTGATCATGCGTAAAAAGAGTGAAAATTGAATAACACTGCACTTCCATAACATCTGTCCAACGATGGTTACCCAAAATTCGTTGTACATATCAATAATAATTTTTGATAACTTTTATTTTTCCTCTAAAAAGATTAAAGCATAAAACATTATTTACAAGAGAAAAAAATGAAACAAAAAAAAAAATTACGTTTGGCAACATTTTCTTATCAAATGTCCTTAGGACACTGGCTAGTAATTTTTTTTTTCTTTTTATTTTTTGGTGTGATGGGTGTGATCAATGTTGAACACACCCGAAAAATGTAACGGTTTTCAAAACAAGCCAATGGCTCTAGTTTTTCTGTAGATAAATTAAATGTGGTTGAAAAAGTCAATCCAACGTTAATGGCTTGATGCTATTGATAATAATTGCACAATTTTAAATTATTTTATATGTGATGTATATTTAATATTAATAGGATTTAATTTGCGTATATTCATAGTATAAAAAAAATTATACAGATATCTAATCATATATTGTCATATTAACAAAAATATTTGACTCAACTATCCACTACTTTAAAAGTTTTATAAATACAAGTATTTAATTGGATAATAGTATAAAATTTATACTATCATTATATAACAATTAAACCCATATTAATATAATTAAAAATACTTCATATATTAATTATTCATAAAATATTTTTTCAAGATAATCATGAGGCATTTTTATTATATTTAAATTAGAATTTAATTTATATATATTATCAGTAAAAAAAAAATTATACAGATATTTAATCATATATTACTATATCAATAAAAATATTTAACTTAACCATTCACTACCTTAAAAGTTATACAAATATAGCAATTTCTTATTTGGTGACAACTGAGTTTGTCATCATATGGTGATTGATTGATAGTATTATAATAAAAAATATGGTAAAGTAACTTTTATGCTCTCATCTTAATCTCTTCCCCCCCTTCTCTCTCAATTTCATATATTAATTATTCATAAAATATTTTTTTTAGGATAATCACGAGACATTCTTATAATATTTAAATTAGGATTTAATTTATATATATTGATAGTCTAAAATAATTTTACATAGACATCCAATCATATATTGTTACATCAATAAAAATATTTGACTTAACCATCACTACCTTAAAAGTCATACAAATATAGGCGATTTCTTATGTGATGACAACTAAGTTTGTCACCACATAGTGACTAATAATATTATAATAAAAAATTATGATAAAATAATTTTTATACCCTCATCTCTCTCTCTCTCCCCTATTGCACCCCTCCCCCTAAAAAAAAGAAAAAAAAAACCCCACCACACCTCACATGATTTGTTTGTGCAAATATTGGCAACCAGGCTCTTTTTTGGGCAACCATTGTTATTCTTATGTCTTCTTATCATGTTATAAATTGAAATGTTGTAGTCTTGCATATTAGTGTGAAAGGATGAAAAAATGGGTATAAGGCATGGCAAGTTTGAAATCTCTTTAATTTTTTTCTTAAAAAAAAAAAGGAAAATTCTAGGTAAAGACCATTTTTTCTTCTTTCGAAGGACTCTTCAATGTACAAGAAGAAAACATTTAACTTAATACTTTTAAGCTTTCAAGTTCAAAAAAATCAAAATGCTGAGAGCAAATGATGATGTCCTTCTTCATTAATGAAAGCGTAGATTCCCTTTTTGAAGTAAAGAAAAGTAGAAATTGCCAGTAAAACTCCAATTTGTTGTGCAAGGAATTGAACCTCTAGCTTCTAGAGAAGTTAGATATTTGTTTGTTATCACGTAAATATAGATTTCTTCACAACAAATCACAAGCCACAATGGCATTCAACATGACAACGATGAGTACACTGGAAGTGTTGACCAACAACGACAACGACATGGCGATTCGACTGCACAATGGGAGCAAGGTGTTAAGGGAGGCTGGGTGCTGGACGAGAATAGTAAGGGTTAGTCGTGATTACATGATCCATGAGAGGGAGATGCTAATGAGTGACTTCTAACCTTTGTGAGCCTAGGTCATCTCCCATAAGGGTGTATGGCAGGTGCAGTTAGAGTTGGGGAAGGAGGGTGAAGGACAGGGGACAGAGCACTTGGGGGCCAGCGAAGCAGAGATCAATGGAGGCAAAGGCGGAGGCGGCAAAGTGGTGTGTGGTATGAAAAAAAGGAAAAGTGAAAGATGGTAACGAAGGATAAAATAGAAAAACTATTTTAAAATTATTTTTTATAAATATTTAAATATAAATATAAATTTTAATTTTAATTTATGTAAACCATGACGGCTAAAATTTTGTCACCATGGGGGTGACAAACTCATTGTCATCATCTAAAAAGCCACCTATAAATATAAGTATTTGATTAGATAATAATATAAAATTTTTTTATATTGTCAGTACATAACATTAAACTCTTTAAATTGTTCATGAAAATTAATTTCTATCCAAGTGCAAGAAATTAATGCAACGATCTTAAAAAGTCAAAATAACTTATGACTCCAATCAATTTATCATGGATTGGAAAAAAAAATTCTTCTAAAATGAGATTGACTATAAAATGATAAAATGAGAGACTATCTACTCATAGATCAGAATAGTGCATTGTATGCGAGTTCTACTAAATTATCAAAGGTTGAATAATTTTGTGCCTTTTTACCTTAAAAAGAATCTTACTCTAGATAACTCTAATCCAGAGACTTGGCTTGTTTGACAAAAAATTTAAATAATGACATTTTCAATTTTTTGAAAACATTTCCATTATTAATAGTGTATTATAATAAATATTTTATTTGTAAATAAAGCAACTGAAACTATAAGAAAATAAATAATGAGATTACTTTTCATACAAATATAAAATATCTACACTATCAACCAAATAAATAAAATTGTCTGCGATTTTTAAGATAATTATTATAAGAGTCTATTTTTTGTGATGAAATAATATATAATTGGATGATTATGTAAAAATATTTATCATTGACAATATATATAAAATAAATTCATAAATAATTACTAAATTTAAAATTCTTAAAGATTCTCGGATTTTTTTTTAAAAAAAATGTAAAAGAATAATATACAAGAAAGTTGATTGAATAATTATTATTCTAATACCGAACAAAAATATTTAATGGCCATAATTTGTAGAACTTACATTCAAGATTTTGCCAGCATCATTGCTGCGTGGTTCGTTCATAAGCTCCCATGCCAAGATCGTCGGGTCCTCCTTGTATGCTACTTTAGTGATGGTATTTACCCTTGTTAATACTGTCTGTCAAACAGAACGCCACTGTTGTGCGTATGATCAAGTGTATACTTTGATGTAAAATTCTAAATTTCATAACAAATTAAACTTCAAAAATATGGGTTTTTACCAAAAAGAATTTGAATTTTGCAAAATTTTTACCTTGACATGGTTCTTGTAATAACCCTTAATGACTGGATTTGTGTAAAAGTCATCATCACTGGTTACTTGCACGCCAGCACTCTTGGCCCATTGCACGTATTGAGGTTTTCCCCCAAAATCTTTATAATTGTTAACCAAAGCCAGAATCAATTTCACATTATACCTTCTTGCCTCTGAAATCACAAAATCAAGTGCCTGTAAAAAAATAATTAAAAAAATCATAAGATTGCACATTTCGGGAACATATATAACATGGTAGGATTGAGAAAAGTTGAAAACATAATTTTAAGAAAACCTGGAAGGTGTTCTCATTGTATACTCCGGGAGATATTTGGAGAGCAGATTGATCACTACCATCATTAAATGCCCATGTGCGACATACACTAAGACCAGCATTTGAGGCTTGCGCAAAGACATTAGAAACTTTGAACCTTTCAGTTGGATAAACTGCAACATTCATCATCCAGTAAGAGTTGAAGCCATTGAACACAAATGAAGAGTCATTCAACACAAATTGGGTATCAATAGTTTGAACAAATGCTGATGTTGGAGCCTCAGATTCACCAAAGGAAACCAAACTAAGAAAAAAAATATTCCAAACCCAGTTGATCATCATAATGCAAGTCATTGGGATTGAAAAAAAATGAACAGAATGCAGTAAACTGTGTTAAGTCATGGTGATATTTATATCCAATCTTAGACTGTTTTGTTTTATTTTTTCCTTGTTGCTAACCGGCTAATATACATTTAATATCTTTCATTAAAGTATCTTAATTATTCAAAGAAAGAATATTAAATACATTTTAATTAAATTCTCAATATAGTAAATTATTTTATTTGTTGTCAAATATCTTCTATTTTAATTATTAACAATGGCATTAATTAGCAAAATAGTTTAATTAGTATACACTGATAGTATAAAATAGTTTTATACTATTATTCAATTAGATGCTTCTATTTGTAAAACTTCTAAGATAGTGAGTTGTTAAGTTAAACACTTTTGCTAATCTAATAATATATGATTAGATATCTTTGTAAAATTTTTTTATGCTAACAATACATATAAATTAAATCCTTGGCAAAATATCAGCGCTATATTTTTGTAGTAATTCTTTCTGGTATCTTCTTAATGACGTAAAATGGAAACTAATAAATAAAAAAAATAATACATTGTATGTTTCCTTTTCAAATTTTATTGAGAAACATACAATTATTCATAATTTTATTTTATTTTTATGAATAATATTATTTGTATTACTTTTTTAGATATCTTTAAAACGACACTCTAATGTGTCCCTTAAATATCGGTTGAAAAAAAAATTAAAATATACTCTCAATCAATATTTAAGAGATACATTGGGATATTTCTTTAAAAATATCTAAAAAAATACAAATAATATTTTTTTATTGTTATTTGAAGGTCAAGTGCTAGGAAAGGCCGAAAGGGTGTTGAAGTTGTTGCTAATCGTAAAAAAATATAATAAAGGTCAAATTATATTCGCCTCCTATGAAGTTTGAAAAAACTACATATGCTATCCATTTAATTTGTACATTATATTCATCTCCATATATTGATGTTGTTAAAATCTGTTAGTAAATTTTTTCAAAGAAAAAATTTAAATTAAATTTTTAATATTTGAATTTTGGTGTCGTCATTGTGGGCTTTACTTAACTACAATCTTAATATGGAATTGCGTGAACAATTCTTAAAACCAAAAATTTTATTTAACTCTCAAATCAATTGAGGACACATGGAATTTTTTGTTTTCAAAATAAATAACTTAAAAGTTGAATGTTTATATTCATCTAAAAAAGATTATGTACATCTCCTCATTTAGTGTGAAAATTAAATAAAATATAATGAAAAACTTGATGCAACTTTGCCTTTAATTTGGAAAAAAAAATTGCCTTTAATTTGTGTATTATATTAAATTTCTACTTGTCATTTTTTTTAAATAATTCTTCGATAAATTATCACATTTAAGATGAAAAATTTGAACCTTCTGACTTATAAATTAGTCTCTATCTTTCTCTACATTCTATAGTTTATTTCCTAACATCGTCTCCTCCGACTCTTTTCATAGGCCTTCGGTAGTACTTTTTGAGAAGGTATTTCTATTTATGGAAAATATAAGTTATTTTTTTTATAAATAAAAAAAAATTAAAATACTTTTACTTTGAGCTTTTAAAAGCTACATGTGCTTTTGAGAGTATTTCATGAGATATTTTTTATAATTGACTTATATTCTCTAAAACTTAAAAGACTTAGATAACTTTAAATTTTAATAAAAATATAATTTTATCCTCTCTTTAATATTCTCTTTTATTGATTAACGGTTTCAATTTTAATATACTCTCTTTAATATTTATATCTACTATAATTATTTTATTTTTTAAAAATAACTTTATAATATTTACTAAATAGTCTTGTGACTTCTTTTTAATAAAAATAATTTTTATATTATTTTATCAAAAAATATTATTATAACATTTAAAGTAAAACTAACTTTTCGAGAATCTAAAAAGCTTGTCGTTAAAAAAAGTCATAACGTTATCAAATCGACCCTTAGCTCATCGTCAATGACCTTCGCGTTGCTCACAGTCCCAACTTCTTTCAAAACCGCATAAGTGCATATTTAAATTAACTTATTTTTTATGCATCAAATTAACTTAATTTAAGTTGAAACGAACAACTGTTTCTCGAAAAGAAAAATAAAATTACAAAAGAAGCTCCTAAATTACAAGTGCGCACAATGTAATCACAAGATGATGTAACAACGCAAATAAAGCCTTATCATAATGTATCACTAATGTTCCCTCGATTTCATAATAATTATTGTTTTAAAACAAAATGTTTTATATTACTTATTGTTTAAAAGTTTAATAAATAATTAATTATTTTATAATAATTTTATCCTTGTATCTATTACTTGAACTTACTTTTCTTTCTCTTATCACTTGTTTTGTTTGTCTGTCATAATTATTTCTTAGTGATTACTTTGGTACATCCAATAAATGGATGGTATTGAAATATATCGTGACAATTTTTTATTTGTCACTTTGTTTAGATTAGCATCCAATTAGCATTCGATCAACATATTTATAATATTAGACTTACAATTTTTTTTATTTATAATATCACTCAAGGATTATTTAACAAATAAATTAATTAATAAAATTCCCAATTTAACCTAACCTTCATATTTATCCATATTCCCAAATTACAAACCCATCAATAAGGTTCATGTAATGCTTGTCACCCTAGCCGTTGTACCTTCTTCTCCTCCTTATGGTAACGGCGAGAATCGGCGGTGGATATAGCCGATGCGGCCTATCATTGACCATGGAGCAGCGGCCCAAAGAGTAGCCATGGAAACTATTGTTATATGGATACTATCGAAAAAGTCTTTTTTAAATATATAGCAATCTCAATTAAGATGTAGTTTAAGATATAATTTGCCTACAATTTGCTTGCAGCTTCCTCAGTTTGCTATTTGACTAAAACTGAAATTACAATCCTCAGTCTGTAATGCTTTTGAATTGAAAAGAAAGGATCCAAATTCTCGACTAATATGTTGCATTGATGCAATATAGGGATGGCAATTATTACTCTATCTATGAGTATCCACCCTGCTCCAATCTAGTCAGGTCGGGTTTAAAACCCACCCCACAACAAGGCGGGTAGGCACCGGGGTGGGTTTGGATGCAGGTAGTGCCGAGTTCGAGGTCAAGGCAAATCCGCCCCTACCTTACCCGCACCCTATATCTATATTTAATTTATATATGTATAATATTATTTTTCTAAATATTTCTATCATTCTAGGGTTATGTTTGGTTTGAAATAAAGATAGATATAAAAAAATTTTAACATGTAATTTTTTATATGAAACTAATATATGAAAACTTTCGCTTTATTTTTAACTCTCATATCAAATACATCATAAACACAAACTAAATTTTAAAATTATTTTCATATAAAAAAATTTAAAATAATTTTTAAATATTTAAAAGGAGTAGTGGGTAGGGGTGGGTAAGGTACGGGTTGTGATGGGTTGTTTGCGAGTAGGATTCGAGTTTTGAAAGTTAAAACCCGCGAGTAAGATAGGGACGGGTTAAGACTTGTTTAATGAGGTAAGGGGCGAGTTCGGGTCGAGCTAAAACCCGCCCCATTGCCACCCTTAATGCAATAACAAAACAATGCATGAATCAATCATGCCATCTTATGCATTGATCTTTGTTTTTCTTCTTTTATATGATTAATATATTCAAGTTTCAATAGAATTTTATATCATTGTGTATTTTATGTTTCATGGTGAGTGATAGGTTGGTTCGGTGAGCTTTGGGAGTTATGTAAGTCCCAAATGTAGCAAATGAATTATTAATAATATGGACCGCTGGATCCAATTTTCTTTTTTATTCGACGGCCTTTATTGAAGCCTATTTAGTATTGGCAAAAATATATTAAAATATTGTAAATGTGAGTATTTGCTGTTAAATCCCTCAATTTTTCATGGTCGGTGATGGGGTTGGTGTACTGCCTGTGTTGTTGAAGTAAATGTGGTGGCTCAATGTAACTTCAGTAGAAGCGGTGCAAAGAGGGATAGTGAATTAGGAACTTATATTTATCAAAGGAAACATTTGAGCTCTTTCTGATTAAATGATGTATTTCTCGTGGCTCCATCATTGCATCATCCCCACGCTCAATGTTGCGTGTTAGATTAGTAGGGTGAAGGGTGGAGTCATCCCCACACTCATTTTTTTTGCTTTATAATTTTTAATTACTAATGTTGCATGCCAGAACAAAAAAGCTCTAGGCCTCTTCACTATTTTGCATATTTAGCAAGTTTTGTGTTGCTGCGCTGTTGCTTGCTAGTTGTTTCAGTTTAGTTTTTTTTTTCTCCCTTGTGCTCTGATGTAGTTCGTTGCTTCAAGTTGCAATTTTTCATGTCATCGTTTATTAGGGGTAGCTGAGTGGAGTGATTTACCTTGTATTGGCTTTTATGGGGTTTTCATGTATTCACTTTGGAAGCTAGTGGGTAAAAATATCTTAGACAAATTTGGAATCTAGGAAAGGTTGGAAGCTACAGATGGGAATGGTGTTGCTATAGAGGCTCCACGCTTGAAATGAAAAGTGAAGCCATTAACAATAGAGTGCCAATTGCAGACAGGAATGATGTTGTTGAAGAGACTTTCGGGAGAACCCTATATCTGCTAAAGAAAATACCAATAGACCTTTTTTGCAATTAATTTGTAGAGTTATTTTATAAATTTAAAAAAGGGGACTAACATAACTCCGGAACTTGCAAGGACTAACTTATCACTCACTATTTTTCATTGGTTGTAGGAAATGAGATGGGTGAAAGAATGGCTTATTTTGACTTTTCGGTCCTTCATGTTCTACGTGATGCATAGACCCTTCACCGGTTCATCCAATGTAGTCAACAATTTATTAGGGATATCTCAAGCTTCATCCGTGCGAGGTGGTTTTCTGGCCGATGCATATCTGGGAAGGTACTGGACTATTATTAGCAGTCAACCATGGGTCACAGGGTGAGACATGCTATAAGTGAGCCATAAAAATACTAACCCGGCTCAACCCACTCAAGCTGGTGGGTTGAATGGGTTGGTTCACCAAAAACTAATAAAAAATTTAAAAATAAAAAATAAAAAAAACCTTAAAATTAATTAAAAATGCCCAAAAAATGTTAAAAAATTAAGAATAAAAATATATACACATATAAAATGGGAAAAAAAGAAAACGCAAACAATATTAAATTTTAATTCAAATTCAATCCACACAACACAATACATAGAAATAGTACATTGTTTGAGGCTTTAAATTATGCAATCCTATGAGAAAAAGAAAAAGAATTCAAAATTCAAAATGATCAAAATCCAAAACCAATAATAGGCAAAAATTAAAAAGAAAAATAAACCCTAAAAACCCAGCGCAACCCATAATTGACAAATATTAATAAGAGAGAGTACCGATGGTGGTAGTGGTCACCGGCGACTGTTGCAACTGGACGTGATTTATGAACGCTGAAGGGCTGGACGTGGTTCGCGAAGGCCGAAGGGGAAGAAGAAGAATGGGTGTGATGCGCAGTGGCGATAAAGGGGAAAGAGAGGGGGTGCAACGGCGACGGCTTTAAGGGGAAGAAGAAGGGGTGGCAGTGACGATTAGTAAAAAGATGGTTCTTTCTCTTTTAGGGTTGTGATTTGTGAAAGTGAAAGGGGTGTGTGTGAGGGAGAGAGACGTGGTGAGAGTGAGAGTTTAGTGAGTGAATGAGTGTGTCTTTTTTTTTTTTGTTTAGACTATTAGGAAACGGGCTAACCCGTGCCCAACCCGACTCGAACCCAGTTAACCCGTGGATTATATAAGCTAGGTCAATTCAACCCACTTTTATATGAGCTCAAATTTTAATGGGCCAACCCACCATTTTTGTGTGTCAAGTCGGGTTGGCTCTTGGGTTGTGATATATTTTGACAGCTCTATTAGTAGGTACTTTGGAAATTAAGTTATTAGATTATGTAAATTAGGAATGGCGAAAAAATTGGGATTATGTTATCTAATTTGAGAATTTAGGATAAATTGTGAGTTTAGAGCAAAGTAAAAATTTCGTATTTGACTCAAGATAAATTAGAAATTTGATTAGCTTAAAATATTTGCTAAATGATCATTGGGTAATATTATAAATAAAAAATTAATAGACTTAACATTGTAAATATGTTGGTTGGATACTGATGTAAATAAAGTGGTCAATAAAAAAATTGTCACGCCATAATATGTTTCAGTACCATCTATTTATTAGATGTACCAAAATGATCACCTTATTTCTTCTTTAATTTATATGACTTTTTCAATAAATCATAAAATAATTAAGTCTTTTATGGTTACTTTTTAAAATTAAGGATATTAATTATTTTTTAATCTTAATATCATTTACCTCAACCAAGTCCTGCTCCTCCACTTTATTTAATTACTTTATTAATTTTTATCCTAAGAAATATATGTTTTTTTTTAATTAAGATAATCGAAATTAAGAAAGTGAAAAGATATTTACCTTTAGGTCAATAAATTGCATTGTGCATGTGTCTTACTAAAAAATTTAAGAATAAATGCTACTTCACTACTTTAGAAAGACTGTCACTTTAAAATTTCTTTTTCTTTTTCTTTTTAAGTAGGAGAGAGTGAGGAGGTACATTCTTCCCATTCTCATTCTAGAGATTAATTATTAATCTCGTTGTTTTCAATAGTTGTCAAACAGCTTAACCACTCAGAAGGTGGGAGCATGAAAACAAGCATTAAGACTAGAACAAACACGAAAAAAAAAACAACAATAAGAGGCAAGCCAAAACAACAACCACAAACTCCACCAAAGAGCAAAGTTGAAAAAGAGAGCTAAGCAGAACCTTGAATTACCCGATGAGACACTAAAAAAGAAGAAAATAGAGTCCTTGATTCTATTTCAAAGCATCCCCAGGACCAGACCAACAACCAAAGAAAACCCAAGTGCCCCAACACCACCAACGAGAAGCGATCAATACACCACAACCCTCAAACCCTATTACGATTTTTGGCTTCCCTAGGATGACCCCTTTTTTTTGGTATTACAAAATCTTGACAATCTTGAACTTTGGTTAAAGTAGCAATCATGGCCTTGTCATTGCTAACCTTAAGCCCCAAAGTATTCCCAATATCCCAAGACACCCCTGATTCCATGAGGCCCTCTTCCTACAATACCTCAACTTCAAATTCATCTTCTTGGAGAAATGAATCTAATTCTAACTCTAGTGTTTGGGAACCTTTTCTATCAGATTTGAGAAGGAGCAACGAGATTCCCCAAAGCTTTTTTTAGACTCACTCCATTTCTCCAAAAAAGCCTCATGCACACAATTTTCCTTTGACACCTTCTATACTTGAGCCTTATAAGTAAGCCCATCCTCACCAAAAAATTTTTTGAACCCAGGTGGACATTCTAGGTCGCTGCAAATAGGCTCCCCACAGCCGAAGTCGACCGAGTTCATGTTGAAAAGAGAGGGGGAATGTTAATTTTGCGAAAATGGGCAAGTGGTTAGATTTCTTCCTCCCCACACCTACCGAAGGGGCTCACCGTTGGATCACACTGCCCAGAACCTTCCAAAGGTTGCAGAAAATTCAAAAGGGCCAATTGGAGAGCTAGTCACATATGGGTCCTTGTGCCCCATTGATAAAATCAAATCTTCTTCCAAGAATACCCTTGACTATTCATCATCACCTTCCAACCACAGTTTCTCACCTTTCTTCCTGCAATCAACCGAAACAACCATGGCATCTTTATCTCCTTTAATAGCATTAATCGCATCATCAGTCACAGCTCCAATTTTCCGTTTGACCTCCTCTATATTGGCTGAGTTAAGAATCTTTTCAACCAGTCTCTAAATCATCCCCTTTATGCTCATCTTTTCAAGCTTTCTTCCAATATTTTCTGCACCTAAAACTGCTGTATTCCTATAGTTTTCCTCTATCCCATCATTAGCCTTTGGATGGTATGGCAAACCTTCCACTGTCTCTTTAAAACTCCTTCTATCATTTTGTATCGTTCATGATCTTTTCTTTCCTTTCCATCGCCTTCAAGGCTTTATCAGCGTTCTGTAGGTGATATCCACTCCAAGGCTTGTCATTCCTATCATATTTAGCGAAAAGACCTTCATGATCTTCTCTCTTATCTTAACACCATCCAAATTTTTAACTACCTTTCCAGCTTCCTTCAACTTCTTAAATCAAACAAAGTCAAACCGACAATCATAAGTTTTTCTTCTCTTCTATGAAACATATACAACTGTGACCTCTCCCTCCCTCCCTTCCCAAAAAATTTGTAATAATCAGTCCATATCATCTTTATTGAAAGTCCATTGATGAAAAGTGAAACAGCATCCCCTATCTCCATCGATGGCTTCTTAGAGCAGATTTTTCACATCATCTTCACCTAACTCGGTTTACCTTGAAATGTGGACGAGTAAGTCAATGATTTAAACATTGATCTCCTAACGTCACGAGGCACGTTACCACCACCAAGAGATATATTGTAGAATTCTGTAGGAGAAAGTTTTTTCAAATTGGCATGAACTCTAATTTCATTCCAATTGTTCTCTAAAATTTTACCGTTATTATAATAGACATTTTGTTAAAGATAGACATTTTGTTAAAGAGTTATTAAATTTATTAATAATAAATTATCCAGTATCATTTATTCTTGTTAAATCAAATATTAAAGCATTACTAAATTCAGTAATAATAAATTATTTAGAATCGTTCATTCTTATTAAATCAAAGCTTAGGATTAATTTTTTAACTAAAAAAGTTTTTCAAAAATTTTTTAAATTTTCTAAATTAAAAAA
The DNA here is from genome assembly GCA_031439585.1 of Pterocarpus macrocarpus. Taxonomy (NCBI): domain Eukaryota; kingdom Viridiplantae; phylum Streptophyta; class Magnoliopsida; order Fabales; family Fabaceae; genus Pterocarpus; species Pterocarpus macrocarpus. The sequence goes on along the minus strand of CM062520.1, from coordinate 75,171,328 downwards.
TAAGAGATTTATTTTCTGTTTGCCTTCAAAGAGGAGATCTTTTCTCTCTCTCTCTCTCTCTCATTTAGGAAATTTTAAAGGTTTGACGAAATGAATCCTTTAATTAAAAATTAATCAAGTTTTAATGTAGGATTAAATTACAGTATAAAATAAATTTATGGGTATGATATATTAAAACTAATTATATCTAAAAAGTAAATAGGCAAAAAATGATAGTAATTTTTTTTACTAATGACTGTATAAATATACTTTTTTTTCAAATACGATAATAATAATAAATTGGATGATTAATAGTGGTGTAGCCTTATCCAGATGGTAGGGTGAGAAAGGGGAAGGACAGTATACTTGTGGTGTTTGGTTGCGTTGCATTGCAAGTGAATGGACGAAAGTGAAGAGTAATAAAGAAGAGAAAAGGGCAGTAGCTAGGGATGGACGCGTGGTGATGTGGCAAACAACACAAATTCATAACTCATAAATTCATTCTTCAACGCATTCGTTCGTTCGTTCCCAAATCTCTCTCAGACTCTCACTCTCCGTTCCATTCATTCCAATATTCTCTCCTCTCGCCAGCGGTGGTTTCTTCTCTGCTCTGCTCCTTCGCTCCGTCACTCGTAACCACTCTATTCTCCATTTCTCTCTCCCTAACTTCTCATTTTTTTTTTCATTAATTATTATGTGTTTGAGTTATTTTATTTGAGTGGCGAATACGTTCTTTATGGTTGATTTAGCTCTCTAATTCTATTGAACTGCTGTGAATCCTGTCTTACTTTGAATAAGTTGAATCTGAATTAACACGAGTCATACCTGACTGAACTGAAATGCGGAAAGGAAGGGTTGTTTGTTCTATATGACTTACGTTGGCCTTCTTCCCATTCCTAATTTTTTATGACGATGATGAGGAATATTATTAGTATTACTATTTTCACGGGATTTGAATTTTATCATTTTACGTACATGCTCTGTAGATTAGATTAATGTCGCATATACGGATGGGTCATTTCATGGTAACTGTTAACTTCGCTCATGTGAACAAAATATCTCAGCTCAACTCTTGATTTTGACTTAATTCTGTTCTCATTTTTGGGTTCCTGAGTTTTTATTTTTATTTTTTTTTAATATTTTTTATTTATTGTGTGTTCTCGCCATTTCTGGTATTTCCTAATTAAACCTTTCCTTTATTCAAAGTGATCTAGTTACTTGTAAGACAGTAATATTAAAAATAATGATTCTGTAGAAATGACTTGTCTGACATGATATTTTCATTTTCTTCGTTCGTTTTCAGGGTGAATAAGTTTTCAAGTTTGTGGACGACCTTTAATGTCCTACAGAAGCAGCAATGTTGCGGCTAGGATCTTTGAACGTCAAATTTGCACTCCTGCTCCTGGCACCAGTGTAATTTCTTCTTCCTACCTATTATATTTAAGATTGTTTCTTCTGGGAATTCCTACAATTATGATTTTTTTTATTTATTTTTTCTTCTTTTAGCCTCTTTCTAGTTTACTATCTTATTTGGTGAAATAATTTAATATTCACAGGATGGGTGTGGCATAATAATGTAAATAAAGAATTAAGGATGATTACAAAATTTATGCTTAGCTACATTAGTTTGTAGGCATTTTAGTGAAGGAATTGATCTAGATAGTGTCTTTTTTTTTGGGGGGGGGGGGGGGGGGTGAAAAATAGTTGCACAATAATTGTGTTGTAATTGTATGGAATGTGAATATCCTTGGTGATACTGCTTACTGTAAAGGACACAAGTAAGGGTAGATAAATTAGGGTAAATGGAGCAATGCTATTTACTTTATTGCATTTTTTGATACGCAGAGAGGTTGGACTAGCTTTTGGAGAATTTGCTTTCACTTTATCAGAAGGATGAACTAGCTTAGTGGGAAAATTTTAAAATTGCTATCTTGTTCCTTTATTGAAGGAACCTGAATTGAATTTAATTTTTGCAGGTGTAATTTAATTCTTGCAGGTTCATTATGCCCGACGGTTCTATGAAAATTTGGTACCAAGTTACACAGTATACGAGGTTGAATGCCCAGACCATTCATTTCGTAAATTCACTGATGATGGTCAATACCTTATAAGTTTCAGCAGAAATCATCAAGAGTTGATCGTTTATAGGCCTAGGTGGCTTTCTTTTTCATGCAAAGATGAAGATTGTGATAACCATGATTTGCCATCAAAAGCAAAGAGATTTGAGAGTTTTTTCACCGAGTTATATTGTATACCACTTGCTTCTTGCAATGAACTTATATGTAAAGACTTCTTTCTTTACATGGAGAGTCATCAATTTGGACTGTTTGCTACTTCTACGGCTCAAATTCATGATGCACCTGCTGTTGGAGGAGCTGTCCAGGGTGTCCCTTCAATAGAAAAGATAACTTTTCACCTCTTGAGGTGCTAACTCATCTTTCTTTACACACACACACACACACACACACACACACACATGTATACAGATGTTTACAAATCTTCAAGCAAAAAACCATATTCTGGTTACTTTGTATTTACATTTTTTTTTTGGGGGGGGGGGGGGGTGTTTCCTATTATATTTAGATTGGAAGATGGAGCTGTCTTGGATGAGAAAGTCTTCTGTGACGACTTTGTTAATTTGACCCATAACATGGGTGTGTTCTTGTACGATGACCTATTGGCAATTGTATCACTTCGCTATCAAACAATACACATTCTCCAAATTAGGGACTCAGGAAATCTTGTTGATGTACGTGCTATTGGGGAATTCTGCCGTGAAGATGATGAACTTTTTCTCAATTCAAATGCTCAGGTCTGTGCTATTTGTATCAAGCTTTTGGTATTGACATTTATTCTACAAGTGTTCTGTTGAATGTGCCATTAGATAAATTATTATGGCTTTTTGATGGAAAAATCTGCAAATTTTATCTAATATTCTTTTTAGAACGAATTTGCAGTTCCGTTTTGAAAATCATGGGTGCATTTGGTTAACTCCTTGGGAATACTTTTCAAATATGATGTGCCAGTTGAAAAAACTAATAATTTTATGTTCATCTTTGACAGTCATTACAGCCCTCACCAATGGTTAAGCCATATCAGCTCAATATTGAAATATACTTTTATATCAACCAAATTTCTATCTGAAGTAGCTCTTGCAAGATATTTGCATACCCTATTTTGACAGTTTTGTTTTGTGGCATATTTGAAGCACTAAACCCATAAAATAGTCATTTCCTGACAGGGCATGGCACTTTCTGACAAAAATAAACAGCATCAGCTTCCAGGGAACCACATTGATAATAACATACATCAAGGCCAGCCTAATCCGGGGAATTCTTTTCTAAGTGGTATAAAGCAGCGATTACTTTCGTACATATTCCAGGGACTTTGGAACGAAGAAAGAGATGATACGTTGGTTGGTTTTCCAAATTCACTTCAGTTTGCACAACCTGTTCTTTTCATGTTTTATTTGGCTCTTCTCCGTTGGTTAATGTGTTTCAGCAGTTCATACTTTATCTTGAAATGGCATCGGCGCATAGCCAGTCTCAAAACTTGAGTTTATTCCTCCCCCCCCCCCCCCTCCTTTCTTTCTTTGTTGTTGATCCACTTATTGACTTAACTAACCACTTGTGTGATTAACTATTCTTAAAGTAGAAATATTTTTACCAAGAACTCCTTTTCTGCAATTTTCACTTAAAAACATTCCCACATCATCTATAATTACTTGGAAATTGTTAAGCATGAATATGAATATACATACATGGAAACATTCTAACATCGGAAGATTGGACCCTGGTCTGCAGCGGCATATATTGTATAGACTGTAAAAGTTAGATAGTAAATGTGTGTGTAGACAAGGACTGCATCTTTATATACCTTCTCAAATGTTTATCCTTGCCATTTTTTTCTAATTTCTGTCGGCAATATTTGCTATCGTGAATTATGTGTTTCTACAAGATATTGGTTATCCTTGTCTATATTGCCATCTTCTCGATTCTAATTTTATTTCAATATGTATAAATTCATTGTTTTAATTATTTCCTTTTTTTTTTTTTTTTGGTCCAATCCACCAGAGGGTCTTTGGACTTAGGAGGAAATTTTACTTCCACTTTCAAGATTATGTTGATTTGATTATCTGGAAGGTATGGTTTTTTAGACATTTTATGCACTTTAAATGCTCTTTTATCTCAACTCTATCATCAGACAACATTATTTTATTAAGCATTTAATCCTTGTTTACACACACACACACACACACACACACATCTTTCTTTCTTTCTTTCCTTTTTCCCCTTTTTTTTCTCTTCTTCTCTCTGTGCATACAATAAGGTGCGCGTAATACGTTGTATCTATTCAACTCCTGGACAGGTGCAATTCTTGGACCGACACCACTTGCTAATCAAGTTTGGAAGTGTAGATGGAGGGGTAAGTTTGTTGATTTTTTATTGTATCCCATTCACAGTCCCTCAATAAGTGAAAATGGAAATTACTTACAATAGCCCAAGGAGAGGCTAAAGATAAATAAAAAATGGTATAACATTGTTGCTTTTTAATGCTTGAGAGTATTTTAGCATCCTCTTTCTTGAAGCAGAGGCCCATAACCTACCTCAGTCCCTCGTTTTATGGAGAGCTTTGGTTGAAACTAGGTTCACCCTGTCTATTTGAAAACAATATACTCCTTCTCACTCAGGCTGGTAGGTGGAGGCCCCCAAAATGGTTATTTATGTCTCACCAAGCCCCTCAAAGCACAGGGCTACTGAAATTTAATTTAATTGTCAGAAATGGGGGCGACAAGGATTGAACTCTTAATCTCTAGATCATAAGGATCTCATGCATTGTTAGGAACCAACTCTTAAAGGTTTGGATTTAAGTCCCAAGAATGACTTCTTATTTCTCTGACAATTTGATCCAGCTACTAAAAATGGGGCTCACTCATGCTTAGGCCTTAGCTGATTAAATCTTCTGGAAGATTTCAACCTGGAGACCCTTTGTTGAAATAATATGACAAATGTGTTGATCTTTCATGTTTTGAAGCCTCAGGTGTCACGAAATGCTGATCATCACCCAGCTTTTGTTGCTGTGTATAACATGGATACAACTGAAATTGTGTCTTTTTATCAGGTAAATAATTTTTTTCATTCTTTGTTTATTTTCACCGGCTTTCTCCTTGTAGTGTCTTGGTGTTTATTAATTTTTCCTGACTCATTTTTACATCCTATCAGAATTCAGCGGATGAGCTTTATATGTTGTTTGAACAGTTCTGTGACCACTTCCATGCAACATCAAGAAATTCAATGTATATGAACTTCATATCATCTCATTCAAATAATATTCACGCACTGGAACAGCTAAGGAACATAAAAGATAAGGCAAGCAGCTCTTCACAGGTAAATTTTTGTTGCCGGTTGTAACCTTGTAATAGCCAACTCCCTTCCTCCCTCCCCAGATAAAAGAAAACAAAAGAAAATGTACATGGCTTGCTGATGTATTCTGTGTGTAAATTTTGTTTCTTGTTTTGCAGTTTATGAAGAAGATGCTAGCCTCTTTGCCTTTCAGCTGCCAGTCACAGAGTCCTTCTCCTTACTTTGACCAATCTCTTTTCCGGTTTGATGATAAGGTTTGCTTTAGATGCTTTTTGCTTGTCTAGTTTCCATGCAGCATAGTTTTTTTTTTTACTGGGTTTCTGCAACCATAGGGTTTTGTTGCATGCACGTAAACATACACTGTGACACACATGCACAAATTTCCACACAAACACGAGTGGCTAAACAATGGAGGAAAGTTCTTAGTCATCTAATTGACTTTTCTTTCTCCCCTTTATAATCCACACAAAATTGAAGATTTTTCTCTTACTATGGGTTATCTTTTAAAATCTTCCCACCATTGCAGCTGATTTCTGCAACTGATCGGCATAGGCAATCAACTGACCATCCAATCAAGTTCATTTTAAGAAGGCATCCATATTCTCTCAGGTTTAAAATCAAACCAGGTGCGCATTTTCTTGTGTTCAAGCTTGTAGCCTCCTAAACATCAAATGACTCTATAAAGATCCTCCACTTTAGAGAGTAAGATGAAGGGTGGGATTCGTCTTTTTCTAAGGCTGAATTTGGTAAGGAGGTATAAACGGGGGAGAAGTTTTCATGTTTTCCCCTATTTCTACCCCCATACCAAACACACCCTAAAGTGAAAGATGCATCTTAGAGGGTTATCAAGTGGCAACAATTGATGGGAAAAATCAACAAGATTTTTTTTTTAGGTTTAATTAATCTTTAGATTCCTATAGTTTCACTCAATTTTCAAATATGTCTCTATAGTTTAGAAATTTGTAATCAGATCCCTACATTGTAAATTTTTTTTCAATAAAGTCCCTATCTATATTTATCATTACAAAAACGCTAATTTAAACAAAATATTCTATCATCTTCTTCACCCTCTCCCTTATCCCTCTCCCTCATCCCTCCCTCACCACCCCAACCCCCCACCCCATCTGCACCTTGTTCATCAAAATACCACCCTCAAAACACCTTGTTCTACATTCATCACCATCCTTAAACATGCATACGAACACCCAAGAATTCTAGGCCACTGAAAATCCAATCTTTTTCACCAAATTATCCAATCTCCTCTCTCGACCTTTTTCACCTAATTTTGAAACAAAAAAGCTTTGCAAACATTTCCATTGCCGGTGCGTTCTAGTGTGTTCTTCGACAAAATCGCGGTGGTGTGGCAGACCTTAGTGGACCTGATAGAGTTGTTGATAGTGAAGCAAGATGGTGGGGGCAATGGGCAAGGGGAGGGGACGTGATTGAAGAGGGTGATGGTGCGTCTAGAGTGCACTGTACTAAGTGGGTGTATTGGTACTCTATATTAGTTTTAGCCATGGATTTCTATTTTATATAGATTGAACAGTTTGGATTAGCAAGGTGTGTGGTGCACCTAACTTCATCAAGTGCACCATAATATTGACCAAACATTTTTTTGATGGTGAATATAGATAGGGACTTGATTGAAATTTTTTTTACAATATAGGGATCTGATTATAAATTTTAAATAATCGCGGTGGTGTGGTAGACCTTATTGGACCTGATAGAGTTGTTGATAGTGAAGCAAGATGGTGGGGGCAGTGGGCAAGGGGAGGGGATGTGATTGAAGAGGGTGATGGTGCGTCTAGAGTGCACTATACTAAGTGGATGTATTGGTACTCCATATTAGTTTTAGCCATGGATTTCTATTTTATATAGATTGAACAGTTTGGATTAGCAAGGTGTGTGGTGCACCTAACTTCATCAAGTGCACCATAATATTGACCAAACATTTTTTTGATGATGAATATAGGCAGGGACTTGATTGAAATTTTTTTTATAATATAGGGATTTGATTATAAATTTTAAATAATAGGGACTTATTTGACAATTGAGTGAATTATAGGGATCTCTAGATTAATTAAATCTTTTTTTTTTTTTTTAAATATAACTTTTTGGATAACCAGCTATAGATTTGTGAATTCAAAAGTAGTTGGTAGCTGGGGAAGTGGACTGTAATCTCAAGTGACCTTTATTCTTTATTTATAATGTTGCGAATTTGAATCATAAAATCGTCACTTCAGGGGGACTTTTCTAATCATACCCCTGAAATTGCATGAGCAATTGTCAAGACCAAAAAATTAAATTTGTCATAAATTACTGTATTGATTTTCTCTTCAATGGCTCCCGCATGCACTTTACTCTTTAAAGTGCTCTTCCAATTTAGAGGAGCTTGATCCTATAGAAACTACAAGTCTCTGGAGTGAGTTATTTAAAGGGTGAGTCCTGACACAATGGTAAGATTATTATCTTTTAACCTAGAGACTACAGATTCAAACCCTCTCCAAACCCCACTAGATGGGAGCCCGCCTTTTATAATTTTTTCCTTGTTTTGTATGATGACTAGTAATGTTCAGATCGGTATGCCGTTTGAGTTGTTTTCTTATATTGGTAGTTGTGCTGGCCTGTAATTTATTCAACTTTGATCTGCTTGTTAAAACTTAGCAAGCTTTATTTCATGCTTGAAATTTATTTAGGTCCTGAAGCCGGTAGTACGGATGGTCGCGCAAAGAAGATCTCTTCATTTCTTTTTCATCCAATTTTGCCGCTTGCTCTCTCTATTCAACAGACTCTCTTCTTGCAGCCTTCAGTTGTAAATATTCACTTTCGAAGATGAGCGGAGATTTCCTTTATCTTCCACTGTTACCTGTCTTCACTGAATCTAGAGGATGTATATTCAGTCTGTGATTCGGAATCTAATGATTGCTGTGACAATTGGCGTCTGTTTTGTATTTTGGTCAAATTTAAGTTGAGAAAAATTAAATTAATTATTGACAAATTTATCTAGAAAAAAATTTAACTTATTTTGCCACAGATTATCTTTCTAAAAATTTTCTTGTCAATAATTGGATATTCGTTGGACGAAGATATCAGCACATCATACACAACACTCGACGATGCCTTATAATTATTATAAAAATAATTTTTAATTAAAAAAATCAAGGTTAAATTACTTTGCCAGTGCCTATAATTTCAGCATATTTTTACACAGTTTCGCATACTTTAAAAATTTTTAATTGAATCCTTATATTTTAAAAATTTTGTATCAAGGTTTCAATAAAATCATGATTTGAAATTTTCATTCACACAATTTCATTTTAGATTTGTTGAAATATTTACACAAGATAATTATACTTGTAATCAGTCATTAAAATAATTTAAATTTTTTGTCTAATCCAAACATACCTATAATATTGTAGCTTTTTATTGGTCCAGATTGTGCTTATATTTTACATAATTTATACAGGTATCATTACTCATTGAATAATATTAATATCTATTCCACCACCCAAAGTAAAGAAAGAAAAATTTAATTTAAATATATTGATAATGTAAAATGATTTTATACTATCAGCCAATAAAAATAGTAACAAGTGTTAATTTATATAAATAATTACTTATTATAATGAGAGATCTACTATGATTTTTTATTTTTCTTTATTTTTATTAATTGATAGTATAAAATAATTTTATACTGTCAGTGCATATCAATTAAACTCAAAAAAGAAAAAAAAGAACTTAAACATATCATATTATATATATTATGCTCATTTATTTTATTTTTCTGTCTAACATCTCATATAGTAAGAAAAGAGAAGTACACAAACTTGAAAAGTATAGTGCATGCCTCATACAACATAAAACTGAGTTACTACAAAACTTATAGTACATGGTATATGCTACTGCTAGGCGTATACATTACTCCACTGGGGCATCAAATCCTAATACCAAGCGGTCTCGAGTCCAAAATTCCTCTTCAAAATCCAGCAATGGAATTGAAACTTTACTAATTCAATAAATAATTCAGCTGACAACCACAGAAGGAGGAGCACCTGAAATTCTGAGGTAAGATTCACTTGCTTGTGTATGGGGACATGCTGGAAGACTACCCAAGGATTTATCTAGAGTCCATGTTTGATTGAAGCCTGACCACTTCATTTGCATGAAGCCGCTCTTCCTCCATGGACCCATGTGCATTTTCTTCTCCTTCATTGACTTCTTTGCAGCATCACACATAACTCGAACAATTGCGGTTAAGTACTCCGGCTTCCCTATATAAAATTCAGGCAAACAGGACACAAGTTTCTGGTATGCTTTACCTGCTTTTGCTATCTGAAACTGGTCCCTGAATTCCAACTCAATCAGAAATGTGATCTGCTTCTTCCTTGTTACTGTGCTTGCAATCACTTCAATATACTCATGAGAGCCTAAAATACAAAAGCAACAAGCGGAAATTAAACTTTATAGTAAAGCAATGTTAAACTTTTGTATATAAAATTAGAGACTAGTTTTTATGCACTTATATGCATTCAATAGAAATAATGAAAATTGCCATGTCATGTTGTATTGTTACATAGAAATGGACCATATTAGCCATTCGTTTAATTTCTATTAGATGAAATTATAAAATTATTTTACACTATTAATATATAAAAAATTATGCTTGTGAATATAATTAAGTTTATATATGTGTGTGCACCTCCTGGAAACTTTTTTGTGGTTCCCCATTTTGATGTGCGAAGTTTGGTATTGAATCCTCTGTCGCATAGCACAGCAACCACTCGTCTTCTCAAACAGGTGGTGCAATCGGAAGAGTTGGGTTTGAAGCAGCTGCAAAAATCCGAAGCTTTAACCTTCTTTATGATTTGACCTACCTCTTGTCTCAATTTCGACCCTGTTAACTGGTACCGCTCCAAAATTTCCTGAAATAAATAATAAAATGTTCTCCTTTTAATTTGCAATATACTGAAATTAAAACTTCATCTTAAAACTCGAGTCAATCCACCGTGAAACATGCAAACATGCACAATGTTTAGTTAAGAAAAATCCATTTCATAATCAAGTGCATAGATGTTAATGGACAAATGATAATTATGTATCTTTGGATGTGGACAAATATCTTTGTCCTTTTGTTCTCTGTAGTGTAGTTTCAAATTAATTTATACAAAGCCACGTTCTTCATATGTTTATTCGAATTTAATAAACGGTTTTTTTCTTACAACCTTCCGTTGTGGAATAAAAATATCCCAGAATATCCATAAGGAATATTCCTATATTTAAATATCAAATAATTTAATGTGAAAGTTTGAAATATAAATTTTATTTATATCGGGTAAAATCAAATGAGGGGAAAAAGAACACATCTATTTACTAACTTTTTTTTTTTTTGGTAAGCACATCTACTAACTAAATTTTGGTAATTAACACTTCACGTGCAAGGACAAAAATAGTAACTTGCTTCATATTTGAACAATTTTTCTTCATGGCTATTTCATGCTTTTCAATTAACCTTTTTCTTTTTCTTTTTCTTTTTTTGGCCATGTTCAATCTTTTTTGGGTGAAATAGACTAGTTCATTGAACTCTATTATCAGAAATTTGACTAATCTAACTGTTTTAGAGAGAGTTTTAGGTTTTTCAACAAAAATTTTCTCTATTTTCAAATCTCAAACCCAAGACACCTAATTAAGAGACCAAAGCATCTAACCACTTCGATCAATCCTGTGCTGGTTTTGCCATGTTCAATCTGAGAATAGGAAAACCAATTTTACCTAGGCTTTTACTTTCTTTAACTCAAATTCAACTATTGCAGCGTGAGAATTGGTAATTTATCTGTCATCAATTAACTTACCCGATAACTCATGTAACCAATATTTTGTAGAAATGAAACAGCTAAAATCAGATAATTCAAGAGAGATAGGAATCTAGCTAATCAGAATATTTGGATTGAATATGCAGATTGAAAACAGGTTAATTTGATGCTTTACCCTTAATCAAGCTTGTGTTAATCAAAAGTAGACCGCAAATTTGTTTTACACAACACTTTTGCCCAATATAATAATTGGCCAGAACCGTAATTGTCTCTATTTCATTTTGCTTTGGTTAAACAACAAAACCAGCGAGTTTCTGAAATGAATGAAGAAGAATATATGATTATATATGCGAGGAGAGGAGTACCTGAAGCAGTGCCACCTGAGATTCCCAATACAAGGTTCTATCTGGTGAGTCATCGGAGTCGCTGTTGTTTTCCGACCACCAGAGATCCTCCATAGAGCGACATAACTCTGATTCGTAATAGTGTTCATCCATGAACAAAGACACTTTCTCTTCGAGGCTGTCCATGCCCGCTTAGTTAACGAGAGCAACAACACAAATATTGGCCTTTTTATTATTCTTTTTGGAAAGACAAAGGAAGAATTAACGAAGGAAAGTGTGAAGATTAAGGGTGGAAGAAGAGAAACAACAAAATGCGCTCTTCTTACAAGAAAATGAGCAACAGACTATGGACGTATATATAGGGGTAGCCATGTCTGTCTGATGTGGCATGTGCAACATCAGACAATGGACGTGAGGATAGGTTACTAATATCAGTACCAATTATATTATTATTATTATTAGATTTTAATTTATATATACTAATATTATAAAATTTTATATTAACAGTAAATAAAAATATAAAAAAAAATGTTAAATTATGATAAATTTTTTATTATAAAAAGTAGTTATTTAATATAATTTAATATTTTTTTATATTTTTATTAATTAATAATATAAAATTATATTATATTTTATGTTATCAATACATATATGTTAACCTATTATTGTTATTATTATTATTATCTGACAACATGATTATTTTAACCACTAGATTATTAGCAACTTGAACTATTTATGAGCTGTATCTTTTGGCTACAAATTATTCTACTTTTTGTCTTTGGCTAAAATCGCACACTGAAGAAAATATCCTGTAGCATTCCATTTAATTGTCAAATGCTGGCCTTTATAGAAGGCTCTATATCACCACAATCAACGTGCGGTGCAGCTATAGGAAGTTGTCGTTAACCAACCACGGATAAAATAATTAAGGGGCGAAAGAAACTATTCGTTTGATCAAACTGAACTTCAGGGACAAGGAAAAAATCAGAGACAAATTAAATACCTATTAAACGAAGGCCACTCTTTTATATCAGATATTTCGGAATTCCTAAACGGAGAACACAATGATTCTTTTATTATTTCCGTGATTTGAAGCCCTCTCGTAATCTATATTTTATGCCTTGTTTGAATATAGAAAACAAAATTCTAAATTATTATCTAATACCAACTTGAATTCGAAAAAGTAAATACAAATGCTTGCGAACGGTTAATAAGTTACATTTGTCAAATTTTGTTTTTATGTTTTTATTTACAAAAGAAATAACATATGTCACATCATTCGTGCGTTGTCGTGCTCAACAAAATTTACAAAGGTTTTCACCTTGTTTAATTAAATATGTATTAAGATCTCACTAATAACATAACCGCTATCTTCTCCGCACTAGCATTTAGAGTGGGTGGCCGATTCGTTGGTCCATTCACGGCTTACGATTAGATGCATTTTAACTAAAATTCAATGGCTGTTATTCTCTCCATTCTTTTTGGGAATGGATTTGTTGATTAGTGGTTGTGTTCTTTATTTTCTGCGAACCAGTCCTTTGTGGTGCAAGCCTGAAACGTAGCAGTGCCTCCTTCTCGCCGTGGTGGGGGGTAGAAGAGGGGCCGCGAGGGTGGAGCAGGGTGAGCACATGATGGCGGCAGCGGTGGCAGCAAGGGGGCAGTTCCAAATGTGCCACCACCGCCTCTCCTTTGAGAAAGAAGAAGAACCCACAAAAAATTGAAGATATTCAAGTGACCCCAAATTTAGTTTCAGATTCGGTGGTAGAATCACTTTGAAACTAGTTAACAAACATGAAAATATATAAATGCGCTAGACTTAGATGAGACAAGTTGCTGTTGAGTGTTTATGAAATAAAGCATGGTGATATATCACACTGCTAGATGGAGGATGATGCCTTAATTGCTAGACGAAGGTGATTGTAGTATAGATATTGTTATTTGTTCTTTATCTAGCCTTTCTTTTTTTTTCTTTTTTTTTTTTTTGTGTTTGTTGCTAGCTTCAAAGTGATCTATTTTAATGGAGCATGATCATTGGAGTGTGAACCCTTGTCGTTTTCGATTCCAACACCAGTGAGAAATTTGTCCACGAAAGGCTTCTTCTTTGCAGATCCAAAACCTTCGAACTACAGCGCCAGCACAACCACGATTGGAAACTTCGTCAATCCATCTTGCCAGAAAAGAACCCCCAAACCCAATACTTCGACATCAATAGGAAAGTAGAAGATTGACTGACTTTTGCAAAGAAAATATCTTAAATCCTATTTTACAATTGATTTTAAAATACGGGATACATTTCATAATTTTAGATAGGACTAATGTTAGTCCAATAACGAGGGTGGACCAATGAATCAGTCACCTTTAGAGTGTGCCCCTGTATCAAGCTCATTCTATTTTGTCTTTATTGTCATATGCATACGCTCTATTGATGGCTAATTTGACCCCGTTATACAACCACCCCCACCCACGACAAAGAAAAAAAAATTCCATCAAATTAATTATCGTTTATATAATTTTCAATCCCAAAACCATATCTCGGGGAGGATAGATTCCGGTGAATAGCAGAAAATACTTAAAATATAGTAGAAAATTAAAGTTGATGATTAAAATATTTATCCACAAAAAATGAATATTCAATATTTACTTAATTTTTAATCATTCATCAATTTAAAAAATAAATCTAACGATTGATATTAAAGGACCATTTATACTCCAAATATTATGTAGAATATCAAAATTAATTTTTATGCAATATCAACTATTAAATTTATACTTTTAACTTGATCAATAATTAAAAATAAAGTGAATATTGAATATTCACGTGACCATTTTAAACAAACCCTTAAAATATACATTATAAGCATTTGACAATACTAATTTTGATTCTAGATTGTCAGGAATAGAGTCCTTTGAATATAAACATTGAAAGTCAATTAATTATTAAAAATAAGAATTTAATTATGATACATTATTAGTATAAAAATATTTTATATAAATATTTAATTATATATTGATAAGTTAGTAAAAATATTTGATTTTTGCATTTATTATCTCAAAAATTTCACGTATAATAATATATGATTTGATGATAATATAAAACTCTTTTATAATGACAATATATCAAAATTAGGATATGTTTGTTTCAGTCCTTTTTTTGATGAAAATTAATTTTTAACTACTAAAAAATTACTTTTCACATAAACTATTTATTTTAGATTTTACTTAAAAATTAAAATTAATTTTTTTCCCAACTTCAAGTAGAAGTTAAAATGAATAACTTTTATAAAAATTATTTTTCTTTTGTGAAAATAAGCTGAACTAACATATCTTTGATCTCTAAAAATAAAGTGATTATTTTATTTAATTTCAATATATCCAAAAGATTGTACAAATAATAAAAGTGACATAAATCTAGTTGCAATTAGAATTATAAGTAACGAGCTATCTAGTATTGCTAAGTTTATCTTTGTTAATTACATTAAAAAAATGTTTATATTTGTTAAATATATAAATATCAAGAATAATGAAATGGTCATTTCAATAATTAGAGAAAGTAGTCGCTCACTACTTCTTTTCGAACTCTTTATTATAAGTAAAGAATTTGTTAATGAATATCTTATATAAATCAAAAAAATTTCAGGTCAAAACATTAAAGCAAAAAAGTGTAAGTATTTAACATTATTAAGATATATAAAAAAAAATTGGCCACAAAAATTTAAAAAAAATTCGTATTTTATTCTTATAGAATAATTTAGATTTCTTACATGGTAATTGTAAACTTGTAATATCAAACTTTCTAGAAGCTTTAATAAAACATTATTACACCGAATTTAGTTGAAGAAGTTAATCTCCACAAAGTGGTGAATTATGGATCAAATTTTAGTTGATAGATGTGCCTACAATTAATGTTTGATTATGTCTCCAATAAGACAGCTTTCCGTAAAAGATAAAATATGATTACAGAATAATATTAATAAATTTTAATATGCAAATATATAAACTTAAATCGTATCAACAAACCTTAACCTAGTAGCTTATGCTCTTGAGCGCCGCGATTACACCAAAATTTGTCGAAGTTGTTAAAATTTTCAAATTCCTTGAATAAAAAAAAAAAAAGAACTTTTTTAAAAGAAAAAGGAAAACTGGGACAGATTTTGAAGATTTTTTTTTAACATATATATATATATATAACAATATAAAACAACAATCAATAAAATTTCAAAGAATTATCATATTATGATGGTAACTACCTACCGATATAATCACCTATCATAATTTGGTAATTTTTTGAAATTTTATTAATTTATAATATAAAATTATTTTATATTTTATATTGTTAGTATATAAAAATTAAAAATTAATCTCTATTTATTTTTTTATTGAAAAAATAAAGATAGTTTGTCAAACTATTATATTAAAAACAATGCATTAATAACTTATATTTTATTGGTTCAAGTTATTCAATATTATTATTTTTTAAACAATATTATTAAACAATATTATTAAAAGAGTTTTGGCTATTTTTTTTCCTTGAAAATGTTTTTTAAGCCAAGCAAGATAACATTTTTTTTTAACTTTAAATTCTTATTAAAACAAGCAAAGACTCTTTAAAACATGTTTCTTTTTAAGGAAAGTCATTTTTTTTTCTTGTTTCACAAAGTCATAGTCTCAAGTCATGCATCACATAATCTTAGTTAGGCCTTGATGATTTTGGTGTGACAAAATCTAAAATGGTGCCAAGCATTTACATTTAGAAATGTGATTCGCATAAATTATTAGGAGTAATCTAATGAGAGACTTAGGTAATTTAGATAGACGCAGGATTCAAATAGTACTTCAGCTTATGTAACGAAAAAAGAAATGTGGTTCATACTCTCCGCCCCCATTCATTATCCTCTTTTCTGTGGTGTGTACTCAGCCATGCACATGCTGACCCCTCTTTCACTTTCTCTCTCCAACCCCTTCCCTTCTTTCCACTCTCAATCTCCATGGCCACCACCAACCCTTTATCACTCTCATGCCCCAAAACCTACAACCTCCACTTCGCTGCCCCTCTTTCTTCTCCCTCTCGGAACCGTAAACAACAACCCCTTCTCCTCTGCCAACCAAACCACCAATCTGTTCCCAAGTCTCTGCTCTGTTACCGTTACATTCCTCAAAACTCTGCTCGGCGAGTGATCTGCAAGGCGACCCAAGTTTCCGTCGCCGAAGAGTCATCGGCGTCCGGTGACAACGGCGGTGGAGGCGGAGGGGATGCGAACTGGGTTCCGGTGGTGCCGCTGGCGGCGCTGCCGAAAGGGGAGCGGCGCGTGATCATCCAGGACAGTGAGACCATATTGCTGCTGTGGTATAAAGATCAGGTTTTCGCCATTGAGAATAGGTCACCTGCTGAAGGTGCATATAGTGAAGGCTTGCTCAATGCCAAGCTCACCCAGGTTCAAAGTTCTGTCCTTTTACTTGGTGTTTTTTAGTTCAGAAAGTGGTGAATTGTAGGTAACATAGAGGGTTGCATAATAATAGTAAATTATTCGTAATTGGTGAATTGCTATTTTGTGTGTGAAGTGGGATTGGTGAAACAAAGAAAAAGGGTATGGAGAGATGTGAGGATAATATTATCATGTATGAGCAGGTTATATGCTATGCTCCTAACTGATTGATCGAACTATTTTTTTCGGTAATGAGCTTTAGGGGGAAAAAAATCATTTTTGATGTAAGACACATTTCAAAATGAAACTACTCGCCGCTTGTAATTGTAATTCCAGTTCCATATCAGGGCATATTGATGGTACACATTGCACATGAGATGATGAGCTAGTTCTTTGTGTTTCCTTTATGTTACTGTACCATTGATTTACTTATTAATTCATGCTCGCTTTTGGGTTAATGATTTACCTTATTTGAAAATTCAAAAGACAATCAAACAAGCATTAGGCTAAGTCATAAGACCTGCTAAAATTTAAAAGTGGGTGTGCAGAGAATTGAGTTCCTCTTGGCCCGCTGAAAATCAGATTTGCATTGATATTCTCAGCTTAGCTTTAGTTAGGTCTATTATGCTGTATGCACATTGTGCATTGCATGAGAATGTCAGTTCAGTTTGGAAACACTTGTCATCTAGCATTCCTCCTTCATATTTGCGAAATTTTGTAATTTCTGGAAGTTTCAGACATGTTCTTTGGAATCCATCCGTGCAAATTTACTCGCTATTCTAGCTTGATTGAAAATGAGCCAATCTTTTCCATTTCCTTTTGTTTTTGCAGGATGGATGTATAGTTTGCCCAACAACTGACAGCACATTTGATCTACGAACAGGAGAGATCAAGGAATGGTATCCCAAAAATCCTGTTCTGAGGGTTCTCACACCTGCTTTGAGGACGCTTTTTGTATATCCTGTGAAAACAGATGAACAGAATATTTATATCAGCATGAGAGGAGGCGTCAAATCTGATGCCTCGGCTGAAATCGTCTTTAGCGGGAAGGCTCAACCTGGTGTAACAGCAACCGATGTCAACGTTGATGAGGTAACAGCATTACCATTCTGATTGTTAATCAACTTTGGATCCATGCAAATTACATTCGGCTGTCCTTTTAACTCATTAGTTCTATGATGTATGTGAATTAGGTTAAAATGGTGGTTGATGAGGATCTAGAGGGATTTGGTTTTACTGGGAAGAACGAATTAATAAACGGGAAAGCAGCAGTTATTGGTTTCCTCTTGTTGTTGGATTTTGAGCTATTAACAGGTAAGGGTCTTTTAAAGGGAACAGGCTTCTTGGACTTCATTTATTCCGTATCTAATGCTCTCAAGTAGACGCTATCCAAGTCGTTTCAGCTATGAACATATTCCTTTGGTCCTCAACATTCAGCAAGATAATATATCCTTTTAGTCTTCACATTTTGTTTTTGTTGGATGCCCTGTATCTAATATTGTATATCATGATTCGCGAGTATAGATCATGGCAGTCTACAACCTTCCATTTTCTTTTTCATTTTTCTTTTGTTTTTGTGTTTCAACGTCACTGTCTGTATCTGTACACTATACCCATTTTTTAAAGTTTATATTTGACAATGGCATTTCCAAAATCTGGTCTGCTAGCCCTTTTTGCTCTTTAATTAAAAGGGCTTGTCATTTAGGATGTCCAACCGCAGCATCTCATCTTTTCTTTCGGGCTTTAGCTGAACAATGATTGGATTGGTATCAAAGTGATTTCTTTGCTTGTTTTCTTCTGCTTGCTTCCTCGGCAAAGAGATAATCATCATGTATTTCTTTTACTGAGTTATGTTTCCAAATGGACACAGACAAGAAAGCACACGAATTAGGTTTGGTATTTGAGGTATTCACGACCAGCCAACATCCATAGCATAGAGGAGGAGTCAGTCACCATATAATATCGCTTTTCTTTTTTTTTTCTTGGTCGGGATATAATATCGCTTTTCTTCGATCCTCTATGGAGGAAGAATTTTTCTTCCTTCACATGCATCTTGGATCATCAAATAACTTTGGAAAATGAAAAAGGTGATGGCACTAATAGAGATAGATAGTATATATCACATGCAGAGAAAAAAAGAGATTTCCTCCTCCATGGAAGAAATAAGGATTTCTCTCCCTCGCTCCCTATGTTTTGAACTTGAAATTGCTGACAGACCAAAAAAAAAAAAAAAAAAAACTTGAAACTGCTATGTTTATTATACATGTAGTTTAAAATTTAAAAAAAAAAACTTAAAAAGAACCTTGCAAGTATAAATTACAAAAAAGTATGTAAAGTTAATTAAAAAATATTATATGCATAGTAAATTCAAAAGAATCTGAATTTAATGTAAGAAAAATTAAGAATGGCATGTCAATCTTTAAGAAAAACTATAGTTATTTATTTTACTTGAAGAAATTTTTTTTTTATGTGATACTTGAAGAAAAACTTTATTATGTTACACTTCAAAAATGTATTATAATTTGAAAAATAAAGGTGAATATCATTAATATGTGCTAGTATCATCTCTCTTCTTTCTTTCTTATTTTTTAAAAAAGTGTAGAGTGAAAAGATGACGACGATCACTTCATTCAATGGTCTGGTAAATCACCAATGAGGATTTATATTATTGAATTCAAACATAAGCAATGCTAGCTATTATATTGTTAATGAAATTTAACCGGCTAAGTCAACCAGCGTTAGCTGCTGGTTGCATCTTTAACAATGCATGTACTATAGGCTATAACTAAAAGTTAAGGCCCATATTTAATTCAGACCTCTAGATTAAGTTCGTGTCTAGTGAATAATGACCTACAACTTTTTATACTTGAAAACGACAAGCAAGGCAGCTAGTCTCTCAGAATATTTGTGAGCTAAACCAATCTGAAAATAAATCACGAGGAACAGATTTACATATTCTGTGTGGCGCTGGTCTCAGTTCCCACCACTGTGCATATTCTGTGCGGTCTCAGTTCCCACCTAAGTTCGGAGGCCATGTTGAACTCTTCAACCATTCTCTTAACACAAAGTGGGTGGAACATGGCGCCGCAGGTTCTTAAAAGTTGAGGGCGATTGAAGTGACAAAGCATCCGTTGCTTAATTACTTTTAACGATTTTGAATACATGCCTAGCTACACTTGGATAAATATTATAATAATGGGATTTCTCCCCTACATTTGGAAATTGGAAATGGAAACTGCGGTGTTTATTATTTCGCGTCTATCAGCAATCCTGTTTTGGATACTATATTATCAACAATATGTGCTAGTTTAATCTTTCCCAAGGAAGAACATGGGTTTACGTTTTTTTAATATTCAAACCTTAATATAGTAAAATTCGCTTGTCACTACACTCTCAACCCTCTTAAAGATAGACAACTTCCCTTGATGAGAATGTGGATGTTATGGCCTATATTTAATTCAAGCTTTTAAGTTAGGTTTTGCGCTTGATGAGAATGTGGGCGAGTTTTGTTCCTTGAAAGCGACGAGCAAAGAAGCTGTTCTCCTGTTTGTTTCTTGAGAGTGGAGACCATTGATGTGTCCTATGGTCTGTGCCCACTGGCCCACTGGGTCAGGCCTAAATACAAAGATCTGTGAAGCCTATTGAAATCAAACTGAAACAACAAATTTGTACTTTCTGGGTGGCCAATATGATCGTACTGAAGTGCATAATACGCTTTAGATATTTATTGCAAGCTGTGGCTCTCATCAAAGTTCGAAGGCCAAATTGAACCCTTGAACCATTCTCTTAGCACAAGTGGGAGATAGGTAGCTTGGCTCTAAGTTTTGAGAAGTTGGGGTTGATGATAGTGACACGACATCCTTTGCATACTTCTTGACGATTTTGACTAAAAAGGCAACATGACATTCCAATCTTTTTTTTTTTTTTTTAAAGGATGGTATTAGTAAGGAAGGATGGATCGAAGAAAACCACCTAAAGAGGCCACTTGCTGAGCCATTGGATGAGGTTGAATCTACATCAATTTCTATCAAAATCATGGAATTTTGTGAACAATGTTACAAGATCGTACCATGTTTCCGGTTACGAGAGAAATATTTTGGTGGTCTTAAAATATTATGTAACTGTATTTAAAGTTAATAATATAATAATATTTTAAGTAAAATTTATTATTAATTTATATTTAATTTATATTTTTATCTAAAATATTATTATATTATTAATTGCGAGTACCGTTATATGATGTTTTAGAACCACTCAAATATTTCTCCATGTATCATGTAAGGCATGGACTGGCGTTGATATATGATGAAGATGAAGATACATACGTAGTGGCAAGTTAGGTTTTCGATCCTCGATGTTGACTCTGAATTACCTAAAATAATGCAATTTTTCACTTACATCCATTTCGAAGAGACTCGTCCATTTAAAAAATCGATATACAAATGAAGTTCTGTTTTGAATTGATTTTGATTGATAAAATAATTTCATAATTACTTTTAAAATTGTACGATGACAAAGAAGTAACGAATTCAACAAGAAGTTTGAAGTGGTAAATTATTTTTTGAGTTTTATGTTGATAGATTATTATTAGGATCTAATTTTGATACACTACTTTTATATTGTCATTTAATTACATCTTATTATATCAATAAATATAGTTAAGTATCATATTTATTATTTGAATGATTTTACAAATAGAAATTTATGATTAGTTAACTATATAAAATTTTTTTATACTATTAATATATTAAAATTAAACTTTTCCTATTAATATAAAATTTTGAGATTATTAACCAATGTTGGAACTTTTAACCAACCATCAAATTACGACTCCAAAGTATGAATGAGTTTCAACCCGAATGAAAACGTCAAAAACAAAATGATATCGAAATATAAAATTAAACATTATGTCGATTAGCACGTGCTGATATACTTGGGTGATTTTTTATTCCTAACAGGGTCATATAAAATTTAGTAAGATAAAGAAGTCGTCTAACGACTAAGGAGAGTCCAGAACACGTTATATTACTCATTATTTTTTATTTTAATTTAAAGATTTATTAAATTATTATTTTCAAAATTTATAAATTAATTACGAAAATTCTAAAATTTATAATGATAATTAACAAAAATTTTATGAAATTATATATTATTGTAATTAGTATTGATTATTTATATAAAAATTAAAATAATAAAATTATAAGTATATTATATCAATTTATTAAAATTTCAAAATAAAATAATAAATAATAAATTTTTATTAAATAAATAAAAACTTATTTAAATATTTTTTATAAGTATTGCTAATTTCTAAAATGCCTTCAAAGATTTGGATTAATTATAATTCATTTTAAATCTTTATTATTTATTTTTATTATAATAAAATAAAAGTATTAATCAATAACAAGAAATTAAAGTTAGTGACATGAAACTTTAGTTTATTAGGATACTATAAAAATAATCTAATAATAAAGAATTTAAGTAATTCATACGAGCTCTCAAATTCAATTCAACACGATGTAACCAAAAAAAAAAAAAAAATTGGTTTATAGCATCATCGGTGACGCAACATGATATCTCCATCCACGCGCGGCTCATAGCACCGACCTGTGAGCAGTCGACTTAGCCATGATTTGATTTTTATGTGATGTGTCGTGTGATATTTTTAGCCCAGGAGTGCGTGTGGGCTTTGACAGACCTGAAGCTCAATGAATGGAAATTCCTCATTACCTTTTGGACTACACTACCAAGTCACATGGCCGAATACTTGAGCCTCTGCTTTCAATTTTCAATCTAGATGGATGGTCGAATAGTCCTATTATTACATTCACCCCATATTAATTAGTATTACTAGGTCAGCTTCTCTGCTTGCTAGTTGCTACCAATTCCATTGGCCATAAATCCCTCTAGCTCCAACTTGCAAGACTTTAAGGAACAACCAGAAAACCTTGTAATATCTATTTAATTGCATGGTGCATCCGACATGCACCCCTTTATTTTACTTTGACCTTGAAACTTTTCACTTTGTTGCTATGGTCAACCCTAAACTTCCCCCCAACCTATCCTAATGCCTTGCTTGCTTCTTGAGACTTCCAACCCCCTCTGACTCTGAAAATCTTCAAACCCTTTATAAGCTCTCCCTCCTCACCCTTCTTCTCTCGCAGGGCGCTTCTATATTCGGCAAAAAACAAAGTCACTTGAAAACTTACCATATCAAGATGAGTAGGAGTTCGGGGCTGCATGGATCAACCACAACCACAACCACAACCACAACCAGTAACAAGAAGTTGAAGGGTGTTCGGCGCCGAAAGTGGGGGAAGTGGGTGTCTGAGATTCGTGTTCCTGGCACGAAAGAGCGCCTATGGTTGGGAACCTATGCCACGCCGGAAGCTGCAGCGGTGGCTCACGACGTGGCCGTTTATTGTCTGAGGAGGCCTTCTTCTTTGAACAAGCTTAACTTCCCTGACACCTTGTCTTCTTACAACTGTATTCACCACACGGAGGACTTGTCCCCCAGGTCTGTTCAGAAGGTGGCTTCCGATGTTGCCATGGACGTTGATGCCCGCAACATTAATGCAGGGACAGCGCCAACCGTGGCAGAAACTACTCATGTAAGGGACAACAAAACTGATGATGATCACAGGTACGATACTAGTGTGAGTGTGCCTGATGTTGTTGGATTTGGAGCAGCTAGTGTTGATGATTGTGGTGTGTCTTGGTGGGATGGTTTGGGTGATGATTGTGGGACTTGCCAAGGAAGTGAAGATCATGGAGAAGGGGAGGCCTTGAGCATTTCCATTGAAGATTATCTTTAGTTTAATCCGTATATAGCAATCTTTTGGGTATGTTTCAGCTGTATATATTAGTAGTTACAAATATTTAGTGTTCTTGTATAAATTAAGGTCAGAGATTGCTTTGCTTCTCAGACGACAATTAGGTTACCTATTGAATCAAAGGAAAATGAAATTAGAGGAGGGAGAGGAGAGAGAAAGAGAGGGGGGTGGGGCGAAGAAAAAAGAGAAACGATGCCTGAAACAAGAAAAGAAAGAAGGTTTCATCGTGAACATGGAGCTCTTTTTTATGCTTCCTGTGTATCAGAACATTCTTGTGGTCCACCTTATCCATTTTTTCCAAACAAGTAGATTAAATATTTTTGATTGGTCATTTGACACTCATTAGGACACCTTTCGAATTCGTGTTCAAACGTCACTTGGTAAACCACTAAAACGTGTGCGTGAGTGCGTCCACCTTTTCTTAACCATAAATTAAATGCACAGTTGAGTATTATTACCAAAAAAAAAATTGAAAACCACAACCGAGTAGTAGCGAACATATTTCTTCGTTGAAAACATTGTTTAGAAGCTGTCCTCCGTTCCAAGTTGTTCAAGTTATAAATAAGGCGATAAATTTTAGAGTTTTAAATATAATAAAGTTGACCCAGAATTCAGAAAGATTGTGAAATAGTTAAGTTACAGTAATGGAAACAATTAATTTGTAATAAAAAAATAATATCGCTAATTCGGTACAAGAAAAATGTGTATAAGTACATAGATAATGTTATTTGAATATAAATTATAATTACTAATATTGAATATTTAAAGGAGAGAATGACTCACAATATTTGATAATAATCACAAGCAGAGCTAAGGGACATGTATGGATCATCACTCCCTTATATTTAAATATTTCATACAAGACATATATCTAACTCTTAGCCTTGGCTTCTTTAAAATTAACATCGTGGTTCTGCGCCTAGTGATGATAAATTGAATCAAGGTTTTGTGTCATTCTCTTGATGTTAATAATCCATATGTACAAAAAATATTAGTCAAATATATTTCTAAGGTTGGAAGTTACTTGTATGGCTAGGTAAGAAAGTTTGTACTTTTCATTTGGTGGAATAACTGGAGGGCACATCAAGAATGCCAAACTGCAACTGTGAAAATAGAACTACAAGTGGGCGATGTCTGCGCACCAAAATTCAAGGTGGCGGACAAGGTGGTCCATCTTCTCTAATTACCAAATTGAAACTCTCATTTTCTCCGATTTCTCTTTCAACCTTTTCATTTTTCAATTGTTTCTCTTTCTCTCTCTTCTCTTTCTTATTGAGGAGGAAGAAAGTGGTGGTGGCAGTGGCAGCAACCTCCACCAATGGCTATTAGGAGGAAGTAGAAGATGGTGGTGGTGGGCATCGAAAAGGGGAGGGAGAAGAGTTGAATGGATGGGTGATTTTTTCTTTTAAAAATTATTATCTTATTTTATAATTTTATATAATTATTGCATTTTTAAATTTAAATCGATCAAACATCCAATAATAATAAATGGTGGATCTTTGAATAGTTTAAAAGAGGGGTCCACAAGAGCGGCTGGACCACCTTATCTTCTTTTGCTTGAATGAAAAGAGAAAATAAGTAAAAAGAAAGTGAAAAGAAAGAAAATAAAGAGAAGAGGAAATGAAGAGAAAAGTACATTTTCTTTATTGTTGATTGGTTATAAAGAAAAGTGGGAAGGAAAAAAATATAATTATATATAAAAGATAATTTTATCAATTTATTTTATATAAATAAAAAAAGATTAAATGGATAAAGTGGATAATTCAAACCATACACCTCCTATTTCTCATTTTCTCACCAATGAGAAGAGAAAATATTTTTATGTGAGACCCACACTTTCTCGTTGCCTACATAAATCTTTTGTAAATGTCAAAAGATGTTGATAAAGGCTAACTATTAAAAATTCTCTAGATGCGAATAAAATGTTGATATTGAAATAAGTGACATGTAAATCCATATCATATGTGTTATTGAAGCTACTTTACCTACCCTACTTCACATAAGTATTACGTGTTTCCCGGAACATTATTAGAACGAAATGTACTAAAGATAACCGAATTAATACAACAGCATTGTCACCCTGAAATTCTTATTCAAAAGGAGCTGAGAGCAAGAACACAAAGGATTGAAATCCCCTGTCCTCTAATGGAGTGTCCTCAATTTAGTTCAAAAACAAAAAATAGTCTCTTTCTTAATTGATGATTACTTTTTCTTAATTGATATTTTTTCAATGTTGTTAATATTCAACTTGAAAACAGGAAAAGGAGATAGAAAAAAAGGGACAATATTTCTGTCCGGAATACAAAAATACATACACTTCGTTTTACGAGTTACAGAGATCTATTGTTGCCAGTTGCCACAAGAATTTGCATGTTAATAGGATACGCACTTGAATGTAATCGCAATCGCCACCAGCGTATGAATCCAGTGCACGACAACCTTAACAAATTAAAATGAACACTTGAATACGTTCTCTAAAATAATAGTTTGCTTATAAATCAAGTTCTTGCGAAGAAAAAAAGAAAAAAAAAAAAAAAGATCTGGGAAGTTATTCCAACTGACTTTTCAAAAGTACACTATTCATACAAATGGACAAATTTTGGTAAAGATGAAAATTACAGCATGAAAGCACATAATATTGAAAAATAATGCATTCAAAATGAGTATGCTTTACAATTACAAGCGGCTAATGTTCTTCTTAGTCAAGCTTCCCATGGCCTTTGCCTTCTCTCTCAGAATGTATTTCTGTGTCTTGCCAGTTGAAGTCTTGGGCAGATCAGCAAACACCACAGTTCTAGGAGCCATATAATGAGGCAAACGGTTCCTACAAAAATGTATTACCTCCTCTGCTGTAGCACTGCAACCCTCCTTAAGCTTCACAAATGCACAAGGTGTCTCTCCCCAATAATCATCAGGTCTCCCAACAACAGCTGCCTCAAGAACTGCTGGATGACTAAAAATCACACCCTCCAACTCAATGGTGCTAATATTTTCTCCCCCAGATATGATAATGTCCTTTGAACGGTCTTTAAGTTCTATGTAGCCATCAGGGTGCTTTACTCCCAAGTCACCACTCCTAAGCCATCCACCTTTAAATGCTTCTTGGGTTGCTTTCAAATCCTTTAGATATCCATTCATCACAGTGTTGCCCCTGAACATCACCTCACCCATTGTTTTTGCATCAGCTGGCACACTCTTCATTGTAACAGGATCTTTTATATCAACTTCCTCCATTCCAAGATGGTGCACTCCTTGGCGGGCCTTGATTTTTGCTTGTGCATCCCGGGGCAGGCTATCCCATTCTGGTTTCCAAGTGCAAATTGTCCCTGGACCATAGGTTTCTGTCAATCCATATGAATGAGTCACAATGAATCCTAGCTCTTCCATCCTGAAAAGCACGTCCGGGGGCGGCGGGGCGGCACCTGTCATCACTGCTACCTTCCCCGGAAGCGGCTTCCGGACTTCAAGTGGTGAGTTTATTATCATGTTCAAAACTGTTGGTGCTCCCCCCATGTGGGTGACCTTGTGCCGAAAAATGTTGTCAAATATTCCTTCAGCAGTGATGCTTCTTAGGCAGACATTGGTGCCACCCTGAGCAGCAATGCCCCAAGGGAGGCACCATCCATTGCAATGAAACATTGGAACACACCATAAATATACTGGCATAGACTTCATATCATTCAGAAGAACTGTAGCCAAAGAATTAAGATAGGCACCTCTATGACTATAGATTACACCTTTAGGACTTGATGTAGTTCCAGAAGTGTAATTGAGTGAGATTGGATCCCATTCATCCTTTGGCCTTCTCACCTCGAATTCAAGATTTCCTTTAGCTATGAGATCCTCATATATCAAAGTTATAGGAGAGGGTGAATTATTACCCGCGTGGGGTGATGGCTGGCCACACTCCAAAATTAAGACCAAAAGGGGGAGCTTGGTCGTTGTTTTTGACATGATTTCAAGTGCCCCTTTAGCAATATCAAGTAATTGGTAGTCTACAAAAAAGAGTTTTGACGCACAATGTTTTAATAACAATGCAACCATTGCAGAGTCATGACGTATATTTAGAGTGCAGAGAACTGCCCCTGACATTGGAACACCAAAATGTAGCTCATACATAGCTGGGATATTAGGAGCTAATACAGCAACCTAGTCAATCAAATAAGTAAAGTAAGTGCAAATTCATAACAAGCACAAATAAATGAAATGATAATCAAGATGGGCTTAGCACTGATCTATAGGGGAGCTAACTATTTCCATTCGAAGCAAATCGTAAATTTTTTGGGATTTTAACTTTTTACTTAACAAATTATTTAACTATATTGATTTTTTTTATAAACGTGTTTTAACTAAAAATTTATCTTAAAAAAAAAAAAAAATCAATCTCAAACAAAGCTCCCTAACACAAAAGGAAGAAATTAGTACAACCGAATATCAATACATGCAAATTGGCTGTGGTATGTACATCAAATTAAGGTAATTTATCCTTCTCATCAGAATGAAGCTCGGTAGAGTATGGATCACAAAAAACCAAGCTTTTGTCCTATTCTTGATTCTTAATCCAAGCGAAAGGTCATTGCATCGTGTGACCACAGATGACATGTACTGCCTAAGAGGCAGAACCATAGAGTCTAGGTACGACGTATAAATGCGACTTTAAGTCGTCACAAACCCCTTAATCGGGTTAAGACTAAGGAGTCGGATTTATCATAGTACGAAATGAAAAATACCCAGAAACTTGAAAAGAAGAAGAAGAAGAAGAAGAAGAAGAGAGATAAGATGATTGAAACAAAGAAATTAAGATTAGAGGAACAAAGTGACAAACCACATCTCCGCGAGAAACACCGAGTTGAGAAATAGCAGAAGCAAGTTTGGTGCAGCGTCGATGAGTCTGAGTCCATGTGTAGGTGACGTCACCGAGGACAAGAGAAAGCCTTTCAGGGTAAACAATGGCGGAGCGCTCCAAGAAGCTGATGGGAGTGAGAGGAACATAGTTGGCGGAGCACCGGACACTACCCTCCATCATCTCGATTTTGCAACGCGTTACCAGTGAAAGTGATTTGAATATTCAAGCAGAGATGATGATGATGATGATGATGATGTTCTTCAACAGAACAGAACAGAACAGAACAGAACAGACCACTGTGTCAGTACCGTTCATGCATATCCTATCTCATTTTGACAGATCAACAAATAAAGCAGCATACTCGTCGATGCGTGCTCTAATTTTCCACCAACTGCCCTTAGATGCGGACGCGTTCCATAATTGGAGTAAGTACACACATCTTCTAGATATTATATATATCATATAGATATTTTATATTATATTACTGTAAAAATATGTAAATATCGAGGTATATATTGAGATTAAATTAATATATTATATATTTATATAAAAAATATTATTATACTTAATATCTTAGTGTGGTAGCCACATATCAGTGTTCATTAAATAATATCGTTGATAGTGAAATCTCATAAAATAAAATATTAAATATGATAATGACATTATTCATTATATTGTTTATTTCCTTCTATGTATTGGGGCTTCCAGAACTAATATTAAATGAAAAGGATCTAAATATACAATATTAAATTTAGCTTTTTTTTTTTTTTTTGGGTACGTATATTACAATTTGCTTGGCAATTATACCGGCAATTTCCTACTCAAATCAACATTAAATGCAATCGCCTAGTCGGGGATGACAATGACTAAGGTAGGGTGTCCCTAACTACATAGGGATGACAATGACTACGTTAGAATTTGTCCCGCATTCTAATATATTTATTATGCTCAGAATTCACCCTAACACATCCGGCGAGTACTAAAATTCACACCTTATACTTTACTTGCGGAGAAATTTTAGAGCTTGCATTTTTGTCTAAACAAAGTGATAAATTATTTAACATAATTAGAACACAAATTCATATTTAAGTGTTATTACATAGTACTCAAATTAGGTGAAATAAGATTAAGAGTGCATTTGGATGGAATATTCCCAAATTTTAAAATTTTAAAATATAAAAAAATTTAAATACTTTATTTCCTTCATTTTAAAATTTTTTGTTTGGATAATAAAATTAAATTACATTTTCTTTTAGCAATTGGTTGAGAATGGTGGATGGCTGTCGGCGGTCGCTGGGGGGCGGTTAGCAATCATTAGGGCAGTTGACGGCTACCAGTGGGTGATCGCCGAGGGCGATAGGCGGTCGCAAGGGCGATCGGCAGTGATCATTGATAGGAGATCAACAATCGTCGATGGGCAATCAGCAGTCGACGATCACCAATGGCGGTAGGCGGTCACCAGTGGACAATCGGCGATCACCGAGGGGCCGCCAGTGGTTACTGGTGGGTTGTCAGTAGTCGACGGTCAATGAGGGGCTGCCGGTAGTTGCCGGTGGGCCATCGGCTATCGTAAGGGTGGTAGGCAACGTTTGCCAGTGGGCGGTTGGCAGTCAATGGGTGGCAGCTGGGGGTCGCTATGAGCAGTCGGCTAGTAATGGTAACCTTGTAAAAGGAAGGGGTTAAGAGACAACGGTTCAAAAAGAGAGGAGATTTTAAAATTTTTTGCGAAAAAATAGAAATTGAAACCTCCTCTTTTAAAGTTTAGAAAATATCTCCTAAAAAAAATTTAGAATTTTAAAATTCTTTTATAGTATTATCTAAACAGAATTTTAGGCTTAACCAATTGAAATTCTATCAAAAAATATATTATCCTCTAACAATACTTTATCTAAACACACTCTAAAAAATAAAATAAAATAAAAATTGAGTATTGAAATACATATCTCATAATTTTAAACATATCGTATTCGTTCATAACTCTCCAAGATTGTTTAATATTATGTCTTTCTTATTTTGATCAATGGATTAGAAATGTCTTGAATTTCATATTATTTTAAAAATAAATAACTTTTTTGCTCATAAGATTTTATATTTGATATCTATTCAATCTTGAAAAATTTTTTAATATCAATTTAGTCCTAAGCTATCTATACATATAATAAAAAGGGAATCATTTTTTGGAAAGTTTGACAAATGGCAATC
This sequence comes from Pterocarpus macrocarpus, assembly GCA_031439585.1. NCBI lineage: Eukaryota > Viridiplantae > Streptophyta > Magnoliopsida > Fabales > Fabaceae > Pterocarpus > Pterocarpus macrocarpus. The sequence goes on along the minus strand of CM062520.1, from coordinate 75,140,528 downwards.
AATGAATAACCTATTTAATAAGTGAAATTTGAAAGTCTTACCATTTTCATAAAGCAACAATTTTCTAAAATAAAATTCTTATGTTAATAATTAAAATGATTTTCTTCCATTATCTATGTTCATGCTCTGCATTTATTATAATTTTTGCCTATTCTATGCATCAATATACATTTAGTAGCCGCTTTTTTTGAGTTTCAATTTTTCCAAAGCCAATACAAAGCCATTCATGCACAAGATTGGATCTTTACCATTAAAGGAAACATAATAAACTAATTACACTTTCATTATCTTATTATTTAATCAAATTATTTTTTTATACCTATTATAATTAGAAAACTTTATTTTCACCCAGTACATTGCACAAGTTCAAAATACTAGTAATTTAAAATTTGATATCAATTTATTTTTACTATTAAATTTTACTAATACTGTTAGCCATTATTCTACATAGCTTACTTATATATTTTTCATAAACAACACATCATTAAAATTTAAAAGTAAATTAGAAAATAAAAACTACCAGCACCCAAAAAATTTCATCGACCTTAGAACCCCCAGTAGCAGCCCCCTTCTCTCCCTCACCACGACGGCGTCACCCATCTCCAGCGATAATGAAACCATCACCTCTAGTCCCTACTGTTAAATTTTTTTTATTTTACACACTTTCCATTCCTTCCATCATATGGCTTTCTTTTCCCTCAAACTCACTCCTTCTTCTTCTTCCAATCACAAACCCATGTTCTCTTTTTCCCACCTTAACCCACGCCCCTCATTTCCTCTTCATTTGCCCTCATTCACAAGGCCCTCAAGCTTCAAACCCCTCATCTTTTCCCCATGATTCGCACATTTTGTCAACAAACTAGAGATATTTCCAAACCTTCTTTTCTTTTTTCATTTTTTTTCTTGCCATTGGATAGTAGCTAACATTCCCCAAATCTAAAAGAAAAGATAAAGTTTGATGATCAATTTGTTTAAAGTACGCAATGTTAGATTGTGAAAGTTGAAGTCTTTTGAATGTTTTTTTTCCCCTCTCATTTATGTTAATGGTTGGCTTTCTTTTCTTCTTTTGTGCTTATGAGGTTTATGGTTTTAAATATTTTTGGAGCTCTTGGAAACCTTAAACCTCGTCGAAGATGGTGGCTTTCTGGTCACCAGAGATGGGTGACACGGTGGTGGTGAAGGAGAGGAAGGGGTTGCTAGTGAGGTTTTTCTAGGGTCAATAAATTTTTTTGTGGGGTGGGTTTTTTTTTAATTTTTAATTTTAATGATGTGGAGTTTATGAAATAATGATTAATAGTACTAGTGATATTTAATGGTAAACCTAAATTGATGTAAAATTTTAAAATATTAAGACTAAATTAATGTAAAAATTTTCTCAAGACTAAATTAATATTAAATATAAAATCTTAAGACAAAAAAATTATTTACTTTTATTTTAATTTATAACTCCAATGATGAAAATGAAAAAGACCATGATTGGACCTAGTCATATTGGTCCAACATAAACAACAAAACTATCTCCTCATTATTATTAGAAATACAAATAGAATCGAGGAAGATACACCCTAAGCCCATACCAACCCTGCTCTTCTCCGTATTACTTCTTTGACTTGCCCCACTTTGTCCCTTTGTAAGTAGGGCTTTAAATTCGCTCCACAAGAATCATATAGGACGTGTGGCTAGGTATTTGTTGCCATCAATATGCTTTGCAAGGCAACATCTAAAGATAAACTATGAAGAAAATCCAAGTGCTGATAGAACTCATTAATATTAGATATTATTCTCATTGACACATATTTCTTAAAGGGAAAAGACTATCATAAAAGAGAGAATAATTAAATACTATTTGATTTAAATAATACTATTAAATTTTGGCACGTAAATAATACTATTAATTAATAAAAAGTATTAAATACACTTTCTTAAAGCACTCATTAATAAGTAGTATTTTAATATAATATGCTTTAACTCTAAGGTTATGTGTTTCTGTTCTATCTATTTTGATAATGATTCAGATAATTCACACATAATTTAACTTGAAACATACTAATTTTATTATTAATATTTCAATTATAATTTATTGATGAAAATTTATTATTAACTTATTTACTATTTAACTTTTATTTTAAATTTAATAATATATTTTATCATAAATTATGACTAAAATATTAGTTTTCAAATAAAATAAATATAATCCCACATGACACTCTAACAAACAATAATTTCTCAAATATAATGTTAGGTTAAAGCCTACAGGCCAAGAACAAAAAGAAACTATGAAAAAAAATCCAGGAGAAATAACATCTCTTCTAAGCATATCTCAGATACACCTAATCATTCTGAAAGAGTGATGATTTTCAGTCTCACCTTTTAGCATCTACACCACGACTTGAGAATACATTTCTAAGATCACTTTACTAACTCCCATATCCCAAATCCAATTTCAAACACTACCAAACTCCCCAGCACTGTGCCACTAGAGCATATGCAACCATCTAACCTCCCAAGTTGCTTTACAATTTAATGCAAACTCTAAAGATTTGTTCATAAGTTTTATTTTGGAGTGGAAAAGAGAAAGAATCGAAGGGACTTTAAAAATAGTTGTAAATTCATTTTATTCTTTAATATCTTGTTCTTTCTCCTCTAAAATGAAACTTACACACACACACACACCTTATGCATGTGTCTACATGCATTCTTGACATTGCCGAGCACCATAGAAAAAACATGTAAACTTAGATTTTAATCCTATTGATTTAAAAGAAATGCATTATATTTATGTAAACGTAATGTTGTATTTGATGTCTATTGTGACTTTGAAATATCACTACTAATCCAATTTCGGGTGGAGCTATTGATATTCCAATTTGCTTATTCACACTTCTCATTAATAGATTATAATTTTAATTTCTTAAATTACCCTCACCCAAATCAATTAATTTTATTAAAATAAAATCTTTATTGATTATATTAGTTTTTGTCTATTTACACTCCCATTTAATACTAACTATTCCCTACTTATTTTACTCTCTCCTCTACTTCATATGCTCACTCTTGCCTCTATTCAAGCCTATGAGATTCTTCTCTCTATCCCATTGCACCAGACTGTTCACTGCTCTTTCTTCTACGGCAGTATGTTATTGTTTTCCTTTTTATATTATATTGTCTTATTTCTTCTTTATTAGTTTAACAAATTTGTTAATTTTAGATGAATTAAGAACCACAAGTCATGGATGAAACTATAAATTATAATGAAGTTCCATCTCCTCATGATGAAAATAACTTGGAAAGCAAGTTGAATTCTTATTTCAAAATACTTTCACTAGATATGTTATTTTTCTGAGCAAAAACTAATATTATTATTCTTTATAATACTGGAGTTGCACTATATGCTTTTATTAAATTAGTTATGTAATTCGTACTATTATATAATTTAAATAAAGGTTTTTTTTGGGAAGAGTAAGCATATGGAGTAGATAGAAGAGTTTTAGGAAAATAAAAGTAGAGAATGATTAGTATTAAATGAGAGTGTGAATAAACAAAAAAAAAAAAATTTAATCAATAAAGAATTTATTTAAAACAATTAATTAATTTAGAAAAATATAATTCAGAAAATTAAAACTTCAATCTATTAATAAAGAATGTGGATAGGCAAATTGAAGTGTCAATAATCTCATAAAATATTAAATAAAATAATGAATCATTCATGGCATTGTTTATTTCCTTTCTGTACAGCGGCTTCCACTACCGATATTAAATGAAAAGGACTGAAATATACAAGATAACATTTAGCTTTGCATTTCAGATTAAAAAAAACAAAAAACATTTAGCTTTGCATATATACCAACAATTGCCTCCTCAAATCAACATTTCGATGCAATCGCCTAGCAAGGCAACAACAGATAAAAACTATGAAGAAAATCCACAATCCGAAAGCACTCATCAATATTTAATATTATTCCCATTAATAATTGTTTCTTAAAGCGAAAATACTGTCATAAAAGAGGGAGTAATTGAATGCTATCTGATTTAAATAATAATATTAATTAAATACGATTTTGAGGATCATGTTACACTTGGTTTCTCGGCGATTTTGACTGACTAATTCGCTCTTGGGTTGGTGGGCTTGACAAATTGAATTTGATAAAAGTTGCACCGTTAAGGTATTTGGGTAAGTTAGCTTGACTCCTTTATCATTTGATTTTGCTTTTTGTTTCATCTAGAAGGCGGTTGTTCTTTTTCTAAAGAAAATACATCTTACCTCTAAACGCATGTTTGCTCCGTTCTATTTGATCAGGTAAACCATTCATATGTTGCGCTTGATATTTATTTTATACGAATAACTCAACTGGTTTGATAGCATCCGAATGCTGAAAAGAGAGTAAGAGAAAATTTCTTTACCCATTTGAAGTTAAAAGTTAAAACCAATGAAAGACAGTAGGAACCTTTATCCAGATTACAATCAATCAACAGCCATCCGTTAACCAATCAGCTGCAGCTGCAGGTGTCTGTCTGCTACATAACGGAATTCCCTGGAGGCATGTAAGGTGCCAATCACCAATAGCCTATAAGGCAACATATATCCTGCATCAAATAACTCCTTCTGCTGTAAAACTTATAATTACTGGAATGTGGCTTCCTCCTAAATATGGCAGTAATACTTTTGACATACAGATTACAGAAAGCCAAGTGTTACATGAAAATTTCCATGGGACTTAGTTAAACTTTATATATTAGCATCTGAAATATGTCATCCAGACCTCACCGAGCTCCTGTTCAATGGGCAATCATCAAGTTGGATTTCCACTCATAGTTATTTATCAAAGTGTCGTCAGGGTTATTAACCATCTTCCAGCAGAATATCAAAACACTGAAACTAACCATTGTAACTTGATGGTGGTAGTTTCACTCTTCTGCAGAGATGGTTTGATTTCATCTACCATCACAATGATATCATCATATTTCTTAATAATTGAGTTTGTTGCTAACGAGGGGAAGATTATTGATTGTTTTGCTCAATGATTTGCATATCATTCTTCTTGTAATCACTCCAGCTATAACCAGGATCCTTACGGATCCGATTATCACTCATAAGATCCCTGACAGCCCTTGCATCATCCCATCTTCCCAAAGAAGAATACATGTTGGCAAGAAGCACATAAGAGATCATCAGGTTTCTCACCAGATGTAATCATGTCCTTATAGAGGCAAACAGCCTCCTCACCATATCCATTCTGTGCATAGCCATGTATCATTTCATTCCATGTAACCGTGTTTTTACCAGGCATCATATCGAAAAAAAATCTGGCTTGACCTACATCCCCACATTTACAATACATTTCTATAAGAGAACTGCCCACAAATATGTCATCTCCATAACCATCTTTTATGATCTGAGCATGAATCTGTTGTCCTTGAGATAATGAAGGAAGTTTTGCACAAGAGCTCACAATGGTAGCAAATGAAAACTCAGAAGGAAAGAAGCCGAATTGTTGCATCTGCTTAAAGAAAGAGAAAGATTCATTGTCAAGAGAATTGATTGAGAACCCTACTATCATTGAGACTGCAATTTTCTAAACATTTTAACTGCCTCCTCATGGTCTTCATTCTGGCTATAGGCTGAGAGCATAGCATTCCATGAAGTCAAACTTGGGCATGTCATGCAGTCAAATATCCAACACGACCTTATCTGACCGGTTATGTTATTTGTATTATGATTTTCTTAGCCTTCGTATTCACATCTCATTCAATGATGGATAGAAGTGAATCGATATAAAGGTCAAGAAAATCATAGTATAAATAACATTTCTCTTATCCGCCATCAAAAGTAAATTTAAGAATAGAATTCAAAGTAATCAATAGAATGGCAAGTTTCTTAATTTTCTAATCAATTATGGATGTCTCAGAGGGAAAACTAGTATTACCTACATGAATCTTTTGCAAATGTCAAAAGATGTTAATAAATGCTAACTTATAAAGATTCTCTAGTTGTTAATAGATTGTTGATATTGAAATAAGTGACTTTTAAATCCATATCATATGTGCCATTACAATGTTGTTAATATTCAACTAGAAAACAGGAAAAGATATTTTTTCAATGTTGTTAACATTCAACTAGAAAACAGGAAAAGGAGATAGAAAAAAAAAAGAGGGGGGGGGGGGGAGACAGTATTTCTATCCGGAGTACAAAATTACATACACTTTGTTTGATGAGTTACAGAGATCTATTGTTGCCACAAAAATTTACATTTTAATAGGCGTACAAATGATACGCACTTGAGTGTAATCACAATCACCACCAATCCAGTGCATGGCAACCTTAACAGATTAAAATGAACACCTGAATATGTTCTATAGTAGTTTGTTTATAAATCAAGTTCAACTGCTGGTAGGGTGAAAAAAAAGAAAGGAAAAAGATCTGGGAAGTTATTCAAACTGACTTTTCAATAGTATTCTATTCATACAAACAGAAAAATTTTGGTACAGATGAAAATTACAGCATGAAAGCACATAACATTGTAAAATAATGCATTCAAAGTGAGAATACTTTGTAATTACAAGCGGCTAATGTTCTTCTTAGACAAGCTTCCCATGGCCTTTGCCTTCTCTCTGAGAATGTATTTCTGTGTCTTGCCAGTTGAAGTCTTGGGCAGATCAGCAAACACCACAGTTCTAGGAGACATATAATGAGGCAAACGGTTCCTACAAAAATGTATTACCTCCTCTGCTGTAGCACTGCAACCCTCCTTAAGCTTCACAAATGCACAAGGTGTCTCTCCCCAATAATCATCAGGTCTCCCAACAACAGCTGCCTCAAGAACTGCTGGATGACTAAAAATCACACCCTCCAACTCAATGGTGCTAATATTTTCTCCCCCAGATATGATAATGTCCTTTGAACGGTCTTTAAGTTCTATGTAGCCATCAGGGTGTTTTACTCCCAAGTCACCACTCCTAAGCCATCCACCTTTAAATGCTTCTTGGGTTGCTTTCAAATCCTTTAGATATCCATTCATCACAGTGTTGCCCCTGAACATCACCTCACCCATCGTTTTTGCATCAGCTGGCACACTTTTCATTGTGACAGGATCTTTTATATCAACTTCTTCCATTCCAAGATGGTGCACTCCTTGGCGGGCCTTCATTTTCGCTTGTGCGTCCCAGGGAAGGCTATCCCATTCTGGTTTCCAAGCGCAAATTGCACCTGGACCATAAGTTTCTGTCAATCCATATGAATGAGTCACAATGAATCCTAGCTCTTCCATTCTGAAAAGCACATCCGGTGGTGGCGGGGCAGCGCCTGTCATCACTGCTACCTTCCCTGGAAGCGGCTTCCGGACTTCAATTGGTGAATTTATTATCATGTTCAAAATTGTTGGTGCTCCCCCCATGTGGGTTACCTTGTACCGAAAAATGTTGTCAAATATTCCTTCAGCAGTGATGTTTCTTAGGCAGACATTTGTGCCACCCTGAGCAGCAATGCCCCAAGGGAGGCACCATCCATTGCAATGAAACATTGGAACACACCATAAATATACTGGCATAGACCTCATATCATTCAGAAGAACTGTAGCCAAAGAATTAAGATAGGCACCTCTATGACTATAGATTACACCTTTAGGACTTGATGTGGTTCCAGAAGTGTAATTGAGTGAGATTGGATCCCATTCATCTTTTGGCCTTCTCACCTCGAATTCGAGACTTCCTTTAGCTATGAGATTCTCATATATCAAAGTTCTAGAAGAGGCTGAATTCTTACCCGTGTGGGGTGATGGCTGGCCACACTCCAAAATTAAGACCAAAAGGGGGAGCTTGGTCGTTGTTTTTGACATGATTTCAAGTGCCCCTTTAGCAATATCAAGTAATTGGTAGTCCACAAAAAAGAGTTTTGCCTCAGAATGTTTTAATAACAATGCAAGCATTGCAGGGTCATGACGTGTATTTAGAGTGCAGAGAATTGCCCCGGACATTGGAACACCAAAATGTAGCTCGTACATGGCTGGGATATTAGGAGCCAATACAGCAACCTAGTCAATCAAATAAGTAAAGTAAGTGCAAATTCATAACAAGCACAAATGAATGGAATGATTATCAAGATGGGCTTAGCGGTGATCTATAGGGGAGCTAACTACTTCCTTTCGAAGCAAATCGTAAATTTTTAGGATTTTAACTTTTTACTTAAAAATTTATTTAATTATCTTGATTTTTTTCATAAACATGTTTTAATTAAAAAATTATCTCCCAAAAATTTAAAAAAAAAATCTCAAGCAAAGCTCCCTAACAGAAAAGTAACAAATTAGTACAACCGAATATCAATACATGCAAATTGGCTTTGATATGTAGATCAAATAAAGGGAATTTATTTTTATCATCAGAATTAAGCTCGGTATAGTATAGATCACAAAAAAACCAAGCTTTTGTCTTTAATCTTAATTGTTAATCCAATCAGAAGGTCATTACATCGTGTGACCACAGATGACATGTACTGCGTAAGAGGCAGAAGCATGAGTCCAAGTACGACATATGAATGCGACTTTAAGTGGTCACAAACCCCATAATGGGGTTAAGACTTGGGTGGCGGATTTATCATAGTACGAAATGAAAAATACCCAGAAAATGTGGGGGGTGGAGAAGAAGGAAGGTGATTCAAACAAAGAAATTAAGATTAGAGGAACAAAGTGACAAACCACATCTCCGCGAGAAACACCGAGTTGAGAAATAGCAGAAGCAAGTTTGGTGCAGCGTCGATGAGTCTGAGTCCATGTGTAGGTGACGTCACCGAAGACAAGAGAAAGCCTTTCAGGGTAAACAATGGCGGAGCGCTCCAAGAAGCTGATGGGAGTGAGAGGAACATAGTTGGCGGAGCACCGGATACTACCCTCCATCACCTCACCTCACAGAGTCACAGCACCACGATTTCACAAAGCGTTAGAAGTGAAAGGGACACGAATATTCATGCAAAGGTGACGATGATGTCTTTATAGACCAACAGAACAGAGCGTGCCAATGTGCCAGTATCATTCATGGTGCGTGTTAACATGGTGCTCACCATGTTTTGGACCATGCCATCGTCCACCATTTCTACTATTAAATTACCAGATTGACGCTTTTTTTAGCTTGAAATTTTATATTCCAACCATACATAATTTTCTTCTCCAATTATCCACCCAAAAAAGCTTACCTTTATTTCACCTTACCTCACCACGTGAGAGTTTGAAGTCACTGTTTTTTCAACTCCCCATCAGATCTCTAATTTTGTTTTAAAAATACTTTGATTTATCTACCCAAAAAAAAAAAAACAAGCAAAACAAAAGAAAGACTGATTTTCGTTTAAGGTTTTAATTTTCATTATTGGTTACTGATATTTTAGAAAAACGTGGATCCTGAAAGCATTTTGGCTGTTGAAAATGTGATGACTTTGAAACATAAAAAACGCAAACAATTTGTTTAAAGGCGCGTTTTGCAATGATCTTCGCATTGTCAAGGAGTTACATGCTCCTTTTATCCAGACCATCAAAAATTGAATCTATGGCTTAGATTGAAAGTTTTACAAGTCGGCTTTAATTTCAAATATAACCTTATATTTGCTTGAATTAAAATTTTGCAATTGCAATTACATCTGGGAGTTGGGAATTGGATTTAATTATAAAATTAAGCTCCTAAATTAATGTATGTTAAACCATATTATTAACACTAATATGAGATTGGTCAAAATGATAGGTATTTTGATCCCTTAATTAGGTGTCTCGGGTTCGAGCTATGGGAATGAAACAAATCTCCACTAGGAGGCCGAAAGTCTCCTTTGAAATCTCTACTAGTTGAGCCGGATTAGTTGAGTTCTTGGTAATAGGGCCCAATGAACTAGTGGGCTTTACCTAAAAACCAAATGATCAACAAAATAATTAAAGAGATAAATTTCATAGAAAAACTCTATTTGAAAAGGGGAAAAAACTCTGTAGCGTAAGGATTTGTTCCTTGAATTCATCTCTTGCTACAGTGAATGTTGCCGTGGGTGTGTAGGTCAAAGTATGGCTAAGTGGCGGCAGTGGCGGGGGGTGAAGAGTCGAGCACCGTAATGGTGTCGACAATATCACGATGAGCGACAACAATGTCAAGGGATTGAGGCCAGTACTTTTTGATCCACGATGATGCCTTGCCGTCAATGTCCATCAAAATCCACTAGGAAAAAAAAATTTAGAGCTCAAATATTATTATTGTCTCAACTAGAGATATAGAGAGTGGGGGATTTAGTATATCGGTTGAGATGAAGCTGTCTAGCTAGAGCCATTGAAATGGGTTGGCCAGAATAACCCAAAAAATATATGGGCTGAGCTATAAAAAAAAAAAAAAAAAAAGAATGTAGCCTGACCCTACTCGACCTGAATTATCCCAGCCCGCTTTGGGTCGGGCTAGCCCAAATAAATTATTTTTAAAAAAATCAATTGATATAATTTGAGGAAAAAAAATTTTGGCCCATTTTTGCATTCTAAAATAGCTCACCTCTACCCAATAAACAAATGAAGTAGACTAAAAAAGAAAAAATAACATTAAATGAAACAAAAAAATAAAAAGAGTGAAGCACACTCAGAAAAAATAGCAACTAGGTTTAAAAAAAGAAAAAGGTAAACCAAACCCCCAAAAAAAATGTAGACACCAATTTGGAAAAAGCAACGTAGACCCAAAAAAAGTAAAACAACAACAATTTATACTTAATCCCGATTAAGCCTAACCCGAAATAGCCCGGCTCGAGGTGGGCCAGCCCAAATGGGTCAGGCTAGCCTATTGAAATAACTCTATGTCTAACCCTCTCCCCTGCTATGATATTTATAGGAAGTAACGATCGTACCCACTATTTATGTGAGACACATACCAAGGTATAGATAGGGAAATTTCCCCTCTGAGATGGCCTTAGGCTAGACAGGTAGGAAACTCGAACAGATCACTAACCCTCTAGCCTCAAGCTCTAAAAGAGTGAAGAGGCTAAGTAATTCCTTAGGCTAGGTGAGGAAGGTCAAGAAACCCAAGAGATCTAAAGACCAGTTGGATCAACATCACATAATGTTAATGTTATTTAGTGGACAAGTCTCCCTATCTAAAAGTCTGGCAACCCTAGCATTATCTAAAAGCCCTGTAATATTGGGCACTATTTCAACTAACTAGCTAGTGCATCAACGTCATATAACATTAATGTTACTTAGTGGAAGAGTCTACCTAAGTAAGAAAGTTTTGTTGCTGAGGTCGCAAAAAGGCTACATACAACAATTTTGTTACATCACCAAGCTGAAAAAGGAAAGAAGAAAAGAGAGAGAGAGATGACGAATATAATAGCTCAATTAAGTGACGAAGGATACAAATTTACTCCACCAAAGTGAAGAACCGAGATATCACCCTTAGTAATCTTAGTAGCTTACTACTCACTCATCAAGTAAAAGTTTACACTATAAACCAGGTGAGCCCATTATCCTCATTTTTTCCAAGCGAACAATTGATCAATAAAGAGATTGGTTAACAATATACCCAACTTGATCTAGGCAAGTTCTGCTATGCACCAGATAAACTATGGTGCATTATGCACCAGTTTTTAACCATATTCATATAAATGTGGGTGAATGCATTTGAGGCTGTGGCTAAATGCATCTGAGGGAGCACTGCACCCACACACTCAACCTTCATTGCCAGCAACACTGCACCCACCTTCATCACCATGGTGTTGCCCAAAATTGCTACAATCATATCAAACCCAACATTACTAATGTCAACACAACTTTTTCCTGCCCCCAAAACTTGCTTCTCATTGATGAACCTTGAAGACGAATGAAAAATCAATTCAACACAGCTATGTCAAAAACTTAGCCAAGAAAAATAATTAAGCATCATAACACAAACCATAAAATAGCAAGTACATACATAATAACAAAAATGAAAATGTGTGAGAAAAAATTGATATAAGATCAACTATTACAAAATCAGTTCCCAACACTGAAAATCAATATACTATTGATTATACATGTTACCGATAAAAGATTCAAAAGATTCTCATATCGAATTACATGTTACTAGCACCAATACCAAGCTCGACGCAGTTGTGTGACCGATCTCATGGCCTTCTCAATACCCAAACTTGATAAAAGTTGTGCGAGCAACCACAGGATGGTGGTGGAGTAGTGGGCGGATGGTTAACAACATTGTGGAGGCATGAGAGTAGCAGTTGGTTCGCAAGTTCAACAACAGTGGCAATGAGCGGCATTCACGGTTAAGGCTCAGAGGTAGCGCAACTGGCAACGTCGAGGGGTCGGTGCGAGTAGCAGCAGCAACGTTGTTGGGTGTGTGGCTCTGGGTGCAAGCTAGGCGATGATTGACGCCGATGTCGCAAACCATGAGGCCGCGGACCTTGGCAGAGGAAGAAGACGATTGAGAGACTCGACGTCAGACCTCGGCTCCGACGTTGATGGGGTGATGCTATTGTCGCCGATGAAGAGCTTGTTAGACTGGTTGCCAAAGATGAAGGTGATTTCATGCTTGTGATGGTTGCTAAAAACATTTGGGGAGAAAAGGAGAGTGTGAGAACATGGCCATAGGAGGAAGATGGAGGTGCTGCATGCTAGTGTACAGTGGAGCACACAAAAAGTAAATGACGCACCACACACTATAATTTATCTAATGCACCATAGAACTGGCTCTTGATCTAATATAGTTTTTAGTCTTTTCACTTTTTCAGAGCTCGAAGTTGGGGCTTGTGATTCGTCCGATTTTCCAGTCCCCCAATGTAAAATATGAAAACAGCCAAAACCAAACTAAACCACCGGACATCCCTGGTCATGGTTCCTTTGTTTATTCCTTTATTTATTATTTTTTCACGTTAATGTATTTCAAGATAGCAATAGCCAATAGTATGTGAATCCAATTGGCAGGGCGGTTCCTCTTGTAATAACAGGGGCGTTCCCCCCCCCCCTCCCCCCTCTTAAAAATTTTAACTTGCTGTAAATTTTTTTTATTTGGCTCCCTTCAAATTTTTTATACTTACATTAAGAAGAAAATAGAGGTTAGCTATAATAATTTAGTCATAATTTCAATAATTTTGCAAATAAAATTGACTAGTATTTGAAATGTTATAATAGACAGTATGTTGTATATATATTTGTGTCTCTTGAATTTTGATTAATTTTATAAACCTTTTACTTAACTAGATGCTAAATACTATAATAGACAATATGTTGTGTATATATATCCGTGTCTCTTGAATTTTGATTATGAAATTTTCATTTTTTTATATATTTTAATTAATATTTAAATTTTTAGATGAGAGTAAAAATTACTAAATATATATTATTTTTTATATAAAATTAACTATTAAGTAATTGTTTTTCCCACAAAAAAGGTTTAGCTTCGCCCCGGCCAATAGGCATAACACAGAAGAAGTTGCCTGTTTTTTCAGTTCCATACATAACATTAATTACAGGTCTCATGCCAAGCATAAAATTTTTGTATGATCCTTAAATCATTTTTATTAAAACTTAATATTAGACGGTTAAACGACTTTGCGGATCAAGTTACACTTGGATTTTGGCCACTTCCACGACGATGAACTCTAGGCGATTTTGACTGACCAATTCGCTGTTGCGTTCTTCATTTCTGGGCTTAACAAATTGAATTTGATAAAAAGTTGCACCTCCGAATATTCGATTCGTTAAGGTAATTAACCATCTGATCTGAAACATGTCATCCAGACAACATCGAACTCCAGTTCAATAAGTTGGATTTACGCTGATAGTTATCAAGTGGCGTCAGGGTAATTAACCATCTTCCAGCAGAATATCAAAACAGCGAAACTAATCACTATTAACTTGATGGTGGTTTGAAATTAATAAGTTCCACTGCAGAGATGGTTTGATTTCATCTACCTTCACAATGATATCACATTTCTTAATTGAGTTTGTCGCCAAGCAGGTGGAAGATTATTGACTGTTTTCCACAATGATTTGCGTATCATTCTTGTACTCACTCCAGCTATAACCAGGATCCTTACGGATCCGATTATCACTCATAAGATCCCTGACAGCCCTTGCATCATCCCATCTTCCCAAAGAAGAATACATGTTGGCAAGAAGCACATAAGAGGCAGAATTCTGTGGGTCCAGTCGGAAGAGTTCCTCAGCTGCTCTCTTTGCTAAGCTCAAGTTTGCATGAATGCGGCATGAGCTTAGCACAACCTCCCACACAACTGGATCATCCTTGCATGGCATAGTATCTATAATGGCTTCTACTTCATGGAACCGCCCTGCTCGGCTCAGACAGTCTATGATGCAAGTATAGTGATCCGACTTTGGCGCCACTCCAAATCTTTGCTGCATTGAATTGAATATTTCAACTCCTTCATCAACCAATGCAGAGTGGCTACAACCAGTTAAAACAGCAACAAAAGTAATATCATCAGGTTTCTCACCAGATGTAATCATGTCCTTATAGAGGCAAACAGCTTCCTCACCATATCCATTCTGTGCATAGCCATGTATCATTTCATTCCATGTAACCGTGTTTTTACCAGGCATCATATCGAAAAAATATCTGGCTTGACCTACATCCCCACATTTACAATACATTTCTATAAGAGAACTGCCCGCAAATATGTCATCACCATAACCATCTTTTATGATCTGAGCATGAACTTGTTGGCCTTGAGATAATGAAGAAAGTTTTGCGCAAGAGCTCACTATAGTAGCAAATGAAAACTCGGAAGGAAAGAAGCCAAACTGTCTCATCTGCTTAAAGAAAGAGAAAGCTTCGTCGTCAAGAGAATTGATTGAGAACCCTGATATCATTGAGTTCCAACAAACTACATCCAATTCAGGCAGTTTACTGAATACACTCTTTGACAACTCCATTTTCCCACATTTTGAATACACATTAATAAGACCACCGGCAACATACACATCCTTGTAAAATCCAAACTTTTGGGAGGCTGCATGAACCTGTTTTCCAGCCTCAAGAACTCCCAGTTCAGCACATGAACTGAGAACAACAGCCAAAGTAGTCCTATCGGGATGCTGACATTGAAATTGCATTTGTCTAAACATCTTAACTGCCTCCTCGTGATCTTCACTCTGGTTATAGGCTGAGAGCATAGCATTCCATGAAGTCAAACCAGGGCATGGCATGCAGTCAAATATTCGACGCCCAGTTTTAACATCCCCAGACTTGACACATGCTGCTAACATATTAATATAAGTAACATCATCTGGTTCATATCCACAACACTGCATTTTCTGCAGATACTCCACAGCTTTCTCAATGTTGCATTTGCTGCCATACCCAGCTATCATTACATTCCAAGAAACAACACTCTGCCGATTCATATTAGCAAAAACCTTTTCAGCACTATCCATGTCCCCAATTTTCGCATACATATCAAGCAACGAGTTGCTCAAATGAAGGTCACCCTCAAATCCCAGTTTAATTGAGAGAGCGTGCACTTGTTTTCCCTGTGCATTATTGGAGAAGCCATGACTCTGAGTCTGATCACAGAGACCAATTTCCCTTTCCACAGATCCTCCTTTCGCACAGACACCCAACATGCTGGACAAGGAGACAGAATCAACACGAATCCCTTTTCTCAACATGAGCCTAAACATCTCCGAAGCTTCCTTGACTTGATTTGTTTGTGCTAACCCACCCATCATTGTGGTAAAAGTAACCTCATTAGGCTCAGGAATGTCCCCAAAAACACGAACTGCATCCCCAGAAAGGCCACACTTAGCATACATGCACAAAAGAGCATTAACTACGTATATGTAACTGTCAAGACCAACCTTAATCACAACGCCATGATTTTTCTTACCAAACTCTGCATCCAATAGAGCACCACAAGCACTAAAAACAGTAGCAAACGTTATATGGGAGGGTCTAATCCCTTCTAACATCATTGAATCATAAGTATCCAATGCTTGTCGTTCATACCCAGCTCGCACCATTGTGCTAATCATGGTGTTCAACGAGACGGTGTTCCTTTCAGGCATTTGCAGGAACAAACGACACGCGTTTTGCAAGCTGCCGTTCTTGCAGTAAGCGGCCAAGATGGCGTTCCAGGAGAAGATGTTCTTTTGAGGTATTTTATCGAACACTTGATGGGCATGGCCGATGACATCGCAGTTGGAGTAGACCTGGATGAGGCGGTTGGAGAGGAATGTGTCGGAGAAAAGGCCCACGCGGAAGATTCGCGCGTGGAGAACCTTGCCTGCTAAGAGAGTTTTGTTGGCGATGCACAACTGCAATAGATTTGCCAAACAGGTGCTCTTGCTTTCCATCAAAATCCCACCAGGGGAAATATATCGCGTCAGGGGAGGGAATTTAGGCGTAAACTCCTTGTGTTTAGCACTGTTTATACGAAAATAACCTTGAAAATTAATCTCTTTTACAAAACGAACTTTCGCTGTGCTTGGCTATTCTTTTCAACCGAAAAAAAAAAAAAAAGGTTGAAGGAATGACTTGCTTCGGTCAGAATAATGTCTCTAAATTCATGGACAGGCTGTTTGGAAAGGAAAAATTTTACTGTATTGAATTTTTATGTTTGGAATAAATCGATAAATTGCATGATTGAATTCAATTATATTATTTGAAATATATATGAAAATGAATTAAATTTTTTATTTTAATTATTTTACCTTTCATTAAATAGTAAAAAAGAGAAAAAGAGAAGATTTTAAATTAGATTAAGAATATTTTTGATATATTATTTTTTAATATTAAATCTATCATATTAGAAATTACAAATTAGATTTATTTTGATTTGATTTACTTTTAGATATTTTTATAGAATTGAATTTATTTTAAATTTTAATTTTATGCTATTAATTTATTTTAAATTAAAAAATTGAATTCAATTTTTCAAATAAATTCAATTCTAAGGTTTTCCAAATAATTCGGAGGTCTAGAAATCATTTAGTGACCAAACATACACCGAAGGTGGACCGAAATAGTCAAGGAATATATTCTTTTAAATAAAAATTTCACATAACCTTATTATGTATTGATTATCACCTATCAAGAATATGAAATCAAATATGGGACTCATAAAAATATCTAATCAATGACAAAATTTTATATAAGAGTATCCATTCCTGAACTAGCCCATATAGGCCACTACGGCACCAATAATAAAAGTAGTGAATAAATCATACGTCACATTGAGTTTGTTTATTATAAGTTGTTCAAAAATTCAAGCCCTGCATAAATCATCAAGAATCAACTTGGACAACTCCCCAGGACAGGCAGACAATTGGTGAAGTCTATACTCGTGAGTCCTTGCTGACCAACATTACCGGTTGCAACCAATCAGTGCAAGAGTTTCCTTCTTGTCTTGCGGGGTTTAAGTTAAATCACATTGCTTGTATTATATTCTCAGAAGAGAATTTCTCAGTTCGGGTCATTGGACCTGTTTATTGTGTTTGCATTGAATAAAATTCATCCCTCGTAATTATAATAAAGATTATGTTAACGTCAAGGCCCAAGGGATGGTATTCCTTTATAGCTGGATCCTCTGTCTATTTCTCAAAAGAATTGTTGAAATTGTTTCAATTTTGGTGGAATCGTTTTCTGATCAAGAGATTTTTCATTTCAAGGCTTAAAACACATCATGTGAAAATTTCATAGAGATCTATTCACACATAGATTTATTTTCATTCTCTACATAAGTCCGACTACATGACATAGGTCCACAAAACATGCTTCTGATAAGAATGCAAGAATACAAAGTTAACTGCAACATATATATGGCTTTTTCATTTCTGGAGGGATCCCTTCAATCCATTTTCTGCTGCATGGGGTAACTCAACTGGCCTGAGAAGGTAAGTGGAGCCATACCAGCAGGGGTGTTTCTGGGAGATGCTCCCTCCAACATAGGTCTCCCAGTACCCCCAACATCCAGGGGCCGGCCAGTCCCTACATAAGAAGAAGTCCTTTTGGTCCCTTGGGGTGAAATGAGAAGCCCGAATGCCCAGTTGAGAACATTTGGAGCAAACACCCTGTACAGTAGGAACACATCATACCAACTAGGATACTTCACATATGCATCTCCTCTACATGCCCCTGACACAATCAACCTAGCAAACTCCTCCACTGGTCCACCCGTCACATTCACCTAAATCAATAATAAACAATCAAGTGAGTATCAAGAGTTGTACATGTTAAATATCCAACGTATTTAGGAATATGTCATGAATGAGTTGTAGGTGTTGTTGTTGCCATTAGGAAGTATCATTGACTATAAAAGGTCTATATTTCCAATATCGATGAAGTGTTGATGATAACTATCATGTTGCAAACGGAAAAAAGGTACCATCTAGCATGGACTTACTTCTCTCTCTTCCTTCCACTGCATCTCTGCACCCTCCTCTAGCATGAACTTGCCACTCGTCATTTCACTTCCAATCCAACCATGTGTTGCTATTGTTACTCCAACCTCATCTTTCAATTCAAATCTCAGCGTCTCATAGAAGTTCACTAATGCTGCCTTTGCAGCCTAAGATGAACAACATAGTGAATCAGAACCCAATTGAACCGCAAAGTTGATTTGACAAAGAAAGACTGGCTTAGATTAAAATTCTCTCTTTATAGATAGACATTTCTTTTCTTTTCTTTTCTTTTCTTTTTTCAATCCTTTTCTGCTCAATTTATTTTTGTTTCAGCTTGTGGAAAAATCTTCTTCTTGTCACCAGATTCCTCTTGATAGCATCAATAGTATTTTAGAACCCACCTCACAAATTAACATATTTGTAACCCAAATAGGATAATCATGGGGAACAATGAGCCATAAAGAAAACAGAGAATGTCAAATTTAATCCGTATATACTTACAGCATATAAACTCATCCTTGGCAAAGGTAACCAACTTTCAACCGATGCATTGATAATGACACGACCATTAGTTTGATGAAGGTATGGAAGAGCCACAAGTGTTGGATAAACATTCCCCCAAAAATTAATATCCTGACAGTGAAAAATTTTGAAGACCATATTACCTCAGAAGTGACATGACCAAGCAGCTGCACGTCCTTCATAATCTTAATCTTTTAGTTTTCAATGAGTCCGAAATTATTGACAAATTAGGATTCTATGACAATTGGAATTTTAATGGTTCAAATTGGAATTCTTACCAGGAGAACAGGGAAAACTGATGTGTCTGTAACTTCTTCAAAGTAGAATGTGTGTCCCAAACTTACTGTATTTACAAGATGATCTACTGCACTTACGAAAGACGAAACAGCAACAAGAGTAAGATCATGGAAAAACAAATTAGGAGCTTAATTAGAATATAAAGTTGCAAATTGTCCTTTCCTTTTTCTAATTGTTCTTTAAATTTTCTTTGTTGGAATTGTTACATTGATAATTTAGAAGTGAAATGAAAATAATGATTACAACGTAAACTTGGCCAATTAATTGATATCAACATGCAGAATGGACACCCTAGTGGCATTTAAGGGAACAACAGAACATACCGCGGCCATAGACATTTATGGTTTCATTGACAAATCTCCTACAGTCATCTTCCTTCACAACGTCAGCTGCCACAATCATCACATGCCTTGCACCCATTCGCCTCGCATTCTCGGCGATCCCTCTTAGCCTGTGCTCTCTGCGTGCCACCAACACTAAATATGCTCTCCTCATCGCATACTCATATGCAATTTGCTGCAATTAATTCCAAACCATAAACATAACAAAACCTAGACGTAATTACTTCGTAGTTTTTCTCAGTTTTATTCTTCACCAAAACACACACACCGATAGGTAAAAAATCAAAAGACAGTGAGAACATAAAGTGAGAGGCAGAACAAGGAAGGGGAATAGTGAGAATTGAATTTGATAGATTGGGGGTGCTGAGAACTTGCCTCTCCTATGCCAGAGGAAGCTCCAGTGATTATGACCACCTTATTATCCATATTCTCACCATACATACTGTTATAGAGCCACTCACAAGCATGGAGGAAACAAAGTGCTGGCCACGAGAAAGCCAACGTGACCAAACTGGCTGGAGGGACAAACAAGTTAAGCATAGAATTCATTAAGTCCATGGCTTCAAAATAAGGTTCAATGATCAGCTGGTGGGTTTGGTGGAAATCAGTTCAGTTCAGTTCAGTTCAGTTCAGCTCAGCTTAAATGAGATGGAAGAGAGACATAGAGACATAGAGAGAGAGAGATAAGAGAAAGAGAGGAGAGAGGGTATATAATATAATTGTGATTTTGATGCGGTTGGGTTGAAGGCTATTAAGTTTTAAGTATTAATACATGCAAATGGAGAAAGAGGTGTGAGCACACGTGGATATGGAGAGAGCTCATGTTGTGACGGATGGAAGAGAGTTTTGGATTATTATGCTGCAGCTTGCATGCCGCATGAATTATACAAATATCTATATGTATATATACAGATGCACTGGCACTGCCTACACCCCGCTAGCTGTGCTGCGAAACGGAAGCCACAGGCAGGAGACACCTGCACTCACCCTGGGACAGAATTATCAACCCGACAACCTCTTCCGTGTCTGAACTCGTTACTAATTTTGGAAATGAAACCCAGTTCGTCTCTCTTCGAGACAGATTTCGGGGGTGTTCGGTTACTTTGAGTGAATATATTTTCATTCTTTACTTATTTTGTGTAAGAAAGGATACTATTTTCTATCTTAGTGTACTGCAAAGTTGAGAGGGGGTTAGAATATCAAGAGTGGAGAGCCCCCTGTGTTATAATGCGATTAACCTATTAGATGGCTGTCCAAGCTCCATTGTATGCTTTGCACATAATGCTGCTTAAGTGATTAATATATCTGGAGCTGTGAAATGAGAAGTCCTATCTTCGAATTAGCATTAGTCTAAAGGTTGGGCCAGGCCTGACTAACAAAACTGGACCTAGAAGTGTGCAACCTGGTACTAACTGATTTCTAAAGTAACAATAAAAGGAACTCAACTGGACTTGATTTTTGACGGGCTTAAAAAGTAGTCCAATCTAAAAGTGTTCTTCAACAAATCAAGTGGTCTGTCTATTGTTGTTCCAAAAACAGAGGATGTTCACGAATTTGACTTAGGAAAAAATAAAAAATAAAAGATTTATGAGGGTTATATCTTATTCTCAAATTTTACTTCTTTGGAGGGAAGGGCATATGTGAGTTTTTACTAACCTCCAAAACTCATCAAAACTCCAATTTCATAGTTTCCCAAATTGGAGAGATTTGTTGAGATTTATGTTTAATTTTTATTTTGTCCCTATTAAAATATAAAATACTAGTTTTATCATTTTATTCTAATTTTATTTCAACTTTTTATAGAAATTATATTTTTCTCTTAATTTTTTATCAACTTCTATTGAAATTTGTTCCTTCCTAAAAAAATTTTAGAAAGAAAATATTATTAAACTTATAAAAAATATATAATATTTTCTATTTTTTAAAATTAATACTACTATAAAATATATTAATTATACTCAATTATTTTAGTAAAGGATAAAAATTATACAAATATATTATAAGTCCTCTATTTTCTTTCCCTTATAAATTTTAAATTCATAAACAAAATTAACTGAAACCTTATAAACCTATTCCTTTCCCTTCCATTTCTTTCCTTTTGATACCTTCTCTTTCCTTTCTCTCATAACTCATGAACACACCATGGTCCTAATTATGTCAATGTCAAATTATTGAGTCCCTTCTACTTCATCATTGCTTGGTTTAGTAGTGCTCTTTAAGAGGGTGTTTCTATTTATGAAAAGTATAAGTCAATTTTTTTTCTATTTGATACATAAAAATATTGTGGTGCTTTTACTTCTAACTTTTAAAATTCAGAGAGTGCTTTTAAGAGGCATGATAGGGTGCTTTTCAAAATTAGTTTGTACTCTCTAAAATTTTAAAAAATTAATATAACCTTATTCTCTTTAATGATAATAAAAATAGAATTTAATTCTTTTAATATTTATGTTCATTATAGTCATTTTAGATTTTAAGAACAACTTTATCAAATATTATCTTATGGCTTTTAACTATTGAAAGCAACTTTTATATTATTTTATCAAACAGTGCTAGTATAACTCAACAACTCAAAGAACTCAATAACAATGAAAAAACTACAGCAATACCAAATTAAGTCTTAGCATATTCCTTCGTTGACCAAAATGGGAAAAAACACGTTTCTTCATCAACGTGTGCAATGCAGCTCGTCCACGCTATAACACAATTTTAAAATTTATAATTTTAATTTATATATTCAGTCATCCCTTAGCATCATTATTCCTCTTCCTGAACCCTTCACAGCACAAGCGTTTTAGCTATTCAATGAATTTTCATTTAGATTTGTTTTATACTTAAAATAAGAAAGCACGCCATTCTATCATGTGTAATCCAAAATTTTCGTTATTCTTTTTTCTTTGATAATCAAAATTTTATTCGTCTGTATCATAGGCGCTGTTGTTAAAATCCTTAGCTATCTTTATAACAAAATAACCATAATGTCTATTATAAGATTTTTAATATTATAATTGATTTTGGTTAATGTTAATTTAATGAAAAATCTTGATGTAATTAGTTATATGTGATTGAAAATTCTGTTACTTGATCTGTAAGAAACTAACAATACTATTTTTCCAGCCAATTTGAATATGGATATAGCATAGATGATGGGTGTGTGCTTGAGAACGAGGATGAGGATGAGAATGAAAGAGAAGAAGATGTTTCGAAGTAAGCCAAGGTACACTCTGTCAAATGGTTATGTCCGGAACAGTCGGGTGCTTCACAACTCTTGCCCTTCATTACATTACAACACACCCCGCATGTCTCTCCTTTCTCTTCCCAACCATTCTTCCAAATCACGCCTTAATCAAATTACCTCGTTTTTTATTTTTATTTTTTTGTATTTTCCACTGATGTCCCTCCTTCCTCCTTCCCTTCAATCTCCAAGTTTTGCTCTGTACAGAAGAATGCAGCAATAAAAATTATATATTTCTTTTAATGGAAGTTTTTGGTTTTCTGCTCTTGGTTTGAACAAAGAAAGGAGAAACATCTCGTACCTGTGTTCATTGCAGGATATTCTTGTCAAGCCTTTAGGTTGTTCACCCTTTCCCCCTCGAAAGTCAAGGAATTTGAGCGTTTTTCCTTCATTTTTGTTTTTCATATATATGTTTTCAATTAAATTACCAACCTTTGTATTCGAATCTCTCGTGTTCTTCCGAGGCTATAGGTTTTTGGTTCATGTATTCATCTAGAGCGCTTGATTTTCAACTTTCCGTGTCCATGAAAAGTATTGGATTTTGAAAGCTGTTTCCTGAATTTTTTTTTATCCAATTTCTGGATTCTTCCGTGGGAAATATAGTCACATTGAGATATTGCGCCATTGATTTCGTGAGGTGGATTTTCCATTGGTATGCTCGTCTTTGGCTCCAACAAAGGGTATCCAATACAAGTTTTCACGGTAAATGGCTACTTGATTATAAGAATTAGAAGGGTGGGAGCTTCTGGGTTCCCAAGAAAATACAAGTGTACCCAGTTGCTTAACTATAACAACTTTCACAAAAAGGCAGTGATCATAGATTGATCGAAATAACACGTTTGCAAGGAGGTGTGTGTGGATTAAGGATCATGGGGTGCATCTGCTCAAAGGATTCCTCAGAAAAAGATAGAGTTGATGAGTATGAGAAAGAAAAAGAGTTGAACAAGTCTTCAGTACAACTTGTTGCTCCTTCGGTCTCAGCTGCACAATTTGATGGTGGTGGCATGGATGGTTCAGTGGTGCCCCATTTGGCTAAGTCATACTCACAAGTCATTAGGGGGCCTGTACAAGCACTATCAGAAGATAAAAACAATCACTTAGATGTTGGAAAACACACAACAAAAGGCCAGCATCAGAGATGCATAACAGTAGGTACTGGTATAGGTGAAAGAAAGCCACTAATGAGTAGAATACTTAGTGTGTCACATATGGAAGGAGAACGCATTGATGCTGGATGGCCATCATGGTTATCTTCAGTAGCAGGAGAAGCCATCAAAGGCTGGGTTCCTCGACGGGCTGACTCTTTTGAAAGATTGGACCAAGTTAGTTTCAAATATCACTTCTTCATGCCGCTTTTGTTTCAAAGTGTTTGAAATAACTTACACTCAAGTGAATGCTGTATATGCAGATTGGACAAGGGGCTTATAGCAGCGTACATAAAGCTCTTGACCTTGAAACTGGTAAACTTGTGGCTTTGAAGAAAGTTCGTTTCTCAAGTACAGATCCAGAAAGTGTGCGTTTCATGGCAAGGGAAATCTGTATCTTGCGCCAACTTGACCATCCAAATGTCATAAAGCTTGAGGGTCTTGTTACATCGACAACGTCCACAAGTTTGTACCTTGTTTTTGAATACATGGAGCACGACCTTGCCGGACTAGCAGCAAGACCTGGAGTAAAGTTCACTGAACCACAGGTAAATATCGTGCATGTTATCACATTTAAAGCATAAGAAATTGATTTAGAAGTTATTTTCTTTGAACACATTTCTAAGAAATTGAATTGTACATGAGTAGAGTTTTGTAACCTTATGGTAGAAGGTTGTAGCCTTATGGTATAGAATTAATGATGTATGTGCCTTGCAGATTAAATGTTATATGCAGCAACTGCTTCGTGGGCTGGAACACTGCCATAGTCGGGGTGTGCTGCACCGTGACATCAAAGGTTCAAATCTTCTGATTGACAACAATGGAAATCTTAAGATTGCAGATTTTGGTCTTGCAACTGTTTATGAACCTGAGAAAAAGCAGCCATTGACTAGCCGTGTTGTGACACTATGGTACAGGGCACCTGAGCTTTTGCTAGGTGCTACAGAGTATGGAGCTGCAATAGACATGTGGAGTACTGGTTGCATTCTAGCAGAACTGCTGGTAGGAAAACCTATTATGCCTGGAAGAACAGAGGTACTTTTTTCATGAACCAATATGATTCTTGTATATTATGCACCTTTAGTACCAATATACATTACTACCTTAAAGCTTGGTTGTTGAATATTGACAGTCATTTAATATCTCTGTAGGTGGAACAAATGCACAAGATTTTTAAATTTTGTGGTTCCCCATCGGAAGACTATTGGCAGAGAACAAAATTTCCTCATGCAACTAGTTTTAAACCACAACATCCTTACAAACGCCAAGTCGCCCAAACATTTAAAAATTTCTCTTCTTCAGCATTGGCTCTTGTTGATAAACTCCTTACAATAGAACCAGCAGAACGAGGATCTGCAACTTCTGCACTTGAAAGTGAGGTAATCTTGAGCAGTCTTTTATTCTTTCCATTTTTTTTTTCCTCACGATGACGAAATCTTTCAAAATTGATGATGTTCTATTTGTAAGAACTGTTTTGGATATCATACTCACTTTATTACTGTTCACGCCAGTTCTTCACTATAGAGCCCCTACCATGTGATCCATCAAGTTTACCGAAGTTCCCACCAAGCAAGGAGTTTGATGCCAAGCGTCGAGATAAGGAAGTCGTAAGGTATTCTACGTTTTATTTCCCTATGTCTTGAAGATACCGATTGATCCATTAACAGTCTCACTGTCAATTTTTATGTTACCCATAACAAAATCCATTTCTGTCTCACTATTACCACTTTCCTCGGTAGAAACATGGCAGGAGTACTAAACTCATCCTATAGAAAATAAGTATGAAACATCACTCAGCGACCAGAACTTAATTATTCTATATTCATCAAATTCACATTGATCCAGCTTCTTGAATTCTTAAAATATCCTTCAGAGAAAACGCTTTGGTGTTTGGCCTTAGTATACCTTGCTGCCTGCTACTGACAGATAGAGTGATAGACCATCACTTGTTAGTTGTTAGACACTAACATCAAATTATGTTAGTAGCTACTTTATTAATTGTGTTGATTACATTTACTTGACACTAACATCAAGTTATTTAGTCCCAGATAATTTTGTCTTTCCCGCATAATATATGCAAAATAGAAAGGCCGTGTGTCTTGAAACTTTGTAACAACAATGTAGGCTATCTTTCTAGTTGATTGTCATAAGACCTGGCTTTCTCTGGGAGATATATAGTTATTAAATCATTTACATCCAGAAGATTTTCCTATAAAAGATTACTTTCTAAGTTACTTTTTATATTTAATGCTGTGTTTATAAGTGTCATTAACATTCATGGATTTTTTTAATATATATCAGGAAAAACACTGAAGCTGTAAAAGGACGAGGACCAGTATCCGTTTTAAGGGGAGCAGGAGAAGCCAATGTACCGAGAACACCAGAGTACAATGCTCAAGGAGACATATCTTTGCGGGTATATTTGTGGAAATATGTATCCATAGTCATTATTATTGGTTACAATTTGTTCAACTTCTGATGGCTACTTTAAAATTGGCAGGGCAAGCCAAACACTAGAATGTCCGGTCTTAAATATGGATCCCAGGAGGATGGTGAGTGTCAGTATAAGGTTGAGCCAGCCGGAGTATCTGTACAGAGTGGCTATGCACATTCTAATTCAATAATGCACGTGAGTGCAGCAAGACCATCATCATTG
Organism: Pterocarpus macrocarpus; assembly: GCA_031439585.1. Lineage (NCBI taxonomy): Eukaryota > Viridiplantae > Streptophyta > Magnoliopsida > Fabales > Fabaceae > Pterocarpus > Pterocarpus macrocarpus. The sequence continues at coordinate 75,113,988 of CM062520.1, read as the reverse complement.
AATAAGAGATCAGACTCATCTGGGAAGAATCCAGAGTTGCGGACACAGACGTCTCAGGTGAATCAAGCAACAGCAGATTTCTCTAACTCCTCTATTAAAAAGGAACAAGGCATGCCTGGTCGAGAACCCGGGATGGTAAACAACAACCTTTTCTTAATTATGTCATTTCTAGTTTAACTATATATAATCATGGAACCATGCATGTGACGTGTGAATTTCTCCATAAAGTAAAATATGATCTGATAAACAGAATATTTTCTTTTTTAATACAGTACACTTTTGTTCTCTGTCTTGGAACTATTTTGATATTTTGGCACTTGTCTTTCCTTGTGATTTCAGGGGTATGTGCCCAAGAAAAGTAGAATCCACTGCTCTGGACCATTGATGCCCCCGGGTGGCAACATTGACGACATGCTCAGAGAGCATGAGAAATTAATGCAAGAGGCTTTCCGTAGCGTCAAGAAGACCAATCCGAGAAACCAAGGTTACCAATAAGAGAAATATTTTTGGGTGTTCTCGGACGTGAAACTTTAATTTGGCCGGCATTCTACTGTCTCTTAAAAGGGAGTCCAATGTAAAAATGAAAAGGGAAAAGAAGCCAAGGCAAGAACCCAAATGTGTACACCATGAATGGTTAACTATTATTGATGCAAAGGTATATTGTGGTCAGAAAAAGGGAGAGAAACAAGAAATAGTGCGATATATCTACACTTCCAGCGGGGTTCTTTGGTGCTGACTTGTTGCTAGATACTGACAGAGAAGGTTCTGTGGAAATTGTTTCGATCCTTGTACATTGTGGCTGAGGATAAGCATTATATAGTCGAATTAATTTGCAACTCACAGTCATGGTCATTTGAATAATCGTTATATTTCTTTTGGCTTTCTGCAGGAACCGGTTAATGCACTGGTGTAACGGGTAGAGAAATTGAAATGTTCATATTACACAGTCACAAACCCTAATCGGTTAGTGGATAGGGATAGAGAGTTATTTACTACAGCTTCCACAAACAGTGGCTTGAACTTTGGGGTCAAACTAATGCTCAGAATGGACCCCTGTATGCGTATTTCTTCTGCCTAAGTTTTATCCTGAAAGTCTGCAAAAAGTTCCTTTCCATTTAATTTTTTTGTCAAATGAACTTACAGACACCTATTTATAAAAATTAAAATAAAACAAATACCATCCCCTACAAAAATGACTCAGCAATACATTATCGTCCTACAAATGGTGAATCTTCCACTTACTATCTGAGTGTAGGATATAACAACTTAGACAATAGCCGATTACTTGAAAATGTATACGATTTCTGATGGGTATTCTAACCTTGTGACTCATAAGGGTTCTAATTAAGAGTGAGGGGAAAGGAGATCACAGCCAGCAGAACTAAACTTGAGCTGTATCAATCATCACATTTTGCACGAAGGATGAATCAGTAGTAATCGAAGACATAATAAAAATTACACCTAATAAAACAAATGTAAACCTGATAATAATTTGATAAAACATGTACACCAAAAAATAATAATAATAATAATAATAATAATTTCATAAAACATTGTCAAATGCTGAGATCACAATTAAAAAAATTTGATTAAAATTTCCTCTCTATAAATTTAATAATCTGCACGATCACAATTAAAAGCTGAGATCAAATTATATATACCGATACAAATTATTTTAATATTCACCATGATACATTAATAAGTCAAAAAATGCTACAGCCTACAGGACACTCACCTGACCTGACCCTCTGCGGGCAAATAATGCTTCCACCAACATATCAATACAGTCAGTAGACTCAGAATCACAACTATCTTCTTCAACATACGGACCATGATTCTTGTTGTCTCAAATCTTGTTGGGGTGTCAATTCCCATCATACAGCAAAGGCCCGACATCAAAATTATCAGCAAAACTATCCCCTGGATTATCACAGGAACGATCATATGAGACACCATAAATGTCATGGACATGTTGCAGTATTTCCACAACCCACAGCATATATAGCTAAGTGAAAGAGAAATCACATAATACAGCCTACTGTTGTCCACGACATACTCCAAACATAACAAATAGGGATGGATGCAAATAGTGCTGAAAAGACATTATCTCTGTGTCTATCTGCCTACCTACTACAGATCTTCTCTGGTATAGCAGACTAGCATGTTAACAGAAACAAGCCCCAAGCAATCAACCTACAGTACAGGCAAAAAAGAGGACAAAGAAAGCTTACCGCTAAAACTCCCTCCAGAAGAGATGATTTAATCTGGCAGACTGCATTTCTGCTAGAAACCTTTGTAGTTCCCTGTAAGAAGGATACCAGATTGATCTGGAGGGATCTGACACAGAGAACTGTATATTTTGCCCCAGACTCCTCCACAGAACTGATAAGCTCAGATAAAACTTTACCTACCAATATACATCAAAGCATTTAGCAGATCGTAAAATCCTCCAAAGCAAACCCATGATATTGCAGTAGATACCTTCAAATTGTGTCCTGCCAACATTTTCCATGGATCACGAGCCACCATTGCAAAACACAACCAAATCTGTATTACCTCTGTGACTCTCTTCCATCCTCTTGATCAAATAATCCTGTCAGTTGTGAGGGGCAAAAGACAAGCATCAGGTCACTGTTACAGGATCAAAATTCCGTAATAAATCATGTCACATGATTGTTGATTACCTGAACAGAGTGCAAAGCTGCACTTTCTTCACAATTTGCATCATCCATGGAGCAAGATCCAAGGAGAGCAACATTGCCAATTCCTAAATCACCTCCACAGGCTTCAGCGAACCCTGAAACTAACAAGCTTTCCAAATTCTCATCCTGAGATGCAGAAACATAAGGGAATGCCAAGGAAGTGTTGGATCTGGTAAAAGAGATCTGTTAATGACAATGGAACAATGTTCAGTCAAAATTCGGAAAAGTTTCTTTTAGAAATTCCGAATTGTGTTTACTCTACATGAAAACTTGATAGATTGTATGAGGTTATTCTCTCACCTTGAGCAAGTTTAAGAGAGCTGAGTCTGCATGTGTGTTAATGCTCAAATCTGAAGATTGCAACTACAAGGGAGAAAAATCAACATTGGCATAAATAAAGCTTGCCTTTTATGCCAAGCAAGGGCATTTTGATCTATCAAATTTAACATTTTGAAAAGTAATAAACATAAATCCACCATCCATTTGCAGTTTCAGAATGTAATTAAACAAAAGGACATAATTAAAAATCAAAAATCCAATCTAGAAACAGTGCTGCCATAAATTATTTGAAGTTTAGGAGTGTGAGTAAGAAACCAAAAGAAAGATTTGCAAAAGAGAACACCAGAAGATACAAGTTCCAAAATCTTCTACAGAAATTGGTTGAAAGAGAATAAGAACCATGTAAACCCAAAGCGATCGTCGGTCACTAGTTTCTCTAACATTCAAATCCCTACACAAATGCTCATGCACCGTGCCTCACTCTCACTCATGTAATAACACTCAAACTAAAAATTTTAAAAGTTACATCTTCTGATTTTCTAGCCCTTTCCCACTAGGTGGGAAGAGGTTGTAAGATTGTAGAATATTAAACTTCAATCCTACAAAAATAATATCTCTAGAGACGTTGAGACTCATAAGAGTGGAGTAATGCTTCAAGGATATTACCTCTCTACCAATCAATAAAAGTGCCAGATCCAGACGGTACTGAAATTTCTTTCCTCTGCACTATCCAAAACAAAAGAAATTTAATTTATTCTGGGAGGGAAAAAAAAAAAAGGATGTTAAAAGCACTACAGCAGCAACAATGACATTAAAAGAAAATGTAGCAAAAAAATGAAAGAGAAATTTTTCCTAGTCCATCAAAGGTTAAGAAGGAAAGTAGAAAAAACAGCAGGATACATAACAAGACACCAATATTGAAGAAACAGTATATACCCAAAAATTCGACCAGCCTGCTTCAGATAAAACAGACTTTGCTGGCTCATTTGGAGAAATGATCTGATAATTTACAGCTTCCTTCAGTCCATTGTCTAAAACCCTGTCATGTCCCAGTAAGATATAAATGATTTTCTGAACTACATAATTGGCAAAAAAATAATATAGCTGAGAATACTCAAGAACAATGCACGACCCCGTTCTAAGTGGAATAAATTACACATAGCATCTAGCATTTTAACTGAACCTTAACACTGAATGTTGGTCGGTAACTAAAACATATGCACATAATAGATGAAAAGTATGCATACAGATTATAATGATGTGGCCAATGGAACGCGGGAGCTGTTGAAGGAATTGCATAACACAACACATAACACAAGAATTGCATAATCAACCATATCCGAAACCGCAAAATTTGCATAATCTTCATCGAATTTAATACAGATCATCACAAACAAAAATTGAAAGGAATAAAACTCAATAACCACCTCGTCTTGTCGTTCTGTACGTAACAGATCGATTCTATCCGAGTTGCGTTCCAACATCCAAACACAAACTACTTTCACGTATAAAGTATGAATTTACCTTTATACGCCATTACCTCATTTTATCCCATAAGCTTCATTGCGATTTTGCGCACGCCCTAATTTCACCCTTCCCTTAAGCCCTTAAACCCTGGATTATAAACCCTTTTCTCGAACAAATATAGTGGTTAAACTCTTGATTTAACATTTAAACTTCTACAAATTTATGTATGGATCTATCATATAAAAATAAATTATTTAGTATGCAAATATTATTTGTGATAAGTTTAAATAAATTCTAACAAAATTAAGAAACTCTCAATTTTATTAGTAAGTTTATGGGTTTAAATTTGTTTGATTTTTAATCAATTTGTAAGTAATTAATTTTAATAAAAATTCTTAAATAATAATAATATAGGAATATTACTTCTTCTAAAATTTTAATGTAAAATTTATTTTTTATTCACATTATATGATTAGAAATTTTAAAGTTTTTATGTAAAATTTATTTTTTACTCATATTCATAATTTACTTATCATTTATTTAATTTAAGACTAACATCATAAATATATTATTAAAAATTACTCCATTTAAAATATTACGTGAAAATCATTTTTTTTTTTCACATTTTGTGGTTGACAATTGTAAAAAATTTAAAAAACTCTCCTGTGGTCATTTCCTTTTATAATTTATTATATAACATAACATATTTATTAAAAATGAAAATGTGAAAGAGGAAAAAATAAAATAGATAAATAATGTGATTTTAATATTTTTTTAATAGGTTTCATATTTTGACTGAAATAAAAATGAAAAAAATTCTTTTTAATATATTTCTTTTAATTATTTTTTATACGAAGTTGGCTAATGAAACTCATATTTTTACTTTTCATTCAACTGTACTTAAGAATAAACTACTAAAAAATATATATTGATCATTATTAATCAACATTTTTCTTTTAAAAGATTAAGATGAATACAAATTCAAATAAATTTTATAAATAATAATAGAGCATATTTATTGAAAATAAAATAGTTATATATTTAATTAGTTTCACTTCAAAATTGATATAAGACATAAAAGTCTATGTCATTCAAAGAGGGATTGGTTTAATAACTTTAATTAACATATAAATCCATAAAAAATAAAAAGAGTTGATTATACATTTTAGATATATAGATAGATGAACTAAATGATTTATTTTGAAAAATAAAGATAAAATATAGGAGAAAAGAATAAAATATTAGAATTAATGACCATTACTGTTGCACATTATTGTTTAATAAATTGCCTAATGAACCATTAAAAATTTAAGTGATAGAATATTTTTCAATACTTTTTTTAATGGAATATTTTTCAATAATTGTAATTAAAATATTACAACTTCATGAATTATTATATTTTTTATCATTTAAATTTTAAGAAGAGTACATATATGTTATCCAATTATATTTAGTTACAAAAATATATGTTTTTTATATATAAACTCTTACGAGTTTATGAGTCGTGTTTCTTATTCAAGTTTAATAAGACTTCACGAGTTTATCTGAACTCTCGAGTTTGTTAATTTTGCTTGTAGAGCATTATATAAGTGTTGTCATTATTATCAAAATCGTGAGTTAACTTGTAAAATCGTCCGAGTTTATGAGTTCAAATAGCAAAATTGAGCTTACTCGCTCACATTGTGGAATTTTAAGTGTACATTTGAGTAAACTCGAGCAAAATCACATAAACTCATTAGTTTATTCCAGATTTCATGAATTTGATGTGTTTCTTGTAAATTGCCAAAGTGCGGTGCCAAAACAATGCATTTTGTTTAACCCCCTAAAGCCATATTCTCGCGTAGGGGTGTTCATAACTCGATCTTGCTTGCTAATCCATCCTGGTCTGAAGCTTATTTGACTGATTTCGGATTATGAAATTTGCAGGTCATATTTCGGGTTGGTTCAATCCAGTTCGAGATTAAATATTCTTTAAAAGTTTTTTTTAAAAAAAAGTAATAAATTATAATATTTTTAGACTTCTATTATTACATTTTACATAACATGATATGATTTTTATTTAGATATAATTTATTTTAAAATATATATTGTAAAATATCTCATAAATTTTATTTTTTACTTCTAAAATTTTAAGACTTTACTATATGCTAGTGTTTTGTACTGGTGCGATGCACGGGATAAAAGATAAAAAATATATTAAATTAAATCAATTAAAAAATAATTTAGCAAGAGATTATATAATAAAAATAAACTATTTGATCTTAAACAAATAGAAGAAATTTAAAATATGAAATAGCATATAATAATACAAACAACGCGTGTAAATAATAAAAAACATTGATGGTGAATACTACAAAGCATACTTTTATGTATGATATTGCATTGAAATTTGACAGTGGCTTGAGAAGCTGCATTCAAATAAACAAAAATATTAAAAATGACGAAAAAACGGATTTAAGAATTTAATAAAAAATAGTGAAAGAAACTCAAACTAAAAAATAGAATGATATAATTAAAATGATTCACTTGTATTTTAAATATTTTGAAAGACAATTTATTGGCAAAGTAAATTTTTTATTGTGTTTGACATATTAAACTTGATTTTTAGTGATCATAGATATGATAATAAGTACCCATAAAAATGAAAATATGCCCACCGCTACCATCCCAGTTTAGTCCCCGCCCCTATCTTAGTTTAGAAAGTTACCTCCTCCTCCCATCACAGGTTTTCATTTCCCATTGTCTATATAGTTTTGAATCATCAAGGATATCCATGGTTTGAGAAAAATATTTAGAAAAGCCCAAAAGAAAATAAAAAATTCCTAAAAAAACCTTTTTAAAACCTAATAAAGCATAACAAATATCCATAATTTATTATAGGTATATTTCGATTAACTTTTGAGAGAATTATTTTTAAAAGAATTATTTTTAAATGAACTACTTTAAAGAATTTATTTGTATTTGATTTGAGTATATCAAAAATAAGTTTAAAATAATAATTTTTATTTAGATAAGATAAAATAAAATTACTTTTGATTATTGATATGAGAATAATAGTAAGATTCCCTCTCAAAAGACCTCTTCTTAAAATAAAAAATACTCCCACAATACTTCTCCCAACGAGCCTTCTAGAGTTCTAAAAATAAGTTTAAAAAAAAAAAAACTATAACCCAAATACACTCAAATACTATGCATTTTCATTCCCATGTCAATAAAAAATCTTTTGGCACATGAAAAGACTATCCAACCCACGTATATAACATTACTAACATAACACAACTCAAATTAAAAATAAAAATATCAAATAAAAAATTAAAAATGAAAATAGAAGATGCATATCCAATAAAAACAATTAAAAACATCATGAAAATACATTATGAAAGTCCCATATTATAAATTAAAAAAAGAAATTAGAAGTTAATAAATTAGATTTTCAACTAAAAAATTTAAATAACTGCAAAATGTAGACATTTTATATACATTTATTTACAAAATGTAGGCATCACTGAGTATTAGAAAATTTAGATATCATTTCCTTCCTTTGGATATCGAACAACATAGGGTGGTTGAATTGTAGGGATGCCCAAAAATTTAGATTCCGTGGAAACCCATAAAGCAATAGTTATACTTGTAGAATTAGAGAATATTTTTCATAGGATAGATTTTATAAATATTAAAATTGTGAAATCAAATTAAAGATTTCTATATAACTATAAAATGTGTTATATAGAGACAGAGACATATTTCCCAAGACTCTTGCTTACTTGTGGATTTATACGAAATGTGTTTACACAGATAGGAACCCAAGAACACATACATACAGCATACGGCCATGTTATACAAAATACAAAATTTATATGGAATTAAATATATACTTTAGTACATGATCCAACATACAACCAATTCACACATCTACATAAATATTTACATTAACAAATTGCAAGCTTGATGGTCACACTTCAACATGCATTCACCCACATTTTTGTCCTACTCCAAATACTACCACAATGTTGGGTGTATGCTCTGATGAAGCATTCGCGAACTACTTCACAGGGAAGTGCTGATGTGCACCAATGGTAATGTAACATGTGGAGAATGGACCAGTAACAGGTCAAACTTAATTAAGATGTTTATAATGGTGTTAATGGAACTCATCGTTTAGGCTCAGAAATTACCGAAACTAACCGTTTAGGTTAGTTAGTATTGAACCCAATAAACGATTAAAAAAAAAAAAAAAGGTAAAGGTGGTAATCAGAAGAGCATGGAAGCAAACCCTCACGATGTGGTGGTGGTCGAGGTTGGAGCACAAAGAACAGCTGGACAAGAGAGCACCTTCACAGTGTGTTGGTGGTCAAGGTTGGAGCAAGAAGTGGGATGAGTGGTTGGCCGAGAGAGCACCTTCACGATGTGGTGGTGGTCGAGGTTGGAGAGGGAAGAGCGGCTGGCCAGCGAATGGGAAGAGCATCGGGGAAGAGAGTAGCACTGTGGAATCAGGTGTTACAAGAAGTTGTCTTCACAATCAGAGGTGTTCTAATGCCCTATTTAATAATATACTATCAAGTATCAATCACAAAATATCCCCAATACCACCTTGATCACTTCTTTTAATTGCATAATTACTGCTTATAGGTCACCGTAGTCTACAATGAAGTTGCTTGGGGCCTCGCATGATGCTTATCATGGATAGAACTACATGTCTCAATTTCTAGTAACTGGAAGACATTTCTCTACAACTATTTTTTTTTATTCAATAAAATTAACAGTGATAGCATAAAAAACTAATGTTGTGAGGAGAAAAGATAAATATAGAAAAAAAAAAAAGTTCAAATCCCTCATTAAGGAAGGTTGAATACTGTAGCATCCACATAACATAGTTATAGAGGGCTAAAAGTAAGATGGCTTAGAGATGGTATGAGGTTCTTACAGGCACTTTCATATGTGCTGACCCCAACACCAACAACGATGATAGGTAGACCCTGCTATAATTGAATTCAACCAAAAATGGAACATATTAGCAATGATGCATGTGTATGATAGTACATGCATTGCAGATGATCTGCCAAGATCTAATGTCTAATCTATAAAAACATCATCCATAAAAAATTAAGCAAAGGAAAAACAATGAGGAAGTAAGAATATAAATTTAAATTTATGCCAAACATCAAAGCTCGAACAAAATGTATCATTCTTTCTAAAGCATAGAGTACCTCCTATGTGTAACTGGACATTCCTATGAGTCGAGAATCTCGCACACCTTTGTACAGATCAGTAGGATTGGCTTCTGCTAAAAGCAAAAAGTAATACTCAATAATGTAGCACATTTATGATAACAAATGTAGAATGATTAAGGCGTCTATTTTATTTGAATAAGAAAGACGAATCAAAGTAAAAAGCATAAAGATTTTCCTAGTGTATCAGAGAGAGAAATTAGATACATCAAGTTCACATCACATGTTTCTAGAGTAAACATAACAGATAATCAAGGTCGGGAAATAGGTAGATGTTTCAATGGTGCTAAGAAGGTTCAAAATTTGATTCCTTCACTTGAGCAGTTGGATAACAAATTCAAAATATAAGCACGCAAAACACCAATGTGTAGCAAAGGGAAATCAACTCCAATTACTAAACCATGTTCAAATGACAAACAATAAAATGCATTTCCTCACGCTGCAAGCATGGTTTAGTTCTTTGATAAAATTACAGATTCAATGTGTAGAGTTTATCACTTTGTGAGTTTTGAATAATATTTAATTTGCAGACCAAACAAGAAAAATTTTAATTCCAAACCTCTCTTGGACTACCTTACTTTCCTACTTATTCCCTATTGATCCATTTGATTGAGAAGTAAGACAATTAACTATTCTTGAATATACACAAAATCTGTAACAATATGAATATACTACATTTAATAGCATCTTTTTAATTCCCTCCCACTATTTTCAAACCTTCATGCTTTTATTTCTATAACTTGGGCAACCGTGGTTATTGACTAAAGCAAATTCTGGCAAGTCCATGCCCCCTTATCTCATGAGTTCATCTGGTATAATAAACTTTATATTATATTATACAACTAAACAAATAACTTAAATTTCAATAATTGACTTTAGAATAAACTCCAGATTATATTATACTAAACAAAAAATTAAATTCCAACAATTGACACCAAAAATACAAAAAAAAAAAAAAACTCAAATAAAATATTAAAATAAGAACCTAAATGAAATCATGCAAACAAATGAGATAAGGACGATTAATGTGTTGAGGATAAAAATCTCAAACATGAGGCTCTCCTGCAACTTTTTGTTGAGGCAAAGCGTGGCAATCTCCTTGTTGGCCACCTCTGTGACGAATAATCGATAATAACCTCACAACTATTTGTTTGTTTAAAGGAATTTTTTTTTTTTTAAAAAAAAAAGGCAAAAACCGCACTGCAAAAACAACCCCACAATAATGAAACAAAACATTTAGGATTCATCACCTGTCTAGATGAGCCGCCAAATTGATGAAAGCCTGCCAGATAACCGCAAGAATCCATTAGCCGATTTGAAAAAATGATGAGGTTGCCAGGTAAGATTCAAGCATAATAGCTCCATTTCATTTCTATATCATAGTCGTTCTGAAAAATAAAGAGACAGATAGAGACAAATAGAGAGATAAGTAGGTTGCTGGTTCCCCTTCTGCTTCTCCTTTGTTGTTGCCACGTAGCCCCATCTCCGATTGGCTCACCCGTTGCAATATTGAAAGTGGAGATAAAGAGATACTGAGAGTGGGATGTGATTTTAGGCTTGAGAATGACTATCCGTGAGAGAGAATTTGAAATGGTTGTGGGTTTAGGTTTCACAAAATAGACTCTTGGCTGGGAACACCAGGTGATAGTGGGTACACAATTCACGAGAAAAGAATAAGAATTGAAAATATTAAAACAAATAAATACTGATTGCGGCAACAAAGTAATGACATGGGAAAGAGATATTGCCATTAATGATAGGATATATCACCAAAAAAAAAAATGAAAATATATAATTTGTAATTGGTTCTTTTTGATAACCAACCAATTAGATGTAGATGTTTTGCAAATATAGATAATAATACTTTTAATTTTAAAATTAAATGTAAGAGTTTCTTGTAAAATGAATAGTGTCTTTATTCTAAAAATAGTACGGATTCAACACTGTATTGAAGAACTCATTGGAGGAGTAAGTGCCACTTGCGAGAACTTTTCTAGTAATATTTCTGAAATATTATATTAGTAGAGTAGACTAATATATAAGATCTAAATATTTATGTAGTATATAACTGTCATGTTAACTTGGTTTGAGGCAACCATTAATCAAATTATTATCAAATCTAGTTCAAGTTTAAACAATTGACTTTGTTGTAGAATTGGGTCAGGTTTGGGTTTAGTCTAATCCGACCCAATCCATCTTCTCTTCACCCCTACTTGCGTAATCTCATTTTCAGTTGCATTTATTCATCCTTTGCTTGGATGATAAGAGAAAATAAGAAGAAAGAAAATAGAAAGAAAAGAAAATAAAGAAAAAAATTTATTCTCTCTCTTATTACTTGAATAAAAAAAATAAAAAGAAAAAAATTAGAAAGAATGACTCTTACTTAGTTGAAAAGAAAAATAAGAGTAAAGAAAATATATTTATATTAAATTATTTTTTATTTTATATAATATAATATAAATATTTTTTTATATTTATATATGAGATATAATAATAATTTTATATGAAATCTCTTTCTCTCTTTTTAATTTTTTCAAAGAAGAGAAAATTTTTTAATGTGTCATACCATTATTATTTTTTTTCTTTTCTATTTTTTTCTCACATTTAAATAAAAAAAAATTATAAAATCTCCTCATTTTCTTATCTCTTTACTTCTTTTTCTCTCTCTTTCCTCTTGAAACAAGCAAAGGGAGTGATGATGCTACGGAGTCAGGCACATATGCGCTACCACAAGCCCGAGACGTGGCTTCTTAAAAACTAAGTGGAACATGTAATTGTAACCTGCCATGTTTCGCCCAATTAAAACAATAAATATACAACCCACAAAAAGACAAGCACAAAATCATAACTATTGCCCAGGAGCACCCAACTAAGGGTTCGTTTGCTTTATGTTTTGGAAAAAGTTATTTTTAAACTTAAATTTTATATATAATTAAAAAAATTAAAAATTAATTTTTTTTAAAAGTTATTTTTTTAACTTCTTTAAAAAAGTTGAAAATAATTTTTTTTTTAAATTTGATCATTTTTAAAAAAATTATTTAAATATATAAAAATTAATTTTTTCAATAAAAAAATAATTTTTTACCCCAAAAAAATACAAATAAATGCACTCTAAAATTCACTTTTCTAATGTACCAAAAACAAAAAGTTCACTTTTTTGAAAATTAGATGACCGCTGCATGAAAATTAGTTCATATAATTATTTATTTTTAATAAAACATGACATAGGATACCCAAAATCAAATACATATGAAGAGCAGTGATATTTAAACTCCATTTTGGAACTAATTTTAAAGGACTTATTAAAATATCTCTTAACTATTTAAATACAAATCATATTTTTGATATATGAAGTATGGATAAACTAATTCCATCTTTGTGCTATTGTCAAGTAGATATAACTCCAACAAAATAATTGTTTATCCTCTAAAATTCTTGAATCAAAAAGTTATGTAACTTTTCTTTTCCCTTGCCCTCAATCTAATACAAAAAAACCCAAAATAAAATAGATGTATTGTTAATATAAAACAATTTTATATAAATATTCAATTATATATTATTATATCATTAAAAGTATTTAGTTCAATCACTCATTATTTTTAAAATCTTATGAATAAAAATATATAATTAGATGATATATAAAATTATTTTATACTGACAATATATTAAAATTAATTTCAATAAAATAATAAATAAATAGATTAAATATTTTAAGTTGATAAAAAGTAAATCAAAATATAAAATAAATATATTTTGGTGTGAAACTTACTTTTTGGAGAGCAATGCGAAACTTACTGGTTAAGTTGTACTTATAACATAAAATATAAAATGAATATATTTTAATAGGAATTGGTTTGGTGAAAAATGGCACACTTCAATTGCACGATCTCCTAATTTTCTAAGGTTATGTTTGGAGAGATGGAGTGAAATGAAATGAAATAAAATATTTTAATGTTTCATTGTTTGAATTTATAAAAATCAAGTGGAATGAAATAGAGGAACATGAAGTATATTCCACCTCATTCCATCATTTCTTTTCATTTTTCTTTCTTCTCAATTTGGGAAAAATGGGATAAAATTATTTATATTTTAATTAGTTATTTATTAAATTATAATTTTATCCTTATACCTGTTAGCATCTTATCTAACACCTACCTACCACTCACATATTTTTGATAACATTGCTCATCTCCATTTGTGTTCATTGATTTGGGCTTCTCATCTCCTAAATCTCCATCTCTCCCTAAAATTTGAGTTGATGCTAATATTATTACCTTCTTGCATCACTTTTTGCCTGATGGTTTCCTATGCTTCTACACTATTTCGTGAAAGTTTGCAACACTCATGCTTTTAACAAATGGAATTGAGAATGGGTATGATTTATAAAACTGAAACTAGAACCAATGTACAATAAACTCACAAATCGATATTAGAATTTAGCAAATGAATACAAAGTTTTGGTTTTTCAACCAAGTGGAATACTATAATTTTCCTAATGTTTATGGGAATCCATGGACCATCATGACAATCCCTGTGGATCCATTCCCTTTTTTTTTTATTGATGCTTCTTATTAATAAATACATAAATAAATTTTAATTAACTAGTTAGGTTCCTTTTTATTTTTATTTTTTGGTGTGAGTTAAAGTCATTTTTAAAGCTTAGAATAGTTAAATTGTAATATATTTAAGATAAGGATAATATTAAAAAAAATATATTATAAATTTTTATCATCCCATTCCTTTCCACTATAATTTCCACACAAAGAATTAACAATTTTATTTCATTCCAACATTGAAAATTCAAACAATGAAATGATGTCTTTATTTCATTTTATTTCATTTAATTCTATTGCCCTCTATTTTATCCTATTCTATTCCATTCCTTCTATGTCCGTCAATCCAAACATAGCTTAAGAAGCCACGTCTCGGGCTCGTGGTAGCATGTGCGTGCTAGGGTCCGTTTCATCATCACTCATTCATGAGTCTCTTCTCCATCGTTGCGCCCTAGCCTTCATCGCTAGTGCTGTCTCACCACCACCACCACCGCCATCTCACTGTGGCTTCGCATCTTACCTCCATTTTCGAGCTCACCGCCTCCACAAGGAGCCAAATCGCCGCTGCACGTTCCTTTTCGAGTCGAGCCCAGCCCCTCGTTCACCCCCGTTCCTCATCGCTAGTGCTGGCCAGCCGCCTCTGTTCCTCCTCGTTCACCGTTCTGCTTGGCACGTCTTTTGTTTGTGGTCCTCCTTGAACTATGTTAATTTGCTTTTTGTCTCAAATTGTTTATGCATAGATATTGTGAAATTTGGTCCTCCTTCAATGTGATGTCAAATCATTTGTTTATGCATAGACATTGTGAAATTTGGTCCTCCTTCAGTTGTTTTCAACTAAGATGATATCTATTCTTGTCGGTGGGTTGTGCTATGAGCTACGTATGTGGTTATGCGCATGTGCTATGTTTCAATTCAGCTTCCATGCTGCAAAATATTTGTACTTGTGGGTTCATGCTATGTTCATTTTGTGGGTTCTGATGTTCTAAAATCTGCTATGCTATGTTCATTTCATTCTCAATGTGTGTGCTTTGAAGTTGGAATGCTTAATTTTGCATTTGAGGTTATATTAGATTATATTTTTATGGTGTAATATTTTTTAAGAAAATTATTTTTAATAATAGGTAAACTTTTACGAGTTTATGAGTTGAGTTTAAGGAGACTCCACGAGTTTATTTAAACTCTTGAGTTTGACAACCTTGCCGACAAGAAGAAAATTGTGTCTATGGAGCAAAGGCTAGCGAATTCATGGCGGCAGAGCATAAATGAGAAGAAGTTCATAGACACCGCTCTACTATTGGAGCTCCGAATTGACGGTCGCCGGCCCTTCGACTACCGGAAGCTGACAATCAAGTTCGGTAAGGACGACGGGTCGTCAGAGGTGCAATTGGGCCACACCCATGTGATGGGCTTTGTGACGGCCCAACTGGTTCAGCCCTACAGGGATAGGCCCAACGAGGGCTCGCTCTCCGTCTTCACGGAGTTCTCCCCCATGGCTGACCCTTCGTTCGAGGCTGGTCGGCCCGGCGAGTCTGCCGTCGAGTTAGGGCGCATCGTGGACCGCGGGTTGAGGGAGAGCAGAGCCGTCGACACCGAATCGCTCTGTGTTCTCTCTGGGAAGCTCGTTTGGGCCATTCGCATTGATATCCACATTCTTGATAATGGCGGGTGAGTGAGTTTTTGTTCTAACCCTAACTGTTAATACATGATGGTTACAATTTGATTGCTTATGCTAATGCTAAGGCCAGGGTTAACTGTGTTTATGCAATTGTTGATTGGGGACTTTTAGGAATCTTGTTGATGCTGCTAATATTGCTGCTTTGGCTGCATTATTGACGTTTCGGCGGCCGGAATGCTCGTTAGGGGGAGAAGATGGTCAGCAAGTTGTGGTGCATCCTCCTGAGGTTAGCTTCCTCAAATTGAGGATAAGCATGTTTGGCTAGTGATGCTTGACATGATGCCTGTTTTGGTTATTGTTATAGGAATCGCTTGTTTGAATGAACCCTCGGTTTGTTGGGTGTTTGATCATGGAAGTGAATTCTGTTAGTGCATTATTGACTCCAGAAGGCCAATATCTCTCATGAGTAAATACTTGTTATAGCAATTTGTTGATATTGTCCATTTGTTTTTTTTTTACTGGATTGGAATTGCACGACAGGTGCGCGAGCCGCTTCCTTTGATCATACATCATCTTCCTATAGCTGTGACCTTTGGATTTTTCAGTAATGAAAATATTATGGTATGGATTTTCTGTTATTCTCTCATGATTTCTTGAGCTTCGCACTGTATGTGAGGTCATCTTGGATTTTGTACAATGCTCTTTAGGTGATAGATCCAACACACCATGAAGAGGCTGTAATGACTGGACGGATGACTGCCACAGTAAATGCAAATGGTGACGTTTGTGCCATTCAAAAGGCTGGGGGGGAGGGAGTCTATCAGCGGGTTATCATGCATTGCTTGAAACTTGCTCATGTTAAAGCCAGTGATATTACAGCCAAGATAAAGGATGCAGTGAGTTCTCCTCCTTTTATTTATTTATTTATTTTTATTTTTACATGTAGTGCTTTTAATTCTTCTGAACAACAGATGTAGTTAATATCGTGACCCATTCTATGTAAGGTGCTTGAAATAATTAGAAGTCTGGCATAATTAGAAGTCTTGAAATAATCTTAACTAATATTGATATAAGATCTTCGATACTGCTTAAAAGTCTGGCAGGTCGGTTTTGTTATGATCGTAGGAAGAAGTATAGTATGAGTTGAACTCTATTGGCTTCGAAGATTTCAGTGAACTTTGTCTAGATGCCATTATGAATATTTTCCTCCTTAGCACATCTGTTTCAATTGCTGTATTACCTATAGAATTTATATCTTTGTTAGTTCCTTTCTGTTTTCTGAACTAATGTAGGTTGAAATATACAACACTGAAAGGGCACTACGGAAGATTAAACGTCATTCTTCATCCGTAGCCTTGGATGTAAGTGGTACCCCTGCCAGGTCAGGGGAAAAGCAAAATCAATTAGGTGGTGGTAAGGATGGTAGTCATTTAGACCAGTCGAAGCTCAAAGATGAGGTAAATTCTATGGAATGTGATGCCACATCATCAGGACAAGTACAAAGTAAAAAGAGAGATGGAGTTTCAAAGAATTTCAGTGGTGGACCCTCAAGCTGGTATGACATCAGCTAGTCTAGAACTAATAACTTCCATTTGATCTGTTTTATTTTAAAATATGTTGATAGTCTAATTATTTCTATCTCAGTCCATGCATTACTGCTAGAGACCTACTGTATGCATGGTGAATTTATCATTAGCTTATATACAAATGGATACTCACATATGCGCAGCCTGGTATTACAAATTGTTTTGAGACAGTTGCGATTATCTGTTTTAAGTACAGAAGGAGGAAAAGAAAGAATAAGACCCACTTGTGTAAATTGATGTTATATATGTTCTGATAATAAAAGACAAAGACTAATCCCTGTCTATGATAACACTAGACTCCTTATCTTAATTAAATAAGGAAACAAATCATGAAATAAAAGGAAATTTAGAAACCAATCCTAAGAGATCATTAACGATGCTCTTTAATATTTTAAGAAACAACTAGGATATTATGAGATATCTTCTTGATTTCTAATGTAGACCATTTATATAAATTAAAAAATATATATTGATTCTCTATGAAGCTGAAGACTATATGACATATAGCCAATGGATATATAATATCCAAACCTATATAACATAAGTGTGTTAAAGAAACAAGAAAGTGGTAGAAATATTATTGGGTCAATATTTGAGGTTCTTCCACTCTGTTTTGTCTACATTAAGAATAAATGAAGTGTATTCGTTCTTTTAAATTTAATAAAGATACATTTTATAGTTTTCCACCGATGTTCCTTCACTTCCTCAGGGATCCCTACTCAGAGTGTGTCAATTCAGATCTTCTAAAAGCATCTCTTGCTTCACGTGGTAATAGCTTCTCTTCTATCCTCAAGTATGATCTTTGCTGCTATGTGAGAGTGTCATCTATGCATGTATCATTTCTCCCGTTGATTTCATTGTTGGTTTTAGACTTCCCTTATAGATTTTGTTAGTTTTTTTCGAATGATAAGTTCGCATATCTGTATATGCATCACTTTATAAACATGTATGCGTGGTCTAATAAGGTAGAACTACATAATCTCGCTCATTACAATTGTTGTAAAATAAGCAGGACTGTCAACTCCTAGTAAACAAAAGGATTCAAGAAGTGAGAGTGAGACCGAGTTAAAGGAACCACCACAGGAAATGAAGACAGATTCTTCACCAATTGACACAGCGCTAACTGCTGTGCAGAGTAATGAAGGTAAGACTCTGAAGGATGCCGTCAAGCCCAAGAACAAGAGAAAGAAAAGAGTATCTTCCGGTAGTGGAAATTAAACGAGCAGTTTTCAGATGGACTATTACCACTGACCATGCATGTTGTCTAAACGTTTGTTTGTACTACCGCTTATTTTTTGTTTCCTCTCTTTGACATCATAGACAGGACGTTGTAAGAAATTGGATGGATAAAAGAGTCTCATTAATTTTTTTTCGTGACAGATTAATTCTTCGTAATGAAGTAGATTAACTGTTGTTTTTGTACTTTCATCGGCCCTCGAAGGTCCATCCATTTTTCCTCCTTGTTCCTCATTGTCATTATTGCCCCTTTTCCTGAACGCATGGCAGCATTATTGTTCGCATTACGGTTGCTCAATATGGAATATTCCGAATATATATGCTGTTTCAGTGGAAATAAGCAACTGTTTGAGACATCGTCCTAAAAACTAATTTATCACTTTGTGATTCCGCCATATACCTTATTTATAATTTATAATTTCGCGTAGCTGTTAATATAAATTGATAAAGTATAGAATAAAATGAGGCACAATGCACTAGAATAATCCCTCAAAACGCCGGAAAATTGCCTTCCAAAGCCGAATAAATGAAAGGAATATTTCTCGTAGTATTCACACCTAGTTTAAGTTCTATCAGCATGATTCATTCACATACACAGGTGCTTTGGCCTTTCAGTAAATATTTTTCACGCAACTTTGAACTCTGGTACAATTTTAGCAATAAAGCTCGTGAGCTGAGAAGTTATATTTTCCGACAGGGAGACGCACTTTCTGTGCTGCACTCTTCGCACTGAACGCCAGAGATAACTGCATACGACAAGAATCTCCCGTACTCGATCTCCTCTTCCATGGGGTAATTGAAAATATACACCTAAAGCTGTTGTTTAGCTATTACTCGGAAGGTGAGAAAATCTAAATAAGCACGTTTAAGGAGGAGTACGTACTACCACACACCAAAGTCAAACTAAAACAAACATGGGAAATAAGCCACGACAAAATTGAGATTTTATTGTCTAGCGTTACTTGAAGGCATTTATATTTCTCTTAAATAACCGAGGTCCTCTATACAGAAAAAGAATAATGACTGCTAATGTTAAAATGAGACAAGCCACATTATACGCTTTCTGTTACTAATCTTGCAAACGGATTGCACATCAACCGCATAGAAGATCAAAAGGAGAAACTCTTGAAAACTAAATTAGTCAGCTTTTCCAGCAAGATAGGAGTCCCCGACAGTGAGAAACATATGCTCACCGAGAACCACTTCCACAGCAGGTTGTTGTTCAATGGAGTCAACTATTATCTGCTACAAGAGGGAGACAAATGAAAATGCGCATTTTTACCTTAAACCATTAAAAGAACAAAAAAGGAACTAAGTCAAACCTTTCCATTTCTATTTTGAAACTCGGACTTCAAATTTGAATTATCTCTTGATAGCAAATAAGTTTCAAGATTATGGGCATATTTAGTATTCGTTTCACCTATAGCCACAGATGAACAGTAAGTTGGAGCAAAACAAGGCTCAAGATGATGAGGGATAACAAGAAGGGCATCAAGGAACGGAACTGTTAGTTTTGCTGTATGCTTAAGAGCTAAACCGAACCAACACAGAATACAAACCTTTAAACAGCAAAAGAATGGCTTTTGAGTTAAACATCAGAGCAGGTCTGGCCAAAGTGATACCAAATGACATGCCAGAAATCCCATGGAACCTCTCTTCGCCAAGGACAACCTGCATTTGTACAAAGAATTTTAAGATCTTGGGTGACTTCAACAGGACACATGCTCCGTGACTTGCAAAGCAAGACAATACTCTCAAATCTATTATGATTTATCCCTCTTAAAGGTAAAATGAGGACAACTATAGGATATTTAAATCAAGGAAACAAAAACAATATAAACAACTTACAGCATGAGCAGGCATCAAAGAATATGAAAGCAAATGAGAACCAATAGCATCCTTGATGTAAGATTCCTGCAAATATACATTATAAAAGCAAACCACATTACAAATTTTAGCGCCGGAAATCAATGTAAACATTACCCAGCACAAACACATAAAGCAACTCACGCATATTACTTTTATCTAAGTTGTGGGTAGCAAGCATAAACTATCTTGAAGAGAAGCAGCCTTTTTAACAAAATATTGGTTGTTTTAATCTATATTTCCCACTAAAATTTTGCCTATATTTAAGTAGAAGAATACAGGTTAGTTTCCATATACTTATTTTATTACACATGATCTCACTAATGAAGCCCTTCATCATCACTACTTTCATTTCAGCTAGTTTTTCTTTACTATCATGTTTTGTCAAAAATATGTAGAAGGTATTTTCCATGTGTATGTATCCTTTTCAGCCCAAAGAATTGTCTACTATGCTATTACACCCCCCCCCTCCCTTCCCAAAAAAAAAACCAATGAAAAGCCACATAATATTAATTCTTAAGTATACCTGGGAGTGCAAAACCCTTTGAGAGACTGACTTATCTTCATCCAAGGATTCAAAATAAACCTCCACCATATCAGTTGGTTCAAGAGCAATTTTCTTCCGTAACTTCTGAATTCTGTTAACAATCTATAGGGGGCAATTCCATCCAAAATAAATTAATAGGTTAACTTTAGAGCTAAAAGATATAAAACTGAACACACAACATTTACAGAGATTATTCGATGGGAAAGGCAGATCCATAAAGCCAGGTTGTACAGAGACACCAAACAATAAATTCAGAGGCCCCCCCCCCCTCTTTCCTCTCTCTGATGCAAGTAAAAGGGAAAATTTGGCTTTGGATGAAATATTTGTGTGATCAGGTATACAAAAACTTCTAGCAATGTACAAACGAAAAATTAAAAAGCCAGAAGAAATAAACCATCTTGATTTCATTTTATTTCGCTTCTCTTTTCTAATATATTTTCTGTTTTCTTAAAAAAGAAAAAAAAAAGAAGGAAAGAAAGAAAGAAAAAGTTGTCCAGCCTTTCAGAAAGGCAGGCCAAATGCCAATCAGTCCCAAAGCAAAAGAAGCCTTGAAGATTTTGATAATTCCAGCATTGCTTCCATCCTTATGCACTCATCAAGGGAAATCGGAAAGGTATGGTGTCCCTGAAAACTTTTCCCCCTTGTTACTGAAACAACTAAACTGGCCAAAAACAACCACCGAATATCTAAGGACAAGGTTTGTGGGCCTATGAATGAAGGGGCTGTAGTGTTTAAACGGCTTTAGCAGCTAAAAGGCTGACGCTTTACAGTAAAGAGTAGAGAGTAATAAATTATGACACCAAGTGATGCAGTGTAACTATTACTAAGAAGAGAGTGGATAGGTTACCAATGCAATGATTGCAACAACTCATGCTAGTATGAGAGAGTTATTTGTCACCTTTCCCATTAAAATTTTTAGAAAATGAATAAGCGTAGGAGTTGCATCAATGTACTTTGTTGCGATAAAGTGCACAGATTGGATATTTCTTCCAATCCATGCATGCACTTTATGAATATCATCTATTAAGAGTGTTTCCATGGTAAGTAGTTTACCTCACGAGCAGCACCAGCCTCAAACAAAGACTCATCTGGCCGCAAGTCCAATATCACTAAAACATCACCTGAAACAAAGTCAGGTCTTGGTCAAGGATTTTTTTTTTTTTCTGGGTTGGGGTAGAAATTTTGGTCAAGGATAAATCAACATATATTCAAATTAAAAGTAAGCCATCATTGGCTAGTAAATATTCTCACCATCTCCTGCAGCATCAATCTCCTTCTCTGTCATACCATCAGGTCGCTTAAAATCACGGAGAACCTGAATAAAAACAAGAACATAAGGTACTAGTTCATTAGCCTTCATCACTTCCAGAGGAAACCCACAATTTCCTTTGATGCTTCAGGAAAAGAATAACAATAACAAGTTCAGGTGCTCTATATATAAATTTAAGGCTCCACTACAGCTGATTGTCACCTTAACCCAATAGAAAATATTTGAGAACAGCTTCCAGAATCCATATTCAAAATCAATTGAAATATCTACTTGGATTTTCTTTATCAACTAATTTTTTCAAAAACAAGAATAACTTTGGGGGCAAGAATATCTCTTTTGAAAGATAATGTTATTGATAGGTTGTTGTTAGGCCATCAAACATGATACTGAAGCTTCTAAAGAAAATATCCGCTCAAATATCAGAAAAGGTTAAAAAAAATGATGGTGAGCATACTAAAATGGTTGACTCTTATCTCAGGGAGTACTAATCCTTCAATGAGGCATCTCTCATCCGGGCACTAAAGGTAAAGAATGCCAATCATTTTAAATGGGTTCAACTTAATGAAAGGAAAGTATTATTGATCATCCCCTTACAGAAGTTAGAAATCTGTTTGGGTTAAGGACAGGTTAGGATTTGGATTATTTTGTCTGATAGTATTCAGATGAGGATAAGGCTAAGGATTAGAACCAGATTATGATTGCTTTCTGTTCTATAAGTGAGAACTATGTGGGAGCAATCTTCAACATCTTGGCATATATATATTTGTCATTTTTTATACATCTAAGAATCAAACAAAACATTTGATCCCGTGTTCTATAAACAAGGTTAGCACCTTAATATCAGTCAGCTTCAAACAGTGATTTGCAATGACGACTTCTCCAGCATTCTCAAAAGCCAAAATGCTTTCTTGCGACATTGCTTTGATTTCTTTGGCAACAACACCCATAGATTTTCCAAGTCTCTTGCCCAAAATGCTGCAAATAAAATATATATATATATGAAAAAGAATGGTACTGGACAATGAAACATTCTAACATATATAGGACACAAACACCCAACGTAATCATATGAAATGCATACCTAAAGTCAGGTTCAGCACGTAAAGATGCATACTTCAAAGTATCATTACATGGTACAAGCGAACAGATATTGAGTTCTTCCAACACATACTGTAACAAATAGAATCATAAATATCAGAGCACAATTTGTTTCAGCCAAAGGGCCAAAAACAAATAAATAAAAGAGATTGAGCAATACAAGCATACAACCAGTCCTTTTTCGACAAAAACAATCGAAATTATTAAAGATATGAAAGATGGGGTATATATACATGAGGAAAAGATATCATCAAAACAGAGACAAAACAAACAGAAAAAAAAAGTATGACGCTAAATAAAAAGAATATTTATGACGACAAAATGCAAACTAGTCAATGACAGCAAAACCATCTGAATAAATATAAAAAAAATGGTACAAAGGGTAAAAATTTAATAGCTTATGACAGCATGCATGTACCTCCCGCAACTTTCCAGCTATGTCATCAAGGAAGTTCACGTCAGGATGAACTATCACCATTTCCCTATAGTAGCAAGAAATTTGATTAAATTCCTGATATGAATCTGAAAAAGAAGATAAAGCACATACAACCATACATCAATGCATGCACCACACATCAATGCATGCACCAATGAATACTAAGATACCTGAGTGGAGTCTTAAGAGGTTTGTTGTGACGCTCACGAATGTTTCGAGCCAGATCAATTATTGTCATCATCCTGGAAATGCTCTGCTCAATCCGCTCTCCCCCCTGACAAAATGAAGCAACTTTTAGAGTATTTCCACTACAAAATGCAATTATGTGTACATGACTAGCAGAATGTATTAAACGATTAAGATGCATACCTTGCCTTCTTCGTCAGGAAAACTGCAATAGTGTATACTTTCCTCTAATCCGTTACAGGCTTTTCGCATATTTTGATAGAGTACCTCAGTGAAGAAAGGTGTAAAAGGAGCCATAACTTTACAGGACAACAAAAGCACCTGAAAAAATAATGAAATATCACTTAAAGGACCATTAGGAGACACAAAAAGGTCATCGTGTAGGATAAATGGGGCATTTGGAAACTTGATAACCATGGATAAGTTGAAAGATATACATTATAAAGAGTTGAGAGAGCTGTCTGGCAATCTTCTTCTCCAGTACGACCTTTAAGTCTCTTACGGTTGAACCGTACATATATATTTGTAAGGTTGTCAAGAAACTTCAGAAGGTAGGGAACCACCTACAAGGTCATTTTATAATGATAAAGATTTAGCAGATACTATCAATATGACAAAATAATATGCAACTAACAAATGGTGGTGGCAGCATGTAAACAACAGTGGCAGTAAATCTCAGAAAACAAGCAACAACCATGATAATGCCAGGTGCAGACTGATAATCAAATTGGTGAAGCCACCAGTTCAAGTCTAATCAGTTCAACAAGTTTGACTGCTTGTCAAATAAAATAAAATAGAAAATAAAACATGGATTTAAGATATCTAAGACTAATTACCTAACCATAGTTAAGATCAAATTAAATAAGCTTACCATTACACTATTTAGAGCTCATAAATTAATATTTTTTAAGGAAAATGTCATCACATTCATAAAGCTCATTTTAGAAGCATTACTAACCGTGTAAAGGCGGTAAGCATTCATTTCTTGTCTGACAAAATGTACGAGACTCTCTGTGGCTGAGTTGATCCACTGATCAAGAACATTAGATGACTTCTGAAGTGTAGCATGATCAATGGGAACAAATGGTGCTAGCCCCTCAACTTCAAGCCTCTTCACATTTTGAACAAGGAACCTATATGCATTATACCATGGGAGAAAAACATCCCTAACCTGGGACAGATCAGCACCATAAACTTAAAACAACAGTAGAATAGTACAATTGAATAAAGTGTACTTAATACAGATGAAATAAATTAAAAGATTAAAAAAGAAAATAAAAGCAAATACAACTGGATGATTCTTACAACACCATAAACTCCTTCCTTCTTGAAACGCAGTGTCTCAGCACGCACAACAGGAGAGTTTATAAGGTATAAACGCAATGCATCCTATGCAAAAGACAAGAATGTATCATGATAGGGCTTTTATAATATAAATCAAACTACATACTTAAGTCATTTGCCCATAGTTAGGAAAAAAAAAAAAAGCAAAACATGCATCTTTATGTAACATGTCACATCCCAAATAAATTTAACTAAGAATTGAAATGAAACAGATAAACTTAGAAAACTTTCTTACTGCCCCATAATCATTAATGACTTCCATTGGCGAAGGATAATTTTTCAAGCTTTTACTCATCTTCTTCCCATCTTCAGCCAGGACAAGTCCATTGCAAATCAAATTCCTAAAGGCAGGCTTACCAAATAATGCAGTAGCCAGCACCATAAGAGTATAAAACCTACAAAGTGGAAAAGCAGAAATCTAAAATACATAACCATATTTCATTGACTAAACAAGGAAGGGAGTATAATGCAACAAATAGTACTTTATCCCAAGAAGGTGAGGTTGAGATAAGGAATGAATAATTCATATCATTGTCACAGAATCTAGAAAAAGAACATACTTCAATTATTGCTGAGAGATTATTTAAATCAAAGCACTACAATCTAATTTGGGAACAAATGATGCAACATGATGAGGGAATAAGAACCCAATCAGCCCTTATAAGCTTAAAATTAAATCCCTTTCACAAAATGAAAGAGATACTGAGAATGATATTAAAAACAAAATGTAAAACTACAACCCAGCAATGATGTAAGGGACTCTTATCATAAACCAGATACATTTAAGAGCAAGAAACTGACCAACCACGAGTTTGATCCAGCCCTTCAGCCACAAAATGGCCAGGAAAATTCTTCTCAAACAGCTCGACATTTTCAAAAGGATAATGAATATATGCATATGGCATGGATCCACTTTCAAACCAGCAGTCAAACACCTGAAAGATAAAACAACTGATCTATAACAAAGTACAATATCTCTAGCTACCATCATGTACAATATATCCTTCAAATTCTGATAATAAATTTCTCCTGTTCTATCAAAAAAAATTTCTCCTGTTGTATTTGGTATTGTGATTTAAGCTAGTGATGGTTTAGACATGATTTTGATTGTTAATTGTTAATGGTCTTCAATAAATAAAATCATATTACATTTATGAATAGAGTAAGCCACATTTTTAGCAATCAATGCCATTTTCAATGATTAAAAGACTAAATTGATCTCAATTTTTGGAATGACCAAATTGATGTTACTTTCCATGGTCGAGGAAGTAAATTGATTTCAAAATTTGTTGGAAGACCAAAGAGATCATACTTGTATCTTTTGGAGGACCAAAAGGGGGGTTTTACTCTTATAAATATCATTTTATGTGGGAGGTAGGACACTATGATACTTGAGCAACTTGGACAATGCTAGATACCATCTCAATCCTGACAACTTGAAAGAATGACTAGATAATACAGAGCCATGAGAAAGAATATGGCACAAATTAATAACAACATTGCTGGAAAGCTATGAGTCGGCATATTACATCATCAACACGTCGAAGCACATGACCACTGTCAGATTGAATTGTAATGTGATCAATGTTGTGACGATGAAGATCAAACACCTGTACAAGACATTACAAACGGATTACAGATGTTCATCATTGGGCATGTAGTGCTATGTATGAAATATGCATGGTGGAAGAATTAACACAAGTACACAACAAATAAGCATTTAGGTGAAGCTGCCAAGCTAGACACAAACATAAGCCGGTCATCCATGATGTAAAAGTATCCTGTGAAAGAAGAGCCATATGATTCAATTATTGGGGTTATTTCTATTGTTTTACTTAGAGAAAACATGATGCAGTTAACATACTAAAACTGATGATTACAACCTCAGTACACAATACAAAATAGCTGCAGGAATTCTGCAGCGTTGCAGAGAAAATCTGATAATTACAGGAACTAAGATAAAGTAAGACACAAAAATCAAATCACTTAAATGTCACCAAATATACTGAATTCATGAAAAACAAAACCAATGAACCACGTCAAGAATGTACATATGCAATTTTGAAAAGATTAACAGAAAAGTCTAACCTTTACACCTGAAAGGTTTTCAAGTTTTGCAACAGAATCCATGACGACTACTTCCTTCTCATCCTCACTAATCCAAATAGGAAGAGGGGTCCCCCAAAACCGACTTCGACTAATTGCCCAATCTCTGGCATTTTCCAGCCAATTGTGAAATCGTTTGTCCTGCAACACACAGGAATATTAGAGATATTTACCAATACCACACCTTTTGTATTATTTTTAATTCAGTTTCAGTTTATAACACCAAAGAAAGGCATTTCAACAATTCCTTCCTACCCATATAGTCATTCTTTCCATAGCAAAGGGAAGAAAAGAAACAATATAAATAGTAAATAAGCAATTAAAGGGGGGAAAAAATGTGGCAAGCAAGACATTATATTACATACCTTGACAAAATCAGGGACCCAGTTAGTCTGTTGATTATTTTCCAACAATTTCTCTTTCAATAATTCCACCTTAACAAACCTAAAATGAAACAGCACATGTTTATATTAAGATAAAGATGAATTAAAGAGTGAGAGAGAGAGAGAGAGAGAGAGACTAATATATGCAGTAGCAGCTGTTAATTCATTTCAAGATGAATATTGGTGAAATTAGAAAATTAAAAATAAAGCACAGCCACTACAAAGATGACATTTTAACAAATGGAACAAGTGAAAACAGGTCCAGCAACACAAATTAACTCGTGTAGCTCCACAAAAGGAAAATCTTGGTCAAACACACTTACCAGCTAGGAACAGCTCTGTAAATTAGAGGAGTACCAGATCTCCAGCAGAATGGATAAGAATGGGTAAAGGTTCCAAGCTTAACCAGCCTACCCTTTGCCTATGGAAAGATGAAAATGTGGGAAAAAGTAATAATAAGTACAAGAATCCAAATAAAACAAAGTTTGTAAAAAAGAAAAAGGAAAAGAAAACAATATTCACCCCAAGAGTTAAATTTGACAAATATCATATGATCTCAAGCATAAAAGCAATCTTTTACCAACAGGAAGGAAAGAGTGGAAAAGTTTTTTTGAGAAAAAAAGAAAGAAATCATAGTAAGTCCTCCATAGTTTCTCTTCCCAATGCAGCCAGGGAATAAAAATTAAAAAAGGGTATTTCTGTCCATGATTCTTCCAAACAAATATTAATTCTTAAACATAATTGC
Organism: Pterocarpus macrocarpus; assembly: GCA_031439585.1. Lineage (NCBI taxonomy): Eukaryota > Viridiplantae > Streptophyta > Magnoliopsida > Fabales > Fabaceae > Pterocarpus > Pterocarpus macrocarpus. The sequence goes on along the minus strand of CM062520.1, from coordinate 75,085,341 downwards.
AGTTACTGGTCTATTGAAACCAAAAACGGCATTCACTGAATCACATGAGAATCCTAACTGATATGAACATACCTTCACAGCTTCAATGATATCCTTGTCAGCATCTTTAATATAGCGGCCGCAAAAGTCAGTAATTTTTTCAGTAAAGCAGCCATCATCATCAACAGCTACAGTCAGGTTATCCTACACGGAAACTTAATACCTGAGTAATAGTGCCGTAAAGATATCCAACAACAAACAACTGGCAAATCAATAAATGTAAAGCAATAGCAACTAAGCATTTTTCCACTAGGTGGTGTCGGCTATCTGAATCAAATGACATCATTAAGTTATACTCATATCATAAATAAAGATTCCTAATGAGAGAGAGAGAGAGAGAGAGATTGCATTATGATCAATGAAGATTACTAACAAAAAGCATCATCTGGAAAGGCACATGATAGGAAGGGCAGGCTTGCTTGGATTATTGGACTACCGATTAGGACACTATTCATTAAGAAGTTGGTTGTCTATTTCATACCTGAGGTGACATATAGTGTCCTATGGCATTAAGAGAAATCGTAAATCTCTTATAACTCGAGTTTTTTTTCCTTTGGCTTGACAACCAACTCAACATGGTATAAAAAGAATGTCCAATCCAGGTTCAAAAAACCCATCTAATTACTCTCAAAGAAAAATATAAAATAAGAAGTAAAAATAAATAACAAAGGAAACCACTTAAGATGTTTTCAATTTTGGAGCTGCTGTGGCCATAGCAGATCTCTTATGTGAAAATATAACCAAAACACTCACCTTTTTTTCTTCCAATCTTACATTTCAGAATAGGGTTCACTGTTCACAGAATACCTTTGAGTGCATATACACCATACTTTGCAATCACCAAGAGGCAGCAATCCCAGTTAAAGCCCAAAAAACAGAAAAAAAAATACAACACATATATGATGCATACAAATTCACCCATGGAAATGAATTTACAGTCTCAAGTTGGTTCCACATCACACAGCATAGATACCTCTCCACAATTTTTAAACAAAACTCAAGCTTTCCACAGTTTTTTAAGTGCATAAAAGTACAAACCTTACTAAGAATTTGGTTATCAATACAAACACGGAAATCATCTTCACCAAAAGCAGGGGCACAATGGACAATGCCGGTACCACTATCATCAGTAACATAATTGTCCGCAACAACTCTGAAAGCAGCATTAGATAACTCCACAAAGTAATCAAATAATGGTTCATATCTGCAAAACACGTTATCCCGTTGAATTTCAATACAAAACAAAACTCCATATGCAATGATGTCATCAGATAGTCATCAAATAAGTCTCAAAACGGAAAATATAAAAGGGACTCATTAGAAGAGTAAAACTAATAAAAATGATTAACGTAGAAGGAAGAAATGCTCACTTCTTTCCCACTAGAGATGACCCTGAGAGTTTCTCCAGCACTTCAAAACAGTCCAAAATATTTTCTGTCTTTCCACCAGAAGATTCCTTGGACTTCGCATTTGTTTTTTTGGGGACATCAACTGAACCATTACTGACAGCTTCTTTGGGTTTCTCCTTAGGGAGTGCTGACAGACGAGATTCAGCAACAATATAAATTTTTCCTGAATACTTATTGCGAACCTGTTTTTATTTGCTCAATGTATCAGTTGCCAAGAAACAAAAACTATGGGGAAAAAAAAGCTGGGACAAGAAAATGGAAAGGGTGAAAGCAATATAGAAATCGTGTAGCTAAAATGCATGGAATAGGGGCATTAATGAACTGGGGAAAGAATCAGCAACATTACTTGTACTAAAAGATCTCAACTTAGTTTAACTACATAATTAATCTTTTGCACATTCTTATCATTCTCAGATTTCCATGAACAGCAAAATCCAATCACAATTCCAATCTACAGTTCCAGCAGAGCATAATAATCAAATCTTGAACTATACACCTGACCAATGATACCCTCTACTCTTTTTCTCCGATAAAAACCTAAGTTCTACTATTATTCGAAAATGCAATATAATCAAAATAAACAGCCTTTGATCAGTTACAAGCTCAACATGATCCTATCTCTCGCTGCTACAAAGTTAACTGACCTTCACGTAGGTAAAATTAGCATTGACACAAAGAGCTAGATTGCTGGGAAGAGTCCATGGGGTAGTTGTCCAAGCTACAAAAGATGCATTATGCGCATCGCCAAGGACTGGAAATGTCACCATTATCTCAGGATCAGGTACATCCTGCGCCAAAATAGAATCTCAAGCACTAATGAATCGCAACAAATAGCAATAACAATAATAAAAGGTTTTGCTAACAAGTGGTTAAGGAACCATAACATTCAATGTATTGAAAACTTAAAAATCTTAATTTTCAATCTAAAATTTTCTACCCTTGGTTCCTTAACCAATAATAATAAGCAGGAGCATGAAATCCCCAACCTGATAATTCTGACCCGCCTCAAAATTAGACAGCGGAGTTTTACACCCAGTGCTGTAGGGCATAACCTACAAGCAACAATAAGCAATAATTACAACATTGCATCGACTGACATATGATTCAGAAAGGAAGGGCAAGGAAAACCGAAGGCACCTTAAATCCTTTGTATACAAGGCCCTTCTCGTAAAGCTGAGCGAAGACCCACCAAACGGACTCCATGAAGTTGAGGTCCATGGTCTTGTAATCGTTCTTGAAGTCAATCCACCTTCCGGTGCGTGAAATCACCGTCTCCCACTCATGGACGTAGCGCGTGACGATGCTCCTGCACTCCTCGTTGTACTTCCCGATCCCCATCTTGAGCACGTCCTCCCTCTTCTTGATGCCGAGCTTCCTGTCGATCTCGTTCTCCACGGGGAGGCCGTGGCAGTCCCACCCGAACCGGCGCGTGACGTGGTGCCCCGTCATGGACTGGTAGCGCGTGACGATGTCCTTGATGGTGCCGGCGAGGATGTGACCGTAGTGAGGGAGCCCCGTCGCGAACGGTGGCCCATCGTAGAAGATGTACTCGGGCTTGTCCTTGGTGCGCTCAAGCTGCGTCTCGAAGGCCTTCACTTGGGACCAGAATTCTAGAACCTTCTCCTCCTGCTTCGGGAACGAGAAGTCTTTGCCTTCGCGCACTTCCTCCATAGCTAACTGATCGGTGGAGGCGCAGCTCAGAGTGGGAGTTAGTTTTGGCTGCCACACGGTGGAATGGAAAGGATTGAAGGAAAGGGAAGGGACCAGGGTTTTGGAGTGTCCGCAACTTACAGCTGAAAACTAACTAATATTAATTGAAAAGTAAAAAATGAATCCCAGCCAAAGTTACGCGACAGTGGAATTGGACCTTCTCTTCTACGCTTCCTTTTTCCGGCGCTGGCCCACGTATTACCAAAATTTTTTTTAGAAGATTAAATAATTTTTACTATATTTTCTGTGAGTGCATTTGAAATGTGAAAAAATTAGAATTGATTTGATTTACAAACTTATTTTATGTTTGAATATTTTAAAAATAAAAAATAATTTTATTTGTTAAAAAATTTAATTGATATATATTATTAATATAAATTTTATTTATATTAATATTTAATTATATATTATTATATAAATAAAAATAATTTTTTTTAAATAATAAATATAAATATTAATTATTTTTATTTATGTGACAGTATATAATTAAATAATAAAATAAAAATAAACTAATTAAACCATTTGTCAAATCTCGCAAAGTTGATTTTTTATATTTAAAATTCTATTAAAATTAAAAAAATTTAATAAAAATTAATTTAATTTCAATGTTTAAAAAATTAAATTAAATCAATTACATTTTTAACTATTCTAAATATTATATATTCTAAACATAAAATATAATTTTTAAATTAATTTAAATTAAATCAAATCAATTTCTAATTTTAGTTATTTTTATAATCAAAATATTTTTAAATAAATATATTATTTTGGGATATTCTTATTTAAAAGAAAAATGTGCGCAATGTTGAAAACCCTACTTGGACCACGGTTGATCTGAAGGGTGTATGCAGAAAATCGATGCCATGCAAGCGGCACGAGAGAGTTGGCGAAGGCAACGAGGGGTGTGTAGGGTGTGGCGGCAGAGTGGTGGTGACTGGTGAGTTCGGTCTTTTGCCAGGATGGTATGGGTTAGGTTTACGTAATCGTGGGGCAACAACAGCGCTGTTAGAAAAACTACAAACAACAAAATACCTGGCCCAGCGTTGCGGCCCAAATCAAATTGGGCCAGAAGCAGTGCTCAATCAGCTTGTTCTTGGGTTCGCTCACTCATTCCTTCTCTGAAAAAAAAAACCCCTCCTTCTTTCAAAAACAAAAAGGGCAATTGGCCCGCCCTTTTTTTTTAATAATGGACTCACGATCATTCATTTTATTATAAAAAATTTATTCCAAAATTTTGGAGCTTCTTTTAGCCAATCACAGTTGGGTTCAGACACCTAATTTCATGGATACGTTATACTGCATAATACTTAAATCATGCAAAATACTTAACACCTCATTAGTTTACTTTCAGAATCCATTTATGCAAAATCGATATTCAAATAGTCAAATGCAATCATAAATTTTCATCTTTTTAATTATTAAAGAAAAAAGATCAAAAAAATAGAGTAAAAAAAAAAACAGTGGTGCTGTGGTGAGTTAGCCCGAAATGACAAAAAAGGATGGGGGGCATACTCTCCATACTTTATTACTGCCCTTCACTGTCTATTCTAAGTATATTATTGAGAAGTTAAATGTTTGTTACCCGTTCAACAAATATTGTTATGTACAAGTGAATGGAATCCTCAAATCTCCAAGAGACAACTAGTAGTCCATCTGCTGCTGCTAACTAGGATTGTTCTTTGTTCTTTCTTCATTGTCAGCATAATGTCTTTAAACTGTCTGTACATGAAGTGTTTCCGGCTCATCCTTGACTAATTAATGAGTTATGAATGATTGTGGACAATATTAATATGCTACGGTAGTCCAATAATTTTCTGAGCATAAGCTAGTTGGAGTGCCAATGATGCGGGACCACACCCATTCTGTCTCCTCTACTAGTTGAATTTCTGCCAACTGTCATAAGTGATGATGTCAAAAACTTAATGGTTTAGTATACATGAACTTCTTTTATTATAATCATTCAAATATTGCTCGTAAACTACTTCAGCAATTTTAATGAAGATCAAGAAATGTTAACTTCAAATGCATACAACTGAATGTTTATGGCATTTGACAGCAAAGGGGTTGAACCAAAAAGAATTGGGTTCAACTGGAAACTGGGAAATAAGAGATTAATTTGCAATGTTTCATCCACACCTGTCCTAGTTCCCACACCCCCCCCCCCCCCAAAAAAAAAAACACATCAAAAACAACAACAAATGATTATTACTTACTTATTAACTTTCGCATGATAGAATATATTAAACTATAATTTGTCATCCAATAAATGGAAATCTTAGTGAATTCAAGTTCTTACCCTGCCATCTCTGAGCTCAAATATAACAGAATCTTCAGAAAACTGAATTGGTCTGGTAGATGCCACCTGAGTTGTATCAAACTCGATCAATTCTATGTCATGGTTTTTATAACCGAACATGCAATTGAATGTCAGTTTCTTTTATTTTTTATTTTTTCGGTTACATGCTATTGCATGTCAGTTGTTCAACCAATTATTATAAAATGTCATATTTACCTTTGGGTCACATCTAAAGTTGAGGCCACCAAACTTCCCCTTGTGCTTCTTCAAGTAAGACGCAGAATCACTATCCACACATTCTACTTTATCATCTTGATGTCCTCTGCGTCTATGTGCTTCAACCATTTTGTTTTCCTCAGAAGGGAAATCACAATCCTTCCACTTCCATGCCTTTTCGTCCATGTACCTCAAGTATACTTTTCCATCTGAACCAATCAAAAATAGTTGATTACCTCCAAAGCTTGGACCAGGTGAACCAACAAGTGTTACACCTTTATTGGGTGTTCCATGTTCCACCCAATTCCATCCATGCCACGTATTCCATTGATACTCAACAAGGCCACCTTCTATTGAGAGCATGAAAAGGGAACCTGAAAGTGATTTTGTTGATGGTCTTATAACTGCTCCCGGATACTGTGAAAGAATCAAATGCTGAGAATGGTAGTGCTCATGCCACAAATCAGTCACTTTGTTATACTGATATAGGCGACAATTTCTTCCAATGACAAAGACTATATTTTCTCTGAATAACTCCTGGTCTACTATACATGCAACTTTAGCATCTGGAGGGTTTCTGCAATCTTTCCATTTAAACTTCCTCATTGAAACCTGGGTAAAATTTGAAAGATATTTACTTCTCCAATTTTGACATATCTAGCTCTTGTAGCTATAATTGATGTGTGAAGAATTTATTCAAAAAAAAAAAAAAAATTCCATGTATAAGGTATGGCAGTTAGCACTTTTTCAATTAAATATACCTAAATTATAATTTAAAATTTATGCACGTAAACCACATCAGCATCTATGTAACAGAACACAATTGGAAATTGAACGAAGGGGCAAAAACAGTACTTACTATGGATGTAATTAAGCTTAAAATATAAAAATTACTAAAAGAAGTTTATCATCTGTTTAGCATCTTTTATTCCCTTGTCTGTTTAAATATTCTAAGCAATTAATAAGTGACAGCTAGCAAGTATATTCTCATTCTGTTATTCCATCTGTTAGTGTCTACTTACCGTTAACTTCAGTAGTCTCCCACTTTTGCTCACAAAGAAGAGTGTATCTTCTGTTGTAACCTTCCTCGCTCGACCTGATAATCCATCCCACGGTTGACCTCCAGTAACAGCTTTTCCTTTCCTCACTGCAGTGCAATTCTTCCACACTAGCTCATTGCCACTTCTTTCTCTAAGAAGCAAACTCCCATTTGTATCAACCATGAATAAGGTTCCATTGTAGTTCCCCAATATACCCTTCATAGCTGTAGAGCTCTCATGGCTCAGCCATATCCATACACTCTCAAGACAAAGGTATTCAAAAATCAAACCATCATTTGTTACTAAGAAAAAAGACTTTCCTTTATACATCACTCTCATGCGAAAGTTACTACTTATCCAGCCATCTGGCATATTGTATTCTTCTGAAGATTGAATCAGTCCACCACCTGAAGTGCTTAGAGATAAGTAATAGTTCTGTGCTTGGCCTTGTTTTCTCCTACCTGTTACTGAACTTGTTCCTGAGTCATGTGACTCATCTTTGGTTCCTGTGAGGCAATTTCTGGGACCACGTTCTTTTGTACAGTACTCAGCATTCCATCCTTCACTCTCTGGCGCATCTAAAATGGACCACATATATTTGTTTGATGTTTTCCTTCGGAAGTTTTGTGGAAGGGATGGCCCTGAAGTTTCACCACCTAGTCCTAGTAGATGGAATTCCGCAAGCCTACCATCATCTAGTGGAAATAGTATCCTGCCAGCGTGCAATTGCAAGCCAGCTATTCCTCTTGCTGCTTTTGCATGTTGGGGATGCTGATGATTTTCCCATGTTCCTGGAAATTGACTATTTGGAACAAGGCCTGTTTTCACTTTTCATTGTGAGAAATCAATGTCCGGAATATGTGATTTTTAGATTGAAAGGTTCTATAGTTAATGCGTGATAATATAATTGAATTGTAAAAGAGATATTATTCGATATCTTAATGCTCTTTTAGTAGCACTTTATATTTGTGCAATGATTTTTGCATATATGGCTTTTCGTGAAAGATTATATACTGCAAAACATCCTGTCAATTTGAAATATCAAGAAATGGTGTTTGCTGTTTTCAAAGTGAAGAATCTAATAGGCAATAAATCGTGTTATTCTTCTCTGTCATGACTCATGACAGCTGTTTAATACCTATTGCTGCAACATAGATGTAATGACTAATAATGAGCCCACCAAACCAAACCCAGAATAAATTCAATTGTAACAGGACAAAAACCAAAACAATTGATCTCGCTTTCTTCTTTCTGCTTTCGAATACTGTTAGCTGAAAAACACAACTGAGAATCGGTAATGTTGAAATTTACGTGTAGTAAAAGTAAGCTAGTCATTCATATATAAAGCAAGGAAAGTTGAAGTTAGGTAGCTTTTTGTATTAGTAGATTACTGACCTATTTGTTTTGGAATTCGATATTCTAACACAGATCCGGCTGATGAAGTGAAAAACAAAGAGATGGAAGTTTCACTCGATTCATCTGGCAAAGCTGGTGTCATTGCAGTTAAATTCTGATGCTGGGGACTTCCATGTACAACCCATTTCCACTTCCTTTGATGTAATCGTCTCTCTACCAATGTGCCAGCCTGCATGATTATCAAAAAAGTTTAAGGAATGGTGGCCTCATGTGGATAAGAATAACTTCTAAAAAGACCTCATCAAAATGAAATTCCACTCATTTCCGAGCCATGCATGCTCAAGTGATTCACAAAATCTATTGGACTAGATGTATAAGAAGTTTCATATTTGATATCATGACTTACTGAATGTGTAATTGATAAACAATCTAGTTTCTTCTTTGATTAAAATCAATTAAATTATCAACGTACAGAGAGACATCTTTCACCACTGCATTAGTCCTTCATTTTACTGAATTTCATTATTTTCTGATGATTCTCAAAGAAGTTTTTAATGCATTATTACTCTGAAAATGGCAGGGAAGTTCGTAATCTATACTTTTACACATAGTACCTTGGTTAAAAGGAACAAAGATTCAGAATGATATCCACTCAATCCACGTAGACTGCACCCTTTGGATGGCATCAAAGTTGCAACTTGTGCTGTTCTTTCCTGCCATATGTGCTTCTTCCATGATGGTTTAGATTTCCTATCATATTCGTATAGATCTCCGGCAGAGCTACAGCACCACACCGTTCATAAAATTTATTAGACTTAGACAAGATGAAGGGTGCATTGCGGTACATGCTATAAACAACATAGCTGTTTATGACATTAAAAATGTTCACAATGCATTTTAACTTTGCTTCCTATCTTTTATTTTTTGTTTTATCAAATTTGAAATTGCATCAAGCATCGTGCACACACAAAAGAATCACCCACCTTATTGTATATACTACTTCTTTTGTTGAAGCAGCATCAGCTATCGCTGCTACATTTGCTCCAGCTGGTTGGCCATGATTTATCCATCTGTTCTATATAATTGGAGGGAAACTAAAATTAGTAACACCTTGGAATCTACTGGTTAAAAGTCAAAGAACTTAGGATTCAACTTCTTAGTTACTTATATCAGCTCCAAAACTTGAGTTTTACCTTGAAGGCTCAACACAAGCAAGTTCTACTAGTGTTCCATTCTTTGTACAGAAATAAGCTCTCCTATTGGACAATGCAACAACACAAAAAGAGACATCAAGAGAAGTCGGTAAGTTTCAGCAATGTTTGAGGTATATATGTTTTATCTCAGAAAAGTTGTGCTTACTGTCCATCATGTGAATCAACTCCAGAATTCATTAATACCAGAGGGTTATTCTCCAGATCAGTATCTGCGATTTGGTTGAGTTTAGGTGTGAATTCAACCCAAACTGCTTTTGACCTTTCACTAAGTTGAACTCGCATCTGCTAAACAAAAATATAATTAGTCAATCCAAGGGATAAGGGTAATGTTGCAGTTCCAATTTCTAGAAGACCAATTCTCCTATAGGAGATTACATTTTTGTGCTGATCCAAGTGTAGAATCTTATCGCGTTAGTGTCGGTGTTAGCTTCTAAATTACACGACAGTCTATGCATGTAGTTATTAGTCTTGGATTAGATTAGGTAGCGGTACATGCTTGTGTAAAATGTATAAGAAAAGAAGAGTGAATATTATTTAATATTTTCAAGGTTTACACTCAAGGTTGTCATTGGCCACACTATACGAAAAAATAGAAATCGAGTTCCACAGTATTAGGCATATGATGCATGACATTTATCTTTCAACTTTTTTGTGGCCCAATTAAACACAAAAAATTAGGAGAGGGGGCGGGGGGTATTGGATTTTGAGGAACTGATGCTTCTAACCTGATACAGATTTCCTGCTTCAGATAGAGCAAGAATGGTCTGATTGATGACAAAAACTGCTATTGCACGTCCTGCTGATACCGGCAAGTCATGGGGGACAATCACCCATTCTATTCCATTCCAGAATCTCTCATAGATGGATCCACTTTCACCAGTGACCCACACAGATGTCTCAGATATTCTAGTCAAAGAAATTCTCATTCTCTGAGGCAGAACCACATCAAAGGGCTTCTCTGCTTCTATGTTACTACCCTTATTATTATTATCAACACTTCTCTTTTGTTCGTGAGATTTATATTCTACCACCAAGGCCAAGCTCTCTTGTGAGTTCTTCACTGTTTGAAATATTGAACCCACTTTACTACAGTCACCATTAACACAAGAGACAAGATCAAAGGGCAATTCTACCTCAACCCATCTTCTAGTTTGTTCACTGAACTCCCAAAACCTATCAGTTTTCAGCTCAAACCGTTGATTCCCTTGTTGAAAAATCTGATATGGACACCATGAAGCACAACCCACGACCATAAAGCAGGTCAAAGACAAGAGTACCCAGATGGCACATATCAAATGGAACACTGACATGATGTTGGTGGCATTCAGAGCCAGACAGAAAGCAAAAACATCACAGATAAAACAGAAACACTTGCAAATTAAGGTTTGTAGGTAGCTCCAAGGACAAGTTTGTTTGGTTTGTTAACTTGTGAGGTACCCCAAATGGACCATGGATTCAAAAGCTTCGAATTTCGATTATCTGCCTCAAAGAGTAGGATCAGTACTACATAGAAAAAGTCCACTTGTCATGGTCTCCAAGAGAATTGTATTATTTGGGATGTGAACTTCTTGAGGGGTCACCATGAAGAGAAAGGGAAGGTCTATGGGGGACCAAATACTGCTTCTTGCATCTTTGACCACCTCTGCAATCAGCAGTACATAGATGGCCTCTGAGTTCGTCAAATTTCGAGGTAATTGTATTGTAGTTATTAATAACAAGTAGTGGAACTTTGGAAGTGTCCTTCACGAGGCAGTTTAACCGTAACATTTTGCTTTTATTTTTACAGCATGGTGATTCATTCTTATGGTCCCAAAGACCCCGATTTTTACAATTCTTTTCGCTGACAATAATACACGCATGTCTTTTAAACTTTGTGGCATGACTTGTTACTCTCCTGATATACGTGTGTCATTGTGACGAACAGTTGCTTTGTGTGGCAAAGAAACACTAGTCGAGGTTCCTAACATATAACACAAGGAATAGATCCACTACCTTGACATGATGCTGCAGCTACTTATGAATATTATGATCTGTGATTGCTTTGCTTTCATTGTTTCATCAGAAGAGAAGCCTGCCACGTATTGTTCTGATATTCCACCGTTTGATTCCACAAATAAAAAGTCGTCCAAATTTCTAATCAAACAGGGTTCTATGGAAAGATCACAACTGAGCTTAGATGCCAATGACTTTCTTTTGAAGCCATTCATATATGAAAAAGACACGAGAGACATTCGCATTCGCAAGTGGGCGAGCTATATCAGTGGCAATAATCTTGCACGCTTTTCGGTTGCAAATGTCCACAAATCACAATTATATTGATAATAACGTATGAGAATAATAATAATAATAATAATTAATTCTGTCATATCAAAAAAATGAAAGTTACTCAAGTTCTGCATTTTTTCTTTCTTGGAGGTTCATAAATTTCCGGTTATACAACTTATTTGGTCACAAGTGGGCCATAAACTCGTGACTCCATGTTTAAGGAATAAATAAATGGACAAGTTGCACACTACTAAAACTTACTGTATAGTAGTAATTGAACAGCAGTGACTTCAAATGTTTGGTGAATAATGTTTAGAGTATTATCATCACTTACGAAGTTAATAATTTGTACAATTGTATAGCGACAAATTTGTGCCAGAAATTGGAAAATTCCTTATTTCTTTCGTGGAAGAAAACTTTTTCTTACTCCATTATATTTATTCACTTTAAATCTTTTCTTTCTATTTCTTTCTCTTACACCTTTAAAATTAAGGGTTAAGATTATTTTATAGGGTAAAAAAATTTTATTCCATGAAAGATGAAAAAATATAAATTATTCATCTTACGATTTGACCCTCAAGCAACGTTTGATAGATAGAATGAAGTTTTATTCTTAAGAATAATATTTTTAATAATACTATTTTTGAGAATAATTTTTTTGGATATAATATTTTAGACATATTTAATATATAAATTAAATTCTCAAAAATATTTAATAAATTTTCAAAAACACTCTTAATAGAGACGACAATAGGTGGTTGGTCGGCAATAGGCAACGGCCGGTGACTTTGAACGATGACAAAAATATTTTAATCATTTTATGATAAATATTTTCTTTTTATAGGAATCATTTTCATAAGGGCAATAATATTTTTAGAGCTTAAAAATATTATTTCAAACCTCTTATCCAATATAAGAATAATTTTATATTTTCAAACATAAAAAAATACGCCTAATACCAACAGGCAGGCTGTACTATATGCGATCAATCTGATATCTTCCAGTCATTAAATAAATAAAACTCAAATCTTCCGAACCATACATGGCCCCCACATCATAATGGACCTTGATATTTAAAAAAAGAAAAACAAAAATTTAAGACAAAAATGTGCTAATCGATCACAATAGGCTTGTTGATATGCAAGCTGTTTATCTCATTCACAAAGGAAATATCATTCCTGTCCTGTCACATTTTCTGATATTTAAATTAACCTACACGGCACAATTCAGTTCTCGATTGCATTACATTTTCGATCCATTAAAAGGTATTCTATGATAAGGATAATAACTTTATATAATAAATAATAATATTTAATTTAATTTTTTAATTTTTAAAAAGTTTTTTAAATTTTAAAAATTTTTTTAGGAGAAATATTTTTGAAATTTTTTTTATTTTAAAAAAAAATTTTTAAAAAGAATTTTATTATTACTTTTATATTAATAATTAAAAATAATTTTATTTTATTTTATTTAAATAAAATTTATTCTCCTAAATTTATTTTTAATATATTTAAATCAAATAAAAATTAATTTTTAAAAAAAAATTCAGCTAAAAAACCTGCTTTTAAAAGATCTCCTTCCAAAATATTTTCCCCGAAAATTAATCCATACGGATTAGACTCCACCGAAAAGAAAATGAAGACTAGATTCCCACAAAAGGGGCTTGATATGAGAATCTCCAATGGGCGGGGCCCATGTCTCTTATTTCATTCTTCTTTCGCAAAATGTCCGATTCTTTCGCGTCTTTTGCTTAGTGGAATCTGATCTGACTAACACATACTCCTTTTGATACACTATTACAACATTGCATTCATAAAAAGTGCAAATAAGTAAATAACTGAGGGACTTTAATTAAATAAAAGGAAAATAAAAGTTTTGAAGAAAATATATAAATTTATTTTGAGCGAAACTATAATGCAGAAGTGCTGCATCAGAACTAAGAGAGGATACATTCAACCAATAGAACTAACTAATGCCGACACATCAGAAGGAAAAATCCCTAGTCCACACTTCGGGTTCAGCACAAGCTGCTACAGATTAACAAGTATAGTTTATTTTCAAATGTTCTGACATGACAAACAATGAGAGGGGAAGAAGCTAATACAGGTAGTCCAACATTATTTGGCAAGATAGGATTGCATAATTAAAATGTTGAAGCAGCTAAGCCCGCACACACACATACACATCATATATGTGTGTAAATTTTGGAGCACACTTTGTTAGCCTTTTTACATATCAAATATCAAGAATTCAGGACACCGATATGAATTGAAACTACAATAAACAGTAATAATATGCGTACCTCTCAAAGCCATATTATCAAATGAGATTAATTGCGAAAACATATACACGTGATATGCGTCAGGTACGGGTAATCCCACTACTTTTCTGTCTCCTATTCCAAAGGTCACATTGATGGAGCAGTGAGCCATCAAAAGATAATAGAGTGGAATGAGAATCCTGCCCAAAATATGAATGTATATATTAATCTAATTCTATCCATCAAAGACCTAGATCACCTATGGCCCATTACACCCTCCAGCACACTCACTATTAAGCTCAAGCCCAATAACACATGGTAAATCCCAAATCCATAATAGATCACATTATAACATAAGTCTCCAGGGAAATATCAGGCTATCAATTCAACCCATTTTAACAAAAGAAAAGCCCAACCTCAGAAAATTCTAACACACTTTACTTTTTGGGGATTACAGTCGTACATGTAAAGGCCTAATTTGGTAGTGCTCTCCGAAAGGGTGCTCTATCTTATAAAAAGTATAAGCCAATTTTTTTTCTATTTGGTAAACCAAAAAGATGGAATGCTTTTGCTCCTGGCTTTTAAGAGCTAGAGGGTGCTCTTGAGAATCCTCATGGGATGTTTTCGGAGTTGGCTTGTACTCTTCAAAATTTAAAAGACAAATATAACTTTATTTTATTTAATAATATTAAAAATAAAATTTATTCTCTTTAGTTTTTATAACCATTATACTTATTTTAGATATTAAAAGCAATTTTACCAAACACCACTTTTGTGACTTCTGCTTATTGAGAGCAATTTTTACATTATTTTACCAAACGATACTACTATAACTTTTTTAAAGCAGCTTTTAGAGAGTCGAGAGAGTTCAGCAGCTTTTAAAAAGTCATAGCAATATCAAACCAAGCCTAAACCTATTGTGAGCTATCTATAAGCTCTTAAGTAATAGGTTAATGTTCATATAAATTTAATTTAATTTACATTTTCTGTGCACAATTTATTTTTACTTGTGGTGTTAAAATTAGAATTACAGTTGAAATATAAATATTTTCAATCTCAATAATTATAAGTTGTAGACTCGTGTGTTGCTTAAACATTTTAATTTAACTTCTTTTTGGTTTAAATTTTTGTTATACTAATTAATACGAACTAATTTTGGCATCATATGTACCATTACGTTGGAAAAACGGCAGCAAAATATTATCAGATAACGCACAACTCATCATCTTTTCGTCCGTACTTACTTAATTGGTCAGAGAAATATGTCCCTACACGAATTCTTTTGTTTTTCTTTAATAAAAAAGAAGTCAATATAAATAATTGTTGCAAAGTTCAACTAACTTTTCATGCTGAATAAATATCAAGACAACAAGGTTAGCCGTGTTATTTACATCTCGCCGAAAAATATCAGACATGTGTCCTTCGGTATAACGCTTCAAACCCAGGGCAAGAAAGATCAAATCCTATCGCCTTCAGGAAAATGCCAGCAAAAATGCCTATTCAATGATTACGGAATTTTTTTCATTTTTCTTCCCCGAACTTTTATGGCTTTCTATTTGGTCTGAAATAGATGACGATATCAATTTTGAGATCGGCAAACTGTGCTGCAGGCCGGAGAGCCCAATTAGATTGTCCAGACCTAATAACTCAATGAAATGAATAGCCTGGACTAGTAAAAGATAATTAGGGCAGTTCAATTTTTGGCTGGCCCAATGCAGATTGCCCTGCCGGCCCATAGCTGCAACTGCCCAACCATTCACTTTTCAGTTGAGCTAATACTTCCCGACCCCCCCAAAAAAAAAGTTGCGCTCCTAATTTGACCAAAACCAAAGAAATTGAGCTACTAATGTTTCGTGGATAGCAGCCGCGTTAAACAATTAAATAATAGGCGCATGACCTATTGGCCGCAAATACGCCTCAATGCAAAATCCGCTGAATAGTGAATGGTATTACTGCCATCTCATTCTCAATACACCGCACAAACGGTCTATACCTAACAGCATCATAACAAATCTAGACAAATATAAGGTCAAGTTATATGAAGAATGTCTTGAACTCTGACCAATCAGGTTTTAATCACGTGATGAAGAACATCAACAACTATACAACCAGCACTATATTTTATAGCTCTATGCATCTTTTGATTTCTTTATTCTGTTTATTAGCGACTCTATTGATTTTTGGATTCTGGCTCCTTCTGCTTGCATCACTGCTTGAGATGCCTCACGCAGATGCTGAATCCCACGACCCAAACTGGCAATGGAAGGGGCCGCAGGGACAGATTCAACAGCACACTCAATCCCATCACCATACACAATCAAGCCCGTGCATGTTCCCATGCTGCATGCAAATGTAGCCCAAGGCAAGAACCCAACAGGCTTCACTTTTCTCTTCCTCATTATTTCATAGAACGCTGTTCTCATAGCTGAAATGCTGGTTCTTTCAGCTGAGGCAATAACACTGTGAGTCACAGCTCGAATCTTCTTAGCAGATGCTGCAGCCTTCAGGGCACTTGAAGTCTTGGCCCCAGAAGAAGCTGCCACAACTTTGGAAGGGCCGAAGGCAAAAGCCAGTGCTTTCTGCGTTTGGCCAAGGAGGAGTTTGAGCGAAGCTGGAATTTTGTAAGTAAAAACCTTCATCAGTGTAGATGCTGGGACAACTTTGGTCAGAGATGAAGCTCCTAAAATCGCCGTCGCTCCGGCCCCTACCGCCACCACAGGCCTATCCGCCAACAGCCACTTCCTGTCGTCGCAAATCGAGACAGCCCCATTACTTCCACAATGCGTAATTAGTTGTCCAACCATGTCCTTAACTTGAGGAGGAATAGGAGTGTCCCAGTGTTTCCTAAGACCACCCAAGGCACCAGCATCCACCACTGCCACAATGGTCTTATACTTATCACTCTGGCTGCGAATGGCCTGTGCAAACAATGCATGCGACTTATCCTCAAGGGGAAGCTCCGAGAACTCAACCTCACCCTCGTTGGGAACCCCTTTCCCCTTGATTGGCCTCAAGCCATTTTTACTCAGACCTATTCTAAGCCCCTCAACCGCAATCCTGAATACATATACCTCAGAAACAGTTCTTGTGTCAAGAACCTCCCCACTGCTCACATCCACCAGCATCTTTTGCACGTGCCCTAACGCCTTCCCAATTGATGGAAGATCACTAAATATATCATGCAAATCCTCAAATAAAGGATATATAGACTTAGCAAAAGCAGGGGTATCGTAACTACTCCTAGGCTTAATTTCATTTTCCACTGAACTAGAGTCACCACTAAGCAACGGAGGATCCAAACATAGAGATAAAGCTTTTACTATCTGGGCAAGCACATCGTTATTAAGACTAAACCTTTTCAAACGCACTGACCCCAAAGAAGAACCTTTCTGAGGAGCCAAACTTGTAGTAGCATTCACAAGACCCTGAAAAACGCTTCCACCACCAGCCCCATCACAATTGTCGTTACTATTACTACTACCACCCCAGCAAGAATTCCCTAACGGAGAATGAATCATGAGAAAGGTGGACCCTACCTCCTCTGCAGCCACCTTTGCGGCCAACACGTGGCCGTGAAAACTGGTCCCAAAAATCTCCCTCAGAAAGAAACTTCCCGCGACATTCTCGTACTTCTCCTGACCGATTTTATCAACGAAACAACGTTTGATTACTCCGAGAGACGAAGTGGGGAGCGGGTTGTTATCGAATGCGGTGACTTCTTCGGATTGAATATCGGCGAGAAGAGAAGGGCCCGCATGGACCAAAACGGCGTCGGGTTTGATGGCACTGATGAGGCAGCGTGCGTCAGAGGCCGATCGCTCCGAAAGGTTGAGAGCAGAGAGTATGTAAATGAGGGATTGGCTTTGCGGGTCGCGGAACGCGAAAACGAACTGTTTCGCGTGTTCGGGAATTGGAAGCTTGCTTACAATTTTCTTCGAAGCTGTAAGGTCATCGTTACGGAACGCCGAGAATGGCCACAGGTTCTGGAGATTCCAAAGCAACGTGACAGCCATTTACATGCCTCTGCGCAAAGCAGCGATCGGAGAGAGAAGAAGGGGGGACCCCGGGGGAAGTATCTCGATTTTTTAGGGGGTAGATTGGGCTCGATTGCTCACGTTGAAAATTGGGTCAGCCCAATTATAATTGGGCCAACATAGGACCAGCACGATCACTGTCGGACTATTTGGCCCAAATTTACTTCAGCACTACTCAGCCATATTCAAAATTGAGGATTTTTCACTTGGTGGGTGTGCTCTCTTAATTATTTTCACTTTGTATTATCCAATCTCAAACAGGGCATGTAAAATTGTAAATATTACCTCTGCAATAATAATATTGATAAAGTAATATAAATAAATATTGGAAAATTTGAGAAAAACCCAGCTGTGTGTTTGGCATGAACTAGACTTCACTATCTTTGGAATAATTATACACATTTCCGAAAAGAAAAGTTTGGCATTTCAATCTCCTCAAAATACAACAATTTGACCCTCCCTGATGAGAGGTTGACGTTTCCAATCTCAATTGAACACCTGATCTAATACTTTAAAGTTACAACTGGCAAAAGAATGAATAAACGTGGGAAGCAATTACCTAGAAGCTGACCATGAAATTAACCTCCCATACCACATTGCACTTCAATCGGCTGTTAACTACTGAAAAAGCCAGGTCCAGCCCGAGAAAGAAGCTCCTTGCCAGCATCCTTACCCATCTCAATCATATCTTCAACAGCATATGGACCAACCCTGGATGTCTCTAGCACTGCACAAAGGGAAATGAAGGAAAAGTTTAATAGAATGATTAATTGTGGTTGCGGAAAGATTAGAAACTAGGCAAAGTAGAATAAAATATATCCATAACAATGTTGTTCATACCGCGGGTTCCATCGGGGGAAGCAACTAATCCTCTAAACAAGCAATTGCCATCCTCATTTCTGCAAGCATACCCTGCGATAGGAGTTCGGCAAGACCCATCCAAAGTTTCAAGGAAGGCCCTTTCACAGGCAACTGCTAGTCTTGTTTCTTCATGATTCAGTGAAGCAATGTATTCTGCCTGCATAGACCAACCAACCAACCAAAAAGTTGCAAATGTTGAGTAAAAAACTAAAGATCCAATCTACTATTTTCTCATTAAGTTGAAATACATCAGATGCTCAATATATACCAGCCCCTTTTTTATGTGTTTTGAGTAGGAAATTATGGTAATTAGATACTTAATGAGAAGACATAAAAATATATAGGATCTAACATGACATGATTAGCATCTCAAAAAATAAAAAAGGTTACACTATAGTTAAACACTCACCATTTTATCATCATTACTTCTACAGGCTATTCCAATTGCACCTTGGGCAACAGCTGGAAGCATATCGTCAATTGATAGGGTTGAAGTGACATTTTCTGTCATATTTAAGCGTTTGAGTCCAGCTAACGCCAATAATGTGGCTTGGACAACCCCCTCATTGAGTTTTCTCAACCTTGTTTGGACATTGCCGCGGAAATTTTCCTGCACCTGAGATATCCAGAGACTACAGCTTTATAAGAAGGCTAGACTTTTAAGAAGACAAGCAATGCCCATAATCCTAGAATAAGACTACCAAGAATGACATTCTTTATTACTCTGCAGTCACAACCATAAACTATGCCCATGAAGATGGCACAACACAGCATACTAACTAATGTCTGCTTAATTCCAACATCCACAAATGATTGCATTAAATGCTTGGATCACAAGTGAAGTCACCTATAAGAAAATACATCATCATATGAAGCAATACTGGTCCCCATTTCACATGCCTTCAGAAGCATTTTAAAAATCTGATATATGTATCAGGTATCAGCATATGAATGCTAACAACTTCACACCTACATGATTGTCTATCATTTTGCTTTTTCACTTTATTTTGATAATAGATGTTGAAACTTCAAATGACTAATTATTTAACCATAACTTTCTATTTCAAACATTAAGGTTGTTGCCATGTCAAATGGACCATAGGACAAGACTCCTCACTGATATTTAAAATCATATGCAGAGAACATCCATTTAAGTAATCTAAAAGAGCTGATTTAGTTAAATAAGTATAGTAAATAATAATTTTGTGGTTTCATGCTGTTAGGATAATAATGAGTAAGAGAGAAAACTAGTTTACATTTAGAGATGGATATCTATGGAGTATCTGTGACTTTCGTCTTAGTGAAGCAGTACCAACAACACTTCCAGAGGGTAGATCAGCTAGCGAAGTTGCAGTCAAGGATATAAATGCGTCTCTGACATCCTCACGCTCAAGATTGCATGGTAGAATTGTTCCATCAGGTATGTATGTAGGAACATCCTTCATTGAGTGGACAGCAATGTCAATTTCACTGTTCAAGAGTGCCTCATCTATTTCTTTGGTGAACAAGCCCTTCCCACCAATGTCTGCAAGTGGCTGTGAGAGTATTTTGTCACCTGTTGTTTTTATTATTACAATCTGAATTGCCCCCTCTTCAGCTAGCTCTGAATGTGATGCCATGAGTTTGTCTCTGGTCTCATATGCCTGAGCTAGAGCTAGGGGACTGCTCTACACGTAAAAAACATGCATAAATAACCCAAAATGCAGTATGAATCCGAGTATATTTGTTAAACCAAAAATGGAGGTATGCATAATCATCTAGCTAGTAATACATGAATAAGAAATAAACATAAAAATTTCATAGCAGAAGAAAAGACAGATTGCTTTGCTTTTATATAATTACTTCTAGACAAAATATCTCTAAAAGATTAAATGGGTATGAGGTCAACTTAAGTCTATCAAGATAATTACAAACACTGCATCCATTTGTTCATTTCTACTTTTCTGGAAATTCCTTTAAGAAAGTGAAGCATTCCAATCTCTCTAACAGTCTATTGATATGTATAGTAAACTAATTCGCACAATATCTACAAACCCCACAAGAATATTTCTTCTGGAAACAGATGCATCAAAGCACTGCAAACACTGCACATCTCCAAAATGGCACAATGTATATTTGCAATAAAGAGAACTAAACATTAAGCTGAAAGATCCATTTCACAAGCTGACTGGCTCATTAAAGATCCATGACACTGCATGGTTCATGGTATAAAACACCACAATCAAATGGAGTTTGATCCCAATTGAAAGAATTTAAAACAAAATAATAAAGTAAAAAGATAAACAGTGCTATCATACAGTGCAGCCAGGGGACATGCATGATCTATGTCCTAATCCCGGTATAAAGAGAAAGTCTTCACGCAGTTTGTTAATGACCAAAAAGAAAACAAATGTGTTAACATTTTTATAGTAATCCTTCAAAATAATACCACAAAAGTATGAACAGCATGGTCAAAGCCTATAACCCAGCAATACAGCGAACCCCCTTTAAAATAAATGGTTTAAAAAAAAAAAGTGTCAAAAAATTATGAGATTGAGCTAGAAGAGACCCAGAAGCAGAAATAGATGGGGGAAAAGGAATACCTTCCTCGGGTACCAATTCTGATGAGTGCAACCTTAGTCTGCTGAGTTTGTTGCTCAACGGCAATGGAGGCCTTGGAGACGCCAACGCGAGGCTTTGTGCGATTTTTAGAGAAAGCTGAACTTTTCAGAGACGGCAACGCCAACGCTGAACTGAAGAAATTGTTAGCCAGTGAGGAAGAACCATATTGGGCATGAAGCGGGGATGCAGAGGAACAACAGAGGGTCTTCATTTCAAGAGAGCAGAGAGCATGAAATTGTTGAGACCAATCCGAGTTCTGTGAGCTGCGCTATGATAAATTCAAGATAAAGTTCATACACATTAATATTTTAATTCACATATTGGCTGCATTATTACTTTCTCCTCCTTCATTAAACAGTTAAAAAAAAAAATTCCCAACAATATTACCTGCCAAAAATAGTAGGTATAAATGAAATTAAAATCTTATGTTTATTATTCTTTTAGGGCATCTCTATTTTGCTCTATTTTCTATTTGAAAAATATAAATCTAATTATCTAAATAATACTTAACTTTTGAAAAAAAAATAAGTTAGTTTAGTTTGTATATCGATGTATTCTTTTAAAAATTTTAAATAGAACGGTATAGTTTCAAGCATATTTTTAACGAGATCTTTAAATATAGTTTATTTTTAGTTCTATAAAGAAACTTAATTAAAAAGTCAAACTATACATTTAATTTATTAAAATATTGACATAAATAATTTTTTGTAAAATTATTTAATTATATATTATGATATTAATAAAAGTATCTATGTACTAAAGAAATATTAATAAAAATATAATATAATATAATCAGATGATAATATAAAATATTTATTTATCAAAAAAAGATGATAATATAAAATGCTTTACAATAATAATGTATTAAAATTAATAACTGTAAAAATAGAGTAAAATAATTAAAAATTGTAATAAATGAATCTTAAGAAAAATAGAAGGACTTATAGATTTCTTTTATGTGAATTTAGCCCCACAAATATTTGATGTTAAATTTGAGATTGATTTTTAATTGATATAACAAACCATTATTCGATCTTTAATACAATTAACATGCATGTAATTTAAAGAGGAACTTACATGCTTTAGAACCAGTAATATATGAATCGAGATAAAAATACTTGTGCAGAAGTGAAGAATAATTTTAATTTTTTTATTAGACAATTTTAATATTATGAACAATAATATGTCTCATATTTAATAAAGACAAAGTTTTGATAAACTTTGACTTTTAGAGAAAATACGTCTGAAACGGTTATTCGAGATTCAAAAACCATTTTGATAAGCTCATCGAAATGGGAGCAATATTCTATATTGCAACTTTTGATCAAAGAAACTTGCAAGCCCGATTACAACTATAAAATATGGTAATGTAACCAATGGGATGGTCTAATAATATCAATTCATGATCCATGGGATTAACTTCACATTTAAAGACTGGAAGTATACCTCATCTCACGTGAGTTTTACTTGAAAATAGAATTAGATATAAATTCTTTGAACGATAAGACTCTCTCAAGTTTTGTATAATCATATTTAGGATTTTGGTGTCAATTTCTTTCTTTAAGCAACCCTATTGTATGGAAAACACTTGCAAAAGCAGTTATTACCAAGTGTGGAAATAATTGAGAAATAAAAGAGGAAAACAATTTGATGATTTTATAAAAATTAGGGTAAATAACATTTACTCCTCCTGAGATTTTTTAATATAACACTCCATCTTAAACTTATCAAAAATTGACACTCCACCTCACTCTTACATTTCATTAACAATCAAGTGAGAATATTCTGTTATTCTCAATAGAATATTATTACTTAACTATGTATTAGAATGTATACTTTAACCCCCATCCCAAAAAGAAAAAAAGAAGAAGAAGATAAAAATCGTTGGAGGTAGACTGTCTTCCACATTTGAAGGCCACATCCACATGGTCAGCTCAACCTAGCTTTTGTTAGGAAATATGTCTTAATAAGCAGCGGAAATTAAGAGTAATAGAATGACTCACAATAATTTCTTGTGGTATAGTTGTCCACAAAGAAATATAAACTCCAATAAGAACTTCTACTATATAAAATAGTAGGTACAAAACAGAGTTTTACAATAACACACACATGAGATATACACAAAAATAATGGCCTTATATTTCCCTAGAAAATAATAAAGAACAATCTCTTTCACTATTTTTTGTCACTCACAACTATTATACAATTCTACGTAAAGAAACTTTTGTTTCTTACACACACTTTTCATCAACAAAACATTTTGTATTTATAATGAAAAATTATCTAACTATAACACATCCTTCCCCTTATTTTTCTCTCTCATTTCTATAATTTTAATGCTTCTTATTTAAAATAAAACTAAGCCATGAAAAACAACGGAGAAGTTTTCTCCATGTTGAGGGACCCAACACTTGTCAATTCTCCCCCTCCCGACTACATGGAGGATTCTGCCATGCCTGCTGCTAATCGGCAATATTCAAACTTTTCTCTTGGTAGAACCTTTGTCAACATATCTGATCCATTCTCATCTGTATGGATCTTCTCAAGCTGTAATTGCTTCATCTCCAACACATCTCTAATTCAGTGGTACCTAACATCAATATGTTTAGACCTTGAGTGAAAGGAGGAATTCTTACCAAGATGAATAGCAGTTTGACTATCACAAAACAAGCGATAGTTTTCTTGTTGGAAACCAAGTTCATTCAAGAACTTCTTCATCCATAACAACTCTTTACATGTACATGTTGCAATAAACTCGCCTCGTGAAGTGGAAAGAGCAACACATTTTTGCAACTTTATCGCCATGACCACAAATGCTCCCCACTGCAAATGTAATTAGATATCCCATGTAGACTTTCTTGAGTCAACATCACCGACCATATCTGCATCTGTGTAGCCAATTAACATGATTGGCATTTCAAAACTTAGACACATTTTGGAAGTATTATGGAGATATCTGAGAATCCATTTAACTGTAGCCCAATGTTCCTTTCCTGGATTTAAAAGAAATCGACTCACTACTCCAACCGAAAGTGCGCTATATCAGTCGTGTACATACCATACCATGGCGTACATTAAGCTTCCAACTACTAAAGCATATGGTACCTTGTCCATTTCTTCCTTCTCTTCATCTGTGGAAGGGCTTTGTTTTGAACTCAACCTAAAGTGATTGGCAAGAGGACAACTAACAGCTTTGGCCTTTTCCATGCCAAATCTCTGCAACACTTTCTCAATGTACTTCTCTTGGGACAACCATATCTTCTTTGCATTCCGTCTCGAGTATACTCATACCAAGGATCCGCTTTCTTTGCTCCTATGTCTTTCATGGCAAAAGACTTGCTTAACTGCTTCTTTAGGTCATTAATCCTGGATACATTCTTACCAGCAATTAATATGTCATCAACATAAAGCAAGAGAATGATAAAATCATCATTAGAGAATTTTTGCACAAAAACACAATGATCCGAAGTAGTCTTTTTATAGCCTTGCTCCCCCATAATAGACTTAAACTTCTTGTACCATTGTCGAGGAGTGCCCTACTGTTTAAGCCATACAAACTTTTCCTTAGCTTACAAACACATTCTTCTTTTTCTTTCTCTTCGAAACCCTCTGGCTGCTCCATGTAAATTTCTTCTTCTAAATCACCATGAAGAAAAGTAGTCTTCACATCCATTTGCTCAACTTCTAGGTCAAGACTAGCTGCTAGTGCTAAAACCGTACGAATGGATGTCATCTTCTAGCAATGAAAAATTTCATCAAAATCAATACCTTTTCTTTGATTGTATCCCTTAACAACCAGTCTAGCTTTGAATCTTGGATGGAGATCAGTATTCTTCATGCTTGATCTTGAACACCCACCTATTTTTCAAAGCTTTCTTACCTTTGGGTAGCTTCACGAGCTCAAAAGTCTTGTTATCATGCAAGGACTTCATCTCATCTTTCATGGCCTCGATCCATTTTTGCTTGTGATCATCATCCATTGCTTCTTCCAAGCTTTCAGGTTCTCCTTCACCAGTTAATAATACATACTGGCCACTAGGATACCTTGTAGAAGGTTGTCTATGTCTACTAGATCTCCTTAGTGCTATTGGAGAAACTGCAATTGTTGGTGATTGAATTTGAACATCATTAGCATATGGTTCAAATTCAACATGAGCATCATCCCTGTCATGTCGATCTTCATGGATTTCATCTTCAACTTGTCTTGGAGTCAATGTTGAAGGAATTAACTCTAAGTCAATAGAACTATCACTAGAATTATGAATATTTTTCTGAACCTCACCAATATCATTGATGGTCTGTTCTTCGACAAACACAGCATCACGACTCCTTACTAGTTTCTTCTTAATGGGATCATAAAATCTGTAGCCAAATTGATCTTGGCCATAGCCGATAAAATACATTGTCTCGTCTTGACATCAAGTTTGGATCTTTCATCCTTTGGTACATGCACAAAGGCTTTACAACCAAACACCCTAAGATGATGGTAGGAAACATTATTTCCTGACCATATCTTCTCTGGAGCTTCATACTGCAAAGGAACACAAGGTGAAAGATTTAAAACATGCATTGCTGTTAGTAAAGCTTCACCCCAAAAAATCTTAGGCAACTTTGAATGTGAAAGTAAGCATCTAACTCTTTCCATCAAAGTCCTATTCATCCTTTCAGCTAATCCGTTTAGTTGTGGTGTTTTTGGAGGTGTCATTTGATGTCGAATACCATGCTCTTTACAATAAACATCAAATGGACCAATGTACTCTCCACCATTATCTGTCCTGATGCACTTGAGTTTCTTCCCAGCTTCTCTCTCAACCGAGGCATGAAATTGCTTGAAAACATCTAGCACTTGATCTTTAGATTTTAGAATGTACACCCATGTCTTCCTGGAATGATCATCAATGAAGGTCACAAAATATTGGCCTCCACCAAGTGACCTTTTCAATGGCCCACATAGATCTGAGTGTATCAAATCTAGTACACTATTCTTCCTAGAAGAGGAAAAACTCTTGAAGGCGACTACATTGCATTTTCTGCTAGGCAATCAACACACCTTTTCAAATGTAATCGCTTGGATTAGTGTACCTTCTGTGCCATTAATTTTGCCATCCCTTTCTCACCAATATGGCCAAGTCTCTTGTGCCATAATTGATGTATTGTCCTTCTCACTGCATTTACTACATCAGTGGAAATCTTTGCATGCATCACATAAAGCGTGGAATATTTCAAACCTCGGGCCACTACCATAGAGCCTTTAGTAAGTTTCCATTTTCCATCCTTGAAGGTGCTACACAAACCTTCATCATCAAGTCTACTCACAGAGATCAAATTCAAGCGCATATACGCAACATGCCGACATCTCTTAACACCAATCTTGTGCCATTTTCCATGATCAAACAAACTTCTCCTTTACCAATTACTTTGGAGAACATGTTATTTCCCATTTTAACAACACCAAAATTTCCTGGTGTATAAGATGAGAAAAATTCTCTTCGACATGTAGCATGGATGGTTGCACCACTATCAATCACCCAACTAGTTTCATTGGTTATGAGATTGATAAAATCATCATCATAAATGATGTTGAACTCATCAATAACATTTGATAGATCATCATCATTTGTGTCTTATTTTCCTACTTCTTTGCTTTTTCTTTTCTCGATCCTTCTTGAAAGCTCGAGAACATCTTGATGTGTCCTTTATTTTTGCAATAATGGCACACTACATTTGCATACTTGTTTGATCTTCCTCTGCTCTTATCTCTAGGCTTTGAACCCCTTGATTGGCTTCTTCCTCTCAATTGGCAAACCATAATTTCGATTGAGATGAAAAAGGATGAGTTTTGTGGTGATCTCGTCTCATCTCTTCATTAAGAACGCCACTCTTGACGCTCTCCATATTCATTACACCATTTGGTGCAGTATTTGTTAGTGAAATCTTCAAAAGTCTCCCAAGACTACAGTAAGGAAGCAAGCACCATAAGAGCAAGCACCTCATCGTCAAAGTTTATGCCCATTCGACCGTGATCCACGATACCTTGCACCTCATTCAAGTGATCACTCAAGTACCTTCTCATTATTTTACTTGCATTAACTTTGTTAAATAGAACAACTTGTTATTCCCCTGTCTTTGAAGCATATAACTCCTCGAAGTTTTGCCACAATATCTGGCATGACTTTCTCTACAAATGTGATTGTACACATTGTCTTCGACAAATTGTCGGATGAACCCGCAAACTTGCTCATGCTCGAACGCCCATTCTTCGTTAGATTTGTCATCGGGTTTATCTGTGCTAAACAAATAAATGCAACTTTGTGACGAATAGGAGATCCTTCATCTTGTTTCTCCATATGTGGTAGTTTGTGCCATTCAAGTTGATCATCTTGTTTGTCTTCGCCTCCATTCTCGTAACTAGTGGCTCTGATACCACTAGTTAGGAAATATGTCTTAATAAGCAGCGAAAATTAAGAGTAATAGAATGACTCACAATAATTTCTTGTGGTATAGTTGTCCACAAAGAAATATAAACTCCAATAAGAACTTCTACTATATAAAATAGTAGGTACAAAACAGAGTTTTACAATAACACACAATATGAGATATACACCAAAAATAATGGCACTATATTTCCCCTAGAAAATAATAGCAACAATCTCTTCACTATTTTTGTCACTCACAATTACCTCTGTTCTATGTAAAGAAACTTTTGTTTCTTACACACACTTTTCATCAACAAAACATTTTGTATTTATAATGAAAAATTATCTAACTATAACACATCCTTCCCCTTATTTTTCTCTCTCATTTCTATAATTTTAATGCTTCTTATTTAAAATAAAACTAAGCCATGAAAAACAACCGAGAAGTTTTCTCCATGTTGAGGGACCCAACACTTGTCAGCTTTTACCAAAGATGTCGATTTAAGATCAAAATCTAACCATTGTAGTTCCTATTTTTCATAAATGATTTGTGACTTAAGACCCTTCATCTTAGGCATATCTCCTAGAACATTTTAATCCATTTTCTGCTTATGTATATATACTATAATTATGTCCCCTAAGTCATAATTTGATGCATAGATGTTAAATGTTTACTATGTTAAGTCTTGATCCCTTACTTGGTCTATTCTTCCCATCCTATGCAAAACATCAAGAGAATAAAGACATCCAATACAGAATTTTTTTTTTTTGCAAAAAACGATCCCATAATGTCCTGAATCTTGTTGATACCATAACATGCACCTTGCTATTGAAGCAGAAACATAAACTAAAAAACATGAATAACAAAAGTTAGCACATGATACATGAAAAACTTAATATAGCCATCATTCTATGTAAACACAATATAAAATAATTGACTATAAGAGTGGTGCTTAAGTGGTGTTTCTTGGGTGGCTAAGTTGGTGCTTTCTTTGATGTGTGGAAAATCATTTGGGAAGATCTTGGATTAGTAACCAATTAGAATCCTCAAGGCACTTTTGCTGTTTGCTGAAATTTGGTTCAATGTCTTACAAAGGAGGCGGAAATTTATTTGATTAAATAGATGATGCCCATTTTCTTGTTGGGGTTGAAATTTATGATCATGTGGGAGTAGGGCAAGTTAGCTGAAAGGACGGTGGTGGTGAAGGGTTGAGGAAGGGGAGTGGATTGCTATGCCTAACAACAATGGTTTATTACAGTAACATAACTGTTACGTCTTTAGTGATGGGTGAGTTGGAGCATTAATTTCTTAAATATAAATACGGTGGAGTGTCAATTTTTTAGAAATTTGAGGTTAAGTGTTATTTCAATAAATCTCAAGAAGGTAAGTGTTATTTACCCTAAAAATTATGAAGACAAAATGTAAAAGGACTTCAACTTTAAGGTGATAAAGGAATTTGCTATCTCTTGATGATTCTTGGTTAGGGAGAGGGATAAAAAGGGAAAGAAAATATAGGGATGAGAACTAAGAAGAAGTATGAGGAATTAAATTTCATTGTTTTTTTGTCTTAGAAACTATTCACATAATTTTTAGATCTGAGTGATGGTTAGATAAAATCTCTATAAAGTGATAACTTCAAATTTCAAACACTTAAGATTGCGCATAAAGTTGTATGAGTCACAAGTAACTTCCACAACAACCAATAAATTTTTAAGTCATTTGTTGAATGTTAAAGTTGGAGAAACAAAGGAAAATAATTTTTATTTTTGTCTTTAGGATATCTCTATTATCGAGCACTCTAATTACTAAGAGACCTTCTTAGAAATTGCTTTCTCTAAAGTTTAAACCCTAATATTTTTTTTTGAGAGTGCAAATCACTAACCACTATATCCAACCCTTACTAGTAAAGAAACTAGAGTTAGTTCTCTTTTATTTAATTTAAAATGAAACATTTTCTCCCACCTCATTTGTTAATTTAACAGCTAAGAAATTTAGAAATTAAAAAAAAAGGAAATGTTATCCTATTTTACCTCTTATCCACCCTTATTTTAAATAATATAAACAATATCAAGAGTTATTTTTCTCTTTCTTCCTCCTTTTCACTCACACCTAAAAATCAAATTAAAGGTCAACCTTAAAAATGTTCAATGAAAGGACCTAATTTTTATTTTAACTATTTTTTTTCTTAATATATATATATATATACATGTGTGTGTGTTTTCTAAATTATATTTTGTGAAAGTTTATAGAAATAGAATATGATCTTAGACAAACTTTACTCATAATGTTGAAGATTCAAATGAGAGTTACTACTTTAGAGAGAAACTTACCTAATTATCACCTTTGATTCAAACTTGTATAAGTAATTCTTAAGAAAAAAATGTTCAATGAAAGGTCAACCTTAAAAATGTTCAATGAAAGGACCTAATTTTTATTTTAACTATTTTTTTTCCTTAAAAATTACTTATACAAGTTTGAATCAAAGGTGATAATTAGGTAAGTTTCTCTCTAAAATAGTAACTCTCATTTGAATCTTCAACATTATGAGTAAAGTTTGTCTAAGATCATATTCTATTTCTATAAACTTTCACAAAATATAATTTAGAAAACACACACACGTGTGTGTGTGTATATATATATATTTCATTCATACTATACATTATTTTTAATCATTAAATAAGATTTTCTAGTATTTTTTATTAATAACAATATATTTCAATATTGTCAAAATCCTTAATTAGTAAGAAAAAGTACAATTTTATTTATTTTTATCATAAAAGGCCAAGTCTTCAAAATATGTTTCAATTAAAAAATTATAAAATATCAAGTAATGAGATTTATTTTTGTTAATTAATAATATAAAATTATTTTATACTTCTTAAATAATATCCTAAAAATTCCCAAAACACTTTATATGAAGCAATAGAAATTACATATTAAGAAAATATAAATAAAGATTTAAAAAAAAAGGTTAAATACTGTAATAGGGAATGGGGTGCCCCAGCCATAGATAAACCCCGATAGCTATAAAATATAAAGAGAATTGATACGGGGACTCATTTTTTGTGACTCAATATGCGACTTATATAGAAAAATGAGAAAACGACAAAAATACTTGTATGATAAGCCCCATATAATTATTGCTATTTTTATTCAATTTTTTTTTAGAAACTTACTAGCGTGAGCAGTGCACAAATGCTAGTAAATTTTATATAAACGTTGATAAGTTTTGCATAAAAAAAAAACTTACCAACATTTTTCAACAATATACTTGTAAGTTTTATATAAATACTGATAAGTTTTACATAAATATTAATAAATTTTATATAAATATTGATAAGTTTTACATAAATACTAATAAATTTTACAAAAATATTGATAAAATTTTATATAAAACAAAAATTAAATAAAAATAATAATAATCATATAAAATTTATCATCTAAATATTTTTACTATTTTCCTTACTTTTCCGTATATATCCGTATTGAGTCGAAAAAATACGTCCCAATTATTTTCTAATCACAAATCATAATGGTGTCACTCTCTCTCCGTGCCTCGACCTCACCTGACCTGAGCTAAAAAGTACTCATTTGCCACGTACCATAACATAACATATCCTTGTTCATTCACACTGCAAAATCACAGAGAGAGAAAGAGCAGGAGAAAGAGAGAGCGATGCAGGGTAACGGCGCCGATGGAGAAGCCTTGGATTTCGAGCCTGAGGACGATGACCTGATGGACGAGGACGCCGCCGCCGACGGCGACGCATCTCCCCGCGCTCCCCCTCCCAAGCTCAAGTCCGCCATCACCGGCGGCGCCTCCTCCTCCCTCTCCGCCCCTAAGAAGACCAAGGGCCGCGGCTTCCGCCAGGACTCCGATCCCAACCGCAGCAACCGCCTCCAAGGCTCCGATTTCGACTCCCTCGCCACCGAGGGCGGCCCTGGCCCTCAACGATGTTAGTCCCTTCTCCCTCTCCTCCCCTAGGGTTAGGGTTTTGCTTTTACTGTTTCCTTTGTGGATAAATTAATTTATCAGTGTTTTTCTTCTTTATTCGCTCTCTCTCTCTCTCTCTTTTAAATTGTTCGTTAATTGAATGCTTTGTCGTTGCTTCGATTTGTATTTTGGGAACGCTGTTTGGTGCAGCTATTGAAGGATGGATTATTCTGGTGACGGGCGTGCATGAGGAAGCGCAGGAGGATGATTTGCAAAATGCGTTCGGTGAATACGGAGAGATTAAGAACCTGCATTTGAATCTCGACCGTCGCACTGGTTATGTCAAGGTAAGTAACAATGCTCTTCCCAACGCTCAATAACTGTATTATTACTATTCTTCTTCTTCTTTTTGTGTGTGTTTGTTGATTTGGTGCTAGTTTCAAGTGATTTTTGCCAATTCATTTTGCTGATTCAATTTTTGGTGTTCTGATTTCACTTCAGTTTGGGCTTTATTATGAAACTGTCATGACCCATGCTTCATGGCGTGAGTTTTGTTTTACTGCATGGTCAATTATTGGCCGGAACAAATGAGTGTTAATTTGTTTCTCATTGATAGCATAGGATTTGGCTGCACTCTGTTACAAAATTTCTACAAATTGATGGTACTGTAAGTATATTTCAATACTGTCTTAATTTTTAAGGGTTGTGAAGGAAGAAAGATTTAATCCTTCCCAATGATGTGCAGGATGTTGCTGTTCTTGTTTTTGTTTATTAGGAGGATATCTTACACTCTTGTTTGCCTCTATCCCTTCTTTCACCTCATCGTCCTTTATTAAAAAAGGATAAGCATCTTTTTGTTGACTATTTGCTTTTGCAGACAGAATCTATTCCTTTCTAGCAGAATTTTCTGCCATCTGTGCTTCTACATACATACCGCATTGACTGATGCTTTAATATCAGTTTCAGGAATAGTAAATTTGCTTTTCCCTTTCCCGTAACTTTTGTTTTCAGTGCTGATGTAATTGTTTTGATTTTAGGGTTATGCACTGATTGAATATGAGCGCGCTGAGGAAGCTCGTAATGCAATAGAGAATTTGAATGGGTCTGAGCTGCTTACACAAACAATTTATGTCGACTGGGCTTTCAGCAGTGGACCTATTAATGATTCAGTCAGAAGAAAGAATGCTAGGTATGTTTCTACATGTTTAATGGTTTCTTTAAATATTTCAACGGGGTAATTTGCTGTTTGCAACATTGTTCATTAATCAAGTTCCGTGTAGTGTGTTGGTCTGAGTTTTACTTCGTCTATGTCGGTTGGTATTTACCATTGTAGAATTCATTTTAACCAATGTGAACTTCCTTCTTGAAAGTTTGCAAAGCATATCTTACTCCTTTGTTGGTTGGGTTTAATAAAAATTAAAATGCATATTATATATAATTTTCTCCTTGGTAAAGGATTGAAAAATGAAAATAAGGTGTATTTTCCTGTACTGTACACCACCTAAGTTAAAAATGATTTGCATTCTAATTTTCAAGAACTTGTTGCACTACGCAGATGCTAAAAGCTAAGCCTTTGCCGCTGACACATGCACCCTGCTGTAAACTTATATCTTTTTAAAACCACTGATCTGAACTTCAACTGCCTAAAATTCATTGGTTTGGTTAAAACATACTTGAGTTATTGGCTAAATTTTTTTATGAGCTCAGCATTTGAATTTTTGGAACTTTAACATGTTGCAGACCACCTCGTGAGCGGCGCTCAAGGAGCCCTCGGAGGAGATATTGACATGGTGTGTATTGATTACATGATTGTGTTTTTGTGTGGACCCTTGAATGAGCAGCTTTGTTTTCATTGGTCAAGATGCGGAAGATTTTTTAGATACTTGTGTTTCAGTCAGGCAAATACATATTTGTTGCTGAGGATTCTTATCTAATACATCCCTTGTTGAATGTTATTAATTCTTAGCGTAGTTTATCTTGGTGGATGGAGTTTGATATACTCGTATTGCAATGTAGTAGTGTCCTGGTCTTGCTTTTCTTACATGTAGTGGCATTATGCTGAGGTAGGTAGGATTTCCTTTGGATTGCAACGATGTGTTACATGTGTGATGTGTGGCACTGTGGCTGAGTGTTTCTTTTTCTTTCGATGCATGCATCTCTTTTTCCCATATCTTGTTTTTAAATCCAATATGTAACACCAAGCTCTAAGTTGGGCAGCATTGGAGGATTTTGTCGCTTAAGTTCATAGCCTCCTGCAATGCCTATCTTTAATTGAACCAAATGAGTCAATGATGCTAGAAAGTCTATCTAATTCTTTGTTAGACGAACTCTCTTACTTGGACTGAGTTTTCGTTCATATAAGCGGCAAGTGCTATTGCCTGGTCTGGTTATGATCTAAAGCTGAGGGAAAGCTACCGTCATCTGAAAAGGCGAGCTTTAGTTGTGGAAATCTTTCAGAGTTTGATGGCGAAATATCTAGCAGTTGTCTTGGATTTTGAAATGAGCACTATGAACCCTGTGGGAAATTTGTTAGATTATTATATTGGGTTTGAGGAATTTTATTAGTTTCTATATGATATTAAACAGCTAACCATTTGTTTTGTGTATATTCCTGGTTGAGCAGTGAACGTAGCTCACATTGTCGGATTAGCGTGTTTGTTTTTCATTTCGCCCAACCCCGACAGCCCGTTGAGTAGAAGGAAGAATGCACCTCCTTCCTTCTAATGCCTCAGGGAGTTACGTTGCACTGCTTCTATATTTTTCCCCAGCGCAAACCCTAAAATAAACGAACCATAGGTGTGCTTTATCGTCTAATTATTTGTCTCTATCTGTAGGGGGCCGATGAACTTATTTTTGATGTATTGGTCATTGTACGTCCTTGATCTCGTCACTGCACAGTATTCTCACGTCCTATGAGCTTCACCGAAAATGAACTTAAAATCATGCTTTTTTAAGAAAAATAAAATGCTACTGAATAATGAGATTATCAAATGTTGTTATCTTAAACAGTTTTTAAAAATAAAGGTTTAGAAACAAAACTATCTCTGAAATGGTTAGAATTAGTAACATGGGCCGAAATGTTTTTGATATGACCTTAATTGCTTCCAAATATTACCATTACTTTTATGCCATTGTACAAGACATGTTTGGTAATATAGAAACAACTATTTGTAAAACACACACGCTAAATAAAAAGGCTACTCTAACAATAAAAATGTTATTTATACTTAACTGTGAGATTTAAATAAGGGATTCACTAAGACATTTTTTAATCATTGGTTGAGAGTGAGTATCATTTTATTTCTCAATCAATAAAGGATATTTTCGCAAGTCCATTAGAATAAGTCCAAGAATAAGGACAAATAACACTATTACTTTAAGAACTTTCACACACTCTTATATAAACCATAAATAGAATTTGGATTGTCCTTTTCATGTTTCACACACCTACGAATTTGTTTGCACGAATAACCTCAAAATAAGAAGCAAATAATGAAATAATGTCCGATATACCAAAACGGCAAAACGTTTGAGGAGAATGCAAGTTCGAATTTTAATAAAGCTACTGACGTGAGGAGATCACGCAACTGACATGCCCTTATAATCGAAAGAGGATTAATCTCATTAATAATTTAGACGGATGTAAGGCTATCTTATAGTTTTACCAAAAATATGCCAAAACATTTTCAATTTGACTAAATTTTATCTAGATTAAAATGTCATTAATTTAAGATTTAATTTTTTAAATGAGATTTGGTTTTAAAATTGCAAGTAATAACAATATTATCATTGATTTAAGAAAATGATGCATGTAGTAAAAGATAAGGTAGCGAAAATGTCAACCATAACTTCACAAAGGAAAAGAGCAATAATGCACCCCCCCCCCCCCACACCAAAAAGAAAAAGTGAGCTATGATGAGTTAGAATGGTCAGGTCAATGATTATTGGATTGATAAGTAGTTGGTTTTTATCTAAAACCACCTTTAAACTCTGGCCAAATCATAACTACTCAACTATGGATATATAGAAAAACTCTGATACTTCATAAACGGGCAACATAAATTTATCTGAAACAATTGAGAATTGTGGGTTTGGTTTCACCCGTTAAAATGAAGTCAGTGAAATAGAAAAATTTAAAAATTGAAAATAAATAGAACCAGAGTTTTTTTTTTTTTGACGGGAACCAGAGTTATTGTTAAATTAAACAGAACCTGATAAAAATCTTAACTAGATTCTGATAAATTAAAAATCTGTATATTGCAGTAATTTATCTGAAAGCCATTTTTTTTTCATGATCTATCTATTTTTTTTTTCCTGTACATATTGACTACTTTGCCTTCAAGGATGACATGTTTGAGGCTTCTCCCCTTCCCCATTTAAAAAAAAAAGAAAAAAGAAGTAAAAACTAGAGCGTGATATTTGATTTATGAATTTTTAAAAGTTAAAGCAAGTTTAAAAAATCGTAATTTTATCTTGACTATGCCATTTTTGGATTAAAAATTCCTCTATTTTCTCCTAATTTTTATTTAGAATATATTCAAATTCATATATCTATATACGCGTAAATAATTTAAATTCAAACCTTTTTAAAATACATTGCTGATTTAGAAAACATTCTATAAATATTTTTATTAGAAATAACTTTTTATAAATAGAACAAAATAGTTGTTGAGTGATATATGCATTTCTTTAAGAGAGAAAGAGAGGGGGGGGGGGGGGGGAAGGAAAAAAAAATAACAGCAGGCTGTGTGTAACTTATTTTGTTGACGATTTATCCATCATTGTACTGTAGTGGATCTCAGAAATCTACCGCCCTCACCCTCCAAAGATAGGAGAGAGATTACAGAGAGAGAAAAACAAAGAGAGTGACTGAGTGAGAGTGTGAGAGTGAGTGAGTTTGTGTCTCTTCTTCAGAATATACACAGCTTGTAGTCTTCTAAACCTACTGTTCAGGTAAGTGGTAACCAGATAACTCTCATCACCACCAGCACCACCACCGCCACCGCCTCCATTATTATTTCCTTTTTCACCATCTCTGTTCTGACATAAAAAACAAGCCCCAAGATTTGATTTTTAATGGCTTCTTATGAAGCCACAAATGTGGTTCTCTCCAAAATCAAAAACCTTGAGCCTGAACATGCCTCAAAAATCATGGGTTACCTTCTCATGAACCTTGAAGACTCTGAATTGGTACGCTTGGCTTGTAGCCCAGACCCTGTGCTTCACAACATCGTTCTAAGGGTCAAGACCCATTTGGGTTTGGCACTCTCTTCACCTTCTTCACTTTCTCCCCTTAACCCCATAACAAGACCCTCTAGTAGCTCCACCAACCCATTTTCCAAGTCCTCTCCTAGAGTTGCTACTAATGGCTTTGACTTCACTAGGAACCCATCTTCACCCTCTTCTTCTGCTTGGCCACTTTCTGGGTTCCCAAGCATCCCCATTAGCCCAAAGTCCAGTCCTTTACTCTCTTATGATAGTATCAGAGGTTCTGTTAACTCTCCTTCCTTTTCACCCCGTGTTAATGGTGATTGCAACACTGTTGGTGATTTTGTTGATGAGCACCAAGTGGATGAGTATTTTCGCTTCCTTGGAGAGTCATCTAAGAATGAGGAATTGTTGGATCCACGACTTGAATTTGGTCTTGGTGGTCAAAATTTGCACTCACTCGACAATGGGGATGTTCCTTTACACAGAAGGAGCTACTCTGCTAGTGATGCTTGTTTTGGGTTTGAAGAAGGAGGCCCCGGAATTGGATATAAGCCATGCCTTTACTTTGCAAGGGGTTTCTGCAAAAATGGAACTAATTGTAAGTTTGTGCATGGTGCTTTGAATGATTCACTTGGAGCCGTTGTTGGTTCTCCTAGTAGGTTTGAGGGGTTGGAACAGCATGAGGAGTTGATGAGGTTGAAGGCTGTACAGCATCAAAGATTAGTGGCTGCATCACAGCTAGTGGCTGGAGCTTCACCATCCTCATATGACAAGTACATTGATTTTTTGATGACGCAGCAAAATGATCCCCAGAGGTTTGTTAGAGATGAGACCACAATGGGAATCTCTTTAGTTTTGTTTATTTTTCTTTTGTTGTTTTTGTTTTTGTTTTTGGGTATATAGTGATATCTTGTTGTTCCATGTGCTTTTGTTGCATTTCAGAGCGGCTGCTGGTACAGCATTTATGATGGGAGAAGAATTTCACAACTTTGGCCGGGGCAGGCTGGAAAGGAATGACTTTCTACCCATGATTTCGGCAGAAAAACCCAACTCTGCTTCGCGACAGATTTATTTAACGTTTCCTGCTGAAAGCACATTTAAAGATGAAGATGTTTCAGAGTATTTCAGGTAAAACATGCCATAAACAACGCACTGATTGATGCAGTGCCGGGTGAAAAATGTGAGGTCATATCTCATTATTGTGGCTAGGTTATTCACACAGACAATAAACAATAAACTGTTTTTGTATGTGCTCCATAGTGTGATCATTGTTGGAAGCCCCAGTGAAGATTGATTTTTGATTGCCTCTGATATTGATCTTGACTCCTATCCAAAGAATTTATTGTGCCTTTCGTCATCCTTGATTGATTTGAGCTTGCTTGATGATTTGGGGTTTTGCAATGGCCCATAAACAATCTAGAGTACACAATCTAAACCTCATAATCATTTGTCGTGATGTTATCGCGTTAAGTTAAAAAATTCACTTCCATGATATACGTGCTTCATAATGATGTATATCTCCCATGAGGAGACCGGCTTAATCCTGTACATTTTCGGGTATTACTTCAATGTCTGTTTTCCCTTGAAGATAAAATGACTTAAAATTTTTTAAGTAGTTTTAATAGAACACATCTACCTAATATCCATTATGCAGCATGTCCCAATTAACATAGTTTAGGACTCTTTTCAGCTTACCAATGGCTATTGGTTTCTCAAAGGAAAAGTCTACATCACTAGCAAATCTACAACTAAATAAAGGAACTTTGAGCATGCTAATTATTATGGTTTCTTGTGACAATAAACATCCTTAATTGGTGTAATCCATGATTCATGAAGTGATCCATGTTTTATTAAATAGCTACTTCTGATCTTTTGAAGCAAATTTGGACCTGTGCAAGATGTGAGGATTCCTTACCAACAAAAGCGAATGTTTGGGTTTGTTACCTTTGTCTATCCGGAGACAGTGAGACTCATATTATCCAAAGGGAACCCTCATTTTATCTGTGACTCACGTGTACTTGTCAAGCCCTACAAGGAGAAGGGAAAAGTCCCTGACAAGTAAGTGGGCATCATCTCCTTTTTTGATCTATATCTTGATATTCCTAAATTAATATTATTGAGATTGATGTATGCAGGAGACAACAGCAGCAACAACAGCAACTAGAGAGGGGAGATTTTTCACCATGTTTAAGTCCCTCTGGGTTTGACTCTAAAGAACCTTATGATTTCCATCTTGGTAATTAAATTTCTCATCTTGGCATTTCTATTCCATTTGGTTAGTGGAAAGGGTGAACTCTTCAAAAAGTTGCTGTGCATTTGTGCATCCAGCTGAAACACTTATACTTCCCAGGAAGCTCACGTGCATGCAGGTACTTGCATTGTTCTCACTGAATCTATTCTATGCAGGACCAAGAATGTTATATAACCCACATGATATCTTATTGAGAAGAAAACTCGAGGAGCAGACTGAGTTGCAGCAAGTCATTGAACTTCAGGAAAGAAGGCTCAAGAATCTGCAGCTGCCAGACTTCAAGAATATTCCCATTCACCATCATCAACGCAGTCTCTCTGTTGGTGCTCCTTTGCCCTTAACCCATCAACTTCATAGTCAAGTTAGCAATGCAGGCCTTTCTTCTGAAAGCATTAAAGGAGATCTTGCAGGTTAGTCAATCGTTGGTAGCCTATGGACAATTCTAGCAAACGGGGTTAGACACTTTACATTGTTGATATGCTTTTCACTGCAGGCTACCGTGGTGGCCTCAGTTCTACCCTTTCTTTGGGCACTGCTGCTGAGCAGCAGCAACCACAGAAAGAAGTTGGTCTGGTTTGCGTTGCTGATACTGAGAGCGATAATGAAAAGGATAGCGCAAAGGCAGAAGTCATAAATCTTAGTAATAGGTATGTGGCTTGACTTTGTTTCAGATCTTATTCCTATTGCACTGTGGTGCTGTCTTTTGGGGGCATCCCTCATTTTAATTTTCCCTCCTTATGGATATGTGTATTTGATAGTAAGTTTCTGATGTTGTATTGTTTTGTCGTGCTTTCTTGGCTCTGAAGAAGCGTGGAGGAGGCCCTTCCTGATAGTTTCTTTGCTTCACCAACAAAAGCAGCTGCAGATAATCTGTCTGACTTCCCTCTATTGGCAGATGCCAATGAGAGTGCTGTATTCTCAGCTAGCTCATCTTCTCATAACAAGTTAGAACAGCCATCCACTTCTAGTGAAATGGCTTCCCATTAATTTTCTTTACAGTCCAAGGTACTCCTCATTGTAGTGTGTATGTCACTATTCCCTGCATAAAGGATGTGGATAGAATTCTGCTGACAAGTTAATATGTATTTCTTAGGCTCCATTTTGCGCATCAAGAATTTGAGTTGTAGATTGTAAGAATAGAAGTGGCTGGCAGGGAATCATTTTTAGGGTAAGATTTTGTTTTCTTTTTCATTGTACAAGTAAAAATCATCTCAAATTTTGTTTTATGGTCTGATAAATTAGTACCTTTCTCGTTAAATGATCCTTTTTTGTTGCTGAATTTTTTTTTCCTTTGCAGATTTATAGAAGCATACAGAAGAAAGAATCTTCTAGATGTATAGCCGAATACACCTAGATTAAAAAAGACTAGCTCCTAGAGAAGAATCGAATGAGGTCACCATCATCATCAATACATACTACTAACTGCAAGCAAGCGATACATATTGCATACTTGGACAGACATATTAGTTTTATAAGAGTAGTTTGCTTTTCCTCCTTTCCTTTTTTGTTTTGCTCCAATCCCCGTCCCCATAAATTAGCTAATAGGTGTGTTTCACCAGACTGAGGCTGAACAAAGTCCTGTAGTTTTAGCAACTGTAATATATACAGTTTTTTCACCTACCATTTAGTTGCTATTTTCTGGTACTTCTGTCTGTTTTTTTATTTTTTTCTTTCACCTTTTTTTGTGGGGAAGGGAGCCGAGAGGGATAGATTCCTGTGCTCCTGACCCTAAATTTCATTATTGGTTATCATCACTCATGAGCAATCATAGCTAATCATGTACAACATTTAACAACTGCAGTTTGATGGCTGATTGTGCAATACTCCCAAGCAATTTAAACCAAGTTTCTCTGTTGATAACAAGAATAGATTTTCTTATGGCAAAATTTCACGTGAATTTGTCATGTGTAATATTTTATCGTTAATCACATATTACACTATTCAAGGTTAACATCTAGGGTTTATTTCGATACTATCTCCGAAAAAAGTAATATGATACAATGTTTTTAAATGTTATAATTTATGGTTAATTAATGATAAAAAAAAGTTGTATTTTGATATAGATTAATTTGCATGTATTGATAGTATAAAATAATTTTAAACTATTATTTAATAAAAATGTAATAAAGTCTCAAATTATATTAAATAATTATTTACTATAGCAAGGAATATATTATAATTTGGTACTTTCTTACATTTTTATTGATTGATAATATAAAATTATTTTATATTGTCAATATATATAAATTAAGCTCATAATCATAGTGTTGGAACTACAATGCAAATTAAAATGTGCAAAGTAGAACAAAAAAGTTAATGAAAAAGTGTGATTGGAGTCAATCATGTTCTAATGGTGTAACTCCCCGATATTATTGTTGCAACTTTTTTTCATGACTTGTAACATTTTTATTATAAATTTTCTAACCAGTATTGTATCTTACTATAATTTTAGGAGGGAGCAGAGAAATGGGCACCTACTATCTATTATTATAGCCATTCCGGGATAACAATAATCAGAAAAAATATGCCTTACTATGAACATTGCCAGTTAGTGTAGCCTTGGATAGTTTGAGTTTAGTGATAGTTCATTGTGGTAAAGTCATTAACGTGGTTAAGGTTAGAAAGAGGAATTGAAAATAGTCTTTGTCTGGTTCTACTGAGTGCAATGCAAGGTCCACATGCGGGCGGGGAAAGGGGGATGGGGGTCACCTGCCGTCACATGGTGCTGACATTAAACGAACAATTGCACAGTGGCATCACACTCATTTCGCTATCGACTCATTGAAATGTTTGTTTTTCGACCCGGAAATATTTTTTGTACCATTGGAACAGATAGATACTTTGAATATCTAGAGATAGAAAGGAGAATAAAAAATTATAAAAAAAAATAAAAAGAGTAAAATAATTGATGAAAAGAGAAGAAATTGAAAGAAAGTATTGGGATGTTGAAGTTTAAGGTATGTACAAATAACATAGCTCTTTTCAATGATGTGTTCTGTGGATGATAGAGCCCCTTTGTCCTGGCCTAGGCTTAGTTCATGGTAGTTTCTGCACATCGCTCAAGTTGTTTGAGTGTTGCTTTGCAGCCTTTTAACAAGGGTCTGCAACCGTTTGATGGGTTGAACTTTATTTTGGGAAAAAATTCTAATACTTTCTAAGTTAGGATTATCTATATTTTGGGCTTCAAATTTTTAAAGTATATACTGTAACATCTAAATTTTATAATAATTTAATTTATATGTATTATCAGTATAAATTTTTTTTACATAAATATTTAATCATATATTATCATATCAGAAAAAATGTTTGACTCAATTATTTATTATCTTAAAAATCTTATAAATACAAGTATTTGATTAGCTGAAAATATAAAATATTTTTATATTATTAATATATAGTAATTAAACTCATTTTATAAATATATGCATTTTAGTTTTTTATTATTTTTTGTTAAGTATTAAAATTTTGTCATATTTTTAAGTTTGAAGAAAAGTATATTAGAATCATAAGTTAAAGGTCATAAATATATTTTTTTTTCTAAAAAAATTTGATGGAAAAATTATTACTGAATTTGCCCGTGATAATTTTTATTAATGTTTTACGAAAAATTAAACAGAGGACTTAAATGCTTATTTGAAAAAATTCAGAGATTGTTTTATCAAAAGAAAAATTGAGATTGTATTATATATTTTAACAATATAAGAACTAAAGTCCACAGCAAATGAAGTTTGAGGGGCTAAATTGAAGTTTTCTACATTTATTTATCTCACTGTTGCGTCAAAATTCACTCTTTTGTATAATAAAAAATATAATTAAAGAAATTTATATATTACTCACGAACATAATTATCAAATCAGGTATTGAAATTAAATACATATTGTTATTCAACTAAAAAGTGTAAGTTTAAAAAAGTAGAAAATATATTTTTTTATAACACGATAATCCTTTTTTATGGAACATAATAAGATAATCTTTATTGTTGTAGTTATTATATGTTTAATGGGTGGTTATTGAAGAAGATTTCTACAAAAGTTGCGCGTGAAATTAAATAATAGATTCTTGATTTGATATTAAAATACAAGTCTTCCTATGGATTTTAGGTCAATAATGCTAAATAATAATATGCTTTGTATGTGTTTCACAATATTAGAAATGTTATAATTTTATCAATGCTTGGTTAGTTGAAGTGATAGATATTTATTTCCCTTAACTAGTAGTTTTGAGTTTGAATCTTGGATATGAAATAATTGGTGTTGAGAAAATCATATTTCTTATAGGATTTCAAATATGTGAATATAATTGCGTTTAATAAGAGAAAACCTGTGATTTCAATAAAAAAAAAAATGTTATAATTTTGGATTTAAATTGTCTAATAAAATAGTATGACATAAATTTCATTGGTAAATGTAAAAGTTTAATTTCTATGCACTTACGATATAAAATAATTTTATATTATCAGTCAATAAAATTGCTAAAAAGTGTAAAATTATGATAGGTAGTTATCTAGTATGATTTGACACTTTTTTATAATTTTATTTGGTGATAGTGTAAAATTATTTCATATTATCGATGCATAAAAATTAATAGGTAAATGTAATTGTAATGGTTAAATTATTTATTAAATTAGTAGATTTTGTGCTTTATATGTGTTTGATTAATATGGAATAATTTTCTCTGTTAAATAACTCTAATTAGCCTTTTTCTATCTATACTAAGTCGATAGATTCTGTTAATAAACTTTTTTTATTATTATTTTATGTGTTAATAAGCTTTTTTTATTAAAAATTCAATCATTATTATTATTCATATTTTAATTATCTTCTTCTTAGAGGTAAAACAAATATAATCATCCAATATTCATCTTGAAGAATAACGTATAAAGAAGTTTCTTTTTTTTTTTTTTTGATGGGCGTATAAACAAGTATTGTTAAAAATAAAAAGAATAATTATGTACCTTATAATTTACTCGATACACTTTGGACATTGTGCATGATGTTACTACTAATTTTATTATGAAGGCGTTATTAAAAAATTAACCATTAAATTATTAGAACGAATAAACTATTAAATTATTACTAAGAAGAAGTACTGATTTAATACAAAAGTTCGAGAATTCATCAATAACGTTAACTTTCATTATGTTTTTTATGCAGCATGTGATATATATATTTTATTACAATACGTAATGTTCAAAAGAATGCTACAACTTACACGTACTGGTTTTGTGACCTCGAACAAAATCTTATGTTAATTTCAAGGGCACCCACTTCTACTTCGAAAAATTTGTAACGATTATTTATAACTATTAAGTTTTTTTATTTTTCAGTTCTATTAATCATAAAAAACTTTGGTTTTGTAACGATTTTTTGTTTTTGGTCCAAGAGGGGCGACCTACTGTGAGAATCAAACTCGATTTTCTGTTAGCTTTACGGGGGTGCAGCTATCAACTAAGACACTACCTTGTCCGCATATCTCCATATATATTTTTGGTCTCGGGTATCCCCCAGTATGAAATTACAAGGCATTGTGGAATAAAAGAAAAAAAAAAAAAAAGGAGATTGCAAGGCATCAAATTTTATTACTGTTCTAAGGTCTCATCCACCCTCTACATTCATACGAGAATTATAAGTCGGCCTAAAATAAATGTAAAGTTTATGATACATAGCCCAACCAAGTATTCTGCAATTTATATGTGGGTTATTTTTATTCAATCATTTAAAAAATAAAAAGTGAAATATAAATTATTAGACAAATAGATGTGTTTAGAAAAAAAATGCAATAATTTGTTTAAAAATTGATTTTAATATATTATTAGTGTAAAACTTTTTATGTCATTAATTAACTATATATTATCTATATGTAT
Source organism: Pterocarpus macrocarpus (assembly GCA_031439585.1). Classification (NCBI taxonomy): domain Eukaryota; kingdom Viridiplantae; phylum Streptophyta; class Magnoliopsida; order Fabales; family Fabaceae; genus Pterocarpus; species Pterocarpus macrocarpus. Next base: position 75,040,364 of record CM062520.1, on the reverse strand, counting down.
AATTTTAAAATAATTATTATAATATTTAAAATTTTTTAATAATACAATAATACACAATTATTTGATAGTATAAAAATTTGTATTAACAACATATTAAAATAAATTCTTTATTTAAAATTAAATGCTTGTTTTTTAAATTAAATTAAATCATTTGACCATGTAATTAAAATTCCTGTAATTCTTACCAAAATCAAGATAGCCTGTACACTAATTAATTCACATAGAGATGCATATTAACTAATTTGCATTTGGGTCATCTGTCTCCACCTAACCTAGTTATATTTAATTGTTTATCGTCGAACTCAATAAAGACATTTAAAATGACACGCAATTTATATTAAAAAAAAAGTTGTAATGATGGGAAAAAAATGTTTATAAAAAACGATATTTCTAATGGTAACTCATCTTATATAAATTATATTTGTGTTAAAATATCTTAACAACTTATAGCCTGTTTGGTTCTCTATTTGCAGTGGTCAGAAGGCCTTCTAGGAGAAGGAAAATGATTTTATACAATAAATGGTAGTGTTTGGTTTAATTTTTTTCAAAAGGCTTTCTGGAAGAAGTATCTTTGGGATTACTTTTCATTCTAGAAAAAGACCTTTTGAAAAGGAATCTTACTATTACTCTCACATCAACAATCAAAAGTAATTTTATATTATCCTATCCAAACAAAACTCATTCTTCTAAAAGGCCTTTTGACATATTTAAATCAAACAAAATTATTCTTTTAAAAATACTTCTTCTAAAAAACTTTTTTTTAAAAAATTTTTTTTCAAAAGATCTTTTCCTAAAAGTTTAACTAAACGGACCATTAAAAGTAGGATATAAGTCATTTGACCACATCATAGTAGAAGTTGTGGTGATAACTTAATAAGTGCACCGCAAAAGTAAAACTAAAAATAGTACACAATGCCATTTCACTATCCTATAAATAACATATAATCCAAATTAACGATGCAAAAAGTTTTGGGAAAAAAGTTAAGCAAGGTTACTGCTCTTTATATGCAGAGGGAAAAAAACACTAGATTTGTACAAATAAATGCATAAAAAGATAGCTGAAACTTGAGTTTAAAGTTTAAAGTTTTAATTTTAATTTTTTTGTCTAAATAACTAGTATTTGAGTTTTTATTCAAAATTTTCGAAATCAAGATTTTATTTAAAGAAAATAACTGTGAAATTATTTAAATTAATTAAAGGTGATTTTGAAGTTTAAATTTTATATATAACTGAAAAAATTAAAAATTAATTTTTTTCATAAGTTAATATTTTTAGTTTTTACAAAAAAATAGATTTTTTTATATTTTAATTATTTTTAAAAAATTATCTAAATATATAAAAATTAATTTTTTAATAAAAAATAATTTTTATCCAAAAAATTCCAAACAAACACATCCAAAATGTCAACTATTAAAACTTAAAAGCCCTAGCTTTCTTCTTTAGCCAATATAAAAAGTCACCGAAATCTGGAGCTTTTGTTTGTTGTTTTCCAATTTCTTACTAACATATCCTTTGTTCTGTATCACCATATGATTATGTGTAAAATCAATGCTTTTCTTGGTCTGCCAGTTGGGCTTTAACGTCTTGATCCTTGAAATACTTAATGTACAAAATAACCTTATAATTAAACCATATTTATTGAAAAAGCATTATGTAAAAAAAGGAACAAATTAAAAAGTATACAAACGTAAAGTGAACTTATGAAAAGGTGCAAACGCGTGATGATGGAAAGACAGAAAAAGAAGATAAAGGTGCTCTTTTATTCCGTGAACTTTTAAGATCATCTTATCAAATGTTTAAGGGATTAATTTTGGAATTTAATTTGTGCATGTACTGCTATATAAATAAAATTGATTGATTCTCATATTTATTATTCTAAAAAAAATTATTTTTATTTATGCAGTATCACATAATTAAATATTAGTGTTTTATATTGATAATATATATAAATAAATCTCTTAATTTTGATATTATGTTAATACAAATAAATTATATGATCCTTTAATTATATATTATTATATATAACATTTTTGAAACAATAGTTATGAGAACCAAATATTTTTATACTGGCTTTAATTTTTATGTATTATTAATATAAAAATTTTTTATATAAAAATTCAATTATATATTAATATATCAGTAAAAATATTTAACTATTTTATATAATTAATATATCAAATTAATTTTTTTATATTAATAGTGCAATATACATCAAAATTAAATTTAATGGATCAATATAAGATTAATCAAGATGATAGGTGCTTTGGCCTCTTAATCAAAGGTTTTAGATTCAAGTCCTGAAAATAAAAAAAAAATCCTCCATGAGAGATCTTATTCCTTTCAAAGAACTCGTTTGGGTTGGTTTCATTGGAAATTAAATTCAATGCTATATAAAAGGCATATATAATTGTTAATAACGTTTTGTATTGAAGCCAATAATTTCTTTTTAAAAATGTAAATACATGATTGCAATTAGGTTTAATTTGGTAATATGTTTTTAAAAAATACTTTAATTTATGAAAATTATAAGTTATTTTTTCTGTTCGATAAATCAAAAAGTTGAAATATTTTTGTTCTTGGTTTTTAAAAACTAATGAATGGTCTTGAAGCCCTCATGAAATATTTTTTAGAATTAATTTGTGTTTTTTAAAATTTAAAATATTAATATAATTTTATTTTTGTTAATAAAATTAAAAAATAAAAATTATTTTTTTAATATTTATATTTATTATAATTATTTTAAATTTTAAAAATAATTTTAACAAATATTATTTTTATAACTTTTATTTTTTAAAAATATTTTTATTTTATTTTATTAAATAATATAATTATAATTTTTTAAAAACAACTTTTTAAAAAATTCAAAAGAACTCAGCGACTCTATATTAACAAAAAAAAAAAAAAAAAAACTAGAGCCATGCCAAACCAAACCTTATTCATTTCCTATCATACTTTAAAAACCATCGATTTATTTGGAGCGAGTCATGGCCTAGTTTTCCTTCCAGAACTACACGTTCCTTAGTTGCGCAAGGAAGAAAAGCACACATCCGCACTGTCTTTAATTACTCAGTTACTTAACCCATTCATTTAACTACCTAGTTTTCCATTTAACGTGTTAATACCTATTTTGTTGCACTTGTTCTTCTGAATCATTGCTAACAAAACTCTTTATTAAAGACCAATCAGCACCGTTAATCACCACTCCGATTTGATGAAATCCATTTTCGCATGTCTCCGGCGCTGGTAATCCCCGGAGCTCCGGCGACACCACCGGCGAGCTTTCCGATCCTCTTTGCTTCGATTCACGCGCCATGGAACCTTCCAGCGCCTGCGACGAAGGAGCTCCTTCATCTCCAAGTCCAAATGCACATAACTCGAATTTCACCTTCACTACTGCTCCTTCGGTTTCTTCTTCGCGTCTCTCGAAGCCGAGATTCGCGAAGGTTCGAAAGCAGAACGATGCTCCTAGCTTCAATCCGTTTCGCGATGGGTCGGTTCCGTCCTTGAAACGTGATTGTGTGGATAAAGGAATCGCTGATCAAATGAGGACTTTGAGAATCGGGAGCGTAAATGAAGTTCCCAATGCCAAAGGCGGTTTCGCGTTTGCGTTTGGAAGAAGCGGTTTTGACAAGAGCGTTTCTTCTCCTTCTTCCGGTTTTGATGAAATTGGAAACTCGGCATCGGAAGATACAAGCAATTTGAAAATTGAAGAGACCAAAGATTTTAATGGTAGTGATCACAATATCGGTGTAGAATTAGGACTTGAAAGTGAGATGAAAACGAAATTGAACATTGAAGAAGCAAGCTGTGATCGAGTTCCCTCAGAGAAACACAAGGAAGAAGACATCAGAATTGGAATCATGAAGAGTGATGAATTTGTGTTTACGGGCAAAAAAGATGATTCAGGCTCGTCTTTTGTTGAGTTCAAAACACCAGCTGCACTGAAAACCAATGTGTTTGGTGATGTTGATGAGAAATTTAAATTTAGTGCGAAGAAGGAACAAAGTGGGAGCACAGGGATGAATAAAAGTAGAGCAAAACTGAAGCATTCTTCTACACCATTATTCCAGGTGTTGCATGGACATGATATTATTTTAAAGGAAATGGTTTCCCAAGGAAACTCAGGGAGCTCAGAAACTTTTTCACCAATGGATGTGTCTCTATATCAGGAGGAAGCACAGGCAGTGGCAGAAAACCAATGCTCAACGGAAAATTCTGCGACATCCAATGAATCATTTAGTATTGACAACAGCTCTACGGCTACCGAGTCTGTGCAAACAACTTCTAATGATCCTATTGACGAAGATCTAATTGAGGCCAGAGAGTACTTGAATACGAATGAATGTGAAGTTGTGAGGAGAGAGACGAAGGAGGAACCTTCAGCAGAGTCTCGTATTTGTGAAAATATCTGTGGTAAAGACCCACAAAATGAGTTTATTTCTGGGGTTGTAACTGGAAGTTCCAAGTCTGCTAATGATGGAGTGGACATAACAGGTGATGTGGCTCTTCCATCAGCAGAAACTGAAACCAATGCATGCTCTAATATGGAAGCCCCTGATGGTAATAACATGTCACATCTTGGTTGTGCTTCGAGTTCAATTAATACAAGTGGGTTTGGCTTTACATTTGCTGCTTCTTCGTCAGCTGAAGCTCAGTCATCTAGCCCGAAACGCCACCCCAAAAAGAAGAATTGGGTAAAATTTGGCCATGATACTTACAATTCCACTCCAAACATAAAGGTTCCTAATTCGTCGCCATCTGTGGCATTTTCTCCATTTTCTGGAACTTCCTCTCTTTTAAGGTCAGGGCAAGGTCAGAAAGCCAATATATCTGCTCCTTATTCCAAAACAAGGGATTCTGAGGTGAATAAAGAACAGGGGACAAAGGAGGAGTCTGCTTCTGTTTCTGTTGCAACCATCGCATCCCAGGAAGCCTGTGAAAAATGGCGACTCAAGTTAGTATATACTTTTGATTTTTCTTGCTACATTTGCTGTCACTTTCTTATGATGTACTTAGCTTTGCAATGTCTTCTAATCTGTAATGAAATAGACACCGTATAACATGTTATTGTGAACAAACACAAAATTGGCACTGGCATGATACGGAATAAATTTAATATATTTAATTTTATCTTGATAGAATACTTTGTCCAAATTACACATTTTATTCATGACTATGCTTTATAACAGAGGAAACCAGGCCTATAAAAATGGGAATTTGTCTATGGCTGAGGATTGTTACACACAAGGAATTAAGTGTGCTTCTAAAGAAGAAGCATCTCAGAGCTGTCGCAGGGCATTGATGTTGTGTTATAGCAACCGGGCTGCCACACGCATGTCTCTTGGTAGGATGAGAGATGCACTAGAAGATTGTATGCTGGCTGCTGAAATTGATCCAAATTTCCTCAGGGTGCAACTTAGAGCTGCGAAGTAAGTTTTCTACTTGCTTCTAATCTTTTTTTGGAGCAATTTAAGTTGTATCTTGCATTGAATTTAATTTTGATCTTGGCAGTGGAATACTTAGGAAATAACATATCAAAATTATGGTTTTCTTGGGTGAATCAAGGGTAGAAAACAGGTGGATTGATTCTATCAAAAAAGAAACAAGTGGATTGAAGGCTTAGTGGGTATAGTTGAAGGTAATGGTAAATCTAGGTTGATTTGTAATGGATAGCTGGTATTCTAAATGTTCTGTCTTATACTGACCTGTTCAAGGCTAATGCATGTTCTTGTCTTAAAACACATTTTATTTGCCAACTAATGTGAGCGATGTTTAATCATGAATTTAGACATTGTATCCCTTGAGCCCTTTTCTTTTCATTTTTTTTAAGTTGTTACCTTGCTATGGGGGAAGTTGAAGATGCTTCACAATACTTCAAGAGGTGCTTGCAATCCGGAACTGATGCTGGTGTAGATAAAAAAATTGCTGTGGAAGCCTCTGAGCTCTTACAAAAGGCACAGGTTTGACTATTTATAGTTATTTTGCATTAGATAACTTTATATACTGTAGAGGCTTTAATCATTAACTTTTATTTTTCATTCCCTTCATCCTGAACTGATAAGTATTTTTAATGGACGTCAGAAAATATCAGAACTTATCAATCATTCTGCTGAACTTTTGCAAAGAAGAACTGCCTCTGATGCAGAGAAGGCATTGGAACATATAAATGAGGCATTGATGATTAGTTCATACTCTGAAAAATTGCTTGAAATGAAAGCAGAGGCTCTTTTAATGGTCTGGGTTTCTGTCTTATAATATGCTGGCATTTTACTAAAGCTATGTCAAAAGTCAGCATTAGCTGTTTGTGCAGTATTTTATTCCAGTTGACTCTGCTTTAGATAACTTTTGCTTCAAATATCAGCTGTGTAGATATGAAGAGGTGATTCAGCTGTGTGATGAAACCCTTGGTTTTGCTGAGAAGAATTCTCATCCATTGGATGCTGGTTGCCAAGTGGCGGATCTGGATAGTTCACAACTTTCAAAATGCTTCTACTTCAGGCTTTGGTGGTGCTCAATGATACTTAAATCCTTCTTTCACCGAGGAAAGCTTGATGAAGGTCTTTCCTTTCTGGAGGCACAAGACAGAAAGGTGTCTGCCATAGACAGGTAAGTATTACTGACCACTGATCCATTCACCCTCATATGGCCCCTCCTCAAGGGAACACTGAAAAAGGACAACGAAAAAATGGACATGTTTGATGGTGGTCTTTTTTTATATGGATGTCAGCTTTGATACTGTTCCTGCAGGAGTGGAAGCAAGGCTTTGGAGTCACTCATACCACTAGCTGTCACTGTACGAGAGCTCTTGCATCATAAGGTTAGCCTACGCTTGTTTCATGGTATAGTTCTGATGATTTATATACTATCATTCTTTTCTAGTTAATATGAAGCTGCCATAGGTGTCAGGATAGTAATAAGAGACAACTTTTTGCTTCTCTACTCTTATACATCCTCCCCCCCGCCCCCCTCTCCTTGTCAAAGGACACAAGAAAAGCATTTTTATGCTACATTGTTTTTTTCTTCTTAGCACTTTATTTTAGTAGTTGATTCATTCTGTCCTTTTAATGTAAGGTGAGATTGCTTGTGCTAGGATTGATGTAATTGTATTCAACAACAGACTGCAGGGAATGAAGCATTTCAGGCAGGAAGGCATGAGGAAGCTGTTGAACATCATACAGCTGCTTTATCTTGTAGTGTGGAGTCTCATCCCTTTGCAGCTGTCTGTTTTTATAATCGTGCTGCTGCATATAAAGCATTAGGTCAAATTACTGATGCTATTGCTGATTGCAATCTGGCTATAGCACTTGATGGAAAATACTTGAAGGTTTCTCTCTTCAACTGAAACTAATTTGTCTTAGATGTTAGAACTGATATCACATGAGGAAAAACTGATGTAGGATAAAAATCCCTCGCATTGCATTGTATCAGAAATGAAAAATCCTTCATGAACTTGTCATTTTTTAAGGTATTGTTTTATGATTGGTTATATCAGCGGCATTTTACTTTTTCAGAACTGAAATTTCACAAACATTCCTCTTATATCTGTAGTAGTTTGTTTTTAGCATTCTTTACAGGGTACTAAATGAATTATTTGACGTAGAATTTCAACATTATGTTTGTTAAATTGATCATACTGTTTTCACGCTCTTGCAGGCACTTTCTAGACGTGCAACTCTATATGAGATGATCAGAGACTATGACCAAGCAGCCAGTGATCTTAGGAGAGTTGTCTCTCTTCTCACTAAGGGGGCTGAGGATAAGAGCAACCACCTTAGCATATCTGATAGATCAATCAATAATGATTTGAAGCAAAACCATATTCGGCTTTCTGAAATAGAGGAGGAAGCCAGAAAGGGGATCCCTCTTGATATGTACCTCATTCTGTAAGCTCTTATACTAACAATTAGCACTTCTTTACCATAATTTTTCATCTAAACCTGTCTAGCCACATTAAATATAGATAGATATAATATGATTTGTCATCACTCATCACTCTCTGTGCAAGTTGTGTTTCATGTGTGACAGAAAAGCATGTCATATCATTATTAGAGAAACCTATCTGTTGATGGCAATATTATCAAATCATTTAAGGTGTCTGCTGATTCAGATTATGATGGCAGGGGAGTTGAAACATCTGTTACGGCATCTGGAATCAAGAAGGCCTATCGGAAAGCTGCTCTTAGACATCATCCTGACAAGGTTGTTTGATTGGCCTCCTGTTTAGATGCTCGTACATTAATAATAGTTTTAACAATTTTTATATTCTGTAGGCTGCCCAATTTTTGGCAAGAAGTGACAACGGAGATGATCGTATATGGAAAGATATTGCTGAAGAAGTACACACAGATGCTGATAGGCTTTTCAAAATAATTGGAAAGGCATATGCAGTCCTGTCAGACCCTGCCAAGGTATTTTGTGTGTTTTCAAATTACAAATTTTGCTGATAGAAGAAAAACTAAAGTGTAGAAATTAGAGGACTAAAAAACATCCTACTGTAAGGAAAGATATAGTTTAAGAATATCTTTTTTAACATGGAATGAAAAATCAACCAATTTTTAGGGCTTAAAGATGTTCTATGTCTTTATGCTTTAAGCATATGTTGCGTATTCTTTTGGTCACTATTCCTTGTTGGCAGCGGTCACAGTATGATGCTGAAGAAGAAATGAGGAATTCCCAAAAGAAACGACATGGAAGTAACATGGCTAGAACTAATGTCGATACCCAGTATAGCCCATTTGAACAGAGAAGCAGTACGAGACAGTGGAAAGAGTCTTGGAGATCATACGGTAACTCATAAAGGTTCTGAACCTGGCCGATCAAACAGGCAATAAGAAAATCTGTGAGGAATATAAACAATGTCAGAATCTGGATTGAAGCTCAACTCATTGAACGTGGCCAAGTTAGGTGATATCTTTTATCTTCTGCGTTTGGCCTGAATTTATGCATTCTGATCAGGTTGAATGATCCACTTATTCAGCTGCTATGTGCCTTAAGTGTTAAAAGAGGTCGTCAGTCAATGCTCCGGGTTGCTTTGAGATGTTGAAGAAATTTTCTTTTGGTGTGCAAAGGAGATTATGGTTGCATTCTATGTTCATTTTGTACTTTTTACCACTGACCATTTATTTGCGTGGCTGACAACAAGCGAATGAAAGGAAAGTCTGAAATTTTGCATTCTGTTTGATTTTCAGATGTGTAAAGTTTATATAGAGTGTACAGACTGTAATAAATTGTAATACCACAGGAAATATATTAATGACCAAAACATGTTGCCAGTTCTGCTTGTGTTTCTGCAAAGGAAGAATACATTTCCTCTTGGACTGTATAATGAGATCAAATAAAACCTCTGTTCAACTTGCAATCGTATTGATTGGTGTTTTGACTTTGAGCGTCAAGATTGGTGGACCAATATATAGGGATCTTATTTAATGTGCTAACTAAAAGAAGGATCAATCTTTTAATATATATATATATATAAAGAATACATGGTTTAGAATCCTGCCATATGGCAATTACATAGTCTAGAATTGAACCATGTGGCAATATTAAAATGAAAATATTTACGGTTTTAGCGAAAATATTTTGTAGAAATATAATTTTGTCATGTGAAAATTAACATTGAAATGAAAATATTTTGTGGAAATAGTGGTTTAATGGACATATTTTGAAATTTTTTATATTTAAAACATGACAATTGTTAATATTTTGCATTGGATTTGAGTTGCATTAAGTTGGGTGTGGATTAGATTGGTGTGAGTGGGTTGGGTTGCATTGTTTTAAGTGTCACTTGGATATCAGTTGGGTTGGGTCTATGTGGGTTCGACTATATTGGGATTTGGAATGTGTTGGGCTAAATGTGGATCGGGTTGGGTTGAATATGAATTCAATTGATTTGGACGTTAGTTGAATATGGATTAGCTTAAGTTAGGTGTGGGTTAGGTAGTGTTTGGGTTTGGAATGGATTGGATTAGTTGGGTTTTATTTTGATTGTGTGTGGGTTAGATGTCAACCCATATTCAACTAACATGCAAACTCACTCAAATCAACCCAACCAAACCTAATCCAATTCACATTTAACTAAAACCAAATATATATCCAACCCACATTGTACTGAATTCAATCCAACCCAACCCATATTCAACCCACGTCCAGCCCAACCAACCCATAGTCAACCCTACATTCAACTCATATTTAACCTATATCCAACCCAAACTAATCCACACTCAACCTAACTCATGTTCAACCCACATAGAACCCACATCCAACCTATACCAAATTTAACCTATATCCATGTGGCACTCAAACCAACTTAGCCCACACCCAACCTAGTGTAACCTAAACCCAACTTAACCCTTTCATGTCTCACACCAAACCTAATCCATACCTAACCCACATACAACTCAATGGATACTCAACCCAACCAAACCCATTTTAAATTCAATGAAACCCGCATTCAATCCAACCCAACCCAACATACATTTAACCTGTGCCAAACCTAGCCCGTAGCTAAGTGACACCTAACCCACTCTACACTCAACTTAGCCCACACCTAATGCATATCTAACGAACACCCAAATCAATTCAACCCAACATAACCCATATCGACCTTTATCCAACCTAATACACTCTCGACCTAATCCAACCCAACCCATATCCCAACACAACCCAACCCTCATCTAACCCTATCAAATCATATCTTACCAAACCAAACACATATCCAACCCACAGCCAACCTAACTCAACCTAACCCATATTCAACTCAACTCGACTTACATTCAACCCAACCTATTCCAAAGCCCAACACACATTGAACCCTCGTCCAACCCATATTTAAGTGACATCTAAACCACAAACCAATCCACTTCATACTTAACCTAGCCCACACCCTCCTAACTTAATGGCTAATGCAGCACAAACCCAACCCAGCCCAACCCATTCCTATCCTATATTGAACCTAATCCAACCCATATCCAATTAACAACCTAACCTAGATATAACCCACACATAACCCGGTTGAGACTTAATCCAACCCAACCAAATCCACATTTAACCTAACCTGCATTAAACCCACATCCAATCCATATCCAATCCAAGTAACACTCAAACCATTCAACCTACTCCATACTCAACCTAACCCTCACCTAACTCAATCCAACCCATTTTCAACTTACACCAAAACCAACTCAACCCAACCCAATTTATATTCAACCCAACCCATACTAAACCCTAACCTAACCCAAAACTAAACCAACCTACATCTAACATACATATAACCCAATCCACGCCCTACCTAACTGAACCTATATCCAACCCAACTCAATTCACATCTAACCTAATCCACCCTTGACCCAACCCAACCAATTTCAAACCCCAATGCAACTCAACCCACATCTAACCCAAGCCGACCACACCTTGTTGAACGAAGCATATATCCAACCGACACGCTATCAAACCTAACCCAACTTAAGCCATATCCAACCCAACGCGATCAACATTCAACCCATCTCATTCCAGACCTCAACAAATATCCAACCTACACTGAACCCAACACACATCCATCTGATAAAATGATCAATGACTACTTTATAATCAATATTCATCATAATGTATAAAAGGAAGATACATATCATGAAATCTTGTCATGTGACACTTGGCATTAAAAATTGGTAACAAGTGATTAAACTTGTGTTACATGACAATTATGCATTCTAATTAAATAACTATAAAAAGCTTACATTCGTAATAAACTTAAATTCAAAAGTTTATCCCTAAAATATCAAATAATTCGAAGCGTAGGGAGTAATTCAAATTCGCATCCCAACAACTAGCATGCAGACTAAAATCTCAAGTAATATAAAATGCTTGATTGGCACCAACTCGATTTTCAAAATTTGAGTGTGACAATGTCGGATGTTTGATTCTTAATGACTCATCATTGCCCTTAAAAATTCTTGAATGCTTATGGAGCAAAATAGTTTTTCCTCCATCATACATATCTACCCTTTAATCTTCTATGACCCCATCTCTCCCACCTTTACACTTAAAACTAAGGGCCAAGATGTTCTATGGAGGAAGAAATTCTTTCTTCCATGAAGTACTTCATGAAAGAATATCTCCCATTACCTTCCTCTAACTCGAGATTTCATATACAATGCTAACGGCATCAATGTAATCATTTTACAAAGAACACAGTATTATGATCCATCAAAATTCGAACCTCTCAACAATCGTGATCATAATTGTCCACAAGAGCACAATTATATCTAGGGTTTCAATAGAGGCAAATATGGCAGAAGTGAAATACAGCTAGCGATAATAGAATAAAAATCGTGGGAAATTTTTTTCAAATAAGACACAGCACAATTGTCTAGAATATTTGTCAAATATGCTAACAAATACAATATATAAACAACATACAAAAATGAAAAACAAAATTTAGAAATCATATTAACTCATGAGAAGAGTCTCAATGGCTTCGAAGAAAAGTGCTGACATTTCAGGGCTTGGAGTCTGCATTTGACACCAGGGTTTCCAATCACTGTGGTAAGTTCAATCAAGAATGGTATCCCTCGAGGGAGTTTAGCTGAGAAGTAAAACACATCCTGGTTTGCATTCTTGCGCTTTGCAATAAAGAACACATTTGATGCAGCCAGTAGGTCCAGTGCGGCTTTTGCACTGCCAAGCACAATGGCTGGGAAGTCCTTGGAAACCTCATTTGAATCAGGAAGAGACCTCCATGTCTGCAGCACACTTAATGATCATGTTTCCATTTTCTACGCTCAAGTATTCATAAGAGAAAGTGGCAAAGTTGTTTAATTTGTTAAACACTGGTAACAAGATAGAATAGAATTGGAATAAGAATGTGTATTGAATGAGGAATCCTTAGCAATGTGCTAAGAACCCTAATTAATACAAGTGGAATCTCTCTTAGGGAAGTTCTAGAGTCCTCAATCTCTCCCAAACTGATCTCAATGACAGGACAAAACCGCTCTTACTCACACTTATCCTTTTATATCCCTTCTCCCTAACTAACAACTCCTAACTTCCCTAACTACCTTTACCGCACCCTCCCAACTACTTATTCACCCTGAATTACAACTTTGGGCCTGACTCAGACCCACATCCCAGACTCTCCTATTCCTCCTATTGTAAACTTGACCAAAGAATCAGTCCCTAACAAATTTGTATAAATCGTGTAAATCTTCACACTCTACATGGCCTTCTTTGCAACTTAAAGGTTAGTATAAATAATAATTCCATGAAAGCCGAAAAAAATTGGAAACTACAACACATCAAAGAATAAAGAATTATAGAATTATGAAGTGCAAACCTATTGCAGTTATGTTAAAGGTACCAATTTAATGAAAAAAGATATACCTCAAGGAAACTGGAACGTTCCATTCTACCATCCTCGGTAAATAATACATGCAATGAGATTATATCATTGAAATACCACACAGGCTATTGATTATTTTTCACAGCAACCTGTAGAAGTGAGCTAGAAGGGTCCTGGGACATATTCTCGAACAAAACCATAGGAAGGAGTGTCCTAGCTGATGTTCCAGGTTGCACTTGTGGAACCTAACAGGCAATGATCAATCTATTAGAACTCAATAGAAACGTCCCAGAAAAAACCATATAACCATGTATGCAATAATAAACCTGCAGGGGCCCAGCAGCCACAAGACCAAATGCGTTCTTGTTGAATTGAATCATGAAGCCATCTAGTGGAACCTGAGAATTGTTCTCAAACAACAAACTGTAAAATACTTGACCATCCTGTCTAGTCATTTGTGCACTGATTTGCAAACCTTGACCAGTTGCAGAAGGTACTAAAATAGGCAATGGAGGCCTGCAACCAGGGCATTAGATCTGATTAAGCATGATTTCACAAGCAGAGTAAGTAATCATGGTTTCAGAAAGTTCTCAGGATGATGATGTCTTGTTGAACTAGTGTAACGTTATTTAAATATTTAATAGACCAGAACATAACGTAATTTATCACTAAGCATAGTTTCTTGTTGAACCCTTTTAATCAGACAACTTGCATGCAATGCTTCAAAGACACATAGCAGATTACAGTAGATGATTCCATAGAAGTATGCGATAATTACTTATTGTAATGATCCCAGGTTCACTCACCCTGTCGGAGTAGCTGGCTGATCAACAGGGACAATTGAATTATTATCCATGCTTATCAAATCACCAAGTAAATCTGGCACGGTGCGACAAGAATCGGAGAATGCGGTATTGTTGCAGATGTAGGTGTTGATTGCCTGGCAGTAGGCGATGATGCAGGACCATTAGTGTGACTTGCAGGTGATTCAGAATACCCTGTTTCACTTGTTCCCTCAGTATAGTCTTCCTCTTCAGTTCGCTGGGCTGAAGAGTGTACCCGAGTTACAAAAGCATGTGGGTGCTTGTGATAAACAGAAGATAATGTAGCAATGTTAGCAAGAAGCTCATCAAGTAGAGAAGGTTCAAGTTAGTTTGAGTCATCAGTAATCACAGGCTTCGTAGCTAACACAACATCCTTAGCTGCCTGAGGGGGAAAAAAGATACATCAAATGCACAGCTCAATACTGGTTATCCAAAGAAAATCATGAAAAAATTAAGAGAGACCTATCATTTGCATGTGATTTTACACACACTAATTAATCGCCAAAAGATCAACCCTCATTGTATACATAGTAGTCAATCGCACGTGATAGCAGCGTGATCGCGGTGGAGCAGAGTGGAGCGGAGGTCGGACGTGACTGAGCCGTCGATGTGTCGCATTTCCTCGTCGCGGCAAATTGCGGCCGCTGTCGCGGCTATCGCAGCCGCTATTGATGTTGACGATTGTATACTAGTATTTTGCACAGAAATGTAACAAATTAGACAATCCTCTGCAAAGATGCAACAGTCAAATAAGTTTGGTGGTGATCCAAACTTCAGATCGATATGCAACTCAACTATTTGACCTCATGTATACACTATGCAAACATAAGAGACTGGATTCAAATTCAAGAAATCAAACCTCAGGATCAGTTGAGAGGAGACGCCAATATATATAAGCACGATCTTGCAAATCAGGATTATCAGTCTCCATGGTGGCATTGTTCAAAACCTATACAGATGAGTTATTAAGTGAAACTTAGAATGCAAGTTTGAAAATGTACACAATTAAACAACTTCCATGCCGAGGGGGAAAAAATGAAACTATATAGAGATAATATAGAAATAAGGATTTTTGAGTCATATATAAGACAAGTAATGACAAATGGCAATTTGTACATTTGTCTTTTAAATTTGGTTCCATTACAACAACAACCAAAACTTGTCTCACTATGTGGGATAGGCTACATGGACCAAACAATGTCATAGTGTCTTATCCTAAACCATGTCAACTGTTAAACCATTAAAATCCAAATCATTTTTAATGGTTTTGCTCTACATATAACTACTAGCTTTCATCAGATCCACTCTTTTTACTAGAGCTTCTACCATTTTGTCCACAATAGATGTTACACCAACTTTCTCTTTAATATATTCATTCATAATCTTATATCGTCTAGTGTGTCTATTCATCCAACGCAACATCCTTATTTCTACAAAATTGAGCTATTTTTTGTTGACTTTTACCACTCAACATTCAATCTCTTACAACATTGTCATCGATTTTATAATAAAGCAGTAAAACTTTCTCTTGATTTTGATTGGTAATCTTTTATCACAAATAACACCCGAAGCTAGATTGGTTCCATTAATTTTAGGAATTTTTCTAGGTACAATCTCATACTCCTCAATAATGTAGGGATTTCTTTTTCAGGGGATAAAAAATTTTGTAGTTATTGAAGAACACAAAGTTATTTATCTCTACACATGTATAAGTTACATTTACAATACAATCCAAAGTCATAAAATGTAGAAAATGTTGTGAAGATGGTGTAGAAAAGTCATAAGGTTCCTAAAGACAATGAATACACATATTTATTAATATATCGGACAAATGATATTAAAGTTATAAATTGCTTGGATATTCCACGTATCAAAAGAGGGAAAAGAATGAATAGATTTGCATTCTTAGTACAACAGTTGTCTAACTTGATTTCGGCATAGAAATTACAAAGATCAATGTATCTAGCACAGTCACATGTTAACCCTAACTATATGAACAAAACATGTATTTTGAGGCAGGAACCGAATCATCTGCTGTGGGCCCTCAGTTGACTTCTTAAGGAAAAGTTTGACAGTAGCAGTAAGCAACTGCAGTTAGACTTGGGCAGGTTCTTCGGGGAAACTTTCTAAGAAGCTTTCAAGAAGTTCATCAGCATTGTCAATTCTTTCCGCATACTCACCAATTATCCAAATCATTGATGCCTATCCACACGGGAAAAGGGATGAGAAGATAGGAATGCATGCTAGCATGTAATGACAGTTATAGAGATACTCGAAGAAGCTAATACCTTTGCTTCCGGCTCATCCAAGGTGTCTAAGCTCTTGCAAAGTGTTGCAATTATGTACTCATATCTGCAAAGTAGAACAAAGATTCAAGCAAAATATTAAGTGTAATGGTAATTGCTAACTGTTCTGTCTTCTCTCCGAAACAAAAAAAGCAGATAAGAAAAGATAATTTTACGTGTTAGGATATCTTCTAAATATATCTTTGATAACAATTATTGCCTCTTGAACCACGTAATTTACTTTTATCTTGATCAACTCAAGCAAAACACTAATGCATCGCTCAGCTGCTCTCTCTAATTTGATGGCACAACGACCAATTGCACGAACAGCCTTTCTAACAAAATCTACATCAACTTCTGTAGCATACTCCTTAAATTCCAACAAAACCTGCAGACATTACGATTAAAAGAAAAAGCAAAAATAACTGAGCCATTCTTAATATACCATTAGAGTGAAGCTGCATAAGGTATCCTCCAAAACACAACTAAAGTAGAAAAGTGCTAGATAGCTCAATCGTGAGCCTCAACCATATGACAGGATAACTGATTATTACATATTTGGTAGGAAACATTTAATGAAGTGTTAGCTAAAATCACTATAGAAGTCACTTTTTACCATATGTAAAAATGGCAAGGGGCAGGGAAATCTAAAGATTACCTGGTCTATATTTTGGTCTGAAGCAAGTTTTATCATAATTTCTAACTTTTCCATTTTCACATAGATGGGGTCATTGTATTTGCAGAAGAACACCTGCTGATTGAACAATCTCATAAGCATTCCATATTCCAAAATGGAGTATATAAGTTCTTCACCAATGCACAAGGGTATTATTACTCTAAGAATTTCACAAAATAATATTCAAATCAGTACCTTAATTTCATGAGCAAGAATCGTTGGTCTTCTTTGTACTATAAGATTGATTTTCTGCAGGGCTACATATTGTATCTCAGGTTCTGCAGAGAGTAATGTCACAAGAGGAGGGGCCATCTTTTTGCAAAGATTCCGAACCACGTCAGTACTGGTGATAAGCTCCATTTGTTGAAGGATCATAGACTGTGGTTAGCAGACCATAAAAAAAAAAAGTGATCTCTTAAGCATCAAAATTGACTCATGGAACAAAGGATAAAAGGAAAAACCCACCTTAACAGCTGATAGAACAACTGCAAAGTTGGCATGCTGTAACCACGGAGCAACTCTTTCTACTATGTTTTCTGCTTTGCGAGCATCAGCTGCCTTGTATCTAGAAAGAGCATCCAATAAAAAAACTTGACCCCATCTGGCACACGAAGCAAAAGCAAGTGTTGTTAAATTAAGCGAACCAATATGTGATCATTGATTGAAAAAATAGAAAAGGATGTTTTAATGCAATGGTGCACACTCAATCTTAGAGGGAGAGTAGTTACATTGAAATTAAATTTCAAAGTATTTCCAATTTCAATCATGATGGCAAATGTACAATACGAACTTACTCTGTACATTCATTTAAAGCAGTAAGGAGCTTTGCCAGTGTGTGACTAGTAATCTCAAAGATGGGTCTACTACTATTTTCCTGAATTTCAGCAAGTGCTGCCACAGCATTAGCTACAACCATTGGATTATTATCAGATATCAAATCCTTCAGGGATTCCAAAAATCCCCTGTCCTCAACTAACTCTGCATTTATGTCATAAGTTTGGCAACACAAATGGCTGCTGTCTTACGAACATATGGGTCCTGTCAAAATGTCATATACAAATAAGAGTTATAAACACGGCAAAAAGAAAACTTCAGCATTGTTGTAAACACATTAAGAAGTCAAACCTAGAGGAATTTCAAACTTATAGATACATGTAAGTTATAACAGCACCGTGTAAGTACCTTTAGGCATCTTTGAAGGGGATCACAAAGATATTCAGTAATTTTATCAACACGAATGCAGCCCATTGTATGCACAGCTAAGGCACCAATCAAGGGATTTGGATCTTGTGAATCCTGTACAGCATTTTATAAAATGAAATGAGAAAATAGTGCATCATCACAACTTCATAAGAGGGTAGCAGAATATTCAATTTGTGAGCATAGTAAGCTATCTTTTCAGATAAATATCTCCCTTGGCAAATTGACATCCTCAACCATTGTTTATGGATTTGAGATGGCTTTCAAAAGGTAAAATAATAAGAAATTGGAAGAAGAGGATTAGGAGGGAAGATAGGATATATATAGTCAAGAAAACCCACAAAACCATGAAATAAATGATTGTGAAGAATAAGAAAATAACTAGTAAACATGACTACAAGAGGAAGGAGCACAGTGATCCAGCTTTTACCTTCACAAAATTATTTACTGTAAGTATCGCTAGGTCAGGTGGCTCTTCACATAATTTATCAGATATAAGTAAACTAGCATTTTTAGTTCCAAGTTTTCTGTTTGCATGCAATTCACCACATCTGTGAATAGTGATGAAACATCCTTCCCAACAGTCATCGCAGCAATAACCTTCTTCACGGCATCTTTCCTTTTGTCCTGCAAAACATGATCTTATAAGTAAGGTTCACAATCTCATACTCTCTTGCACTTGATTTTCAACTATATCAATAAAGGAGCGACTATATTTTGCGTTCAAATCCGAACATTCAAATGCCCCCGAATGAAGGCTTGCCCATAGAATTCTCCTAGATAAACAAACGGGAACATAGCAAAAAGTTGCACAGATTAGTAACTGAATATCATATTGCAGTTGAAGCACTAAATCAAGAGCGGATTACTCGATGAACATTTGTATAAATCAGAACATAATGTTCTCGTTAATCCAGTTTACATATATATCCATGATTTCCACGATATTTGGAACACAGAAACAGAATCCAGCTCTCATGTCGATGACGTCGTATTAACTTGAAAACCAACTTATCCACATCTCAAAAGAAAATCCGCATTCGAAACAACAGCAATCTAATATGCATCGTGAAGGATCAGGTAGTTACACGCAGATAAAAATAACATAAAGCTACCGAAATCGAATCCAGAAACGACAGGAACTTAAGAATTTACCAAAAAAAAAAAACGACCTAGATAGGTAGGACCTAGCCTAGGGAGAAGAAAATGAGAGAAAGGAAGGTATATAAGTAACCTTGTACTGAGAATTGAGCTCCTCTTTGAGCTCGGGGATTTCCCCCTTCTTGGTGGTGGAGAAGTACTTGGAATCTTTCCTACTCATCTTCTTCTTCTTCTTCTTCTTCTTCTTCTTCGCGCAATTTGCCCCCTTCTTCTTCTGCTTCCTCGTTCAATTCGTGAAATGAGAAGAAGAACGAAGAAAAGAAAACCGGTCCCTTTCACGACCGATAGTTGAAACGGTTTTGGCGTTCGCGATCGCTGACTCGACCACGTCAGGTCACGGGGCATGACATGGGAACAGGCAAAACGGGGTCGTTTCAATTAAGGATGAGGGAAGATACTTTTTGCAAGTGGAAGTAAAAAAAAAAAAGGTTCAATTCTGACTGTGAAAGCCACCAACGCAATGGGAATTGCCAGACTGAGGTTTTAAAAATTCTCCTAAAATTCTGAAGGATAGTAAGAATTAACTTGCCCATTACAACTTAAGAGGGTAGGAAATTTGTTACTTACAAGTCCAAATACTTCCACTATCCACAAGTATAATGAGTTTTACAAGGGTTAGAAAAGAAGAATATTGATCAATGCTTAATAATACAAGCGGCGTTAAAATTAATCAATTGGTTAAGTTGGTGCGAGAGTTATGACTATTATAAATCATAATTTAAAATATTAAGCTTTTTTGTGCATGAAATCATCAAAATTAATATTTTATTATTTTGAAGTGGGTGACTTTGGGAGAAAAAAAAAAAAAACTCACAGGTTACGTATAACTCATTGGCAAAGTTTAAGGTGCGTTACTTATTTTAAGGGAAAAAAAAAGATTATTAGATTTTTATAAACTTGACTCATTTAAATTGTTTATAAAATTAATTTTTATTTAACTGTATGAGCATAAAAATTAAGAATTAAAATCATTTACCACAGCAACTATTTTTTTGTGGCTTAATTGTAAAGCAAAATTGATGGTAGATACTAAGAAACGAATTCTTTTGAAGGAAAAACATTGGCCAAAATGTGATGGAGAAAAACTCGAATGCCTAGGCATGAAATAATAAAATAAGCAATAAAATTTAAAAGTTTTTGCGAGTCCCTTTCCTCTTTGGGTTGATATTTTCGTCATTCTCTATTAAATTAAAATTCAAACGATTTCGTTTGAGTTTTATTAACTCCTATTCAAGTTTATTATAAATTAATTTTAATACATTGTTAATGTAATGTAAAATCTATATTATTATTTAATTATATAATAATATATGTGTACTTTTAAAATAATAATTCTAAAAATTAAATATTTTTATTAATATATTAATATATAATTAAATGATTATGTACAAAATTTATATCAAAATTAATTCCATTTTCAAATGACTTCTTTTTCTCCCTTTTTTGTCTGGGTCTGAAAATGCCTTCGTGAATAAGTGTTACATCCATGAGATTGATATGATTGTATAAAACCACGAAGCATGGTAGTTCTGATTTGACGGGCAAGATTGCTTTCCAAGTCGTAGACAAAAGAGAATGGGCTTGTCCATGTTCGGGATTAACTTCATCATTCCCATGAGGCAAAGTTGGCTAGTTGGGCCAATCATTTACCAAGTCCATCGCATTCTTTAAACTAGTAAACTATTGTATACATTCTAATTTGCAGCCTCAACTGCCCCATTGGCTTGTGACGCAGGGCAAAGACTTGTAATGTTGAATTCTGTCTGTATTCATTGAGCAAAATATTACTAATTAAAGTATTTACAATCTTAAGATATCGAAATTAGGTAGGAAAATTTCAACATGCAGAATACATAAAAGCACATTTTTGAATGCTGTTGTCTTTTATTATTAATTAAGCTTCTGATTGTGTCAAGTATTATGCGAATGGGATGTCGAGGAACTGATACTATATTTGTAACAAATTTGGTGTCATTTTCATATGGACCTCACCACAGGTCACCAAAGGTCCAGTCTATTTTGTATTTTAAGGTGTAGGGCACAGCGAATATTGAGCACGTGTTTTAAAAGTTAGAAACAGTAGCATAGCTAAACGGTGGGAAGGGAATCCCCGTTGTCTATTAAGGGCAACCCCACGTGAAGTCAACTAGGTTCATTGTCCCATAAACACAGTTCATAAATGTACGGTCACGATCATTCCTTTTACCGACTTCAGTCTTCCATTACTGAAATCTAACCATTATAGTACTGCTTGAAAAATCTCGTGACTCGCGCGCCAAAATCAAATCACACCTATTGATTTCCTCACAGGTGACAACTCACTCAGACATCATAAGTTTGTTCCGCATATTGTAATTTTTTTTATTGTATATTAATAATAATAAAATTTGAAATTATGATTTGATATAAATTATTCAAAATTTTTACTATTAAATTATTTATAGTAGCTTTACATATCATAATTATAAGTATATGTTATATAGCATATTCTCTTACAAAAAATAATAATAATACATTGGTCATAAAAGCATTTTTATAATTTTCAAAGAAAATTTTAAATATTGTGTTTTCCAATAAATAATAGGCTAAAATAATAGAATCACTTAAAGAATAACATAATAATTTAGTAGTAATTAAAAATTAAGGGATTGAAAAGGAAATGCAGGGGAGATAAAAGGTTGGGTAGTTCTAGTATGGTGTGTGGGTTTGGCTTTAGTTGGCGCGTCTGTGAGCACAGCTGGAATTATCGGAGGCCAGCTGGCACTGTACGGAAGCAATACGCAGCTACCGTCGCCGCTTCTCTCTTTTTATTTTTATTTTTTAATATTTTCAAAAAAGCAGCTGTATCTGAATATTATATAATTAACGATTAATAGTTCCTCTTTTTAGAAAATAACCGCTTTTTTCTCTTTCGCTTCGCAGTTGGAAGCAGCAGAGGAGTGAGGAGGGACGACCAGCCTGTAGGGCAGAGGAGAAAGCCACAACGTCCATGAGAAATTACGGTCATGCCCTTTCCTTTTGTTTTTTATATTTTGAACGTTGAATGACCATCATTTTCTTGATCTCCGTGCGTGCGATTTGCAATGGCAATGTGCTAGTTGACCATGGGATTACCAAGATGCCCTTCCTCGTTTTGTTCTTGGGCTTTAACTAGTTGAATATTTCTCATTGAGCAAAGATTTTTGTATGAATTTATACAAATGTTTTTTTTTATTAAATAGTAGCATTATTTGCGCGAGCGCGCGCATATATATATATATATATATATATATATATATATCTAACTAAGATTTTTAAAAAAGAATATTCAATTTTAATAATATATGTTTAAAATTATTAAAAAGTATGCAAAATTAATTTAAGCAAAAAGCTCTTTAATTTAACATGCAGAACAACTTTTGTAAAAGCAATAAAAACTCTCAAAGAAAATAGGGCAAATTTGGTTTAAAAATATTTTCATGTTAATTTTTTATTTTTAATATTAAGTAAAAAAAATAACCTTAATTGTATTATACTTCGTATTTCTAATTATTTTAATATTTTATATGTTTTTATAAAATTCTAAAAATATGAAATACAATAAAAATAATGTCATATTTTTATAATTAATATTAAAAACAAAAAATAAATACAAAAAATTATTTTTTAAAAAATTAAAACAGTCCCCAAATAGTTAATTATTAATGAGTGATAGTTGTTCATATTTTTTTTATAACTTCGTTATTTTTATACATATTAGTTATTTATTATTATTAGTTATTTAATTTAATAAAAATAAATAAATACTCAATAATAAGTGATAATTATTAAAATATTTTTTTAAAAATATATTTAGAATAATTAATTTCAGAAAATGATTTAATTTATAAATAAAACTCTTTACTGAAATATTTTGAAATAGGATTTGATTTGGGTTTAATATATATTTTTATCCAATATTTTTAAATTGTGTATATTTAAAGATCTACTCTTTTGATTTTAATTTTAATTGTTCAAATGAATAGTTCTATCCTTATTAATTTACCATGTTATCTATTATGAGACTGCTTATTTAAATATTTTTAAGGAAAACTATACTTTATATTAAAAGATATTCATTTAAAATAATTAGATAAATTTTTCAAGAAACTTAAAATAAAGAAAAATATCAATTCTTGTCTCGTAAATTACATAAAAAATAACTTTTTAAAAATTCTTAAAAGGCCATGTCATAAAATCACTTTTTTAAACTTAAATAGATGTTTATTATAATAATTAAGGATTAAAAAAGCAAATTTATTAAAACAGCATGAATTGCGCTCATTTATATTTAAGATATTTTTCGAACATAAAAAATTGATTCGAAAATCAATTCAAATCGTATTTTTTCGAAACTGGTTGTAAACAATATAATTAGTTTCTAAATTAAACTACCTAGATTCAAATTAAAACAATTCAAGATCCGTTTTCATCTGAAATTAAATTAAATTTAATTGATTCCAGAGATAGTGATACTTATTTGTGATTTACTCCATTTGTGTAACGTGGTACGTGCACATCCTTTAATTTCCTCGCGTGAGGTATTGAAACAATTGAAAATTAATTAAAAACGTTCATTAAAATGTTATCGTGTATTATTTCCTTCAGTTATATATTGCTCTGTTTTAAAATAAAACAAAAATTTAATTTAAATGGATTTACAGTATAAAATAATTTTATACTATCAACCAATAAAAATAGTGAAAAGTGCCAACTCATACATATAACCACCTATTACGATGAGGGACCCACCATGATTTCTCACTTTTTCCTATTTCTATTGGTTGACAGTATCAGTATATACCAATTAAACTCATAAAACAAATATATTGACAATCACGAAAACTTATGTATCGTTATTGTTTAAAGTTTGAACATGTAGTTATATCCGGAGGAATCAAAACAATTAAGCATAGATCATGCGCCTTAACAGAGAACCCAGCAAATATGGTAAGAATTGTTTGTAGAGATACATTCTCCAACGAATCCGGGTTATTTTATTTTTTTCAAAGGGTAAATTGTTCGCGTCTCATGGTGAAATTTATAAGTAATAATGCGTGTTTATTGCTTTAAATTATTTAAAATTATAATATATATATATATATATATATATATATATATATATATATATATATATATATATATATATATATTCATGTATGCATTTATGAATCTATTTTGATTTTTTATAAAATTTCTCTTAATAATAGAAATAGTTTCGAAGTAATAATTAATCTCATACCTAAACATACTGAGGAGCTAGGAGTAGTGGAAAAACGTTGTAGTACCCAAAAGAAGTTATTAACCTCACTATAAGAAATAATAAGAATTTTTATCACAAAGCACTGTGACTACCAACAAACACGTAGTTTAGCTAGTCGGGGCTATGCTAATTTAATAAGAGATCTCGAATTCGAACCTTGAATATGTAGTTGGATTAAAATTCAGAAAGGAGAGCTTTGATAGCCCAAATAATTTTATCCGACTCGAACATGATTGTCTCCAATAATAAGATCCCTGTGATTTTAATCAAAAAAAGCATTGCATCTCATTCTTTTAATGACATGATTATTAACATGTTTTATAAATTTTAAATTATTCTTTGGACAAAAATTACTTTTTTTTTTTTATATGTTTTGTCAAAATCATATTTTAAAAATTACCAAGAAAAAAAAAAGCACTATAATATGTTGATATTGTAATAATAGTAATAATAGAATTCATCTTCTAATTTCCAAACCAAGCCTAATGACTGTAAATCCCTTTATTATTTATTAAACCTGAGTAATTTTATTCAAGAGTAGCTTAATTCTTATTCTATCAACTCTCAATGAATGATATGCGTTATTTTTACTTTTTTTAAGATGAAATACATTTTTAATGATTTTTTATATTAATAGTGTATCAAAATTAAAATTAAATCCTTGTTATATGATGTTAATTTTGATACAATATTTTACACAATTAACTAATTAAATGTTATCTTTTATATGACTTTTGAAATAGTTATAATAAGAGTTAAAATAGATTTAATGACACCAAAAATTTGATGATTATGTAAAAAAAGTTTACGCTAACAATATATCAATATTTGAATCCTTATCATATTCTATTTGAATTTTGAGAAAGAAAAAATCTATCTGAATTTAAAAGAAAGGAAAATTGAATTAATACACAGCATAAAAATTTATACAATTATTTAACAAACTAAAGTTTAAAATTTAGAACTCAAGTGACAAATCAAGCCCAGAAGGCTCAGGACTAGATGGCTCTTCTTGCTTGGGATGATGATCATCTGTACCAGTCAGAGTTTGCATTTTGATGGCTGAGTTTGAACTAATAGCAACAATTGCAAAAGAATCTGCATAGTGGGGAATAGGTAGCATAATCTTCTATTCTCAACGTTGAAGCACTTTTCATAATTCCAACTCCACCTCCATGTGCTTGCAAACCCTCCATACTTTGCCTATCAAGGGCTGATGGATTCAACATCCCTTGCCTTGACCACCCTACACCATAACCATAACTGAGGCTAGCACAAGGATAGGAAGGCTTGTGAGGCTCCATCTGAACCCTAAGTGCCCTATTATAGGACCCATAAAAGGGAAGTGTGGAAAGGCTAGGACAAGGGTAATAAGGAAAGTGAGGGTTTTGGTGCCCTCCCAAAGCTTGCGAAGAAGAGAACTCTCTCTTGCAAAAGTTGCATGAGAAAGTCCTTGCCTCTAACGTATTTTCATTAATGTTCTCGTCCCTACCTTGTTGTTTTTACCCCAAGAAGATGAACCAACTACTACCTTCCGAGGGTTGAAAAAATCAAATTCAACCTTGGATCCACAAGCCGAATCATCTAATTTGGAAAGCTCGATGAAGTTCAACAACGTTGGAGAATTATGATTAGAGGCTTGATCTAATTCAAACGTTAGATTCTTATCCTTCATTTTCTCCATACTTTTGTGATATTCAACATCAACTTTGTGATCATTTCCTTTGGAGGTTGTAGAGGTGCTAGAAGTTTCAGAGGGACAACTATCCAAATTTGGCGCTACCATAACTGAAAAAGATCAATTAAAGAATTTTTGAATTTGTGGGAATGAGATTAAATGGAGAAGGGCATGGTGAGTGGAGTTATTCATTATAGATATGAATCAATGCAAATGACTTGGATACATATGATGGTAAGTAAGCAATTGTTGCCAAAGCTCACTTTTCATATAAAGAGCATACATTAATGTGTGAAATGTTTTTCTAATCCATGATTTAGATACCATTTTGAACATTGATGGGTAAATAGTTGATGATTGCAGTAATGTTTATGATACATAGATGTGATAAGATAAGTCCTTTCACTATAGTTAGAAGGTAATTGAAATATCTAGTTATTAATATATGATTCTTTAAATTTCATTACAAAAAAATGCAACAGTAATACAATTAAATTCCCTAATTATTTGTATGTAATTTTCCAGATATTCCAATGATATTTGTTTAAAAAATAACAATATTGTATGGCTCTCATGATATTAGTTTCCAAATAACTATACTGTATTAATATTTAATATTTCCCCAAAACCAAGGGACCACCCTGAATAGCTCTCATGATATTTCCCACATTCCAAGTCTACATCTATATACCGTACAGTTTTGTTTCCATCAAGAAAACAACAACTTTAGATCAAAAGCATATTCAAGATACATCGTAATATTATTTTTGTCTAGGTTGGAGAAAAGTGTGTCCAAATATTGAATTTCAAAAAGAAAAATCATTAGCTGATTGAATTTATCAATAAGTGAGTTGTATTAAGATTAAAATTTATGACTTTTAAAAAGTAGCTAATTAATGAAAGATATTATTAAAGCTACTACTTTCTCTGATTCAATATATTTATTAGTTTGATCAAAGTAATATATTTAAAAATTAATATATATCTTTCAAATAGAGCTCAATACCCTACCTTCCAATATTAAATGGAACTAAATAGTTGTAAAGAAACCGCCGAAGATGGGCAATGCCATATACCTGTTTTGTTATTTGGGAAGTCTTTTTTGACGAGATAAAATAATATAGTCCATCTTTAATACGAATATAGTGTTTTCTAATAAAAGGAACACTTCGATGATGGTTGAATTTACAGCCTAATGATTATCCTCTATATATCTCATTTAAATTTGAGATGTCTCGTATTTAATTCCCATTCCTTTCCTCCAAAAAATCTCTTAAAAACAATTCTTAATTCTACTGCCTTTATTAAAAAAAAAAAGGGAACACTTTGATGTTATTTAGTGCAACACGTCATATTAAAGTGTTAAATAGTATACACAATATCTTATAGTTTTATTTTTAAACTCAATAATTATATATTCATACAGATTATTTACTTTTTTATTACCACTGAAAGTCTAAGTATTTAAGAAAGGAGGATAAATAGGTCAAATTGAGAACTCTAACACCGACAACTTCACATCAGACAAACATACGCATTTTGCATTTAGTAACGTATAGCTCACTATGTAGTACAGTTAAAAAATACAGTTAAAAAAAAGGCTTAAAAGCGATAATAATAACACAGACAAAAAGAATGGCAAATGTGGATATTATGGGATGTGATCGGTGTTCTGCATATCGGGAAATCAAAAGAGGAAGACAACGGGTGAAAAAAGAAGAGCCCAAGTCAAAGTTGTCATTAACCTCAAAATCTGTCAAACGGTAAAATAAAAGATCGCAAAAGACATACCGTAGACAAATCAGAGATATCGTAACGTGTCCGAGGGCAAATCAGTCATAGCACACGCCTTATAAAATCTTGGATCATACCGGTCCTCCTTCCAACAACACATCCTAATTCCAAACTAGTGCGGAGCCGCCGTGTGTCTTGTCCCTGTATCTCTCTCTCTCTCTCTCTCTGCACTTTTCCGTTATCATCACTCGCCGGAAAACCGGTTACCTCAATCGCCGGTGACTCACTTTCGCTCCGCCGCATAACAACCCCATCCGTGGCAACTCTTTTCAACTCGTATTAGGTTGCGGATAGAGAATCATACGTGGTGCATGCTGAAACGTCGACGTTTTGTCATGGTGAGCAATAATCGGGGGAGAGTGGTGAAGCGACAGGGTACGATGTAGTATTTTTTTCGGTTTGGTTGATCGGGTTGGTGGGGGGGGAGAACATGGGAAGAGTGGCGGTGGGAGTGGCGGTGAGCGTGGCGGTGGCGGCGTGCGCGGTGGCGGCGGTGGTGGTTGGGCGGAGGGTGAGGAGCAGGAGGAAGTGGGGGAAGGCGGTGAATGTGTTGAGGGAACTGGAGAAAGTTTGTGACACACCGGTTGGGAAGCTGAGGCAGGTGGTGGACGCCATGGCCGTTGAGATGCACGCTGGCTTGGCTTCCGAAGGTGGTTCCAAGCTCAAAATGCTTCTCACCTTCGTTGATAATCTCCCTAATGGGTAACCCTTTTCGTTTTTGCTTCTTTTGGTTCTAATTCCTTTGGCCCTTTTGGGTCTCAACTGTGTCATTGAATAAAGTTACGTTTTTTTTTAATCTTTTTACTTTGGTGGGTCTGTTCCGTGTCGCTTGTGGGATTTTGTTTAGTTGACGAATTGGTCTTTCGATTTCTTCTTTGTTGAAGTGAACGTGTTTTTCGGTTTCCATTGTTTGGTTCTTTTGTTGAAGCGTGTTGTCTCGCTGCATTTGTCCGAGCTTTCCCCTAGTTTCTGGCGTGTTTCCCTCTTACGCGCTTGTAATTTCTGTGTCCAGCTATGTGTTTTGTCCACTTAGTCACTTATTGTTTGCTTGCTGTTTTCCTCTTTTATTATAAATATTTCACGCATATTATTTTTGGTGTATTTTGTTTTGAAGCATATGCATTTCATTTCTAGAATTGGGAATATTGTTTAAAATAAGAACATTTACTTTATTCAGCATCCAATAAGTTTGTGTGCACAATGTTGTTTTGAAAAATCTACATTGTGAATATCATTATTGTCGAAACCTTAGGAAATTTGAAAGTTGTTGAGAATGGTTTATAGAGTTTCATAGGTTTTTGTTTTAAGATTTTTTTTAATACCTATTTTGAGCATTATTGGGTCAAAAGATTCACCTGGTGGAATGCTGCAATGTGCGTACATTGCAATTACCTCCTAGTTAAAAATTTTGATTTTACATATTAATATTATCAACATGCTTGAGCATAACTTTTGTTACAGAGTCCTACTGTTGAGTAGATCAGTTTATATACTTTTGTTTGAGGATTGCATGGATGGAATACAAAAGGGATGTATTTATATATTTTTCGGTTCATCAGGACTGAGAGAGGAACATATTATGCACTACATCTTGGGGGTACAAATTTTAGAGTCTTGCGGGTTCATTTAACTGGTCAACGTTCTTCTGCCTTGGAACATGAAGTAGAACGACAACCAATTCCTGAACATCTAATGACTAGCACAAGCGAGGTGGCTTAATTTAAACTCTTGCGGTTTGTGTGTTATCTGGAGTCTGTTTTGTTCTGTTAACATAATAGAGTTTAATTGATTTTGCTGCCTGCAGGATCTCTTTGATTTTATTGCATCTTCATTAAAGGAATTCATTGCGAAAGAAGGAGATGGTTCCAATATTTCACTGGACCGAAGGGAACTTGGCTTTACTTTCTCTTTTCCTGTGAAACAAATGTCTGTTTCCTCAGGCATTTTAATCAAATGGACAAAAGGGTTTTCCATTGTAGATATGGTTAGTACTTGACTTTGAAGCAGTTTCTATGTGTAAAGCTTGTATTCATAGGGAACTTTGCGGAAGGCATCAATTCTTGTTTTATTGCTCATGGTAAAACTTGATCACTTACTTTCGTGGGTATTTGTGCATGTTTAAGAAAAAAATGCATGATCTTGAGCAGTGTAATAATTAGTTTTTCTACTTTTTTTTGTTAAAAAAAAAAAAAATAAGCACAAAGTATTCATTTTGTGTAGTGGAATTCAAATTCTTGATTTTGGGTTACATTTTATATAGGTCTCGGAGCAAGATTGTAACTGTCCGGGCTCTATTAAAAATAGATAGGATGATCCTATTTAAGTTGCACTTGTCTTTTAGTAGTTGTGACATGACGTAAATATCAAAGCTACATTGATATAGTTCTCAAAATGGGATTGTAACTGCCCAGTCAATTAATCTTTCGAAATAGCTATTTGTGTTCTTCCCTTTAAAAAGTTAAAACATAGATATGAAGATCCTATTCAAGTTGCACTTGTCTTTCAGCAGTATTGATGTAAATTATATTAATATTAATATTTAGAGCAAAAACTGTTTGTTGTCAGGTAGGAAGAGATGTTGCTGCATGTTTACAGGAAGCATTGACACGAAAAGGGCTAGATGTGCGGGTAGCTGCCTTGGTAAGTAACTTCTCCCTTTTTTCCTAGGGTTATGATTAATTTCGTCTTTTTGACCATTCACTCCATTGTTACCAGAAAAAGAAACCAAAAGTAATGCTTGTTTTTTCTTACAATTACAAAAGTGTGATTAAGGCTGTCTTGCAATTTCTGAGGTCATTTATGCCTTCAATGGATTATGTTTTTCTGGAATATATTAATTTTCTTATAGGATATCTGAGCTTTTTTTTTTTTAAGTCAACATCTTGTGGCATTTCCCTGCAGTAATTTTGATAATTCTAGATGCAAGAAACAGAAGTGTGTTAAATGAGTTACTACTTTTGCACAAAATCACTTTGAGGCTTTAAATTCTCAATTTTTGGACTGGGGGATAAATGTTAATGCTTGTAGAAATAGCATCTAAAGTTTAATGCCCTATCAGATGTATGTCCTTGTACCTTTTGATATCTTAACTTCATGTGGGAGCAAACGTGTGCTATCAAGTAAAATAAATCCTTTTTGTTTCATTTCATTTGTGTTACTTGAAACATGATTTCCTGTTTATTTTAATCAGGTTAATGATACTGTTGGAACATTAGCTCTTGGACACTATCATGATCCAGATACTGTCGCTGCAATTATAATTGGTACTGGTACAAATGCCTGCTATTTGGAACGGATTGATGCTATTATCAAGTGTCAGGGTCTTCTTACAACATCAGGACACATGGTATATTGCTCTTTCTTCTGTTAGCTTTTGTTTTTTGTTTTAGTTTTGAACTTTCTGTTAGCTTTTGTTTTTTTGTTTTAGTTTTGAACTTACTGCAAACCTTTTGTTTTTAGGTTGTCAATATGGAGTGGGGAAACTTTTGGTCAGCTCACTTGCCAAGAACATCATATGACCTTGAGTTAGATGCTGAGAGCCCTAATCGAAATGATCAGGTTAGGTTCTGTATCTTATGATTCCTGTTACTCGATTTGTGATGACTAAAACTTTGGGAGTTTTTGGTACAGGGTTTTGAAAAAATGATATCAGGAATGTATCTTGGTGATATTGTGAGGAGAGTCATTCTCAGCATGTTGTGGGAGTCGGATATGTTT
The DNA here is from genome assembly GCA_031439585.1 of Pterocarpus macrocarpus. Classification (NCBI taxonomy): domain Eukaryota; kingdom Viridiplantae; phylum Streptophyta; class Magnoliopsida; order Fabales; family Fabaceae; genus Pterocarpus; species Pterocarpus macrocarpus. Next base: position 75,008,415 of record CM062520.1, on the reverse strand, counting down.
GAACTTATTTCTCCCAAGCTTTCAATCCCTTTCATACTGAGGTGTGTTCTGTATCTCAGTCATGCAATGTATGCCAAAATAGATATACTAAAAACTGAAAACGAATGTATGGACTATTCAATATTTTTTATTAAAAATTATACAATTCAATTTTTTTTTTTATAAAAAATACTATATTATCATTCAATATTGATGCGGATATCTATCTCTGTTTGGTGATCTGGTCATTTCTGTGCTGAAGATACATATTTTACAATGATTTTTATATGGTGTTGAATATCTATATATATTTTTGGTGCAGCATTTGATGTAAGACATCTTTCTTTCTGTTTTGCTAACATGTCCCCCTTCTTTTTCCTTTTCTTTTTCCTCTAGCTGGTGATAATAAGATATATTTTAACTATTTCTTAAGGTCTTGGAGTACATGGGGGCAAAGGTTTATTGCTTGAGGAAAGTGAAGTTGCTATTGATTTTTCTCCCTTTGGACATCATGATCAGTTTCTTTGTATTTTTCTGGAATATCATGTATAAGGCAGAAATTGCCCTTAGTTAAAACTTTAGGCTTTGACTAAGAAGATAAGATATATTTTCATAGAAGTTGGAATTTGCAAGTGTTTTTAGTTCTGATTTGGTGTGTGTATATTGTCAAGTCTAGAATGTTCCATCATCAATTGTTCTCTTCCAATGCTCTTGTTTGATTTATATTTAAACTATTTTCTGATGGAATAAATTTCAGGACTCCGTTTATGGCTGCCATGCATGAGGATAATTCTCCTGACTTGAGAGAAGTAGCAAGAATCCTTAAAGACGTATTTGAGGTAAACAAGTCAGACACTGTATCTTCTGTCCCTAAATGAGTAAGAATGCATGCCAGTCTAACAATAATATGTTATATCGGCTGTCTCAGATTCCGGAAGTTCCTTTGAAGGCAAGAAAAATTGTGGTGAGGGTGTGCGATGTGGTCACTCGTAGAGCTGCTCGATTAGCAGCTGCTGGTCTTGTTGGCATCTTGAAGAAGATTGGTAGGGATGGTAGCGGCGGTATCACGGGTGGACGGAGTAGAAGCGATATGAAAATGAGAAGAACAGTTGTGGCAATTGAAGGAGGGTTGTATTCTAGCTATACGTTGTTTAGTGAGTACTTGCATGAAGCTTTGAATGAGATTCTGGGGGAAGATATTGCTAAGCATGTAATTATAAAGGTCACGGAAGATGGATCAGGCATTGGCACTGCACTGCTTGCTGCCTCGTATTCATCCTAAAATGTGGATAGGGTACAGCTGCTATATATATATATATATATAGCCCTGTAAATCAGAATTTGTTTCTCCATATTTAATATCTTTGTATAAAGGAAGGTTTCGTCTATTCTTTGATCAAGTTATCCATTGATATAATTCTTGCCATATTTTTTTTTCACTAAATGTCTTTTATGCATTGATCTCTTATCTTTGAGATCGTTTGGATGTAATACCTTTAGTATGAGGGGTAATGACTAAGCTTGAAATTGAATATACGTATTGTGTCATTCAAAAAAGTGTGCCTATGACTTGCTCTATGTCCGCTATGTATTCCAGGGAAATAGCCGTTTTTTAAATTATTAATTTGATCTTTTTTGGAGGGCAAATGTAAGAATTCCATGTAAGTGATGGATGTTCTATTTTTGTTATTATCCACTGCACTCTTGCTAGCTCTGCCCTAAGCGAGCACAGGCATATTGTGCCTCTTTTGGTTCCGTTTTAGGAACTTCAAGAGAATGTCACTTGGTATGAAATAAAAAATCATCGAGTATTGTTTAGCAGCACCGGCAAACAAAATTTGCGTAATAATTTATTGGAGAAAGATGGTAAACTCTAACCACAGTACACGTGGTGTATTTTATATTTACGTAATGATAATTTTGAAGACTGCCAATGTTTTCATATTTTTCTGAAGATATGCGACATAGCTAGGATTAGTTAGTTGCTTGTGACTTGTGACTGTTATTGCACATGCCATCAGGGAAAACTTTCTTCGTTCTTTTGAGTATGCCATCGTTTTTAGGCTATGATTCAGTCTGTTTTATTAGATCAAATTTAAAGCAAATCAATTTCCTATTGCTTATGCAACCTAGCCACTCTGACCTGCGTTGTTGTCCCTTTGCAACCAAGTTTTGAAGTCATATATGTATTCATTTCCTCGGGACGAAAAACTTAATAGCTAATTAGCTATTGTCTGATCGAAGACAAATGAAATGAGATCCGCGAAAGATGCACCCCCATGGCATTATTATTATTTAGTCCCAAGCTATTCATGTCTATCATGTGGACGTTGTCAAAATAAGTGAATATTGTTGACCAAAAAAATGATTCAATATTACCGTCAAAAGAAAAAAAGAGTCAATAATCAATAGAATCTCTAATAAATCAAGCCGGCTTAACTTGGAAACCTGAACCCCTATTTTTATTCAGGGAAGGTTATTAGGTTAAGCTATGCGTTCATATTTAATACATGAAACTTCAACTTGAAAATCCCATAACTTAAATCTCAAATCTGTTTTGTTAATAACACTTGCCAAACATGCTCTTACCGATCATATTATTATTTTTTTAAGTGTGTAAGTTACGCCAGTTCTTAACATAAGGTCAAGTATAAATAAAAATTTTGAATACTTAGAGTCTTCTATTATGTTATATTTTATATACAAAATTTATGTATAAAAATTACCGTAACACTACTTCTCATATGCAACATATTATTGTATGAATAAATTAATCATAAATAAAATACTTGTGTAAGCACTTTTCTTTTCTTTTTTTAATTAATAATAATAATAATAATAATAATAATTTACACTTTTTATGTGAAATAATCTATACTATTTGTTGTTTTTTCATGTGAGAAATAATCTATACTATCTTTTTTAAGTGAAGAAATAATGTATGGATTTAATTTGTATGCATTGACAGTATAAAATTTTTTTATATTGTTATCTAATCATATATTGCCACATAAGTAAACATGCATGACCCTCACTTCTACTATTTCAAAAGTTATGCAAATGGAAGATTATAATTGGATAACAATGTAAAATAGTTTTACACTGTCAGTGTATATAAATTAATTCCATAACCTATACTATTAATAAAAATGATTCTATCTTTTAACATATTTTTTATGTTTAAATTTTGGTCTTTCTAAAATACCCACAAGTTGAGGTAAGTTAAGGGGTAAAAGAGAATAAATATATAACAAAAAAAGTTAAGAGGAAAAGACGATAATAATCTAATCAAAAAATGGTGCCTGGAAGATATAATTTTAAAAGAGTTTAGTTAGTATATATTGATAGTGTAAAATAATTTTATATATTATCAATCAATAGAAATAGAGTACGTTTAGTTAAAATTTTAGGAGAAGTACTTTTTAAAAAGCAATAATAGAGGAGAGTATAAGCAAAATCAGAAAATTATTTATATTTAGATATAATTGTATAAGTACTTTTTATCAAAATTAGAAGTTATTAAATTATTTGGATGTGATAAATATAGAAGTATTTTATTTAATAAAATTACAATTAAGGATATGGAGGGAGAAAGGATGAGAGTGAGAAGAGAGTATTAGTTTTTAAAAGTTTTAAGGATAAAATCATAATTGAGTGGGAAGAAAGTGGTTGTAAATTTTAAGAAGCAACATTTTCTCTCTTTTACTGTTTCTGCTTCTCCCTATTTGTTTATGGGAGAAACAGCTCCCTGTCTGCTTCTCAAAAAAGCAGAAAAACTGATTATTTTTTACTTCTGCTTTTTTTTAGAAATATAAATAAATAATATTAAAAAATTTATAAGTGTTTTTTTCAAAAAATTAAAAAAAATACTTCTTTTTATACTAGAAGCACAAATAAATGCACATATACTAAAAAGTAAAAAATTATATTAGGCCTCTCATTATAATATATAATTATTTATATGAGTTAATACTTTTTATTATTTCTATTAATTGATAATATAAAATAATTTTATACTGTTAATTTATTTTAAAATATTTAAATTTATATAAATAAATATTCACTTCTTCCGTGCCAAAAAAGATTATTCACTTTTTCCCAGAAAATAAGTATTCACTACAGTTTTAACTTTATTTTTTAAAAATAAATAAAATTTTTTTAAAAAATTTACATTAAAAGTGAAAATGCAGATTTTTTTTTGGCGAATTAAAAATAAAAAATGTAGGTGGATGGACAGTTACTGTCGAAAAATTCTTTTATCCTTAATAGAAAATAGCATCATAGTTCTTAGATCAATCCCCACCCTTAATTTTTTTCTTTTTCTTCTTCTCTCTCATTTTTTCAACAAAAATCAATGGCTCTTAGTTGATGTGAAATAAATCCAATCTTCCTCCCATCGGAGAAAAGAATTTCTCAGTTACCGCCTATCAATCCACTAACAATAATAATAATGAGTCGTTTGGTTAAATTTCTAGGAGAAATATTTTTTAAAAAACAAAAATTGAAGTGAAAATAGAAATAAAAATAAAAAATTATTTTATGTTTGGATATAATTGTATGAGTTTAATTTATATGTTTTGACAATATAAAACAGTTTTATATTGTCAATCAATAGAAATAGGGGAAAGTGAGAAATCATGGTGGGTTCTTTATTATAATATGTAGTTATTAGTATAAATTGGTATTTTTCATTATTTCTGTTAGCTGACAGTATAAAACTATTTTATATTGTTAATATATTTAAATTAAATTCTAATTATATAAGTATTTTTTATCAAAATTAGAAGTTATTAAATTATTTAGTTGTGATAACTATAAAAATACTTTATTTAATAAAATTATAATTAAAAATATGAAGAGAGAGAATGAGAGTGAGAAGATAGTGATAATTTTTAAAAATTTTAAAGATAAAATTATAATTAAATAAAAAAAATATTACGAATTTTAAGGAATAACATTCCCTTTTTTATTACTTCTACTTCTGAAAGAAGTAATTTCTTATCTACTTTTCAAAAAAATAAAAAATTTAATTATTTTTTACTTTTATTGTTTTAAAAAATATAAATAAATAATATTAAAAATTTTATAAATATTTTTTTTAAAATAAAAAAGTACTTCTTTTTATAATACAAACACAAACAAATGCACTCAATAATTTTAATTTTTGTTTAATTATAATTGCAACCCAAATTTCACTGAACTGTGAGAGACTGACTTGTGTAGAGCTTTGGTTGTGGCATGGCGCCCGAGGGTAAAGCAGCCTGCAACACCGATACCGCCGCCACCGGCAAGAAGAGAAAACGCTATCTTCCTCACAATGTCTCTCTTCTCTTCTCTCTCTCTCTCTCTCTCTATATTTATTTTTTATTTTTTAGTTGGCAGTTATTTTGAGCTTTGTTCTCCTCAATTGTTTCAGAAGCCAGTGAAGAAGAAGGGTTCGTACCCACTGCGCCCTGGTGTCCAAGGTTTTTTCATCACCTGCGATGGTGGCAGGGAGCACCAAGCCTCTCGCGAAGCTCTCAATATTCTTGAATCCGTATGTTGTCTTTTTACAAATCCCTTTTCTCTTAACACTCGTTTATCAATTGTGCAGTTCCTCTTTACTCCGGTGAAATTGAATTGATTTAGCGCATTCAGTTCAGTTTCTGTTGTTCTTAATTGCAAATACAAGAGAAGACTTTCAATTATAAAGGACCGGATGCACAAATAACGAAATTTTAAAAATTACGTATTTCAATATTTTTTAAATTACATAAAATTATGTGAATTATATATTAGAAATTTATTTGATTATGTTTTTAAATATGCGTTTTGCGTGTGATACATGATATTGTTGTTTACTTTATCATGCTGTTGTGTTGATTTGTCTTGCAGTTTTACGAAGAGCTAGTTCATGGGGAAAATTCAGGTGCTAAAGAGTTACCCAAAAGGCCTTTAAATACAAAAATTACGTTTGCGGATTCTGACTCTTCTAGTAGTGATGATGAGGGAGACGATGACAAGGAGGAGGAGGAGGAGGAAGAGGAAGTGAAGGAGGGAGATGAGGAAAAGGGGGAGAAAAAGCATAAAACTGATGTTTCTAACGATGACAATTCAAGTCATGACAATGGAGCTGAGGGAAAATCAGATACTCCAAAGATTGATGATCCTCATACTGAAGCAGAAGATAAAGCTAATGATAATAAAGGAGACATTGAGAATAAAGCTGATGAGCTACCAGCCGTGGAACAGTGTTGCAAAACAGATGTGCTGACATGCGATTCGAAGGACAAAGTGAAACAGAAATCTATTGATAGGTTAATTGAAGCAGAACTCAAAGAATTGGGAGACAAGAACAAGGTGACTTGATAGGACTAGTGTTCTGTATATCATTTTATTCTATTACTTTTAAAAGCTTAGTTCACAGATTTGTTATTCCTTTTATTTTCTGGCTTCACTCAATCCTTGTTGTGGCCTATCTAATGATAATAGTTCATTTCATAGCTCCCCACACATATGGCATATATAGAGGCACTTGTGCATATTCATGTGACTAATGCTTAGGACTTTAATCATACAAGAAGTTATTAATTCCCCTATGTCCTATTGTGCCAAATTCTTTTTTATGTTAATGGCATACAATTTTTTTATTTTTAATTGTCTCCCATTTTCTGAGTCTTCTGTTATGAGATGGAAAATATTACGTACACTTGAGAGCTCATAGTTGATCTGGAATACTGACTTTTCTTGTTGACTTAAATGAAGGATGCTTTGGGGGTTAATATTGACTCTTAAAGAGTAGTTTGTAATTTTTCCTCAGGAGTATGTTTTCTTTCTGGTGAATAGCAAATTTTACTTTTTAGAAAGACAATTTGCTTAGTTCTTCAGTTCCTTGTGCATCTGGAGTATAGCTTGAGAACTCTAGGGCTAAGGGTCTCTCTATCATTTTTTTTTTTTTTTTTTGGCAGAGACGCTTTGTCAAGCTTGATTCAGGTTGTAATGGTGTTGTTTTTGTTCAAATGCGAAAGAAAGACGGAGACAAAGGCCCCAAAGATATAGTTCAGCAGATAGTAACATCGGCAGCATCAACAAGGAAACATATGTCAAGGTATATGTACTTTCTTTTGTTATAAGAAAGACCAAGCACATGAGAAACACTGATGCAGTATTGACTACTCGTAGGTTTATTCTGAGAATTTTGCCAATTGAAGTTGCATGTTATGCTTCAAAGGAGGAAATATCAAAAGCAATCAAGCCTCTTGTGGAACAGTACTTTCCTGTGGAAACTCAAACTCCGCACAAGGTAATACTGTGCATTAGTATCTCTCTGGTTGTATTACATTTTGTTTTGAAATTGCATTCCAGAATAAGAGGAGCCTACTTTCAAGCATTATGGGAAGCTAATTTCATTAATATAGATTTACTCAGTTATAAGCTATCCTATGTTTAATTGGTCCTACAAGAAACACGTGTTGTTAACAAAGTTTATGCTCAATTCTTTATATGACTGGGTACACTTTTTGTCTCAACTGATGTAAAGGGATGGATCTGTTAAATATTGACAATTTTTTTCATGTGCAGTTTGCTGTACTGTATGAAGCCCGTGCAAATACTGGTATTGACAGGATGGAAATCATCAATGCAGTGGCAAAATCAGTTCCTGCACCTCATAAAGTTGATCTCAGTAATCCCGACAAAACCATAGTGGTTGAAATTGCTAGGGTAAGAAAGCTATGCTCTGGCTGAAATATAATTGAAATTGAAATTGTATATTATGGCTGCTTTCAGAGCACTTTAATAGTTTGGCCATACACCTTTAAAAATTAGGACAGATGCATTTCTTTATATTCTTAGCTTCGTTTTGCTGTACTCTTTTTGGAATCAACAGTCCCACAGTGCTTTAGTTTTCGCATGTTAATTTGTAATTTCTGCACTAGAATTTGTATCAGTCTGGCATAAAGCTAACGCATCCTCCTTCTCTTGGCAGACTGTGTGCTTGATCGGGTTCGTTGAGAAATATAAGGAATTTTCCAAGTACAATCTGAGGCAGTTAACATCACGAAAAGTCTGAGACTTGCATACAGCTTGTAGTTTTGCAAAATTATACTAAGTTGTTTTAGAAGTTGCTAGATACTCTGCAGGTTCTTTGATTGTACTCCACTTTTCTCATCCATGGAAACTATGCTTCGAAAATTTTACACCTGTTAACCGAGAAGTGCTATATAACTAGAAAAACATAGCCAGAATTTTTGACAGAATTCATGGTGGTTTGATGATATGAAGTGGTGGGATTCACCGTTTCATCCAAAGGCTAATATCAATGTCACATCACTTTGACTATAAAATTCTAGCAAAAATTTTAGTTGTCTAGTATTTTCCCTTCCTTTTAAAGTCAAATCCGTTTCTAATCGTGTCTAATGATCAATTGTGAAAATGTTTTTGTAGTTTTTGTCTTCAAAGTAGAAAAGTAATCAGTAAATTATTTATTGGATTTTATTGATGTATCCTTTTTCTTTAAAAATAAGCTCACTTTAGTTGCTGATATCTATCCATCAATTGTGGACAATATTGTTGATATTGGTTACATCGTGCGATTAAAATTTCATATTAATTCAAGATGATTTATGAACTATCATTAGGTGATGTACATATGTTAAAGATATATTGTTTTAATCATGTAAAACTTGTATGTAAATATGTTTGAAGATCATTTCTACATTTTTTTTTGCGAGAAAAAAAAAAACTTGGGATGGGTCGAATTTCAAGTACTCAATTTTATTAATATAAAATATGAAGATTTACTTTATATTTTTTATTGTGAACTAAATATATTGGGTTATTTACACATACAGATGGAAAGATTGCGAAAATGTGATCAAATATACAATGTCCTAATATGTTGGGATTATTTAGCTACTGGTTGGCCAGGGCTGAATGAAGAGTTCGAAAATATTTAAGTACTTAGAAGAGGGCAGTTATAATACGGCCCAAGCAGGCCTATGTTAATGGTATCACTACAGAAAACACCACATCACAATGAAGGGGTCTTCCTGCATGGAGTTTTTCTTGACCTATTGTTACTTTGGATGGTGAGGATATGTAATCAATTGTGAAAATATTGGGTTATTTGCCCATAGGGATGGATGAATCACAAAAAATTAAACAATTATACAACATTTTAACATGTTGGAAATATTTAGCTATTATGTTGACAAAAGCTAGCAGTAAACGGATCTGAACAGTTGGAAGGTACTTTACACATGGGGATGGAAAATATTAGGTTATTTATTGCTCGTAGATATGAAAGTAACATTTTTGTTGACGTAACAATATTGATATCACATAACCACGCTAATCTTACCAAGAATCTCAGCACGCACACTCACTAATAACATTTTCTCTCATAAACTTAGCCACTCAAGAATACATAGAGGAAGAGGAGTTTTTTCATTCACTTCATTGATTCCATAACAACGTACATGGGGTGGCCTTTATATAGGCAAAACTACATAAATAAAATTATAATACAACCTTAATACTTAAGGAAAAAAGCTACACGGTACACAAATTGCAGCAAATGGTAGCCGTAAGCTTTTATAAATCTTGACTAAGTCAACTTATTCATGAGATTTCTAGTGGCAACAATTCATAAACTTTCTAGCAGCTTACAACCAACAAGTTATTAGTGTGTGTGTGTGTGTGTGTGTGTGTGGGGCGGTGATTTTTGCAAGTTGAAGCCGTAAATCACTAACAATGCCTTTCTTGTAAGTTGTGAGCCGTTGGAAAGTACATGAATTGTTACCATTAAAAATCTAATGAACAAGTTGACTTAGTCAAAATTTATAAAAGCTTGCGGCTGCCACTTCAATTTGTGCACCGCGTAGCTTCTTTCCTCAAGTATTAAGGTTGTTTGTAATATTTTTATTCATGTTGTTTTTGTCTCTATAAAGGCCACCTCATATACATTGTTGTGGAATCAATGAAGTGAATGACATGTGGGTTTGTGATATCAAATTTATGATTACTATCTGATTATATGATATCACATTATTTAATGAATTTAACAATTATAATAAGATGCGGCAATATATTATAAAAATATTATATATGAAATTGTTTGTAAAATACATAGAACATTCCACATTAACACGAAGGGAAAAAAGAAAAACCAACTGATGGAGAAGAAAAATAATCTTCTAATTTCAATTATCATGGAATACAATAATTTGTAGAAATTCAGAAGCCCCCCCATCTGAAAAGTGAATAGGAAAGAATAAAAATTTTTATAAAAAGATCCACGCCTTCTCTTCTCCAAAGCAAACAGAGAAGGGCCTTCCCAACAAATCAAGGAATTCCGAGCTCAAGGCTAAGCGCTGGGAAGTTTGTGCAACTTCTCCACCATCTTCCTGTATTCTGGAGAAAACAGCAAAAAGCACTTTAGCTCATTCGGAAGATACAAATTCAAAAATTTAGCCAAAGTATGAATGTTTATTTACCTTCTTGATTGCTCCAAAGCTGTGCTGCTTGTGGATTTAGCGGTGAGCTAATGTTTGGCTCTGAGTTATGGTAAAAGCAATAAATTAGCAAAATAAATAAATAAGTATATAAAAGAAAAATGTAAGGGCATGAGATGGAAGCAGTTTTAAAATCAAAATCAGTGTGTTTCAGCTTTGTAAAGGTTACCTCCAAGTAAGCTTTGGATTGATAGAAGAATCGTTCTGACATCATAAGCAGATGACCATTTATCCTATTTATGAACAAAGATGACAAAAAGCACATCAATATGCGAGGGATGAATATTTTCTGTTGATCTTGTTGCAAATGAGACAGCACTTGACATTACCTGAAGAATGTCCAAGCATATATTGCCATGCACATCTACATTGGGATGGAAGCAGGTGGTTTCAAACTTGACCTTTGGAGCCTTAAAAGGGTAATCATTGGGAAAGGAAAGGGACAACTTGTACTCTGTTCCTTCGAACACCGTGTCTTTGCTTCCTGTTATTGTTCCTTTCCAGCAGAATATGTTGTCCTCCTCAGGGAATGCAGATATACCAGAATCTCCACTCATCTGAAATTCACACTCACGAAAAACGGAAAAAAAAAAAAACAATTATCATCTTTTCCAAATGATCCCTAACAACTACCTGTTTGGCTGCTCAAATTACAGAAAAGAAAAAAAAAAACTTAAAAAAAAAAAGAATCACATAAAGAGGCAAGTGGGGATAGCTTCTTACCATCAAAGCCATCAATTCAGACTGCAACCTGTTCAATAATAACAACAGAACGACAGCCACAAAACAAGGAAGGGGTTAGAAACAAAGGCTTTAACGATCTGTTTAACTATGAATACAAAAGAACCTACCAACAAGATTTGCTTTCTTGTTAGAATATGTAATACAGAAAACATCTTAAACGAAAACATAGAAAACAAGAAGGAAAAGCCCACACAGTGAAACTGTTGAATCAATCAAAAATCTCTTAATAAAAGAAAAAGGAGGAAACCTTCTGAGAACAGATTGAGAATCGACGGTCTTTGGAGTGGGGAGAGGCTGCTTTGAGGGAGCAATGTTATCTTGAGCAGCTTCAGAGTGAACATTAATGGTAGCCATAGTAATAGTATTATTATTGTATTGAAGTATATCAGTTTGTGTATGTAATGTAATAGGGGTTTTAGGGTTTATGAAGAGACAGAATAGAGGTTGATGATCTCCCTTTATGGATGGGATGGTTGACAGAAAGAGAGATCAGAAGAAGAGATGAAGGAACTGAAGATGTTGTGTTGTTGAAAGGGTTCGGTTTAAAAGGATGCGCTGGTTGACGAAACGACGTCGAAAGAGGGGTTTGGATTCAAATAATTTGAACGTTGCAAGGACGGCGAGACAAAAGCTACCAACCCACAACGGCTAGTATAACATCAGTACGGGGCTGGAGCTAAACTCGGAAGTCGGATCTTCGAGGGAAAAAAAATCCGACATAATCTGATAAAATAATGTACCTTAGTTAAAAATTAAATTAGAATTTATAGTACATGTAAAAAAAAATTAGGAATTTATAATAAAATTAAAGAATAAGATACTAAATGGATGTCTAATCGTTAAGAAATTAAATACGACGAGAAGAATATAACAATAAATTAATTTCGGATATATTGCTGCATTGTTTTCTTTAAAAAATTATAATTAAAATTAAAAACATCTTAAGTGAACCACTAATGATTAATAAAGTATGAAGTCAAATTAGAATATATTTTTATACTTTTTTTTATTAGAAGGGACATTGTTATAAGTTTAATTTTGGTGCACTAATAGTGTAAAAATTTTTTCTACTGTCATTTAATCAAAATTTTCTATTTGCATAATCATTCAAGTAGTGAATAATTAAGTCAAACATTTTATTTGATGTGATAATATATGATTAAATATCTATATAAAATTTTTTTATATTAACAATACATATAAATTAAATCTTATTTTTATAAAATTTTAAATTATATAAGATACTTTTACATTGATGCAGTTTGAAACTAATTACCATTGGTATATATTATAAATAAAGAGTAAACCCCCAATTAGTTCCCTAACAATTTTGGGATTAGATAACTTGGTTCCAATAAAAATAAATTAGTCTGTTAATCCCTGATAATGACATCTGTCAGTCACACTTGATTCGCTAATATCAAAACTATTGGACCTAGGAACCAATGTTTTTAAGTGAAGATCGAATATCTAAAAAAATCATTTTATTTCTTCAATCTTCTAATATGTAATTTTTAGAAAGAAAAATCAATTGAACCATTTTATATAATAATTCATTATTAAAAATATAATTACTTTATAATGATAATTACTTCTAATTTTTAAATGATGAACAAACAATTCAAAAGAAACAAAAAATAAATTCCATTTTCTTCTATTGCACTTCATAAATGAATTCAATCATATTATATAAATGAATGTGATATGTCTAATATGGTAGAATCATTCATTTAATAGGGACTGATAAGCCTTTAAAAACAAAATAATAAACTTGAGTTCATAATTTTTTTTTATTATAAGTTTAAAGAGTTTTTCATTTTTTATTATTTTCTAAAAAAAATTAAAGAATACATATATAAATCAAGTCATATATAAATCTGCATAATTAAACCTTTTTTTTTAAATCTTGTAATTAAGTACGATTCTTAATAGACTCACGTAATGTCAAAGTTTATATTATGAAGATTTCCTTGCATCACCAATTTATTCCCTTATAAAATAAAATTCTTATATTTTTTAAGCCACAATATTCATTTTGAACTCTACTATTTTTAATTTAACTTGATGAATTTTCCACATCCATCCTCGTGACTAAATAAATGAATAATAGACTTGTTACTTCAGAGTTTGAAAAGGAAATTGCCATATCTTGTAATACTTATTTGCTACATAAAATTGTAAATATTCATTATTTGAATATTTGCAAAAAGAGAACCATCTTTTTGCATATCAATAATAGAAATACGCTCGAAACATTCATGAGTGGTGTAGATAAAGATCCTCTATTCTTCTTTCTGCATTATGAGAGAAAAATATTTATATAAAGATTTAAAACTTTGGCATTTTATGGCATACTATCTATGTGTCTTTTAGCCATTAATGCATTTATTTGTGTCATATCATCTTTGAAAAGGAGAACAATTACCATGTTTTTGCATGACAAATGTATTTATCATTTTTGAGCATCATGTAGAGGATGAAAAATATATTACAAATTTTATTCTTTTTTTTTTACATGGGAAAATAAATCTAATGATTCTAATATTCACCTTTTATTTCTGTTTGGATTTAAACATGCATACAATATAGTGCTTCACAAATTTATCTTTTTACATTATAACTTTAATCATATATAAAGATAATATGATGACATTTTTATATCCTTAAAAGACATATTTGATAACAAGGTTCTTTATTAAAAAATTAATATGGTAATAATATAATCTTTGAAAGACTAATTAATAGTTTTTCCTTTTCAATTTATGTTGGTAATGCTGATCACTTATTAATTCATCAAACATGTTAAATAAATGTCAAATTATGAAAAAAAAATTATGTATAACACCTATTTTATCTAAATATAGCATGTTACTGAGAAAGAGGAAAATTAAAAATTTTTTATGTTCCACGCAAATAGGTACTTTTTTTGCATATATATATATATATAGTCACGTTAATCCCTGGGTCTGTTGATTTTGACATCAGGAACTAATGTGTGTTCGACATATATTATTTATCAAGAACCAACAGACTAATTTATTTTTGTTAAAGACCAAATTATCAGACCCCGAAATTGTTTGGACCTAATTGAAAGCTTACTCAATAAAATAAGTCACATGGAAGTGTAATCTAAGGCCAACCTACATTTTAACTACTATTTGTGAGGGTGTTCAAGGATATGGCTCAGCGTGTTAATTCGTATGAAGTATGAGTCAATTCAAATCAACTCACATCGTTCAACTCAAAGAAAAGGACAAAAAATCAAGTCACATAAGCACTTGAGTAGCTGAGTTAATTTTTTCAGGTCAGCAGTTTAGTGCGTTGAGTTAAATCTAAAATCACCAGACCTATTTGGTAGATTTACGAATTTGATACCGTCAGCCCCCCCAAGAACTGACCAAAATCTAGGTGAAAGGGCAAGAGAGGAGAAGAATCTCCTTTCAATGGGTAAAATTTTCACTTCCAACTTCCAAGTGATCATCAGTGTTCCAGTCCTAAGGGATTCAGTCTTCAATATTTAAAATGTGTCTTTGACTTAATGGTAAAAACTGCTATGCTTGCTTGCGAGCTTCCTTTATAATTTACACAGGCACAAAGAAATCTGCATTTGTAACATTTTTCATTTGGAAACTACCAATAATAATAGTAATAATAAAAATACTTTTAATAATAAAAGGATGAAAGGAACTTGTTATTAGGATATGCTTCCTTCTCACCAACTATAGATAGTTGCATGAATTACACTTTACACTAAAATAACGTACAAATGAATTCCTTCTCAACTTGTTATTGGCTACTTAATTCTCATTAGTTCATGAATTCTTCAAAGCTGATAAAGCTTCCTTTGTTGCCGATGAGATAACAGCATCTGAAGCATTTGGCAAATAATAATACTTCCCTGCAGTACAAATGTTTTATATTAATGCATTGAGAGTTGAGAAATGCATTGATTCAGTTAAATTGTAGTACACAAACCTTGGGCAACTCTAGCAATCTCCTTGGCGAAACCCGTTGAGACAAACTTATTTTCAGTGTCGATGACAAGGAGTGACATTCCTGCTTTATAGATTTTCCCAGCCACCTCAAGAATTTCATCCTTTATTTAAAACAAAGTTAACAGTCAGTTCAGAGTAAGACAAACTGGAACTGAACATGCAATAAATAACGCATAAATTTTGGCCTAACTAAAAAGGAGAAATAAATTCTATAGTTTCTATCTAATATGTTAAATAATAATCCTCGAAAGTCTTCATGATCATGATTGAATGGTAAAAATAGTTGGCCCCAATTTTTATATTAAAAAAAAAGGGGGAAAAAAAGAGAGAGGCCCCCCTCCTTACAAAGCTTAACCGTACCTTCAATTCTTGTGCTGAAGGTTTGGGGGCATCAGTGGCAGCAGCAGCTTCAGGGTCAGTTGATCTTTTCAGTGATATATTGGCTCTGCCATCAGTGATTGCAACAATCATCACACGTCCAACATCACCACTTTTCTCCGCATTTAATCCAACCCTAACAGCCTAAAGATTTGCCATAAAAAGGAATAATAAGCTTAAGAAGATTTAGCCGAACCAATTAAAATGTGATATAAAGAAATCATTTGGGAACAGAAGTCCACATCTGACACATGAAAGACAACTAGTATCAGGATGAATTTTATATGAAATTATATAACAATTCTTAACCACAAAATACTACATCACCAAAGATTGAACTGACATCCTCTATCTCTCTTCTGCTTTGAGTCTATGGCCATTGACATTTGTGTATAACTGGCACTGTCTTTCCCTTAAAAATGTCAGTAGTTGGAAATCATTTAAGATATTTAAAACAGGTTCAGAGTAACATAAATAGGCCATTGCTCCTAAATTTGACCAGGGTAAAACTTTTTTTTGTTTATATATATTACTTTACTAAGCAACTCTGCCTATGCTGTACTTTATTGTAAATCCATGTAATAACACTACCACATTGTTTAATCTTTGACATGGATCAATAATGTGGTAGTGTTATGACATATTACTGTACTAAGCATGAGATATAAAAGACACACATACCGTGGTAAGGCCATGAGCAAGAGGGGACCCTCCACCACATGGAAGCCTTTCAAGGCGTCTCCTTGCCATTGCAATTGATCTAGAAGGTGGCAACAGAACTTCAGCTGCATCTCCACGGAATGGAATTATAGATACCTATTTAACATGAGCAGTAACCATTATTTATTAGTAAAAGGTTATTGAACATCATCATAAAAATGAATCATGTTTTCTGTTCAGTCCAGCATATCACCAGTTAAACTCTTATGTACTAGATTTAGCTGAATCATATAAGCAAATTAAATGTATTGTTCTGTTCTAAAACAGTGATTCTGGTTCAAAGATTTGCAAATATACCGAATTTGAATTATGACAAGTCTCATCTTTCAGATTACATGTTCTAAGAATTAGCATGAGAAACCTCCAGGGTGGAGAGACACATGTGATTTCTGACATATTTGAAGCCTCATTTTCATTCACCATTAATTTATAAAGAGATTCCTCTTAAATGTTAAAAAGTACGAGACGACCTCACCTGATCCCTGCTTGTATAACTTTCAGCCAGAAGCTTAAGTGCTGCACCTTTTGCATTCTGCATCCTGTTCAATGCCATGCTTCCACTTGCATCAACCACAAATATCACCTGCGATAATTATAGATTTAGAAACTTGTATAAAAGCTTACCACAAACTATATTAAGTTACTAACAATTCTTGAATAAGCACCTTTTTAACAAACTTAACGTCACTTTTAAATTATATTCCATAAACATCAGTCTATTTTTAAATTATATTCCATACTAGATTAGTCAAATAAAGTTTTGACACTAAATTAATTACTCAGCCAGAATACTGATGCAAAAATACTAACATTCAAATACTTTATATCCTGTAAGAAAATCAGAATGGATTAATTACTAGAAATTATATTGACAATAAGGCAACTCTTAAGGCTTTGCATAACATCAATATCAGTAATATCTCTTCAGTTTGATGTAACAATTATTAACATGATGTCAGCAAACACTAACAACAATAATAAGTCTTTTCCCACTACATGGGGTTGGCTATATAGATCAATCGACACCATTGTGTTCTATCACAAACCATGTTACTGAGCAAACACTAGCATGTGTGCAAATTTGAAAAACTATTTTATAAAAGCGACAATGACAGACTAGCAAAAAGAAGTGATAAGGACAGAGAGAATAAGAGATGATGAGGCAAGTTGAGGATATTCTAAACGAAATAGGAGGAAGATCAAGGAAGATCAGAGATAATGTAGAGTGCGATTATCTAAAATAATTGTTTTTAATTTTTTAATTAATCACTTCAACTGCAAGTTCTGAAGTGAGAGTATATATCTACATACCAATGCTCCAGCTTTACGTGCCATTCTCTTTGCCCTCATGTCAGTTTTCTCAACAAATACTTTTCTACGGTTCTCAGAGTCTTTTGCCCTTCGCAACTTTTGGTAAGGTGCAGCAGCCCTAAGGGTTGCATCAACAGCTAATCTCTTTACAGGGCCCTGCAAATGGTAATGGCACTTGTTTAAAAGAAGCATGTGCAATACAAGCTTGTAATGAAACGAAAACTTGATTCAATTAATTAATGGGCATTATAAACATAGTCAAACTAAGATACAACGATACAAATGCAAACTGATACAAATTAATGGGCATTATAACCAAAAGGCATTCATCAAAATTCCAAGGAAAAATTAGAAACAACAGCAAACCAGCAAGATATATTTGATATTATCTCTTTCAATTGTACAACAAATGAATGGGGTTAGGAGTAACCAACCTTTGGAAGCATTGGCTTGATGTATCGGCCTCTATCCTCTGAAAAAATGACATTTTTTGCCCTTCCAGCCCTCCCACGGCGTCTCTGAGCTTGTTGGGCAAAGAAGAGGAGTTTTTCATCTACCAAACCCCCTTCAGCATCAAAGATAAACTCTTCAGGTAACTGTTCTTGCTGTTGTTCATTCTCTTCATCATTTTCATCCTGTTTAGGAAAAAAAACATATATATTCAAAATTGAATAGGTACAGCAAGGTGGATGTTAAAAGCAAACCAAACAAGCCACTCATTTTTTCGGTAAGAAAATATTAAGCAAAGTAGATATAATAAGCATCCATTTTATAAGAAAGCAAACCCACTGAACTGGACATGGCTAATATTCTCTGGTAAATGGACCAATATCTATAACTTTCAAAAGGGTATTGTCGTAAAAAATTTTCTTGACTTGAAAGATGATATAACTCAACCTCTTGTTCTTCGTCTTCATTCTGTTCTTCGCCAGATTCTTGGTTTTGTGGAGGAGGAGGTGGAGGTGGAGGCTGCTGATTTTGTTGATCTGGTGGGTTCTCACTTACAACTGACCGGGGAAGAATAACCAGTTCCACCTGTATCAAAAAATATACATTAAATAATTTATCAGATAGATTGCTTACTTAGAAAGTAATATTGATGTGCCAAATTCCTGCATTCAAAGAAAGCTTACAGCTTTTTTCAGGTCATCCACAAAAACCTTTTCACGTCCCTCCAGAGCAGCTAAGCACTTTGCAACACGGGCAGCATATAGCTCAGCTCTGTGTCCCTGTAGTTCATAATGAGTATTTAAAACTATCAATCCACATGGCTTGGTACAAACTACTGTGATGACAAGGCAATTGCTTTTTTCCCTTGAATAGGGTATATTCGTAGAATGACAAAATAACACATCACAATGCTTCAAACTTTTGTTTTAACTCTCCCATGGTATCAATAATTCAACATTCTGAAATTATACATTGAAGCCAAAGTTCAATAACTTTTATGGCAAAAAACTCTTCTATAAATATAGCAAAAACTTGGAAGGATGTATTTATCTGCAATTAACAGAAGAATGAGGCTTTCATAAGCTCACGTACTTCACAAGACAGAAGAATCAGTTGCTTCCCTTAAGGGACAAAAAGAGTTCAGAAATGAACTCAAAATGGGACCAAAAAATTGACAATCAGTTGAAATAACTTCTGGATATCTCTGGTATACTGTAATTGCCTATTTCAAGTCTCTTTTTTGTCTTTTGGATGAGTTTTCAAGTCAATGTTTCGATGATAACAAACGAGATCAACAAAGGAAGATTAATATGGACTCAAGCTTCAAAGGAAAATAAGGTCCAAGAACAACATATGGTGATCTCTTAAGCATGGGTACTTAGTTTTTGAAAAAGTACCTGTACTGGGTACAGGCATGCCTGGGTATGTACCAAATAATATTTTCTTTTTTTAAAAAAAAAATTGGGTACAGCATGGTGCGGCTCAGGTACGGGCTTACACCAAAACTACATCATTTGGCCTCTTTTTTTTGTCCCTTTTCTTTTCTTTCCCAAATACAGAATTGAACCCTACCCCCATTTCCTTTCATTTGCAAATCGCAAGTCACTCGCCCCACCCCACCCCACCCCACTTCCAACTTTCTCCTTCTCATCCACCAGCCACCACCACTCAATCGCTCCACCGCCGGCGGTGCTCCCCAAAGTCCCAGCGGCGGCGGCAGGAAGGAAGACGCACAACAGCGGCGCTGGCAACCAAGATGCGGCTTCCCTCTCCAGTCTCCAGCAGCGGCAGTGGCCCAACAGGCACTTCCCTCTCCTCCTTTGCTCATGACAGAGGTACCGGTCTTTTTTGTGGTGTGCGGGGGGGGATTGAAGGTTCCAAAAGTCACTCAAAATATTTTATTAGCATTTAATCACCTGAGAATACAATCTACCTATTGCATGTTGCGCCTTTTAACAATACAAACCCCTAAACAAAAAAGTGTAAGCATCACATCCTGTCAAGGTAATCTTATTCTGACTGTTTTATTTTTGTTTTTGTTCTGTGTACTGTGCTGGAATTGTTCTGTGTTCTTTGTTCTGAATTGTTTTTTTATCATTTGAATGACAGAATGAGTGATTAAATTTTTTACTTTTAAGTAATATAAAAATTTTGTAATTATTTATTAGATGTTTTCACAATGTTTTAAGTATTATAGTTTTTTTATTTTTGTGATGTGATGTTGAACAATTTAAGCTTATTTTATGTTGAAGTTGATGTATTTTTTTATTTATGATGTGAAATTATAGTTCGTATTTTATGAAATTTGTGAAATATATATATATTGACATACCCGTACCCTAGTTTTTACAAAATTTTCGTACTTCATACCCATATCCGTGCAACATAGATGGTGATTCAAAGTTTCAAAGAAGATCTAAGAAGGATCACACTAGATATAGGACCTAGAATTTACTTGAAAAAGACTTCTTTGCTTGCAAAGTTTCAAAAAGTTTAGAAAAACTCAATTCAACCCCCCTCCCTCTTCTTGAGTTGTGAAGCCAATTGGTAACGTATACATCAAATATATAAAAAATTTGTCCTGAAATTTAAGAAAAGTTATAGGGCACAACCTGGCAACAACCTCGTAAAGCTTCAATAACCAGGTATTTTAATTGCTCTCTGCTAATGGTAACATCCTTTAGATACTCTCTAGCCAAGATGATCTGCAGTAGGAAAATATTGACTAAAGTTATACAGTTTGTCATCAATCTACAGAGGCAAGCTACAATGGAATAAACAATGTCAATTCAGTAGTTGAAGTTTCATTTAAGTTTAAAAAGGTACAGACAAGGAATTTTAAAAGCAGAAGAACTGGGCCAATATATGTTGTAAAATCAGTAAGTTTGGTTGGAGAGTGTACAAAATCTCAGCCTGTGGGACTCAACCTGAAAACCAAAGTTTTGGAACAAATTCCTATACGTTCTGGCCATCTATGTTAACCCTCATTCATTCTGTGAAAATGTCATTATGCATGTGAGCCTACTCGTTATAGTTACAGCCCTACTGGCTAAGTTATATTAGCTTGTATAACATACAGAACACTTTTTTAAGTTATTTTATTTCCAAAGTCCATAGAACAGTCCTAAGGCTACTCTTTCATCCTCTCTTCGTTTTCCCTCAGACATACCTGAGTTTTTGCACTGTCTGTTTCCTCTTCAACCATTTTAAATACTTGGTTACTGTTTTCCTGAAATTCTGTTGCAATTCCAACAGCAGCAACACGTTCTTCAAAACTCATTGGAAGATCTGCGCTGCAGAAGGGGCGCGTAGTTAGAAATAAGAGAGATGATCAGAATTTTGATTACTCAATTCATTATATAAATGGTCAGGTATTTTTTCGATCTTGCAATCCTTTTTTTAATTCAATAAAATAAGTAATTTTAAAAGGATTTCAATGGGGTCTTTTGCCACATCAGCTGCCAAATCATATGTTCGAAGTTTGACTAAAATACCAAGGAATCATCTGATGTAAGAAAGAGGGAGAGAAAAAAATAAAGGGCAAGATAGGAAAGAAAAAGGAGCAAAGAGATGATGGGAAATGGAGGCAGAGAAAAATTGAAAGAATTTCATCTCTGAGGAGACAGCTTCAGTATGTTTTAATACCATCTATTGTACAGACTATTTCATGACATTTTGAATCAAATCTTTGAGCAGGGCTAAGTTGCATCTGATGTGGCAAAAGAATTCCCTATTTCAGGAAATGATTTAGCCTGCTCTTGGCATCCCCGCACTAGGTCTTGGACCTCCCTTTTAATCAGGGAACAAAAGAGACCCCGAGTGGAAAAAGTCAAAGAGATCAGTACCTCAAATTAATTGCTACACGATCTAGTAGATGTTCACGAACAGAACCCTCATCTGGATTATAGGTGGCAATCAAAAGGGGCCTGCAAGGATGCCTGAAGCTGATTCCTTCTCTTTCAACAGTATTTACTCCTTCAGTCAATACATTAAGGAGCAAATTACCAATACCCTCATCCAAAAGATTGATCTCATCAACATATAAAACACCTCTATGAGCTTCTGCAAGTAGGCCTGGCTGGAAAACAGTTGTGCCTGTTTTCACAGACTCCTCAACATCAACCGATCCAATGAGTCTGTCCTCTGTGACTCCAAGAGGAATCTGAGGTATAAAGGAACATATGATTTCCTTCAATAGAAATAGAACTTCTCTACATACATTTAACAGAAAATGAATCTTGGATCATTGAACATATTTTTTGTAATATGCAATGCTTATTCCCTGAACCGTACCTGAACAAAGGGAGACTTGATAATTTGAGTTTTGATATTTCCATCAGAATCATATTCCATCCGTTGGTTAAGACCATCTTCCCACCTACAAATACCAACCTCTTGGCTTATAAATTATAAGAAAAAAAAACGAAGAGTGGAATCCAAGAAGGTTTGACTCAAACCTACAAATGAAAAAGGGGAATCAATAAAAATTCTTCATCCCATTAGTAACATGCTATGTCAATTAAATCAGGATTTATAGATTACCTAAAATTAATTTATAATAACTCTTCACCAGAGAAAAAAAGGAATGCAATAGCTTCCAGTAATAAGCTATTGCCGTTTCTAACAAGAAAGTTGAGTTGGCATGTCCTAAAGATGACATGATACACAATTAACAGCATCAGAGCATCATCAATTATGAAAGGCCAAATCATGGTGTATGAAGAAAACCACTCCGTGAGATTGGAATGTCAATGTGTTTCTTCATTAAGATTTTATCCACTTTTATAACATAAACAACAACTGAGCCATGCTACACAGAAAAATATAGCTAGAGATTTTTATAGAAATCATGATGATTGTTGGATAAAACGAAATGATATGTTCCACATATTCATGCAAGAGTCAATAAGCATGCTACATCATTCTGGTAACTAAATTCTAGCAAAGTTTTTGACCCTCTATCATTTTTCAAAATACAATGTCACCTTCTATTATCTGGTTTTGCCTTTGCGTGCTAAACCTGTAAATGTGAACCCTTTTTTTTTTTAACCTTCTCAAAACTGGTAAACCATATACTTAAGAAAACTGGTAAAACATTTTCTCATAAATGGAAGAAATCAGTGACCTTACTCTTCTGGGCAGGATGGATCTGCATTGGCTATTGATCCTACCACAACTTCAATAGGTGGCAGTATTGCATGCAATCCACGTGCCATCACAGTTTTGGCAGTTCCTCGCCTACCCGATATGGCAACTCCTCCAATCCCAGGGTCAATGGCCCCAAGCAAAAGAGCACTTTTTATAGCATCCTGCAAAGCTACCGGAATTTGTAAAATTCATCCCCCAAGAAATGACAAGCATAGCTTGCATTTGCATATTTGGTCATTAAATTCCAAAGTTAGTCTCTTATTTCTATGTTAAAAAGCTGTTAATGTCTCCAAAATACACTTCAGAGCTAAAGATGACATAATTTAGAAGAATTAGACACTATACTTGGCCAACAACAGCGGCGAGGGGGAAGTATTGTCTTCCATAAGCTGTGTCGGGGTTCTCAGAAGTAACCACAGCTCCATTTTCAGATTGAGCACGAATCCTTCGAATGCATCTCCGTGTTGGAATAGAAGAAGGTCTATGACACAATGAGAGATAGGGAATTGAACTGAACCTGAACGCAGCGCAGAGAGAATGAGATTGCAGAGTGGGAAGATTCGAGAAAGTTGTCAGAGCTGTGAGTGTGAACGTGAAACCCATTTCAGAGAGTGACTATCATCAAATCTCTCTCTATCTGTTCGCTCACTCTCCCACCTCCCTTATCCGTTGTTCTATTCCAATTGCGAGGCTTTATAACAATATAATAAAACTACATGTTATAAAATAATAAATTTAATTTTAGATATAGACCCCAAACGACTTGATTAAAATATAAAGACAAAACACTTATTTTAATTTTTACAAAAATTTAGGGGTATAAATTAATTTTTTAAAATTTAAAAATTTAAAAATAATTTTTTATTATTCAAAAAATATATATATTAATTCTTTCATATAAAATTTATATAAATTTTTTGATAGTATGAATTTATATAAATTATGTAGGGAAGAATTAATATATTTTATTTTTTTAATAATAAAAAATTATTTATAGACTTTTAAATCTTAAGGGAATAATTTCCTCCCCAAAATTTTTATCAAAAATCCAAATAGGTATTTTGTCAAAAATAAGAGTTCTGTACTATTTAAATTTGTTTTTAGAGGTCATGAATTCATTAATACTTTTTATATATACCCACGTTTAATTAAATACTTATAAAGCCAAGTGGCTTAAGAACTATTTTCAAAATGGAAAATATATATATGATATATTCACTATTCAGAAAACGACACTGAGAAAAGAATTAGTGGTTCAGATGTTTTTAGTTATGACCATAATGATTGAAAATAAGTTAACCAAGTATGCAAAGGTTTATGCGAATTGTGTAATAAAAAGGTCTCCGCAAGGTGGCACTTTTTTAAAATGTGAACTATTTATAAAATTAAATTTTGTACATTTTTTTCACATGTGCTGAAGTAATAAGATGATATAAATTTTGTTAATTAGTATTTTAAAAGTACTTTATAAATATTTAAAATAAAAAATAATGTTGCTTTTAATGTTATAAATGTTTTTATTATTTACTATTTAAAATAAAAAATAAATTAAGTTCATACATAGAAATTATATTTCTTTTTATCAAAATTAACTATAAGTATCTTCCTACCAAAGATAATTCTACTTGAGTCAACTAAAATTTTATGGACAACCAAAACTCTTCTTTCAAAATTTTAATATAATTGCATATCAAGATTCAGTGCTCAAATTTGAGACCTCTAATTAAGCATTGAAACAATCTCTTATCTGTTGGTCTATGCATTTATTCATGCATAGATATTATATTTGAGTCAACAATTAAATTTGATATTTGGTACATGTCATGAAATTGTTAAAAACTAGAGTAAATTACACTCTCCTCTTCTAAGAGATAATTTATTACACAATCCTTCCCTTATTTTCAAAATATATACTTTAGTTTAAAATATTTTATTAATCAATATATGCATGTAAATTTACTAAACTACCCAGTATATAATGCATTTTATTAATTAGCATAAATATTTTCTTTAAAATATTTATTATTATTTTAATTATTGAATGTTTAATATTATTAAAAATGTTATATTTTTAAATTCTTGTAAATTCAAATATTAATATTAATGACATTATATTTATTAAGAATATTAAATTTTTAAAAAATATGAAATTATATACGAAATTGAAATTTTACTTTCCTTTGAATAAATTAATAAAGAATATATTTTGTTAACATCTATATTTTAATATTATAATAATTAAAAATTTTAACAAAGTAACATATATATATATATATATATATATATATATATATATATATGTATATATATATATATATATATATGTATGTATGTATATATATGTATGTATGTATGTATGTATGTATATATATGTATGTATGTATGTATGTATGTATGTATTAATGCTTTCATATTATCATTAGTTACATATAATTTATTTTGTATCCGTAAAAAATATTTTAATATGTATAATTGTTAATTAAGGGCATTTTGGTCAAAAAATAAAGAAATAAATATAAGACAATAACAATTTAACACAAATATAAAAATAGATTATAGTGTGGTATAATTTCATCTTGTAAGGGAGGGGAGTGTATATTTTAAAAATAATGAGGAGAGAAGTGTAATAACATTATCTTTAAGGGAAATGGAGTGTAATTTACTCTAAAGACTAATCTTAAATTCAGAGACTTAAAAATAGTAAATTATTAAGTACCAAAAAATAAAGTAGTATGCGATTTAACTCAACTTCTTTATGTTCTTCGCCAGATTCTTAGTGTTGATAATTTTGTTGCTTTGGTAGATTCTCACTAATGAATAATGATTGACTGGGGAAGAATAACCGATTCTGTCAACTTTATGCGAAACTACTAAACTCATTAAAACTAAACTACTAGTGATACGTTTAAATAATTTGTAAGAGAACATAAATTCAAACATGATTTTGCCATTTTGGAAAAAGGCAAAAAATTAATTGATGTTTTCTTACTTATCTTTCAAACATGTCATACGGAAATAGTTAATAATATAGAATTTATTTCTAACACATCTTGGAGCCCTCGGGGGGGGGGGGGTTATGAAACGTTTAAGGACGTTAGCAGTTAGCTATTTACTTCTTATGTAGATTTTTTTGAGTTCATTTATTTAAAATAATAATTACTCATATAAAAAACGTTCTCATGCATTCGGGCAATAAAAGTCTCAAGCATAGGAACACTTGAACATTTACTATCATCTCTCACATTTATATGCCCATTATCAGAGATCTCACATTACCATGATTCAAATATTAGTTGAGAAAGGCACTCACATTTCTTCTTATTCATTATATTCTTTGCCATATTCTTGGTTTTGTGGAAGAGGTGGAGGTTGTTAATTATGTTGCTCTGTTGAGTTCTCACCGATGATTAGTTAAGGAAGAATACCTTACGTAGAACTACAAGACAAAATGTTAGCTAAACCATTAGGAGTAGACTATTTGTGATAGGTTTAAATAATTTGTGACTTGTGAGAGACCATAAATTCAAACATGATCCTGCCATTGTACTAAAAGGGCAAAATATTCGCTAGTATTTTACTTATCTTCCAAACATGCCACATGAAAATAGCCACATATGAATTCTTCACATCTACAAGCTCTTCAGGAGGGAAGTGGTATGAAACGCTTGATTACGGGAGCAGTTGAGTCTTTGCTTATTAATTATTATGCGAATCTTTTGGTTACTTTGATTAAAATATTTTCACTTCTCATAAACTGTCCCATGCATCGCGGTGGTAAAATTCTCGAAAAGCATTGGAACGCTTGTGCGTTTAGTATCATATCTTATATTTATATACCCCTCGTCAATGATCTTATGTTAGCAGAATTATTCCATTGTTTTTTTTTTTTTATTGAAAATTGCATTTATTTTCTTTAAAGATGAACTAACTTCTCTAGCATTGTTAATAAGAATTAACTCAATATGTTTGTTCTTCCTCTTCATTTTTTTCTTAGTCCCATTCTTGTTTTGGTGGTGGAGGCTACAAATTCTGTTCCTCTAGTGGATTCTCACTAATGCTTGACCAAGAAAGGATAACCAGTTCTATCGACTTTATGTAGAACTACTACTAGACTAAATGTTAGCTAAGCCTTTAGGAGTAGACTACTAGTGATAGGTTTAAATAAACTGTAAGAGGCCCTGAATTGAAACATGATGCTGCCATTGTACTGAAAATGCAAAATATCAGCTTTTGTTTAACTTATCTTCGTGTCAAACATGTCATTTGAAAGTAGACACTATGACCAACAGGGCAAAGCAAAAATAATTTGTATTCATCTATTAGGAACGAACCACGTAATGTCTTATACGACAGATAGAAGTCGACTAAAAGGAAACTTACCACATCTGCTGAATGACAAAAATGGCTCGATCTTTCGCTTTTCCTTATCTTGTGTTTTTTGGCTGTGACCATTGTTTAAGAACGTAGTTATCAGTCAGTGGACGGTTGCCATCTGATCAGAGAATTCAGGAATTATCGCAGAGCACTGAGGATTTGCTTCATGGGGAAGAGAAAAAAGAGAGAAAAAGGGGGGCAAGGGGGAAGAGGATCAACTTATGTATGGAATTGGAAACTCAACTAACAAGTAAATGAGAAAAATAGCTTATAATATACATGCCAGATACAGGCTAGAGTATAAGAGTTCATGAAAAAAGAAAAATCTGCAGCAATAAACACTGAACAGAGCCAGAAATAAAACAACTTTTTCATTCCCTCACATCTTTCTCTGTATTCCCATTTTTTCCTTCCATGATGGAGTTTAACTGAGAAATAGAAGTATCTCTAAACTGATCTTGATGAATAGCCATTACCATATTGGCAAAACCCTTTCATACCAACAAAGAAAAGAAAAAATAAAAATATAAACCTTAAGACTCTACCCACCAGTGCTTCATATCTATTTTTCTTCTTTTTCATCCTTTCTGGCTTGTACTTGGTCTCACTTCCTAGATCTCCAAGCAGATATTGAAAATAAAGGCCTATCCTGCCAGCAAATTATCACACAACCATTTTCCTCCCTCATCTTATATCCCTCACAACCATAGCTCTGCAGGAACCTCCTTGCCTGCAACATACCATAATAGCTTAACGGCACATTGCCGAACCCAGATAAATCAAGTCTCTGCATCCACTTATCCAGCTTTTCATGTCTTTCCTTTCTTTCAGCTCCCTCACAAGCAATAATGTTCTTGATTTCCTCACCAAAAAGCATCTTCTCCACCTTTAATCTCTCCACTGATGTTCTTGAGACAGTGGATTCCAAACAATCAAACAATGCCGCATAAGAATATAGAGCTTCTAGTACCCTCTCCATCAGGGTTGAGCCGTTATGATTAGAGTCCTGTTCTGTCACAACCATAACCTTTGGTGATAATCCCCATAAGGCGTTAAGAAAGGTCTCCGTAGTCATCGGAGCAGTTAAAGAAACCGGCGAGGATGAGGCTGAGTCAGGACTTGGACTGTAGCCATGCACCGTATCTTTCTCAAGCAAATCACCCAATGTGCTTTGGTTCGTCAGCAAGGCTTTTTGCAGGTGAATTCCATTGGAGTTTTTTGACATGAGAGGAGATCTTCTCCGCAAGGCTTCATCATCCAAGCCCAAGAGGGAATGTAATTGCAGAATAGAACTTATTGCTAGTGCCTCCCCAGTTTTCACTCGGAGCTTGTCAAAATCAAGATTCTCTAATTTGCTGACTACAGGATTGAATTGGAAAGGGATATCCAACTTTTCTGCTTCTTCAGTAAGTTTGTGAGCCATCTGCTCCAGAATCTCTTTCTGCTGATGAACCCCAGTAATTCTCAAATGCGGAGGGCCTTCAGGGCGTGCGCTAAAAACTTGGAGGAGAGCAATCCACTGCGCAGGTTCGGCGGCATTGAGATCAATTATGTGCACCATTTTCTCCCCTTCCATTGCTTCAACAATAGCCTGATTCGTCAGAATATATGACACCTTCAAGAACGGGAAAAGCTCAAGGAAGAGCTTTTGGACAAGAATTTCTTCAGAAACCATGACTATCCTGGTGGAATTGAGGGCCCTGTGGAGGCCGGGCCACGTCTTGAGTATCCTGTCAGCAAGTGCTTCATTGAAGTATGCAGCGATTCGCTGCATAGTATCACCATCAGGGGATGCAAGCTGGGAAATTTGGTCAAGCATGACATTTGCATTCTCAAGGCTACCAGCAGCAACATGGTTTGCACAAGTGAGCAACAAATGGATCAAGGCCAAGCCCCTCTCCTCTGATTTCAGCTCTCTAAGCCATGTGTATGGAGACCCTATGCTAGGTGACAGTGACATCATCGAGAAGAACTGTAAAGGTGAAGAAGTTACAGAAGATGACCCTTCTTCTTGAAACATTGATCCCATGTAACAACAACAACAACAACAATTTGAAAACAAAGAAAAGGATGATGATTAAACAAGCTTGATTAAACAAAGGCTTTAGGCTCTAACATATCAACATCACACATTTCAGAACGCAAGGGATAAGCTTGAAGAAGCCAATGAACACGGAATGAAGATCAAAAACAACAACAAAAGCACAACGTTTGGTAAAAGGAACAGGGGTTATAAAAATTAAGATGATTTCACAGTCAACTTGTGCAGATCCCACACGGAAAGCAGAGTGGTACAGATAAAAACAAAAAGAAAAAAAAAACTATAAAAGGTTGATCAGAAGCTCAAGCTTCATGAAGGGTAAGAGAATTCCCACAGATTCAAGGAGCAGAGCAAAGGAACCCTACCAAAACCACATTAGCATAGGTACAGAACGGGACAAGGAAAAGCTAATTTCTTGGTGGGTTTTGTAATTGAAGAGGAACCGAGACGAAGCTCCCTGAAAATCCCAAAGCTTGCCCCTTGGAATAGTCTGAACCCGTAATGGGGTTTGGTTGGGAGCACTTTATGTTTTTTGGGTGCGTATTTCTATTCTATGGGAGTGGAATTCAAGGCTTGGAGTGAAGCTCCGAATTCAAGGATTTGTTCATGGCTACGTTGTCGACAATGCGTGAAGGGTCCCTTTGTCTTTATTGTTTTGTTGTCCTTCACTCCTGAGTGGAGTATGGAATTTGTGAGAGGGTGAGCCTCTCGGCTGTTTCTGTCTTTATCTCTCTAAAACTGTCCTTTCTCTCTCTAGAACCTGTGTTACTTTTCTCACTAAAACTTCCACTTTAAACGTTTTCTTTTGTCCTTACCTTGGATGGATGGGGAATCGGGGCTGGCCAAAGACTTTTAATATTCCCTAAGGTTACAACAATCCAAACATGCCTTAGCAAAGACAAACATTGCCCTCAGTTTTGTCTCCTAGCGGGGGTGAGTGTGAGAATGGCAAGAAAGCTCCCATAATGATGCCAAAACATGGTTTTGTTTTATTTTCAAAGGCAATGACCATACAATTGGTATTATCTTCTTCAATTAAGACAAACAGACAAGGAGGCTAAGGAAACCTCCAAAAGTAGATTGTACATTTATCTCTACTCTACTTGTGGTTTCTTAGGTGGCATTTAGGAACACCCTAGCTAAATTCCATTTTTCTTAGAAATTGCCAATTTTTTAGGAAATTACCATATTTAAATAAGAGTCTATTTAGATTACAGTTTGTATCAATTGGAAGGCCTTTTATAAAAAGAAAAATAATTTTATACAATAAATAGTAGTATTTGATTTAATTTTTTACTTTTTAGAAAGTCTTTTAAAATTTTAAAAAATCTTTTGGGAGAAATATATTTGAGATTACTTTTTATTCTAGAAAAATATCTTTTAAAAAGAAATCTTACTATTACTCTCACATCAACAATTAAAAGTAATTTTATTTTATTCTATCCAAATAAAACTCATTCTCCTAAATTTACTTTTGATATATTCAAATCAAATAAAAATTATTTTTTTAAAAGTAATTTATATAAAAGATTTTCTTTTAAAAGACTTTTTTCAAAAGATCTTTTCTCAAAAGTTAAATCAAACGGATCCTAACATGCCAGCTGACTTGTTGGTTAGGTGCCGTGTTTTCAAATAAAATAACTATATTGTCTTTTAACTATAAATCAGTATGGTATCCATCGAATGGGAATGTTTTTAAATTTTTTAAAGTTCTAAATCAAGTTTAAAAATATATAAAAGATTAGGGAAAATATATAAAAATACAGAGTGATGGGGAAAATAAAGTTTATGCATGTATATTATATTTGAATCAACAATTACATTTGATGTTTAATGTGCATTACCAACATTATATAAAGAATTTAATTTACATATATTGATAGTATAAAATAATTTTATATTATTATTCAACAAAAATCAAGAGAATTACCAATATGGTCTATGTTTAGCTAACCATTTATGATGACATGACATTTCTCATGATTTTTATTAGATAATAATGTAAAATTATTATACACTGTCAGCTAATTAAATTCTTATATAAATATAAGAATAAATTTAGAGACATAAAAATAAAAATTAACATACTTAAAAATAAAAGGGTACTTAAATTTTGTTTAAAGGCATTTAGCTAGTAATCAAGTTGAACTTGTCATAACACGGCACACACATAACTTGTTACCTGTGAAGCTAGTTCAACTACTTGATTAACTTAGCTCACATGGTCTAAGATTTATAATTATGAAAACTACATGAGATGGAGTTATCAATTCCACAAATTATATTTATTTGGTCATTTTTATAACATCTAATGTTGCCAACAAATAAAGCATTCTTTAAGGTTAACTTTTTATCTAAGTTTTTTTGAAACTAAAATATGTGTATTTTTTTATGAGAAAAAAAAATCATTCATAAACATGCCTAACGATACTTATAAATTGAAAAAGAAATATCAAATCTAAATTTAATAAAAAATAAATATATTTTATATTATGAATTAATCAGTAATTTGTGCCTTTACTCCTTCTCGAAAGACTAGTAATATTTAAGTAATTTTCACATTGAAAATCAACATGAAAAATGCTGCAATTTAAAAAATGTATTACGCCTTCATTCAAAATAGACTTGAATATTTCTGTTATATGTAAAACTATCAAAATATAAATACATACAATGGGAAACCAAAACACTCATAAAAGAGTGAACAAAAATGCCCACAAATGATACAAAAGGAACAATAAAAACAAAATAAAAGTTATAAAACCTAACAATGAAAAGAAAAAGAAAATGGTGGGACTACTGCCAAAAAAGAAAGATAATAATCCCCTCAACAATATTCACACAAGGGAAGATTAAAGAAAGAAGAGAGAAAAGAATAGATTAAGACTAGTTGTATTAAGAGTTAAAATATGTAAATCTTATTTTAGGCATATTTAGAAGTGTATAAGAATGCTCAACTATGTGAATGATCAAAACTTTACTTTTTATTAATTTTTAATTAATTGGATTTTAAAAATCACACATTTATTATGAAATGCTAAGATAGAATATGCTAATATGCATGGCTTGAAATTCATGTTACAATATAAGGAGATAAAAGTACATTTCTTTGTGTGCTAAAAGGATGAGTTCTAGGGGTTGAATGTTTCTAAAGCCAGAATTTTAATTTGGATATCCACTAAGTTTATTTTTTAAGTACACAATCTATTAATTTCCAACCATGAAATACAATTACGTCGAATGTAAAATACCTGTAAGAAATAAAAAAAAATTACTATACAAAAATTATACTACATTAATTGTGTACGGTTCATTGAATATTACTGTTTTTTTTTTCCCCGTAACCTTTGCTTTCTCCGTCTTCTCTTATCTCTTCCTCATCTCACATGCAATTGTTTCTAATAATACATACGAGGCCCAGCAAAATTAACTTGCAATTCTGCTCAACAGTGTACGCGAATGCGTCTGAAAAAAAAAGTTTAAGCTAGCGAAGTACTGGGGCATTGAAATATTTGTTTGCTGTATTTAATTTTCTTTTATTTCACACATCATAATATACATCATTCTGTTTAAGAATAATGTTCACCGTAAATTAGACCTCTTCCTCACTTTGCACCACAGTCCATTTTTGGTATGGATAGTTGCCCCAGTAACCAGTTCCACCGATTCGGGGGTCCCCTTCAATTCCACATCAAAATTCTGTAGCAGCATAGCCAACGCTACAGTGGACTCCATTAGAGCAAATTGGTCCCCAACACATTTTCGTGGTCCACCACCAAAAGGCAAGAATGCAAAATCCGATATAATCTGATCAGGAAAAAAAAAAATATTTCCTGCCAATGTTAAAGAATGTGTCACACAGAGAATTAAAAGTAAAATCAAAGGAGCAAAAAGCAACCTCGTTTGGATACAAGGCTCCGGGACTTCGAGATGGGTCAAAACCAGCCCATCCTTCAATTTCTTTGTTGTTGCTTTGCACTAGAAATCTCTCTGGTTCGAATTCATGAGGGCGGTCCCAAAAATATGGAGATCTATGGAGATTATATACCTGGATATATAGGAATATTTGAGCAGCCATACTAACATAAAGTGAGATGTAAAATAAACGAAGTGAAATTGTACCAAATAACCACAATCATAATAGACACACATTTTTTTTTTTTTGGTTATGACAAAAATGGAAGTTAGGCTAGTGTACTCCAACACTACTGTCTAGGACTCCACAGGACAAGCAAAGGCCCACCTACAGGATTGCAATGGTATTCACTCAATGGATATCCCCGCAAAGAGGTTAACCACAAAAAAAATAACTATAAATTAAACGGTGATTCTGATTTACAGAATAGATGTCATGTTCCTGGATAATATGGGAGGATTATAATTTATATAATCCATGCATTTGCCATATCGACTTCCTCACTAGAAACAAGGTGTTATAAATGTTTGTACTCACAGAAAGGAAGACATCAGTCCCGGCAGGAATCGCATAACCATCTTTATCACCTTTGTGCCCTCCTGGAGAAGTGACGTGAGTCCACAGACACATGATGTAAGCAACAAATAAAATTAACCAGACAAGAAAGAGAATAGTCACGTTGTCCAATGACAATAGAAATTGTCGATCATAAGACAGTAAAAACCTAGATCCATAGTAAGAAGTAAAAACTCATTTGTAAATTGTAATAATGCTTGTAGAATGTAGAATTGTAGATGCTGCATAAGATGGCTAACAATAATAAAACTACTTGACGTCATTCATTAATGAAATCTGTGTCCTTTTGAATCCAAGAATGAAGTTAATGCATAATAAAATTAAAGATTTTAATCTCTTTACCCATCTTTTTTCACTGTCTACCTTGCTTCTTTTCTCACCATTCTTGATTCCTCTCATTTCTCCAGTACTTAGAATGTAACCCCTTCAGGTTCTTTCATTACTGAGTCCTTATTTCAATTGCTGGTTCGTAAACCATCTCCTAAGAGATCAGCTTTGACAGCTCCTTTTTGGAAAGATAGACCTCCCTCCCAAGGTTAAGGCTTTTGTTTGGGAAGTGATACTTAATAGGATTAACATTAATGATTTGCTACAGCCACTTAGGGTTCATAAATTTCAAATTCATATCTTTGTCGAGTAATCAGTAGCAATTAATACCTGGTAAAACATCAGGTTTGAGTGCACGTCTAATCAGTAAAGGTGGTTGAGGGTACAAACGAAGAGCCTCCACAACAATAAGTCTAATGTACCTGAACGTATGCAGACATTTGTTAACGAACTGTTTTACTGTATTAGCTAAGTTGATACAACAGATCCAATTTAATGTTCCCTGAAAACACCAAATAGCCAACTCCAACACTCACGAGAGACCTCATTATGCAAGAACTGACTGATTAAAAAGTTCACATCATGAAAGAATGATTGAAATTAAATACTTATAATGTTTGTCATTCATCTGGATGTGGCATTTTTTGCCCCCTTTCTCCGTAGAAAATAAAATTACTGATAATGCATCATAAATTTATCTAATTTTCTGAATTAAATAATGGTCATCAAACATGTAGCAGTGAATAAAAGGTAACA
This sequence comes from Pterocarpus macrocarpus, assembly GCA_031439585.1. Taxonomy (NCBI): domain Eukaryota; kingdom Viridiplantae; phylum Streptophyta; class Magnoliopsida; order Fabales; family Fabaceae; genus Pterocarpus; species Pterocarpus macrocarpus. The sequence continues at coordinate 74,973,207 of CM062520.1, read as the reverse complement.
TGAAATGGAAACCTACTGCAATTTTTTAAGTGATTCGAAAGTTGGTTTCCCCATACCCAGCACCAAATCTACCTCTGCTTGAGCCTTCTTCATTTTGCCAGGGTTCTGCAATGAGGTCAATAAGCATTAAGATGGTGTTGGCCAAAGAGAAAAGTCTGAAAAGATGCCATGACAACCAACAACGGAGAATTGTCTATCATGAACAGGCAACTATAAAGAACATTGAGATTAACATACTTGAGCTAGCAGGAAAACTGCCCAAGTAAGAACTGCAGCCGTTGTCTCATGACCAGCAATAAGCATTGTCATTAAATCATCCCTCAACTGTCAAAAAGGAGAGAGAGAAAGAAGTAAACAATGCATAATTTAAAACACTACCTGAAAAGATACTTTTAAGTGCCTGAAATGTAAAACAAGATCAACAGAGGTCTAAAGAACCAAAAAGTTTCACATGTTTCTAGACAAGCAGACAGATATTGTCTAGACAAACAGTTTTACTACTTATCCAAAACCAACCTAATTTTTAGCCAGGATGGTTATTTATGGAAGTATAATAGATCAGGAAGAGATATACCTGACGATCATCAACATCGGCTCCCCGCATATCAACTAGGAAACGCAGAAGACTTGCATCCTGCAAACTTCTTTTTTAGTCAACATTGCAGTATTCACAGAACTCCTATGTTTTAGGGAATTAACCTGATAATTTAACATTTGCAATAGGCATTAGATTGGTTACAGATAAAAGCACACCTTCAAATTTAAGTAGTCCCTTTGCTGCAGTTTCTCAACATCTGTTTCCTGCAAGTAGAATGTAATCAAGATCATGTTATCTACAGTCAACATAATGTAGAAATCAAACACAGATACCAATTCCTGCAATCAATCATGGAACCAAAGTATTATCTCACCTGTCTGCTCTCTTTTGCATTTCTGATAAGTCCATCGAGACAAGTATTAATGATCTTAAGGTCATTCTGAAACTTCCTTTGCCTTGGGACTATCCACTTTGCCAATGGAACTTTCCAATACGGAATGTAGAAAGTGGATCTATGCTCAGCTTCAAAAAGAGTGCCATAGACTGCCTATAACAGATTTAAAAGTAGAGGGTATATGAGCTCTCATAGCCAATGATAACAAATATAGCCTAACATTTTGACTTGCATGTTCAGACTGACTATCATTGACTAAACAAGCAGTTTACTACGGACAATATGACAAAACTTTGGAGAATTATGTGTACATCTACTTATATTAATGATGACAGGTCTGTTTGTTTTTAACCCACACGATTGATTCCAGATATTATCTCTCTACACTTAATATACAAAAGATTGAGCTTTTAAAGTACATATTAATATTAAATTTCATATAAGAAAGAAAAGCAGCATGTCTAGTTGCATTTACAATTTATGCAACATCAATATCATATATTTCAAATGCATAATCCTTTTATCAAACCTTAATAACAGGAGATTCTTTGGTGGCAGAACCAAAGTCATAGTTGAACACACCAAGCCCAATAATATCAAGAGCCAAACTAGAAAACTCTGCTTCAAGATCTAATTTGATTGACTTCTGTCCATCATAGCCCTCCTGTTGGAGAAGCTGATTGAACTTTGATATTGTTCTTTCCGAACAAGTTGTGAATATTTTGACCATAGCTTCCAAGTATGAGGTATGGAAACCCGGAGCAATGACTGCAATTTTTTATAAAAATCAAGTTAAGCAGAAAATAATATTAGGTTACACCCATAAAACTCTTGATAATATTACCACAGAAAGGACAAGCTATAGAAACCACCGATGATTTATAAGTTCTTCGGACTTGTAAGTCATAACAGATTATTGGTGTTAATCCAGTTCAGTACAGCAGTCACTGCAATAGAAAAGATTAGCTCCATTTATTGTTTTGAGAATGATATTTGACAGCATATTTGGTGAGGATATTTAGGCATTAGAAGTTTGACTGTTTGAGGTTCATCAGCAGCTCTTTTGGGAAAACACTTTGACACATTATTAACACAGATACTTAGTAGTAACTTTAAAATTTAAATTGGATTCTGATAGGGAAATATCGTTAGCAGATCCAAGAGTTAAAGTATGGAACGTTCATAGGCTATCAAGTGATCAGAGTGTTTATGGGAGTTAGCAGATCATAAAGGTTTGGCACTTTCTTCTTTACATTTATTTTTTCTACAAGGGAAGATTCTATTAAGAGAGGAGAAAGTACAGAAGTGGAGGATCAACAATTCTCTACAAGCTACGAAGATAACAGAAAAAAATATAAAGAAAAGAGAGAGGAAACAGCTCAAAAGAGTATCCCACTCCCTTTGCAAATCTGGCACTTGAAAAATCCATGAGCAGAAACCTGCAAGCAGGCTAGGGGGAAAAAAAAGGGAAAAAAGAAGAAGCTTGTCCTATAAAATATGTGGAGGAAGCTAATTATCGCTAAATTTTCTGGAATTACTCTCAGCCAAATACACCAAACTCCAGCGAAAAGAGCATACTGTCAAAGAACATTTTATACTTTCTACCTCCAAAACCATTATAATGAGTAGAGAAAAAGGCTTCTAAATTAAACAAAGGATGAGATGCAGAGCCAAAGAGAAAAAAGCAGGAAATCTGCAGACCTCTTCTCCTTTGCTTCCAAGTATCAAGGTCCGCAGGTATGAGTCCCTTGCCCATTATTGGCTCTAGAATATCAGCAAGTACTCCCTCGTGTTTCAATTAACAAGCATAAGCAGAAATTAGAGAAAATTGGAAAATGATGTTAAAAAGAACTAGAATGTAGAAATCAATTCATCGAAATAGGCACTTCAATTTGCCAGAAGACCAGAGTATTTAAGCTCATAAAATCCAAGGGCAGCACATGCTTTACAACCTCTTTGTCAACATTTTAATAGATAGCCACCGGTCACAAACTTCATGTCTCACATGTTTACACTCACTCTGGCAGGATTTACTACAGTAATTTATTTATTTATTTTTAAAAATGACAAAGTAGTAGCTTCCATTGTTACAAGGTATCCTCAACCTGCCTGGTTTGGTCCATATAAACATAGCCTGCAAGGTACTTGAATGGTTTTTTATATCTAGCAACGGGAATATAGATTAATGGACATATTCGCTGGGCAGTGGGAACTGAACTCCAGTTCCTATCACATTCCAAATTTCACCCTTTTCAGGTTCATACTTCATGTGAATAAAGATCAACAGAGTACAAATACACTTAATATAAAGTTCATACTCATGTATCAGAGGGATGCAACACATAAACAACCTCTCAGATGAAAGGATTGAACCAATCATAATAAAAAAATCCAGCAAGAAATAAAATGGTACCTTGTCATAAGAAAATGCATTTTCTCGCAGAATATGTCTTGCAACTATGGGGTCTGATACAACAACAAACGCTTTTGGCCCAAACGCAAGTTTATACACCGAGCCATGCTGTCACGTTCAACAGTATCTTCAGAGGATAATTAAGAGTAGGATTAACTGAGTAAAGTAAAGTAAAGTAAATTGAGATGGAAAGTGGAAACAAGTAAAAATGACAACATTTGTAATGTGAGCAACCTATACCGTGCGTTCCCGTGTATAAGTATATACTTGCATTATGGTAAAATATCTAATAGCCAAAATTGGAAAACAGAAAAACGAAAAAAAAAAAAGAAAAGAAAAAGAAAGAAAGAAAATTAAAAAGATATCTGAGTTTGGAACTCAGAATCTTATGCAAAGTGTGAGATAAGTTGATGATTATGGAAAGTGTTAAGTACCTCCAAGAACCAATCATAGAGGGAGAAAAAGAGAGGTCGACCAAACAGATCGGAGACAGCACCTTCAGCTATGGGCATGGACCCGATACTTCCACCACTTAGGAAGTTGGTAAGGAGGTTGCTTGCATTGTCCAGCAGATTTCTACTTGATTTCCGTTTATCGGTGTTAATTGATTGGCATCTACGTCATTCAAATTCAAAAATTCAAATGCTCAGCACAAGCATGGCTTAATTAAACATTCATTAACAAACAAATGATCCTTCCAAGCTCTAAAGACAAATTAATATTAATAAAAATAATAAACGGAAAAACCCCAGAGTAGGAAGAATTGAAAATAGACTTTAATTTATTAGCTTATAATATGTATTCACGGGTAGCGACAGTTGATAAAATTATGTGCCATCTTCAATAATCAATAAAAAGAGTATATAAACCAAGTTTTCCTTTTGCTGGAAACTAATATATGTTGGCGTAGAATTTTAGGAAGCGGAGAAGAGAAGCACCTGACACCGAGTGAAGAGATCCGTTTGGGGTCAGGATTGCGAATATGAACAGAAATTGGGAAATTGAAGATGGATGAGCCGAATGAACCGAGTGTTGCGTGTAAATTGAGATCAGCGAAGGTTGAGAGGTGGGAGGTAGCGGCAATCATAGTGGTACGTAGCTAACACTAAGGTGAGTGAGTGTGCTGGTTGGTTGCACTAAGCGTAAGTTGGGTTTAGAAAATATGATTATGGTATGGAACTATTTATTGATTGTGGTTGTGGAAATGGGAAATGGGAAATGGAAAGCGCGAACACGAGGATGAGGTGGAAAGCGGAAAGTCGGAGACCACCTCCTCCACCATGGCTGTCTGTGGTGTCCTGTTTATAGTGGGATGAGAGACTCACCCACCAGGATATTGATATTCGGATGAGTGTCCATTGGCAGGCGGTGCCTACCCCATTCAAACATTTTCGAATTTCATAATTTAAATTAAAATTAAAGGACTGTTTGGATTGAATTAATTTTGGGGAAGTAATAATTCTTTTTTATTATTTTAGAATTCTCCGTTGTGAATTGTTTCAGACATGAAAATAAGTTAGATTTAATAATCTTTTTAATTTAAAGAATTATATAATTAAATAGTGCCATGTTCTATGCATCTCATGAACAGGTAGGCAAAATTTATCGGGTCTATTAGGCCTAATAGTTTTTGTGAGTGCGGCCCGGCTGATCGTTCACGTTATTGGGTCGGCCTAGTCTGATAAAGGAAAATAGGACAAAGAGTTTTGTAAGATGAGGTCCGTTTGTTGGCCTTATCATGTGATCAAATCACATATCTTACTTTTGACCCAAAAATATTGTCACATACCTTACTTGAACCAAAAATATAAAATAACATTCATTTACCCAAAAAAAAAAATTCCATTCAGATCATTCTTATATGGTAATTCCCAAAAAAACATTCTTAGTATCTTAAAGTTATTATTCATACTCAAACCAAGTACTTAGACATCATTTTTTAATTTAAAAATTCAATTTTACATTATAATACAATATTTGATAGCAATATAAAAAGTTGCACTATAAACCCATTGAATATTTATAAAAATATTTTTAAATCACTTATCAACAAAAAAATTTGTTTTTAGGTCATAAAAGTTCATTGATTAATTAATAAAGACCAAATTTAAATGCAATACACTAGAAATTATAGACACATAAAACTTAAACTTAAGAAATCAATCAACAAGAGAATTTGAAAATTGAACCTAAGTCATAATCATGCATGAACCCAACGCCGAACAAATAAGTTAAGCTAGTTTTAGATAAAATTCTTTCATTGCAAATTGAGCAACCAAAAAACAAAAGAGATCAAATTTATTTTGTTTTAAAATGCTAGAGAAAAGAAATAGAAAAGAGTTACGTTTGGTGAAGATTTGTCGATTGGAAATTAGTTTATGGCGAAACATTTGATAAGTTGAGATATAGAACGCGGTTGAAAAATGAAGGAGAAATGGATGGGAGTGGAAATGGTAGTCAAGGCAAAAGTTGCAATTCTTATTTTCATTCGAGTTCCCTCCTATTTCTGCGCCAATCAAAACGCCCGAACTTGTACTCTTTCTTTTGGTTTTCCGGAATCCCAATCACGCACCCAATGTTATGTGGGTTCTTCGTTGGGTTTCCTTTCTTTTGGGTTCCACAATTCCATGGACGAAGATGAGTGAACAATTCCAGTGAAACATGAAGGATCAACCTCCACTTCCATCAAACATCAATCCCAAATGTCAATGCAACCATGCAATGCCATCATTTTTTACCTTCCTATTCTCGCTGTGGTGCTTCCTCTTCCTCTTCATCTTCCACTCCAACGCAGGTCCGTTCCTTCCATTTTTCATTTCTAAGTCTGTCACGTCACTTTTATAGCACAATTTTTAGTAAACAATAAATGCAGGTTTTAATTTGATTAATAATATAAATTATTCCTCATATCATGTTCTGTATTGAAAATTAGAAATATTTTAGTGTGCCTTCCATAGTTTTCTTGCAGTGATCATAATTTCAGTTTATGATAGTTAGCAATGACATAGTTTGAGTCATGTAGCTGACCTCATCTAGTGGAAAAAAGGTTTAGTTGTTATTGTAAATCAAAAGAGCAACAACATGCATTTTCCTACATCCACTAATCCAGGCAATGTTTTTCACAAATGCAGCCGTGTTAGAGTTGAATGAATCAGCTAGCTCCAACAGTCTTGGAGGCCTTAGTCACAAACCTGCAAAACACACATACTTACTTCCTAAAACAAGTAGATTAGAGGAAGCATCTTGGAAAGTTTTAGCTAACACTGATTTAGTGTGCAAGCTACAACCTCCAGATGAAGAAGTAGAAGAGAAGAATATTCAATCATCTCATATTGCTAACGAGAAAGTTCATCATCCCACGTACCTCAATTATGACGAGTTCCGAAACATAGCAAAGCAAGAAAGAAACAAGGGAGTGAACACTGCGCTTGTTAACATAACTCACCGGCTTGAACCTGATGGTTCAGTGTACAACTATGCCTCTGAGTCCAAAGGTGCAAAGGTGGTGGCTCACAATAAAGAGGCCAAAGGTGCTAAAAATGTACTAGGGAAGGATCATGATAAGTACCTGAGAAACCCTTGTTCTGTAGGAGGGAAATTTGTTGTTGTTGAGCTTGCAGAAGAGACTCTGGTTGATTCTGTGAAAATTGCTAACTTTGAGCACTATTCTTCTAACTTCAAGGAGTTTGAATTGGCTGGTAGTTTGAGCTACCCGACTGAATCATGGACCATGATGGGACACTTCATTGCTGCAAACGTGAAGCATGCCCAGATCTTTAAGCTGCTTGAACCCAAATGGGTCAGGTATTTGAAGTTGAGCTTGCTCAGTCATTATGGATCTGAGTTTTACTGCACCTTGAGTGTTGTGGAGGTTTATGGGATCAATGCAATAGAGAGGATGCTTGAGGATCTAATTGTTGCTTCTGTCGGATCCATGCCTGAGAAGTCTGCAGAGCACAATGCTAGTGACACTCCTTCTTTGAAGCCAGAAGCTGGTCAAGTTGAGAGGAAAGGAAAAGAAAATGAAAGTGAGAACGATACTGTGGCTGCTGAGATATCAACCAACAATGATGAAACTCAAAAGATTGACGTGGAAGTGACAAAAAATCCAGTGATTGTGAATTTGATTCCTGATCCTGTAATAGAATTGAGGCAACAGCTGAATGGCAGGGTAGCCGGTGACACCGTCCTGAGGATTTTGATGCAGAAAGTGAGATCAGTTGAGGTGAACTTATCTACACTGGAGGATTACATCAAAGAATTGAACAGGAGACAACGGGATACAGTGCCAGATCTTGAGAAAGAGTTGTCCAAATTATCAGAAAGCTTGGGACAAAGCAAGTCTGAGATTAAAGACCTATGGCAGAGGAACACAAATATGGTATTAGCATTTGCCAATCCTTTTCCTCTTTTTGTCTGCTGATTATTATTATTATTATTATCTCTAAATTTCTCTTATGCATTAGTGCTTTGGTCTCTTTCCTTTTCCAGGAAAAAGAAATCTCTGAAATTGAGACTTGGAAAGATGCTGTCTCATCTCAACTTAACGAACTAGCCAGAGAAAATAGCATGCTAAGGTTAGGATTACGTTGATGCTATCATCAATTGATGAATAATAAATAACTTTAGTTAAAAGCTATGGGACCCATTATTGGTTTTTAAAATGAGTAATGTTATTTGTACTCATTTTGGGAACTCATTGTACACGATGGTTAGTCCCCAAAATGAGTACAAATAACAATTTTCTCTTAAACTTCATATCTTTGTCATATACCAAATTTAAAAGGCCATTCTTATTCACGTTTTACTCTTCTTCTACAGAAGTAAGTGTTCCATGACCCATATTGCTTACCATTACTTCAATGACATTCTTTCTTTTCCCTATATCTATTTTCTCTGCTCTGACACCTGACATGCCATTCATACACTTCCATTTCAGATTAGATGTTCGAAAGGTTGCAAGTGATCAAGCGAAAATGGAAACCAAAGAGCTTGCTGTGTTAGGAACGAGTCTTGTTTTCGTGTGCCTTGCAATTCTCAAGATAATTTCAGTGCACATGTCGACTACCCCTGCAGCTTACAGTGCTGATAAGGTACACCGGACAATTAGAGGATGGGTTACGTTATTTTTATGCTGCAGTGTAACGATATTCATTATTTTGTTCTACAGCTAAGCATTCGCTTTTCTTGTAGAAACTTCAGATAATTGTAATCACAGTTTCTGTTCAAAGTTGTCACATTGACATAGAAGAACTGTTTCTTGTCACTCTATTACGACATACATCTTTTTGTATATACATAGTTCTTTTCAGCAATATATGCAGGAAAACATACTACCCCTAAACTAGCATCAAAAAATCATTTTGCCTTCCGAATTACCATGTCCTCCAAGTTCATAGGATGGCACATTTTAGTGTGCCGACCATTCCATATATTTTCTGCTAGAATTGCATTCACTGCATCAGTTGGATGGAACTGGTCCCACCAGATATGGTTGGAAGCGTTACTGCATGCCATTTCTGGTGATAAGCACATGATCCAGCCCTTGTACTTCCCAAATCCACAGCATGCCTCGTTAGTGACGTTAAATCCTAATTAGAGAACATAAAGTTGAGTAAGATGTGATGTTTAATGCTACTATAGTCCCTAGTAGACCGTGAAGTGAAAAAGATACTTTACCATAACGTTCATGATTCTTTAAAATATCCATGGAGCCTTCAAACACGTCACAGAATATAATATTGGCATCAGACAGCTCCGCTGCAAGCTTCGCAACCATGTACCTCATGAGAAAGTTGAACTCAATGGCCATGTCATTTATCTGCTCAACACACTCTCCATTTTCACTACCGTACTGCCACAAGTAGTGAGGGGCACAGCCAATAGGGGCAAGTCCCGTGACCACCACTTTCCTAGCATTTAAATTGTACAAGTTCTGTGTCACCAAGGTCACATATATCAGGAATCAAATTAACCCGTTCAGTTGCTCTATCCAGATTAAGAATCAATAATATTTCATAAAATGTAGAAATTGCACTGTTATGCACACGAAAGGAGCAAAAGCCCCGAGACCGATGAAAAGAGTTTAGACTAATATGGTGAAATTTTACTAATTTACCTTTATTTCTTGCCTCACTGAAGTAGCTAAAAACTGGTTGAAGCTCCAGGGTAGGTACAAATTATCGACGTTGGATACATTGAGCAAATAGTAGTGAATGTAGTCGTTGATTCCGATAGAAATATAAAAGACAGAGTTAGATATGAGCTTGGTTGCAGCATCCTCTCCCATACTCAAAATAAACTGCTGAAGGGTGTCGGTAAATTGCTGAATCTGCTGAGCGAAGGAGATATGCTGACCCTGCAGTTAATTATTACGAATTTGAATGCTTCGAATTTCTTTGTAGAATATTCTATAACCAGTTCCCTGCTCATTAATTTATAGGAAAAAAAAAAAAGGGATAAAACTCAAACATACCAATTCGGAGCCACTTGAGAAAATAATGCCAGCACCTGCAGAAGCGTAGTTTACCCCGTGAATCATATGTTGCACATCTCCTGCCTGCCCAAGATAACTTGGCACAAAAGGAAGCCCAAGACGCAGAGCTGATGCCAAATTAAACAGAAAAAAAAAAAAAAAAAAGATATGATGATATTAATAACAAAAATCCTGTGCTCAATTCGGCTAAAAGAAATAACTTAATCTGAAATTAAGGAGATAAATAAAACTTGCCCCTAGATATGAACATTAAAATCTTGAAAACAAAGACAAAGTAATGTACATATGAATATGCTGGCGTTTTCTAAATAAAGATGAGATTAAGAGGAGATAAAGATAGGATCTTTATGGTTGCGGTTATGTGCGAACCAAGGTAATCGACGGGGATTCTTCCATTGGAGAATCTGCCAGTGGGTTGGTGGGTGTCGAAGTCTCTTCCATAAGGAAGGTGGTTGGCGCGGGCAAAGGTGCCGAGAAAGTTGTTGGTCCCACAATCAACGGAGGAGTCTCCGATCACGAACAGCGCCGGCGCTAGAGGAGGAAATGTAGTTGTTTGTAAGTATGAAGAAGAAGAAGAAGATGGAGTGATGTAGAGTTGTTGAGGAGGATGTTGGAGTAGGCGCAGAGCTCTTGGATCCAAAAGGAACGAAGATAGCAAAGTAGATATTAGGTACAGAATAACACTCGCACCCATTATCTTGCTCTTGCAGTTTGCAGATGCACTCGCTATCATTCCTAACTCACATCCCCAGCTGGAGAAAGCCACGGATATCCTATTCCAAGTTCTATTGTGGAACAACGGTTGTGCTGAGGTTTTTTGGCGGGTAATGACATGCCACTTGTTGATAATAGTAGCTGTGTTCCTTTTTTTTTTTTTGGGTCGAGAGGACGGGATTGTTTTTGGGGGGGGAGGGGGTTGGGTTCTTCCACCCGCTTTCTGCCTCTGGCAAGATCAAACCCGGGGTGCACAGCATGCAAGGCCAAGACTTTGGCCACTTGAGCTTGCGCCTTGCGTGCTATTTTTTTTTTGGGTTGAAATATTGCGTTCTTCTTAAATATCCCTTGTGGGTTCTGGGAACCCAAATTCTCTAAGTAGACCCATTCTAATTATCATATTGAACCAAGAGTAATTCTTGGGCTGATTCGTGGTTGAAATTGGTAAGGTGATGTTTATGACTAGGGCCCATTTCCTCTCCAGCCCAAGGGAACCAACTACCCAGAACACCTTTAGAGTAGTTTGGTATCTTTTGATAGTATAAAATGATAGGATAAATTTAATAGTATAAAGATTGTATAAAGAGCGATAAAAATTTAATATTATCTGATTTGATATGTATCAGATAAGATATTATATTATATAAAATATAATCAGAAAAAGATATTATAATAAATATAATTTTTAAATAGTTATCATAATTATTTTAGTTATTTTTTATTATATATAAAATTAATTTTATAATAAAAATTATTTATTTATTTATTTTTAAATTTTTTATAAATATAAAAAATATGTGAGAGAAAGAGAGAGTGAAATGGAGATGGAGTTTTTATATATCAAAATCTAAATAGGCTTAGTATCATATTCCTATATTTTGTTGTATTTTTTATTATATATAATTAAATTTATATTAAATATTATTATTTATATATTTTAATAATAAATTTTTATTCCTATATTTTTATTTCAATTTGAATAGTTATTTTATAATTTTTTTAAAAAAATATTTATTTATTATTAAATAATATTATTTTTATTTATATATTTTTATTTTTTATTATTTAGTTAATAATTAATTTTTTAAATAAAATATATTAAAAAATAAAAAAGTGAAAAAACCCTTTTACATTAAAAGTTAATCGGCTGTCAATACTAGCAATATTAAGTTATCAAATCATTATAGCATTATAAAGGAGGTTTGATGGATAAGTTTATACAATACGTTATTTGAATAACGGATGTTCATAACGTATTGTATTCCATCTATCACGCTGTCTGACATCTAAACACCCCCTTAATCATTATTCAATATAAATCATGATGGCGGAGAGGCTTGTGCCTCAATGGTAAAGTCTCCTACCTTTAGGAGCTGCACATCTCGAGGGGCATGACTATGAGTCACAGTAGCAAAGCTCCGACCCCTCTCTCTCTTTCACCCCCTCCCGGCCTGTATGGTAATAAATTGGTCTAGACTTGGTATATGGCTTATTATAGGCATTTTTTTTTTGCCTGAGCCTAGTCTGTTTATAAGTCTAGTCTGACTTGTAGCCTATTTACAATTAGATTCCATTTTTTAACGCAAGTCAAAATGTTGCTATTGAAAAACTATTTTTCAACATTGATAAAAATGCAAAACAATGTCAACACTCAACACAGCACACGAGAATAATTAGGAACCTCTTTTATTGATATAATGTTACTATTTTTGTAATGTGAGTGCGAGTTGAGACATATCTAATGTTAAGACAAATCCAAAACCGATGAGAAAGCTCTGGTCACACTTTCGGCAATGGTAGCAAGGCTCTTCGTGGGATGCACGGTGAGGCCTTTTGCGGTCTGATTAAAGCAAGGGCAAGACATCTAGACATGAAAGCTTTGGCTCTGACAAGGTGATCTGTGGTAGCCGACGAGCTCTGTCGCAGGTGCGGGGCGGCGGTGAGAGAATGGGTGGAGTGGACAACAAAGGGAAAAAAGGACCTTGAGAATGGGTCTAGATTAAAGATTTGTTAAGTGAAAAAAGAATAAAAATATCACAGTTTGTTTTAGTTTAAATATAATAATATAAACACATAACATTATAAATTATGTATATTATTACTCGAAGAGAGCAGTGGTGCAGTCGCAAGGTGGCTGGTAAATCTCTCAATGAATGCACGTCGGCTTGGGAGTAGATCTTAGCCTAATCCTATTTATATATATGTATAAATCATGATAAAAAAAAAATTCAATAAATAATTAAAAATGTCGGCAAAAAATAATAAAAAATCATTGATTTAAAAAAACAGAGAAAAGGATAGAACAAGCAGTTTCCAGTTAACACGTGTGCAACTGCCCCACCGATCAAAACGGTCACTGAAGATACCCTCCAAACGATAACAAACACATTTCCACAAAATATCGGTTATATGCTTTTTTATATCCTCTCGGGCGGTTTATTTTATTTTTTTTCTCTCTTATAATATTCCCATGTAATTCTCTTCTTGGGCAAGTAGAAATTTACGAGCTGTTTATACTTGCACGAAACTTAAAATAGTCCAAGAAAATCCATATCCGAATCCTTATAAAAGCCTGCTTCCTTGGCCCGTTCATGGTTCTTGTCGAAAGAGAGTTTACATTCAACCGGCAATATTAAAAAAGAAAAAAAAAGAAAAGAGTAACATGTCCATTAAAGAGACTTTGTAGTAGGTTCGTCTCAGAAGTCAGAAACGATGATTGGGACATGGGGCATACATCATACATGGGACCAAGGGGCACATGAAGGGCGATGATACTGTAAAGGACGTATATATAAATGAGAGAAAATGAAACTTAAACCACTTTTTTCCCATTATCAGACTACATTATTAGTTATCATGCATATATCAAAGTCACGGACCACCAATAAACGTTATTTTACTTATTTCAAATGCCAACCCACATGCTACTTTACAAATTAGAAGTCTTATATTCAGTGAACCTTCTCCTCACGTTCACTTAAAGCAGCCTACACAGCATGTATGTAAAGCATAGACACTAAGACAAACCATAATCAATATTTTAATTTAATCAAAATAAGTGCATTGAGAGTACTTTTGGTGAACATGCAAATATATGCTAATGGATGCATGACTTTAATAGCATGACCCAACGGCATTAAACAATCTTATCACTTAAATAATTGTAATTACAAGACAATTATTTTAATAATATAAAGAGTTTAATTTTAACATCCTGATTGTTAAAAGATCCTAAACTAATAATATTTTCTAGTTATACAATTATTTAAGTAGTAAGTATGAGATTTGATCATATTTGTTGATCTGCCAAGATATAATTAGATAATAATATAAAAATATTTTATATTTTCAATACATCTAAATTAAATTCTAATATAAATATCAGAATTTTTTTATGATAATGGAAATAAATCCTTTTATATCAAAAATTCATATGAATTTATCATGTATTATTTTTTATTATTGACCAAGAATATGGTGCTAAATCTGAGATTCACAAAAAAAATTTAATTAATAATACAAATAACACATAACAAAGATCATATAAATTTTTGATATTAGAGGAATCATCCCCCTACTATGATATAAGGTACGATGAAACCCAACAGTTTAACCCTGGTCTTATTGTCTATGCATACGGTACTTTACTAGTGCTGCAATTTTCAGGGTTGGTGCGGTGTCTTGTCTACTACCGCGGTGGTGGTTCTTGGGGGTGGTTACATTGGGTGTGAAATTTTATCTCATATTCGTAAGCATCAAAATAATAAAAAAAAAGGTTATCTCACATTCGTAACAGCCTATAACAAAAACGCTCCTCGTACTCGTTTTTGTTACAAAATATTATTGCTCTGCAACAAAGCAATGTTCCCGTTATAGGAGCACAAGTCAAATATTGATAAAAAAGCCAACGGCTACAATACCGTTTCTCTTTCTCAATGTCTGTGTTGGGCAAGTAACAAGTATATTGGCTCAGATAACACCGCCGAAAACTTCGCCCCTCGCTGTAATTAGTTTCAATCCACCGGTAAACTCATATCGTCATCCCAATCTCTGCAACTTCTTCTTCCATTTAAGCTCTCTCCTCTCCCACATTCCTCTTTGATTCTTTCCCTTGGTAAGAATCCACTCTCGCTCGCTGCCAATTCCTTCACGCTTCTTTCGAGAGATTGATTTGATTGCTCGCCACCCCAACAAAAAATTTCATAGTTTTTTCGTTTGAGTTGATGTAGCATTCATACAGCGAAAGCAATTCGCTTCTGGGTATTCAGATTTTTTCATAAAAATTCATCCTTTTTTCTTCAATTTTTTCAAAAATTTGCTTTTTTTTTGGGGGGTCTTTTCGATCGGTTTGATTGAGAGGCCTTCTTCTTCATTCGTTCTTGATGGGTTCCTTCAGCTGATTATTACCCTCTGTGAGAACTCAAGTTTTGCTGCAAAGAGAACTTGAGTTTTGTTAAAAAAAAAAAAAACAAAAACCAAAAAGAGGTGATTTTTTGTTCTTTGAAAGATGTCAGTTGCTGATGTTGCGTTAAGCCCGATTCGCAAAGAATCGGCAAATTTGCAAGACCAGCTTGGACCTCCCTCTGGAGAATCCATCTTGATATATCTCACTGTAGACGGAGCTGTGACCCCAATGCGTGTGTTGGAGTCAGATTCCATTGCTTCAGTGAAAATGAGGATTCAAACATGCACTGGATTTTCAGGGAATAAGAAGCACAAGCTGGTCTCTAATGGCAGAGAGCTGGCCCGCAGCGATTCACTCATCAAGGATTACGGTGTCACCTCTGGGAATATTGTTCATTTGGTTCTCCGTCTCTCTGATCTCATCTTCATCGTTGTGAGGACCACCTGTGGGAAGGAGTTTGAGTTTCAGGTTGATCGGCATAGGAATGTGGGGTACCTTAAGCAACGCATTAAGAAGAAGGGGAAAGGTTTCATTGATCTTGAGGACAAGGAGCTCTTCTGTGGTGGCAAAAAGCTCGATGATCAGAGGCTGTTCCATGACATATGCAAGAGTGACGATGATGTCATTCATTTGATAATTAAGAAATCATCAGCAAAGGTTGAGGCCACACCAATTCAGAAGGATTTGGAGCTTTCTGTTGTGGCAGCTGCCCCAGATGTGGGAAAGAATAACCAGGTGGCAAAGATACCACCTGGGGTAGATTTTTGGTTGGAGCCGTTTGTCGTGAATCCTAAGATCAATTTTTTCCCTTTCCTTTGGGACTTGATCAACTCCACATTTGATGGTTTGAAAAAGAGAAACAGCCCTATAAGGTCATCCGAGGGCACAGGTGGGGCTTACTTCATGCAAGATTCATCAGGGATGGAGTATGTTTCAGTTTTTAAGCCCATTGATGAGGAGCCAATGGCAGTGAACAATCCGCAAGGCCTGCCGGTTTCGTCTAATGGTGAAGGATTGAAAAGAGGGACAAAGGTGGGAGAGGGGGCTGTGAGAGAAGTTGCAGCATATATATTAGATCATCCAAGGGCTGGGCCACGTTTGGTGTCTGGTGAAGCAGTAGGCTTTGCTGGTGTTCCCCCAACTGTTATGATCCAGTGTTTACATGAAGCATTTAAATACCCAGATGGGTATGCTTGCTCATCCAAGCATTTCAAGATCGGGTCATTGCAGATGTTCATGAACAATGATGGCAACTGTGAGGACATTGGACCGGGTGCTTTTTCCGTGGAGGAGGTGCACAAGATTACTGTTCTTGATATAAGAATCGCTAATGCAGATAGGCATGCTGGGAACATTTTGTTCAAGAAACAGGCAGCTGGCAAGACTTTGCTCATTCCTATTGATCACGGCTATTGTCTGCCAGAGAAAGTAAGCATTTCTTCCCATTCTTCTCTTCTTTCTTTTCCCAAAAGTTGCATTTCCCCTGCATTACCATGTGGTGCGTCTTATCTATATTATATGTTTTTTCTGATTGGATTTTCTAGATTCTGATCAATCAGTTTGCAAACATGGTATTTTCATACCTGATTGGTCCATACAACATTGGTGAAGGTGGATAAACATGTGTTGCAACTGATAGTTTTTCTAGGCAGGCAATGTATGTGGAATATTTGATGCATGTTGTTGGTAGTATGTAGGTCCTGGGAATTCGGGTGTTGCTTTGATACATAAAAAGTCTTGGCACGTTAATATTAAGATTCTTAATGGTTGAATACTTGAATACACGGGCTTACATGTTTTTCATTTGTTCTCTCTGCAGTTTGAAGATTGCACATTTGATTGGCTGTACTGGCCACAAGCACGTCAACCTTACTCTCCTGATACAGTTGATTATATCAACTCCCTGGATGCTGAGAAAGATATAGAACTTCTGAAATATTATGGGTGGGATGTTCCAGTTGAGTGTGCACGAACCCTCCGCATCTCCACCATGCTATTGAAGAAAGGGGTTGAGAGGGGTCTCACTCCCTATGACATTGGAAGCATCATGTGCAGGGAAAATTTGAACAAGGAATCTGTAATTGAGGAGATTGTTTGTGAAGCCCAGGAATCATTGCTACCTGGCATAGGGGAATCTGCATTTCTTGAATCTGTGTCCCAGATCATGGATGCCCGGCTTGATAAGCTTTCAAAATAGGCTTTTTCTGAGTTATATCTACTTCTATAGGTATATATTATTTGAATGCATGGAGTGGAATGACTAAGTCCATGTTTGGATGGACTGCAGGTTGTATAAAATGGTGATGGCTTGAGGTGTTATGACATATATAGGTCTGAAGCTCAAGTGAAATGTTGTTTTTCAGTATTGTATTGCCGTGTTGAGCAGAAGTTAAAGGTCTGACTAAGAAGATGTATTCTACTGAGATTTAACGTATTGTAGGATTTTATAAGGCAACACACAGGAGTTGGAGTTGTTCTGTCTTGTGTTGTGTACATAAGTTTATGGTTAGATGTTCATGAAATGGACACCCTGTTAAGGAGGTGCCATCTGGAAATTTAATTTTCCTTTTCTATTTTTTGTATTGATGAAAAATGGAAGTAAAAAACTATTCAATTCCATGAGATTTACATGAAAGTATCAAAATTATTATGTTGTGTGTTTTAAATCTAAACCACAATGCAGACTCTCTTTCTTGTGTAACCTACCATTCAGATTGTAATTCTGTTGATTTGATGCCTAGCTGCGTAATGTTTATGGTTTGATCATGATCCAAAATATCTTTAAAAATGAATAGTACAATTCAAGATTAAGACTTATTTTTTCATTTTTTGGGTCAACACTCGCATATCTTCACCGGAAGGGGAGAGGGTCGATATACCACAAATCAGACTCTATCTAATATTGAACTGGATGTAATTAATAATAAATGAATAGATCCATCGCTAAGCCAATACCTTCAGTTTGAGACTTAAAAATTTAAACAATTATTTTTGGAAGAACAAACTTGGTCGGGCCAATTTGACTCAAAACGAAACTTATCAATCCCCATAAAAGATATGAAATGAGTCACAGGTTAAATGTGCTGATTGATGTAAGAGAGTAGACCCATATTGACAATCATAATTCTCATTGAAAAAAAAAAAAAAAACCTCCAATCTTGTTATTGACAAAAACAAATGTTGGACATTTGTAAAGATTGGAAATATAGTAATTATATTAATCTTTTTAAATACTTAATCATTAGATATATTAATATTTATAGACGACGAATTTGAGATTAGAAAAAACAGTGTCTGATGAAAATTACAAATACAGACAAAAATCAAGTGCCAGGTGGGGACACCAAACACTATCATAGGGGGCAAGACCACTATTGCTCACTCCACAACTCCATATAGCTGTAGTGCACTCCCACAGTATGAACCGGTTAGTCCAGAAAATAATTAAATAAAAGAGAAGAAGAGCATCCACTTGACGACAAAAATTTACAGAGAGGTACCAAACTAGAATTCAAGGGGTAAGTAAACAAACTAAGGTGCTATGGTCCTACCCATCCCTTCAAATTCTGCAAACTACCATCTACATGTGGCTTTTGAGTTAGTTTATCACACACATCACATGCCTCCAACATAGCTTACATAAAACAGTTACACTCAGATCCACTCTCACTCCACTCCACGGCACCGGAAACTGAGTGAGACTCAGCCATGATAACGAAGCCTCAGAGACCACCGTCGTCAGGGAGCACCAACCTGGCGTCGTGTTTGGTTGCCACCATCTTCTTGATTTTCATCCTCGTCGCCATTTTCCTCGTTTACTTCATACTGTTCAGGCCTCAGGACCCCGAGATCGCCGTCAGCGCCGTCAGGTTCCCGTCCTTCTCCGTCTCAAACGGCACCGTCAACTTCACGTTCTCCCAGTACGCCTCCGTCAGGAACCCTAACCGCGCAGCGTTCTCCCACTACGACAGCTCCCTGCAGCTCATCTACTCCGGCAAGCAGGTCGGCTTCATGTTCATCCCCGCCGGCAGCATCGACGCCCGCAGGACACAGTACATGGCCGCCACCTTCACCGTCCAGTCTTTCCCCCTGTCTCCGCCGCCGCCGTCGGCAGTGGGGCCCGCCGCCGTCGCCGCCGGTGGTGGAGTTGACAGAATGGGGCCCACGATGGAGATGGAGTCGAGGATTTCGATGGCGGGGCGCGTGAGGGTGCTGCACCTCTTCAGCCATCACGTGGAGGCCAAGGCTGATTGCGGAGTTGCAGTTTCCGTCAGCGATGGATCCGTCTTAGGTTTTCATTGCTAAAGCTAATTCTTTCTTTATTTCTTTTCTTCTCGTTTTCTCAAAGTAATCGTTCATTTTTGTAACTGTAGAATGTAGTAGTAGTGGTAGATGGCTTAATATTTATTGTTATTGCTAGTTCCCTGCTTCTCACCGGCCAATGCTAATTTGGTTCTCTGAATTGGATTGGATTGTATTGTACACCTGCTTCAAGTAACTTGGGCATCAAATTGTAAAGATGATTTTTCCCTCTTCGATGCAAAGGTTCCTTGTTGTTTGTTATTCAATCTCTTGGATCATGAATTTGTGTTTCATTTGTAAATTAGTCTGTAACTAGCAATGTTGAAATGTAATCTATCACGGAATAAGGTATAATTACTCTATGCATATACTTCGTAGGATTAGGATCTTCTTGATAATCCCTCTAAAGTGATAAAGTGAGAGGGTGCTCCCCTTTGGATTAATAAATGCATTGTGTTCCGCTAAATGATCTAAAAATAAATACTTCATCACTTCCTCACTCTAAAGAGATTCTTACTTCAAAAGATTCAGATCGTATTTGGTAAGAAGGAATAAGGTATAATGAACTATACGAAGAATAACCAGGCTGGTGTTCGATTCCAATCCTTGAAAACAACCCAATACTATTTGACCATAATCTCCATCACTCAATCATTAACAAATTATGTACTTGTTATCCATGTTTAAAAGTCGAGCTAGCCATTTATAACATACGCTGCTTGCTCAAAATTAACCTCGCTTGGAAAACCAGAAAGATACGGCTGAATATACACCCAGCATATTACAACAAGAAGTATCAGTACTTGTAGAGCTTGGATTCCAGGTGCAAGTCAGGTTTCCACCACTGGTGAATCCCATGAGCTTCTTTGAAATCCCGTGAAGGAGTTAAATTAAGTGTCAGTGAAGCAGAAGGAATGAGGTGCAGGGGTTCACATTCCTTCCCGAATGCACCCATCAGCAGACAACCAAGGGAGTTTTGAGTGGCTAACCTTTCAATTTTTCCTGCACCGATCTCCTCCATTTTTCTCCTGTGTTCAAAGTATCCAACATACTCCGAGCAGATATGATCAGATGGATTCACAAATAAGGATGGAACCCAAGCAGACAAAGCAGCAAAAGGATCAGATGACAGACTCTTCTGCTGCTTAGCTTTCACAGCAATGGTGAGTCCAGCTGTTATCACACTGCCAGCAATTCGAAGCCCATGTTTCAATTTCTTATCTTTGATTCTCTCAATTGGAGCAGATACATATGGAGGGTTGAAAAGAAAAGACTCAATAAAAGTGCCACTCTTGGCCATGGTTTTCCCACAAAGCATTGCCATTGCTGATCCTAAAGAGTGACCAGCCAACCAGATACTTGAATCACCAACAGTAGCTACCATGTTTCGAACAGCTTGGATAGCTATCTCAGAGCGTGTAGTTTGATGAAGCCCGTTTCGGACAAAGTGGAGATCCAACTCAATATCACGTGAAACTGAGTCTGCCTTGGTTATGGTCCCTCTAAAGGCAATCACGTAACGTGGACTTCTGTGTAAAGTGTCATTGTTGCAGTGAGATGATGGAGGCTTGAACTCATAGATTGCACCAAAGATGGAAGAATCAACATCGTCAACAAGTTTACGAAGCAGCTGAAAGTGGAAGAACGCCCACCAAGGCGGTGCAAGAGCATTTGGACCTTCACGTTTTTCTTGTCGGTCCTTTTCTAGAACGTAGACACCTTGGACCAAACTAGCAGCTACTGACTTTCGATGATACGCATTGTCCCTGTATATGATGGAATCTTAGTGTGTTAGCGAAATCCTAATAGCCAAAAACACATTCCTCAGATGCAACTTTTCGGATTCAAAATTATCTTAATCAACTAGTATTTTCAATATTGTAGCTGTGTGTCCAAAGTGAATAACCTTATTGTACAAAGCTTCTGGTACATGGAATGCTCTGTAAAGTAACCAAAGAGGGAGGAAAAGAAAAAAGTTCTCGAACACATGCATATGGATGATACTACACTGAACATTTACTGTAAGGTATAATCAAGGCAACTGATATTCACGGCATCAGACATGATGAAGAAACACTATAATCTAAGTACACAATATACGGTGAAGAAACGATATTATCTAAATACACAAAAAAGAGGAAAAATAAAATAAAATAAAATTGAAGTGGAAGGATTGTTTGGCAGATCTTACCAATCGACATAAGTTAGATGCAAGGGTCCAGAGAGGTCAAAACTTTCCCTCTCAGAGGCCATTACACTTTATACCTCCTCAGATCAGACGGGTTCCTTATTAGTATCTATACAAGCTGTCATAGAGATCAAAAACGAAAAGAAAATGGATCGATGGTCAGCCAGTAGTCTATGAAATCTCCCACCATAAATGATGAACCATTTCATGTATGAAAAAAAAAAAAAGAAAAGCTTCTTTTGATTTCTGTTATGTAACAAACGAGTGAAGTCAACAACTCAAAAATCATTCCCCCCGCATTATCCACGATACAAGCTATGGAATATTCGACCTGAGCTGCGCGAGAAATGAATAAATTTCTGATAAAAATATATACTTATTAACTGCAATCAAGAGAATTCATAAACCAATGTGTCCAATTCCCCCAAGCAAAGTATATATAGTTTCTTTAGTAAGTATTGATAATCACAAAAGCAGCATTTGGAACAAGTCACATAGTAGCCACAAAACGCAACGATGCAAGGCTGAGATCAGGCCATAACAAGAATTTTGGCACTCAAACCTCACTCGTGGTTAGCAAAATAAATCTAGTCCTGCTCAAAGAATGAGATTGATCACGGATCATCGATGCCCTTTTTATCAATAGAAATTTTCAGCTTAGAGTTCAGAGAGTATCTAGAAATTCTGAGCATACAGTTCATCAATCCAACATTTGAGATTCTACTATCCAGTTCACCGACAAATTATATTTGCAAAATTGAGAGTTATATTACATTAGCGGCAGCGTAAGAAAAATAAAATTGCAGGATGAATGAATGAATAAATAAAAATGTGAACCTTGAAGAAGTCAAAAATCAGAGAATCGATCCCCAAACGAGAGAATGAGAATGAGAATGAGAATGTCAAAGGAAATTGGAAGGACTTAACGAGATCCAGCGGAACTGACCTTAAAATCGAAGCGAGTGACTTTAAGAAATTTGGTATTCGGAAACTGGTGGATGATTCAGCGGAGGTACTCGGGTTGCTTTCCGATGCGACCCGCTAACCAATCATTTCAAGCTTATACCGCAATAATTGACAAAAAATTTAAAAAACCTATAATATAATATATAATATATTACACGGACTTTTCTCTTTGAATTTATGGTGCTTGTGTACCAACACCTGCCTGCGTTTCGAAAAATAAATAAATAAATGAGAACGTATTTGGCTATTTCTCAAAATTTGCAAATATTTCCAGTTTAGGCATCGCTAATGAATGAATTAAAGCGTTGACAAATACTTCACTTTAATTATAAATGGATTCAAGAATTGATACATACTTCATTGTTAACTCTATATTTAAAAAGTAAAATCGTTGTTTAAGATATAATTCATCTTAAGTTTATTTTCTTATTATTTAGGATGTACTATTCTAATGAGGAGATAAAATGAGATTTTATGTCTTGATTAAAGGCAACATATGCTTTTATTATAAAGCTTCTTAAAAACCAAATTGGGGGAGATCCAATAATTCCGACCCCTAGCACTATATAAATCATGTTTTTATTTATTTATTTTTATTTTTATTTTTGGATTAGTGATTTGAGGTGAAATGGAGTGAACCCAAGAAAATATAATAAATTTCTATTATTTAGATTGATAAATTTATAATAGTACAAAGTGGAAAGAAATAAATTCTATCTTATTTCATCAAAATCCTTATTTTTGTTCCTTTCAATTTGGAGATTTGAAATAAAATTTCATTATATCTAAATAATAGAATAAGATAATTACTCTACTTTATTTTATTCCATTCCATTCTCTTGAACTCCATTTTATTTTACTTTACTATTTTCCACCAATCCAACATAGCCTTAAGTCTCATCCATATTAGCTATTTTTCTTTTTCATTCCTTCTGCTCGAACATCAATATTGTTTATCTTGAAGACAATTAAACTCACTATCGTAACGAACATTTATATTAAGACGAATATGAAGCATGTTCCTTTGATCAACCCGTTTCACTGCAAATGCACCTAAATCTCAAATTCTCAATAAACTTGCCCTCCCAGCTCCATAATCTTCCTCGTTGGCTTGGGGGAACGATGTATGAAAATATTGGAAGTTTACGTAGAAATTGAAACCAAATCTGGATCGTTTCGCGCCAATGAACTTATATTACATGTTACATAAAATTTGTCACTGCTGAACGCAAGACAAATCTTTGGAACGAGTGGAAAGTTGGAACAAAAATAAAAAATCTGCGAGGCACCAGCAAAATCTTTTTTTTTTTTTTTCCCCTTTCGGAATCATACATCTAGTAAAGATGACAATACATATTTTGGATACTTAAACGACAATTCAAAGCCCAAAAGACCAAGTATAAAAAGGAGAGAGCATGAAGAATAAATGTGAAAGAGCAATAGACTTGCATATACAT
Organism: Pterocarpus macrocarpus; assembly: GCA_031439585.1. Classification (NCBI taxonomy): domain Eukaryota; kingdom Viridiplantae; phylum Streptophyta; class Magnoliopsida; order Fabales; family Fabaceae; genus Pterocarpus; species Pterocarpus macrocarpus. The sequence continues at coordinate 74,949,334 of CM062520.1, read as the reverse complement.
ATACATATACATATACATATACATCTACTTGGACCAAGCAACTGCATCAATTTCAGCTTGTGCACTCCGGTATAGCTCAAGCCTTTTTGCGAGGCCACTACGTCGCTCCATGATTGCAGGATCCTCATTCAGCAATGAGGACAGACGCTTAGGCTACAAAGAGGATTTATGCAAGTTTATCATTGTTTTCTTTGAAAGATACAAAACAAAATGAAAACCAAGCAAAAATGTAAAATAATAAGAAGAATAATAAAATAACACTCAAAATCAAACACCATAGAACTAGGAAAGATAGATCTAAAGTGTGCTTGTTTGAGATTTTTTTTTGGCAAAAAATGATTTTTTTATTAAAAAAATTAATTTTTGTATATTCAGATAATTTTTAAAAATAATCAGAGTTTTAAAAAAATTTATTTTCAATTTATTTTGTAGAAATTAAAAAAAAACAACATCTGAAAAAAAATTAATTTTTAGCCTTTTCAACTATATATAAAATTTTAACTTCAAATTCACTTTTTTGAAAAGTTGAAACAAACGCACCCCTAGTCTCACCTCAATTTTGCCTAGCTCAGTGAAGAAGTGATCAAGTAGGCTTCGTTTGGCTTCCCGCACTTGACAGTAGACAATTGACTTGGGGATCGAATGCCGCAGACTTGCGCATACCATACCAACATAAGACAAAATATTGCTTCCTGTTTATATACAGTGAAAGTGGCAGCAGTTCACTTCATTTCCAACATATTGACGATGGACAAGCTATATTAAACAACAAGAACATAGAATGATTTTAAGTCTTAAGTTTAGGACTTACCAATTCGCCTCAGGTATGCATCATTATATCTATCGAAAATCGAATGTGTAGGATTGCCACCCTTATCAACATCTTGAGGAAGCTTCCGAAAGAAATCAACAGTCAAGTAGCCACATTCCATATCAACGAGCTGTAGTGTTGATTTTTTACTTTCCTCCCTCATTCTTTCTAGTGAATCTATAGCTGCGTTCCCAACCTCAGCCCGGAGACCAGGATATTGCTTCAAGTCCTGTGAGTCAACCAAACCAACATATAGTATAAAAGCAGCTGAGAGAGTTTGGATGAGAACCCCAAATGATTTGATGAATGGATAGAAGAAAGAGATTACAGCTCTAAGTATGTGAAAATTAAAAACCAATAAATCAAATTGTCGTAGTTTAATGGTAAATAACTACAAAATTCAGAAAAATTCAGGCTGTTAAGTTCCTCTGCAGAAGCTATGAACAAGCAATACAGGCAGGCCACAGGTCAATGGCCCCACATTGCGGACTTTGGGAATTCCAAGACCGATACAAAATCCTTCTAATAATAGGTGGTCAGTACCTGCCCTTGTCACAGAAAACTAGGACAATATGTCAAATCAATCATTCATTTCTAAGGCAATATATTTAGAAGCTTTCTTATTGCATAACAAGTTGATCTAATTATTGACAAGCATTCGCATTTAACATCTCTCTATAACACCTATTATTGTTCTCAAATACAGAGAGGTTAGAGCATTTACAACACAGCATCTAGGCATACTTATCTTATTTACCTGACCAAAAGAAACCCCAAAAGCTCCGAAAGATTTTTGAACTTCAAAATTGAAGACATTTAAGTTATATTGCAAAATGAACCTTGTCACTAGAATAAATACGACAAAATCATAGCAGCAAGAAGTACAAAACCTATTGAGAAAATAAAGCAGCAAGAAATAAAACGGAAACATTAACTTTTGGCATCATCAGGAACTTACCAGAGTCTCACTAATAGCTTTGTGAACCAGGTCCTTTAATAGGGAATGAACCTGGAAGCATACAATTCAAAATGGCAAAAAAATAAATATGAAAGAAGAGAACAGAAAAGATTAAAAGTTGCACATGTAAATCGAGTATTTTGTTTCACCGTGTACTTTCTACCGGAAAAGATCTCACAAAAAGATTTTGGGCACACAAAATCTCCATTGAGAAGAGTGATGTATAAGTTTAAAAAACATTTCTGACTGTAGATCAAAAACTTAAAGAGATACTAATAATAATAATAATAATAAAATAGTACTAAGTCACTTTCTCTGCATCCAACTGCAAAAAGAAAATGACTACTTGTAACAAGGCCATGATTAACGTGCTTAATAACATTAGTTTTCAATATCACCGTTCTCCTATTTATACACACCGCATCGACAGCTGCCTCAGCAGGGCCCTTTATAGTAATTAAAGAAGATTCAATGAGGCGACGGTATCCTTGTTCTGGAGCTATTAGATGAGGTTGATACCCATCAGCTTCTGTAATAAGTTTCCTAATATTTTCCATTGAAAGCTGCTTATCAAACTGCAACCTTTTTAAAGCAGCAGGGAGCTGATTGTCAAAGACATTATAAATTTTATCACCTCCAGGCCGCCTGTAGGAGATTGACAAATTATTGTAGTTAGACAAATGAATAGAGCACAAGGATAATAGTGAAACAGAAGGAATAGGGCACTTAATATTAAAAGAAATCACAAAAATGCAAGAAGAAATCACAAAAATGTAATACATACACGCCATCAAGATGTTCTTTAAATATTTGATCAAATGAGCGGCATATTTCCATGATTGCATACAACTTGCCCTGCATGTGATTTGCAATCAATCATTAGAAAATACTAATATAGAATACTTATCAGAACCGACGGATGAATTGTTGGAATGGAAATTCATTAATCACACATAGGAAAGGAAAAGAAAGATGGAAATTCAAGGCCTTGTAAAATGGAATTGATAACTCAAATTGGTTCAGCTATGAAGAGCAAAATTACCCCATCATCAGCTGCAATTGGCTTTCCCAAACGACTCAGTTCGGCTTCAATTTCAGCAATTGTTTTACTAATAAGAGATTGAATGCCTGGAATTTTAGACTTGATTACTGCCTCCAAATGCTGAGATACGAAGCATTGAGATTTAGTCATTAGAAACCAGTAAACAAAAATTACAAAAAGATAAAAATAAAATAAAATTCAGTCAACTGATGTTCAGTAAGGCTAAACTGTACCTTTGAAAGTATCTTTGCTAGATACTCGGAACCCATTCTGTGAGCAAGGTGTTTATATTCAGGGGTACTAGAAAAGTACTCACGTTCTCTACGCCTAGCAGCAATCATGTCAACATTCTTGTTAATATCTGCTTGTGATCTGTTGACAACACCAATCCAGGGATACTTCAACCTATAAGCTCTACCTTCCAACACCTGAAATAAGCAACAATATATATAATAGAGATCAGTACGAAAATCAAGCAGCTAGGGTTTTGCACATCTGAGAGACAAACAGGTAAGTGTCCATGCTTTCAGGGTTACATCATAAATTGCAAAAAAGGTAATAAGGATTATTGAAAGTAAGCTTAAATCTACAGCAGAAAGAATGCCTTAAAACACAAGAAATCTTCAGCTGTAGACACTGTCAATCAAAAACCAAGCTCATTCTTAAAATACTCAAAATCAATTTTGTCATAAGTTTTCTATCTTAAACAAAGAGGAAAAAAATAATAACAAAAGGCCTTTACATATTCTCAGTCCTCTCATCCTTGTGAGGAGGAGGGTTTGGTGTTTATAAGGCAATCATCATATAAATCAGCATATCCTTTTAGAACATAAATGAGCACTGCTACTGCTGACTGTAAGAGGGCAATCCATAACAAAAGGGTTCAGTCAATTTTAGCAATCAAGAATTAGTAATATTGCACCTCAATTCAGTATCTACAAAAACAATAGCCAATCTTGGGAAAAAGGGAAACTAACAGAAGGGAGGTATTTAACTTCAAGATTTCAATAATAACAGGGCAGCATGAAACAAATTCAGATATCTTTGTCCATAGTTTTGAATATCTTACGATGAATTATCATCATACCATTGCATGTTGTCCAATTAGAATTAAAAATTGATTGACTTACCTCAACAGCATCAGTACCCTTATCCATAAGATCAATCTTTGTCAAGACTCCAAATGTCCTTTCCCCTGAAAAGTTGAAAAGAAAAATAAACAGTGGATCAGAATACCAAAAGATTGTTTGCTTCAAGCTGTTCAAACCAATCGAATTGCTCAACTGTCAGAATCTTGGTGAAAATTTATCGTTCAATAACTCATTGATTCTTGGGAAATAATGAAGCATACTTCATTAAATGGGATCATGAAGAATAATTGAAGCCTACAGAAAATAAAATAATAAATTACCAGTGGGATCCACATCACGGGAGATTTTGATAGCATCAGATGTTGCAAGATCTTGGTTGGCTGGTGAAATAGCCAAAATTATACAGTTTGGCTGCAGAATAACATTAAACTCAGTAGTCTGAATTTTACCAATTGTAGACATCATTATAAACATGCAAAATAGTTCCTTCAGAAATATTTTATAAGCATTTTCCTCATACGTTCAAAAACCTATCAAGTTAGTGAAATACAGTCAGATTTTTTGTTGAATCAGCCAACTTTGCATGAAAGGTCACTACCTTCTCAATGTAGGAGCGAACCATATTCTCAATGTCTTGCACAACACTATCCGGTTGACCCTCTGTATTTTGCAAAACCATCAGTTAGCATCTCACTCTCCACAATCTCCATAACAAAAACTTGACAAATCCCACAGAGACAAGAAAGACATGTCCATTTTGTTTCTTACCTACAGCTACCTTTGTAAGGCCAGGAAGATCAATAAGTGTCAAGTTAACAACTGCAAAGGTCCAGTAGGCCATCGTGAGTTTCAAATTTGGATTGAAAAAAAAAAAAAAACAAATGAACCATGAGTCCATGACACAATTACACAGGGCATCCTAAGTGATAGATTTACATAATACATGACAGATAGTCAAGTGAGATGAAATAAAAGATAACGAAGGAAACTGAAATTCAAACATACCACTGGGAGAATATATACTAAGATGAATTGGGACGCTTGAAATCTGTTTGGTTTTTCCAGTCTCTCTATCAGTTTCTTCTTGAATCTCCTTTCTCACAGCAGCTACACATTTTAGATAATCAATTGTCATTGATCCACACAGATATATGCACAAACATGGAAATTAATATAAAAAGCTTTAAAAATAAGGTGATATAATCAGTAATCATAAAAATAAATTTTAAAAAAAAAAAAAGCAAGAGATACTTGACAAGCTATTACAATAATGAAAGGAGAAATGAAAGTTGGGGAATGAGGAATGAATGTACCGAAATCAGTGAACCTCTTCCTGGGAAGGTGAAGAAACTCCGCATACTCTCTGCTTCCCTCGTCACTCTTGTGAAGCTGCAACACAAGAGGCCGCCGGGTAACGATCCCTGCAAAGCATATTATTAATATTACCATGCATCGCATCATCAATTCCATAACAGTTGTAACAAACTAACAAATTATTACTACAGGTAGTAATTAGTAAAGTTACCTGACCCTCGAGGTAAGAAATCCTTGCCAACAATGCTCTCTAACACTGAGGACTTTCCAGAGCTCTGAAAGAGAACACATGAAACATGGAATCACGCAAATAATGAAGTCAATTTTTGAAGTTATGGCAGGAAATGAAGAAAGAGGGAGGACCTGGCCACCGACGACGGCGATAGCGGGGAGGGAGTCCCAGAGAGTAGGCAGCGCAGAAGCTTCGCCGTAGTCACCTAAAGCGGTGCACGCCCTCTGTATTTTGTTCACCAAAGAGATTAGGTTCTCCATTTACTTACAACACTTACACACACACCTTCTGAATTGTGAGTTGTGTGGGTTACCAACTACACACAGCGCGCTGCGCTTTCTTTCTGTTTTGTGGCTGTGCGGTTTCAAGAAATTTTCAAAGCAAGCCACAAAGGGCTAGAGAGAGAGAGAGAGAGAGAGAATAAATGTGTATGTGTGTTATTAATTGCGCGTGGAATTTGTAGTCAGTGGTGATGGTGAGTGGCATCTGAGTCGGTATATAGCCGAGTCTCCCATGTCTTCAACTCGTGAGATTTTCGTTGTCCTTTCTCACGAGTCATGACTTGGAAATAAAGCAGTGTTACTGTTATGTAGTGTAGATGATGATACATTTGTTGACCGTTGCAAACTTGCAACATTTTTTTTCACAGGGTTATTGTGTAACGTTAATTCAAAGTAGTTTTTGGAGTAGCGGATAGGTATTATTAAGTCGAAGATGTAAGAAATCCAATTGAATATTTCGGAGAGCTTACCAATTAGTATTATCTTACCATCTTTTTTGTGTCTTTTTCTTTCGGTAACTTTTTTTGAGCTGTTTTTTCCGGTATCTTATTAAGTTTAATTAGTCAATCGGATATAACAAATAGTTTATAAATTATCAACAAAATAAGGGCGATGAATTTTAGCTTACCCAATAAAAATCATTGCACATAGTTGTTGTAAATAAATAGAATTATTTTTTAACTCACTTGAACTTCCATTTTCGAATTCGAAAGTGTCATGCGATGATTATGAATTTGAATTCGTGGTGGTTTGGTTCATTTGCTCCCACCCTCCTTACCCCTCTATCTCCATTTGTCTCTATTTGCCTTTAAGGCAAGCGTACCGTTGGGCCTTTTGAAAAAATGAGAGTAAAATAAGAACTTATCAGTAAAGCCATGCAGGGACAGTGCATGGAAGGCATCGAGCAGTGACTCTAGTCCCCAAGTTCAGCTTTTTTTTTTTTTTTTTTTTTAGTTTTGCACATATATTTTTCAAGCAAAGGCAACCATATTTGAAAATTGTAGGGTATTTAAATATGGATGACTTTTCAACTAAAATTTAGACTGAGATTCCGCACATTATAGAGAATTAGAATAATTTGTCCCATCTTGAAATTTATTGGATTGGGTTCAATTTAAAATTTTCAAGCCAGTATATTTTTGGATCAGATTTGAAATCATATTTGAGTTGATCTTATCTTATTGGAAATCACATAATTCTAATGAAATAATTTTTCAAGAGAAATTGGTGACATGTTATAAAATTTTTATACTTCAATTAATATATTTTATATAACATGACGTTATTTTTGCAATGATATAACTTGTTTTGAAATATATATTGTACAATGTCTCTTATTTTATTTTATTTTTTTGCTTTAAACCACTAAATTCAAAATCTAATGCACTTTTTACTAATCTTACTCAAATCAGGTAGCCAACAATCAAAACAAATTAAAACTTGAACATAAAACATTACTAAAAGAGAACAGACATTAAACTAGTTAAATCAATTAAACGTTAATTCTTAAGTTTTGTTTCTTCTATAATTGTAACTTTACTGTTTATAATGTCCAAATTATTTGAATATCGAATTAGCTCTGTCATTAGTCGCATCATTATCAACTCAAAACTAGATTCAACCAAATGACCTGATCAACTAATTAGGTTTAGCTTGGGTGAAGTTAACCTAATCTACATTCTTTGTATACCTCTAAACAAAACTATAAGAACATGTTTAATTTCTATTTTCATTTTTTGGTTCCATTATTTTCTTTACAAAATATTAAAAATAGGAAATATAAAAAATATAAACAGAAAATAAAAATAGAAACTAAAATGAGAGTCTAACTTTGTCACATCAATTCTTTTAATCTTGTAATCAAATTACTGCTACGACTAATTTAACTTGTTCTTTAGGAACGCATCTACAGATAATTAAGGTTGATTCCCCCTCCATTACCAAAGCTCCGATTGAACCAGTCGAATTGTAAATCAGTTATACTTTCATTCAAGTATTTTTAGTTTAACTTTCAACCATAAATATAATTAATTGGACTAATTAAACCATAAAATTGGAAAACTCCGCTGCTCAGCATCCGATTCCGTTTTAGAAACATTGATCCCACGTCATAGTCCTCATCTTTCAGCTTCAAATGGACAATTAAAGACTGCAGTTACAACATGACATGCACAATACTAGTACTAGCTAAATAGAGTGGTTGTTCATATCTTCGGTTTTTTTTTTTGGTTTAGGATTTATTTACGATCGCTTTCCATACCTTCTTGTTTTTTGTTTTTTCGGGATACCATACCAATACAAAAGATTTAAATCCTCTAAAGTGAAAGAATTTATAAAATAAAAAAATAAAAAATTAACAACCCTTAAATCACTTAATAAATCTCACTTACAATAAAAATTATTAATTCCAAAATTATTAATCCCTCATTTTTTTACTTTACAAACTCCCCTCCCTTTAACTAATTCAAATCCTAATAAGAGTAAACACAACCATAAAGTTGTTTCGATCACAGGCCTTTCATCGTCAGAAATGGAAAGGCCGGGGGCTCGGAGCCCATGGGCAATAGCAGAAAAGGACTTATGACCACAAACAAATAGGAGCGAACTAACACAAGATTTCATATAAAATGTTATTGCTAACATTAGTCCGGATAATGAGGTAAGATTACCTGTTAGTCATACTGTAAATAAAATCTGTGGTATTGATTTACAAAACAGGACGCTGTCATGTTCACGCTGAACATGAGAGAATCCTCATCTAATAACCAATAACCTGTAATGTCGGAACCTATGGAACCTTTAAATTACAGTAATATAAACCGCTACTTATTTACCATGCAACTATAAATCAAATAACACAAGTACTTTATCACCTTAAAATTGCTATGGGTTAAAAAGAGAAAAAGAAAAAAAAAAAAAACTAGGGAAAACTAAATTCACAAGACCTATGGTGTGGCAGGGTTCATAATAAAACCCCAAAGAGAACATATGTATAGTTATCAACGTTAATCGGTGGAGTCCTTAGATCCATAGCCATACGGGTTTTTGCTAGCCCAATTCCACTGATCACGGCACATTTCCTCAATGCCATATTTTGCCCTGCCACGTAAGATAAATTTGTGAGAAAGAGAAAAGAGAGGGGGGGGGGGGCGAACAAAAGAAAGAATGCAGCAAAACCTAACCCAGAATATATTAATAAAATGATTAATGTTTCCTAAAACAACAGTTGCAGATTTAAAGAAACTGAGACCTAGATGTACGTGAAACTGTTTCATTACAACCAAATATGTATTCAATATCATAGTCAGGATATTGAGGAGGAGGATGATGACTATCAACGACGGGATAATAATGTTCAATCCAGTCAAGAAATTAGAAAGCAAAGATGATGACGTCATGAACGTATTCGTTTGAAAGCAAATTAACACTTACTTCCACTTAAGTTCTCTTTCTGCTTTCTCTGTCGATGCATAAACAATTTCAGCATCACCAGGTCGCCGGCCAGCCATCACAAGTGGAATTTTCTAAACAAACAAGTAAACATAAGACTTAATTATTCATGTAGTGAAGAATAACTCGATACAAACATTTTATAAATGACTTGTTTCATGATGATTTAGGTTTCCAAGACATATACATGATAAAAGAGAAGTTGAAGACCAAAGATAAGTGAGATAGAAAGAATCACAAAGGGAAAATATTTGTTTTAAAGAATACTTCGTTGCCTACTCGACATGTCTCTATAGCACTCCATAGGGAGTCTCAGTATAAGTAGATAACAACAGACCTATACCATGTTAACTGAGAGAAAACATATGTTCAAGCAAAGTTGGAGCAACCAACTTAGTTTTCAAATCCACAGACATAAAGTTTATAGTAAGACCAAAAACAGGCAAACACAAACCGCAAAATGATTGGATTACGGAGCACAAACTGCATAACTACACAGTGTGTCACATGATGGGCTAGATTCTCAGAAAAATTCTACACATCCCCTCCCCGAAAAGGGAAAGAACACACACACACACACTCTCTCTCTCTCTCTCTCTCTCTCTCCAGAGTGTGAGCAACAAATTGCTATAAATGGCACCGAAATTGACAGCAAGGATTATGGTATCTAACCAGAAATAGAAACATTAGCCTACTACCTTTCCAGAGGCCTGTTCAAAAGCTCTAACCATCTCCAAAACTGACGTTCCCTTTCCTGTTCCCAAGTTATAAACCTCACAACCTGTATTTGCAGATCATAAATATCAGTCGTAAAATTTTACCAGAATAAATTTACCACACTGCGATTGTCTCAGAATATATCAAAACTGTCACACTGAGTAAACTATTACAAGATGACATATTTCGAATAATACCTATATTAGGTTCATCTAGTTTAAGCAATGCAGCAATGTGCCCATCTGCTAAATCAACAACATGAATGTAATCGCGAACCTGAGAAAAAGATAAGAACCATCCAGTAAGATCCCTGGTGAATAAATCAAAAGTAGATCTTCAAAATTGGAAATAAATTCATGCACCCAACAGAAACCATTCAATTCCAATATATCCGGGGAATTCAAACAGGGAGATGGGAGACATCTTGTGTGCACAAGAGAAGGTCCAACTGTGACTAAGGTAGCTCAGGACGTCTACATCATATATAATGTGTTAACTAATAACTTGTAAGGAACTCAAATATTCCAAACCAAAGAAACAGTGTGTATTGTGAACTTTGATAAACCTTCAGCCGTCTTTCGAGGAAATTTTAACTGGAGAATTCAAAAACCAGTGAGAACATACCCCAGTACCATCAACTGTATTATAATCAGTCCCAAAAACTGTCAGTGCAGGCCGTCTGCCAACTGCTACTTGCTGAACAAACGGCATGAGATTGTTTGGAATTCCACGAGGATCCTCCCCAATATAACCACTAGGATGCGCACCCACTGGGTTGAAGTATCTCAACAATATTATTTTCCAATCTGGTTCAGACCGGTAGACATCATGACAAATTTCTTCAATGGTAAGCTGAAAGACAAGCCTCTTATCAGATAAGACAGAGACAAGAAAGGGATCTTCCTTAACAAAAATAATATTCACCAAATCATAAAAGATACTTTGCATAAGACCCCAGCACTAGCTGGCAAAGACACAGAATTCATATCAAAACCAATTGCTCTTCCAATTCATACCTTAGTTCGTCCATATGGATTCATTGCTGACAGAGGGAAATCTTCTGTACATGGAACCTCTTTTGGCCAACCATATACAGTAGCTGAAGATGAGAACACAAGCTGAAATCATTCAAATAAATACAAAATCAGTGAAATAAGCATAATACAGCATAAAGACAATATAATACAATACATAACCAACCTCACAGTATATTTCAGCAAAGAGAGAGAGAGAGAGAACATGAGCCAAAACATTCAACAACATAGTAGATTACTGCCACATAATTTTTCTAGCAATAACAAGGAGCATCAGCATTTTAGCAAAAATAACAGCAGTTGCAGTAGAAAAAGCAGCAACTGGAGTCCCTTCAATATTTGACAATAGTAGTCAAAAATATTCCTCCATATATGTTGGAGTCAAGTACTTAAGTGAAATTCAAATAATATACAAGCAATATTTGGGCACTTCAATTGGCCAGACAATTCATATGCTTATACTCTACGCAGTAAGAAGGAACTATAAAAACAAGAACAAGTAAAGGACATTACAGTGCCATCGAAGTAAAAATATTCCTTCCAAGTAGATAAAGACTATCAAGCAGAAACAAAACAACAATGAATTTACCTTCTTGCATCCATGTGCAGCCATCACTTCCAATAGAGTGACTGTCCCAATCAAGTTGTTGTTATAGTAGAGTAATGGTTTCTGCACACTTTCACCTACTGCTTTCAGTCCAGCAAAGTGTATGACAGCATCAAACCTACAATAAAAGATAAAAAACATTTATAAGATCAAATAGCAAGCACAACTATAAGAGAACATGAAGCACCTATAAGAAGGGACGTATTTTTTTTATTATTATTGTCACAGAAACTTCTGCCATAATCCTTACTTTGTGGAAGCAAAAATTTGCTCAAGTGCAGCTCTGTCCCGGAGGTCCACCTGCAGTGTGCAAAATATAATGAAAACAGTCAATACCCACCAAAATAAACTAGTTGTAACAATGCTCGACTTCACTCACAACAAGACATAAAAATCTCATAATTAAAGTGCTTGGCATCTATGTTTAGATGTTTACCTACCACAACTAGAATATTTGGTAATAGGACATGCACAGTAGAATCAAAGTAGACCAGAGCACCAGACAAAACCAGCACTGATAACTAAACTCTATTTATTCATAAATACGGTAACCAAAGCCGGTGACTTAACAGGTAAAAAATTTGTCTCCAGTGCTGAAGAAATCATCACAATTGATTTGAGTTAAAAAAACCAAGACAGATGACGTCAACAAATTGGGCTTAGTAAGAAGAAAATAGAAACAACTAGAACAAGATTGGATCCAAGAACAATAATAAACCCACCGATTCACCAAAATTAACATCAAATCAAAATAGGTACATCATGAACTTTTGAAGTGAATTTGAAATTGAAACCGACACAGGAACTAATCCTGTTACTCTAAAAACACACCAAAAAATTTTAACCTGTCGCCGTCTCGTTTATTCGCAACAACGGCACAGAGAGCAATAAAGCACAAAAGTGTTGCTTTTATGGACCCACCACCATTACAAGATTGCACGAATCCAATCCAAAGAAATCACAAAAAATCAAAAACCGGCGAGCACGAATCGGTAAAAACCTAAATCAGCAAACTAAGACCAAAAAACCATCAACCTCGACTAAAACAAATAAAAAAAAAAAACATAAACAAAATAATATCAAAGTAAGCAGCACCTTGTGGAAGAAGAGGTTGTTGCCGAATTCACCGGCGAGCTCCTTGACTCTGTGGATGGCAATCTCGGAGGAATTGTCGAGGTTGTCGACGACGACGGTCTTGAAACCGCCGAGAAGCAGCTGAAGGACAGTGTGGCTGCCGATGTAACCGGCACCGCCGGTAACCAGTACAGTTTTAGGAACCATTGTAGAACCAGTTATAGATGAAGAGACAGAAGAAGAAGAGTGCGAGAACGGTGGATTAGGATTATTAGAGGAAGTGTTCAGAGATGAGAAAAAAGGAGGGTTGTGATTTAAATAGGGAGAGGAGGAGGTTAGGCTGGTAATGCTGGTGATGCTGACGCTAGAGGCCATGTTTTCGGATTCGGAGGAAGCGAGAATTCTGTGACACGTTCGTTGGGGAGCGAGAGAGTTAAATTTGGGAATGTGACGTCGTTTATGCGAATATTTATGGAAGGGGAAGGGGAAGGGGAGCAAACAGATCAGCCACGTGGCTTTCCAGTATGTCCGATTCCCGTGTGTTGGTCCTTGCGTTTCCTTTCCCTTTCTTCTTTTGTCGACTACACCCAGCCAGCATCATGGACTTTCCCATGCTGTCATTTCCATTTTTTCCTTTTTTTCTTTTTTCTTTTTTTTTTTGTGGACAATTTCGGCTTTCATAATTGACCGGGTTGTTGGAAAACCAAATAGCGGGGGCGGTTCCACGCTTGCAGGTGTAGCTTTCGCTTGTGTTTCCTGGTTGGGCGGTTGTTTGATTTTAAAACGTAATTAACGGTATCAATTTGCATATTTACATTTGTTTATTTCTTTATTAAAAAATTTACTTTTTCTTGTGCCAAACACAATTTACATTTTTCATTTAAAAAAACAACTTATTTTTTCTTAACAAAAGTTATCTTAATAAAATTACCATTATATTGACACTGACATTTTTATAAAATTAACCTTTAAACATTATTGTAATTAGGATATTATCTTTTAATAATTATGTTTGTAATGTTTGGATTTTAATTTGCCTTTTAAAAATACAGCTCCTTTATCTATATATATGTATAAGTTTTTTTAGATCAAAACTTAAGTTAAGAGAAAGATTCACCTTAATTTAATATTAAAATATATCGCTAAATTCATCGAGTATTTACAAAGGTATTTATAAATCATCTACCAATCAAAGGACTCAAGAATCGCATATAAGTCATAGCGATATATGAGTAAAAGATTAATCAAATGAACCAACTCTCATAGACCCTTTTTTTGTGTGTTTAGAAATATTGTAAAATTTAAATTATTTTAATAATTATTTATTTATATAATTAATTATATAAAAATTAATTTATATTTAGATATCTTAGCTAAAAAGTAGTTTAACAATAATTTATTTTATTTGAATTGTATAGAAAAAATTATTTTTGTATTGTAAAATTATTAAAAGAATATGAAATAATTATTTATATTATATAATATTTGACACTTATCGTCAAGTTGGTAAAAATATTACAATTCTAAAATAATTAATTTATGCTAATAATTAAAAATTTCAAAAAGTTATTTTTAATTATAAGTTATTTTTTAGCTTAAAATTATTAATTTTTAATTATAATATCTTTGGATCAATTTTCCAAACATATTAGATTTTTGAAAAACAACTTTTTTCACAAAAAAAAAAAACTGTCTTTCAGGTTTCTCAAACATGTTATATATGTATAATTTTTAGAATTTAATTTTGATGCATTTCAGTGTATAAAAAATTTATATAAATATTTAATCATATATGTTACATCAGTAAAAATATTTGATTTAATTATCCATTATTTTAAAAGTCTTACCAATAAAAATATGAGATTAGATAATAGCTTTATACTAATAATACATCAAAATTAAAGTCTAATTTTTATTAGTAATATGATAAAATAAAAAGAATATCATGTAATGTTCCATTAATTTCTTATTCCAAATAGCCATGTTTATCTCTAAACAACATGATTATTCATAGAGAAATAATAATCCAACATGGATAAGCATTAATATTTAGGATAGTAATGTTATTTATAGACAGTTATATTATTTTTCTAGCAATTTCTAATCTTTCTCTTATTTTAGGACTATTATTTCTGATATACTAAAAAATTCGATTACCTTTGAGTTATAAACATCTTAAACGTTCCATATGTTATTAAGCTGTAAATGTAAATATTGATGAGTAAAATTTACTGATTCTCTTTATTTCATTTTTAATATATTCATAAAGTGAAAGACACGTATAATAACTATATAAGATAATAAAAAATTTAAAAAGTAATAAATAATAAATTATGGATTTAATTTAAACGTACTGACAGTGCAAAATAGTTTTACACTGTCAGTCAATAGAAATAATGGAAAGTACCAACTCACACAAATAACTACTTATTATAATGAGAGACCTACCATAATTTCTCACTTTTCCCTATTTCTATTGGTTGACAGTATAAAATATCTTTTATATTATTGTAAAACATCTTTTAATAGATCAAATAAATAATTTAACAAAGCTCCTAAAAAATTATATCATAACCATACGTTTTCTCAAGCTTATATCTACATAATAAATTTTTTTATAATGATTAAATAAATTAAAATGTTGGAGATCAATTATTAACCTAGCTAGCTACTGTATATTTTCCAATATCCGATCATCAAAAAAATATATTTTCCAATATCATAATACTCGTTTTAGAAAAATAGAATAAATGGAATGAAATATATATTTGGTATGCAGTCTTAAAAAAATACGTTAAAAATGGAAATAAATCATTTGTAGGAAAGATAACATTTTGCCAATGTCAATCAATCAATTAGAGTAAGGCAATATTCTCGTGAAAAAGAAATAGAATAAGACAATATAATAAAAGCAGCTTTTAAAAAAATAGTCAATATTAATGTGAGAATTAATAGCGAGATAAAAAATTATTTCATTTAAATACCTGACACTAACATTTAGTTAGTGCGGGTTTTATTATAAGAATAGCAAGAGCTCTTATAAAGTACTCGCACAACCAAAAAAAAAAAAAAAGAAGATTTGGATCATTTAAAATGGAGAAAATTATAAAATAAGAAAATAAATAATTATTTATTATTAAATTATTTTAATAAAATTTACATAAAATTTATATAAAATAAAAATTATTAATTTAGTAATAAATAAATTTTTATTTATTCACTTTATAATTTTTTTTTATTTTAGAAGATCCAAATTTATAGGAAGAGACCCAAGAAGTTTTCCATCAAAATTCTTCCACACCCTGCTATTTTCTTTTTATCTTTTTCTTGAAAAGGTAGCACAAACTAATATTGTGAACTAAAAGTTAATAAGGAAGAAAATGAAAATAAATAAAACAGGAAATATGTCACTGAAATATGATATATATCGCATTTGACATTTACATATTTAGTATTTACACGTGGATGAAAGAAAAGTTATCTTAGAATGAATCAATAAAAAAATAGTTTATATTTATTTTTAAAAGTATTTAATAAGTTAAAAATTGATACAATTTCCTGTTGTCTTTGATACTCTCGAATGACTCCTTCTCCGTTTATGGGAATTCATCTTGCTTTATCTATCAAAAAAATGTTAAAGGTAAATTCATTTTAAATAAATGTTCTCTATCCATGATATATGTATGATAAAGACATAATTTATCTTTGATATAATATTTATTCTTTTTCAATCTGACAGGAGGCTTATTCACCGTTCGCGAAAAAAGGTATATTTATTTAGTAGAAAAACAAAATTAGTTTTAAAGAAAGCAAAGTATAATACGAAGCTAATAAAGAATTTATATGGGCTTTTGTTTGGTCTGGACACTTATATGGGTTTTAAAAATTATTTTTTTTACCTACATTTTTTGTTTTGGTTTTTATATGTTATAGTATTATTCAATTCAATTATTGGAAAGATACAAACATTGTGCTATACCTTCCTTGTTTGTTTTATAAACTTATTAAAATATATGAAGACTTTGACGAATTGATGTGGACGAGAATCCACAATCAGTCAAAAGTCCGGAAGCTCCCAGAGCCCAGAAGAGATTCACATTTTTCTCCACTATACCATTGGCGTTTTAAGGATTTTTGATGGAAGGCCTGCGTACGTTATTCAAGATTTGTGCCGAACAAATTGACAATTTCTAATCTTTCTCCTATTTTAGGACTATCTATTTCTGATATACTAAAAAATTCGATTACCTTTGAGTTATAAACATCTTAAACGTTTCATATGTTACTAAGCTGTAAATATTGATGAGTAAAATTTACTGATTCTCTTTATTTCATTTTTAATATATACATAAAGTGAAAGACACGTATAATAACTATATAATATAATAAAAAATTTAAAAAGTAATAAATAATAAATTATAAATTTAATTTAAATACACTGACAATGTAAAATAGTTTTACATTATCAGCAAAATAGTTTTACACTATTAACCAATAGAAATAATGAAAAGTACTAACTCATACAAATAATTATCCATTATAATGAGGAATCTATCATGATTTCTCACTTTTTCCTATTTCTATTGATTGACAGTGTAAAATATTTTTTATATTATTGTAAAACATCTTTTAATAGATCAAATAAATAATTTAACAAAGCTCCTAAAAAATTATATCATAACCATACGTTTTCTCAAGCTTATATCTACATCCTAATTTTTTTTATAATGATTAATGTTGGAGATCAATTATTAACCTAGCTAGCTACTATATATTTTCCACTATCCGATCATAAAAAAAATATATTTTCCAATATCATAATACTCGTTTTAGAAAAATTAGAATAAATGGAATGAAATATATATTTGGTATGCAGTCTTAAAAAATACGTTAAAAATGGAAATAAATCATTTGTAGGAAAGATAACATTTTGCCAATGTCAATCAATCAATTAGAGTAAGGCAATATTCTCATGAAAAAGAAATAGAATAAGACGATATAATAAAAGCAGCTTTTAAAAAAATAGTCAATATTAATGTGAGAATTAATAGCGAGATAAAAAATTATTTCATTTAAATACCTGACACTAACATTTAGTTAGTGCAGGTTTTATTATAAGAATAGCAAGAGCTCTTATAAAGCACTAGCACAACCCAAAAAAAAAAAAATTTAAATTCTTTAAAATAGGAGAAGTTATAAAATAAAAAAATAAATATTTATTTATTATCAGATTATTTTAATAAATTTTACATAAAATAAAAATTATTAATTTAATAATAAATAATTTTTTATTTATTCATTTTATAATTTTTCTTATTTTAGAAGATCCAAATTTACATGAAGAGACCTAAGAAGTTCTCCATCAAAATTCTTCCACACCCTGCTATTTTCTTTTTATCTTTTTCTTGAAAATGTAGCACAAAACTGATATTGTGAACTAAAAGTTAATAAGGAAGAAAATGAAAATAAATAAAACAGGAAATATGTCACTGAAATATGATATATATCGCATTTGACATTTACATATTTAGTATTTACACGTGGATGAAAGAAAAGTTATCTTAGAATGAATCAATAAAAAAATAGTTTATATTTATTTTTAAAAGTATTTAATAAGTTAAATTTTGATACAATTTCCTGTTGTCTTTGATACTCTCGAATGACTCCTTCTCCGTTTATGGGAGTTCATCTTGCTTTATCTATCAAAAAAATGTTAAAGGTAAATTCATTTTAAATAAATGTTCTCTATCCATGATATATGTATGATAAAGACATAATTTATCTTTGATATAATATTTATTCTTTTTCAATCTGACAGGAGGCTTATTCACCGTTCGCGAAAAAAGGTATATTTATTTAGTAGAAAAACAAAATTAGTTTTAAAGAAAGCAAAGTATAATACGAAGCTAATAAAGAATTTATATGGGCTTTTGTTTGGTCTGGACACTTATATGGGTTTTAAAAATTATTTTTTTTACCTACATTTTTTGTTTTGGTTTTTATATGTTATAGTATTATTCAATTCAATTATTGGAAAGATACAAACATTGTGCTATACCTTCCTTGTTTGTTTTATAAACTTTTTAAAAAATATGAAGACTTTGACGAATTGATGTGGACGAGAATCCACAATGAGTCAAAAGTCCGGAAGCTCCCAGAGCCCAGAATCTCATCACAGTGTGTGGATTTGGTGTCTAGTATTTTATGCTTCACATTTTTCTCCACTATACCATTGGCGTTTTCAGGATTTTTGACGAAAGGCCTGCGTACGTTATTCGAGATTTGCGCCGAACAAATTGACAATCACTTATCTGAATCTCTTTCTCTCTCAATTTTATATAATTTTTGCCCACATTAGATAATAAAAATTCACTTTCGGGTGCGATATTATGTTCGCCCGGTGTTTCGCGAACGTCCAGGAATTCCAGTGAACTTTTACGAATAATCAAAATCTTTTACTGGCAAGCAAGCAAAAAGGTAGACGTGGATTACCCAAAAAAAAAAAAGGGCAGATGTGGCGTGTGATTATTTTCATTTGCGCCACAAAATTATGGTAATTCGCTTGCCCGAAGCAACTTAAAAATCTTATTTGCTACATTTGTGAAACATGAAAAGCTGTTTAAGTTAACTCGATGTCGGTAGCAGCGTAGAATATTTAGATTGATAATGGGCATTCTCGTTTATAATAATATCATGTTTATTCTATTTTTATAAAATTAAGAATTAATTTTAAAATAAAATAATTTATATTTAATATTTAATCTAAGAAATAATTTATATTTAAATAATATTGATTAAAATTATTTTTAAATATATAATTTTTAATGAATTATCTAAAATCAATTATAATAAAATTAAAAGATAAAAAAATTTTATTTTTATGTAAAATTAATTTTAAAATTATAATAAATTTTGATATTAGAAATTAAATAAAAATAAAAAATACTAAAATTAATTTCAACCTCCCAAAATTAATTCTTAAAAATCCAAACGGCATCCAAACATGCCTAATTTGTGCATACGATAATTCATAATTCCACACTCGATAAGCTCGCCTTGACTCATTGCGGTAACCAAACGACCTTTGAACGCGAAGATTAAGTCATCAACCTCGTTTTCTTAAGTGAACACACTTACTAATCTTCAAATAAATAAGCAATATCCTCTCACCGCCTAAAAGCCGTTGGTAAATTAAGTAACTTCTGGCTTCATGCAATCAGCCAATTCTTTCCCCATCTCATCTTCGATTTTTACTTAATTTATAATTTTACTTTTATAAATTTTGATTTTTTTTTTTACGCGTCATTTCCTGGTTGGACATCAAAGGAGGACGGTCACTTGGGTCATAGAATCCATTCATCATAAGCCAACTGTCTCTTTCTCATTCCCTCTAGATTACCAAACTCCATTATGATGGCAACCTCGTTGACAAGGGTTGAATCCTGAACGTTGAAAAGTTATTGCTGTGCTGTAGGACCTTGTTTATTCCTTTGCAATGGGGGGTGCGCTCGTGCCACCCCGTCACTCTATCGCGAAAGAACATGGAACTGGCATATGCATTTGAAGTGTGCCTTGTTTTTTTCTGGTCATAATATGAAGTGTTAACCAACTCCTCATTCCATCTTTCTGTTACAAATCACAAACAATGACAGCCCAAAAGGGAATCAAAAAGATAAACTAAGGAAGACAAAAATATAACAGAATCTTCTGAACGATCATTGCATGAAAATTTGACTCGGACCCGGAAGGAAGGTAAATTCAAGAAAAGACAATATTTTTATTAATAACAAATAATTCGCTCTTTTGTTTTATTTTGTTGAAATTTTAGTAAAACAAAAATCAATCAATAACTAAATACCTCTTGTTATCAAAAGAAAAAAAAAATACCTCTAACAATTAGATTAATACATAATAGAAGACAAAAAAATATTTATCCAGTAAAAGAAAAAAAAATGGGCTCTAATTTTTAGTTGGGTAAAACCTTTATTAAACAAATATTTCTGGGACAAATTCTGTCTCGTGTTCTTTTTATTAATACTTACCTTTCAAAACGAAGGTGTAGATGTTTGACCGTGTAGGTTGAAGAGTTTCGTAAACAACTAATCCACCGACAATTTATACAATAAAATGAATGTTTTACTTAATATCTTATAAGATAAAGCAAATACTTGTTATTCCATCCCTTACATTATTTGTGAGGAAAGAATCGATTTGGCATATGACATTAGGGTTAGTTTGGCATTGATTTGACTTTTTTAAAGTTGTAGGATTTTATGAATTTTTTAAAAGTTATTTTCAAAAATTTATAATTATATCGTTTGATAAAATAATATAAAAATTATTTTTAATAAATATAAGTCATAAAAATATTATTTAATAAAATTATTTTTAAAATTTAAAATAATTATAATAAATATAAATATTAAAAAATAATTTTTATTTTTAATATTATTATAAAAAATAAAATTATATTATTTTTTAAATTTTAAAAATGATAAATTAATTTTAAAAAATATTCTATAAAAACTTTTAAAAATACTCTCTATTTTTTAAAAATTAAAAATAAAAATATTTTAATTTTTTAATATATTAAATAAATAAAATTAACTTATACTTTTCTAATATTCTTTCACAGAGCACTACAGATTATTATTGCAGATAAGTGGTTGAAGCGGGGTTGGACTGGTGCCGAATCTATCTGATCTACCATTAAGACTAGAAGACTAGTCTACCTATTTTTAACGAACACCTGTCAGCGGTGCCGCCCAAACCGAAGTGCTCCCCTAATCGCTTACCTGCTCTTTCCCTTCCTTCGGGGCAACAAATGAAAATCTGTCAAGGATTTTGGATAAGAAGAAGAATTGGGCAGACTCACATACTAAAGATAAGGTCAAGAATGCTTACGCAACAAGAGGGTATTGGATAGCTCAGTTGGTAGAATCTTCCATCATATGAGTGGAAGGACCTATATGCTGCCTCATAAAAATAGAATTTTTTATAATATTCAACATATTAAAAATTTAGAAGTTCTACTTTCGCAAAAATAAATGTGACAGGACAAAGAGAAACAAAAATATGAGTAAAATGTGCATCCCTCGCTAGGGACAAAAGCTGATAAATTAATTTCGATACTTGATAAAGTGGGAAAAAGAAGGAATTCAACGAGTCTTAACAGCGAGGAGTTGAAGAAGGAGGGAAGGCTGGGTTTAAGTAATGATGAATTTCCTTCTTTTTTGGGGGTTCTTAAGTCTTAACAGAAGTGATTCCTGGCCATCTTTGTGGTTTGTTAATTGTTAATTGTTAATCACATGGCCTCACCTGGATTAAATATAAAGGTGCCCAACTTTGTGTGTATATTTCATTGAGCTGCCAAAGCAGAAAGTGAAGTGACTCTTTTCTGTTCTTGTGCTGGAAGATCAACCGTTTTAGTTGCAAACCTTTGAGGGAAAGCCAAACTAGAGGGATGATATGCTACTAGCGATCATCTTCGAGTATGTAGGAATGGCATAAGAAGGATTTGCACAAAATTTGAGTCTGGATTCAAAAACATGTACTGGCAGGCGACAGTGGAGGTGCGGGGAATCGAACCCCGTGCCTCTCGCATGCGAAGCGAGCGCTCTACCATATGAGCTACACCCCCGTGGTGCCAAGTCTCGATTACCATACTTAGTAAACGTAAGCTAAAATATGAAGCACGATTAGTATATATTCGTGCTAATCATAGGACGAAGTTACGCCGTCAACTTGAATTATAAGACCTGCACAGCTTAAATAGGTGATTAATGTACCAAGTTATCTCTTAGCATGAGTCATACAGATTGGTGCTCTTTAACCTAAAAGCCTGCTTTGTTAATGTTCCTATTAATTTCTCTTACTCGTTTGATTAGTTTAGTCGTTCAGAAGATAAATTCCTTATTATATTTGGGAGGGAAAAAGAATGTAATATACAAAAAGTCAAAAATCAACACTCTTCTCTACACTGCATCAAATATGTGAGTTGGGACTTGGTTTATCTGCGCCGAAGAGGCCAAGGACGAGGAGATAGACAAAGTAGAAGAAGAAGGGGTAACAGTAGAGGATGCATCTTGTGAATTCCTGCATAAGGGGCATGTAGCGTTCATCTTGAGCCACTCATCTATACAGTGTGCATGAAAGTAATGTTTGCAGTAAGGTATGGTCCTCAACGCCTCCATGGGCTCATATTCAGACAAGCATATTGGGCATGTATTGTCATTGGGCTTTGGTAAGAGCCCGCTATCACCAATAACAGTCATCGGAAATTTCTCAATTGTAGGCCCGTCAAGGCCCATTCTGAGAGGGGCCGGTTGTAAGGAAATAGTCGTGGTAGGATTAGGAAGAACTGTGCTGGGTCGGTGGGGATAAGTGTGCATCTTCAAATTGAAGCAGACCAAGTAACAAAGCCCAATTATGCATAAGAGGCCAGGAATTCCCACTCCCATAGCTAAGCCGTATTTGGCACTTCTTGGAAGACCTGCGTGGAATGTGTTCAATAAGTCAGTATGGAAGAATCGTTATTAGTAATCATTCAGCTTTTTAACCACGGAAAAATAATTTCGAACAAGCTTGTTTTATAGTTTACAACTCGTAAAAAGTTAAGAAAGTGAATTTTAATATTTAAATTTAATTTTGATTTATTGTTAGTGAAAGAATTTTTTACATAATTATTCAATAATATTTTATTACATTATTAAAAATGTTTTGTTCTTACTTTAATTATATTATATCACACGTATGAAATTGATTTACAATCTAAAATGTGGAGAAATGCTTTTATCCCCCATAGAGTAAAAGTATTGTACTCCATAAAGCTAGATCTACCCTTGATTGTAGATGAGAGAAGAGAGAGAATAGAAAAGAGAAAAAAAATTAATAATAGAGATAATTTTATGGAATATAATGCTTTTACTTTGTACAGGATAAAAGTATTTCTCCTAAAATATAAGTGAATCAAAATTAATTTCTTTCTTATTTTTGTCCTTATATTTTATGAAAGTTTGTATATGATTAAGGTCTAGTTTGGTAGTGTTCTTCGAAAGGATGCTTTAGCTTATGAAAAGTATAAGTCAATTTTTTCTGTTTGATAAACCAAAAAGTTGGAGTGCTTTTACTTACAGGCTTTGAGAGCAAAGTCTTCTCGAGGCCTTCATGGAGTCTTTTTGGTTTAACTTGTCTTCTAAAATTTAAAAGACTAATATAATTGTATTTTATTTAATGATATTAAAAATAAAAATTATTTTTTTTAGTATTTATAATCATTATAATCATTTTAGACATTAAAAGCAATTTTATCAAATACTACTTTTGTGATATCTACTTATTATTGAAATCAATTTTATATTATTTTACCAAATGATACTGCTATAACTTTTTAAGAGCAGCTTTTAGAGAGTCGAAAAAGCTCAACAACTTTTAAAAAGGCACAACAATACCTAATCGCTAATCAATGGTGGTTTATGTTACTTTACCTTGGCTATCGTTAGTACTGGAGAAGCATCCCACTTGAAGACTTGTATTGCTATTGAACCCACAAACTTGGCCACGAACAGCACAATCCCCGCATGTGGGATCGCTCCACTTCAACTCGATGTCACTGGTAAGATCAAACTTCAAGGATTTCTTTGGAATGGGAACAAGAGCCCACGATATCACCTCGCACTTAGACAAAGCTGATGACACGCTAGGTTGCCACCATGAGTTTGATGAAACAATGACCGATGAGGATTCGGAGTTTCCTATGTGGCTGCTAGGATCGCTGAGGCAAGAAACTGGTGGCAGTGGATATGACTCAGTTACGTAGGAAGGGCAACGAAGGAAGGTTAGGTTATAAAAATCATAAACATTGGTGTCAAACATGAATGGGGACCCCGAGAAGCTCAATTTCTGCAAGAAACGTTTCGGGAGGCACCCAGCGGGGTCGTTGACCTGAATGGTTTGGTCCTCGTAGTTGATGCTTTTGACTACCAAATCTCCTGAAGCTGGGAGCGTAAGAATGGTGTTGCTTTGGTTGTCGCATGAAAGTTGGAATCTGGGGTAGCTGCACCCACCACCTTGATTGGATGCTTTCAAGCCAAAGGGAAACTGAATGTCAATTTCACCGCACGACATGCTATTGCAAATATGCTCCCCTCTTGTGATGTGAAGATGGAAAACATAGATCAACAATAAACACAAGTGCTCTAAGGTAGACATCAATTAATTAATTAAAGTGTGTGAAGCAAAAACTGGAAATAGAATTGGGATGGAAGGGACGAGATGAGAAGGATGTGCCCTCTTTTCTGTTGCATCACATTACAAACTAAAGGAAATGAAACCCAAAACAACTAATGATTTTAATTTCTTCGTCAATTATTTAGCCAATAGATTAGAATATGGAATCGCTTGTGGTGCCGTCCAGTAATTTTAACTAATAAGGAAAGGACAAAACCACTGCACGAAACATGCTGCTGAGCTAAATCTTCTCGAAAAGGCTTTTATGGAAATATATATATTAGTATCTGAATATACTTGGTCATATAATTATTAGGTCTCACCTAGGTTTCTTTAGCAAATTACTGTCTTCCCACAGCAACTTTCTCCTTTATTTGTTTTTTATTATTAATTTTACTTCCATATTTGTTAACCTAGCACTAAAAAAGTCTTATGTCGATTTCTTACCAAAGCAAGGAGCTAAGGATGATGTGGATCGTATATAAGACGCGGGACTCTCCTCCCAGGATGAGTACTCCTGCTAGCAGATTCTACGAGTGTTTTTTCATATTGCTTAATGTTTTGTTACGTTCCTCGTGGCAAAAACGTGTTGGGATACAAATCAATTTGCGAACGTCTGTTAATTTCCTGTGTACGTAAGACTATAATCACCTACCAAAGTTTTGCATTATTTTATGTAATAATATTGTTTTTTTATACTTGGAAAATAAAAAGGACAAAGTAACTTGTATAATATAAAATACCCATAGATTCTGCAGGAGTCAGTGTTCCAGACCACAAATCTTCCTCACGTTTAGCACCAAGTTTAGAGCCAGCAAAATTGCAACCATTGGCCTCCCGAAAAGTAAGCACCAGCTGCACCTCTCACTCCCAATGGAGCGTATCTTGGAACCTGAAGGATGAACTCCCAGTAAAGATGGAAAGCTACCGACGGAATTCTCCAAATCACAGTTTGGAGGTTTCCCCAATTTGCTTCCGAAAGCCGAGGGACCACCAGGCCAATTAGCTCCTCTCCACATATATAGCCATAAGCTCAGCTATAAGGTTGTTTGGGCAAAGCTTTTATCCAGTTACCATTTGCATCTCGAATAATATCCCTATCCATTCCTGATCGACCTGCTTGCGCAAATATACATCTTGTTAGAGTCCCATATCGCTTAAGGATATGATATAAATAGCCTTTATAAGCATTCGGACAACCCTCCCTCGTGAAATTTATTTTGGGATTGAGTTAAGCGAGCAATTACAGATGGTATCAGGCATCATGTAATTGTTATTAGTGGCCACCCGCAGATGTCCGTCACTGCAAACTTCACGCCCAGGATGTCAGGTCACGGCGTGAGAGTGTGTTAGAGTCTCATCGACAGGATATGGCGTAAATAGCTTTATAAGACTCAAGAACCCTCCTCATGAAATTTTGGGATTGAGTTAGGCCCACTCAATTCTAAGACATCTTAAAAACTTTTCTTCTTTTCTTTTCACGTGCTTACACCTCATCTCTGTAGACCAGCAAAAAAAAAAGAAAGATACAAAACTGTATGAAAAATTATGTGCCAGTGTGAAAGGAAAAAATCGAATAATCGATGACAAAAGGCCTCCTTAGCTGGGGAGTTGATTGAGAAAAAGAAGGAAACGGGCTATTCGAGTGAACGTTTGATCAAACGTGACTTCAAGGTAATCTTATGGAGTTATCGATCTATCTACTTTATACTTGTATATTGGCCTGCTTGTCGACTGGTATCTTTTTATTAAAAAAATTGTTATTAAAAATTTCAATAACAAATAAAAATTATTTACAGTAAATTGTAATTGTGCAACGAAAATTTAAATAGTGCTAGAGAAAACAGTAGCAAATATCGAATATTAATAAATATTTATAATTTTATTATTTGAATATTTATTTTTAACTTGTAAATATTTACATGAATAAAATTAATACTAAAATTAAAAAATGAAAAAAAAAATTTGAGCACCAAAATCCAAAGTAGTATCCATTATATTATACTAGGTAAAATATCAAAGGTAGGGCTGAAGGAATTTTAACGCCCTTGGATCAAGATTTGATTCCGATTATAGCATGAAAATCAAGAACAAAATTAAGAACAGAATAAGTGCGAAAAAACCTAATTCAATCGATGGAGAATAATCGATCCAAAACTGTTTTCCGTTCTTTGATCCTGGAGAAACTAGAAAGGAATTAGCCAAAGGAGGCCAAAGGGAGAAAAGGACTCCTCCTATTCCCCAGGGAGCTGAAAGGACATTCGTTTCAATGGGATCACAGCGTCTATATATAGGGTTAGGAAGAGGGGTCTCTCCCTATGTTAAAAAAGTGATGTGCCAAGCCACTCATTATAGCAAAGCTCATACACAAAGGGATATACAACAATATCCACCAATGAACAGTGCATAGGCCCTATAACAACAATAATTACATTAATTTGGGCTTCAACAATTAGCATTAATCAATTTTGACATTCAGTTAATCCAGGTTCAAAATTAAATGCAATTTAATTTATGTAAGTCTACAAAATTTTCCAACAAGGGCGACTCAACCTTATGTAATAAAAGAACTGCAGTCTCTTCGAAACATAAATTTCATGTTCGTTTTTAGTTATTATCGTTGTCATTGATATGAAAATAAAACTACCTTTATTAAAATAATTTTCCATGTTTGGTTCGTTCATGAATAAATTAAAATAGTTGTCCTCCATGTTTGGTTCACTCATGAGTAAAACTTATATGATTAATGTTATTTATTCATAACAACTGGACCTAGTAGCATAGATATAGCACGGAATAGAAAATAAGTGTGCAAATAAATTGTGATACATAGAACTCATATAGCATGAAACCGAAAATAAGTATATGCAAATAGATTAAGATATAGCTCAAGATATCCCCAACTGTTAGAGGTGTTCAAAATCGATTTAAATTGAATTAAAATAAAAAATTGATAAAAAAAGTTCAAAATTGATTAAAATCAAAACACATCAATTTTAAT
Source organism: Pterocarpus macrocarpus (assembly GCA_031439585.1). Taxonomy (NCBI): domain Eukaryota; kingdom Viridiplantae; phylum Streptophyta; class Magnoliopsida; order Fabales; family Fabaceae; genus Pterocarpus; species Pterocarpus macrocarpus. The sequence continues at coordinate 74,921,494 of CM062520.1, read as the reverse complement.
TGGTTCTTATTTTATAAAAATCAATCAGTTTGGTTCGATTTTTTTAGTTTCTAAAACTCAACTAAACCAAACCGAATCGATAATATATTACACACACACACACACACACACATATATATATATATATATATATATATATATATATATATATATATATATATATTTTAATTTGCTTAACATAAAATTTACTATTTTATATTTTATAAAATTTTTTAATAAAAAATTGAAAATCAATTTAAATTAATTTAATTTAATTCAATTTTTTAATTATAATCAAATTAAACCGAAACTTAAATACTCTTGTCAGCCATACAGTCGAAAGGAAAAATATAAGAACATTATGATGATGAATGCGAAGGGGCGACCAAAGCAGATCCCTGGGGCAACTTTCGGCATAGGGGGCACGAAGCATTCATCTTGAGCCACGCGTCAATACAATGGGAGTGAAAATAGTGATTACACTGGGGCATGCTCCTTAATGTCTCTTTCGGCTCGTACTCACTAAGACATATAGAGCAAACATTGTCAATGGACTTTGGCAATTGTCCACTTTCACCGAGCTGGATCTTTGGACACTGTTCTATGTCTATCATTGATCCATCATCTACCACAGGGGGCAGCTCGATGTTTGATTCCATCCTTCTCCGTCGTTCTCGTTGCTGTTGGATCCTTCTTTCCTCACGTACAGATAATAGTGCCCAAGAGAGGAATAGGAATGCACATATTATTCCCCAGGCTATAGGCAGTTCCTTGCCAATGTCATACCCAGGAGTTAGAGGACTTCCACCTACATAGAACTCCAATATCAGTGGTTGTAATTTCTGTTGTTAACAATAAATAGAGCAGCTCGGCCAATCAAAGACGAAAAGAAGAAGTCTGTTTTTCACAAATCAAAATTCACAGTTTTGTGTTCATCGTAGCTGATTTAATTTATTTGTTGAAATATAAAATTTAGTTAACTTTTCTGTTTTCATTCATCGGAGTATTTTTTCTGTGACGCATTATTATTGGGCTCGCGTACTTTGTTATAGGGCTCTGGTGACAATGAGTTCTATAAACTGTAGTTTTCTAGTAAAAACATTAGATTATAGGTGAGCAAAGCAACGTAGGCATTGCCGTACGGGCTTAGGGTTTTAATTCTATGTCTTTTGGTCTTATGCATGTGAATCACTAATTGAACGATGAGTTCTGGGGACATACTCATAATTCATAAAAGAAAACATGAAATTTAACAGGTCACATTAAGGAACAAAGTTTAGATTATCTTTAAAGAAAATAACAAAGTCAATATTGTGTTTACTTTTTAAATCAAAACATGTTGGAAAAGCCAAGATAATCAGCCACGACTCAAATTAATAATATATATATATATTTTTTTAAAATGACATATATGTGAAACAACCAAAACCTTAATTTCATGGTGCATGCATGCTTTGTTGAACCGCTTGTTTTGTAATTCACCGTAAAGTGCTTAGGTGGTCAAATGAGGATGAGACAAATGGACTTCTCATGTGTTCAGTTTTATTGTGCTAAAATCGGGTCGGAAGATACACCCAAAAGATATCTTTCTTCTGCACAGTGGGGCTGCGACTTGGAGTTTCTGGCTCATGACAGCACAATCAACTCCACCAATCCACCGTCTCTTTCTTGATTTTCACCTTTTTATCCCTTTTTTTTTTCTTAAAAAAAGACCAAAAAAATATTTTGAAAAGTCATTAAAGTATTGTATCGAATAAATAAAAAGTATTGTTTTCAAATTTAGCACTTAGCTCTCAGTATGCATAACAATAGTTATTCTTTATTGCCAAAGTGTTATATTATTAAGATTAAACTAGTAATTTCAAAAATATACATGGCATTAGTGTAGTCCTTAAAAAAACTTTTATATAATTTAATCCTTATAAGATTTATTTTATATTAGTTTGGTTCCTAAAAAATATATGTAACATTATTTTAATACCTGAAAAATATATATAATTTTAAATAAATTCATGAATTTACAGAAAAAGAGATCAAATATATGGAGAGTAGAGCATTACTTATAATATTTTCCTATGTCTGAATATGAAATGATCATAGGCACAGATAATTAAGACGATAGAGGATTTCCATACTGATATTGCACCTTCATGAAAATTAAACATAAAACTGGATTATGCCTCCGATCAAAAGAGAGGACGAGATAAAAGATTTGGTTCCATCTTTCATAGACAAAATATGTAGTATAATTAAAAACTGCAGAATATATTTATATATATACCTTGATTGTTGTCATAACAAATAACGTCAGAACCCGTATCCGATAAGAAGCCACAGTGTTGGTCCGCTTCGCAATAACAACTTGGTATAAACCATTGCAACATGATATCAAAGCGAAGGAGTTCATTCCGGATTTGGCGCGATTCTTTGAAAAAATCTTTAACTGGAACCAAGGCAGAGCCAATATTCCTGCACGATGAATTATATATTCTCCAATGCTGAACATCCGAGTCCAATATAACCACGACTGAATTCTTTTCATCGCTTAGGCAAGGTATACGTAATTGTGGATCAACCACTGACTTCCCTGGTGATTCGGTGCAGTTGTAAAATATCACCAGATCAAAATTATGAAGGCCCCACTCGAAGGGTGAATCTTTGAGGTCTATCTTCTGCAGGAACCGCTTAGCGAGGCACTCATCGGGGTCGTTGATCCAAACATATTGCTTCTCGAGAAAGATGTTTTTGACAGCGAATTCTCCTGCATCTGGGAGTTTAATCAATGACTGATTCCTCTTGTTACATGAAACCTCAAACCCTTTGTACCCACATCGTGCATCTCTTTCAACGCTAGTAGTTTGATTTTGTGTCAACTGGAAAGGGAACTCAATAGCAAGTTCAGGGCTTCCGCAATATCTTTTGCAAGTTGGAGGAGTTGTGCTTCCTGTTGAGTGAGGAAGCAAGAGTACTATGGAAATTAAAAACAAAATTGGCAAGTTAGACATTGGATATTGGTGCATGTGAGTGACCAACCCAAGTCTTAATTCATCTGGGAATGTTTGTCTACGCACTATGTATGTGCTACTAGCTAGTATGAGATGGGACAAGAATTCCGTTAAGTCCGAGAACCCTTCTTTTTATTCCTTAGCTGTGGTCGTGAAGTCCTAGACCAGATAGAATCTTAGTTTTACTCGTCCAATACTGCTTTCTTTCTTTCTATGCAAATTTGGACTATGTATGACCATTTTGTCTTTGTGACTATGCATCCCTAATCTGAACTTGAATATATATACAACCTTGAACCTTCAACTTGTCCGTACAGTGGACAAAACATAAATATTTGCATATAAAAGATTATATTGTAAAAGGAAGCAAGATATTGACTGAGGTCTGACCGGCTTAGGTGTAATTTAAAGATGCAATATTTGTATAGGGAAAGACAGTCTTTTGAAAGATATTGGCTAAATATTCTTCTGTATATTTGTCAGCTTAAGTTTTTTCTTTTTTTCCTTTTTTCCCCTTTTGGTACTATAAGGGGCCAAAGCCCAAGAGAAGACAAGAAAAACTACCCACTAAATTTTCTTTTGCATATAGCTTAGTTGATTGTTCAGAAAAAATTTGCACCACATTGATCTCACACAAAAGTGTTGGCATTAGTGAAAAAAATGATGGACTCCATACTGGTAGATTCTATATGATCCACATCCTTGTATCTCTATCCGCATGATATAGATTTTTTAGAATCATCCTATAACTTAATGATTTCTTTCTTCGATTAAAATAAAAATGTTTTCTTCGTTTTTCATGCCGAAAACGTGCTGGCATAGAAATCAATTTGCATACGTATGTTAATTTCCTCTCTCTCTCTCTCTCTCTCTCTCTCTCTCTCTCTATATATATATATATATATATATATATATATATATAGACTATAATCACCTACCAAAGTTTTGTATTATTTAATTTTATGTGATAATATTGTTTTTTTTTTATATACTTGGAAAATAAAAAAGGACAAAGTAACTTGTTTATAACCCATAGATTCTGTTAGAATCAGTGCTCCAAACCGCAAAATCTCCCTCGCGTTTAGCACCAAGTTTAGCCAGCAAAATTGTAACTGTTGGCCTCCCGAAAAGTAAGCACCTGCTGCACCTCACTCCCAATGGAGCATATCTTGAACCTGAAGTAATGATGTAAAGCTATCTCCTCAGTTTTGGAATTCTCCAGATCATAGTTTAATTTGGAGGAAATCCAGATACATATATATATATGCTATCAGTTTCTCAACTTACCTTCCGGAAAGCCGAGGGACCACCACGCCAATTGGCTTCTCTCCAGATAGCCATAAGGTCAGCTATATATAAGGTGTTTTCGGTTGTGCTTTTATCCAGTTACCATTTCCATCTCGAATAATTAATGCCCACCCCTTCCCGATCGACCTGTTTGCGCAAATATACATCTTAAGAACCTTTTTTTTCTTTTCTTTTGCCGTAAAAAAGAAAGATAAAAAACTATATGAAAAGTTATGTGCAACAATGCAAGTGTTAAAGCAAAAAATCGATGACCAAAAGGCCGCCCTAGAAGTTGAACACCAAAATCCAAAACAGTATCCCCATTATATTATACTAAAGGTAAAATATCAAAGTAAGGGTGCCTCGTCCGTTTGTAATGGAAGAGCCCAGTCTCTTCAGAACATTTAACATTGCAAAATAGTCATGTTCCTTTTAGTTATCATCGTTTTCATTGAAATGGAAATAAAATCACTTTTATTAGAATAATTGTCCACGTTTGGTTCGCTCATGAATAAATTAAACTTATATTATTATTTTTTTCATTTTTCATGTAGCATGAAAACGAAAATAAGTATGCAAACAGTTTATGATATAGCACAAGTATCCCCAATCATACAGCCAAAAGGCAAAAAATGTACATTATGATGATGCATGGGAGGGAGTTGCAAAGCGAGGCAACGGGGTGAGCAGAGCAGAACCCCGGGGCAACTTTCGGCATAGGGGGCATGAAGCATTCATCTTTCTATACAATGGGCATGAAAATAGTGATTGCACTGGGGTATGCTCCTTAATGTCTCTTTTGGCTGGCACTCACTAAGACATATAGAGCAAACACTGTCGATAATTGCCCACTTTCACCCACCTGGATCTTTGGACATTGTTCTATCTCTATCACTGATCCATCATCAAGCCCCACACCTACCACAGGGGGTCGCTCGATGTTTGATTCCATCCTTCTCCTTATTTAATTTGTTGCTGTACGATCCTTATGCTTCTCTGTCGTTGCTGTTGGTTCCTTCTCTCCTTACACACAGACAATGTTGCCCAAGAAAGGAATAGAAATACACCTACTATTCCCTAGGCTATACGCCACCTGTTGTCACTAGTTGGAGGACTTCCACATGCACCGAACTCCAATATCAGTCATTGTAATTTCTATTGTTAAAAACAAAATAAATAGAGCAGCTCGGCCAATCAAATTCAGACGAAAAGAAGTATGTTTTCACAAATCAAAATTCACAGTTATGTTCACTATATCTAATTTATCTGATGAAATATAAAGTTCAGCTTTATTTAATTAACAACGAAAATATATTGTAATTTGTATATGCCTAACTCTCTAGGGGTTTCTAATGTTTAGGTTTCCAGGAGCGCTCGCTCACACATACATCTTTTGAAGTAGAGAGATTCTTAAATGCTCTTAAAATAAAGAAGAGTTTTGTTTCATACTATTTATTATTTGATATATTAACTATTATATTAAAAATATTAAGAAGTGGGAGATAGTGATAAGCTATAATATTGATGTGTTAAACCATAAATTGTCTAGAACAAAACTTTTCTTTTGATATGAGAGTATATAAGAACTTCTCCTTAAATCTATACAAAAAGTCATTATTATATTGAGATCTAAGGGTGGTCTGAAGTTTATGCCATTTAGATTTTAATTGATCTTGATATTACTTCCACTAATACGCTTCATTCTCCTTTAATTATAGACTAGTATTTCTCCCGGTGATTTCACATGTTTGTTTGACATTTTATCTTTGTATTTGATTTTTTTCTCTTTTCCTTTTTTTGTTGTTTTTGTTTACTTTTTCTTTTAAATAAAGCATATGCTATTTCATAAACCAAAATAATCTTCTTGCATGAAAACCGTATCATGACCTCTTGATAATAGCTTGGGAATCAAATGATTTATTGAATAATTTTGTTGAAGAGGATTGAAAAAGTAACTATAGATAATAGATAGATAGATAGGTAGACAATAGATTTTAGTAGGAATAGTTTTTCTTTAACTGTAATTAGGAATTATAATGTGACATTTATAAGTAGTTTATTTAGTTATAAATAATACAAATAGATTCTAGTAGGGATCATTTTTCTTTAATTGTAATTAAGAGTTGCAACATGATACTTAAACGTAGTCCATTTAGTTATATATAAAAAAATATATTTTAACGAAATCAATTTTTGTATAATTGTAACTAATAGTTGTTATGTGACACTTAAAAATAATCTATTTAGAGGGAGTGGCTATCATCACTCCTAAGTGTCTATTGCCACTCGTATTTAATTATCAATTTTTTAACTTGCTCGAAAATACCCTTCTATTTGTTTATTAATTGAAATGATAACCAAATATTCAATATTTATTATAATTAATAAGTTTGTTGAAATTTATTATTTATAATTTAATTCAAAATAATTTATTTTTATCTTTAATATTATCAATTTTTATTTTTAATACAGTAAATTTATTTAACATAACTATTTTGATTTAAATATTAAATTATTGTTTCAAGTTTTTATTAATATAATAATTATCTAAATAAAATAATAACGAATATTAAAAAATAGTGAATAAAAGGGAATAATAATAAAATAATGAATTAGTAATTTATAAAGTACGACATATATATCTAATTTTTTATTTAAAATTAATATTTATGTGAAAATAAAAAATTTGTATTTTTTTGGAAAAAAAAAGTAAGTGAAAGATAAACTTTTTTTTTATAGAATTTAAAAAATTATTTTTTTAATTAAAATGATAAACTAATATTAAACAATCAATACTATTAAATTTTTTATTTTTATGTGAAATTAATATATTTAACTCAATTACTTGCATTTAACTATTAAATTTGTATCTTTAATTTTTTTCTTAATATAACAACTATCTAAAATATAATATATATATATATATATATATATATATATATATATATATATATATATATATATATATATATATATATATATATAAAATAGTGAATATTCTAAAGAATAATAATTAAAATTGAATAATTATAAAGGAAATTTAAAATAACTATCTAAATATTTTTGAAATTTTTTTAAAAACTTCTTATATTGTTCTATTGCTTTTAATTTTGTGATCTATTATTTTTATTTTCTGTAAAAGAATTAATTTTTACCCTTTTTTCATAAAATATGTTAAATTTATTTTTTCAAAAAAAGAATTTTTTTATTTAAATCACAGACACATATTTTTCCCTTTTTTTTTATAAAAGTATTAATTTAATGTATTTTATCAAAAAAAAAAGTGAATGATATTTAAGATTTTATAAAAAATTTAAAAAGAATAGATTACAAAGTCAAAAATAATAAAACTTTAGTAGAAGTTTTTAATATTAACAATATTAATTTTAAATAAAAACTCGATATATGTGTCATATATTATAGCATATTAATTTACATGTAATAATAATAATAATAATAATATTATTATTATTATTATTATTATTATTGTTGTTGTTGTTGTTGTTGTTGTTATTTACTTTTCTTAAATTTTTTTAATGCTCAATCTTTTTTAATTAGATAATTATCATATTAAGAAAATGTTGAAAAAATAATTTAACATCTATATTCTAATAATTGTGTTAAATAAGTTAATTAGACATAAAATATTAGGTAATTTTTTTGTTACACAATTACTAAGAGAGTTTAAAGAATATTGGATATTTGATTATCATTTCAATTTACAAACAAAGAAGAATATTTTGGAGAAAGTGAAAAAATGATAGTTGAGTGAGAATAACATGTACAATAGATATTTAGGAGTGGCAATAGCCACTTCCCCATTTAGATATGGATAATAAATTTCATTCTTTTGTTGTATTATTTTAAAATATCTTTAATTTAAATTTTTAATAATTATTTTTAATGTTTATCAACTACTACAATTAGTATTTGAAATTAAAAGAATATTCAATATTTAAAAGCATTTATTGGTTTTTCCTATTTTCTAGATAGTCATGCTTCAGATAGGGTGTGTTTTGGAATGAAAAAAATTGGAAATAATTTGAATTAAATTGATTTATAAATTAAATATCATATTTGGAATGAGTTCTAAAAAATAGGATTTGAATTTATTCAGAAATCAATTATTGCATTTGAAATTCATCAAACTAAAAATTGATTTAATTTGGTTTATTATTTTACATATTTACCCCTATCATATCATCTCTCTCCCCCTTCCCTCTTCCTCCCTCCCTTCTTCCCTCCCTTTTCTTCTCTCTCCTCCTCTCAACCATAATACCCACAAGTCAAAAAAGTGAGATCAAAGATCAAAGATAGGCCTTTTTTTAAAAATGAGATTAGCATTCACATTAGACTACAGAGTATATACTTATCAATTTCAAACTACTAAATATACAAGCATAACAACCATGCACTTTACGGAAATCATCAATTCATCATCAATGCTGGAGCTTTAATTGAGTCAAACAAAGTTTCATATCCACTTGGCACGTAGACTTAGATCAGTTGTAGCCGTAGATTAATGGATAGTTGTTATTAGTACAGTATTAACATCAAAGACAAAGAAGAGTGAGCGAAGAAGTTCCCATAGCATCACGGTTTAGGGTTGTAGGATTCATCATAGAGCAGTGTATTTAGGATTAGGTTTCAGGCTTTGTAAAATTTTAACGAATAAAATAGTCATTTTAAATATTTAAAATTGAAATTAATTTAAATCCCAACAAATCCTATTCAAAGTGACAGAATTTCAAAACACAAATAATAGAATTCCATTGGTTTAGCAAATTAATTCACTGCCTGGCTTACACAAAAAAAAAAAAAGAGCTATTAGACAAAAGTACATGATACACTATCTAGAGGTGATCCCATAATTTTTTGTGATAATATGTCAAACAGGGAGTCACAATTTATGAGTACAAATATTAATACTCTAAAAGTTTGTTGTTTTTAAAATTTCCTTGTAGAGGCAGAGCACCCAAAAATTAGTCTCACATGAAAACACAATGAAAGTGAAGCACCCAAAATACCATATCAAAGAAAGCACCCTCGAGCATCCAGCACCAAAAGAGTCAATGATCTTATCTTACAGTGAAAGCACTTGAAAATCAAAACACTTCTGCCTTTGTTAATAAAAAAATAAAAGATGTTTGCAGACACAGAACAGACGAAAGAGAGAGAGTAATTAGTGGGGATAATTTTAATGGGAAATATTTTGTTTTAATTGTAATTAGAAAGAGACATGTGGCAGGTATTCTATTTCATTAGATATAATAGACATTTTCGCTTCTATGATATCTAGTGCATAAATATGTTCCACCTGGTTAGTGTCTCGATTTTCCCCGTAATTTTCTCCCAATTTCAACATGCATGGGGGCTGAATGTCTTATGTTAACTGTAGTTTTCTTGTAAAAATATTGTATCATAGGTGAGCAAATTAAAGCAAAGTAGGCTTACAAGGCACTGTTCAGTTAACCGCCATAATGGTAAATCATGTGTTTACAAAACATATTGGCGAAAACCAAGAAAAACAGCCACGACTTAAAAAAAAAAAAAAAAACACACACACACACACACACATACGTAAAACAACCAAAAACCTTCAATTTATTCCATGATGCAGCAGCAAAAGCAAGGGAAAAAAATCATCGTCTCCCTTGCTAAGGACTTGTAAGCTTAGGCCATGGTGGATCTTTTTCTATCATTCTTGTAATTTGAATATTAAATCTAATTAAAAATTGCAGATTATTTATACCTTGGCCAGGAGAAGTGTTGTCGTAACCCATATCCGATAAGGCATAGTGTTGGTTCGCTTTGCAACAATAGTAAGCTGTAAACCATTGTAACATGATATCAGAGTGTAGGAGCTCATTCCGGATTTGGCGTGATTCTTCTATATGACCTTTAACTGGAATCGCGACAGAGCCAATATTCTTGCACCATGAATATTTCCAACCCTGAGTGTCAAGGTAAAGGAATCAATTAGAGCAGTTAAAGTTAGTTGAAGTCAGTTATGCCAGCTGGCAGTTAGATAACAGTTGGTTGTTTGTAATTACGTGCTGTGCAAGCTTTCTCATTGTGTATATATAAACCTATGTAATCAAAAGCTAATCAATCTAACAATCATTTTTCAATCATTCTCTCATTTTGTTACTCACCCTCTACTTCTCTCATTTTTCTTTCCTTTGCCTCATCTTTGGTAGCTTTCATGGTATCAGAGCTTTTGAGGATCCATGGAACCTTCACCTTCACCTTCTGCTACAAGCCAATGTTGCAACCATGAGTTCACTCCAAAAACCTTCTCTAATCCTGTGTCATTCAAACTAAACGATGACAATTTCGGTCCATGGAGGCACCAAGCACTAGCTGCCATCAAAGCTCACAAGCTGGAGAAACATCTGGAGAGAGACAAGGTCCCGAAGAGGTTTCTTTCAGTAGCTGATGAAGAAGTAGAAATAGAAACTCAGGAATTTTCAGAATGGGAACAGCAGGATCACCATCTTGTGGCATGGCTGCTCTCATCCAAGAATGAAGTTTTCACCAATCGAGTTGTAGGGTGTGAATTTGCACATCAAATCTAGAGCAAGCTAGACACCAATTTTGCTTCAAGAACAAAGGCCAAGATAAAGCAATTAAAGACTCAGTTGAAGTCCATCAAGAAAGAAGGTTCTTCGATTGTAGAGTATGTTCTGAAGATCAAGGAAGTAGTTGATGCATTAGAAGCTGTTGGAGCTTAAATCAGTATAGAGGAACACATAGAGGTAATACTCGATGGCTTACTTGAAGATTATTATCACTTGATCACCACAGTGCTGTCAAGAACAACTTCATATTCAGTTGATAAGTTGGAAGCACTTCTCATGGCTCATGAAGAAAGGTTGGAAAAATATAGAAAAAGTGATGTTTCTTTAGTGCAAACAAATCATGCTCAAGCCACGTTGAATGATGGAAAGAAACCACCATCAGACAATGGAGGAAGACATGGTTTTGGTGGAAGAAGAGGGCAAGGAAGAAACTTTAGAGGTGGCAAATTAGGTTCAGGTTGGAACCCTAGTGGCAAACCACAATGCCAACTTTGTAGGAAAATTGATCATATTGTGTGGCAATGTTATCATAGATTTGACCAATCTTTCCCAAATCCAAATGGCAATCATCAACAACCCACTCCTCCTCCACCATCCTTTCATTAGCCTGGTGGTCAACAATCTCAACCTTGAGCTTACTTGGCCACACTTGCAACTCTAAGTGACTCTTCTTGGCACCCTGACTTAGGGGCCATACACCACTTGACTTTTGATCAAGGAAATCTACTCCATACCTCATAATACTCTGGTTCCGATCAAGTGCAGACAGGTAATGGACAAGGTATGAAAATCAAGCAAGTTGGCCATTCTGTTATGCATTCCCCAATCTCTACCACATCCTTTCATTTACATAACCTAATGTATGTTCCTAAAATTAAGAAAAATCTAGTTAGTGTTTCAAAATCTGCAAAAGACAACAATCTCTTCTTTGAGTTCCATCCTAATGCTTGTCTTGTAAAATCACAGGTTACCAAGGAGATTCTTCTCCAAGGTTATATTAAAGATGGTCTATATGCCTTTCAAAATGTCACTACTACAGCTTCTCCCTCTGCAAAGAACTCACCCATAGTCTTTCACACACAAAATGTTTCTCCTGTAAATAGCTATGATGCATGACATCAAAGATTAGGTCACCCCTCCCCTAGAATTGTATCTACTGTATTGGATTCTTGTAGAATATCATATGACACTAATAAAATGTCATCAGTTTACAAATCTTGTTGTATGGGTAAAATGCATCAACTACCACACTTTCCCTCTTTAACTAAGTATAACTCTCCTTTGGAATTGGTTTTTTCTGATCTTTGGGGTCCAGCACCCATCTCTGCTGATTTTGGTCACAGATACTATATATTTTTCGTAGATGCTTTTTCTAGATATTTATGCATTTACTTGTTGCAAAATAAGTCTCAAGCATTTGCAGCCTTCCAACAGTACAAAGCATACATTAAGTTACAAACTGGTGCCAAAATCAAGGCCCTGCAGACTGACAATGGAAGGGAATACCTATCTACCTCCTTTGTTCAGTTTTTACAACACCATGGGATAGCTCATAGGCTTACTTGCCCATATAGTCACCAGCAAAATGGGTGTGTCGAGAGAAAACACAGACATATTGTAGAAATGGGATGACCCCACTAGCCAATGCATCTTTTCCCCTAAAATTTTGGGATCATGCCTTTATGATAGCAACCTACCTGATCAATAGACTACCCTCCCTAAACACAAAAAAATCAATCCCTATATCAAATCCTCTTCAACAAAATCCCTGACTACAAATTTCTCAAAATTTTTGATTGTGCATATTTCCTTTACTCAGACCATTCACTCACCACAAACTTGACTTTAGATCTCACCAATGCACCTTCTTAGGTTATGCATCACAGTACAAAGGCTACAAATGCTTGAGCACAACAGGTAAAATCTACATTTCTTGATATGTTATTTTTGATGAATTCTATTTTCCTTATGCCACCTGTAACATCCTCTCAAATACAGTACTATGCTTAAGTCATAATACCACACTCAAGAGTTGTTACTGTTACCTGAATAGACCTTGTCTGATAATAACCTCTGGTTGTCCTTAATATTCCTTGAACTATCTGGAGATAATACAGAAATATAATAAGAATTATAAATTCTCAGTAGGATTCAATTAACTATCACATACCGTGTCATCATTATTATCTCCAGCTACTTCGGTTTATTATGAAAAAGGTGAACATGTTAATAGACTTTTCAATTTTATAGTTCGAAAATATATTATCCGAAGCAGAGTTTATTTTAGTCGTCTACTTGATAAACAGAGATGAACTTCAAACAATTAACTTATCAACATGAAGGACAAGCAATCATAATGTAACGATTCATAATAAGATATGGCACAATTGAATAATATGCAGAGATGGATGCAAATAACTTCTTGATGTGAGCGCATTCATCTATCTTCAGTTTTCTTTACTTTCTTTTTCTTGGCACACTTAGGCGTTACGTATCGCCGTCCCTAGGTGTGAGCTTAGATGTGCCTCTAATTGGAGGGATCTCATTTTGACCACGTGCCTCTAATTCGGAGGGATCTCATCTGGCTATGCACCTCCGAGGTAGAGGGATCTCATCTAGCCACGTGCCTCCAAGTAAAAGGATCTCATTGTCATGTCACATGCCAGAGTATGATCGACATGTCACACTCCTTAGGATGTGCAATCATCATCATATCCTTAATCATAGGGTTAATGGATGCATATGCTTCATACTTTATTTTTAAACATCTTATACTTACATGATAGCCATGTACTCGTCATATGAAAGTCCCTAACTCTCACATATTTCTACCGAAAATTTGGCAGCATAACGGATCAGAACCATTTTCCTATGAATAGTGCCATTTTCAACAGACAGTCAGTCACAGTAAGAGATCAAATATAATGCATTAATCTTTCAAACACTAACATAAAATTGCAACACTTAGACTTTAATTGAACGTATATATGCATTAAGGTGCCAAATCCTTTAATTTTGGAAATCCTGCTCATATTCTTTAACTCTGGCCGTTTTTAGAAATTAAGCCTTAAATTCATTTTAACTCATTTAGACCTGAATTTTTATATGTTGAAGTATTATGTGTCTAGTTTCTAACCTCTTTAATCCCATCAAGTTTTGATATATGTATCTCAAGTTATTAACATTTTACCTAGGTATGTCCTATCACTAGGCAGATTTGCCTATTAAAAATTAAAAATTTACTAAAAATAGAAAATTGGTTGAAACTATACAAAATCTACATTTTTGTAAAGCTAACTGACCTAGCTTTTATTTCCAAAAAGTTTCATCTCATTTGAGCAAGTGAAACTCGAGTTATGAGCCCATGAATTTGGGTAACCTTCACTGTCCTATCCTAGCCTGGCTAGGACTTAAGGTAAATTTCATGAATTAATGGGAACAACAAGGAGTGAGTTAAGTTCTAAAATTTTTATAGCATGTTACTCTATGTCTTAACTTTCTAAAAAAATTGATTTCACTCAATTTGAAGGAGTATAGGGCAAGTTATGCCCCTTGAAATCTAGTTTGCTTAGAATCAGGGTTAGAATCCTAGGATAAACTTCAAAAATTCATATCTCACTCAATACTAATCCAATGACCTTATATTATATATGGTTGGAAATCTCTATATGTCTAGTTTCACATAAAAATAGGTTCATAAAGTTTAGGTGGCCATAGACGGATTCGTACACTCTGCTAGTATGGACGTCGTAAGATTTTCTAGGTTTCAGATTCTAGTTTGCTATCTATCTTGTTTTTCATGCAAGATTCAATCTCAATCCCATCAAATACTTGATAAACCAGCCATAATTCATCATATAACCATCATATATCATCAATTACATGAATAGAGAAGAACTTCCCAACAGCCATCAACTCAATAAACTCAAGCAAAGAAGTTGAATCCTACCTCTAGTTGATGCAAAACTAGCTAGGCTTGAGCTCTTAGTGCAGGAAGTGCATGGAGCTTGGAGATTTGGGAAAGAGGAAGTGAGGAAGAAGAAGAATAAAGGGAAAGAAGTCAGCATGAAAGAGAAGCACAAAAATGAAAGGAGTTAGAGGGAATTTGGTGTTTTAAAACTTGAGGAATGGCTTGTGATTAGTGGAGAGGTGTGTGGTGCATGGAAGACCAAATCTCTCCTCTCCATGGGCACCATATGGCACCACCTATATAGGGGAAGAGTGGCAAAGTTTCAGCCACTCAAGTTAGGATTTTTAGTGTGGAATTCTACTGATTCGGTTCTGACAGTTTAAAATACCGAATCTTTATCGATTTTCCTCAAATCGGTAAAACATTACTAAGTAAATTTGTGAGATTTTTGATATCTCTATTCTAATCTTCTCAAGTCTAATCTCTTCAATTAACACTTAATTAACTCCTAATCAATATTTAATTAACTTCTAATTAATTCTACACAATCAATAAAGTCAGATAAATAGATTAACATTGTAATTTAAACGTATTGTAATTCCGGATGTTATACTGAATAATTTCTCATAGTCTTTTACATAACAATCTATATTTCCTTTAGCTCTAGTAATTGTAATTTATCTCTAATTACTCTTATTTTTCTAATAAATTGATTAACAGAGCAAATCAATTGTACCGTTTCTTTAGAATTGTTATATTTTCTCTTTTTCGTTAATTCTTTAGAAATTTTTGCTTGGTTTCCGTAATTAGTGGCATTTTCGTAATATTGAGTAAGTCTAGGGGCATCCCATATCATTTCACATATGGATACCTTCGTGGCTCAATCAACCGGGGTTTAGGTTTCTACGTTTTCGCTACGTAATTCTGTTTCGTTTAAAACCTTATTATACTAATGCTATTGATATAGGGACCTAAATGTCATTTTCTAAAAAATTTAGGGGCAATGTTGTAAATAATAAAAGTTTGCCCAAGGACATTTTCATCATTTCCTGTTACGTTAAATGGGAATGTTACACCACCATTCCACAAACACGTTCTATTTCTTTACTGCATCTATTACTGATTCTACTTCCTTTGTTCCATCAATTCCTCTAATTCCTAAACCACGTACTCTTCAGCATGGCCCTCTTGCTTGTGATTTATCTGTGTCTGTTATTGCTACTGATCTGACCCCCCATGTGCCAAGTGCTCCTACTTCTGTTAATGCAAGACTAGCAGGTCCCTTCATTATCATTGACTTGCCCATTTCACCTGTCATGCATGCACCTGAAAAGAATCTCCCTATTACTCACCCCATGCAAACTCAAGCCAAATGTGGAATATTCAAGCCTAAATCATTTGCTGCTGCACTACTGAGTTCACCCTCGGATCTAGTGCATTCTAAACCTACCTCAATTAGCAAGCTCCTTTTTCTCCTCATTGGAAAAAAAATAATGGAAGAGGAGTATGCTGCTCTCATAAGGAACAACACTTGGAGTTTGCAAACTTTACTAGCAGGAAGAACACCAATTGGCTCAAAGTGGGTTTTTTGAATTAAGAGGCATCTAATTGCAGTATTCAAAAATATAAAGCTCGCCTAGTTGCAAAAGGGTTTCACCAAAGGGCTGGCCTGGATTATGATGAGATCTTTAGCCCTATGTCAAGCCTGCCTCTGTCCGTTTGATCCTCTCCATTACACTATCCAAAGGTTGGTCTATTAGGCAGTTTGATTTCAACAATGCCTTCCTAAATGGGGAGCTTAGTGAATAGGTCTTCATGTAACAACCAGAAGGATTTACTTCAACAAATCCTAACTTAGTCTATTATATTCAAAAAGCCTTGTATGGGTTAAAACAGGCCCCTCGGGCTTGGTTCTCAAAACTCAGTCTCACCTTAAATCAATTTGGGTTCCAAGCTACAAGATGTGATTCTTCCTTACTCACAAGATTCACCAGCTCCTCCACCACATACATCCTAGTATATGTTGATGATTTGTTGATCACTGGTGACAATTGTTCAGAAATTTCCACTATTATCACCAGTCTTCATCAAATCTTTGCACTGAAGGATCTAGGTGAAATGCATTTCTATTTGGGTATTGAAGTCACCAAGCTCAAATCTGATATTGTTCTCCCTAACCAAGCCAAGTACATCAAAGACCTATTGCATAGAGCAAGTATGGACTCAATTATACCTATGCCCTTACCTATGATTAGTGGACAAAAACTCTCAGCCTCAAGGAGCAGCAACTTTCATGACCCAACTCTCTATTGATTAATGGTTGGTGGGCTACAACACGCCACAATCACCAGACCCGACATTTCTTTTGTGGTGAACAAACTAAGCCAATTTATGCATGCACCATTGGACTTCTACTGGATGGTCGTGAAAAAAGTGTTGAGATATCTAGCAAGGACAATTTCTCATGGACTCACCTTCTACAAATCCTTTGATATACGGCTTCTGGCTTTTTGTGACTCTGACTGGGTTCGGATGTGGATGATCGAAAGTCTACCAGTGGCTACTGCGTTTTTCTTGGCCCGAATCTTATTTCTTGGGGGAGTAAGAAGCAACATGTGGTGTCTCGCTCGAATACTGAAGCTGAATTTCACAGCCTCGTAGCTGTCCTTATTGAGTTAACCTGGCTCAAATATCTTCTCTTTGAGCTTCACCTTACATGCTCTATGGTTCCCACTGTTTTTAGCGACAACCTCAATGCGGTTTTACTAGCGGCTAACCCAATTTTACACAGTAGAACCAAACATTTCAAGCTTGACCTATATTGTGTTTGTGATCAAGTCATTAACAAGCAGGTTCACGTATCTCGCATTCCCTTAGAAGCTCAAGTCATTGATGTCTTAACCAAGAGCCTGTCTCAATCAAAGTTCTTGGAATTTTGCACTAAACTTAGGGTTTTAGAACCCTCTACCCTGTGTTTGCAGGGGGATGTCAAGGGAAAGGAATTAGTTAGAGCAGTTAAAGTTAGTTGAAGTCAGTTATGCCAGCTAGTAGTTAGTTAACAGTTGGTTGTTTGTAATTACGTGTTGTGCAAGCTTCTCATTGTGTATATATAAACCTATGTAATCAGAAGCTAATTAATGTAACAATCATTTTTCAATCATTCTCTCATTTTGTTACTCACTCTCTGCTTCTGTCATTTTTCTTTCCTTTACCTCATCTTTGATATCTTTCATTGAGCATTTGAGTCCAATATAATTATGACTGAATGATTGCCATCGCTTAGGCAAGGTATACATAATTGCGGATCAACCATTGGCTTCTCTGCTGATTCGGTGCAGTTGTAAAATGTCACAACATCAAAATTATGAAGGCCCTATCCAAAGGGTGAATCTTCGAGGTCTATCTTTTGTAGGAACCCCTTAGTGAGGCACTCATATGGGTCGTTGATCCACATCTATTGCTTCTCGAGAGAAGTGTTCTTGACAATGAATTCTCCAATGTTTGGGAGTTTAATCAATGGTTGATTCCTCTTGTTACATGAAAGCTCGAACCCTTTACACCCGTATCGTGCATATCTTTCAATGAGAGTGTAATTTTGTGTCAACTAGAAAAGGAACTCAATATCAAGTTCAGGGCTTCCGCAATATCTCATTTCACAAGTTGAAGGAGTTGTGCTTCTTGTTGAGTGGGGAAGCAAGAGTGCTATGGCAATTAAGAAAAGAATTGGCAAGTTAGACATTGGACATTAGTGCATGTGAGCAACCAACCCAAGTCTAAATTAATTTATCTAGGAATGTTGGTCCAATGGGCTATGAACTACTATGTATGTGCTACTAGTAATAGGACAAGAATTCCGTGTTGTCCAAGAGCCTTTTTTTTATGGGTTGTATGGAAAGCTTTGGAATTGAATTCATTTAAAAAATTGAATTTAATTCCCTGATTTGATAACACCTAATGTCATAGAATTAAAATTCAAAGAGAATTCACTTCCATTAAAATGGACAAAAGTAAATCAGACCAAAACATGTTTGATTTGCAATTTTTGACCTGGTGAATTTAATATTAAAAAATAATATATTAAAATTACTCTTAATTCTATCTAATATTTTCTCTCTTTTTCTCCTTTCTAATATCTAACTAAGGGTAAAATAATCAAAATAAAGAATTCAATTCTTTTTCATATACATTCCAAATAGTATAATTAAATTTAATTCTGTAATTTATTGTTTTATTCCAAATATAAGAATTCAAATTATAGCACAATTAATTTTAATTACTGATAGAATTGAATTCAATTTTATCTCATTTTTTCATTCGAAACAATATATTAATGTGGTCGTGTAGTCTAAGAGCTGATCGAATCGTAGTTTTACTCATCAATACTACTTTCTTTCTTTCTATGCAAATTTTGACTATATTTTATTTATCTATATGAATATGCATCCTAATCTAAACTTACTTGTTCGACTTATTTGTTCCGGGCATTGGACAAAGCATTAATATTTGCATATAAAAGACAGAGTATGTTATAAAAGGAAGCACAGCATTAATATTTGCATATAAAAGATAGAGTATGTTATAAAAGGAAGCACAACATTGACTATGAGGTCTAACTGGCTTTGATGTAATTTAAAGATGCAATTTTTTCCTTTTAATTGGTAAGTTGAAGACGCAATATTTGTATAGGGAAACAGCCTTTTGAAAGATACTGGTTAACTATTCTTCTGTATATTTGTTAATTTTTTTTTTTTTTTATCGTTGTTGTTTTGGGGGCTGGGATAGCAGTCTCTAACTGCCGAGTCAAACACACGACTCCAAGCGTGTCCTAGGTGCATATTTGCAAAGGCTAGCATCACCATAAAGTAGGGCTATCAAAATGGACTAAACTCATTATGCCAACTCATTTATCTAAAAAAATAAGTGAGTTGGACTTAAAAAATAATGACATGTTTAAAGTGGTCCATTTTCAGTCTGACCCATTTAACCCCAAGTTAAAGGGGGCCAGCCTGCGTGAGTAAATAGGTCAATCCATTTACCCACATTTCCTTTTTTTTTTTTTTAAGGAAACAAGTATTAATTCAAAATATAAAATATGATTTAATAATTAAATTTAGGATATTCTCACTTTTTTTAATAAGATATAATAATTTTTATCTTTTTTTAATCAAAAATCATTTTTAATAGCATAAAAAGCCCCAAAAAAAAAAGTTAAACAAGCCGAGCTATTAAAATATAACTTACAGGCTAATGGGTCAACCCATTTATTTTCCAAGCTTAAATAGGTCAGACCTATATGGGTTAGCCTGCCTATTTGACAACCCTATTACAAAGCTATGGCTTCACATGCATTAAATTTGTTAGCTTGACTTGTTTTTATTTTGTTTTGGTTCAATAAGGGCCAAAGCCCAAGAGAAGATAAGAAAAATTGCCCATTATATGAAACTTGCCTGGGCAAGGAAGCCCATATTAATCTGTTTCATAATAATTGATTTTTAACTTAAATAAATTACTCTGACCCAAAAAAAAATTATATAAATTACAGACCAAACAAAAGGTTAGATAAATTCAATCCAATTTAACTCAAATAAAATCATTTTTTAAACTTTTTTAAATAATATATCCAACACAACCTTAGAACAGAAGAAACACTACTGCTCTTCTTAGTTTGAGTGACAAAGAAATACAACTTAACTTGAAAAAGGCCACAACGGGGAAAAATATAGATAAAAGATAAAGGCCAAAAAAAAAAAAAATCCACTAGTCAAACTGCTACAAAAACCTCACGTTCTGACAAGGAACTCGATATAGGCACCCCTTCCGCTACAGCAATATTTTTATAGATTAAAGTACGGTCACCTTGATTGCATCTTAGTGAAATCTATATTGAACGTACATTGTGATGATGAGTAATAGTTGCAATGGCTATTGCGAAGAAGTTGGAGAAAAAGGCAAAGACGAGGAACTCGAAGAAGATCTCCCCGGTAAGTTTCGACACAATGGGCAGGTAGCATTCATCTTGAGCCACCCATCAATGCAATCCGCGTGAAAATAGTGATTGCAATCTGGTATGGTCCTTAACATCTCCTTGGGCTGGTACTCACAAAGACATATGGAGCAAACAGTGTCATTGGGCTTCGGCAAACGCCCACTATCCCCAAGTTGGGTTTTGGGATATCTTTCTATAGATGCTCCATCGAGGCCCATGACTATTGCAGGAGGATGTGGAAAACTCAAGGTAGGAAATTCTGTCGTTGATTGCTGTCGTTCATCACGCATCCTCCTCCTTCGCTGGAACAAGCATACAAGCCCAATGATGCCAAGGAGTCCAGGTATTCCCAGGCCTATAGCTAAACCGTACCTGGCTTTCCTCGAAAGACCTGTCCACGATAGCCAAACCAAAAGAAGGGGGAAAAGTTAACTAATGACCAATACGAAAAATTCTTAGATGCCTCTTACAGAAAGTATTTGTCTTGTTCCATTTAATGCTTAATATCTCAGTCTTATAGTTCGTCATTGTCTCGTACTATAGCTATATTTTTAGTGTAATTATTTAAATATTAAACATTGTATAATTCAGAATAAAAACTTTTTCTTATTTTACCTAACAAGAATATCTTTGATCAATACGACTAAGTAAAAACATTGTTGCCAGTGGGTAGATGAGATAAAATGGTAGAATCTATTTATCCATCTCAAACTTAACAGAATGTCACAACATTCTACAACTTAGCAAAAATTTCTGATTTTCTAATTTTTTCCATGATTAAAACCTTATTCGCAATGATTAATTTGTTTCCCTCTATGAACAAATTCTGGATCAATCGAACATATAATCAAAGGAACAAATTACATTCAGTACATAGAAAAGTATAAGGGCAAATAATTCCACTCCACGTGAGAGAGATATTTTTTGATATTTATGATATGACTTATGAGCCTATCTTACGTTACTTGTAGACTTCTGAGGTCAAGTTCAGTACTCCCGCTAAGGCAAAATGTAAGAAATGGTAAAGTTTCAGAATTAACAGATCAATTACTTGCCTTGTGCGACATATGCGAAGATCAATATTTAAGGGTCAAACAAAAAGAAATAAAGCTCTTTAATTGATAGTAGTAAACAACGAATTAATATATGATATGTATATGTACCTTGACCTTGGCCTGGAAGATTGTAACAAGCAACTTCATTAGTATAATCCCCTAGGAAGCCACACCGTCCTCCACGTTGCTCACAATCCCCGCAATCGGGTTTGTCCCACTGCAACTGTATGTCTAGATAATAACTGGTCCAATATCGGTCACGTCTGAACCTCGGAACTGGGACCATAGCTGAAAAAATCAAGTTGCACGACGAATTCCCCGGCGTTGTATAGGTAGGATTTGACAACATAGCCAGCACCGAATAGCTGATGTTGCTGCGTGTAGAGCTTAGGCAATCTACGGATTCGACCATATACGAGGATGTTGGGTCGTAGGGGCACTTATAAAAAGAGTAATTTTCAAGAGTGAAAACGTTGCCCAATTGGAACGGGGAACCTGCGAGGCTGAAGCCACGGTTAAGCATGATCCTTCTGGGGAGGCACTCATCTGGGTCCACGTTAATCCAAAGCTGTTGATCTTGGTGGTGGATGGCTTTCACTATGAAGTCTCCGGATTCTGGGAGAGTGAGCAACGGTTGGTTCTTTTTGTCACACTTGAGCTCGAACCCTGGGTACCCACATCGATTGCTTTGGTCGGCTTTGCTCAACCAAAAGGGGAACCGAATAGGAACCGCGGGGCTTTCGCAGGGTGCGGTGTCACAACTTGGCTGAGCGTTTGTTCTTGTGTGCCCAATAATCAAGAGAAATATTAAGGAGAAAAAGGAATATGGCAGCGTAGCCGTCATAATTTAGAAAAGCTAAGAATATGCTTGGA
Organism: Pterocarpus macrocarpus; assembly: GCA_031439585.1. Taxonomy (NCBI): domain Eukaryota; kingdom Viridiplantae; phylum Streptophyta; class Magnoliopsida; order Fabales; family Fabaceae; genus Pterocarpus; species Pterocarpus macrocarpus. Next base: position 74,898,818 of record CM062520.1, on the reverse strand, counting down.
TAGATGGATTAATGGATTTGATTCAGCTGATAGCTAGCTAGCTTGTAGACATGCTTCTCCTTGGTCAAAGTGGGCTATGACTGACAACTTTCCCTGTACGTAGGAATGTTGTCACAGTAGTACAAAGCTGTGACTTCTTCGTTCCATTATTTTGAAATGACTAAAAGTTTGAATTAGGAGGGTCAAGAAGACGGATCGGCCGAGTTGGATTAAATTTAAATTTGGCCCAATTTTTTGAGTTGGTTATTTTTTTAACTTTGAATTCGATTCGATAATGATCTGATTAGAGGTTGGATCATACCAAATCAATCCAAATTTTAAATAATATATAAAAATTTAAATATTATATATAATAAAATTATAAAATTTAAAAATAAAAAATAAAATTTAAAATATATTATATAATATATATTTAAAAATAACTTATATCAATATAAAAATAATATTAAATTATATAAAATATATTAATTAGAGTATAAAGTCTTATAATTTATTATTAAATATTTTAAAAAATATAACTTATAAAAAATTATTTTATTTTAGATTAAGTTGAGTTAACCTAAAATATAATCCAAATTCGGCCCCAAAAACTTCGAGACGGAGTCGATTATCAGGGCGGGACCGGCCTTGAACACCTTTAGTTTGAATTGATTGGAAGCTCATTGAGTTAAGAATGCAAAGCAAGCAAATTACGAAGTTCAGAAGATTTTTACGATGGTAATTATAAATAATAATTCATAAACAAAAGAATTTAAAAATCAAAGTCATGCGAGACAACCCATTTAGTCTTCTTACCGTCATTTTAATGACCAACAAACCGGGTGCTTTTGTTTCCTCAGACACACCTACAACTTATTCTTACACAGCTATACTTTAGTTTTATTTCGGTAAAACTAATTTTTGGTAGCTATATGTGTCTTAAATTTTGGTTTTAGTTTTTACACTAAAATTTTTTTTATTTAGGTCTCTATATTAATACTTTATTAAGAAATTAGTTCACACAGTTAAAAAATCACTTGATAGTGTTAATTTTTGCTAATATAACTAATATCTGACATAAATATAGTAGGTTATTAATGTATTCTTGAAATAATCTCTTTTAGATAATTTTTTAGGCCTAAAATATATTTTTTAAAGCTAAAATGATCTCAATCGAGTTTTATCATATCCCATATCAACTTCTATTATCCATGTAAGTAAAAATTAATTCTATCTAGTAATTTTTTAATAGCACGGATTAGCTCAATACTATTATAGAGACTTATATTAAATTTTTTGTAATGTATAGGGAACTAAATCAAAAAAAAGTTTTAGTATAAAGACCAAAATCTAAATCTACAATATGTATAGGAACTAAAAACTAATTTTAACCTTTTATTTATTTGGTGAATACTTATAGTTTTTTATATAATAACTCATATATACATATACACTGATATAAGGAAAGCATTGAATATATAACAATATCCAAATTGTATTAAATTAAAAGAAGAATAATTTGTGGATTTTGGGCGTATTTATTTGTAATTTTTTGGACATTTTTTATTGAAAAATTAGTTTTTATATATTTCGATATTTAAAAAAAATAAAAAAATTCTGTTTTCAGTTGAAAAGAATAATTTTAAAAAAAAATAAATTTTAATTTTTTAATTATATATAAAATTTAAATTTTAAAATTATTTTTTTTAAAATGTAAACAAATGTACCCTTATAATACTACCAGACAGAACAGGCCAAGATTAATTCAATGCCAGTTGGCCACGGTGAAATATTAAACGGAAGAAATATTGAATTATTGTTTCCACGAAAGGTTCCCAGTCCTTATGGTCCTATGATCACCCTGCCTGTGGCTCAGATGATTTGCTCACTGTTGAAGTTTGAAACTTCGAATCAGACATTCCATTATTCTAATGGGTAAGAGCAATGCAATTGGCATTTGCCGAGTAAGCTGACAATTTCGCCGATATTTGTTTTTCAGTTTTACTGTTCTCACAACCGTCCTGTCCAATGTTTTCACGACAGCATTGATTTGATTTGAAGGCTGTTGAAAGCTTAGCATCAATAAATATTCAAGAGCCATTCTTCCACCAAATGCCGTCTAAAATTATTATAATTGTTTAGAATTGTTTTTAGGTTTAATTAATATGTAAGTTACAGCAGTTTGATCAATATTTTAACTAAATTTCTATAATTTAAAAATTTTTAGTCAAGTTACTATATTAGGTAATTTTTTTATATTTAAGTTCTTGAAATAATTTAATATTATAAATTTTTTTAAAATTTTATATTATTTAACAAACTCTCACTCAATTTTATAAGTTCAAATATAAAAATTTATTTAATTTAATCAAATATTTTGTAACAATATATTATTCTAGAGACTAAATTACAAAAAATTATTTAATATAAGGGTGTAATTAAAAATTTTTAAATTATAAAAATATAATTAAAAATTAAGTCAAATTATAGAGACTTGTAGATTTATTAAACTTTATTTTTATAATTGTTTAATAATTACATACAAACACAATAAGAGTTTGTTATATTCTTAAAATTTTTGAGTCATATTGTATTTATTTAATAACTATGAGAATTAATAGAAAAAGTAGTAAGAGAATTATAATTATTTGATTAATAATTAAGATGATTTTTCATTAGTAATTTAAAATTCTTCATTTAATACTTTGTTTTATTTTACAAGAAAGTTTCTAACAAATATATACATACACGTATTTACATTGAATAATTTTTATCGCTTGTTTACAATTGGATTTATCTTTTCTTTTCTAACATACTAAAATATGATAGATTCAAGTGTAATGTGTAATTAGCCTTTTCCCCCCTTTTTTTTTTCAAGTTATAAATCCTTGGTTATTATTGTCTTTTCCCCTACAATTCGGAAATGAGTATCACAACGGCCATAGGCCACTTGTAATTAAGCAAGTTGCAATTTTTTATTCGAGAAAAAATATAAGGTATCATGTTACTCAAAAATTAATGCAAGTATCATATGGGGTCAATAAACGAGGCCTGGCCGTAACATTTTTTCGGCCCAAACCCCATCTTAATTGGGTCTCCATAACTTATTAAAAGTCGAAAGTCGGACAAAAAAAACTAAAAAAGCAAAAATCGAAAGGACTTATACATATTCAATACTTTATTCTTTAGATAATAATAACAAATTTTCTTTTTTTTGGTTACAAGGAGGAGCTACCTGCAAGCTTCCCGGAGAGTATGAACAATCGAAACACTCCAGTCCTTGGCCAACCAAGACTGAATGATCCCAATCATGTGGCTTAGGGATGATTACGATTTCGTCCTACTATAACCAGTTGCACCGCGATCCTGTAGTCACTCTCAATAATGAGATATTTGAAACCTCTCTCCCAAGCCAAGGAGAGACCACATAAGAAACCCCATAACTCATATAAGGACGCTAGAGGCTCCAACATTCTGCGCAAAGCCAAGGACCCACGAACCTGAAGAGCCCCTGAACACGCACCTCCACAAGCAGACTTAGCATGAGTGGCCCGACAAGAACCATCCACATAATAACGATTATTATTTTAATCCGTAACATGTTTCCGAAAAAAGAAAGCCCGTTAACATAATTTTTGTAAGTTAAAGAGATTAATTTGACTATATATGTAATGTAAAATAATTTTATATTATCAATTAATAGAATTTGAGAAAAATGGTAAATTATGATAAATAATTATTATTTATGGCATATAGTTATTCATCTTAATTAAATATTTTTTCTCATGTTTTATTGGTTGTTATATTGTCAACATATAGAAATCAAATCTTAAGTTAAAATGCTTTAAAAAATTAAAATCTTATTTAACATAAAAATTGAGTAAAAATAATTATATTTTAGAATTTAATTTTGATATATTGATAATATAAATTTTTTTTATATTATTATCTGATTATGTATATTCGCATAAAAAAATATATTAAGTGTCATAATTATCATTTGAATGATTATATAAATAAAAAAATATAATTAATTAATTATATAAAAAAATTTTATATTATCAATACATCAAATTTATGCTGTCAATACATCAAAATTCAACTCTAGATTTTACTTATGAAAAAAAAGGATAATACGAAAATGAATTGGCCTATATGGTAAATTTGGAGGGAACTACGTAATTTGGCATTTGATTTGCGAATCAAATCCACTCCCAAAGTCTCCTCGAGGTTGCATCCCTTGGATATATGGCGGGAAAATGTCCTTATGGTCCTTACTGCCACCTTACCCCCTGTATAAAACCCTAACTCCATCCTTCACAAAGCGCACGTCACTGCTCTGCTCCACATTCCACACCACGATATCTCTCTCTTTCCTCTCCCTTCTCTCTTTCTTTCCCCGCTCCTTTCCGTCGCTTCAAAATGTCGCCTGATTGATCAATCAATTCCAACATTCACTTCATTAACGCGTCTCTCACTCACGAAATTAGGTCAGAAATTATTCGTCCCTTCTTTATTTTGTTTTCCTTAATTTTCAGTTTCGCCTTTTGTTTTCATGGAATCTAGGGTTTCCTAATCCAGGGGGATCCATGTAAGTTCTTCGCGAATTGAGTCTGTGCCCTATTCCTATGCATTATTATTATCTTTTGGTTACCATTAATTTATATCTTTGCTTTATATTTTAGGAACCGATCGTGAAATTCCGAAACCAGAAGTCGGTTTGGTAGGTAGAAATGGACGGTGCGTTTGAGGATGAAGCTGAGCAAGCTGTTACACTCAACGAGTACCTTGAGGAAGTTGAGGAACGCGAACTGGTCAGTTATTTTCTACATACTTTAATGCATTGGTTCTCTGATTTAATTACTTGCAGCTCGTTTGGTTGACAAGAATGTTGTCAAGGATCTATACTATGATTACATACTATGATTACGAACTATATGTAATATGGCTTTGCTCTTTATTCATATTCATTTTGAAATTCTATGGGTGGCTTTATGTAATACGGTTTGTTGTAACGACAAGGCAACGGAGGAGAATAGTAGGTCAAACTTTCAGCTTAATTACTTCAAGTCGTGTTGGTGATTAAGATTGGGAAGGGAGTTGGGGGGGCTTCGTGTGGGTCATCCACCAGAAAGGGCATTGGTTAAAGCTAAAGTGAGTCTTGTATTATATTGTGGGACACTGCTTTGTCAAAGAATATGCATACATGCCAACTGGGTTGAAGTGGTTTTTGACTAAAAGAAATGATTGTCTATAAGGCGTTACATTTTATATCAATATCTGGAATTACATTAGGTAGCTTAATATGCTTCGAAAATGTAGTGGCATATGTGGTTGCTTTTGCCATTGTTACGACTTATGACCAAGATCAGCGTCATTGGTTTTGGTCCTTTAACCAGTACATGAATCTGATAGCATCGCTAGGAGACTTAGGACTAGCTGTGGTTGCAGTGAATCTGAGTAACCTGATAGTTATTTGTTAGGACTTTGTCAATTTTATTGAGGCTCTTTAGTTTGCGTGGTGAGATACTGTATATCTCATGTAAGTAGAAGCACAGACTGCAGTTAAGTATGGGATATCTTTCTGTAGAAAATATTTAAACTTGTGTATGCACTTTGGTGTAGATTGGTTTCCTTGTAAAACCTGGTTATTGTGAGTTTTGTTTCATATCTGAAGAGCGTATGGAAATTCCAATCTAAAGCACATACTGAGGCTTATGCTTGAAGATATTTGATGAGAAATCACAGCTTACACTTTGATGTGTGTGTGTCATCTGTTGACTACTTGAGAGGATCTAAATTCTGTTGCAAATAAATTATAAACATTGTTTGTGCTTGTTTCTTGCTATTCATTTATGTTAATAACATATTTTATTTAGTGGAAAAGAAAATTGAATACTCAGCAGGTACCAAAAATGATTAAAAGGTGCATCTGAAATAAAATAAATTGTTTCATGATTATCTATTAATATACTGGGGCTGATTTTTGACAGCATTAATTTATAATGGTGGCAGGTTTTGTTTTCTCACATCGTTTTGATTGCTAGAAATTAGGCCCCAAAAATTACCTTGAATCTCAGATTAATTCTTTTTGCTTTGATGTCTTAAATAAACATCAAAATTTGTTCTTGAACTTTCCCGTTTCTGTTTCCAGTGTAGTTCTTTTTTCTCAAGCATGCTTTTGAGCATGAGGACAGGACAATAAATTGGTTCTGTGAAGTATACTACAAATTTTGGTGCATGATTCCCTTCTAATACGAAATTGTTATCACGTGGACTTTGTTTAATGGAATTTGGAAAGAGGCTGCTTGTTGAGATTCAAGCTTTACAAGCAATCATGATTAAGCATAAGCAGTTTGTTGTACTCAAATGCTGATTTTATTGTTGCTATGTTTTGTTCTACTTCACTCAAGCATGTTGTATATGAGTTGAAAGTTTTGACACTTAAATGTTTTCCTTTTTTCATTTATTCAATCTATAGGAAGCTGATTTAGTTTTGGGGGGTGATGATGGCAAGGAGTGTACCTATAGCAAAGGATATATGAAAAGGCAGGCAATTTTCTCTTGCCTCACCTGCATTCCGGAGGGGAATGCTGGAGTTTGCACAGCTTGCTCATTGTCTTGCCATGATGGCCATCAGGTAGTTCTTATGACTAGAATTTTGGATTTCATAACTATAGAGCTGAAAATGAATATGGATTTTGTATTAATGTTTTTCTTTTTGACAGTGAAATAAATCTTATATTTGATTTGTGAGTAGTGAGGACATCGGGTGTTTTTAAACGGAAATTTACCTTTTATTGTGCATTTTGTAAAGAAAGATAATAAAATGTGATGTTATTTTTTTATTTATCAATTAGTCATGTGTAGTTTCCTGTGTTGAATCTGAGATGCTTTCCTAAAATCTTAAGTTGTAGATTTATCTTGTACTCTGAATATATGATCTGTAGTTTGTGCTGGGTTCCTAATTGCGTGCTAATGATGCTACCGTCATACACTATCTTAGTGTGGTAAAAATATATACTTTCCTTTGGTAACAAGTTGCGCATATTGCATGTTTGGTTTTGGTTATTTTAGGGAATATAATTGCTTTTTTTTTTTAATTAAAGTTGTATCAAAAAGCTTTTGATTATAAATTGTTATTAACTCAAAATAAGTTAATCCAAACACATATAATTTCTTGATTAGGTGTGAGACATTTATCTACATTGACCACTTTTTTCTGGTGGACCATAATCTTGAATTCTTGATTGTTTGGGAAATTTTTTCATTCAATGTATATTTGAACTTAATTCGGTTTAATTTTGTTTGTTTGACTGATACCAATATTACTAACCTATGGTTTCATTCTTTCTATGTTGCAAAGATTGTGGAACTATGGACAAAAAGAAACTTCAGGTGTGATTGTGGGAATTCAAAGTTTGGTGAATTCTACTGCAAGATTTTCCCAAATAAAGATGTAGAGAATGCTGAGAATGCATACAACCACAACTTTAAAGGTTCATATTGCACATGTGGTCGTCCTTATCCAGATCCAGATGCTGACGAACAAGTAGAGATGATACAGTGCTGTCTATGCGAGGACTGGTTTCATGAGGAGCATCTTGGTCTTGAGTCTTCTAACGAGGTTTGGTTTCTTGTTTGTTTTTTGTCTTCTTTTGATCTTTTTATACTGTGCTTTTATACTTGGTCTAGAGTGACATTTATGCGGTTTTTGTAAAATAAAAACTAAGATTTTTGTGTTATGAATTGAGTTTCCAGGTTTTACGTTATTTGTACTATCAATTCATGTTAACAATAATCCAGATATATTTGAAACAAAGTTACGTCTGAGGATGTAAACTTATAGCTTTCTTTTTCCTTTTAGTTTTTAAAATGTTGAATGTCTGTAATAGGTTTAGACTTCGGAAAACCATTTGCTGCATACTTCTGTTGCCTGGAACAAAGTATCTTTAGGCTATAAATGTTACTTGGTCCCCATAAAGTGGAGAAGACTTGAGCTTGAGAGAACTTCAATCACACATTTTTAAAATTTAAATGATTTGATGCCGTTGGTATGAAACTTTTTTTGCCATTGACTGAGGTTGTCTCTAAGTGTCTGAATGTAATTAGTCCCTTCAAACAGTGAGTCTTGTTCTGAAAATGTTGATGGTTGTTTGTTCCGCTTCTTTTCTCTTTCTTTCCTATTCATGTTTTTATAATCAAAGACATTGCTTAACAAAGCCATATAGAATTTTACACTATTTGTCCTTCAGTTATGTTGGTGGGAAGGAAAATTATATTTGTGAGTGATGTATTTATTACTCATTATATTTTGAAAGTTTGATTTTCTGTCACTCTTGCTATAACTCAGATTCCCAGAGATGATGAAGGAGAGCCTCTGTATGAGGACTTCATATGTAAGGCATGCTCTGAAGTATGTTTCTTTCTAAATCTATATCCTGCATCCATATGGGCTGTGGGAAAGCAACCAGATGCTACTGTCAAAGTTAGCAAGGACAAAGGTGTTTTGGAAGATAAGCCTTCAACTTGTGAGTCTGAAAAGCCAATGGGTGATACTTCTTCAAATAATTGCCCAAAAATTGATGATGCAAAAGTTACTTTTGATTCTGACTGTATATCTGGTGGCAAGAGTATGCTTCAGGGTGGAAATTGTGATGACAGCATGGCTTTAAATCGATGCATGGAAAGCTCCAATATGCATGTTGATTGTCTCCTTGGTGTTAACATTGTTGCTGCTTCCCCAGTTTTACATGGTAAACCAATGTTTCTCTCCAAAAATTGGAGGGATTCTTTATGCAAGTGCAACAATTGCTTGGAGTTTTACAATCAGAAGCGGATTGCTTTCCTACTTGACAAGGAAGACTCGATTGCAGAGTATGAGAAAATGGCCAAGCAAAAGAGAGAAGAAAATTTGCAGCAACAACAGGGTGCTGAGTTAAGCTTTTTTAATAAACTTGGACATGTAGAGAAAGTGGAGATCTTGAAGGGCATTGAAGAGATGAAGGATGGGCTTCGTGCTTTCCTGGTATGTTCCCTACATTGCATAGATTTCTAATATCGTGTCTCGTCAGTCTTCACTTTTCAGCAATCACGATGGTATAAAGTTGCCACAAGGGTTTTACTTCGGAATAAGAAGAAAAAAGAGGGGGGGGGGGGGTTCAGACGGTTGCTAGGTTTTGTTTGATTAATATTAATTATGTTGTGCTTGATTATCTGTTATATTTCGTGACAGGAGTCCGCTGACTCTTCAAAGCCAATTACTGCTGATGATGTCCATCAGTTTTTTGAGGACATTAAGAATAAGCGTCGCCGTGTACAGTGAGTTTATGTTGTCTTGGCAGTTTAGGGGTGTGTGGCTCAAAACTTACGGACTTAGTTTAGAGTTGATTTGAATTATCTATGTTCACGAGGCCCGCATGCTTTATGGTGTTTACATTACAATGTTCCTACTTTTTATGGACTTCTTCACTATGCCGACTCCGTATTTTGGCTATTTAAAACTAACTTAGGTTTAACCTATATCCATTTTTCTTTTTCTTTTTTTTTCCTTCTTTTATTTATTTATTATTATTAACGGATAACATGCGATCTTGTTGACTGCTATGATCTTTTGCAATGATCATGACGTCAATGCTGTTGCCTTGCCGCAATAGGACATGCGCTGGGTAAACAGCGACCTGTATGTGCATGTGATTACACCTACACATGCAGACACATGTCGGTGTGCAAGAGCCTGCATATTAATTGTTAAATGACGTTTTCCGTAGGCTGCTACAGTACGATATGTTCCTCTTCACGTTAGTAAATTGTGACCGATATTCAGATTCTCGTAATGTTTGTGGTTATCATTCGTTGCATGTAATCTTATATTATATACGTCTATACTATTATTGAAGGATTTCTAATTTTCTCGGATGTCCCTGAAGGGACACGAGAAAAATGGATTTCCCACTTTGCTGATCTAATTCTTAGCGAGAAATAATGTTTTTTACATACTAAATATTATATACGTCTGTACTTTAATTTTAAATTTAAAACTGAAAAAAACAAAATTCTGAATGTTGATTGAGTTCATGTCAAAGGACCATTTTATGAAAGTCAAATCCCGCAAAAGAAATCAATCAAACCTAATCATATACCAAAAACAACTCAAATTAAAACATTTATCTTTGAACTTTCACAGCAAACCACCACGGCCCTTAGTCGCCATTGAACCCCTGCCGTAGCCACTATCAATGCATCGTCCTTAATTGTCGCATTGCTGCCCTCTTTCAAGTGCCATTGCTTGAATTGCAACCACCCTCCGCTGTATAGACATGCTTCACCACCCTCAACTATGAACCAAAACCATCGTTCTGCCTTACCCATAACTGCATCTTCACCCAAAGTTGCGACCTTTGTGCACCATTGTGATCAGCCACCATCTCCATTGTACCCCAATTCTGTCAGCCTCCACCCCTTCATCCCAATTGCAATTGCTGTTAGTGGGGTCGCCGTAGTGAAATCGCTTTGTTGTCGTTGCACTGTCGGGGTCGATAGTGCTTACTCTATGGTTGGCCTTTACCTTTTTGTGTTATGAACTCTAGTTGCTCCCCACCATATTTTCAGAGACTTGTTTGTGTTTAATCTAATTAGGTTTTAGGTTTTTCTTTCCCACATTTTATTGTTATTATTTTCAAACTTTTGTTGTTTTTTGTTTGGTAGTTTTTCTGTGTTGTGATTTGGTACTGGGCAACTTGTTGGTGAGCACATCAGATACCTAACCCCTTCTTTTGGCAGATTACTTAGTCTTTTGTGTTCCTGTTTTTCTTTGTTCAACATAAAATGCAAAACTTTATTTTGTACCCTTACAATTTCATTCTTTCATTATTGGACTTTTAGTGTTGTGAAATACAAATCTATAGACATCTGTGGGCTACAATCCTGTCAAACATGGCAAGCAAGGACAATTTCGAGATTGGAGAAGAAGAATAGGGCTGGAAATTATATTTCTTTCTCTTTTTTTTGACAAAATTTAAATATCAAGAAATTAGAATTTTTTTAATCAACTTTAATGTTAAAATTAGTCTCAATCCTTAACTAATACTCCCTAAAACACTAGTTAAACCCCATTGAAACACGTACAATATGCACGATGCTTATTTTTTTTTTTTTCCCATCATCACCAAAGAATCACCCTTTTAATTAATATATCTTATATAACATGATATTATTTTTATATCAATATAATTTATTTTAAAATATATTTTATTGAATATTTTGTGAATTTTATTTCTTATTTGTAAATTTTTATTATTTTACTATACATAATATTCAAACTTATATATACCAGTTATAATCCAATTATTAGTCAAGCTATTATCAGGTTGTGTTTGGATTTAAAAAAGAGTTTAATTGATATACATTGATAGTGTAAAATAATTTTATATTATTAGCCAATATAAATAGTAAAAAATGCCAACTCACATAAATAATTACCAATTATAATAAGAGGTCCACCATAATTTCTCATTTTTTGCTATTTCTATTAGTTGACAGTGTAAAATAATTTTACACTATCGGTGTATACCAATTAAACTCTTTAAAAAAATAATCCAATTAAAAAAATTTTATATTGGTGTTAATTTAAAAATTTTTTGCTTCGATTCTTTCCAACGGACAAGAGCCAACCCACCGCTGAAGTCTGAAGATCTTCCTGGTTTCAGCGGCTATCGTTTGATTTGGACGCAGCATGGGTACAATTCCATAGTTTCATGCTCTCCATTATAACTTTCAATTAATACTTGGATGGGAACGAGTTGGAAGAATGGCAAGCATGCCAGCTGGTTGCTGAGTAATCATTGCTTCTTGTCATTTTTCTTTCGGAGTTATGGTGATTTGTTGGAAACTCTGATTTTGAGGTGAGGTAACCGAAATCTCTGGTTTAGATCCGCCTATTGAGCGGAATCTGTGACTGTTCACGAACCAAACACGAAGGTTAACTTTGTCAACGGACATTTTAATGCAGAGACAAGAGTAGGTTTTCATGATCCTATACGCGTCAGGCCAAGGATTGCGTGCATGTGTATCGGCAATTCATAGAGTCACGTAAAATATTAAACTAGTCATATCTCACCTAAACTTCAAATCTTTCATGTCGCACTAGTTGATTCTTTTTTAACCGTGACAAAGAAATAAATGTTTAAAAAAATGTTAATAAGATAATTTTGTAAAACCTCATTTATATTTCCCATCTTTCATAGTAATTTTAATTTAATTATATTTTTTTATTTTATTTACATATATATAATATTTTTAAAATATTTTAATCTTATTACTTTGATATTTAAATTATCAATAAAAAATTAATATAAAAATCAAATTATAATATTAATAATAATATATTTATTACTTATTTAAATAAGATAATATTATTTATCATTATTTTTTTATATTTTTGTAGCATATTAAAATTTTCTTTTTTAATTTGAATTTTCTTAATATTTAATTAATTTTTTTCAACTAAAATTTATACCTAATTTTTTTTTGGAGAATTGATAGCAAATAATCTTTATTAGTGGTGTTTGGCTATCATTAATATTGAAATTTGACCTTACTATTAAGTTTTTTAATTTATAATTTGGATGTTATCTATCTAAAGAATAAAATTAAAATATTTTTAAAATGTTAAGATATAAACAAAAAATTATTTTTTGAAATTAAGTTAAAATCATTATAAAACATAAATGATGTAAATAAAGTTCTATCTTTTTGAAGATGAAAATGCATAAATTTAACATATCATATATAATTAATTTAAAATATTAATTCTAATAATTTTTTAAAGAAATTTTAATCATACATACATAATATTTTTTTTCTATCTTTGTTAGATAAGCGGAGATATCCTGCTTGGCAAAGGAAACTAATTTTAATAATAAGAAATAATGCACGGTGTTTGTCCAATCTGTCACTTGAGTTGTAATTATATGATTTTTCTTTCTGTAGTTTATTCAGCATCATCTGACGTCATGATGACTTTATCACATGCAAGCAGCCTAAGATCATGATTGAGAGTTTAATAAATAATGAAAGAGTGGCTTCTAATGGAGTAGAAAGGAAAAGTAAGGACTGGAGTGTATGTACAAATCATATAATTTTTATGTTTGAATATTTAATAAATTTAATAAAAAAGAGGAAGGAAATTATACCTCGTTCCCTCCTTGACTCTCAAATTTGGAGGGTTAAAAAATGGAGAGTTTGAGTGGTAAGGGAAATATAATAAGGTATCTCTTCATTACTATTCCACTTCCTCCTATAAAATCACTCCTTAATACACTTTAAGCAAGATAAGTCACTCCCTTTCTCTCAACTTCCTCCTTCATATCCATCCAAACAAAGCCTAAGGCTGTTGGATCTGTTCATTAAGCTGGATATTAAGAAATGCAAATAATATTATTAGGCAATTGTTAGATCACAGGGTACAAGCTTTTATAATTATATCGATTGATACGGTTAAATTTTGAAATTAATAAGATGAAATTTAAGTAGGCAATTGTATTCATGTGGAATCATGTTCGACAGTATTACTCATAAGTCATGAAGTGCCCCTGCCAGCTGTCTATCGTATTGGCGTTTCCCTTGTACTAGTACTTGATGGTTTAATTGAACAGGCACTACTCATTTGTTATTTTTATTTACTACGTTAAAAAAAGTATAGTCAAAGTTTGAGACTGTAATGATCCACAAAAAAGTTATATTAAAGCGTAGTGATATATTTCCACCAAAAAAACGAAAGGTGTACTGATATATAATACTATTTTTTCGCCATAAATCCGATAGAATTTAAATTTTCTCTTAAATTTATTTAAAGCGATAGTTTTGGAAACCCAATGGAAGCTCCTTATTACAACCAAGACCAAAACAGCGTTTTAAACATGAGAATTAGTCTCGTATTCAAAAGGAACAACTAGAACTTTTGTAGATCTAACAACGACTTTAATTCGATCAGCGGAAAATGGGGGTTTGTGTGAAGCCAATATCATCAAGAAGACAATAATCTACTCACTCGTGGCATTAGCAGTCTGGTTCACAGGAAACAAGTCATAACTGGAGTGGCACACAATAGCCACCCCGCATTAATGTAGGGTCGAAGTGGCGATCAGTGATGTAACAACTAGTCTAAAGTCATCTTAATTTGCCATTTCTTCTTTTCATTTCAACCTCGCTTTTTATCTGTTGGAACTTAGAAGGAAGATTGGTCGCTTTCTGGGGCTGGCTTCATCATTTCATTTTGGTCACAATGAGTCTCTACTTTTTCCAAAAGAAAAAGGGTCTCAATTTTCATTAGCGAGAACGAAGGGAAAATCTAGGGTCGAAGGACAAGGCAGGTAAATAATGCCTTATTTTGATGCCGACATGCTAGGAGAAATCTATTGTGTATGTATTTTGTGACGTCTGTTGAAGTTAGGTAGCTAATAGCTGAGCGAAAACGAAAGAAACTTGATAATTATGTACATTATATTTTAGTGAAAATCTTTTGTACCGAGTTTATCTAATTTAGCGTCAAGAGAATATTAATTGTTTAGGGTTAAAATATAAAGAATTACATATAAAGGAGATATTATTCCGTATAATTTAGTGTGAGTCCTACTAATTTCCTCAATCCTTATGCAAAAGAATTACATATAAAGGAGATTGTTCATCTCCGTGTGTTAGCACGTAGAGATTCGCACTATCTAGATTTTTAATTGAAAACACTCTCCTTGTTTGATACATAAAACAATAAAAGGTATTTTAAGCAATTTTTGTTACTGAGATAATTCCCATTTTTAATTAGAAATGCTGAACCAAGCCTTACGCACATTGTGTTTCCCTTGCTGCAATTTTTGACACTAACACAAATCACATTGTCTGAGCACTATTGTACGTAAACTACAAATAGACTTAGTTTTCTTCATATATTAAAATTATTTTACGATAACAAAAAAAAGAGTTTAATTAGAGTGCACTTACAGTGCAAAATTTTTTTAGGCTATCATTCAATCAAAACATTCTATTTGTATGATTATTCAAGTAGTGGGGGGTTATATGAAAGACTTTTGCTGATGTGGCAATATATGATCGGATGTCTATGTAAAATTTTTTTACACTGATAATATATTCAAATTAAATTACAAAAAATATATTGTTTATTTAATATTATATTTTCAAACTTTTCATCTCAACAAGCTCAAATTATCTAATTTATTAAGAAATTTACTGTAGTATTCATGCATATAAGTTGATTTGTTCAAAATCAATCATCCTTCGCACAAGTCCAAGCTCCAGACAAAGAATAAGTTAAATGTCTACATCACCGGCATCCCAATTGTGACCCCCATTATTAAACTTATTATTTTTAATAAAAGCTACATTTTAATGATCCTAAACAACGACAAATGGTAAAACAATAAGAGAGATGAGGCTATTAATTAATTTAATACAAATAATTAAAACAATGAAATACGTCACTCATTAAGCAGAAAAAAATTTATAAGGTATTCACTGGACTCTAGTCGCTATAGGTCTATTATCAAACAAATATCCGTGAACCCTCTTCTTTTGGCTCAGGTTCCGTGAACCATTTTTTGTTAATTATTTAAATGGACTATTGAAGCTTATTTATATAAATACCTACCTTTGCATTCTCCCCTCCTCATTAGGCTCATACGCTGTAGTATATCTGGAATATACAGACTAGTTTTATTTTGCGGATTCGAAAGCCAGAAATTTTTCCTGGAAGAAAATTAATTTAGGTTTATTTCAGGCATACCAAGTCATGGGGAATTGCATGGAGACATGCATTCTGAGGCAACAAGATGAAGTGAAGATGCACAATCAGCAAGAAGAAGGCACAGGAAAATCGAGTGGATTTGTAAATGATGAAGGGAAGAATGGTGCAAGGGTTAAAGTTGTGCTGACAAAAGAGGAGCTCAAATGGCTGATACTTCAACTCAACGAGAAAAGAGGGATGAAGCTGGAACAAGTGCTACAAGAGATAGAGAGAGGAAGAGAAAAGGTACTTGAGGGATCATGGAAGCCTTCTTTAGAGAGCATCTTGGAGGCTCCTGAAATGCTTGAGATAGACAGATGATTTTCTTAGTTTGTCCCTCTTCAGTTTCTTCCTTTTCAATAGAGCTTTTTTGTGCTGAGTGGTGAGGCCCACATTTGTAAATCTTCCTGTTGAAGAGTGTTGAGATGATGAGGTAAATATGAAATAACTATGTACTCGTCGTTTTTGCGCTAGATCGCGTTCTGGGGAATACTTGTTGTATTATCTGCTGTTTGATGTAGAAAACTAGAAATTCAGTATTTTTCTTTTCTTAGATTTATTGTAATAGTCAATATTTTTAAAATTTTTCCAGATAGATGTTAATTAATACTTTCGGGATGAGGAAAGCCAATAATAGTCATCTTTTTAAACATAAAAGTAAGTTGAGAAGGCTTCTAGAGAATCTGCATTTTTCTAACATAAAATTGCATGTCTTCAATTAAAAAACTTAGTGTAAGGAGCTATAAAAAAAGTGGGGTTCGGGGTAGTAGATCTTTACCTTCCATGTCATAAGCAAATTTGCGTTTTAGTCTGCCAGCAATAACCTTTTGCATTGTAGTCTCAGGAATTTTCGAGTAATAATTCGACACCGGATTAAGTAACACCTTTTCTTTTAATCACATTAGAAAAGAGAGCGATATGATCTCTCCATATATAGTCCACGTGCAACATCTCCTCATTTGCCCCCAGGAACTATAGCGAGTATTAATTGTCTTGTGCTATATATCATCTGCTATGTATCAATTTAACTTATTTAACTTGATTCTTCAGTAGAACTATAACGAGTAATTGCTGCCATGCCAAGTACCCTGTCTTGCGCATGAAGGCCTCATTTGTGCTTCAGAGTTGGTAACAAGAATTAGGTGTTATTATTAACACTTCTATCTAGATCTTAAGGCTGGGGCTAATTGCGATCGTACGTCCTCACAGCACTTCTCTTTAAAATAAATAAAAGAACGGGACAGCTGTGACCTAACTACTGTCCGGTCATTTAATTAATGATATGCAAAACTTGTTTGTTTATTCTTTTGAAGTCTAAGGTTCGTGTTTTCTGCATGTGACACAACTACGAAGTGGCCCCAGATGAAGAATCCAAAGTCTGATCCGAATACCTAATACCGTCACTATGACCAATCCCGATCATTCAAATAATAATTTCACAAAAGAAAAAAAAATCAATAAACAAAAAGGTTGGAAATAAAAACAGCAGCGAACCGTGAGCAACTGTAGGGCCCCAACTTTCAAGTACCATCAGTTTACGTAAGAAATTCTTCAATGATGTTTAAATGCTACTTTTGTAAAGAACAGTGTTCGTTAGAGAAGAATGGAGGTGTTTGGGAGATTTACTATTGCTGGAAAAATTAAAAGCTTTAAAAGGGCCACTTAGGAGATGGAATAAAAAGGAATTTGGGTGCATTGATGAGAAGATTGGGGTGCTTGAGAGTGAATTAGTAGACATAGATAGAGACATTGAGAACAGTAGTATGGATGAAATAAAGGATGCAAGGAGGAAAGCTTTGTCAAGCGTGCTGAAGAAATGGTATGTTAGGAAGGACAGTTATTGTAAGCAATTATCAAGATCCAAGGCAGCGAAGGATATGGATAGAAACACAAAATATTTCCAAAATTTAGCATATGCTAAGGGGAGGAGGAAAGCTATTGTGAATCTAAGGATCAATGGAGATAATCTCCAGTGTCCTAGGAGGATTAAAAATGAGATCAGGGACTTTTGTAAGAAGCTGTATAAGCAAGAACCAATTTCGAAAATTAGCTTTCTATCTAGCCTGGTTAATAGCATATCTAGAGAAGATGCAAACTGGTTGGAGACCTTTCCAACAAGGGAGGAAATTATAGATGCAATCTGGGCATGCGATCTAACAAGGCGCCAAGGGCAGTGGCGGAGTTTGAAGAAAAACTTTAAGAGGGCCAAACTTTAGCATATAAAACATATGGTGATAATTAAATTAAAATTAATATGTAAAATATATAATAATTAAATTAAAATTAATTGCACATTATATATTTAAACTTTGAAGTAAGTTATTAATATGATAAAATAATTTTAAAGATAAGAACTATAAAGTACCTTATAGAGCTGCTCTCCTCTCTTTCAACATTAATGATTGGAGCAGTAGAACAATCAACAATCAATAATGATCTTGAAGTTATATTTGTCCTCTTTTGTATATTGACTTTTCTCTTAAAAAATGCATCCATTCTTTGATTTTTCATTATTAGAAATTGGAATTATAGAAGCTGCAAAAGAGTAAAGAAATACTTGAAAAAGTCAAAAAGATGATAAAAGATTAAAGTCAAATATCTAATTAAATACTTAAAATAAAAAAAAATCGCTACCTTTTAACATTAACATTAAAAAACTCTCTTAAACATTTTTACTCAGATAAATTTATGTTATTGGTATTAAATTAGCACAACAATTAATATAATAAAAATTGAATTTTTTTTCCAAAAAAATATTCTAAAAATTGAAGAAAAATAAGAGAACACAAAATAGTGAAATTGATAAAAAAAAAAAAAAAGAGAATAGAACGTTTTGCAAAAAACCATGTTTTGAAATTAAGAAAACCAATTTCCCAAAAAAATGTGTTGCAATCTTGCAAGTTGAAGATTTTGAACAAAGAGGAAAAAAATGTGTATTGCACCACCTCAGCTGTTCTTATCTCTATGTAAGTACATCTAATAATAAATATTTTATAAAAACTTTGGGGGGGGGCATGGCCCCCCATTGTCCCTACGAAGCTCCGTTTCTGGCCAAGTGACGATGGATATAACATGAATTTCATTAGTAAGATATGAAGTGAGAATGGGGTTGAGCTCTACAAAACAATTGAGGACTTTTTTCTGAGTGGATCATTACCAAAAGGCTCAAACATGACATAGGTCACATTAATTCCTAAGGTGGAGGGCGCAAAAGAAATAAAGGAATTTAGGTCTGTTAGTATGGTTGGGAGTGTTTACAAAGTAATTTCCAAGATTCTAGCAAACAGGTTGAGGAATATAATGCCTTAACTTATTGAAGAAACGCAGAGTGCATTTGTAAGCAGAAGACAATTCCTTGATGGGGCATTGATTGTTGGCGAAGTAGTGCACTGGATGCGTAAGAAAAAAGAAGGTAGGGTGCATTATAAAGCTAGATTTTCAAAAAGCATATGATAAGGTTAGATGGAGTTTTGTTGAATTGGTGCTTTAGAGAATGAGTTTTAGTAAAAAGTGGAGGTAAAATCATGCATCACTACTATCTCGTTGTCTGTTTTGATAAATGGCACTCCAACCAAACCTTTCAAAATGGAGAGGGGTCTTAGACAAGGAAACCCCTTATTCCCATTCTTGTTTGTTTTGGTTGCTGTAAATGGACTGATTTCAAAAGCTGTTGACATTGGTTACATTGAGCCTCTTCAAGTGGGAAAGGAGAAAGTGAATTTATCTCACTTACAATTTGCTGATAATACAATCATTTTCTGTCCTAATAGTGAAGGTACAATTAGGAACTATAAGAGTACAGGAGGTTACTACAATGCTTTGAATTGATGTCTGGCCTTAGCATCAATTTTGATAAGTCTGCCCTTATACCCTTAAACTGCGAATCACAGTGGGCTGCAAGGATATGCGATATGTTGAGTTGTGAAAAAGGTAGGCTACCAATGTCTTATCTTTGTATGATAGCTATTGAGCAGATGCATTTTTGCAGGTCTATGCTAGTTTTAGTTTTGAATTATTGTTTGTAAAGGGAGCTTGATTATAGGAGTATTATACACCAATACTGATATTAGGTGCAGTCCGCAATTTTCTAGGGGACAGTTACAACTATCATTGATTAAATCTTTTACGTTTGTTTTTGTGAATATGCTGCTACTCACCTTCCTAATTTGCTGGGGTGAGTGTATCGAATTAATATATAAAAAAAAAAAAAAACAACAGTGTTCCGCTAGATTAAAATTTTTCACTAATAAAATTTTTTGTTATAAACAATTAGTCCATTGTATATGTTAATACATTTATAATTGTTCACATATTTGAAGTATTTTCCATAAAGAGGTAAGAGGCACGAAGTGTGCCCAACTTTCATTTTAGTGGGACTCAAGGCATGTCCAAATCTCTCAACATACCCAAATCCACCACGATTCTTCAATCTCAAACTGTATGAACTATCCTATAAATGGAATGATCCCCTGCAAGCTACTTAATTAATTGTCTCCTGCAACCTTTCACGCCTGGGTAATTCCTTAATAGGAAAACTCCCGTTATGTGATCACTTCGCAGGCCATCCTCTCATGCAATCGGAACGATATGCCTTTTTCCAAGCACAATGAAGGGGTTATTTTCAGGGATGAGAGTGTGTAGACTTTAGAAAGTAAAATCTATAACTATAACTATAAAAAAATTAGAAGTTTGAAATTTTGTAACATACAATTATTTATATAATAATTATATATGTGCAATAATTTATTTTTAAATTTTTTATTACCTTTCAGTATTGTACATTCTACATTTTAAAGTGTATCACAGACTACAAGAAAATCTATTTTAAAACTACTGTGTAAAAGAAGAACAAAAGGTCTATGAATGATATCGTGATATTTCCACTGCCTTATTGGGGCTCGGTTATTTAGATATTATATTTATATATAGTTATTACAAAAATATTGTATTATTTGTGTATTTAAAGAAATATGATAAATTTTAAAAAATCGTAATAATTAATTGTGATTTTAGGCCATAAAAAATAAAAATAAAAAAGATATTATTTAATTGAAATCCTAATACATTATTGTGATTTCAATAAAAAATAAAAATATTATTTTGACAGAAATTGTAACATATTAGTACGATTTCAATAAATTTAAATTACGATAAAATAAAAAATATTATTTTAATAAAAATTATAAGTCATTATTGCAATTTTAATAAAATTAAAAATTAACTAAAAATAAAAAATATTATTTTAATAGAAATTATAAGCAAAAGTTGTGATTGCTTTTTTTTTTTTCGTATATTTATTGTGCATCTGTGTGCCTATGTATGTATTATGTGTGTTTTGACTTTTTGTGTTTGTATGTGTGTGTGTGTGTGTGAGAGAGAGAAAGAGAGAGAGAGAGAGCACGAGAATGAGAGAGAAAGGAGAGAAAAATCAAATAAGAAAAAGGAAGAAGAGAAGAAAGGGCAGAAAGAAAAGAATAATAAAAAATAAAAATATCATAATTTTTTAATTATTTTTTAAAAATAATAAATCATCAAATTTCTTATAAAATCTCAATAAACAATCTAAAAAACCCCTTATTGGATCTGTAATTACCGTTTCAATATATGCATATTTCATGTACATCAAAATGCTCAGAAGATCACGTGAATATCAGGTTATTTTTCTGGAAATTTCAGACGATTAGGGGGACAACGTGTTGAAGGCTATTGCTGACTTTCTGTCACAAAGAGAGCAGTTGAAGTATAGAATCGTTTTTAATTTGTATGGAATATTATATATTATACCCTTAATTTATATAATGAGAACTTTTAATTTAACTGTTGAGCTGATGAAATTTGATGTCCATAAAAAATTATTTAATATATTAAATATGTCAAAATTTACGGTAAGTGAATTTTTGCCAATAATAATAATAATAATAATTAGTAAACATCTTAAATAACACTGGTAGTAGTTGTAGAAGTGTGTAACTACTCACGGATGGCTCAAGATGTAATTAAGTAATAGTTGAGGGAACTAAGAAGCTTGCAGTAAACATCTTAAATAAATTAAAGTGCGTTTAGTAATCACTACTAATTACAATTTTCGCGTGCCGTGTAACAAATTTCCAATTCTAGTAAACAGTAAAACAAACAAATGGTAGAGGTTCTCATCATAGATGGAAGATGATCAACTGTAAGGTGCATATTCTAACGAAATAATGGTGTGGCATACTGGAAGCATATGCAAATGAGTTACTCCCTCCATTCATTTATATTTGTCTTTTAAGGTTTTGATATATAGATTAAGAAATCATTAAAATTGTACAAACATAAAAAAAAAGTTTAGACTATTTTGACAAAATTACTCTATTTTTAAAAAATTATAAAATATTTATTATAAATAGGTGAATCAATAAGAGCTGGTGAAAGTGAAAAAAAATTAATTAATATTACTTTAAAACTCTCAAATAATAAATAATTATAGACAAAAAAAATTTACTAAAAAGATAATCATAAGTGAACAGAAAAAATATAATATAACCTCCTATAATATTATTTTAATCATCTTCCTAATTTATAAATAAAAAAAATATTTGATATTTTTTGTTCTCAAGATATTATGCATTTCTAAAACATTCTATAACCACCTGGTTAACTGGAAAATTTAATATATACATTGTCCGTTTATGTCCACGACACCCACATGAAAATTTGAAACGAAATAAATGCCTATAATTCCCAACCTACATGTTAGCGAGGGTAGATTGAAGTCAAGCATTGTCCACTACTGTAATGATATGACATACTCCATACAATGGTTGAAACTTGTTTATTTTTTCTTTTTAAACCTGAAGAAGAGAAAAGTGGCGTGCGAAGAAATCTGTAGTTGCTTGACCTTTTCAACTTATCTACGCTCAATTCAAACTTGCAAGTATATATTATAGGTGTTTCTAGAAAGGCATCCCCTATGGGAAGCAAGCGTAAACTCCTTCATTGTCCATCCATATTGCCATTCTGAGATTTGAAAATAATGTTTATTAATACAGGATGCTTTTCATTCTAGCACTTGAGTTGAATAAGCACAGTTTGATTTTATTAATAAAAAGAATGACAAATTATTAGTGCAAAAGAATCGGAGTTTTACGCTACAAATTATTTGATGTAAAAGAATTTTCAGCATTTTAAATAAGTAGCATCTTATGGTTCATTAGCCTAAAACTATTTACATCCATACGAAATCAAAACTAAGTTATTTTGAAGAGATCTTCCATGATCGAAGTTTTTCAGACTGTATGAAAGTGAAACCTCTATCTACTTTAGGATGGGGAAAATGACTGGGTGGATTTCCATGAACAAGATTGAGATCAAACTAAACGCTGATTGCTTAGTTATGCAGCATGGCATTATGGTAGGTACCGGAGGGCTTAATTAGTTCATTGATGCCATAGTTTGTTTCCTAAAGTTTCCATTCCCCTTATTGTACTGCAGGCTCTTTTCTCATGTCTTAGCTCGGAATCTCAAAAACATTGACGCGATTGCTGAGACTAATTTTTGTGTTGTTGTAAAACGACAAAAAGTTTCTAGGCATCACAATCATGCAAAACATACTCAGAGTAATCCAAGAAGAATTACAACAAAATCTTGGAACTCGCAAAACTTAATTTCGTATTTATATATCTATGAAGTCGGTCGACTATCTTACACAATTACATAGATACCATTAACTCACAAATCTCATGCTATCATCTGTCCTCAGGAAAGCATATGAAACTTCAGATTTAACTATGATCCTAGAGTACGCACTACTACAACTTCACAATTATCATTGGAGGACAGTGTTCTATAGTAATGAGTTATTGTTCGTGCAAGTGGACACAACACTAACCCGGTTCGCAGGGAGCGCCACAAGCTCACGAGCAACATCCTTGAATTCGAGAACTCCTCCTTCTTTGCACTTTGATAGCAACCGAGCCGCTTCTTCCTTTGTCATCTTTACCTTCACTCTAATCCCTCCTCTTTCTCCTAAGCTTCCTTTCACCAAGTCCTTCTCACAGTCTCCTCCACAAATGGTAGGCTCTGAATCCGCAAACCGGACACTTTTTTTCACTGCTTTGCATGGCAGTGGAGGTTTCTTTATGATTAACTCATCTCTGTATACAGCTTCTGTCACTTTGAGTGGTTCTACTACTTTTTCATCTGATATTGTCCTATTGAAGCAAGCAAGTATGGTGCGGATCATGTTTTTAGAAAAGTGCTAGCAAGAAAGCAAGAAGTTTGGGAAATGGGAAGGATAAGGGTGATGAGGCAAAAGAGACAGAAAAGAGTGAACTTATAGCCACCTAAGCGAGGATAAGCATAAAGCGTCGACTGAGGCACAAACGGCGCTGATTTACTTACTGAATTAGGCTGAAGCTTTTTGCTTCTCTGTGCGTGACCTAGGCGTCAATGTTGAGAAAGGTCTATGTCTGTTCTGTGCCCCTATTAGTCAAGCTTCTAGTGAATAGTGACTGACTGTGACATTACGTGGGCCCCCAACCTTTGCTCTTTTTTACCAAAAGCAGGAAAATTAGGCTGCACTTTTTCTTGTATAACCATCATTTGAAAGGGTCAATACTAATACCTTGTACATAAAAATTAGACATGAAAAAAAAAAAAATCTTAAAATGATGAACGGAGCTAAGCCTTTGTATTTTTATTTTTTTCATGATATTCACTCTTATATTTATTTTTTATGTTCAAATAATATTATTGTCTGTATACTTTTCTGGGTCAAGGTTTTATTAGTCATTTGTCAGGTGAATTAAGCACCATGGCCACCTTTCTAGATTGGCCAGTTCAAGAGAGCGACATGTCCATCAGAGCCACACATTAGCGGCCTGATCTAATCTTGTAATGCACATGGAGGGTGCTGTGATGTTTCAAGCCTTTAATTTCTTCGATGTTCCCGTCTGCCAGTTGGTTAATTAGTTATTGTGAAAGACCCGTTCAACTTGATTTATCTCATAAGTCTAGTGGAATGGCATCGGTTGTGGCTATCGTACGACCCCGTTGCGTTGGGCAAACGTTATGCAACTGAGGCAAGATTAAAGCTTTGCAAGTTTTGAAGTCGGTAATAAATGGCATGTGATCCTAAGAAATAAAAGACTGCAGTCCAATTGCGCCATGTAAGTTATCAAGCACAAGTTACAGATAACAAACAATAAATGACTTGAGGTTAAGGGCATTCTAGAGAGGGACCTTTAAGTTCATTGTATTTGTAATGGGCCGCTAGATTTAAGATGTGGATAACATATAATATTATATTATATATCTATATTTTAAAGTAATATTTTTTATATTCTAATATCAAAAATTTCCATTAAATACTATAAATTTACTATTTTTTATTTTTATTTTTATTTTTTTCTAGAATCTTGCATTAAATAATTATATCACCAATTTTAAGTTTCTTCATCCATTTATGTTTAGCCATTTTTCTTCCCCAAAACCAAAATTTTTCAATTTTCATTAATTCATACATTTCCAAAATATGTTTTTTTGGCACAAAATCAAATATATTTTCAATCAAATGATTTCTATATATTTGTGGAGATTTCTTATCCTGTATTATTACTGTATTGATTGAAAAACAAAGAATAAAAATTTAAATAAAATATTTAATATATTAATGGCTCAAGCATCTTTATAAATTCTTATTTTAAGTATTTTATATTTTTCAAGGCAATACTAACACATGACCAACATTTTGCATGAATTAATGAAAATTGATATCTAATTTGGTTTTGGGGAAGATAAATGGCTATGGATGAATGGATGGAGAAGTTTAAAATTGGTGGTATAACTATTTAATGCAAGATTATAGAAAAAAAATAAAAATAAAAGTAAAAGATATTAAATTCAGAGTACTTAATTGAGATTTTTGGTAACCAAAATTTGAAAAGTCATAATATTACTTTAAGATATAGATATATGATGATATGATTTGATTTTAGGGAAGAAAAATTGCTATCTATGAATGGGTGAAAAAGCTTAAAATTGATGGTATAATTATTTAATGTAAGATTATAGAAAAAGATAAAAATAAAATTAAAAGATATTAAATTTAGAGCATTAAATTGAGACTTTTTGTATCCATAATATAAAAAATCATGGTATTACTTTAAGATATAGATATATGATTCATTGTTTTATTGGATATTCAAAATCTTTATTATTTTTTTTAAAAAATTATGTAGTCATTCAAATTAATTATCAAATAAATTACCTTTATTATTTTAATTTAACCTCAAAACAAAATTAATTTTATAACCATATTTGAAAATGTCTTGTTCTGTAAACTAATATCTTGCTATTATTTAATTTAATTTATAAAAAATATAGTTACATATGTTAATTTAAACTTGATAAAATCAAAACTTGAAGATAATTTAAGTGATTTCATCTATTTATTTTAGGGATAAACTCTATAATATTTTGTAATATTTTAATATACTTATATTATAAGTTGGTTCAATTTATGTTAAATTAAACTTGACAAACACAATATTTATAATTTGGCTTGATTAATTTCGAAATTCTTGAAATTAATAATTGTGCATAATCATTGGATAATCATAATATACATAAATATCATTGTTATAGTTTAAAATAATTGCAGTAGTTATCATCAATCCATGACCTATATATTTTTGTTAAATTTATCCTAATAAAGTCAATATCTAAATTTTAATTTAATTAATTAATTTCAAAATCTTTATATCTTTATATGTTATATAATTTCAACTAATTTATTATTTTTATTGGGTATTTAATTATTTTTAAAAAATTATGTAGTTAATCAAATTATCAAATAAATTACTTTAAATTTTTTTAAATTTAAATTTATTAACAAAATTTATCTTATAACTATGTTTGGGGATGCATATTTTGAAAAATAGAAGGAAAGTTATGAAATAAAAATATCTCTTAGTGAAGAGATATGTAATTTACTTATTTTTTTATTTTACATTAACTAATAACAATATATGTATACAAATACATATATTCAAAAATAAAATTATAAAATTAATTTCTACCCAAAAAATTATGAAAATTAATTTAGTATCTTATAAAATAAAATAAATTAATAATAATTTTAAAAATTATTTTCCCGTGCAATGCATGGTACTTTCTAGTATCACATATTGAGCTCCTTTTTTCCATCCATTTTGCGGAGACCTAAGGTCGTCATGGCAGAACGCATTTTGTAACTCAGTAACTGGAGAAAACCCAAGATGCAGACAGTGGAAATTGGCACTTGGAATTGCCATGATAAAAAAATTCAATCAAGTGGTGTTGGAAATTGAAACATATTACAGACTCTGTCCGTATGTGTGTTAAATTATGTTTTTTTTTCCTTGAAAAGTGTTGGCATGCGGACTACTCTTTCATTCCCTTCTTCCTTCTGTCTTTGTTGAAGACCGAAGCTGAAAGCTAAGCACCCGAGAAAACGATACAAGGAATGAGTCGTGAAGAAATTATACAACGCGGTTTAGATTGAAATTGATCTAAGCGAGACTAAGTCAACTATGATTAAGTAAACCATTATTAGCTTTTTGTTAACCTCTTGAAACCAAGTATTCTGGCGCCTCTTTGAAGAGTAATCCATCCTTCTAGAGGGTTAACTTCGTCTCGTTTGGTCGAGTGCCGCCTTTCTTTATCAAAAGGAGAAATGGTAAGTGAATATATTATATATATGACATCATGCTAACTCACATCTTATTCTATCTACCATTAAATTGATGTGAATAAGTACGATATCCCATGCATAATATATTCATATAATATAACTCTATCAATAATTGCTTTTCATTTAATTAAAGAAGCACATAATAATCATTCTAAATAATGTTGCACATACCATATTTTATGTATATTACATCTCATTTCTCCATGACATACTATTTTTTGACATCAGTTTCTTACCATTTAATTATGAATTTAATTTATATGCATTAATAATATAAAATATTTTTATACAGTTAATCAATTATATTCTTATATTTATATGATCATTCAAGTAGTGAATGTATGACTTAATTATGTTTGTTGATCTGATAATATATGATTAGGTGATAGTATAAAAATCTTTTATACTAATAGTACATAAAAATTAAATTCTTTAATTACTTATCTCATTTCATCTTATGCATATTTATATAAGTTTAATTTTTATGCACTGATAGTGTATAAAAGAACTTTATAGTATCATTCAATCAAATATTATTGTTTGTGAGACTTTTAAGGTATTAGGTGGTTGAGTCAAATACTTTTGTTAATATGATAATATATGATTGAATATTTATGTAAAAAAATTTTATACTGACAGTATATATAAATTAAATCCTATTTATATTTTGATCTTACCACTTCACTTTAGTATTAGACTATTATTTAGGCGATGTGGACCAAAGTATGTATTCTAAGCATTATTCTTATTTTTCATGGAGCACAGAGCTTATCTACTTCTAAATTGCTGGCGATACATAAATTCTTATAATAAGTATTTAAAGTATTATATAAAAAAAATTTGAATGAAATGTCATACATTAAGATTAATACCAGGTAAAATTTTCCTTTCCATGTCTTAGGTGCCATCCAGGCAAACCGCTTTTACTCTCAATTATCCTATCATCCAATACCTTATATAAGTTTAGGCATTTTTTGTTAATTATGATAAATTAACTCATTTTATATTAGAAATTGTATCAACTCACATCCTATTCAAACAAAATAAATTTATTAAATATTTCTCTTTTTTGTTACCAGAAAAGCTGAAAAGTGAAGGTGGATAAAAAACTTTTGCGTGTGGGACAGGATTTCTCTAATCACAAATTTCATACGGCTATATAACGTCAAACTTCATTAGCTTTCCAAAGGTGTAACTTGCATACAAAATAGAGTCACAGCCCTTGCTATCGAGCGTCACCCAAAAGCCAAAAAAATACAATTAAAGCTTTGGTTATCATCTCAGAAAAAATTTAGTAAACGTGGCACACGATGAATGGAAATTGAGTTTAGTAAAGGGATCAACCCCTCCACAAATGATAAATCACATTTCAAATTTCAGCTGATAGAGATATCGATATTTACACTATATTTGACTGGAGGGAATTCGGAAAGAAGTAGAGGGAGAGGATAGAAATAGGAGCGAAAGAAACAACTTTTTCTTATTTAGATGTGGAAAAAATGGAAAAAGAAAATTTAAACAGTATAAAATAGTAAATAAAAAATAATATTTTGATGTAGTTTACATTATATTCTAAATTGATATATTATCTATCAACCATTGGATGAGCGTGTAGCCTCCACTTAGGTTCCACACCCATCCAATAGTAGATTGGTAGTATATCGATTCAGAGTATAAGTTAAATTATGTATAAATAACACATCTCATAATAAATAGATCTCATATAAACAGTGAAAACCCCCCCTCCAAAAAAAGCCAAGCAAAAAATGGACGACGGAAGGGGCGTTTCAGTTTTAAATGTATTTTGCCCTGTTTCGCTTTAGCAAATTCTAGAAAAGAGAAGGAGAGAAGAGAGATGGGGAGGTGACGAAGAAGGAGGCTTAGGGTATACAATATCACTTAAAGTATTATGTGGTCCTTTCCTTTCTTTTTTTTTTTCAATCAATATTTTTAAAAATTTTATTTAAATAATTTTAATTTTTCCATCATTATATTATTAAAAATAAATAATAAAAAATACCCAATGCATAAGTTATATAATTTTTTAAAATTTTTTAATTACTAGTATTTTATTTTAAATAGATATTTTATTTTAAATAATTTATTACATAAATTTTGATTTTCTTTTATATTGTGTTAAGAGTTTAAATAATAACTAAATAATATTTTTGATATTATTTAGTTGATAAAATATATTTTTAAGTAATATTTTTGAAATATTAGATTAATTTAAAATAAATTGTTTTATTTTATATAATTTTGATAGATAAATTTATGATGAAATTATATTAACTTTTATATTTTTATTAGATTCTATATTTATAGTTAAAATATGTTTTTATAATGACATAAAGATAAAATTATTATTTGACATCAATATTTTTTTCTTTCCTTTAATTTTTTCATATAAATAAATAGGAAATAATAATTCTTCTTCTATTTTATTTCTTCTTATTTTTTTTAATCCAAACATACTTATAAAAAAAAATCTGCTCAATCTTTTTTCTCCACTTTTTTTTTTCATTTTGTTTTCTCCATCCAAATGAAGCTTAATATCTAACTATTAACATGTTTGGATCTGTCTTTGGAGGGGTTAGAATTGATTCTGGCCGCTCAGAATTGATTTTGTAAATTTTTTATGATATTTGATTTTCAAATATCAAAATTAATTTTTGTCTTTAAAATTAATTATGGTAGAAATAAATTTTTTTTCGTTAGAATTATTTTTAAAGGAACTATTAAATATAAATTATTTTATATCAAAATCAATTTTAATCAAATTAATTCTAATAAAATCAATTCTATTTAGAATTCATTCTACAAATGCAGAATGACATATCTAGAATAGAATTATGTTTTGTGTAGAATTCGGCAGAAGTTATAAAAAGTAAACGTGTCACATACGCAATCTACCCAAAAACAGGACGTATAAGACGTGCATGTGATTCTTTATTTGAGTTAAGTATCACTTTAGTCCTTGAAATTGTATGCGTGCATCACTTTAGTCTTTGAAATTTAGAAATTAACTTTTTAGACCCTTAAGTTGCATTCCGTCGATTATTTTAGTCTCTGGTTAGTCAACCGTCAATCAATTATTACGATTTTGCTGATGTGTTATGTTAAGTGACATATCAGCATGGCACATGTCATGCCATGTGGCACAATATCTGACTTAGCATGCCACGTGGTGAACACCATGACAACCTTTTGACGTGGCATACTATGTGGCACGCTGACGTGTCGTGCCATGTGTCATCGATTTAAATTAGTTCAAATTAGTCCCTGAAATTTTTAAAATATGTCAAATAAGTCCCTAAAATTTCTAAATGTATAAAAATAGTCCCTAAATTTTTTAAAATTGTCAAAATAGTCCAAAATTCCTAAATATCTCATTTTTTCCTTCACAAGCTCTAAATCTTTAATTTTTCTTAAACTCATTAATTTCTTTTCCATTTTCACACCCTACCTAGACTACACCCTTTCCATATAGAATAATAGGAAGAGAATATCTAGTAATAAAATAATGAAACACAACAAACAATTTTAATATAGTTTATCCTAATTCAAGATCCAATAATGTCTCTAGACTTAACAAATACTTATAGGTGTACTTATGTAAAAAATATAAATTTAACATGTTTTTATAAAAAATTAAATAAATAAAATAACAAAGAATATATTATAAAGGCAAAAGTAATAGAACAATAAAAGAAAATTTTTAAAATATTCAAAATATTGAACATGGTCGAGCTATTGTCTATATATAGACTAATTAGCCATCATTCATTCACCAAGAATTGATTAATTTAATTGATCTTTTACTCATACTTCATTATAAGTTGGGTTTAATTTGTTATTATTTTATTAATTAGTTATTTATAAGTACTTATATAGATAGGCACTTAATGAATTTGAACATATTCTCTACAGTAAAATTATGCTAAGCCTTTTTCTTACCTTAAATTAGAGTTTTTTAATTTAAAAAAAAAAGAAAGAGAAAAAAAAGTTGATTTCGGATTTAAATTATGATCTCATCTAATTACCAAATCTTTCACCATTTTCTAATGACATGTTTTAGAAAACTTTTGATTATAAATTATTTCAAATTTTAAATTAGTTAATCCTAAATTTTAAATCTTAAATTAAATAGCACCAATAAATACTTAAAATATTAATTAAATCTATTTAAATATTAAGTTTGAATTTAATAATTGCCAATAATTTTGTAATTTACTAATCTTAATCTATTTAAATTTACTTGTCACTTTAATAAGATGTACAAACTTCTATGTGGTGAGGATCTAGTCTAGGTATGATGTGAAAATGGGAAAAAAATTAGCGAGTTTAAGGATGATTAAATATTAAGAGCTTATGAAGGAGAATAGGAGAAATTTAGGAATTTTGGACTATTTTGACACATTTTAAAAATTTCAAGGACTATTTTAACATATTTAGAAATTTCAGGGACTAATTTGATATATTTTAGAAATTTCAACACTAATTTGAACTAATTTAAATCGATGACATGTGGCATGACATGTGGCATACTGACGTGTGATTTAACGTGACATATCAGTAAAACCGTAACAGTTGACTGATGATTGACTAACCAGAGACTAAAGTGATCGACGAAATGCAACTTCAGAGGCTAAAGAGTTAATTTCCAAATTTTAGGAACTAAAGTGACACACATATACAATTTCAAGGACTAAAGTGATACTTAACTTTATTTATTTTTATTTTTTTCCTGTATTTTTAGTTGACTTAAAAAGTTAGAGAAGTCAAATCACACTATTATATAAATTTAATTTAAATACACTAATAGTGTAAAATAGTTTCGCACTGTCAATCAATACAAATAGTGAAAAGTGCCAACTCACATAAATAACTATCCATTATAATGAGGGATCCACCATGATTTCTCACTTTTCCGTATTTTTATTGGTTGACAGTGTAAAACAATTTTACACTATCCATACATACTAATTAAACTCCTATTATATCATGATAAGAGCCAAATAGTTTCGCAATGTATGGTTCTTTAATTTTTTGGATTGAGTAATTGAATTTGAACAATTATATAGTTATTATTGACTGTGTAAATATTTCGACGAGTTTTTTGTGTAAATATTTTTTTATGCGTTTTGTTTTTAATATCAACATAATTTCATTAATTGAAAAGTGTTTAGTGCAACAGAACATGATACAACATAAATCCCATAACATAACATAAACCCCATAGAAGTTTAGGCTTGGGGCTAATGGTAAAATGATTTGGCCTCAAATAACTGCACAATAGTTCGAATCATGAACCACCCATTTTCCTTCCTTAAAAAAAAAGCCAATTGTTTTTGTTGGTGAAAAATGAAAAAATAAGTTTTGTTTTATTTATTTACTTATTTTGTCAACAAGTATTTCTTCGTTGACTAAAAATCAAAAGCAAAGCTAGTTACAACAGAATATTTGGTACAACAGAACTTGATAAAACATAAACTAAATCTAAGACTATAGCCAGAGAACACTAAATAACATTAGATTTTAAGCATTAGAGCAAACGGGGATTTTACATCACTCCAGATATTAACATAAAGGAAAAGTGAGCTCGCTTGGTCTTTGAACCATGTCTGCTTTTGTTTTCAATTGATAGGGTTGAGAGTCAAATGGCCCAAGCCAATGGTCGACACATAGAGGCCCATTTGTACCATTCAAAGCTATGGCCCTTGGCACGTCTAAAAGGAAAAAAGACCATGGCCCTTGGTTGTAACAGGAGGCCCAAATGGCCCATGGGTGGTGATATGGACAACTGGGAGAAAACATTGTGAGACTCGTCATTCTCAACTCCGGAAGTACGAAATCGTGGGCGTTGACACCTCCTCATTCCTCAAAACCTGCTGCATCTTCTGTCCAGTACAAGTTACGACGCTGTCTCTGTTATTTCGTGTTCCGTTTGTTTCTGAATAGACAAGGGAAGGGAGGCATCACATCAGGCATCGACCATGGGTGGAGGAGTGCACGCTATGAAAAGAATCCCTCGCATTAAGTTCCCTCAGAGACATCCCAAGCCCTCTGGTATATAAATATACACGCTTCTCTCTTTCCTTCTTCCCCTTTCATTCGTTGTTGAATTTTCCTCTATCCTCATTTTCTGGGTAGGAGGGAGGGGGCACATGCAATACTGATTTACTATTTAGTTCGTATTCCTTTACAGTCGATAAATTAGAAAGTAATCTGGCAGCAAATTGGATCGATGCACCATACGATTTTAATTTGTTGCCCCTCTATAATAGAATTTGGGGCACAGTTTCTTTCCTCTAGTTTTCAGGATATATTGTGATGACATGTTTTTGGATATCATCCAACATTAGCTTAGTTGTTCTAGATTTTAAGTTTGTTTGGTAATCCTTTCACTTTCACATTAGAATTTTCAGATGTCAAGGGGCTCTGTGGTCTAGGTACGATTGATGCCTACCACACCATATAACACTAGTGAATTTGTTTGCTGTTATAGTTAAAAGGTGGCTAGAATTGTTGAGATTGTGTGATTGCTCTTTTCAACTGATTCCAAAAATAAAACTGAATCTCTTTCAACATACCAGATGTCCCCATCAGTTCTAGTCTGTCTTGTCATGATAAACAAAAGGTCTTTTTCTACCAACATGACCAATGCTAAGTAGATTTTCCAATAATTAAACATTTCAATGCAGGTTCTGCATCTGAGAGTCAAGCTTCGTCTTCAGCAAGCGAAGCTGGTTTTGCATTCTTTTCAAGTTCAAAAGCTTCAACATCAGCTGGAGGGAAGGCCTCTCTTCAACCCAAAAGAACTCCAGTGTCCAATGAGGAGATTGAGGCAATTTTGGTATGTAAAATCTCCTTGCTCGGTCATTCACATCTGTGTATTATAATTGCTTTGCATATAACAAAATGCATTTTTGGTCTGAGAAAAGGTTAGGATCCTATTAAATGTTCGAGTTACATGAATTGCTATTGAAATATGCTCCTACTTTCTTCTTTTCTCTAGTTTACCTTTTTTTTTTTTTTTGTCCTTTCCGTCTTCTTTTGTGAGATGAATCATGAATCTGGCATTCTGGCTCTGGCACAATATTTGCTCAATTCATCGATCATCAATGCTTTTTATGATAACTGGCGAATCAATATCGTGTCCATGTTTGTTTTGTTTTTATTCCTAAATTAAACTTTCTTTTCTTATGGCAGTTGGGCGGTGTGTTCTGAAAAAAGGGCAGACTATATCTCGCACTCCTTTCTGTGGCCCTGATTCATTAGTGTCCAGAGTTGATGGTTCTCTTTTGGGTGCTAAGTGTTATGTTGGAGTAGAATATACTGATTCTGATTGTCAATAATGGAAGTGTTCGGTAGGATTTAAATTGTAAACCATCATTAATTTTTCCTCTGATGAAATTTAGACATTGGTTCTTGAGAAGGTTTGTCTCTTTTTGTTTTTCATCTATGGTGCAGTATTCACTATTCACAGTGTCTGCAGAGAGGGCTTGCTGCAGTTACTTGGCTAATTATCCCTGGCTAGAAGTGAGGTCTAATTATGGATCAGGATATTTTCATATTACTCACTGATATGACAAGGTCATGTTATGAGTTAAAAAGTCACATAAACAAAATTGATAGATTGCTATAAATAATGATAAGTCTTATTATAACATAATTTGTATTTTTTTTTTCCTCTCATGATCTTGTTATGTTAATGTGCAACACGAGAGGAATGTAATTCGTCTAATTACCTCAAACTGCAGTGCTTTTTGAATTTCTCTTTCTGATTGGTTGCATGGTTAGATAGCTCATTATGGTGGTGGTTTTGAATTAAGGTGAATGCTCTAGTGCATTTCTATTGTTGTGCATTTGGTGAATTTTTTGTTTTTAATCAATGGGAAGATGACTTGTGTCCTTATGGGGGTGCACATTAGAAAACTCCCATCAACAACTGCTTGCCACAGTAGTTGAAGATGAATCCACCGCCATGGCCACTGTTACCAGCATATTCCAAGCTACCATTCTCTACAAACGACCAAATTCCTGTTCTTCTTGTTGGTGCTGCTGCTCAGACTACCCAAAAGAATCGCTGTCAAACCTTGGCGTAGTGGTTTTGGCGAAGAGCACTTGCTCGTGAACATGCTGCTAATGTTGAGCAATGCTGCTAGTGTTCCGGCGAAGATTGCCTCCACCGCCTCAGCGCACAAACCGCATATCTAGCGTCCCTTGTACCTTTCCCTCACGCAATCAATGTATGGCGGCGTGCACTCATCTATCAACCTGTAGCAGTAGCACTTCACCAACGACACTATTGTCGTCTCAGCGACCGTCATCTCATATGCGACGAGCTTTGACAGTGGTGGGCGGTTATGGTGGCTTCATGGTTGAGCATTGAGCAAGGGTGGAGCTATGGTGAGTGCCCGTTGATGGGAGTTGATGTGCATCCTATAAGGATGCAAGTCATCTTCCCATTGGCTAAAAACAAAAAATGCACCAAATACACAACAATACAAATGCACTAGATAATTCACCTTGAATTAAATTGTTTTCCATGCTCATATTGGGGAGAATTAGGCTTACTTTCTTGAAAGTTCATAAAACACAGTCCATGATTAACAAAATCAAATAATAACTATCAATCCAAATTATTCCATTGTGAGGTGAAAAGTGACGGTTTTAGTTTTACATTCCTCCCCTCCCCCCCTTCTCTCTCTCTCTAAAAATGATGAGATGTGTTTATTGATTTAGAATTTTTTGGTAAATTGCCAGATGATTGATTTTTAGATGAGTGAATGAATCATAATATTTTATTTTATTTTATTCAACTATTTTTTTATTTTGTCAAAACTTTGTTTTTTTTTTAACTGTGTAACATTAATCTTTTTTTTTTTTATTGGGTTAACGTGTAACATTAATATTGTGAGACTTGTGTATTTAAAAATAAAAACGTTGGGCTTTTTGTCCCTCTCAACGAACTAGCTGACAGTACAAGCTCGTTTCAGTTTCCTGTTACAACCTCATTCCAGATGAAAAAAAAAAAAAACATGCAAAGCTGTTGAGGAGCAAGCGGAGGAATTTTAATATATATCATCATAATGTTATCTAACTATCCAAGCAATTTTATAAGGAAAATGCTTCTCAGCCCAAACGATTGCCCGGACCGATCTATTTGGCATCCTACATAGCTCACATGTCAATATCATTTTCTTCAATGGACCCTACCTATTTTTACTCCAAAAAAAATCTTGGCCATTATGTTCCATCAATGAACTGGAACAGCCCACTGCCACTTACAATTAGCATCTCCTAGACAGCAAATTCCATGGCATTCCCCCCTCAAGCTGAGGTTGCCGTCGTTGTAGTTCCTTTTGGTAAAGGCCCAATTGAGCTCCACAAGAAAATTGACCTTGCCCTATTCCTTTTCCTAGTGATTCAAACCCACCTCGTAATTACCCATTTGCCGATAACCCAAATTCCAAATCCACGTAACTCGTTCTATATTCTCTTCATTATTTTTGTCTTTCCTCCAGATATTTTGATATGAGATGATTGTATTAGATTTATTTGATGATTCCATGTACTTTGTTAGATGCCTGCTAAATTGCTATTGAGTTCCAATTGACGTGGTCTATGCACTAAAACAGAGTATGTTCAATCTTGCGGTGATATTATGGAACTAGTATATTGTTCAATCTCGCAAAGGTAATTCCGCTGTTGAGTCTGGAATGCACCGCCGTCTGAATGTTACCAAAGGAATTTGATAACGTCACAACAAGGTTTTTTTTCTTTTAATGGAAGTTGCAGTGAGTTTTGTTAATTTATAGAATGTTATTAAATATAATAATTCTAATGAAAGCTGACTTGACATACTAATTAATTTAAATTTTTTGCCAGTTGTGTCTATCAGTCACTATGAATTCGGGCTTCTTATTCTGGCTGAATAGCTTTACTCATTTTATAATGCTATTATTTTAAGTATTTTCATAACTATCTAAATCAATTTAGTAGTATTTTATTTTAACCAAGTGATCTCATCCGTACAATCATGTGATGACACGTGTCCATTAAGAAAAAGACAATATTAAGAGATATCACGTTAATTTGTGGTGGTCCGGTGAGTGGTGATTACCACCTACACCTAATAGCAATCATTTGCGGCTGGGCCTGGGCCGGGATGGGCAAATGTGTCTTTGTTCAATAACCAACCGCCGTACACAACTAAACTACTATTCCGAACTCTGACCAAAAAAAAAAAAACTAATATTCCAAACAGCGGTGTCGTGGGCGTCAGGGGAAATCCATTTGCGTAAACAGCAGCTTCTAATCTCTTCCTCCTCCGACGGGTAGGTACCAACGTCCCTAAGGTCTCTCTTTTTCCACTTTATCTGTATTCTTAAGTTCCACTAATTTTTTAAGGAACAAAATTTGCTTTATTCTATCTTATCTTCCAAGTTCGTAGAATTGTTGTAGCTTGCAAGCTATTGCTGTTGTTGTTATACGGCTTGTTTAGTTTATCATAGAATATATCTTTTCATGCTTTTTCCACGCCTAAGCGATTAATTCATGCATACAATATGAGTTTATCTGTGATCCTTGCTGTTGGAGAATTCAGGTTAAATATACAAATATGGTCTGATCTAGTTTGATCGTTGTGCCCGTTTGTTGTTTTCGCTTTGCACTGTTGTTGTTTCTTATTCTGTGTTCCATTCTTGAAAATTGATGAATGAGGTTGAGGAGTGAGGACTATAGCTGATCACGCATCAGATCTTTTAGGATGGGGAAATCGGTACTTTGCTTTTAAAGAAGTAGTATTATGCAATATAGGAAAAAAAAATAGTATGCAATATAGGTTGGTGTTAACACTTTATTTAAGCTTCACAGAAGAGTTACCTTTTTTTACCTTGAAGGGAGAGAGGAGGGGTGGGGTGGTGGGGTGGGGGATGGAAGAGAAAACAAGAAGGGAAATGTCGATTGTTTCTATGATGGCTACTGCAGAGTGCCGATCAATCCCATAGTGTTCAGTCTATAGGACTAGCCATTTTTTTTTTTTTTCATTTAAACTTGTGTAGTCTCTTATATATCTTGGTGAACCAATTACCACCCTTCTTGTACATTTCAAACGCTGGCAGCTACCTCATACTAACATGGTGTACTGAAAGGAATTTGGGCTTTAAATACAGAAAAACTGGTTGGCAATATATGCCTTGGTTAAGGGAAATGTTGCCGATGATGATGTCACTAGAGGACTCAACTCATATCTGACTTCTTGACCTCGTTAATGTTTCAGAATAATTCTTTGTTTGCTCATATCTGTCTTGCTCTGATATAGGTTTACCTTTCTTTCTTGAAGAAGGTCAGTTTCATGGATGATGGTCCTGGGAAAATAAAGTTCATTCCTAATCACTTTCAAGTTCCAACATCAGTTGTAGAATCTGTTGAGAACAGAACACCTTCTATTACAGAACCTGGAACTGATAAATCTTCGAGGTATTGTTTCCTGGTGGAAAAGGAAAAGAAGAAAACAATAATCCCTAAGTCATTAAGCGAGTTTGAGTCTATTGGAAATCAATCACTCAATCTAGTC
This sequence comes from Pterocarpus macrocarpus, assembly GCA_031439585.1. Classification (NCBI taxonomy): domain Eukaryota; kingdom Viridiplantae; phylum Streptophyta; class Magnoliopsida; order Fabales; family Fabaceae; genus Pterocarpus; species Pterocarpus macrocarpus. Next base: position 74,859,749 of record CM062520.1, on the reverse strand, counting down.
TAGATTGGTTTAGGTCCTGGCTGCATCTGTGGGCTCGAAGAACATTAAGGGCTGCTTCCATGTTGAGATTGTTTACTTTTCGGGGGCTGCCATGGGGCCTTAGCAATGTTGGTCAGGAAAAGGTTTGTTTTGAGCAGCTTTTGTGCAGCGCATCTTTCATCATTGGTAAGGTTCTGTTATGTCTTACTAAGACAATTTATATTCTGTAGGTTGAGCTAACAGCTGCAGAAGTAGAGTCACTTCGGTCAGAACTTGCTGATATAGAAGAGAGAGAAGCTCAATTGAAAGCTCAGTCAGTGATCCTTAACTTTGGACTATTATGAGCTTTTCTGTTCTACAGTATAATCCAAGTTATCATCAATAACCAGTTTTCTTTGGATTTCCTTTCTTCTTGTATCTGTGTATATCTCTATTTGTCAGATTGCTGAAGGCATTGAATATAGAGAAGTTAGGAATTCAGATGCTAGATATACATTTGATGTCTAGACATGTGTTTCGCATAAATAATTAAACTCTGTTTGTTTTACACAGGTTGGAAAATATTGATGAAATTTTGCGGTCGGCTCGTCTATCTGGCTATTTATACATTCGAACTGTATTGACTGTCCAAACCTCCACTAGTTTACCATGAATCACTTTGTACTTCATTATTCTAATTACCTAAGAGGTTTAGTACTAATATGCTTTTGTTTTTTTCCCTACAGAGGTGGGCAGCACTACCAGGAGAACCTCCACCTATAGATGATGCAGATGTAGATGATTGGATTCCTCGCTTTGTTGTTCTCCATGGCGCATGTCTATACTTATATTTGTCGTGTACAGGTAGTGTAACTAGTTGTTTTCCTTCTCTATCCCTCCCTTTCTTACAGTTGCTGATGAAGGGAGAAAATTGCAGATCTAAGTCCTTTGGACTCAACGCTTCTATCTGATATTGTTGAAGTAGACAGATTACCAAGTTTCAAGTGTCAAGATGATGAGATGCGATGCGCCTTTTATATTTTAACTCGGCAGGGATTACGATACGAGTGCTCAAGCAGTTCTAAGATAAAGGTGTGTCTGAGTTAAGATAAGTTGTTCCTTAGAAGTAGTTATTGCTATATTTAAAGTCTGGGCAGGTATTACATAACATACCTCCTTATTTTATTGATAATCAACTTCTTATTACATGCTACATATATTTTCTTCATATTAAATGACGTTGTTTTGCTCCATTATTACTCTTTCAGGTGGACGCATGGTTATCAGCTTTACATGCTGACTGCAAATTGGAATCTGATGTATCAGCTCCCAATGGTTCAATTTAGATGTAACATATTTTTCGCCTCTTCTGTGGAGTTTAAGCTATTTGTGTACATATCACAGTAATCACACTAAAGTCAAGAAGTTTTTTTTTTTTTGGTACATACTGTACATAAGATAGCAGTGATTGAATAGAGACCGATGAGTCATCTGTCACCTTCGGCTGATTTCAGGACTTGATTGACCCGTTAGGTTTAAATTTTCAAGCCTTGCAATTTTGGTGATCTTCCACGTGTATATAAACGAGAATTGGGATCTAAAACGAGCATTGGTTTTGATGATGATCATTTAAATAGAATTGTGAATATGATATACGCTGGTGGCATGCTTTGTATGCATAATGTTCCTAAAAACATAGACATCCTTGGAATGCCACTCTAATAAGGAGGAGCTTTCTGCCTTGTGTTACACTTGCACCATTGAACTTATTCTTTGGTCTTTTTAACGGTAATTTCGTACAGTTCAGGCTAAATTACAGAGCTTAACCGAATAGCCGGCGTATTATAATTATGTATTTGGTAATGTTAAATGGTAAAGCTCGCAAAAAAGAAAGTCATGTTAGGAAGGCCAGAAGCCACTTGACAGTTGCCTTCCCTTTTCGTGGGGACATTATATTCCCACCAATTTTTTTGTATTGTCACTGTCCTTTACGTGAACCCCGCTGGTATCTTGTTCTCGTTGAAAGGAGGAAGTGAATGATGGGTAAAATTGTTTAAGGACCCCAGAGAACATCTTTTCTTTTCGTCCACATAAGTGCGTCTTATCCTTTTTCTTCTCCACCCTTCATCTAGTGAAAAGGTGTTTTCCACAGGGAGAGGAAATGCATGCGACTTGGCTCTACTACTTTCTGTTTCCAAATAAAGTATTGAGAAGAGGTAAAAGTTTCATAATCATTTCGCAGGGCATAAAGAACACATGTCCTCCCCTCTCTCGCTCGGTACCTCGATCTCTTCTCGCCTTTCTTTAACTAAAATTCTTGACCAAGTGCCAAACTATTTCTGTGTTGTATATCTTTAATTGGAAGTATTTTTCTTTTTTTTTTTTTCTCTTTTTGTGCACAATTGGAAGATTCAATTATTATTTATATAAAGTGAGCATCTAAATTAAATTAACAAACCGTAGGGGTGATGAATGATGAGTTGATTGAGAGGGAGGCGTTACAGTTAGGTCAGGTCCGCTGCTGGATCAGATTCCCTATCACGTGGACGCAGCCCGTACACATTTTCTAGGCCCTGACCAGTATTCGCATAACTTTCCTCCTGCCAAACCCAACCCAACCACCCAAGAACCAAGAGTGAAAATAAAAACAAATGTAAGGACCAAATTGCAAAAAAGAATAAGTGACCCGAGGTTTCCAACAAAACATTTAGCCGCAGCCACTGCCATTACGGCTGTCATCTTTGTCTGAAGCCAATCGAAGATGACCTATCAAGTTTGCAGATCCGCTTCTAGAGCCGCCAGGTCCCTTCTCTCTGCTTCAAAGGGCTCTCGTTTTCACTCTGGTACGTCCTCCATATTCACTCTTCTCAATCTCACACTCCTTGTGCACTCTTTCCTGCAATTAACCTACTCTTTTTCTTCAATTTAATTAAAATGAAATGATGGATTATTTGATTATGTTGTAACAAGGATTTCTCTGCTAAAGTTAATAATTTTACATCTCGTATTGCCTCGTGCAAATTAGAATATGAGTTTCTCTGAGATGATTGGGTTCGTTGTTACCTTTGCAGGAGGGCGTGCGGTCGGTGCTGCTGCTGCAGTTTCATTCAGCAGTAAAGTGCCCTTTTTTGCATCAACTTATGGGAGGGCCGGTTCTGGCAGTGGACCCGGTGCATGGATTTCAGGAACTCTCGCTCTCCCTGCTGCAGGTTAGATATCGGATGAGAATGACCTTTTTCAAAACAAGACATCCACTTTCTGTTTTTTTAACTATTTGGCAACTGTTTTAAGTCCATTTCGAGTGAAAAGTGAAGACAAACAAATACATTATGAATTCCCATGTCTTGTTCTGCATTCCAGTTTGCCAACTACAATTTTTTTTGTCATATATTTCTCTTCAAGTGTATGACATTGAAAAGGAGATGACGGCTCCTGTGTCAAAAAGGCAATAATAGAGAATCTGGGATTGTGGGATAAAAAACGAAGATGAACCTTGTAGCTTCCCTTATCTTAGCACTGTGGCTTCTGGGACCTTTTATTAATTAACTGCACTGCTTTTTGCTGATATATTCCTCAACCTCCACTTCTCCATGAATTGCATAACAGATGAATCACATGACGAAAGCCATGAATCAACATTACCATTTTCTCTTATTCTGCATGTTCCTTGTATATCAGTCTTCCTACCAGTTAGCATTAATCCCTTGCTTAGTTTATACTAGCTAATTTTGAAGGTTCGGCGGAACCTCCAGAGTCTGCTTTATTCTATGAATCTTATTTAATTTATCAGTTGGTTAATGTTGCACTGCACACTATTAATATGCAATTGTGCATCTTCTAAGCAGGTATTCACTATTCATATCTTATTGGTTTTCACTTATTTTTCTTGTGCTGTGTGTTGCAGCTTACATGCTTCAAGATCAGGAGGTGCATGCTGCTGAGGTATGCTTAACATTTCTCTAACTGTATCCGCAAGTCTATTTTCAATCCTGTCTTCCTTTGATTTCTTTCTTTATATGATTCTTACTTGCAAATCATTTATCCATGTTTTCTATACCCAGCTGGAGCGCACTTTCATTGCCATTAAGCCAGACGGAGTGCAGAGAGGGCTGGTAAAGTGAAACTAGATTTCTAGCACCTTTTAGTGTTCTGTTTGTGACGCAATGTGTATACAAAACTAAGCATTTGTTGCCATATGGTTTCCCCTTCTTCCACCTTTGGTTTTTCTTGTTGTTATCCCTCAGTTAAATAAGTTTAAGGTCTAAGATATTCTTTTGCAGATTTCAGAGATTATATCTCGCTTTGAGCGGAAAGGGTACAAGCTTGTGGGGATTAAAGTATTGATTCCTTCAAAGGAATTTGCCCAGAAGCATTATCATGACCTGAAGGAAAGACCTTTCTTCAATGAGCTGTGTGAATTCATAAGCTCTGGCCCTGTTATTGCAATGGTTAGAACTGACTCAATCTCTTACCTTAGGAACCAAAACAAGATGTGATGTCTCTAATCTATCTCATTCTCCTCGAAAAATTCATGTCGCAGGTCTGGGAAGGACAGGGTGTTATAACCGATGTCCGAAAACTAATTGGAGCCACAGATCCGCAGAAATCAGAGCCTGGAACTATTAGAGGTGATCTGGCTGTCATCGTTGGAAGGTATTGTTTTGCAGGGAGGCATACTACTTTATTTCAATGTATGCATTGCCCATTATTTGGTCATCACATTTTGATTATTACTTATGCATGCAGAAATATAATCCATGGAAGTGATGGTCCAGAGACTGCCAAGGATGAGATCAACTTGTGGTTTCAGCCAGAGGAGTTGGTTAATTACACTAGCAATGCGGAGAAGTGGGTTTATGGTGTCAACTAATTCTTTCCCTCACTCATTCGGCACCCGATGAAGTTGTGGCATAAAGGGTGAGTAGGGAAACATAATTTTTGGAATAAATTATTTGTCTGAGGTAAGAAGCAAATGGCAACAATGACTATAGAAGCCATGAATATGCGGAATTGAGAATAATGCGTTAGGACCAATGTATTTTCACTCTATGTTAGGAATTACATTATTTCATCAGTCAGGTGGAGAATGCCTGACAATTTCTACGTTAGATCTTGCCGCCAATAAATCAAAACGGGCCAACTATGTTTTCAAAAAGTAAAAATATAACCTTTACGCGTTCATCCTTTAAAAGAAAACACAAAAACGGAAAACAAACAATAATATTATGGGAATATGCTAGTGAATTATGCATTGATGTTGATCCAATATTATACTAGTTGTTTGTCCATGTTCTGTAACCGAGTGGTATGACTTGCGCTTTGCGCCGTCGGCAGTTGCTAGTGTATGGTATCATCGGGTACCCATGCAGCAAATTCATTGATACATCGACAAAAAGTTGTAAGCTTACCACAGGGAAAATGTATGTTGAATTTGCCCAAGTCTCCTTCATGCAATGAGTCCGCAAATTAAATTTAAGCATGATCCAGCGTCGTGTATTGAGTTCAAGGTGAGAGGTGAGCCGTGAGCCGCATAAATAATAATTGATCCGTGATGACTGGATTTCATGTTCTTCACTAACATGAGAATGTTTTATTATGAGAAACACAAATATAAAAATAAAAATGATATATTAATGTAAATCATGATAAATTTTACTACAACAGAATTGGTACTTTTTCCTCTCAACATAATATTCTTATGTTAGAAAGAAACATAAGAGCATCTTAATTCAGGTTTCATTCCCGTAACAACTTGAAGCTTGCTATGTATAAATTGATTGGGACGAAAAAAAAGAAAAGAAAAAGACCTTAATAAGCTAGGGTTGCTTAAGTTGTAAGCACCTTCAATTCGGTTGTTGTTGCCGAGTAAGCAAAGGCTATGAGTGCCCAAACATGTATCAAGAAGCACTCGGACTCTTTGGTACATGCAAGTAAGCCAATGGCTCATGGTTAACCGGATGTCATGTCCCGCAATGAGTGGTGTATTCGACTTTTAGTGGGTACCCCATTCCCCATTCCCCCCTCGCCCCTTCCCTTTCCTCCATCACCAGAAGTAAAAGACTCCTTGGTATCTCTGCTGGGCTGATAAAATTTAAGTATGAATTAATTTTGGCTTAATTTACTTTGTCCCAATCAAACCTAGCCCTAAGTTAGGTTGGCTTGTAGTCTATTATGTTTTTGTTTGAAAATTTTAAAACTCAATTTTCAATTGAACTAATTTTTTAGTTGATTGTCATTGGCTCAATTTTAAGTTGTCTATTTTTCGTAATTTCTTTTTTTTAAATAATTTATTGCATAAAAAAAAAAAGAATTAGTTGGCTGATAAACTGACCTAAACATACAAAATAAAAATTGATAAACAATATTTAAACCTTTAAACCCAATTGGATAGCTAGTTCTTTTATCCTTCATACTTAAACTTTTTAAGCACGAAAATAATTACATTACTCAAGACCTTTTTTTTTACCGCCAAATATGGATTTACATGGTTCACATTGCTTGAAATTAAAATAAACAATCTCTATTGATAAATAATTTTAAATTTCTTTATAATTTTTATTAAAATTAATTATTTGAATAATAAACTTTTAATTAAGAGATGGTTGTGATTTTTTTTTTTAAATTTTTTTTCTTTTGAGTCAACGGATGAAGAAGGTCGCGCGAATATCCCTTGGTGCCCTTGTAGTAAATCCAACTAAGCGGATTTGAAACGCGTTAATAACCGGTTAATTTTAAAGTAAAGACAGCAGAAAAAGAAAAGAAATTCCGGGTTTATTATATTTTCGCCATTGGGGTTTGATTTGGGGATCCAATCAGATATCCGCTGAACTCACCGCCATCTATATTTACATAAATACCGCACCCTACCCTTCTCCTTTTGCACTGTTCTCCTATTCTTCATCGTTCTCTGCGGTTTCTCGTCTCTCTTGAGAGTGCCAACCAAAACCCTAGCCAAGGTCCGTACGATTGCAGCACTCTTCCATTTGTTGAAATTCACCTACGCCGAAGAGTAAGCCTCTTCTCTCTGACCTTTCTCTCTTCTTTCGACATCTTTTTGCATCGGAAATTGAAATCTCAACTCGCAAATTTCACCAAGAAACTGGATGTAACTTATAAGGCCTTTTTTTTTTTTCCTCCCTTTCTGTTAATAGAGTCTTTAAAGAATCAAAGAACAGTTAATAACACTATAATAGTAGGAGTGTCTGCAGGGGTAATTGAAGAGGTAGCGATTTGTTCTATTATCTTTGTTGATTTTTCTTTCGATGATTGAGCTATCTGTCTTTAGCAATTTATGGACTCCATAGTGGGAAGTTGTTCCTTGCTTCTCTGTTGATGATTAATTGTGGGATAAACTTTATGTTTGTTGCTTCTTTACTCTTTCTTGACAAATATTGAGATGTAACTCATGTTTTCCTTCGTAACTGGCCTTGTCTTGGCACTCAGTTCTTGGTAGTTGACTTTGTTGTTCGGTTGGTTGTTCTAAATTTTTGTTTTGTAAGTGTATATCTATAGTTGTAATAACTTCTTTATACATTATCAGATGGCTGCCAAACCTCTTACAACTGAAGCAATTGCGATTACAGAGAAGAAGATGGACATGACATTAGGTGTGCTTTATATGTGTTGGACCTTTTGAAAGCCCCACTTCTTTCTCATATTTTTGTCTGATTAATGTATCTAACATCCATCATCTGCGATATTGATAGATGATATAATCAAAATGTCCAAGACTAAGCAGACTCGGAAGCAAAGAAGGGTTCTGGTAAGAATCTTTTCTGGAAAATTGTTTTCCATTTCCTTGTCACTTGTTTTCTCCTTGTACTTGTAGTATTTGAGGTGGTTAACATTTTCACTTGATTCTTATACCTATACAGAACAAAAGTCAAAAGTTTTCTAACAACTTGATTCAAGATAAGTCTTCAAAGCTCCGGCGTTATATGGATTCAAGATCTTCTCTTAGACAGGTATGCGAGTTTATGGAGCATAATCATTTGAAGTTTCTTATGTTTATTGTTTATGTGTACATGTTTCTAATGTTTGCTTTTAAATATTGTAAACAGGGGGCTCTTGCAAAAAGAAGGTCTAATTTCCAGGGAAACCAATTTCCTGTTGCAGCTGAGATTGCAAGAAAAGCTGTTAATACTCCTCTGCGCAATAGAAATTCTAATCGTGATAGGGTAGCTAGCTGGAATAAAGCAAGGTATTGTATTTTGTTTAATTAATATATGCACCTATGCTAACCGTTAGAAATTAGAACAGGAGATATAGTTGAGTGCAGAGCATTTCACTATGAATGGTGTGCTTGTGAATAGCAATAATGGTAAATTGTTTTTGCATTATTGCAGGTAAAACATGGCCCAATTTAATGTGCCTTCCGTATATAAGTTTTTTACTCTGCAAAAGGAGCCACTTTGACACCATGAATGAGGGCCAACCACATGTTTATGGAATTCTGAATTGAATACTTGCTTTAGAATCTCATAACTCTGTTGTGCAAACTTCTTCAGGGTTTGACTGGGTTTATGTTGAATGTCACTATGGATATTGATGCTAAATAATTGGAGTTATGTTGGCTGAGCTGGTTGGTGATGCAAATGGATTGGCTAGTTAGGCATAGTCTGATTCATTGGCAGCATGTTGCTAGAAATGATAACTTAAGATTCTTTCTGAAGTTTCTCACCCTAGTTGTGGAGGAGGGTACCATCACATGCACAAAAGTCAGGACAATAATGTTGCCAATGTTTAGATGCTGGTTCATGGGGGGAAAACAACTGTGCATTATTTCAGTTGTTAAGAAGCAACTGTAGTGATTGTGGCACTAACCTACTAAGCATGCATTTTTTTGAGAATTTAACCATTGTGAAGGAGTGAGCTCATGTTAGCATTACATTTGTGGTTCACACTCTTTAGAGTTGTTCCTACATTGTGAGAATTGCTACTTTTTTTGTTTGGCTTCAGTGTTCCTCGTGCTTGGGTTGTGATTATTGCTCGTCTATCCGTTTGCTATAACCCTTCTCCTCTTTGATATGGTATTGGCTCTAAACACCTGATGGTTTCTCTGTGCTGAGATCATGCTGCAAGGATGCTCTCGCTCGCTTTGCAGTATGGAATCATTTTTTCAATTGCAGCCCTCCATAAGTTGCAACGTCCCACTTACATATATTGTGTTGACTGATTCTTCTAAGTTAATAACCGTTTTCAACATATGGCCAGATAATTGAAAAGATCTGTGTTCAGCCTGATAATTGAAAAGATCTGTGTTCATTCTGTGGAATAAGAAAATATTTTTTGCGACCAAGAATCAGGAGTCACTTCTTCATGGTTTCTCTCTAGAGAAAACTTTTTGTGATTGGCAATCATGTAAATCAATGTGGAGTTCTTCTGGGTCTGGTAAACATTGTGGGGAGAAGATGATGGTCTCTAAATATTTGTTTCAAGTTCTTATAGCCCTCTGCAGAGTTGCCATACCGTGGTTGCTTGTATGAGGAAATGGTCTCCATAAATCTTGTTGCTACTTTACAGTGATATGATCTTTGTGGAAGCTTTAAGATCTTAATTGGTTTACTTGCATGACGGTCTCCATGGTATTACCCAGTTCTGGATTAGTTTCGTTGAAGTTGTTGGGTGCTAGTACAATCTCCAGATCAAGCTGCAAGTGGCTGCTTTTCTGTGGAAATTTGAAAGTTGTTTACTGAGTTGGTCCTCAACTATGTAGCTATTGTTGGTCTTTATCCTTAAATTTTTTTCTTTTTTATAGTTGGATATAGATAGAATCTGACGGTAAGAGACTCAACTTTTAGTAAGTGAAAGGTCACTGAGTAGTGTCAGTTTCTATTACAGATAATAGTTGGTGGTGCTGAGCATTTTGGCGCTACTCACTGATCTTGGAGTGTTTTGAATGTGTTGTGTATCTTCACTTGAATTATCCCTTTTTTTTTCCTCTCTGGGTGCAGGTTTCGAGTTCCTGCAAATCAGATAAAGGCTGCTGGTGGAGGTTTTCCTGCAAAGGTGTGACAAATTTCTTTACTGATTTGGTGTGTCTGTTTCTAGCTTTGTAAGCTGCATTCAAGATTAATATTGTCAACTTTTTGAAGTAAAAAATGCTTCCACTGAATGTAACCGATTATCAATGGAGATTCTTTTACTCTGGCCATGCGGATGTCTGGTCATTTTGAGTGGAACTGGGCTTTCTTATTTGTTGCCTTTGGGGGTTAGGGATTTGGGTTCAACAGCTAGAAAATGAGGTAAAGGGGTTTTGTCGATGTAGAGCAGTAGTCAGTCACTTCTCAGTTGATGATTGGTGGTCCATGTGGATCTCTCGACTGAAGTATTTTTAGTTTCTTTTCATGCTATAGTACATTGATCTTAAGAAAATTTAGGTTCTAGTAAGATCATTTAGAAGTCGGCTTCGTCAATAACTTCTGTAAACTTATATGCAGCAACCAGTGCCTCCACCTCGACCACAGCAGGAGAATTTGGATATAATGCCTAAGCAAAGGCCTCAGACGCTGGATTCACTGTTTGCAAACATGAAGGAACAAAGAATGAGAGTATTGTCTAGGCAGAATAATGCTGTGCAGCGCAATGGAGGTGGAAATTGGAGGCCCCCATTGGGAAGAGGTCGATTTGGCAACTAAATTGCTGGCTGGAATTGGAATTTTACGCTATCACTTTCAGGCACGTATGTCTTAGCCTGCTGCGTCCTGACTCCTGAGTGATGCAAGTTATAATTTTCTCGTGTGCAAATGCAAAATCTAGAAATTTTCTTGTTCTTTCCCCCTAGGTGGAATGTCTTTCCTTTTGCATTAGAAAGCACTGTACTTCTGTTCACTTGCTTGTCCATTGTATAGTAGTTTCTTCAATGGCAAAATGTTAAAACTCTGATCGTTGTTTATGGTCTAGTTCAAATGTGGTAACACGGAATTCCTAGTAGTAGCATCTCATTTGAATGTCCATTTACTTCGTAGCGAGGGATCTTTATATCAAGTGCATCAGCTTTTGCATTCGTCGAAGGGGGTAATGCGTTGGTCTTTCTTGCTTTCAGTTATCCCTCACGAAAATTGAAAGCTGATATAACTACGCAGCAACGTGCACAAATGGTTTGTGATTTATTTGTATCCTTATCTAAGGATCTTTTATCCTTTTTTTTTTTTTTTTGGTTTATTTCCTGAATTTTGAGAAATCCTGAGCTGCTTAAGGGAAAAGGTGTTAAGTCGTTCTGTATTCTAGAAAGATACGACTAGTGGAATTCTCTACACGTGATTGACTTTGTCAAGTTGAATGAAGCATATTCCTTCCTTATTTATTTATGTCTCTTTTAGGGTGTCTAATAAAGCATATTTGAGACTAGTGCTTCGACTGATACAGGTACTGCTGCCATATTAGACTGAGAAAGGTGGTGCTGATGGCCCAAACTAGGCAACAGCTAGACAAGAGTAAATAAAATGAATTAAGACTAAGATTGTGTTGATTTTTATCATTCATTAAGTATGTGGGGTCAAGTATGGGATTTATAACATTTAATTAATAATAAAAATTAATTTATGATTTTGTCATATGAAATTTTTATAATTGAGAGGATCCATTCTAGTATGATGACTTATCTATTTCTCAAAAATATTCCTTTTAATGATAATTTTTTTTGATGGAAAAGCTAAAATTTAATATATCTATTTTTTTTAAAAAAATTAATATGAATATCATAAATATCCAAGTAACGATATCTACATTTGATTTTTTCGTAAAAAATGAGATTAATTTCCATTAGGCATTCTAAGCAACACCATGTGATTTGCACTATCTCAAAAATTAAATGAAGGTTATCGTTTAAACGTCAGTTTCCTTCGCAGCTAAGTAAGGCGGTCGTGAGCTAGCCAGCCTTTATTTATTTATTTATTTTTTCAAGAAAGTTGCAAATGAATTGATCCTGTATAAATTCTTCAATTGTACCACTTTATTAGAATAATATTGTACTACATATGCACACACAACCATGATAAGTCATATGATATTAAAAAAATGATTATTAAAATTTACAAACACACATCAAAACAATAATCGAGTGTTTGGAGAGTTTTACTCTCATAAGGGCCAATCAAATTTGGGATGGATTAATTGGAATTCAATAGATTTAAGATACAATTGGTTTAGATTAAAAAAAAAAACTATAATTGAAAAAGAAAAATACAAACAAGATAAATTAGATTGAAAAAAGAAATCAAGTTATTAGTAAAGAGATTAATTTCTATACGTTAACGGTACTAATAGAGTTTCAAAGAATTACCACGTCATAATGGATAATTATCCACTAGCTAACTTGATTTAGCAAATCTTTAAAATTTTATTAATTGATAATATAAAATTATTTTATATTATCATAACATAAAAATTAACCATAGTGGGAAAACTTATTTAGTCGAATCTTAATAATTTTAATTTATTACTCAGTTGCAAATTTGCAATTCTTCACGCATTGAAGATAGTTATACCAGAAATTTACAAATGTAGCCTTCTGTTTGCACGCGTAGACACATACGTATTATGTTTTCAACACCTATGTTGTTTTCTTCCTCCTTTAAATAATAGATTTACAGATATATAATAATAATTTTCAATTTGCCGATATAATAAATAAAGAATTTAATTTAAATATATTGGTAATATAAAATAATTTTATATTATCAATTAATAGAAATAATAAGAAATATTAATTATTTATTATAATAAGGGATCCATTATGATTTCTCATTTTTTTCTATTTTTATTAGTTGACAGTATAAAATTATTTTATACTGTTAATGCATATCAATTAAACTCAAAAATAATAGTATAACAATATTTTGGAAAAAAACAAATAAAGAATTGCAATTAGAGTGGGTAGTCTCGGTTGTTGATAAGCATACAAGATCAGGTAATGCTAAAGTTGCTAACCACGTTAATCCAGTAGAACAGAAGCGTACGACTAACATCAATTCAAATCAACTTAGTTAATACATGCAACGTAGATTTTTTATTCAATCACATTTATGTCGAAAATGAACAATTTTCCTCCCCGTTTTCCATGCCGAAGTTCCGCTGGCAATAGTCTTGCCTAAAATAAAATTAAAAAAAATCAGAAATTAAAACTAAGTAACCAAAAAAAACCAAACCCACAAAAAAAGAAAGGAATAAAACGAACTTGCGTAATTCATAAATTCAGAATTTGTTTACCAATCCAACCTAATTGATTTTAATTTTCAAAAGTCCCTACGCAACAAGTAACGACATAAAAGACGATTTGAGGCCATACAGAGGCAGGTTCTCGACCACGCCACCCTCTCCCTTTCTTCAACTCTGCTGAGTCAACACAGCAGCGGTCGCAGGCAGGGGCCACAAAACTCACCAAATTCCCCATTTAATTTGGGCCCCTAAGTCTTCCCAGCTTCTATCTATCTCCATTTCCCAGCCATTTAAATTGTTGCTGCAATCAATAGGCATATTGGTATAACTGATAAAATTCAAGGATGGCGCAGAAGAGATTCATCATTGAGGTGGAGAAGGCGAAGGAGGCGACAGAAGAGAGGCCATCGAAGGGACCTGTGTATCGCAGCCTCTTCGCGATTGATGGATTCCCTCCTCCTGTCCCCGGCCTCGATAGCTGCTGGGATGTTTTCCGGTGACTCATTCCCTCTCACTTCGATTTCTACTTCCTTTTGAATTTCTCGCTTCCATTTTTGTGCTGTTTTTTTGTGGTTTGATTTCAATGTCAACTCGATCAATTTAATTTCGTGAATGTGTGTATGCTCTGGATTTGATAGTTGAGATTTGAGTGGAAGCTTTTGTTGCTCGATGCAATGATCATAGTTTTTTTTTTCTTTTATTTATTTATGTAGAGAGCCAGTGGATTTTATTGCACTAAATACGTAGGAAATTAGGAATCGGATGCATTTCTTTTGATTTCTGCTAACTTTTTTCTTATTTCCTTGAATTATTGTATGAATCACAGCTCTATGATCTGTTTCACTTTAGGTAGAGTTCCAATCTGAACTATCTATTTATGATAGTAAATCTAGTCAACTCATAAACTGCAGCTTGTTATTCAGGTTCCCTCTTTCTTTTTTTTATTTCTTTATTTTTATTCAACATTGAAAAAAATATTGCTGAATTTTTCAAGCGCATCAAGAGCAGTTGAATATATGGTTTAGTTTCATTGATTAGGGCATGAAAGTCCATGACATGTGTTAATCCAGGTTTTTAGTACGTTTAACAGTACTTAGAACTTGTATTGGTAAAATATTAGACAATTCCATTCTGAATGTTAGTACTTTTCCAGAATGTCTGTTGAGAAATATCCAAAAAATCCAATGCTTGGTCGCCGCAAAACTGTGGATGGGAAGGTAAACTTTCCGTTACTGCCTACGTCTTTTGTTGACATCGCTTGACGACAACTTGTGGCTTTTTGGCTGACTTAAATGCGCATTTTTCGATGTCTCTTTATAGCCTGGCAAGTACAAGTGGCAAACGTATGAAGAAGTATATGACCAGGTGATGAAAGTTGGGAATTCCATCCGCAGCTGTGGGTATGGGGAAGTAAGTAAGCTATGCCTTTCTTACCAGAAAATGAAACTATTATTCCTTTCGCTTGTTTTAATAGTATTATTTTCTATGTTATTCCAGATCTTGGATTATCATTATATTGACATGTAACGTGCATGGTTTCACGTCAATGAGACTTCGACTTCTCTTTTTTAATTTTCCTTGAAAAATTGTTCTTGATAATGTCACATCTGCATGTGCATAAATAGCTCAGTAGTGAATCACTTAATGGAAACACGATCGCTTAGGATCAAATGCTTGGCTTTGAGATGGCCCCCCCCCCCCTCTCTTTTTTTTTGCACCTAAGGTTTGCATAATGGGGCCACTGTTATATATGACTTTGATGTTTCATTTTTTCACATAATTATCATTTTACTGGCAGTTTGTTCTTTTGAGCTTAATTCATGTATTGCTGGTTTACAGGGTGTAAAATGTGGTATTTATGGTGCCAATTGTGCAGAGTGGATTATAAGCATGGAGGTATGTCTAATATTCTGTTTATTTTCCCTTTGTTGCCCTTTTCCATCTAATTTTTCTGTAAACTCTGTTTGTTGGAGATTTTTATTGTATTTATATGTTGATGTTTGCCTGTGTCTTTGCGTGGTGTCTTAATTATTGTTTCCATGTTTACTGTATTGTTTTTGTCATTGTTCCTGGCTGTTTATAATCTTTCTCGAATATACTCTTCTATTTAATATCTACTTTCTATGGAGAGGGCCACTCCTATTATTTGGTGCTCTATGCTTATGCAGTGGGCATCCCTGGCCACCTAGCGATGGCCATTTTTAATGTTGCTGAACTTGCTTCTTCCGCTCAACAGTTTTTAATATGCTGCCAAATAATTGCAGGCCTGCAATGCTCATGGACTTTACTGTGTTCCTTTATATGATACCTTAGGTATGTGCAGAGACAGACCTTCTATAGCATGTTTCATGGCGACTCTTTTGCTCAACCGTTTACTCAACCACAAGTGAAATTTGTTTTCCAAATCTATTCTCACAAGACTAACAAGAAAATTTATAACATGTATGGCCTTGTGGCTTTTATTTTATTTTAACTTTTACAACAAATAAATGAGTTCACTGATTTATGTACTTTTGAATAACTTATCTTTTTGATGAACGAAGTTGAATCTTTTTGAAAAATTATGGAAGTGCCAAATTTACACATTTATTGAGAACTTTTATGGCTATTTGGTAGTTTTTAAAATTATTCTTTAAAATTTTTATCAACAAATAAGTTAGTTCACTAATTTGTGCCCTTTTGAAAATCTTATCTAATTTATGAATAAGGCTACATCTTGTTTAAAAATTGTATAATTACTAAGCTTACACAGAAACCTGTCACCTACCTAAAATGTGAGACTTTTCTCAGAACAATGACAACTTTTGAAATTTACTACTATGCAGAAAAATTCAAACTGTGCATTCTAGAATATCCCATTGGTACAGATATTGATAATCCATTACAAGAAGCTTTTTAGGTTCTATTTAAGCTTTAGGGTTCAAGGATGGATAATATGTGCCATCTTAATACAATATTTTTGTTTCTAATTCTATTTATCTTTGGCTTTGACACTCTTGTATATATGACTTAGGTGCTGGGGCTGTAGAGTTTATTATATGCCATGCAGAGGTCTCAATAGCATTTGTAGAAGAAAAGAAGATACCCGAGGTTCACCTATTGAAATTATCTGTTTTATAGCAGTTTACTATTAGGAAGGATTAGAGAGTTGTGTACAAATTTCTATAAACAGTCAGTCTTAGCCATGTATTTGTTTTGGAAACGTTTCAGCTATTGAAGACATTTCCAAATGCAACAAAGTGTCTCAGGAGTAAGTTTTGTTGATTCTCTTCATTCCATTTGAGAAATATATTAGAAAGAAGCAATCACCTCTATTTCTTTGTGCAGCACTTGTGAGCTTTGGAGAGGTTACCCCTGAACAAAAGCAACAAGTTGAAAAGTTTGATTTGGCAATATATTCATGGGATGAATTTTTACAAGTGGTGAGTTATTCATTTCTTGTATTATTACTCTTTTTCCACTTTTAGTTGTAAAATTGACATGAAAGCTGATTCTTTAATAATTAATTGGCATTATCTGCAGTTACTCTTACACAGAAAAATAGATGTATCTCTATTTCTATCCACCTGTGCTCGAATCCAAAGATCCCCTGTTAATAAATGATGTATAACCCCACATATATCCTTGTTGAGCCTCTCCTACTGTTAAATAATAATAATAATAATAATAATAAAACCATCTCTATTCTCTTGCAGTTGGTGTACTAGTGGCATATGTGGTAAACAATTAGCGAACAGAGTTTTTGGGCAATAGGAATTAAAAAATAAGGATGCTATCTTTTATCAAAAATAAAATAAGGATGCTATCTTTGAAATGGACACTCAAGGATTGATTGGTTAGTATAATTGATATAGATACATATACACTGGAATTTATTTTTCTAAAGCTCAATTCAGTCATGACCAGTGTGGAAAGTAATTTCTCTTTCGCTTCTTCTTTAGACTATGTGGTGGCCATTCCTAATCGAACTTTTTAATGAATTCCACAGGGTCAAAATCAGAGTTTTGATCTTCCTGTGAAGAAAAAAAGCAACATCTGTACAATAATGTATACTAGTGGAACTACAGGAGACCCCAAGGGGGTGTTGATATCCAATGAGAGTATTCTTACTCTCTTAGCTGGGGTTAAGCGACTGCTGGAGAGTGTCAATGAAAAAGTAAGTTTTTGTCTTGTACAGCACCTGGATTTTTCTAATAAATCCAGGAATGTACAGAGAATGCAATTTTTTAAAAAAAATTTAAGTTATGCATATTATATATCGAATTTTAGTGGTCTAGATTTTTTCTTCGGTATTAGGATACCAAATGCTTAGCTGTCCTTTCATTGACTTCATAATGTCCGTTCTTTTTCCTTCATTACAGTTGCATGACAAGGATGTATACTTATCATACCTTCCTCTCGCACATATCTTTGATCGGGTCATTGAGGAGCTATTTATATGGCATGGTGCCTCAATTGGTTTCTGGCGTGGAGTGAGTTTATGTGCTAAATCTATCATTACTGAATGAAGATTTGATGTGATAATTGAACTTTGGATCTGATTTTGTCCATAAGAAAAAGGACAAATTCTGATTTGATCGGAATATGACAACCATTTACACCATGGCTGCAGGATGTCAAATTGTTAATTGAAGACATTGGGGAGTTAAAGCCAACTATTTTCTGTGCCGTTCCCCGTGTGCTTGATAGAGTGTACTCAGGTAAACTCATGATTGTTAGTCTGGTGATCTTTCTAACATCATATGTTGTTGATGGTATAATTATGATTTCAGGAGGACAAAACTAGTGTGTGTTAGGATTACCCCTGAAATAAGCAAATTCAAATGTGATTCTGTAAATTATTTCTTGGTCATAGGAGTCATCTTCCCCCCGCCCCCGCCCCCGCCCTCGGTAAATTTCATTTTTTTCATTTCCATTTTTCTGAACAGCCTCCCCTCTCCCTTCTCCATCTGATACACAGGTTTGACACAAAAGGTTTCTTCTGGGGGCTTCCTAAAACAGACATTATTCAACTTTGCTTACTCATAGTAAGTACTACGTCATTGTAAATGACTACTCGAGTATGACAAACCCACACAATGAATTGTCATGGACTCTTTAAGATATTTTGAAGTATAAGTGTTCCTATTTCAAACCACACACACAAGTTTGATGTATTAGCTTGTTATATCTAAAGTATTGGTATTCCCTGAGTAGGCATTGCAGTATTCTAATAATATAAATTCTGAAAATTGGGTGCAGTAAGTTGAATAACATGAAGAAAGGGTATAAGCATGGAGAGGCATCTCCACTTCTTGACAAAATTGTGTTTGATAAGGTAGTAAGATTTATAAAATTTAATTCCCCAGTCCCTCTGTATGAACAGGAACTGTAAACAAATTATTGTATTATTTTGACTGGTCATGCCTTTGCAACTTGGTCAGGTGAAGCAAGGTTTAGGGGGCAATGTACGTCTTATTTTGTCCGGAGCAGCACCTCTATCTGCACATGTGGAAGGTTTCTTACGAGTGGTGACTTGTGCCCATGTCCTACAAGGATACGGTATGCCCTTGTTAAATTTCAAAATCAAATTTACACCATGCCATTATTTTGTAAAATCATGTTATTTAAAACACATTCTAAATACTCCCGTTTTGGTTGTGTTAATGTTAAAATAAATATTTCTATTTATCAATAGTTGAAACTTAAATTGCAAATGCTATTTTCATGTGATACTGGTGACATATACTAATTGGTGAAGTTAATTATTCTTTTCATGCTGTAAAATAGTAATATGTTTATCTGAGAGTTGCAGATCTTGAAAGTTTTTGTCACAATCGAGAAGATAACTAAGTAAGATGGGGCCAGTTTTAAAATTGCATGTTTCTAGTATTCACTTAAAATTTGAGAAACTGATTATTACATGATTAGTTTAGTGACAATATTTCAAAGAAAACCTAAGACAAAGTTGGTTTAAAACTAAACTTTGGACAAAGTTGATTTAGAACTAGCCAGTTTTCTTTATTTGAACCAAAAGTTTTGTTTTTTTTTTTTTTTTGTCTATCTTTTTACTTTATTCAATATTGAACTTATAAACTGTTGGCAAACTAAATTGTTCAGATTTACCATACCCTTTTTAAATTCAAAACAGCCCTGAGTTGCTGCTATAGTTTGATTCTGTCAATAGATAACCTGTTTTGTTACTATAGGTTCCTTACTTCATGTCTGTCTGGAAGTATTTAAGATAGTTAATCATATATATTCAAGTTATTTTGTAACTGGTTTTAACTTAAACTTAGTTTGGTTAAAATTTGTTTTAAAATTAGCTTCTTTTTTTCTTTTTCTTTTTTTTTTTTCTCTCTCCTGACCTACTTTTGAATTTAGAAACTTTAGCATACATATTGACCATTCAGTTAATGATTAGTTTCTAGAATTATATCTTATCCAATAACCAGCTTATATCTAGATGAACGAGAAAACAATGAAGAATGAAAAAGAAGAGAAAGAATATGGAAAAAAAATTAGATTATGAAAAACTAATTTTTAAATAATTTTTCTGCAAACTAGTTTTATCTCAAAATTGGGTTACATAAGAATCAATTTTTAAACATTTAAGTAGTTATCAAACACCTTATATTTAGAAATTTGTTTCAGTGTACTTATTTAATTTGAGTTCCCAAACACCCTCTTATAAACAACTATAGAAGAATATGAATCACTCTTTTATATGGAATTTGAAACTTGTTTACAGAACTAATAGTATAGCACCAGAACTTGATGCGTGGCAATAAGTGCGACTGATTCATATAAATAGCCCTGATTTACATAAACCAAATGTAGCCCTTGGATCCGCCCATGTATTTCCCATGATTTTGGGCAATATAAATGTGTTTCCTTGATAAATATAAAAAATTAGTGTTAAATTAGAACTTAGGCTTTAACCACACACACTTATAGTTGAATTTCCATTTATGTATTGTTTACTCTAATTTTGGAGTTCAATTGGTCATTAAGTGGGTCTAAAATTATCCTTTATAAATTCAATAAAAGCAGTGATTGCATTTTAACATAAATATAAATGATGTCTAACTATAACCTGAGATTTTTTTTTTTTCTAAAAAAAAATTTATTTATGTTTTGTCACTCTAAGACCATATAGTTATTAGTTTGTTGACGTCTCTATGGCCCTTGTAATAGACTTTGGACTCTGATTAATGTGCTTTTGTTAAAATGAAAATAGGTTTGACTGAAACCTGTGCGGGAACCTTTGTCTCATTACCAAATGAAATGGAAATGCTTGGAACAGTAGGCCCACCTGTACCAAATGTGGATGTGTGCCTGGAATCTGTTCCTGAAATGGGATATGATGCCCTTGCAAGCACACCTAGAGGAGAAATTTGTGTTCGGGGAAATACCTTGTTTTCGGGGTACTACAAACGTGATGACCTCACGAAAGAGGTTCTGATCGATGGATGGTTCCATACAGGTTACTTCATTTATGTTGTCCAAAATTGTAGTTTATGTACCCTCTTAAATTGGCTGTTTGGTCGCATTGTTTTTCTCATGAATGATATATTCAACAGGGGATGTTGGTGAGTGGCAACCTAATGGAAGCATGAAAATTATTGATCGGAAGAAGAATATATTTAAGCTTTCACAAGGAGAATATGTTGCTGTTGAGAACCTGGAGAATATCTATGGCCAAGTCTCTTCTATTGATTCGGTATGTCCTGAGAACCCTTTCAATTGGTTTTGGCACCCTAGCTTGTAGAGAATTTACTGCCCATTGGATGCTGCCAAAATATATGGGAGATGATATTTTGTTCTTGAAACTTTTACTGTTAGCACATACACGCATATGTCGGCCATAGCTCTATTGCACAGGTACCGGTGCATGTTGATCACCTATATGTAGTGTTTGCATTCAGTGGCTCAGTATTCTCGTGGCTTGTAGCTGAACGATTATTTGTTGTAACATGAAAGATGTATGAATGATGTCAAGGGGTATATTTTAGTACACAGATAGAAACAAAGTTTAGTTTCACCTTCCTTCCATGAGCTGAAAATGTTCTGTTCCATGCTCTGCTACGAACTTTTTTTCCTGTTTCAGATATGGATTTATGGAAACAGTTTCGAGTCCTTCCTTGTTGCTGTTGTTAACCCCAGCAAGCAAGCACTTGAACATTGGGCAGAAGAAAATGGTATAAAGATGGATTTTAATTCTGTGTGTCAAGATTCTAGAGCAAACAGTTACATACTTGGAGAGCTCACAAAGATTGCAAAGGAAAAGAAGGTCCTATTTAGTTTATGTCTCATACATTGTTATTTTTTGTTATATTTGGAGTATATATGTGTGCCATGTATCATGTTGATATGTTTTACGTTGATCTAAAGTGATTGTCAACCATCAAGGTTATTAATAATCCACATACTATACTCTTCAAATAAAGAGAATATCAACCATTTGATCACATATTTATTTAAAATAGTATTGAACACTAAATATTAGCATATTTGCCTGTGATCCAATGGTTGGATGGACTAAATCATTCTCTATTACGAAATATTTAAGCAGTATGTGTTTGTATAAGTACAGTTCCTGATGTTTTCATGATATATATATATATATATATATATATATATATATATATATATATATATATATATATATATATATATATTTTTTTTTTTTTTTCCCTGCAGTTGAAAGGTTTTGAGTTTATAAAAGCCGTTCATCTAGACCCAGTTCCATTTGACATGGAACGTGACCTTATCACTCCCACATATAAGAAGAAGAGGCCTCAGTTGCTTAAATACTACCAGGTACAATTTGCCAATTTCATTTCGCTTTATATGAATGGAATGCAGAATCACCTTCGTAAATGGAAGGTGTCAATTTTTTCTCTTCAGTTTTTTATTCGACCAATCTACAAATAAAAAGGGTTGAACAATGTCAATCAATTCCCAACGTGTTGATTAACTTGACTAGTCAGTGTGAACATTAGCGTTCCTATTCTTGTATATTGGGCACTGACTTGTCAATCAAGGGTGTGTTTGACAATTTTGAGAAAAAGGGGAGGAAGGATATCAAAAGGGAAGGAAAGGTAAGGAAGTGAGGGGTTTAGAAAGTTTTACCTTACCTTTGAGGGTAAAATAAATTAGGGAAAGGAAATGGATAGTTTATAATTGATTTTTATACTTTTTTCTTTTACTAGAATAATTAAATATATTTAATATATTTTATAGTAATATTCATTTTAAAAAACTTATAAAAAAATTTCTATATTTTAAATTTCCTCTCTCAAAAATATTCTCTAAAAAATTAATCTTTCTTGACAATTTGATCTCTTCATTTTTTCTCTTAAAAGTCTCTCAAAATTTCTCTATAATAAGATTTTCTCTCAAATTTTCATTTTTTTCTTATTTTTAAAGTTTTTTGAGACACACGCACATATTGCTTCAATATGTTAATACGGACCCTCTTCTTTTTTGTGCAAAAAAAAAATAAATTAGCACTTAATAAATTATTACTTTTCTGTCTGTTTTAAATAAAAATTTATCTTTTCATTTGTTGACTTCATTATATGATTTGTGGTCACAAGTAAAATTTATAACAATTGAATTAAAAGGTAGATTAGAAAAAAAAAAAAAGGATAAATCCAATATTTTAATATAAGTAAAAAAATATTATTTTAATTCCGTAAAACCCCCTCCAAAAAGGAGGGTTTTAGGAGAGGAGGGGGGGTTTAATAAAAAGCATTGTAAACGTTGCTCCCCTCCAAAAAGAATTCCCAAACAAGGGCCAAGCCCTCCAAATTCTTCCCTTCCCTCCTTCTTCAAAATGAAACTTGCAAACACACCCCAATCCAATTGTCTCTGGCTATATGTTGTTGTTTTGGCTAACCTACGAATATTTATCTTTGTTTTAAAATGAGTAAGTGTGAGCTAATATACTATCACTGTATACATAAACCATATATACACATGTACATTGGATGATTGGTTTTTGTGAGAGGAGTAAACGGAGAACATGAATGTGTGCCCATGACCACTTAATATACAACAACTTCATTTTGTAATTCTGACATGCATGATCCAATTGTCAAGATATGTTACTCTCTCACTCAAAAACCACTCCTCTCATTTTATGTGTTCACACAGACATCCAAATCCAATGCATATGCTCACATGTACGAGTAAAAATGTTCAAATATGAAATTGGGCACTCCACATGGTAGTTTAGTAACAATGAAATTTTAAATGTCAAATGTGGCTGCTTACAGGAGTTGCATGCTCATGAGTAGGTCGTATGTAAAAATAAGTAGGCCATTTAGGGTGTGTTTGGCATGGCGTAGTAGGCATAATAGGATAAGATAATACAATACGTTATGATCTTATCCATTGTTTGGTGTAGTCAACGTATTGTATAAGTTTATCCATCAAACCTCCCTTATACGTCAAAATAATGGATAACTTAATCCAGTTTAGAGAGGCCGTATTAGTCCTGATTAGCTTTTGATGTATAAGAATTCTTTTACTTTTTTATTTTTTTAATATATTTTATTAAAAAATATTTATTAAATAAATAATAAAAAATAAAAATCATATAAACAAAAATAATATTATTTAATAAAAATATTTAATAATAAATAAATATTTTTAAAAAAATAATAATTATAAAATAACTATTCAAACTAATATAAAAATATAACAATAAAATTTATTAATAAAATATGCAAATAATATTTAATGTAAATTTAATTATATATAATAAAAAATACAACTAAATATAGAAATATGATATTAGGCTTACTTGAATTTTGATGTATAAAAACTCCCTTTCTATTTCTCACACTCTCTCTCTCTCACACTCACTCATATTTTTTATATTATGAAAAAATATTAAAATTAAATAAATAATTTTTAATATAAATTATATTTATATATAACAAAAAATAGCTAAAATAATTATAATAAATATTTAAACAATTATATTAATTTTTAAATTTTAAATTTAATATTCAAAAATTGTATTTATTATAATAGTTTTTTCTAGTTATATTGTACATAATATAATATCTTATACAGTGACATACCAAATATTGTATAGTATTAAATTTTTATCGTCTTATCGTACTTATCACTATCAGATCTTATATCTATCAAAGTGCAAACTGCCTTAAAGTGGGCAGTTAGCCTCTTAACTTTTTGCAAGCATAAATCCTTTCCGATTCCACTCCACTTTCAACTGCAACTCTCTTGTAAACTTTCTTTATGTTTGGGGGTACGTTCTTGCGCACGTTTTAATCTAAGGGTTTTAGAATCAAGCCATTCAATGCTTCTTTTATTTTGGGTCAGAGGATGTTGAAAGTACTGACTGCATGTTTTGTGTGTGCGCAGAATGTCATTGATAACATGTACAAGAGTGGAAGCAAACCCAGTGCCTGAGATATGCTTTGGAAGAAAATGCCATGGAGATAGTTTATATTCTGCATGCAATTGTACTTGCCTCTGTTCAGTTGTTCCCTTTTGGTGGCTGTATATAGGATTATTGTAAGATTATGCTTCTGCTCAATCCTAGAAGATACGAATATATGATACCTCAGCACTCTCTATGAAAATACTGTTTCACCTCGTAGAGAAATCAACAATCATGTAGCTTATGCTTGCAACTTTGTTTTCTCCTATTTGTCGGGACTGCAATCCACCTCTAATGGTAGTGAAAACTGTATTTCGTGCAGTGAATTTTTGGATAAAATGGTGATGTGATAATGTTGTTAAATGGGCTAGACTATTTGACAAACTACGTCGAAAATATAATCGGTTTTTTATCAACGGCTGAAAAAAAAATTTTTATCCACCCAGCCTATTTAAGGCCGAACCCGCAGCCTATGCGGGGCTGTCGCTTATTGTTTAGAAATTTTAATATATTTTTAACATTGATTAATTATTCCCTCATCCCATTAGTTTAGAAACGTTCATATGATCTAATCGACCCCATAATCTGTCATAATTACTAGTTATTAATTTATCTAGGCATTGACGACAACAGAGAAGAAAGATGCCTGCAAGTAAAGCACTTTCAAGAGATAAATATCGCAACTCCTGGAAGCTCTGAAAGCTCCATACCTAACTCGGGTATGCTCCAAATTCAACCTTTCTAAACATGCTACTAATCGTTTAGGATATTGTACAGCCGTTACAAAGAGACTAAGAGAGGCGATTCCCTCCCTGGTGTAACGTGAGTCCAAACCGCAATAATATTATTACTACAAGCAATCCGACCCCAAAAAATAATAATAAAAGACAAGCAGCAAATGGAGAGACAAACACCTCAAGAGAGTGAGTGATGCAGTTACATAAATATTTTACTAAACATGTTGAGCATACATGGACATCACAATGTTATATTGAAATACTCAACATATAGTATAAATGCTTAATCAGTAATATCGGCATCAAGTATTAGCAAAAAGGTGCCAATTATTTAACTCATTAACCAAGATAAGAAATCACAAATTTTCTGTGACTAATAGTAACCTTTTTTATCTAGAAGTAGCCTGTCTGTATAGTACACCAAATCTCACATTCATATGATCCTATACAGATATAGTCCACACCCCTAAATGATTTATAGTTCAATGCACAAACAGAGGGTATGAAAATAAAATGAATATAGAGTTCAGATCCTTTAGCACAAAAGTCAACGATCAAAGTTCTTAATATGGCATGCATGCTTGCACTAATGTGCGAGTCTATTGTATATCTGCAATTCTCAATTCCTTGGACTGAAATCAGCTACTTAAATTTATTGCACCCAACAAAAGTCACTTGATTGTACAAGGTAACTCCACAATACAAAAATAAAAGCAAATGTGCCGTAACCTCCTGACATATTGATGCATATACCAAAAAAGATGAATTGTCGGTACAGACTTTAAAATAGGGTTTTGCTAACAAGTTTGTTAAGACACTTATTAAGGATTTTAAAAAAAGAAAATTTGCTAAGAATTCCAACAAAAAAAAGAGAAAGAATAGAATTAAATAAAAAGTTGAGGTTTGAGATTGAAAAATACTAAATAGTATGAAGATTCTTTCGGGAAATGACCTACAAAAACATGCCACCAATGTCTTTTTACCATATTACCACCAGTGTCTTTTTACAAAAACATAATACTTTCATCATATTACCTCTACTAATATTTTACTTTACTCTCTTTTTAAATTTAATTATATTTTTTAGTAATTTTATATCTTAAAATAATTTTATTTTATACTATCCAAACAAAAATCATTTTTTTAAAATAATTTTTGATATACTTAAATTAAATATAAATCAATTTTTTTAAAAATAATTTCTCTAAATATAATATTTTCTACTTAATTTTTTCAAAAGTAATTCTCACAATAGTTAAAACAAATATACCAATCATTGCTTTCTGTTTCATACGGTAACTGCTTTTCTCTCTCTCTCTCTCTCTCCACATTCCAAACCTCCCCATGATTGGTTAGCTGTATCTTCGTAACACTCATACGAATTTTGTTTCATACTCAACAACACTTCTGTTTTATTTTTTTTATTTATTTATTTTTATTGAACTTCTGTTTTAAATTTTCAATGTATTAAATGTATTAAAAAAAAAAAACTCAACTTTCATGTGTTTCTTTTCTTTTTTGAATCTTTAACATACATAGCACTTGCTAGCAAAGGTTTTAAAATGAGAGTAGGGGGAGAGCAATAAATACACCATATGGGTTGAAGGGATAAAACTTTTTGAGCAAGGAGCCATTCAGTGATAAACATTAAAAAAGGCTCCAATTCCGGCTGCAGATATAGCAGGATGCAACCAGACTAAATATCTCAGCCACTGCACACAGAAAACATGAATTATACATCACAACATTAACAACTATGCGAGAATTCAAATACCTTTCATATTTGAATTGTTCAGGTCTACAACCTTTAATAAAGGCATCATGCTGATTTATGAGATGGCAGTGTCATCCATTGGTGTCTGATACAGGATTTGAACTTCAGGAATATGCCCAGCTAAAATCACTAATCTGGCAGAGCTAACTCTAGTACCAATCAAATTCAGACTTTTCAAGTTTGCACCTACGCATGCAACCATCTCGACAGAATCATCACCCATCATGCATGAGATGGGGTTGAGATGTTCTATTACTGTCGTTTTAGTTAATAAGAATAATATACGAAGGCAAGAATGGGATACATCCAGAAAGGATAGGAAATTTGTATTTACATATAATATAATAAAGCCTTTCATTCAGGAGTACCCCCCAAAGAGAACAAGCATTGCCATAGGACCTTTATTAGGAACCCAAACTAGAACAGGAACATTATGTAAAAACTCTCTCGAAAAAATACAACTTTTAACTACGGAAAAAGAGAAAAAGAAAAAAGAAAATATATAGAAATTGCAGAACTTCGAGGTCTGCCACCTCCCTGCAAAAAGAGCCCCAACAACATTCATTCAATAATTGCCAATCTAGCACTCCCTGCCCTATCCTCTAGTATATTTTCACGGGAAAGTTGACGTGGCAAGAAGTCAATGACAAGAAGTTTTGCTATACACTATTTATGGTTTAACACATCAGTTTTTGTCGGTTATCATTATCTTTCACTCTCTTACAAATTTAATGTAATAACTGATGTGTTAAGTGATGAATGATACAATAGGAGACGACCCCAAAACAGGTCTATTGCAAGAAGGAAAAAAGGTGAAATGGGGCTCAAATCAATGAGTCCACTTGTAAGTAATCATAACAGCTGTTAACTGTTTTCTGTTAGGAAGTTATTTAGAATAAATGGGGGACATTAAAAACATCATTTCTATAACTTGAGAGCTGGCAACACGGACACATAAAGCAAAATTCAGAAAAGACAAGATATGGATCCCCTTATTAAAATCAAACAGCAATGCCTAATAGTGAATTCAATGCAGTTACTAGAGAAATGTGTCTCTCTGTGCTTGCTGTGAAATAGATGGCTGCATATACGCAAGAGTAATGAACTTCTTGAACTGCCTAAGCACACATAATACAGTCTATCGACTCGGAATAAATTGGCACTGATCCCAGTAAATAAGAAGCCATGACAAATCAAGAAAGATAGAAAGCATTGAAAAATGATTTTCTCAAGAAGATACTCTGAGCTCAGATGCAGAACATGGCAGATAATGCATATAAATCCACAGTTTAGGAGGAAAAAATGGTCAGTGATAAACTAACAGGTCTCACTTTAGGTATCAACCTAGTTTTTTTGAAAATAAAAAATAAAAAATAAAAAATAAAAACCTGCGATAAACTTAAAGACATGCCATTTATGTATAAACCAAATTAGTCAAGACCAGACAAGTTTTTAAGAGAGGCAAGAGTTTGACCCCTTCAGCTGTCACACTTGTTTGCAATGTGTAAATTTTCCAAAATTGGCGTATGCTTAATTCCAGTATCATATAGACATTAACCTTCTTCAAGCATCTACGGAGAACCAACTCCTTTAAGGCTTTTCACAGTCAATCAAACATCGTCAAGATCTTGTAGACAAGTACTTACCACTTGTCTTGCTAACAAGAATTTTCTTCTTTAACATATGAATGTTCGGGGGCGGGGCGGAATAGTTTGTCATGATAATATCAACCATTATGCAGAGCAATAAGCAGAAGGAAAAATTTAACTTCACGGTTGTGCGAGACCACTACTAATCAAACCTGTAATAGTTCACAGAGCTGAGCTAAAACTGGGAATTCTATGACAATGTTCAACATTCAAGTTGCACAATTTGAGAAATGTTGCCAAATATTTCATCCACTCAGCAATCACAGAGTTCTCACCACTGACACCAATCTCTTTAGTCTTTAGCACTATGTGTAAAAATCCAATACAACAAATATATCTAAAATGCAACCAAGCAAACTCTTACGTAGTTAGATGCAATTATTCAATCTACATAAACATATTTCGTTTTGATAGTGTAATAAAAAGACAATGAAAAATCTAAACGCCGTAACAATAACATATACATTGTTCTCTCCCTTTTGAGAAACCAAAAGGCGCGGCATAGAATGTATGCGT
Source organism: Pterocarpus macrocarpus (assembly GCA_031439585.1). Taxonomy (NCBI): domain Eukaryota; kingdom Viridiplantae; phylum Streptophyta; class Magnoliopsida; order Fabales; family Fabaceae; genus Pterocarpus; species Pterocarpus macrocarpus. The sequence continues at coordinate 74,830,559 of CM062520.1, read as the reverse complement.
TAGAAATGTGGATAGTCACTTCGCGTAAAGCACAAGAACCTAAGCAAATTAATATAGCAACTAACGTCTTAATTCAAACTTGAAAGATCAAAAAAAATGACGGAGATAAAAGATGTAGCAAATTGAGCACGTCAAGAGTTTCTTCACCTATGGATCTTAAGCCAAATTTGAAATTAACCAAACAGCACTGCTTAATACGCTAAACCGAAAGGTATATAGAATTTATCAAACTTGCTGGAACGGGAAATTAACCAAGAAAAACTAGAATGATGAATTTTCCTTTATCAAACTTTGAGTTTTTCATTTTTGTTGTTTCGAATTTTCTAGGAGACCAAACGGTCTAACAGAATGGAAAATGAACGTACTGGAAGAGGCGGAGGAGAGCGTTGGCGAGAGGAGATAGCATGTGCTCTGCATCCACCACGCGGAGACGTCGACGCTTTCTCGCTGTATCATCAAATGTGAAATCACATTTCATCTCGCTTTCTGCACCTTGCCTTTTCTACACTGCTACCTGATTCTTCTGATTCTGCTTTTTTTTTTTTTTTTTTACTTTTTTGGAAATGAATTATTATTGTTCTTCACCACAAAGTCATGTACCTAAAATTAAGTATAAAAATTATTGTTTATATAAAAAAGCATATTTTCATATAACTTTGCCTGAAATTATAGAAATGAATTCTCCCTCCAACACTTTTGTGTATGTGTCTACAATTTATAAATTAATTTTAAAGTAATCTAGTTAAAATATTAATATGAAAATTTATATACAATAAAAGTATATCAATTAATGCTAGGTATTCCATAATAATGCCGGAGCCTGATTTTAACAAAATATGTATATTTAATATCATTTAGTTTAATATATTACCGGCATAATTTTTTTACATATTCAAATTTTGCATTAATAATATATTTATATTAAATTACTAAATAATTAATAAATATAAGAATTTTGTAAATTATGAATTTAATTTTGATGCATATATAAAAAATTTTTAAATGGTTATCTAATTAGATGTCAACATAAAATCTTTATATTAACAATGTACCAGTATTAGCCAAATAAATTATACATACTAATTTGTGCAAAAGAATTTAATTTGATAGTATACATATTCAGAGATAAACGTAATAATATAATTAGGGATTTAATTTTGATATATTATTATTATAAATAATATATTACAGTCATTTAATTATTTATTATTATATTGATAATAATATTTAACTTTTATAATTATTATATTATTAGTCATATATATAATAGTAGATGATTCAATGATCATAGAAAATTTTTTATATTAATAATATATCAAAATTAGTAAGTGTTGAGAAAAAATAGTTTATCCATATAAATTTATAATTAATTAAGTTTACGATTTAATTTTAATATATTATTAATATAAATATTTTTATATAAATATTTAATTATATATTATTAAAATATTTAATTTTTATAATGACTATATTAAAAATGGTAAAATTTTTGGGATTTCATATCAAAACATTTTCAGAAGGACCGCATCAATGTATAAACAAAAATATCATCTGGAAAACAAATGTGCCAAGAGACAAAAAGCTGTACCCAGGATAAACTTTGCTAAACCTTGGTCTTTGAAATTGTCGCGCCGGGCGTGATGCCGGCAATATCAAGAAAGGGAATCTTCGATCATGGTAGCAACATAAAATCAATTATCAAATACTGGCGGCTTCTTATATGGTGAAATTGAGTTTATCCACATGGGGACAAAATTTTAACAATCAAATCTTAAATCTAATAGTTTAAATTAATTAAAATTAAAATTAAAATTTATATTTTTATATTTATAAAAAGAAATTTATAAATAAGTTAACTATTTTCCTCTTTATTTTTACCACCTCTTTTTCCCTTTTCATTCCTCTCATCACTCTGTCGCCGCTACACCACTGCCAACCTGCCGTCCACTGCCACCTCGGCACCTCCGCCACCGGCACCCCGTTGTCCACCGCCACCAACTCTACACACCAACCCACTCCATCCCCGTCCCCATCCCCTTCCCCCAACTCCAACTGCCTAAAAACCACCCCCTTCTCCCTCTAGCCTCTGCCAAGATACTAAGGTGGTTTTTCTCATTTGGCAGCAAGATTAAAAATGGAGGAAATGCACATGCTCGCTTTGGCTAGCTTGTAGAAAGACCAAGAGAGGCACATTATTATTGTTGATCTTAACTCAAGTCACTGAGTCCTGCTTAATTGATTATAAGTATGCCATCAAGAAGTAACCCACTTGTAAACAAAAGGAAAGGAAAGGAAAGAGGGCCTCGATGCAATGGAGGAGATGAACACAAACACTATCCATTCCTTCATCCTTCCACTACATTATTCAATTTTCATTCTCTGCATAAGTCTCTTTTTTTCTTCACTTGTTTATATTTTTTTCCCTTTTTTTATGTCCCTTTTTTTCCCCTCTTTTGCATTGCTTCCATTCCTTGCAAAGGTGCAACTTTGTCTTAAGGAGATGAATCTTGCTACTCTTGAGCAAGTATAGCGAGTTTCAGTTTTGGTTTCTTGTGAATCTGCCTCCAGGTTTTGTGCTAAGGTGCGTTTGGAAGATGTTATACGCTGCAGAAGAAGTTTTTGCAGTGGGGGGAAGGCCAACACACCAGCAGCAAATGGCGGTGTTGCTAGCGCGAGGAGCTGATGAGGTGCAACGTGAGTGGATTCAGAGAAAGCGGATTGTGGTGGGAGGGAGAGAGGAACGAGCTAAGGATTCAAGTGAATGAAGATAGAAATATAATTTTAACTATATTTTTTATTAAATAAATTCATTGTCGCCATATAAGAAACTGCCATCAAATACTAAGTATTAAAAAAATCAAATTCATTAATGACCTTTTTTTTTTTTTCATTTTTTCTTTTTCGCTATCTGATTTCAAATTCCATGGTTGGCACCTGCTGAATGCCTGTAACGTCGGCGCCATTTGCCAATCAGAAGCTTTCCATCGTCTGTCGTGAACATACATAGTATTCAGTTTCGCACAGATGCATGCCCCAAGCCTGAGTGGATGCATGTACTCGTCCTAAGAGATATATGCTCTTGGTTTTGACTAATAATTGTATTTGAAAAATAATTCTTAACAAAGGAAAAAATATATATAATTAATATTAACAGTCGTATCAATTTATGTAAAAAATATCATTATAATTTTTCTATCTTCTTTAGTTATATATAAACTATTATATTATATATCGTTGTTGCATAAAGTATGATCATGACGCAATTTTTCTTTT